>CM036242.1:9311623-10622456 GCA_020698575.1 Bostrychus sinensis | reverse complement strand
AATAATGTTTTTAATATCATAATTTTTTCCATGTATATTGCTTGTATAGTTAGTTCCTCAAAAAAAAAAAAAAAAAAAAATCAATATAATTTGATACAAAGTGATGCGTATCAATGTGTTATATTGTAGGTATATTCCCTGATGTAAATCTGTAGTGTAGGTCAACAGGAAATGGGTTACAGGGTACCCTTAGATGTCCATAAACAGCAGTTCAGCTGTAATGAATATAAAGTGTAGAAAACCTTCCTAGATTTTTAATGAATCAGTGAGCCACATGAATTGAGTAATGCATTATAATTGTAGCTGCGCAAGTAAATTCTCAACTTAATTAGGTTAATTGTACAAAAGTGAAATGTTTTAGCAAAGGTAAGAAGCTGTTCTGTATTATTATTGTTTTATATAACAGAGTCTAGCTGATTTTTTTTTTTTTACCATAATGGAAGTCTTTGTGCACTAGACTGTACAGGCCTATAATTTCCTCATTGTATCTATTACTTTCAGGTAAAAATGCTCTTCATCTGGCTTCAAGAAACGGACACTCTCTGTGTGTGCAGAAACTGTTGCAGGTGAGCAGCTGCTTGAATCACTTGGGCCTTGGGTCCATTGGGTGACCTGGTATGGGTCGGGTAACTCCTGAGAGAGGCTGACGTTTCCTCTACTTCCTGTGTTGCAGTAGTCGCAGGGCTGACAAACACAGACAGACAACTCTCACAACCATTCACTACAGACAATAGTCACCTAATCACTTATACATGCATGTCTATATTTTAATTAAGCGAGAGCTGTACATGATATAAGTAACTACAAATGCTAGCAATGTCTTACAAAAATGATGACAATTTTCAAATGTGTTTGTTTATTACAATCACAAGACATCAAGCTCCAGTTTTCCGAAAATAGACCTTGGGCCAGATTCCAAAGTATTCCCACAGTAGTCCAGTCCAGTATGCTTCTTGGGGTCATTTCAAAACCATTTTGGTTAAACCAAACTGACCCAAACTATATCTTACCTCTCCAGTAGCAATGTCCTACTTTTCTATCTATAGCCTGTTTGGTCTAGTCTCTAATCTACACACCTTTTTTTTTTTTGTTCCTTTGAGTTTTGCACTCTTTCCAGATGCAGACTACAGACTCGCTCCCTAGCCCCCTGTCACTCAGAGTCCTTAAACCCTTTTGAAATAATTATTGCTACAGAGCCACCGGCAGCTGAGGCAGCTTCGCGTGGGTCAATGATGGCCCCCGTTGAGTCAGCGCTGTGGCCCTTGAGGATTAGTGTGTTTACAATGAGAGTCCCCCGTGCGCGCCACTGTGCCATTGTCTGCCAGCTCCTTGTCCAGTATGGCAGGGAATCTGAGGGCGGTCATCAGTGTTCGCGGCGGGCTGTCTGGGGTGTTGACAAGTGCGACCCACTGTCCATTCGCTGTGCAGTCATTACCTCTGACAGAGCAGCTGGATGCCAACCCCGCTGCCTTCATGTCTCTCAGTCAGTGTAGGATTTCCCACCGCTCCACACTCCCCTCAGCGTTTTGTCATCTGATCAGCCTGCTAATTTTTTTCTCCTGTTGCTGGAGAGAGCTGGGTTGTTTTTTTTTTTTGTTTTTTTTAAGTGGAGCTTGCTGGGGCCAAACCTACCCAGCAACATCATGCTCTTGTTAGCATTGAATCCCCATTGCATTCATACCATGGCCACTATGAGTCAGTGACCAATCACAAATACACAGAGAAGCTCAGGCACTTGGCCTCAGCTGACTTATATTGCTTAACATTTCACTACCACCACAATAATATATATAAATAATGCTTTATTTAAATGTCATTCTTCTCATTCTATGCTTCTTTGTCATTTTTAGCACAACTGTCCTGTTGGAAATGTGGACTTACAAGGAAGGACAGCGTTACATGATGCTGGTAAGAATTATTCATATAAGGTACTGCTGTTATATAATAGTGCTTCCAAATATCTTTAGAAACTGTGTAAAGTGTAAAAGACTAAATACAGTGTTTGTTTTGTTTTGTTTTTCACAAAAGAACATAACAGAACATTTTGAATTAGATGGCAGAAACACATCTTAAAAAATTAGGACAGGGGCAACAAAAAGGCTTAAAAAGTAAGTGTTACTAATGAAAACAGATGTAGAAGCATTTTGCTACCACCTAGGCTACTCGGCAACAAGCACTTAAGAAAGAAAGAGTCTCTCAGAAGAGAAGATGGGGCTACACTTATATGGGAAAAATAATGGTTAAAATCATTGTGTGAACATGTAATCAGAATAGTAACATTAAATAGCCCCTCTACCTAATTATTTTGAATGTGTGTAAAAAAGTAAAAATATTAATTTACATTGTGAAAAGAACAATTATTCAATCAACTATAGTTTTCATTTACTATTCTGATAATATGTTGTTTTCATTTACTAATTTACTGATATGTTGTTTTTTCTCTCTCCAGTGATGGCAGACTGCTCCTCCAGTGTAAAACTCCTTTGTGACAGCGGGGCTGCAGTCAATGCCACTGATTTTGTAAGAAGAATTCAGCTCACATCCCACACATTGCCTAGACTCAGTGTATACATTTTAAATATATTTCATACTTGTGTTGTTGTCAAAACATATTGATCTTCTGTGTACCTCGGTCCTTAGATTACCTTTGACTCAAAAGCTTTCTTTGAGATTGTAGGCTAGAGCATTTTAATAATGTTGGTTTTATTTAATTTAATTTTGGTTTACCTATGAATTGGCCCAGGTCAAGGTTAAACTGTAAAATGTGACTGGAGATGTTTTGTGTGTGTTCAGGATGGAAGGACACCTCTGGTGCTGGCAACACAGATGTGTCACCCACGGATTTGTCAGCTGCTGCTGGAGCGAGGAGCAGATATAACCATCCGAGACAAACAAAACAAGTGAGACAAGACAAACATTCACTGTACATTTGTAGAGATATACTGCATTTCATATTATTACAGTTACATTCCCAAGATTTTAAAGAATTGCAATAATAAACAAAAGCTTAAAATGCATCCTAAAAGTTCATGTGGAGTTAGGTTTAGTTTATGTCTGTAGTCCTATGGAGCGTAACTAAGTCACTCAGTGAGTTTACATACAGGTAGAAAATCAAAATCAAATTATTGCCTTTGTTTTATTTGTATAAAAAAGATTTAATTGCATCTGCCGGTAAACATCGTACTTACTGTGAGTAAGGTCTGAGAGACATTCAGCAGTACTCTGTAAACAAGAAGAAGTGTTTAAAGTCATACTTGCACATAGCAAAGACACAGAGTACAGTAACTGTAACTGTAACTGTGGTTTTGTTGTTTGTTTTTTTGCAGTGTACTGTCAAAAAAATTTTTTTAACACAAATTTAAATAGCAGCAGTAAAAATCCATTTGTCCTTACCCTCACATGAATTGCTAAATGCCAGAGTACATAAAAAAATGGCATTCACAAGCGCCAACCATGATAGGACATAGATTTGTTTTGATCAGCCTGGGCATGTTGTTGATGTTCTCTGCAGCTTCCTTGTCCTTTCCACATTGAACATGTTGCTCATATCTGTGATTGTGCATTACTAGCACATCAGTTGCTGTGACTGCCACCAAATTGCTTCATGATTATTCAAGACCAGCACCATCAATGTCCACTGTGTGTCTTCTTACCTGACCCCAGAAACACAAATGTTTACTCTTTTTTGGTTAATGTAATCTTTAAAACTCAGATCATTGCACAGTACATTTCACAGAGCTTTTTGCAGAGCTTGTTCCACTCCACACAGTAATATGTGTCCGGATTGGTTTGTTTGGATCCACAGCTGATCGAGGAATCAGCTGTTGTTATTAGATAGCAAGTGGTGCTTTTTTGGACTCTCACTGGAGACGGTCTGTGTGTGAGCAGGTGTAAGCAAAGAGGAGAGCCGCTCAGAGACAGACAGACCCACACAGTCCTTTTATATTTTAGCTTTTTGCCCTGTAGCGTCAGCTCCACATGCATTTGAGTAAATAAACACACACATGAGGAGCTATACGGGTTCTGCTCCATGTCTGCCTCTTTGTTATAATCCAGTAATTCATATTTCTATACCTGCACAGTCCGTATTGTAACTACCGTATTTTCCACACTATAAGGCGCATCTTCAATGAATGGCCTATTTTAAAACTGTTTTCATATATAGGGCGCACCGCATTATAAGGCGCATCCACTAGATGGCGCTGCGCTAAAGGGAATGTCAATAAAACAGTCAGATAAGTCAGTCAAACTTTATTAATAGAATACAAACCAGCGTTCTTACAACTCCCTCGTTGAAAACAATGTATTTCCAACTCCATTTGTCACAGTTCAAAGCTACATGAACAGCGTTTGAGCGCTCAGTTTTCTGTCCCCTCAATGTCGCAACTCTTCTACTGGGATGGAGCTTCTTTTGCGGCAGGATCCATAAACACACCTATGGCACACATGAACAGCTGGGACTGGAAATCTCCTTTACCGTTTTTACCGCTGTCACTTCCGCGACGCCCCCTGAATACGGTGACCATAATTAACCAACATTGATCCATAAATAAGGCGCATCGGATTATAAGGCGCACTGTCGGTTTTGGAGAAAATTAAAGGCTTTTAGGTGCGCCTTATAGTGCGGAAAATAGGTTAACTGTTGTTTACGGTGAAATTTTAAAGGTCTTATCTATGACTAACCTACACACAAGCAGATTAGATTCATACTGTCCAATCTGCCAGACTGTGTTTTGTTTGAGTCACGGGCTTACATGGGCTGCACACATTTACTCACGCATTACGTCGGTGTTGACTTTCTCAGGACGGCGCTGATCCTGGGATGTGAGTACGGCTGTAAAGACGTGGTGGAGGTGCTGCTCAAGAGCGGTGCTGACGTGAAGCCCGTGGACGCTTTTGGCCATGATGCCTTCCACTACGCCCGCCACAGCAAAAACATCGAACTGCTCACCATGGTCAAAACCCATTTTGACAAAGCCAAAATAGGTGAGGCAAGCACTCAGAAAGACATGACAAAATTCAGATTAGAGTTGATATGATAACACTACATGCAGCACAATTTTGATAATCACCTTTGTAAAAAAATCGCTGCCTTTTTGCTTTTATTTAAAAAAAAAAAAGTAAAACTGAATCAATATCCCAAAATTAAACATTAAGACAACACATCAAGCTGAAGTATAGAGCTTACTTTAAACTTCTTAGTTTTTTTTTATTTGGTGTTTAGTGTTAAACTATGTTACACTTCTCTGTAGAAACCCTCCACAAGTGACAGATAAATAGTGCACACAGGTTGGTGACAAGATTACCTTTGTTCCCATTAATTTTTAGAAAGTAGCACATTAAATACATAATACTAAATACATTTTTAGTTTTAGATGGCACAAACAAATAGGTGTTTATATATCTTTTATAATTGACTTAATACCCAGATCTGCAGCATACATTGACAAACAATTCCATATTTCTGTAAATACTTGTAACATTAAAATTGAGAAATGTAACTCGCGTGGCCTTTAGCTTATATGCTAATTATTAAGGCAAATTACTATTAATTAAATAAAACAACTAGTCAAGTCACACCTAGGGTAATTCAGAGTTCCTTACAGAAAAAAGACAAGTTAAAGTACATAGACAGCAATTACAATTAAAACCATAGAAAATCACATTTAAAACTAACTAAATTTAAAACTAACTCAAAAAAGGAGAGTGCAGGTTAAACACTTTCAGTTGTCATGCAATGAGATGAAAAGAACAGTTTTAAGTCTGGACTTGAACATTGTCAGAGTAGAGGCCTGTCTAACATCGTCAGGGAGACTGTTCCAGAGTTTAGCTGCATAAAACTGAAACACTGCTTCACCGAGTTTAGTCCTGACTCTGAGCACCAGCAGGAGACCTGTCCCTGAGGTTCTCAGAGTCTGGGATGGTTCATATGGGACCAACAGGTCAGAGATGTACTTTGCTAAGCCATGGAGAGACTTGTACACAAGCAGAGATGTTTTAAAGTCAATTCTCTGAGCGACAGGAAGCCAATGCAGAGACCTGAGGACAGGACTAATATGGTCATACTTTTTGGTTTTAGTCAGGACCCGAGCAGCAGTGTTCTTGATGTACTGCAACTGTTTTACACTAAACTAAATGTTGACACACTCTTTAATGTTTTCTAACCAGGCTGTGATATGACTTGCATGTGCTCCATTGGTTGTCAGTTTCCAAAATCATCCTGTTTAGTTTATGGCACCATTTTTTGGAACACTAAAATGAGTTTTATCAGTGGCCGAT
Source organism: Bostrychus sinensis (assembly GCA_020698575.1). Taxonomy (NCBI): domain Eukaryota; kingdom Metazoa; phylum Chordata; class Actinopteri; order Gobiiformes; family Eleotridae; genus Bostrychus; species Bostrychus sinensis. The sequence goes on along the minus strand of CM036242.1, from coordinate 10,616,177 downwards.
GCTAACAAAACAGTATAGACCATCCTGCCAATTAGAGTTCACTTAAACTTTTTTATGTGAGCTAGTAGATGCTGAACATTGTAACCTAATAAATATTCTAATAAAAAAGCCTAGATGATTCTTATTAGAATAGGTATTAGCTAATAATACACCTTTCCACACATAAAAAACATTTCAATGTAATGCATAGTTTATATATACTGCTGCCATTAGCCCCATTTGAAGTACAATGACTGGATGATGTAGTGAATGAATTTTAAAAATATCATTTTTTTCTTTCTCTTGTTTTGTTGCAGAAAAAGAAGCTGCCAGAATAGAACAATGGAAACGACAGGTATGAGGTTATTTCTTGACAATTATAATGTACTGTTAAAGTGACCTTACTCAGAGAAAAGCACGTCATACTCTGCAGTGTGTTTCAATGTATAGGGATTCAAGTATAGCATCAGTCTCTCTCGCTTTCTCTCTCCTCTTTCTTAGAAGGGGAACATTATCAAGTCTGGATACAGTAGATTAATGTTATGAATGTACAGCTGTCTCTATGATTCCAGTCCAGCCTAGTTAATGATATCTTAGTACAGCTCACTCTGCAAAACAGGATTTTATTCTATTTTTATTCTTTAGTCAGATAGAATCACATTTTTGATTAGAAACATCATCTGCTCCTTGGTTGCAAGTTGTACATGACTGCCATCTAGTGATAATTACTGAGATCTCTACAGCTATAAACTGTTAAGGCACCTTATAAAATGGGCTGTGCAATTTTAGCCTGGTGCAGATTTGTAATTCTTCACCTCACACTTATTAGATTATGTGAGGGATGTAAAATAGCATGGAGCCCTATAAAGACAAGCCATTCTCTATGCACAGAACAAGTGGAAATAAGTCTGAAAGTGGTTTCACCTTAAGAAAACTCAAACACAATGTATACACAATAATGCTACAAAAAAGGTTCTGGAAAACAGATGTGTAGTTCTCCTATAGCAGTCTCCTACAGACTGGAGACTTGTAGAAACAGAAAGTAGTGGAACTGAAATTGCTTCTCCTGCTGGGTTAAGTGTTGGTTTTCTCATGACAATTAAAGTTGAGCTGATTGAACTGAGTTTGAGTTCAGAGTTATTCAGATGCATTTGTACACCACCGAAGACATCTTTTCCTTTTTTAGAGATTATTTACTTTTTTCTGCTTTTTTCACTCTCATTTCATGAAATAAAATGTCTAATAACAATTCTCTTTCTGCATCTTTCTGCAGCATTCAGTCGATAGAGATCAGATCATACATGTAAGTACTCTACTCATTTTTATACCTACCAAGACACACAAGATCTTTTAAACTGTTTGTTTGTGTAGCTTTTGATGCAATATAAACCTCTTCAAATGGGGGCAGACTCACTTGTAAACATGCTGAATCTGCTAATGCTTGACATAGGCGGCTGGAGATTTTACCATAATAATTGAGCCCATTTGTAGGACTGAGCAAGACATCTAATTCATCTGATTAATCTGAGTTAGAATTTTTGAACAATCGCAAAAATGGCTTTATCGTGAAATCACATTATATTTAGCAGAAATAGCTTTATGTGTGTTATGTATAATCCTGTTGCTACCATTAGAGCAGCTTAAATACTGGCTGCTAATTTACATAAACTGCAGGTTGTTGCAGCACTTTGTTTATTTATGCAAATGAGCCACATGCTCCTTGTTTAGCACTAGCACCACACAGAGCTCTAGATGTGTGGTGTAAAGCTGTAAAGTTGGTCTTTGGAGACAGGTAGGGTTAAAACTGCATTGCATACATATGTCATTGTGTCTTTGGGCAAGACGCTTCACCCACCTTGCCTGTGTCAGTGTGACTGTTTTGGTGGTGGTCGGAAGGGCCATAGGCACAGATTGACAGCCGCGCTTCTGTCAGTCTGCCCCAGGGCATCTGCGGCTACAGAAGTAGCTCACCAGCACTGAGTGTGACTGAGGAGAGAATGAATAATACATCAAATTGTTAACCGACTTTGAATGTATGTGTAGTCTATACAAGACTAATACATCATTCTTCTTCTTCTTCTTCTTCTTCTTCTTCTTCTTCTTCTTTTTCTTCTTCTTCTTCTTCTTTTTCTTCTTCTTCTTCTTCTTTTTCTTCTTCTTCTTCTTCTTCTTCTTCTTCTTCTTCTTCTTCTTCTTCTTCTTCTTCTTCTTCTTCTTCTTCTTCTTCTTCTTCTTCTTCTTCTTCTTCTTCTTCTTCTTCTTCTTCTTCTTCTTCTTCTTCTTCTTCTTCTTCTTCTTCTTCTTCTTCTTCTTCTTCTTCTTCTTCTTATTATTATTATTATTATTATTATTATTATTATTATCATTATTATTATTATTATTATTATTATTATTATTATCATTATCATTATTATTATTATTATTATTATTATTATTATTAGAGCTGTTTTGCAATTGTATTGGATTACAGTGACTTTAAAAAGCAAATAAAAATTCTGGTAGACTAAAGAAAAAGAACACTACATTTAAATTATCCTGTAGGTCAGCTAGGAAAAGAAAAAAATATTAAAGTCCACTTTTTTAGCAATGAAATTTTTTTAACCATTTTGCCTAGCCTTATCCTTATGACATCTCTGTCTATTAGGGCTGCAACAACTAATTCAAATCTATAAAATCTGCATTTTTGTCTTTTAGGACTTGGAGCTACAGAATGAGAGCCTGCAGGAGAGTCTGAAGAGGTCCCACCAGGAGCAGAGGGGTCTCCTGGATCAGGTCTCCATGTTACAGCAGCAGCTCACACAGGTGAACATCAGGACGCTGGCTCTCAAACCTTCCCCTCCCCTGTCTGTGTGTGTCCCAACAGCTGACCTTTATCTGTACAAAATGTCCACAATGAAGCAAAGATTGAGGATAATGGTTCAGCTCAGCCATTCTCTGTTCTTCTTTGGTCTGTGTAAAGGAAATGTCATCAAAGGCAGTCGGATTAGAGCTGTCTCAGAGGATGAATTGTGACTTAACTAATCAGTTTCATGTTTTTAGACAATGCTACCTATAATAGTAGTAGGAGTAGTAGTAATAATAGTGCCTCAGTTTTATATTGCGCTTTTGCATTATTCATTCACTCCTCAGCCACACTCTGTTGTGTTAAGCTACTCTGCGCCTATGTCCTCTCTGTCCACCACCAAACACACAATCCCACATTCATTCATACATAGGCACGGTGGATGAAGTGTCTTGCACAAGGACACAACAGCAGTGTGCAATGCTGGTAGTGAGTGAACGGCTCTCCCTACTGAGCTACTGCCGCTCCAAGGAAATACGGCTCTGAATGTGCAGATAGTTTTGTGCTATGAGATATTTTTAATGAGAATAATTAATGGACCATAATTGTTTATTAAAGTAGTCCCAAAAAAGGATTGAATTATATGTATTAAACTGTGTCTAAACCAGCACATAACCAACACTAAGCAGTGATCTGCAGTATGAGCAGGACTAAAACAGAAAAAAAAAATGCCTCAGAATTGTGAGAGACATCTGAGTACCACCAAAAGAAGCCTACGTACCACCAGTGGTACCCATATCACAGCTTGAGAACCACTGTTCTGTACTTCTGGTATCTGTCAATTTGGTCTGAACAAATGGACACTGAATTTTTTTTTTCTTTTTATTTAACCATTCTTAAACCAGGAAAGGTCCCATTGAGATTCAAAGATCTCTTTTTCAAGGGAGCCCTGGCCAAGAGGCATCAACAACACAACACACATTGCATACGAAATACAATAAAAAGAGAAAAAAGAGTTAAAAACAATGAGATAAAAAGTCACATTTAGAAGCAGTGGCAGGTTATTGATTGCATCTCCTGGTCTTTCAAAATAGACTTAATAAAATAGACTGAATAAACTACCTCTGAATACAACTGGACAAACATCAGAATTAAAAAGGCAGCACCAATATAAAGAGAATAAATTGTTTTTGGGAATACAAAGGCGACTGAATTTGACCAGTCATAGAAAAAGCACTGCATAAAGGCCTTCCCATTTTCCCATAAACGTATCAGTCCACTTGACTTTAAGAGCTTAAATGGGTGTGGCTGGCCAGGCTAACAATGCAGCAATGGGTTGTAAAAATATAGACACAAAATATATCCTGTTAAACGTCAGTATCTTAAAATAAATGATGTGTTGAAACATTATCCTTTCATCATTTGTAAAAAGAGTAAAACAATATTGGTAAAAGATGCATTTAGACATTGTTGTGCTGTATTGTATCCACTGTTAAATACATGTGTATACCTAGAGGGGTCATATGCTTGTCAATTTATCTGTCTCTAACCACTGTTTTCCATCTTTTTTTTTTATGGTCCAGGAAAAGGTTGATGAATCCCTAAAAGAGGTGTGTATAAAAATTACTTCTAACTTTCATCGTGGCTTTATGTTTTTCCCTCACACTTAGCTTTTTGCTGTTTCTTAATCAGAGGGAGCTGTTTAAAATGGCCAAAGAAGACGGGACGCGAGGCTTAGAGACGGTTAAAGTCCAGCTCAAGAGCCCTATGGTGAGTACAAGTCATTATAAAAGCATTTTTCTTACATTCCTCTGGAGCCTTGTTATTTTGTGCATTCGCAGCAGTTCCTGACATTTTCAAATAATCAAATATTACCAGCTTTTAGGGAAAGTTATTCCACATGCAGCCTTACATTCAAAACAACATAATTTTACTGCTGAGCTTAATTCACTTCTTTGTGTTTTCCAGGGAGACTATTCTGGACAGTCAGTCATCAAAGGTGAGTTGACTTGTGTTCAAGCGCTTCAATTATGACCTTGCGTTTTTAACTAAGAGCTGCTTGAAGTGTAATTATTTTAACGTTTAACAGGAAAAGACAACATGTTGGTGAAGCAAGCCTACAGCCTGGACTCTGAGCAGGTGAGGAACAGAGACACAGTTCAGTGTTTTGTAACTGAGGCTCAGTCATCATTTTGGACAGCAGCTGTATTTTCCATATTGGGTAGCTGTCGGCACATTCCCATTTTGACTAAATAACAGCTGAACCTCTTAAACCTTTAATTGTATGGCCATAGATAGTACAAAAACTGTAGCTTGTATAAATGAAGAGGACAACAACAGAAATAAGTAGCTCCTAGAGGCTAGAAGTCTATACGTTTGTTCTTTATCCTCTTCCTTTTGGGCAGTATATTAGTAGTATGGTATACTGAAAATACATGTATATTTATCTGCCTAAATCAACTCAAATAAAGATGAATGAAAAGAAAAATTAAAAAGAATGACTGCACATGCTAGCAGCTACTAGTATTAAGAGTTTTACTGTCTACATACTGTCTAGCAACAACTTCAGTTTTCTCTTTGATTCAGAAGAATATGTAGGCCCAATCTAATTTTAACCCCCATAGTCAAAAACTGAATTTAAACATGTTACTCTCCACATGTGCTATAAATACAAAAATATGTAAAAAAAAATCTAAATAATTGAAATATTTTTAAGTCTCCAAGTCCTATGTTCTCATCGTCTCAAAACAGTCCTTTATTTTGATAAAGTTTTTATACAGAAATACAATAATACTTGACTGTCCAATGAGTTTGTAGATGCTGAAAAGTTATGTAATGTGGCTTTACCTGTTTGTTTTTTCTTTTGTTTTTTTAATATTATGATTGTAGCTTTATATTTACTGACTATTTTCAAAAATACATTGGAAAAGGTTAATAATATAATCTAAGAGGACTTTACCCACACAAACTCATTAAATTTGTGGGTGTGTTACTAGTATTCAAATCCACATGGTCTATAAAAATTCATTATTCACCATGAATAGGGACAAATGAGTTCACAGTGAATCTGTCATTATTCAAAATAAGTTGCGAAGCCACAGACGAAAAAACTCCTAAAGAGAGCTGCATCATCATCAAAACCATATTCACCACCCACAGCACAATTTAAAACCAAAATATATATAATTACACTCTGTTTCTCTTACTTTTGTATTTTTTTTATTAAAATTTGTATTAGGCTGTAATATTGGTGTCTATGATTTAAATCCAGGTCACATTTAATCACAACTGTGGTTCATCCTGTAACACATTTTATTCCTCTTTTTATGAATTCCTCTGTTTTTTTTTTTTTTCTTCCTTTGTGCAGCTCTACGGTTCCTCCATCTCTCGTTCGGTGTCCAGAGCTTCAGAGAAGAACCAGGCGGCCAAAGGCAGGGACATGACTGCTGAGTTAGACTCCCTGCGCCGCGAGCTGGAGGCGGTCAAGAGAAAACAGCAAGCCTCCGAGGACGAGACGGTCAGACTTCAGTCCGCGCTCAAATGCAAGAACCGAGAATGCCAAGAACTGGTCCAGAGCCGCGACACCATCCAAAAACAAGCCGACCAACAGATTCAAGAGCTGGAGGACGCTTTGGGTGATGTCCAGAAGAGAATGCTAGAATCTGAATGCAAGGTCAAACAACTGCAAGCCCATGTTGTGGCGGTGAAGGAGCACTTGGGCGGACAGGCTAACGAAGAACTCCGCACACAGCTACAAGATATCAAAACTAAGTACGAAGGCGCTTCAGCGGAGGTAGGCCGGGTCCGCAACCGCCTCAAACAAAGCGAAAAAGCCTTAGAGGAGTACAAGTCTAGTGAGAGTCAGCTAGCGACAGAGGCGGAACGTCTAAACCACGAACTTGGGGCGGTAACCGCAGAAAGAGACGAACTAGCCGAGACTCTGCTTCAAATGGAGAGTCAAATGAAAGAGGCAAGAACGAAACAAGGCAACACGGTCCCGGCCGAGAAGTTTGACAATATGAAAAATTTGCTAACGAATGCGGTGGATGAGAAGGAGAGGCAGTTGGCAGAGCTCAGAGAAGACTATGACCGAGTGCTAGAGGAAGTGGCAGATCTACACAGAAAGATAGACAGCCCATCAAGTCAGTCGGCGTGCTCTGAGGAGGAACAGAAGATAAGAGCAGCGTTGGAGGAGCAGAACGCGTCGCTAAAGAAGAGGCTGGTGGATGTGACTGCCAAAAGCCAGGCCCTCATACAAGAGGTTGGTGTTTATATGATGAGTTTGGTATATAAGGTTTTTGGTGACATCTGGTGGTGAAAGTGGAGATCACAATTCCATCCAACTTGTATTTTTAGAGCATGAAAACAGCATGGGAGCCCTACAGGGACATGCTGCAGTGGAAACAGATCTGATAGTAATTTTACTGAAAGCAATGCTAAGTTTGTCTGCCCTGGGCTCCTGTAGATCTATGGTTATAGCACTGTATACTAGAACATACACAAATCAGGCGCCATGTCTCATCATCATTATCTTCCAACATTACCCATTTTCTAATTACTACTATTGGTATCATGAAAGGGCAAAATACACAACAAACTTAAACATTAAAGGGAATATATGATGCTTTTATTTATATTTATAAAAAACAATCTTGATCATCTCTGGAACAGCATTGCACATTTTACAAGCCTTTAAAAACATTATGTGACAAATAAACCTTTTTTATAGATACTTTACTAGTACCATAAAGAAACAGCTGAAGATACCAGCAGAGTGAAGAGCTGTTACCCTATTTTGAACAGAACCTTAGAAAAAGAGCTTTTTATTTCCATAAGTTTTTTGTATGATGCCATTTTTACAACAAAATGAAACATCGCTGTGAGGAATCAGTGGAAACAGATGTACACTGTTTTTTGGATAAATGAGAGCAGACTGGTTGTTGAATGGTCAGTGCTTCCTGGAGTAGGCACTGGTTTGTGGAACAGAGCGTCCTGAGGCCTCAGAAAGGCCGTGCCAAAGAATACATTGCTTAAACAGGCGTGACTGAAGCAAAACGCAACTCCAGGTAAGTTTTTGATGAGGGAGCAACATTATGACATGGTAGAAAGCTCAAAAAAGTCAATTTTGCATAATATAGCCCCTTTAAGAAATGGCTCAACAAATACATGGCATTCATTGGTTACAGAAGGATTTTTAAACTCCTGAATTTTCCAGTGAACACTGATGGGGCCATAATCCAGAAGTGGAAAGAACATTATTCCAGAATAAACCAGCCATGTCAGAAATGTATTTGTTGAGAAAAATGTTTAACACTAATTTTACCCGCTGTAATATTGCTGATGTGAAATGACAAATTTCTGACAATTGCTAATATGCAACCCTTTGTTTTTCATTAAGAACTTACATAAACATTTGTGGCTTAATTTCAACTTCTTTTTTCCCTTAGGTGGAGGAGAGTGAGGAGGAGCGCGACATTCTGCGAGAACAGCTGGAGGAGCTGAACAGCCGAATGGAAATGGATTTCATTCCCGTCAAGGTTCATGAAGAAGCCAGGCTCAACATGGTGCAGGCTTTGGAGGAGCTGGAAGACAAACTGGTGGAAGCCAGCGAGCGCTACGGGAAAGCCGAGGCTCAAGTCCAGCAGCTTCAAACGGAAAGATCCACTTTACATGACAACATTAACAACATCCAGACCACCAAAGACAAACAAATGAGTGAGATGGACCAGCTGAAGGCACAAAACGCCGATCTGGTCAAACAGCTTGAAATGATGCAGAGAAGATGTGAGGATAGGGATAAGGAGTGTGTCCAACTTACCACACAAAGCCAGGCCTTACAGAAGAGCCTACATGGAGAGTACGTGCCAAGACAGCAACTGGAACAAGTCAAGACCGAGTTGACATCGACGATAGAAAATCTAAAGTCCCAGGTGTCGGAGCTGGAGTCCAAGAAGAAAGAAAGTGGCGAAGAATTAAAGAACGTGAAAGAAGGAAGCGATAAGTTGAAAGATGAGTTGGATAAAGTCTTGTTGGAAGTGCAAAAAGACTATATCAGCGTGAAAGAACATAATGCAGTTATGGATCATCTGAAAAGTGCAGCGGTGGAGGCGGAGAATCGGGCAAACAAAGCATCGGAAATGTACGTTTCAGCTCAAGAGGAGACAGTCAGGCTTACCCAGGAATTAGAAGCTCAGAAAACAGAGCTAGATACCATTCAAGAGGCAATTCAGGCTAAGTTCATTCCTATGGATGTCTTAGAAGAGAAGGATCGGTCCTACAAGGATCAGCTGAAAGAACTCACAGAGAAACTGAAAGAAATGGAAGAGAAATACAACAAAGAGAAGTCCAGTGGAGAGAGCACTAAACAGGAGAAGGAGCAACTGCAAGCTCAAATGGAATCTGTGCATCAGAGGCTAGACTCAGCTTTGGTTAACACTGAAAAGCAGAAAGAGCTGGAGGAGGAGTTCAACACTAAATTCGAGGAACTCACTGTCAAGTTGCAAGACATGGAGAAGCAACACATAGAGGTGAAACGCCAAAATGCTGAGCTAGAAGAACAGAACGATAACTGCAATTCTCAGATTCAGAATCTACAAGAGCGGCTAAAATCTGAGCTAACGCGCATCGCTACGTACGACGCTGAACTCAAAGCACTTAATGAAGCGGTACAGCAAGCACAAGTGGATTGTAAGAAGGCCAGGACGTCCCAGCAAGACGAAGCCCAGAAGGTGTGTGCATTACAGAAGGAGCTCCAAGAGAGAAAGGAGGAGCAACAACAATATCTTGGTGCCAGTGAGGGTCTACAAGCAGAGGTGGCAAAACTCAAACTGGCTCTAAAAGAAGAGGAGGAAACCAACGCCCAAAGAGCAGAGGATATCTCAACGTTACAATCTGAACTGCTGCAAGCCACACAAGCCCTAGAGGAGCTCAGACAGAGAGACGAAAACATCAGCCAACTCGAGAAAGACAAGCAGCAGATGGATGAAGAGGTGGCCGGACTCAGAGAGAAATTGATGTTGCTTTCGGAAGAGGTTCAGGACGCTCGAGAGGACGCAGCAAAGGCACAGGAACACGAGAGAAAGGCCAAGGCCGAGATGAACGCCGTACAAGAGAAAGGGCGCGCCATCGAGAAAGAAATCCGAGATCTGAAGGAGAGGTACGACCAGTCACTCAGTACAATCGGTGACCTGCAGAAGAGGATCCAGACATCAGCCCAGCAGACGGAGGCCAAAGACAAGAAGGTAGTGGGCTTATGTCAAATTTTTAAACACATAAACAGATAATATATGTGGTACTTCTCCCACTTATGATTATTTGGTACAATTTAACTAGGAAGAAAACATCTTAACAGTTTATCTTAAGTGAGTTAGGGATTATACAGTGCTTTGTTTCTCATATTGGTTGTATATTTTTCAAATTGTGTTGGTCCCATGGTTGGTCCAAAGGCAGTTTAGTGGCTATTTGGTTTGTGTTTTGCCATCTGCATTTGTTCTACCTCCTGGAAAACACACTTGAATCCACAGGGGCCAGGGAAATTATCTCTTTATTAAACAAAAAATAAAAAGATGACCAGTATTTATAACAGTAAAACCTGTCTTATTATAAACAACAGTCCTGGTGTTGTTTTGGAGTGAACCATGAGCCATCTGTAGTGACTGACATTGATCATGTGTGTGTTTATTTCAGATTACAGAGCTACTGACAGACGTGGAGCGGTTGAAGCAGGCGTTGAACGGCCTGTCACAGCTGGCCTACAACAAGAGGCAGACCCAGCACATGGACTCACTGCAGACCCAGGTCAAGACCCTACAGCAGCAGCTGGCTGTAAGTGTCATACTCAGTCTGGTTTAGATTCATCCATGAACCATGTGTGATATACTAATGAGCGCATATTTTAGATTTTGCATTGAAAATCCATGTATAGATCAGCCCTTTCATGTGCCAGTGTTTAATGCTTAGAGTTGATGTTGCCTATATTTAATAAATAAAAAGACATTGAGCACAATTTTTTTATAGAAATCTATGGGAAAAAACATGATAGACTTTTGAATATAGTAAAGTTAGATTTTTAACGGGGCTGTGACGCTCTTGACTTTGGAAAAGGCCGCTGTACATTAATAACAGTCTGTTTTCTCTCTCTGTAAGGACGCTGAGAGGCAGCACAGAGAGGTGGTTTCCATTTATCGAACTCATCTTCTCAGTGCAGCACAGGTAAGTTGGGGCTAAAAGGTGAAGAAAAAATTACGTTAGATCTAAAGGTATATTGGTAAAACCCACCCAGCCAGGTCAAGTCTGTGCCAACTTATTCGGCATTTTGCACATTTGATATACAATGATCCATACTAAGTTTAATCATTTTGTAATAACCTTGTCTGGGACAGTTTGGTTATTTGGTTTTTCACAGATCTTTTTAAACAGATCTTTTTAAAACCTATTTTTCCAACACCCTGAAATATTTAAGCATTTGTCTGCTACATCTTTCTGAATGAAAATATGCACTGGCTCATGTTTGTCTATAAAACCATGTTAGGGCTCACACCTGCCTATCTAGGTCACCAACAGGAGTCTTCTTCCAGATACAACACGGTCCTCACAACTCATCAAATTGAAAGTTCCTAAGTCCAGTTCCTCTCTTGGCCTCATGTCATTTCGATGCGCCGCTGCTAATGATTGGAATTTGGCCCAAAGCTTACTTAAACTGGAACTCTTTCATTTCTCTTTCGGCTTTTAATGTAAACTGAAGGTCATTTTTAAAGACGTGTGTAAATGTTTTACTAATGAAACTAAAGGGGATTTTTAGAGGTTGATGTAAATATTTGTCTTGATAATGAATGATGTTGAATATCTATTTATTTTAATTTCCCTTCCCCTTCCCTGGCTGCTTCTGGCATGCCCAGGCCAACATTGTAAATAAGAATTTGTTCTTAATGTTCTGCCTGGTAAAATAAAGGTTAAATAAATAAATAAAATGAAAAACTGTGCGAGCAAATGCACTGTTGACCACCCATTACAATAATAATAATAATAATAATAATAATAATAATAATAATAATAATAATAATACATTTTTAATAAGGAGACAGTATTCGTGTTGCAAAATAAAAGCACACAGAAGACCAGATAATAACTGACTGTTTTCATACACTTTCACTCAAATGAACTAGACAAGAAAACTACGAACACTAGTTTGGACAAAATGCATCCAATGTGGTAAAATTTTTGAATTACTCACTGTTAAAGGTCCACTATTATGCTAAGTCAACTTTTTTGACGTTTCAATCATGTAACCATGTTGTTGTTGTCCTCATCACAAACATACCTGTGAGGCAGGAGTGCTAACCACTATGCCACTGTGCCGCCCAATATTTTTCTCAAGAGCTGAAAACTCTCGCGGCTCTACACAGACACTTGAAACCGGGAAGTGCTCCTGTGCGTTACTAAAGCCCAAAGACCGTCACCTGCTTAAATTGCCGTCACTACGAAGCTCATTTATCGATCTGTTAGCAACATGTTGCTAATAGCTGTGCTAAATAGCCATTTTATGCTCTGTCCATTACCCATTGTTTCCAGCAAGGAGCAACAGACGCCTAATCCAAGCATCTGCTGCAAACTGAAAGTAACAGCTCCCCATAAGAAGACGTTTTCCATACATATACATTATTTTAAGTTATAAAATGTGAGCTACTAATGCAAAGGTGTCCAAAACTATTTCAAAAAGCCTGAAAAATCTTAATATAGGACCATATTTATTGTTTGCCTTTGTGTTTCAGGGCCACATGGATGAAGACGTTCAGGCCGCCTTACTCCAGATCATCCGGATGAGACAGGAGTTTGTGTGTTGAAGCTTCCCAAAACTAAAACAAGATACTACCTGCTGACTCAAGTGTGCTGAGGTGCTGAGGGCCCACTGGGTGCCTTTAGTGCATGTGTGCGTGTGCGTGCGTGCGTTTGTGTGAATATAAAGTCATTTACATAATATTTCACTTTACAAATGTCCAAAATCAATCAATGCAACGAAGTGAGTAGTTAATTAGTGTGACTTGGCCCAGCATGTGATGTGGGATCTACAGTATTTATCAGTATCAGTAGCACAGCTCAGTCCTAAAACAGTTATGTATACAAAGACCATTTATCACATTCCCACCAGGCCATCTGCTTTACATATGTATTTATTTCATAGATTACGTTTACAATGCCTGTTTCATCATATAAAGGTCCAAATTAACATATTTTCAGAATATTACAAAGATGTAAAATGGTGAGAGTTTAACGGTGCAGTATGTAGTCTTTTGTAGATCAGTGCACATCCTGTGGTAGCCCTGCAGGGACATGCAGTTTTTTGATAAACAAATCCCATATTTTGTTAATTAGATTGCTTTGGACATTTTAGAAACAGAATTTGTTTAGTTCAAATAGATGCTGAGTTCAAATAAGAACCTGTACAAGAATATGTTTAAAATATTAAATGGGTTCCTTCGTGCTTTAGAGCTTTTCTGAAATGGGACACTTGCCTAATAAGCTTTCACTTTAATTGTGCTCTTCAGATATGTAAATATGTTGGAACCACAAAATTAATGGCCAATTGAAATCAAACCACAAGCCTGCATCAGTGCTTCTGCTGATCATAGAAGGTTGCTTCTTAATGAGCGCTTGAAATTCACAGACCTTTTTATGAATACTGGAGTAAATTCTAATCGCTTTTGTTTGTAAAATGTAGATCATTGGTGGTAGGCCGCTGCATGCAGTGAGTAAGATCCTGTGGAGAGTTTGAAACCACTCAAGCTGAGCACAATTTGTTATCTGCTGACTCCTAATATAAAGGAAGTAAACATCATTGTCGTCTTAGATCCTCAGAAATATCAACAAATGGATAATGGCAACAGCTTCTGATTGTACTTAATTTGTAGCTATTATTTCAGAGTTTTTATTTTTATCTGAGTGAGTGAAGGGCTCTCCAATGAGTGTCACTAAACAAGTGCACTATGAGCTGGAGTGGAAGTGGTTAGGATGAAGTCTCAAAAATGTCAACTTAAATTTGTTATACCGAAATGAAAACATACTTTTGGCAGATTTGTTCCATCTTATTCAGCTCTATGCTACAAAATACTACTCACTGCACCTTTAACAGAATCAAGAAGAATAGTTTTGGGCCATATTACCACGTAGTCCTGTCTGTTTGGTTTAAACTCCATCTGGATGTGAGTGATGCTGGATTTGAGTCATGAATCAGGAGTGAACTCTCCTAGTGTCCTTTAAGTTTGCAGTGGCACGTGGTCCTTTTGTTGAAACCAGAGTGTCCTCTAGTGGTCAGACTTGGCAGGCCAAGTTGATAGAAATTGTTATACTGTGTGGCCCAGGGGCAGACAGCTGTTGTTTTGTGGAGCTAAAATAGCTGCATGCTTCTTATTAACAATAGGAGAAATCCTGCTAATATAAGCTGAACACATAACTGCTGCGATTATCTGTATCTTTTCAGTATGATCATTTAGTTGTGATAGGTACCCAGCTGTAAACGTGTGCAGCTTCCACAGAACAAGAGTCGTGTGCTCCTCGGCCTCCTCTGTATGAATCCTTATGGAGTAGTGTAGTGATTGTTGAGCGAGTCTCTCGTGCCTTTACACTGATGTTTTTTTTTCATAGCTTTGTACTACTGTAATACTTGTACCACTGTGTGATCATTCAGATATTCAGCAGGTCTGGAAGTAGAAGGGCACATTCTCCTCTTCAGGGCAACATTTACTGTGCTTTTAATAAAAACAAAATGTCCATTTTATGTGGAACTCACTTTTCAAAGCTCCTCCTGTTTTTATACCACCAAAGATAACCCATTATAAAGAATATGTGCTGTTTGGTTTGGGAGATTATTAATGACTAACACCTTTTAGATCCTTGTGCTAACCTCTAACAACGGTTAATATGGATCCAGTTCAAATAAATATTATATTGTTCATATCTTTGTAAACATATATTTGTATTTGTCAACTGCTAATACAAACTCAATAAAAGTGCCTAACATAGTAAACTACTTGCCTTTTCTGTCAGTCTCCATCAGGACCAAAGATTCACTACAACAAAAATCAGACTTGAATGTTTAGCATTTTGAGAAAATCATTGCTACATTATTTACACAAGGAAACTAGTGAAGCTAGACTGAACAGGCTGATCCAGACGTCTGCATGCATTTTCTTATTTTTTATTTAATTTTTTATTTTTTTATTTTACAAACGCCTTGTTACACATATCTTTCCATTTCACATTTTCTGAGTTTTGTGGGCATCTTTAGGTCAATACAATACTCAGTCCAGATTCAGTGTATGTTCTGTCCATGTAGATTGTAGTAGCCTCGTATTATTTTTTGTGCCCACATCAACTTCCAAAGTTGAGGCTCTGTCCTCCTCGGACCTTATCTCTGAGGGGTATCCTCTTTAGCCCAAAAGGCATAGAGGGCCCTCCAAAATAGTCATCCTACCATTTTTTCAAGTCCACGCCGGGTTGAATAGTTTGCATTTTGCATCCAAGTTCCGATGTACTTCTGAAGAATATCTCACTCCATAGACAATCTCCAGTCAAGTTTCAATTTATTACGTGTCGGAGCTCCTTGGTTGGTCGCGTCCAAACACTTGCAACTTTTTCTTAAATCCTAGTTCCCCTCCCGGCTGACGCTTACGCTGTCCATGCGCTGGTTTCCATTTGTATCGCTGGAGTTTCTCCAGGAGTGAGTCCGGGAGAACCACTCTCACCAACGGCAAACCTCTGTCCTGCAGCATTTTCTTGTTATTATTTCTAATTAGAAAGCTATTGTACCTAACCAGTAATATATTCATCATTTCATTCTAATATTGTTTATGCCTTTTAGAGGTTGTGGGTGGCTGGAGCCTCTTCTAGCAACTGTGGGCCTTAGGCAGGGCACACCCTGGACAGTGGTCCGTTAGTGGTAAAGATGACACTGAGTCATACACCGACTCACAGCCAGCAGTGGAAAGTAACCAGATAGAAGATCTATATTATGCTTTGTTTCATATTTTTAAACCAATCTTGGTCATCTCTAGAACAACATTGCATGTTTTACAACTTTTAAAAATATTATCTGACTTAAAGAGATTTTTAAGTACTCTACTGGTGCCATAAAAGAAAGGTAAGGAGTAAAAGGCAGCTGCAGTCTTTTGAACATAATCAACGAAAAAAAAAAGCACTTCACCCCTTTAAACCTTTTGTTTGATGCCATTTTACTACAAAATGAAAAATAGTGGTGAAGAAGCGATGGAAAAACTGTTTTTAGATAAATGATTAAGAGCAGACAGGATGAAGGAGGTGCGCTGATTGTTCAATTCTCCCTGGAGTGGAACCGAGTGTTTTGAGGCCTCAGAACGGCTGTGCCAGTGAATAGAAGATCACGTGAACATGAATGAAGCAAAACACAACTCCAGGCATCTTTTTGATGAGGGAATATTATAACAAACAGAAGAGACCTGTTAAACATATTTAAGACCTCATACTCCACATCTCAGCAAATTTAAGACTTTTTATTTTTTTACTTTTTTAGACTTTTTAAGACCCAGCAGAAACCCTGATGTCTTTTGATGGTGTGAGCAAGTTGGAATCTCAACCCCAAAATACAGGAAGGAGATGCAGCTGCCCCTCAGAGAGACTGTAGTCGATCTGAGAAGCAGGAGCGGTAACCACTCTGCCATCATACAGCCCCAACAATTCTCAATTATTTTTTCTTTTTTTCCCCCCAGCTTCTCCCTTATGGGGTCACCACAGCAAATCTATCACACACGTTTTTACACCGGATTACACCGGTTAGTGGGCGACCTTTTTAACCTCCTGCACCACTGTCACCCCCCTCCCCCATGAATATGTTTTTAAATAATAATATTTTTTTGTTTTTTCTCTTTTATTTTCACCTATGCCTTGTGAAAACATTAGCATTCTCACCTTTGTTTAGATTACCAATAGATCTTTTAACATAATTTTTTACACAATTTTTTTAAGGACAAATCCAAAGTGATCTCTATGTATTTTATATTTTCTCGCTAATCTAATTTGTCAAACTATTTTAACAGGATGTTCCAGTGTGTTCTTAATAAAACTTTTGGCATTCGGTCTTCATTTGTTCAAGCATATTCCGAATAATCCAGACCTAAAGTCGAGTTTCCTGGTCTTAGTCCATGTTGTGTTTTCTTTTCTTTGCACACACTGGGACTGCCCTGTGGGAACTGCTCCGTGCATGTGCTTTCACTTTAGCTACAATCAGTCCCAGGATGAAAGCAGCCCCGTTCTTTTGGCACACGGCGCTCGCTCTCGGCTTTGAATCCAGGCCTGTATTGATTTGTCTGCTGCTCCTTTTTCTCTTTACAAGATTTATTTTTCATTAAAGCCTTTTTAGTGGGATGTTGAGGTATGCCGCCACCGGCTGAGGTCAGGCCTATTGCAGTTATCTCATTTCAGACAAATTCACGGTATGCGCAGTCATTGAGGGGACAGGAATTTCTATTACAAAAACAACACAATGAGGCGCAATTGTGTTCTGCTTTCAACATGATCAAGAGTATTTCTATAACAGAACAAAGCCATTTATGGAAGTTTTAGGCCCAGCTCCAGAGTTAGCACAAGATAATGCCTCTCATTCCCCATTCATGTGCTCATATTTCTAACTTTTACTGAGCTAAGGCGTTCTGTGTGAAAGTGTGACCTCTTGCCCTTTAATTATAGTCTGCTTTCAAAAGAGGCGCTGCAGCCTTTACTCAGAACAAGAAGCCTGGCTATTGTGTTGTCCTTGTGATAAATGGGCCAAAGAAACTCGTGTTGTGCACTGTAGTTCCAGTTTTAGCTACGGCTCTCACTTCATGAATTCAAACAGCTAGTAGTAGCACAAAAAACAGTATAATAAGTAATAATAGATAGCATTTTAGCAACTATTTAGTTTAATTGGCAAAACGTCAGTAAGATGACTAGGTATGAAATTAGTATTTTAATGCTAAGAGGCCATGCATCCATTCATCCATTTTAGTGGTAAGAGGCCATGTGTTATTTATTAAGTCAGATATACAATGTAGGAGCTTATTTGTATGTTCTCTCGTATTTAACTTGATTTCAAACATCAAGGCCACACAGGGCAATATCAGAGTTCATGCCTCTGAGTTCATGTAGCACGAGATGGGAGCGCAGCCTGATCCCCGCACAGATCTGTCTCCTTTCTCCTCTGTATAAGCCTATGTTTAAGTCAGATGCCCACAAACTACCCCTCTTTCTAACAATGTATTACTTCTTTCTTTTCTTTCCAGTCCTCACCATGTAACAGCCTGCTGCTTTAACTTACAGAGGGCGAGTCCTGCGTTTGATTTGAGTTCAAGTAGCAGCCCCTCTGCTCTGCCCCCCTCCTCTTCCTCAGCTTTATGATTTTCTTTTTTGCGGTCTGCGCTGAATAAGCTGTTCTCAACAATTACACTGAATACAATTCAATATGTCTGCCTTTAATCTCATTTCCAGAGGCCTAATCAGTCCCATACATGCACTTGTGGGCCGTTTGGTCGACCACAGTAACCCCTCACCTCACCACAAATGATCTTTACACAAGTCCTCATCAAGAAGCGGCTTTATGTTGGAGGGAGATTTGCCAAACACATTGTTATGATAGGTAAACATTTACGGGGCAGGGTGGGGGCTACGTGGTAATAAAAAAATAAAAAAGTTCCAAAATATAAAGTTTTTGTAAGCATTAAATCTGAAAACTTCATCAAAGGGGGAAAAAAACATTCGGACTGTTAATAGTAGCAGTAATTTCTGTGCATGATAGGTGATATGATTGGTTGCTGGCAAAGTTAGCCTTTATAAATGTGTGTTTATTGTTTACATCTGTTTGTACGTCTGTAGCTGTGTCTGAATCTCCTAACCACCATGCACAGGCCACTATGTTGTGGTCACGCCATTTTGTAGTGGTGTCTGGTGAAGGAAAAGTAGTGCATTCAAAACATTCCTCAAAACGCATCAGTGAAAGAATTGGACAGCAATCAAAATAGACCAGAATGCTTTGCAAGATTTGGTGGACTGGCAGGTCATTACACTGTACAGTTTAATTTCTATAGCCCAGTATCACAACAGCAGCCACCTCAAAAGGCAAACAAACAATTAATCACACAAATATAAACACACAATCAAACATTAACTCAATCAGACATAAAAACACACAATCACACATAAACATATGATCAAACATAAACAATAACTAAACTAAACTTTATCAGAGAGCTGTACCACAAAGCTGGGCGTCTCAAAGCCTGAACCTCAGCTCTGAGATAAACCAGTATCACGAAGGTTGTTCTCAGCAGAATTTGAGAAGCCAGGGTTAGATCTTTGGTGTCTGTGCGCGTGATAATTATTTAAAAAGTAAAAAAAATAAAAATAAAATAAAACAACAAAGCTGAAAGTCTAACAAAAGCCCAATAGAGCCATCTGCAGCAGAACGTTACGCCAGTTGTTGATATTTTCAGCTTCATTAATAAAATGTGATTATTATTTCTAACCTGACAAGTGCACAGTATAATCCCTAACCCATGTACAAAATATGATTATATGGGCTAATACTACTACTACTACTACTAATACTACTACTAATACTAATACTAATACTACTACTAATACTAATACTAATACTAATAATAATAATAATAATAATAATAATAATAATAATAATAACAATAATAATAATAATAATAATAATAATAAAAAGAGCTACTTGTGTACACACTTACTGTTAGAACTTGTGTTTTCCATTGCATTCTTCTTCAGCATTGAGAAAGCTTCATATATAAAAGTTAAAACGTCTTCAACTTTAAAAACCAAGATGACTGCTTTTAAGACCTTTTGTTGCAATTCATTAAAATAGTAGTTTTTAGCCTTTTAGCTGAGGTCATGCTTGTTGCCAATCTCACACAGATACACAAGTTCGTTTTCCAAGTCCAATGTCATCAAATTTGACTGCTCAAGCATGTAGGATTCAACTGATTTAAAGTTGTTGTTTTTTTCTTGCAGGCAGGTGTACAATACTAACTAATTTTCTACATCTTCTCTATTCAAACACAAAATGAATTGGGTTAGAAAATATAATTGACTGGCCCCAAAGAACTTCAGGGTCTCTGTATAGATCAGTGAGTTATTTTTAGTATTGTCCTAATGCATTTTCTGTTCCCTGCAGTTTTTCATTGACTGCTACCTGATGTGTCTGAGCTTTTGTGACAGCCATAACACGTCCCTGAGGAGAAACACAGACTTTGCGGTTCTTTGACCTTTTTCCTCCTCTCCTCTCTACCATTACCTGTGTCCTCACCACTTCCTCTTTCTCTTCCTTCCTCTTCATTTCCCAGCTCAATCAAAGCCTCCACATCGGTCCCTCTCACTACGTCTGTGTCACTAATAGGCCATTACTCCGACAGCGCCGTCCGACTTTGGTCAGCTCGCGGGGACGTTCCGGGGCCAGCGGACAGACGCCAGGCTGTGGGGCCCTCTCTCTCTCTCTCTCTTTTTTTCCATTAGCCTCTCGGGAGTTGATCTATTGGCCGGGGTCCTGAGACAGCCAAGGGCCCTTTTAATGTGTTCGCCCAGATCCGAAGCACTTTGTTGCCTCAATAAAGTTCATTTATGGGATAATAAGGCTCGGAGGACACATGGTGCTGATTTGACTCGAATGGTTTCCGCATGGCTCACATTCCCAAAGGCACATCTGGCTCCTCTCTCCGGCCCTTTCATTTTCTGCACTCTGTTTCTTATTCTTTGTCCACTTCTCACCTCGCTATTGCCTTTTTTCTGTGTTCTCTTCATCTGCAGTCATTTATTCTCTGGGAGTCTTGGCAGGCAGGCGGTGTGATCCTTGCCTGACCGGAGCGGGGAGCACCTGGGAGTGAGTAGCACACAGGGGGCACGAGGCCTTCTCATTTCCTACCTTTTATTCCAGGCTTTGAGGAGAGGAGCCGCCGATGGGGGTTGAGGAGGGGAAAAAAAACTGTGTGTGTGACTGTGTAGCTTCACAAGGAAGGAGAGAGCGCTGGCTGTGTCCAAAGATGGCAGATATGCATGGCTTACTGTTCCTACGTTGAAATAGAAGCACTAACGGAACGCAGACCTCCACCAAGATAACTTGCAATGGTAATGGTCTTAACCCTGTAAGACCTGACCCATCAAAAAATAGCCAGAAAATTCTGATTTTTTGGAACTGAGATGTTTATTAACTCTTATAACAAAATCCACTTTTTGCTATATCATGTTGTTTATGAAATATTTTTTGTATCACATTTGATAAAGTGGGCGCTTTTGGCAACTTTTTGCTCACAACAATGTTAATTTTAGGCCCAAAAAAAAAGAGTTTTGTCCATAACATTTTGAACGTATAGAACATGTTTTGAAGTTTTTCCTCTTTTTCTTTTTCGCATAACACTTTTTAGGGCCTTTTTATTTCACTTTGTGGTAGGCGGAGGAGTCCATTCCTCATCCTCATCATCTTCTGCCAACTGCTCTATGTCACTTGTACTGCCATCCATTATCATGTTGATGACATTTTCAATGTACTTTCTCCTTCTCTCTTCTTCCTCTAGCCTTTTTGACATCTAAAAATAGACATATAGGTCAATAAAGCATAGACACTATTATTTCAGAGGAATTGTTATTGCAGAAATACTCAAAATGTATTTAAAGATGGCATTTCAGTGATTAATTAGATTAATTAAGTCATCAAAATAGTGTGTGTTTATATTTTAGGAAGCATTATGTAGATTAAATTACAAAAATGTGAAATGACACTTTGGGGAAAAAGCACATATTATACCTGCAGTATCAAATTTGATACAGACATTTTAACACAATTTAATTGTAATATAAAGAATGAGTTACTTAATAAATATGCATTCTTTCAATGGAGAAAATACTTATTTTAAAAAATGATATAGAATTTTGATGTTATTCTCACCGTAACTTCTCAAAAATTAGAAATGATTTTCCTGAAAAAAGCGAGTGGATGATTTACTGGGAGCAGCCATGTTGGAAATGACCAAAACAAAACTTGAGCTGCCTGTAGTGGCATCATAGTTCACCAGGGGGCAGAATACATGTATCAAATCACATACAACAGGTTTTTAAGGCAAGTATTGATCATGCTGATGAAATAGAGGTTTCAGAAACGCATGTAGCAAATATGATACGAATGGCATTATAGGGTCTTAAGTTGAGGGGTATATGCTCTATTCTTTAAACCTGCGCAGTGCAAAGTGGTTAGCACTCTCGCCTCCTAGCAAGAAGGGATTCCCATTTCACAGCCATGTGGTCACCCAGGCAAACATCTCGTGTGTCTAATTAGAAGACTGAGAATCTTTGTGGAAGCTGTTAACTCTGAGTTCATGTTAAAATGATTTGAAGTCAGCATGAGTTAAAGGCTACAGACCATCATGATGATAACTCAGCAACTGAAGCCATAACGCAGACAGGAAAGAGACTCGCGGAGCTTGACCTTTTGACCTCTCCACCACTGCGCTGCCTTCAAGGAAAATGAACTCTTTCAGCCGCTACACATCATTATAAAGCCACTACAAAGACGGGACTCAGGCTGAATTGTGTTTGGCAAGAAGGCAACAAATTAAAGTGGCAGAGTTGGACAGTTAAATGGCCGCATGAGTGAGTTATTCTCCATGTGGTTTGTGTTAATCAGCGATCTGTGGCCGAGAGCGGACTCCCGGAGAGTTAGAACAGGGACAGGGGTCAGCAGACATAGCATGATGCAGTAGTTTACACACGAGAAGCCATGTCATGGAGAACTGCTTATTTGTTTATGTGAAGGATTTGATCAGGTGCAAGAAATGCACAAAGACATACTGTATGGTCTAAGCTGTTCTTATAAAGCAAATGCTGATAATGAAGTGGTTTTCTACCTGTGTTTATGCTGAAAGTGCAAATAATCAAGCATCCATTTACCCATCCAAACACTCACATAGGCTAGGTCTACAGATGCAGGTAATGGAGGTAAGATAGGGTCAAGACTCTGGGCTCAAACCACAAAAATTCCAGTCATTGGGAAACCCACCGTACCTCCTGTTTTTCATACAGTATATAACTATATAATTTAATAAAAGCTGTTCCACTTTCCCACAAACAACATTATAACCTGCTAGAGTGCTCTGAAAAGTCAGCATATCAAATAATACAGCCCTTTTTAACTTTTCACTTCTTTGTTCATTCATTTTAAAAAACTCAATGGAAGTCTGTCCAACAAATAATGTAAAATTTATGTCTTCAAGGTAGTGACGTGCGATACCAGCGTTCTCACCTCTCACCTTAATACCAGTCGATACTGGGGATGTAACGATATCCAAATCTCATGGTACAATATTATCACGATATTAACCTCACAAAATGATATTTATTGCGATATTAAAATGCTCACGATAACAACATTTATTATATAAAAATGCCCTGCAAAGGCTTTAGTGCAACAATTATTGTCATATTTCATGTTTTATCTGCTCTAAAATGTGACAGATAACTACATTTTCTTCTGGATGACTTTAGTTTTATCTGACAACAAAAAGCTTTAAACAGCAGCACAAACAGCTGCCATGAACAATGACTGTGTATAAGGAACCTCCCCTTTACCTCCCTGGCCATGAGGCTGTTGTAAACAAACAACAGTCTCTCTGACAGCACAGAGGAAAGTGTTCACAGTTTGATTTCATCACCAAACTCCTGCTCACACCCTTCCTCTGCTGGACCCTAGAGTTAGTTTATAGTTTTCAGCCCAAGTAGAGTGACCACCTGTCCCACTTTTGTTTGTACTGCACAGCCATTTAGGCATCTGTCCCTCCGTCCCACTTCTTAAGATAATGTCCCTCTTTTTCATTAATGCTCAGTGGATCTTATAAAAAGAGAGAGTCAAGCTTAGAACAAGATAAGACCAGTATTTCTTGTGTAAATGGTAGAATGACTATCTGTGGGCGTCCTATCTTGCTGGGTTGAATATGGGGCTGGTGTGTTGCTGCCCCTGTGTTTCAGGACAGGCCTTCCTATGGAGCTGTGAGCTGGTGTTGGGGCTGGACTGTTTTGAGAATATACAGACTGAGACCTTTGAGTTTATTTTGTGCCATCTTTTTTATTCCAATGAATATAGTCTTGGTAAAGGTATCACTTGCAAAATGTGTGTTTTTGGGATAAAACAGCACATCATATGTTATATCGCCCCTAAACTGAAGCAGCCTGTATCTCAGTGAGTTGGTATATGTTAGATTTGTAAATCAAAAGATTTATTTCTCAAGTCTGTCCCTCCTTGTCCCACCAAATTGTACAACTTGTCCCACTTTTTGCACTATGAGGTGGTTACCCTAAGTCCAAGTCCAGCTCGTGGTCCGCTCCTCTGAGGCTAACGGAGCGTGTGGAGACGGGAAACAGAGGAAATGAACGAGTGAAGCGATGCGGTGTCACAGGCAAACATAAAAATTTTATTTTTTGTCCGATACCACTCCTTACAGTCACAACCATTGTTTTTCTTAATTGGTTAATTGAAGCCTATACCTACTTCGAGGGCCTTTTGGTAATCGCTCTATGATCACAGATGAGCCAGGAGCCAACATCACTGCACAACTGCGTCTTTTTCAAGTAACAGTTTAAACAGTTTCGTATGCCTGACTGTAAAATAGTCTTTTGTTCAAATGAGCATTGCCTAAATTCACCCCACTCACTCTCTATTTGAATCCTCTAATGCGTTGTGTAACTGTTCCTGTGCATTTAATGTAATAAGTCTTGAGTGTATCCAGTGGTTTAGTTTGATTGAATGGTAGGCCTAACCAATATGCCATGCCAAGAAACCACAACACGGAATGATCCGTTTCCCCAAAACGCCAACATCCAATCATTGTTAGCCCTTTAGACTCACAGTTTTCTCCTCCACTTCCCATGAGGCACTGGAGCTCAGCGCTTTTCTGACCGCACTAACAAGCCAGAGCTAACACCCTTAGGACCCAATGTCTTTGAGATGACTGAACGAGCCAGCGGCAGCCGTAGTCGTGTTTCCAGGCATGGAGATTATCCCATTAAACCGCATTCACTATCTCATGTGTCGCACCGCTAGCAGACATGTGAAACTCGGGCAATTTTCCGTTTGAGAGGCCGAGATGATTGTAAAAGAGCTGAGAAAAGTGCGACGGTGAAGAGTGTGGGGGGAGAAACAAAAAAAAGAGATGTTGTGGTGGTTTTGGCTCCATCTGGTTCTAGCTAAGTGAATGAGGGAAGGAAGAAAAGCTGAGCAGATACACTGAACATTAGCGGTTAACCATCTACTAATGAGGGAAAAAGACAAACACGGCTCACATGAAAACGTTTAGCATTCTGCGGTGTACGATGTCCTCACAGGGTTTCTGGAAAAGAGCACTCACGTAAGCTCCATGTGGAACCAAGAGGATAAAACAGGTTGGCTTTGGGCTTTAATCGAGGCCTGTGTGGTTTAAGTGACGCTCAGAGCACAGAGGGCTGTGTTCTGCTGAATATCTTTCTGTTTGTAAGGTTTGGATTCTGCATAGGGGCTGTTCAGTCTACGGTATTTGGTGTCTTTGTGCTTTTTAAAGGAGACCTATTGTTTAATCATCCTAATACAGTGTTTCCCAACCAGGGGTACGGGGACCCCTAGGGGTACGCGAGGACTCTGCAGGGGGTACGTGGAATTATTTCAGATTTTAACTTCCAACATGATAAGAAACTATTTGCAGTCTTTTTATACTGAACTATAGAAACTTATAGAAGAAAAGCATGCTCACGTGTCTCATTAACAATGAAACTGCTAGACTATTATTTAAATACATTTGTTACATAAAAGTTAAAAAGCTTGTTTCAAAGGGAAGTTATTCAAATTATTAAACATTTTTTAGAAGTAAATTTTTTTAAGAAGTTTAAGATGATAATTTATTTTGTTTATTTTGGACATGAACAGAAAACTAAATAAATGTAATAGGAGTTTATACTGTATTTTTCAATTTTATTATTAGTTTCATTTTATGTTATTGAGAATATTATTTATTTCATTCATATTTGTATTTATTTTCCATTTTTTTTAAATTTCAGTTTAAAAAATATTTTTGTAATCTTTTATGTGACTACTTTTTGAGGTAAAATCAACACATATGAGGGAGGGGGTACTTATGGCAAAAAGCCCAGGGGGTACCCAAGACAAAAAAGGTTGGGAACTGGTGACCTAATGGATAGGAATCAAAGTGGAAAAAGAACAGAACTGAATATGTCCTGTAGGTTTTATTATCAATCTACCATTTCTTGGTCAGTACTACCTGGCAGCATTGGTAATATTAAAATATGTGGATGTATCTTCTACAAGCTAAAGCTAAAGTTACATTTTACCACAAAATCATTGCCAGTTCAAATCCTGAAAACGGTAGCTCAGTGGTGTAAGGTGGAAATGAGGGGCCCCAGTGCAGGTTTTCAGAAAGGGCCCAAAAGTTATGAAGCAAATTCAGGAAGTCATGCTTTTAGTTAGACATAGAGCACTGTACTTTCTTAAAGTCAACTAACAACATCCAAACATGTCAGTTCCACACAAGAAAATAGAAGTTTATTTTTTTTGTTCTGCTAAACTTTCTAAACGTTACATAAAAAAAGATGTGAAGGAATTATGTATTTCTACAGTTTTTTTTTTTTTTATTATTTTTTATTACAAGAATAGGTTCTTTTTAAATGAAGTCATGCCTGCTGTGTACTACCAAGACTGAACATAACCCACTATTGGGGCCCCCTCATGTCCCGGGCCCCAGTGCAACTGATGTTACACCCCTGAGCTAGCTGCTAAAGTCTCACTACACTTTAATTTATAGAACCCAATATCACAACAGTTGCGTCAAAAGGCTTTACAGGAACAGCCGTACACCATCAAACAAGGAAATGGGAAACCTCAGGGAGAACCACATGAAGGAGGGAGCCACTCCCATTGCTCCCAGGATGTGTCCAGGACTGATGGCCTGTGTAAAGATGCAGCAGGTGGGGAAGGCCTCATCCACACAGGTGAGGTTGGAGGTCAATATGCCGAGGTTCATCGGTCAATGAGTGTACAAAAAACGTATCTTTTTGCTTGTGGTTGAATGTTTGTATGTTTGTAGTGAGCACTTTGTCTGTTGGCTCTCCTGAGGTTGGCCTAAAACAAGGGGGTCCAAACTTTTCTGTTTCCTTGAGGGCCACAACCTGAAATAACTCTTTAGAACATGAACGTGTTTTTGTAGAGAGTCCTAATGTCTCTACATTTTGGTCTCATTTTTTTTTTAAAAGTTAAAAAATCACATATTTCATACCTTTGTCTACACACAATTTATCTCCAAACAATAGGCCTTACTATTTCTTAAAATAAGTTAAAATTAAATAATAAGAATCTAACAAAAACTATAAAAAATTACTTTACTCAATCAGCAGAGCAGGAAGTTGTAATTAATTTGAATATTTTCTTTTGGAGGGAGTTTAATATTGTATTTAAGTTTGTCTTCATTGTTAAACAAAGTTTGCAAAAAAAATTAAAGTGGTTTCAGTGGATTGTGGGTAATATGCAGTGAGGCGAGACCACCTTCGTGAATTAGCCAAACGGAGGAGACGAGCTCCGAAGGATGAGGGGAACTGAATGATTTGGAACAGCACTCGGCAAGGAGCTAAAGACGTGGATCACTCCGAAGTGGATCAGCTGTGATTAGGCGATTAGGAAGCAGCCATTGTGAGTGGAATGGGCTAGTTCTGTGGTAATGAGACCTAAATCACAACATAAATGCACAAGACTGACTTGCCTTAGATAATAGTCGATAAAAGTCGCTAGTGGTTAGCGAGTGTTATTCATCACCGTAAATAATTCAAAACAACAGTGTATACAGAATTCGGCTTAGACATAACCACGCTTGAAAAAGTTGTTGGACTACACAACAATGAACAGCTATGGAAGCCACATAGGGAACATACTGTTGTCTACTCAAAACTCAAATTTGTAAGAAATAAATGTTAGCTTTTGATGTAGTTACGAGCTATTGCAAATAAAAGTGCTCCATTATTGTCTGCTCCATTAAAAATGAGAGCACAGGTGTTTGGAGAGCAGCAGAGATGTGTGGACATTGACTTTCGGAGCACACAGGCCGCACTTTGATGGTCTCACTTCACACAGAGCCTCCCCTGGCAACACGTCTTTCCTTTGGAGAGACCAAACGGAAATATTTATAATCATCCGCTCTCCACATATTAAAGCTAACCTGTGGGGTCAAAGATATTTCGCAAACACTACTGGGCCAACTGGGCTTCGAACCACATTTTAAACCCATTCAAGTCACTGTAATGATAAAAGTCCAGCCTACATTAGCTCTCTTCTGCTTTTAGTTGCAGCGTCTTTGCCATTTGCTTTGTATATGTTTTGTCCCTATGCTTTTGCCATTTTCACATCTGACGGGGAATTATATGTTCCATCCACCTCATAATGTTCTCCTGAAGAGTAACACGGATGTTGTTCAGAGTGAAGTGTTGTGATAAGTGTTTAAAAGCATGTTATAATGCCTTGGAGATGGAGATGGATGATATATGAGCTGTAGGTGGGAAAAGTAATTATAGAGCCTTTGTGTACTGTAGAATATGCTCAGTATACGTCAGAGGTGGAAGCAGTACTAGTACTAGTAACAAGATTTAACAAGAAAGGCTTCTGGACAAAGTTTTGTTTTTCGAAGACTTTTCTTTTTGCACCAACATACAAAAACTTGAGTAAAAGTAAAAAAAGTATTGCATGCAAAGTTTACCTGCACAGTAAAAAAAAAAAAAAAAAAAAAAAAAAAAAAAAACTCAAGGTAACAGGACTCCTCGAGATTTTTGAGTTTTGGAGCCAACTCAAAATCTCAAGTTTTGAACAAGTGATATATTTTGTTCACCCATCATATTTTTTTACCCATCTTACAGCCAACTTACTATGCATTGTTCAGAAAAGGTATTATTTTTAATAATAAAATAAACTTAATATACTAAATTTAACAAAACAGTTTTACAGTTCTAACTTTTACTGAACAATGGATAGTGAGTAAAACTTAAAATTGAAAGTTTTAAGGCATACGAATGTTAAATTGAAAAAAAAAAAAAAAAGTTGTTGAAAACTTGAATTTTTGAGTTGGCCCCGAAACTCAAAAATCTTGATGGATCCTGTTGCCTTGAGTTTTTGCAACATTTTTTTTTTTTTTTTTTACAGTGTGGGTTGGAAGTACCCACTACTACTGTCAACATTATTACTACCAAAAACACATTATGTTAATTAATCAGTAACAATTATGGCAATTTAGTGAAATATTTTATTGTAAAAATCATATTTTTCCAAAATAGTGCTACATTTGAAGCTTCATGCTGGTCTCCACTGATAAACAAAAATGTAATGATGGGATCAGGTAAGTGAATATTTATGTGCCTGATTACTAAAGTCTTGGCCATTTCTAGCAGAACTCACCCACTGCAAGAAGATCCCAGGTTTAATTCCCGAACCAGGTGCTGGGACCTTCTGTGTGGAGTTTGCACATTCTCCCTGTGTCTCGGTGGGTTTCCTATGGGTGCTCCGGCTTCCCCCATTGACCTCAACCCCAAAACATGCACAATAGCTCAAGATCTGGAGAAGGTTCCCTGGATGCTGCAGTCTGAGAGGTTGGCCCAGTCACGCTGAAAGATGGGTCAAATGCAGAGAGCAAATTTCCCTAAAGAGTCAATAACCTTAATGTTATTATGGCATTCTATGTACACTTTATATTTCTAAATACAAATTAATTCATCTATTTTGCTTGGTTCTGTTAGGGATATGTCTTTGGGGTAACCTGTCAGGAGCAGCGACTCTTCTCCAGATCTGAGCTAGGGTCTTGGTCAGGAGTACCTAGCTGGAGGATTAGCCTATTGGAAAACCACAAACACATGCGGGAAAATATGCCTCACAAACACACTTCTCTACATGGTGCTAAGGTGGAAAAAGGTGAACACTTTTAAATATCTAGGAGTGACCATCACAGGACCTGGACTGCACACATCAACCCCACTGTGAAGAAGGCCAGACAGAGACTAATTCTCACCCGCACCACTGAGAGCTTCTTGTGTGTTGAGGTTGAAGAAGACTTTTTATCTGTCTGCTCAACTCTGAGGCTTAAAGGTGCTATGAGCAGTATATATTTTTTATATTTCATAAACCTGACTTTCATGTGTCCCAAGATATGAGGTAAACATGTTTATATCAAATATTAGTTTTACTGGTTTTGGTTCTACGCCCTGCATTGCCGATCGTCCAATCAGAAAAGCTGAAAGACTGACAACCCACAGACTATTGTTTTGATATAGACTGCAGTACTGTTTCCAGATCAGTACAAGCATATGCCGCTTCCAGTACCTTTAAACTAGACTACACATACTCTGTCTTGTTTACTGATTTTCTTTGCACTACTTCATGGACCTTACTGTTACTGCTGCAATAATATACTCTGTAATCCTATGTAAATACCAATGACAAGCCATGGTATGTTTGCCATGATATCTGCTAGTATTTTTTTCTTAGCTGCAGTTTATGAATTTTCCACCAGAGGGCAGTATGCCACTATGTCTTCCCTGCAGGATCCTCTTGTTAGTAGATGGCTGTCTTTGTTAACCTGCCTCCCTTAGTCTGTTTCTGGCCTGTCTCAGCACAAACCCATTTCCACACACTACCACTACCACTGCTGCTGCTGGCACAACAGCTTCTTTGGTTTATTAATGACGTCTCTGCGATTTCGTCAGCCCACTGCAACATTCGTCTTGCGCTCCGATGCTTTCCAAATCTGGCGTTGTTTAAACTGTTTCATCAGCAGTGGAGATAACGACTGCCTTTGACCTTTTATAGACATAGATTAGATAGAACCGGGCAGTTCCGATATGAGTGACATTTGTAGATAAGATTAGCCAGGTTAGACACAGGAAATAAGCTGTGTGCATATGAAAAAAAAAAAAAAAAAAACCTAGAAACCAGACATCAAAAGTGAAGGCAGACCTCTGGTTTGTGCACTTCTCGTTAATGCAGCGTGTTGCGGCTGTCAGAGGAACGGGGTGAACTTTGACCTTTGTATAAGCGGCATGAGGAAGTGGTTACGCAGGCTGCAGCTAAGAAAACTGAAGCTGAAGTGTGAGTTCCCCATGTCTTGTTTTTGGCAGAGCGCTGCAGGCCACCGCTGTCTTCAAATGTCTGTTATGTGTTTTTTTTTTTTTTTTTTGAGTGTCAACATAAAAGTGCAGTGGGAAGTGTTTTGTGGCATACAGAAGAGAGACACTGAGCAGATCAGTCAGTACTACTGTATGTCTTTAATATTCCATAATCAAATCAAAACAATCTGGAGTGGAAAATTTCCGTATGACCTGTCATTCCCATGTTGTGTGCTAGTACTGCTCATCTGTTGGCCAAATTGAAATAGTTTTGAACACCGTGGGGTCCAGAGAATTAACCTCCTACCGAACAAATATGTATATATATAAAAAAAATAGGATATATTACAGGTTTTTATGTATTTATTCTGGAGTAAAATGTACAAAAGTAAAATGTGTATGAAAAAAACATGTAGCTATCATTTCCACTTTGACAGCAGCTGATGTTTGAACTTGAGTCAGATCATTTATAGACAATTGTCCACTGTCCTCCAGGCAGCAATATTTGGATGGATTTGAATGTGAATGATTTAGGGGCGAGCAGCTTCATAATACTGACCTGATATTTGAAACTGATCTTTAAGCTCCGGCGTCGGTCTTCCTTTATTAATTAGATCCCGTTTTGATCGCTGGTCCAGTTTTGAGAAAGTTTTAAGATCCATGTATCTTCCATGTTTGGCTTTCATTTGGGACAGCAATGTGCTCTCGTACGCCCCCTACAGTGAGGCAGAGTACTGTCTGTATGTAACTTTTTTTTTTACTTTTCCAAAAATTTGTGGGCTTTATGGGATGCTTTTATCTGATTGGTTGTAGGTTTTTCAAAGTTTCCACATGTTAGTACTGTCCCCTGAATTCTGATTGGCTGTATGTATGTCTAGTTCCATTCAGAGGTAGTTTAATCTCATTTGTTCCACCCCCAGAAAATCAAACTCAAATCGACAAGGACCAAAGTCTTTATAAAATAGTAAACATGTAAAAAAAAAAAAAAAGTTTATTAAATCAGCTGAATGAAATGCATCTATGTGTATTTCCATGTATTTTTGGTGTATTTACCACTCCATATGTTTCTGAGGTACAGAGAACATTAAAACATGGTTAAAAGCTCAAAAGAGTTGATTTAGCAGAATAGGTGACTTGTAAATGAGCTTTTTTTTTTCAAAACCAAAAGTCATTGAGTGTTACTTTAAAAGACAGCATTTATTTTGACCTTCTTGTTTTATCTTGTGCTCAAGGCTTCAGAACACTAAAAATTCATGTGTTGTTGAGTAGCATCACTGGTCTGATTTTAAGAAAAGTTAACTTTTTGAAAAAATATGTGAAAAAACCCTATGACTCTACATACAGTATTGTTAGGGTACTATACATACCCAACTTTGAATTATCGTACACTTTTAATAAATGTTGATGAAGACCTCCAAGCCTAGTGTGAGCATTAAGACCATAGCTGTTCACATGCTCTAAAAGGTGTCACGTGTAGAATTGCAATTTGCACTTTTACCACTAGATAGCTCCAAAAAAGGCCTTAATCTACTATGCATACCTCCTCAAAGATCCACTGACCTGCTTCTCTGTCTGAGCGCTGCACTCCGGAGAAAATAGCTGCCTCCAATCTCATTAATTCCAGCACTCTCCATTGAGCATGTGGCCCGAGCGCGGATGGATAAACCGGGCCGCCGCTCCACTGCGCTCAGGCACTTTCACGCTCATAAACGCGGTCAGGGCTCAGTGAAGGCGCTCTGATTGTTGAACTGCTGCCCTGGCCAATCCTGCCATGTTCTCGCACCAAACTCCCCTCTTCTCTCGCTCCTCTCAGTGTCTGTGAGAGTTTTGCACACACACACGCACACACACACACACACTCAGCAGTCTGGTGGGGACATGCCAGATGTCAGTGCTCCGTCTTGGAGCAATTAAGGCGGTTGTTATGATGAAAGAATTTATTTGCCATTTGTTTCGTCTGCTCAGTCTAATTGAGCGATTGAGATCTTAATTAGATTAGCTCTTTATTCACTTCTTAGTGTCTTAATCCTTCTGTCCTAAAAATATCCAATACTTATCAACTGCTTCTAATTTAATTATGAAAAGTGTTTCCTAATTTAATAAGTGTAGAGAGTTAAGAGTTGGAGGAGTTAGCAGTCTTGATCCTTGGTACTTCTTTGGTCCATATTTACAGACATGCATTTTTACACTTAATCAACCTATGAGCATATAGTCGTTGTATTCTCTTGATGTACAGGTGAAGTAAACTGAAAAATAGTAAACATCTGATTTGAAATTGAATACTTGTGTATAATTGAAGGACATACAGTACATTTGTGAGTGCAACTGCAAAGCAAGAATCCAAAAAGGTTTGTTCTATAAATAAATGCCTGACTAATACCAATAAAAAGCGTACTTCATGGAGACCTGCCACTTGACTTTTCTGCCCGTTCTATTTCTATTCTTATACAAATTTGTGTTCCATAACTGAGGTATATGCAGGAAGGTTCTTGCCTATTTGCTTTGTTAAATCCAGGTGGTGACTCTTTTTTTGGCCAGGCAGTGTGTGTTCAGATAGCGCTCAATGCCATGCTCGGGGCTAATAAGCAGACATAGGCTAATGTGAATGAACATAGGTGACTTCAGAGTTTGATGTAAGCACAACACTGTTTTGTCTCAAAGTTGACACCAGGCCAATCAGGTTGAGCATTTATCCCCTCACTTTCTTATAACAGCGCCATCAAAGACACATTTATAATCTACCCTTTTTCTGCTGACAGTGATCTCAGCCTGAGCCTGAATAACAAATGCAGTGTGCTGGTATATTGTCAGATGCCACTTTAATGAGGCTGAATATTCATCTCAGACTTGGCAAGGACCTTTTTTAAAAAAAAAAAAATACCCACAATGCCTTCCTGTCCCTCAACATCTGTTCCCATGACTTGGAAAAATACTCTATGCAATGGGAACTGGTGTATCCATATGTCGCCCAAGATGGAGTAAACACAGCTTTTGAGAAGATTGTGCTGCTCAAAGACTTCCAAAGACAGTCCAGCTTCCTCTCCTCACATGAATTTTAAACATGCTCTGAAGTTGAACCATAGCGCGTTATTAGCGACAGAAATTCTCCTCGCTCCAACACAATAATAATCTTCCCTGTGTAATGTGTAAACAGCTCTCTCTGTTCCAAAGCCTCGCACAAAGCCGCCAAGTTGTTTTGCCGGCTTGTTCTTGGCTCGGCAGCAGCTGGGTAAAAGCTATAAATTATTTATCCCTTGGTTGTTAGCAGAGATACTGTGGATGCTAATAAACTCCTGCGATGTTTGATCTGGGTGCATCCTCCAAGCTGAAAATAGAGACAGAGCTGAGATTCTGATTTTATGTCTGTTTGTTGATGTGGCCTAATAGGCAACTGCTGTTTGTCTTATTAGAGAGCCAAGCTAATCAAACTTTCACACAAGAGGAGTATGCTAGGTAGATTAGTGTTCCAGTTATGCTCATGGCAGATAAAAAGAAGGCAACGTGGCTGGTGTGGACTCCATACCAAAAGATGCCTGTTTGCTTGCTATAAGTAATTGTGAAATAGGTTCAGAAACAACAGGCTTTTAATATATGGCAGTTAAATAGCTTGAGTTTCATCATGAGTAGTTGGTATTTGCATACATACGCTACATAAAGCCTTATAAGCTTTGTGACAATGTATTTCTTAATCTAATTAACTCTGATTAGCCAGGTATTTGTTGTGGATCTTGCATGTCTAAGGCCTTTTACATTTTCAGAAACATTATCCATTCGGGCAGTTTCAAATTTTTCTAAGATGCTAAAGTAGGCTAACAATGAATTCACACCGAAAACGTCTCGAGCACGTCGCAGCAGCAGGTCGTTTTATGCGCGTACTGTTTAAAAGCGTCATTTCACACCGAGAGCGTCAGAGCTGCTGCTGTAACGCTGCTCAAACGGCTCTCCCCCCTGAGGCCCCTAACGCACTGGATGCGTCGGGCGCAGCAGCGAGTGTACTGGCGTCACAGCTGCGTCGCAAGGTTGTTCACACCGGCTGCGTGAGCGGCTCCTTATGTCACCATGCAATACTGTAGGGAAAATGGAACAAACGTGGAATAATGAAGAATTTTGTCCTTTCCTGGACAGAATGCGGAATTCAATAAGTCGTGCGCTGTTGAATAGGCCGTTGATTATACAAAGTGTTGATAAATTAGAATTTGCTCTTTGTCATTAAAAAGCCATGGGGTGTGGGAGTTGGGGGTTGGCTATGGCTGCCTGATTTCTGGGTAGGGGTCTGGGAGTGATCCCAGGACAAAGAGGTCAATACACCTTTAAAAACCTTCTTTTCCCCATTCAGTCTTTATTGTATTGGCGCTGCGTAGTCTCTCAACCAAGTCATATATACATATATATTACTTATTGTTTGTGGTGAGAAAACACTCTAAATATATATGTTTTATATTATACAGTGGGTAATTTCATGTATTTGTCTAAATGTTCATATATTTAAAGTTCCCTACAGACAGTAGTACATCAAACATCAAAATAATGCCTCGCCGTCATGAAAAGTTTCCGATATTCATATTCATATCTCAATAAAAGCATATTAAATGTGTTTTCAATGGAAAACGTGTTCAAGCCGGTAGCGTCTGTCGTCAAAAATTCGGCGTGGGTTTGATTTTCTAGGTGAGTTGCGTCACAACCCCGTATGCCGGGTCCGTTGAGCCTCCCGTCTCATGTGGGCAGTGTGGCTGCTCTGATCTGCTGAGCTGGGCGCTGAAGTGAAAACGGTTTGGTTTGAATTGGGGGTTACACCAGGCCAACGGTACTGTACCCAGGCCCGGAAACGCCCCTAAAGCACTAAACATTTGGCTGATGTGAGTGCTCCCATCTGTGCCCAGGTCCGGTACACGTCAGGACTCATGCACGGTTGCTTATGCACATGCACAAACACGCTCACGACAACCAGCCTTGTCACATACGCCACTGTTCCTTTCCTTGGTAAAAGCAGGGAATAAACCATAAACCACCTTTCTGATGAATGAACACTGTGGACAGCGGCAGTGATGGAAGCTCCTTGTATTCCGAAACGGGACAAACGACTGTGTCCAATTTAAAAGTGTTAGTGGCTGTGACAATTGTGGGATGCGTCCGCCATATTTGGGGCCACCAAACAAACATGTATATGGAGTTGCATTTGTCACAACGGAATAAGTAAAGAAATGTGCCATGAAACAACTTTTTTAACTGCTTTGTCACTATTGGCAAATATTTATTACACACTAAAGTATTGTAACACTTTTGTGTGAACGCCAACTCAAGTAGTTTACATCCTAAATCACTGTTTTACTGTTGGACTGCTCCTTCTAACATTAATATCGTTTAACTACAACTATTTGGCAATGATTTCCTAAGTGGGAATATAGCAAGGTCAACCCTGCGTTCCCCGGTACCTATGTTCCTCAGTACCCCGGTACCTATGTTCCTCAGTACCCCGGTACCTATGTTCCTCAGTACCCCGGTACCTATGTTCCTCAGTACCTATGTTCCTCAAAAAACATGAAGGTTAGGGCTAGGTGTAGAGAACATCAGGACTTACCAGAGTGTGTGAGTACCTATGTTCTTCATCTTGCCTGGTTTCTTGGGCTTGGGGAACATTTACCTCGGAAAAAAACGACAGGAGCGGGAGAAAAACATGAACAAAGTCATACAAAGTGTGGGGGCACATTACACTAAACCCACCAAAAAAATGTAAGCTGCAAAATTTGCAAAAGTGAATTACCCTGGCACAGGAGTACTACCTCACTACATGAGCTTCTAAAAAAACATGTTGGAGTCAAGGCAGGAGACGGAGAACTGGAGCAACAGGAAACTTTAATTTAGTCTACAAAAAGCAATAATTTAGGTACGGTTTAGATATGTATCTAAACCGTACGTACATTATTGCTATTTTTATTTATTTTTTTAATTATACTTTTGCAGGTTTTTATGTAATTGCTGTAATATTTAATGTAAAATAACCAAGGGCTACTAGAAAATCCACTCCTTTTGTTTGTTTTTTAAACATATTCTTATTTTTGTTATTTCCTTTGTTTCTCATACAGCAAGAAACAACCATAAGTGATTACATGTGGAAAAAGGCATGCACTCCACCATGTGAGCCATAACAGACTCTGTTTTGAATGTGCTTGTATCTGACATGAGGCCACTATCGATGGTGGAGAGTGAGGGATTCAAAAAAATGATAACAACATTAAACCCTGAATACACAATCCTTTTCCAAACACATTTTGGCAAGTTATTGGAAAGAAAATACCAAGACACAGCTGAACAAGTAAAAGCTACTATCAAAGCCAGGGCTCTGACTAATGATATATTGACTATTGCATCCACAGAAGCCTACCAGAATTTATTTGTCATATGAATTCAGTTTGCCTTTCCACTATGCCTTTGGAAAAGAGACACACTGCACAAAATATTGCTGTATGGCTGGAAGAGCAACTTGACAGGTTTGATATTCTCCTCCTGAGAAAATTATTGTAATTTTGCAAATATTGTGGCCACTGGTAGGACACTGGAGGAGAAATACAGCTGGTCCTCCCTCAGATGCATGGGCCATACACTGCAACTCCTCTTCACATCTGCACTAAAACACAATTGGAGCTACAAGATGCAAGACAGCAAATGGACACACCTGAACATAAACTTATCTAAGCTGTTAGCACAAGGTGGAATAACATAGCACATGATCAGCCGTGTGCTAGAGCAACAGTGGCCTGTAACTGCAACACTCTCTGACGCAACTGTGACAAAAACATGCAAACAATATTTGGACTTGATACCAGACCAATGGAGTCTGATAGAAGAACAGCTCTCAAACTTTTTGACTGTGCTGCTGTGTGCATGAGTGGAGAGAAATATGTCGCTGTCTGCAGTGCCAGCACTAGTAAAGGAGTTAGTTAAGTTAATGAAGGTATGGTCTTTGAAACAGCTGGAGCGCAGGCATTCCAGCACACAGCAATAGGACAACTTGAGCAGCGGTGAAAGAATGAAACAACTTTTTCTGACACAACACAGAACACTGTCATTATTAGCTCTGCCTTGGATCAAAGATTTAGAAAAGTAAAGTTTCTGTCTCCTGAGGACAGCTTTGAGGTACAGCAAGACATAACAACTGACAGTACTTGTCCTGCTTGTGATAAACCACATATCTCACATATTCAGACACCAGCAGTGAGGACGAGGGCAAGGAAGGAGAAGCCGAGCATCTCACTGGGAATGTGAGGAAGGAGCTCCTTACATACTTTGATGAGAAGCCCATTCCCAAAGAAGAAAACCCTTTACAGTGGTGGAAGGATAATGAGTTGAAATATCCCGCCTTATCAAGGTTAGCAAAGTCTTATCTATGTATTCCAAGCACCTCTACTCCGGCTGAGCTCCTCTTTTCTGCTGCAGGCAACATAGTCTCTAAGAAAAGAGCAAGCCTAAGCCCTAAACATGTGGACATTTCTGCATTGCAATGCCAAGTTATTTTTCAATAAATAAGTGTACCTAGTTTAAATTCTGTTTTGCTGAAAGGAATAAAATAAAAGGATATAAATCATACAGTTGCTTTTTTGTTTTTTAATTTGATTAATCATAAAAATAATCATAAAAATCAACAGATTAAGCAATTATCAAACTAAACATTAGTTGCAGCCCTAGTTTACATTCATGACAGCTTACATGCCTGGAGCTTCCACGGTGCCTTGCAGTGTGAACTCTGCTTGTTGTTAACATGTATGAACAGATGGTTAGCTTTAGCCAAAATAGCATCAGCCTGAGACAGAACCTCATGGAAAAAGCAGCAAGACCTTAAAAAAAAAAAAAAAAAAAAAAAAACCTGCCAGAAAAGACTTGGTAAGCACCTATCTGTTATTAAACTCCTTTTACATTTCTTAATTAAGAATAAATAAGACATGAGAGGAATTAAAATACAGTTTAATACATTAATAAATTAACTCTCCATGAATATTTGGCTACCTGTATTTTGCATGTTAGCTTTTATGTTAATTATGATCTCTTAAAAGGTGAACAATCATTATGTGTTATGCGATACACTTTATTCTCATGCTTCAGTATTGATCAGTAAAACACTTGGCCTTGCACTGCTTTATGATCTTTTGGTCAGCAGCTGTAAACCACATGACAGCAGGCTGTATTCCACGTAATGGCTGTATCAGATGCTCTTAATGTGTCTGATGTGGTTTTGAGGAGAAATGTTATTACTATCACTGCCAGGATTGCTGTGCTGAGCTTGGACTTTGCTTTCAGGAGTCGATGAGGTCAGTGCTTCATACTTGGCCCTCGCATAATCTGTTTCACATGGGCCAGCTAAAATATACATCTACATGACACCGAGATGTTATTGTAAGCCTATGTTACATTATTCCACTGGCTTTGAAATGGTTTCCTTGTGTTACAGCAAGAAGTGCCGTCACTCACAGCTCAGCCAGAGTTTAATGGGCAGTAAATGCTTTTGCGCTACATGACAGGTAAGTTGCTGTTGTAAGGTTAATGTTACTGAAAGAGGAAACCAAAAGCGTAGTGAGGCAATTTATATTTAATAGCTCACAAACTGTTCTGTGATTTTCAGTTCTCTATAGAATTGCACAGTACACTGCAAATTTCCAGTATCTACATTAGGTAAAATTACTTGAATTCAGATTATTAATCTTGATTTGAGCAATTTTCACTTGATTAGATTTATTTATAGGTAACTTATTACTAGATTATTTGCCTTGTTTCAAAGTATTTTTGACATTAGATAAAATTACTTGAATTCAGATTATTAATCTTGATTTAAGCAAAAATAACTAGGCTAGATATTTTTAGTTATTAGGTAACATATAACTAGATTATTTGCCTTGTTTCAAAGTATTTTTTTCCTGTTTCAAGCTACTTTTACTTATTTCAAGCTAAATTTAAAAAAAAAGTCCATGGGGTAAGATAATTTAGCTTGAAATAAGTAAAAGTAGCTTGAAACAGGAAAAAAAATACTTTGAAACAAGAAAAATAATCTAGTTATAAGTTACCTAATAACTAAAAATATCTAGCCTAGTTATTTTTGCTTAAATCAAGATTAATAATCTGAATTCAAGTAATTTTATCTAATGTCAAAAATACTTTGAAACAAGGCAAATAATCTAGTAATAAGTTACCTATAAATAAATCTAATCTAGTGAAAATTGCTCAAATCAAGATTAATAATCTGAATTCAAGTAATTTTATCTAATGTAGATATTGATTTGATGTCTTTTCATGTAAAAAATGCAAATTACGTTTAGTCAACAGAAGGCATTTTTAACTGTCAGTAAGTGGGTGGAGAACATTAGCACGTGGCTTAGCATTTTTGTAGCCTTTACACTACAAACTACTAGCCATAGATATTTGATGTAGAAGTATGTACATTAATCTTCCTAGAATCCTTGCGTCTCTGCTAAAGGCAAACACACCAGCTAATACACTTCAGTAGAATTGTCAGGAGAATCAGAAAATGATCATAAGCAAATGAGGTTAGCGCATAGTAATAGCATATTGCAGGTTTTCCTTATACACTGTGGGCCAGATTTATCAAAGGTTTGCATGCATGGTAAATTAATAAGAACGTCTCTCCCAGGTGCTAAATTAGCCCAACATAGATTTAGCTTCGTGACTAAATGCATATGTAAAACGGGGTGTTTTCGCCAGAATGCCCAAATTTTAAGGTGGAAAAATTGCAAATGAAAAGGTTTGGCGGTCACTATTTCATTTATTCAACTATGGGAGCTAAAACTGCTTGTGCTTTTAGCATGTTGCTAAAGCTGGTGCAAACTTTGTGTGGAGGAAAGACTGTTGCTGTTTGTGCACAGATGGGGCATTTAAATTAAGATGAGACACTTTAAAAGAGCTCATACAAAGATACTGTACCTACAATAATGTGTTGATTTGAAGGCTGTGGAAACAAAGAGACAAAATTTACCTGCAGCGCTTTTATCTTTAGTTTCTCTTGTAGCTATTTCATAAAACTGGAGCTGTCTTTCAAACTGGGCTGCCATGAGTTTATTCCTCATCTTTTTAAAGTCCTCACAGTGTAGACAGAGGAGTCTTTAAACACGGCGTAATGTGTGATGACAATTGCAGAGTTAGTCCTCTTCTTTTTTACACTGTTGTCTCCCCAAAGATTCACACTGAGACACATTTGTGCTGATCCACTTCAAACTGCATCGCCTCTAGAAAACTCAAGATGCTCTTCTTTCCCTTTCTCTTTCCCTGAAACAGCGTGCCACTGTTAAAACTATAGCGTGTGTCTCTAAAGTCTCTTAGCACATCCATCTCTTCATCTGCTGCAGTTGACTGACAGGCTGGACCGGACTGAAGCACTGCGGGCGAACTCTGACACACACTAAATTCTTATTTACATATCAGTTTTGCTGCAGCAAGTTTTTGCACAGTTTTTCATATTATATCACACGCAACACGCCCACAAATTGCAAACACAATATTTTTTATCTGCACTTGCAATTTAGCACCCGTCTTAGTAAATCTAGCCCTGTGTATGCAGAGTGTTATGTAACAAAGTACTAAGAATAATAACTCTAATAATACAAATAATACATAGTACTTGGAAAGACTGTTGGTGGAATTTGTGCAATATTCATATATGAATTTTATTCATTTTTTTATCTTATAATGCTTAAAGTTCAAAAAAGGGAAGCCATATTAGTTTCAATACTTTGTCAAGAATGGACAAAGTGAGCACTGCCAGAAAAGAAACACAGTCAAATTTCTCTTTGAGCACACATTCATGCTAATGGTTTAGAGCATTTATGGACTTAACTAAGTTTATCTAATTTTTAAACTGAAATCACCATGAGACATTTTGGCTTTTATACCGTATTTTCTGCACTATAAGGCGCACCTAAAAGCCTTTAATTTTCTCAAAAACCGACAGTGCGCCTTATAATCCGATGCGCCTTATATATGGATCAATGTTGGTTAATTATGGCTACCGTATTCAGGGGGCGTCGCCGAAGTGACAGCGGTAAAAACGGTAAAGGGGAATTCCAGTCCCAGCTGTTCATGTGTGCCATAGGCGTGTTTATGGATCCTGCCGCAAAAGAACAAGGAGGCGCGGCCTTTGCTCCATCTCAGTAGAAGAGTTGCGACATTGAGGGGACAGAAAACTGAGCGCTCGAACGCTGTTCATGTAGCTTTGAACTGTGACAAATGGAGTTGGAAATACATTGTTTTCAATGAGGGCGGCGCAAATAAGAGCTACCGGTGCGTACGGTACCGCATTGTGAATGCACTAACTTGTTTTGGGAGTGAACGGAGTTGTAAGAACGCTGGTTTGTATTCTATTAATAAAGTTTGACTGACTTATCTGACTGTTTTATTGACATTCCCTTTAGCGCGGCTTCATCTAGTGGATGCGCCTTATAATGCGGTGCGCCCTATATATGAAAACAGTTTTAAAATAGGCCATTCATTGAAGGTGTGCCCTATAATCCGATGCGCCTTATAGTGCGAAAAATACGGTAATAGATAATAGCTTGTCCCTGCAAGGCTACCGTAGTTGTTCACATTTTCTAAAATGGACATGCTAAGTGTGGAAATGCAATTTACACCAGAAATTGTGAAGCGTAGCATATTCAGAGCCTGTTTGTTATTGTAATCTTGTCCTCACATTAGCACTCCTAAGCACAGGCCCTGGCACCTGTCTCCTTACGCTCTCAAATCCTGCAGTCAGGCCAGCCAGAACAACTTAATACATCTACAAACTCCAGGGGGAAATTACAGGCAACTTATTTTCCTCAACTGGCAGGCCTCCATGTTTTTGACTTGTTACTTATGAATCACAGAGAAAGAGGAGAATTAAAAGAGTAGTTATTAAAAAGTGAAACATGAGCGCGGTAAAGGGGTGCTAAGAGGCTTGTAAAAACTCAATCGGCTTTTTCACTAAGGTCAGAGGGTTTTAGCAGCTCCCAGTCTGGACAGTAGCACATGTAGAGCGACGTCTATTCTGCGATGTGTTAGCACTTCTGTCTGTGCACATGTGGTGGAGGGGTGCGGGCGTGCGGGGGCTGTCTAGTGTCAAAAGTTTGATGAGGTGTGGCTGGGGCCTGCTTCCTGTGTGGTTGCTTTAACAAAAGTACCAAGGCAATTATTACAAGCCAGCACTGGGACAGGATAATGGGTAAGCAATTACTCTATAAGATTTTAAGTGGAACCACGTAACTTTGCTTTGTTTCTTGCTGTTTTGGTTGCATTTTTCTTTTCGGAGCTATTGTAAAGTTCTATTGTAAAACCTCATGAGTCTGGTTGATTTCTGTGTGACCCCCTCACTCGACTTGACTCTTCTTTTTCTTTTCCAGCATATACGTAATATGTTTTATCTACCTTTTGGTTGCTCTGCCATGACAAAAATCTAAAAAATAAAGCCATTGTTAGCTTGTTGTTAGCTAACCAGGACGTGACGCTTTCTTGCAGGACCTCACGGACATTGGGTCGGTGCTTCCATTCTTGCAAGGCTGATATGCCGGGGAAGATACAGGCCGCTTTATTTACCTACAACAATTCATTTAGCCATAACACTGATTCCCAAACTGTTTATTTAGGGTAAAAAATGACATTGTTCCCCTTTAATAATTGGTGAAATGAGTATTGAGTATTTTATCTTGATTTTTTTTAATATAAAAAAAACCTAATCCTCGCTTTCTCTGCAGAAGTAACAGCTCCCTGACAGAAAACGTTTTCCATACATATACATTAGTTTAAGTTATAAAAGTGTCCAAAATTATTTCAAAAGACTGAAAAAAAGCATAATTTGGGATGTTTAAAATACTTAGTACACTTTTTGGTTCAATGGATAGAGCCTTTACCCCTGAACTACATGCTTCACATATATTGTTTTTTTTTTAGTTCCTGTCTGTCTTTATTGTTGTGGTTTAAATATTTTTGATTTGATAAAAGTTAGAAAGTTTGGAGTAAAACCAGTTATTGCTTTTTTTTTCTTTCTAACAGTACAGATTTATATAAACTCTGATATATTTCTTCTGTTTTTACCACAGGGGCCGATTTATTTATTACCCAATCTAAGCCCACCACTAGTAGCCTGTATTGGTGAGTTTTTTTTTCTTTTTCTCAACCACAAAAGCTGTTAAGAGGCCAGAGGAGGGAAGTTAGTGTTGTGAGCCGAGCCGCAGACAGAGAACGGCTCTCTGGGGACCCACAGGCATCCATAAATACTGCAGCCACAGGGGCTCATGGAGTTTGTTGTGAGAACTTGTATAAGCTGCAGAAGTGGTCAGGGAGGAGGGTGGTCTGCCACTATTTAGAGAAAGTGGGTGGGGTGGTCTTAAACAACAGTCGATGAAGGAGCTCATTTACAATTTAGATGCACAGGCATAAACATTTGCCCCTGTCTCGCAATGGTAAAGACAGATCTGGAGTCTTACTAAGGATCATCTCGTTATAGGGCAAATACTCTTTCTATCCCTTATATCTCACAATAGTAACTAACTTACTTCTTTACTAGCCCCATGTGGCTAGAGTTAGTGTATTTGGCCCTATCTGGCAATGGTCCAGAATCCTTTTAAAATTGGAGTCATTCAGAGGATCATCTAGTTCAGGGATAAATGCACTAAAACTTATATCTCACAATAGTAAGTCTGCTAAATACTTGTTCCTTTACCGACCCCATGTGGCTGGAGTTTGTATCTATTGCAGGCCATATCTCACAATGGTACAGAATCCTTGTAA
The DNA here is from genome assembly GCA_020698575.1 of Bostrychus sinensis. Classification (NCBI taxonomy): domain Eukaryota; kingdom Metazoa; phylum Chordata; class Actinopteri; order Gobiiformes; family Eleotridae; genus Bostrychus; species Bostrychus sinensis. The sequence continues at coordinate 10,571,473 of CM036242.1, read as the reverse complement.
AAATTGCTGGATCTAGACAGGTCACAAATCCACACCAAAAAGTTAACCATCTCATTCTTGGCCCATTACTGACATTATCTAAAATTTTGAGCAACATTTTTTAGCATGTAGCTTTTAGCTTATGCAGTGCTAATTGTTCTTATAAATAAAATAGGTAAATATTGAGTCACTCGCTAATGTTCTCTGATTAGGCAGTGACATTAAACTACTTGTTCTGCATACCACAAGAATTAAGTGACTATTAGCATGTAGCATTTAGCTTAAATAGCGCTAATTGTTTATATAAATAGCTAAATATTGAGCCACTTGCTAATGTTCTCTACTCAGGTACTGACATTAAACTTCTTCTTCTGCATATCACAACATTTCAGTGGCTTTTAGCATGTAGCATTTAACTTATTTAGCATTAGATGATTACATAAATACTAGTACTAAATATTGAGTCACTTGCTAATGTTCTCTACCCAGGCACTGACATTAAACTTCTTGTTCTGCATATCACAACATTTCAGTGACTTTTAGCATGTAGCATTTAGCTTGTGTAGCACTAATTGTTCTTGTAAATAAATGCAAATTAGCAAATTACTGAAACACTTGCCAATGTCCTTTAACCAGGCATTAAAGACATGAAGACAGTTGGCCAAAAGCAAATGCAAAATTGATGATTTTTTGGTGGCTAATGCTAATTCATCTGCTGAAAATAAATTACGGTTTGCTTAGCGTACAACAGCACTATATGCACATATGATGCTACGTATTGTTTAGTAAAAATCTAAGTGCTATAATGTGGTATGTACTGTAAGAGGAACAAGAGCTGCTTTCATTTTTGCATGTTTTTTTTTTTTTTTTTGTCAACATACCACTCATATGCAAAAGGTCTTGGGTGTAGGTCATCACACTTTGCTGGATGGATGCCCATGTGTGCTCACCAGAACTCCATAATGCTTAAAGCAGAAACAACTTTATGGCTACTTTATTTTGCTTTTCACTCCTCACTTTTTCCTTTTTTCTTTCAGTTTTGACACATCAGTGCAGTATGTTCTTCCTATGTAATTCCAACTTGAGATGATAAAGCTAAATTGACTATAGTGAATCATTGTGAGATTAAATAGGTTTCTGGCTACTGGCTGCTTATTTTGTAAATTATAAGTAGCACTGTGGGTTAAGCGTTCACCCAACAACTGAATGGTTTGAGTGTGGCCCAAAACGCATACTGCTGTTGTGTTCCTGGGCAAGACACTTCACCCAGATTGCCCACTCCAGTCACAGTGTGTGGCTGGCTGTGTAAAAAAGGAAGCTAAAAAGTTTGTCTAAAAGGGCACATAAAGCCTCAAGTCACTTCTGCTTTCTGATTTGCCATTTTATTGTTGTGTCATTTTTGTTAACCCATCACTTGATCAGCCCTTATTGCAACAGCACTTACCACACAAAGACTAGTTCAAGTGCAAAGTTCATGAGGTTTCATTCTTTCCTTAAACTCTTTCTTGTGCAAAGCATTTAAAGGTGCTATGTTGTGCTTTTTTCAGAGTTTTTGGATTCGTTTTGGACACCTTTGCATTAGTATTCCACATTTTATAACTTAAAATAATGTATATGTGTGGAAAACGTTGTCTTTTGGGGAGTTGTTACTTTGACTGTGCAGAGAACACTTAGATTTGGTGTCTGTAACCCGGTGCTGGCTACAGTGGGGACTGGGCAGAACATAAAATGGCTTTTTAGCACAACTATTAGCAACACGACACTAACAGATAGATAAGTAAACTGACTGCTTAATACTGACAGCACTTTAAGGGCTGAAATTGTCAGAAATCCGAAATATGGTGTATGCAGGGGCGTGGACATGTTTTCTGGCCCCATGAGATGATATAACATCGGGCCCTATCATCGTAAACTATCCTAAACTTATTGTAAGATTTTACTGAGAGAGACTGAGCATTTATTTATGAAACAAAATACAACTCCAGGTATGTTTTTGAGGTGGAAACAACATTTTAACATGATTAAAAGCTCAAAAAAGTTGATTTAGCATAAGAGGGGGCGTATAAACTTTGGCTTACAGTATGTATTTTATCTATAAAAGAATATTATTGTTAGAAATTATTCTCTCAAGCCTGTTTAAGCTTTGGTAACACAGAGGTGGAAACCAAATAAAACTTATACATACATTTTAAAGGAATATAGATGAAAGTGTTTTTTTAATTCCTTAGTAATTTTGTAATCCCTCAGTGACGTGGGTACTCATAGTCGTAGTATTATTAGTGGTTATAGTAAAAGAAGCAGAGGTAACAATAGCTGTGGTGCAAGTAGTAGCAGTAGTAGTTGCAGCACTAGTAGTAGGGGAAGTTAAAATACCTGAGTACAGATTTTAAGAACGTCTTGAATACTTAAATACTGTACAATGAAAAAAGAAAGTGTTTTGAGTTTTAAACATTGCAGTGCTTTTTGTTTTGATATCTTTGAATTTTTACTACTGTATCAAAACGATTGGTTGTTTTACTGCATTTTAATAGAGGTTTTACAATTCTGCAAACCACAGCATGTGATCCAAACACCATCCTAATAAAAAGCAGAAGAATGTATTTTCTTGCACTTCTCCATACTCCGATTTCACATAACCCCATATTTAGAAAGCACACTCACAACCATAGGCAATATTTCTGAGGAAACTGAGCAGTTATGTGAAGAGTTACGATTCTGGCAAGATATGAAATGAAGATGTTGATGTCTATCTCTGTGATGGCAAAGGTCACAGTAAGAGTAGATGGAGGAGTCTGATAGGAGCACAAATAAAAGCGTTCTTGTCGAGTAGAAATCTGGCCAGATAGAACTATTGACTTACAGGCTTCTCCCTTGGGGCTCCTTCAAGTGCTTGAGTGAATTACGATGTTGAGTTTTCAAGACCTGGATAGTACTTTTGATGGATTGCATTTTTAAAGCTGTAACATTGCTTTTGCAACTGTGTAGAGTGACTTCTTAGACATAAAATATTTGTGGAAATTTGGTACAGTATATAACCATGAAACTATGAAGAGTAATTTACAGTACAAGTACTTCAGCTACTCCAACCTGACAGAAGGTTACACAAGCCTCACTGGAAAGCTTTCCTGGAACACACAACACAAGTATTTATATAAATACCAGGAGGGGATAGAGTGAACCACCATCTAAGCAGAAGTCAATAACATTTCCTCTTTCTTTGCTGTTTTTGACTCTTTTTTTTCTCTGGAGCTCCCCCTTTATTTGAGACTAAAGCACAAAATATTCATGAGTCCAAAAGACCTTTTTCACACTTCTGTGTTTTCAACCGGAAGTTTTGTCACAAATACTTCCGGTAGCAGTTGCAAGTAGTGTAAAATGACAAAAAATAAAAACGTTTTTGCTCTGACTGTTATGAGTTCTGAATGGTGCTCCAAGGCCTCGAAACATAGTAACTACCGCCAACGTGTCCTGAACATCGTTTTATTGGGATATCCCTTTACACCTCGTGTTCCAAAGCCCATATTCTTTGGATCAAAGTGTGAGAGGCCTGTGGCTCAGCTCAATTTGCTCCACAACAGCTCAATACAGTATATCAATCAGTGAGCCCCCAAGACAATTGCTAGCCCTCCTTTATGAGGTTGGTGATGCTTGGGCTGACCACCAATGGCCTTTCTGAGTTTGCTTGCGTAAGGAGTTCTCTAGGTTTCATTTGTCCAAAATATTACAGGTGAACTGGTGAATGTACATAGCTCCCTCCTGTCATTAACTGCTGGCCCGTCATTGAATTTGGCCAAGAATCATTGTCTGAGAAGTAATATGGCTCTGGCCCAAAGGAGCTGGTTTAGGTTCCAGTCCACCATGACCCAAAATGAGATAACACAGTAGGTATCAGTCATCATCTATACATCACTGGGGCTGCTATGTAAAAAGTTTCCCAAATTATGTACAATTAAAATGCTATCTAGGAGTACATGGAATTCCCCTAATGTACATAGTGGACTATTAGAACTACCTGATAATACTACTAATACTAAATACTAATACTTATAATACAGTACATGATCTTCCTGCATACCTGCGGAACAAAAGCAAAGCACCTACTACTGCCATCTATTGCTGTGTTGAGCGATCCACAGCCTGTAAGTCTAAACTCAGGGTAAAAGACACAGATCTGACATGGCAGGACTGTAGCAAAACGATTTGTGTGTAATTAGCGCTTTGTCCATAAAGGCCGGGACACACCGGACACCAAACAGACTCACGCCACGGTTGGCGACGTGACTTTCTGTTCTACAACTACTTCACTATGTTTCTCACATCTGTGACGCTAATGTGCTGCAGTTAGCTTACCTTAGCTTTAGCCTTGTGCAGATAAAAATATAATCCTCCTCTGAGGCAAACAGCTGCAATAATCCAGTCCCTTTAATTCATTACTGTGATCAGACGAGTTTAATCTAGTGCATATAATTATTATTGACTAAAAAATATTTGAGTTAAACACGTGTGTGTTGCGGTATTTTATTTACAAGAGTTTAAATAACCGCAGAGTTTAGTGACTAGCGCTGCCTGCTGTTGTAAATAGTTATTACGTTTTGCACATTCGCACTGCTCGGTCGTGGGTCTGAGTCGCTCCGGTGTCTGCAGCGACTTTCAGTGGCGACAGAGGAGACGAGCAGTCGCCTCTGCTGACAGTGGTCGGGCGTTGGGTTGGTGAGTCCCAGGCTTAGACTTTTAGCACTTTTGCATTCACAGATCATTTTACACACACACACACACACACACACACACACACACACACAAATCTTAATACGCATGCACAAGTAGTGTTATGCACACACAAAGCGTAATATGCATGCACAAATCTAACTACATATGCACAAATCTTATTCATGCACAAATCATAATACACACATCGTATTACACACGCACAAATCTAATTACAAACACCCAAATCGTAATACGGACACACAAATCTAAGTACGCACACTGAAATCTAATTAGATATGCATAAATCTAATTACACATACACAAAATATAATACACACATCGTATTACACACACACACAAATCTAATTACGCACACACAAATCTAATTAGATATGCACACATTTTATTATGCATGCACAAATCATAATACACACATCGTATTACACATGCACAAATCTAATTACACACACACAAATTGTAATACGGACACACAAATCTAATTACATACACAAATCGTAACACGGACATACAAATCTAATTACGCACACACAAATCTAATTAGATATGCACACATTTTATTATGCATGCACAAATCATAATACACACATCAGTATTACACATGCACAAATCTAATTACAAACACCCAAATCGTAATACGGACACACAAATCTAAGTACGCACACTCAAATCTCATTAGATACGCATAAATCTAATTACACATGCAGAAATCATAATACACACATCATATTACGTATGCACAAATCTAATTACCAACACACAAATCTTAATATGCACACACACAAAACTTGATACGCACACATCTTAATACAGACAAATCTATTAATACACGCACAAATCCTTTTGCTACAATAATAGCCCCATACCTTTGCTCGTCGAAACTCTTTAATCAAAGCCATTTTCTTTCAACACCACTACAGTTCCCAATGATTTTCTATGTAGTATTTATTGGTAATGATAATGGGCAAGTCTAATCCCTTATAGTCTAGCATTATGTTTCAACAAAATGGCCCATGGTGCATTGAACTTAGAGACTTCCCGCTGCTGTTGGAAAAGGTCCAGAAGTTCATTACTGCAGCTGATGGGCCTAACTCCAGCACTATTTTCTCATCTGTGCCATTAGTCTGACATATAGTTTCTGCCTGAGAGAGCACCGCTGCCGACTCCACTCCTCACATGTTGCCTTTTTCCATCTCACTGCCCACGAATGAAAATAAGATATTTGATGTTGTTTTGCAGCCTGTCTATCTCTTTCTTGCACCCACTCCCCGCATCACTTTCCTCACACACGCCTCTATCTCAGGCCTCGCCGTCTCAAATGTTCACCCACTCCGGAACACACAGGCAGAGAGGCGAGAATCAGTCAAGCCGCCCTCGTGGATTCTTATTAAAGTGAGATTATTGAAACGGCGGCCCTCGCTTGGATGTCAATCATCGCACATTATGCCAGCGGGCGATGGAAACGTTTTCCGTCTTTCTTGAAGGCAAATTACTCCTGCAATTTCCAGCATCCTCTGTGTTGAAACGCAGGTTCTCTCTGGCCCGTATGGTTAAATGGAGCTGGATTGGAGAAGTCAATTAGGATTTGCACATCTTGGGCTGATAAGAATAACACTGAAAAAAAAAAAACACTTTATGCTTCTGTTGGAATTAAGATAAAAAGCATTTTTGTTTCTCTGTTTACTATCCTATTTGTAGTCTATAATAGTAAAACTGTCGAGAGTAGATTTCTATATACAATTACAATTTACATTTTGTAAGCTATAAGCTTCAAGCACATCTTGGCCACATAAGTTAAGTTCTCACATTACATTGTCAATGGATCAAGTGATATTAACCAAACCAAAAGTACTTTTAAAAAATAGGAAAAAGCAGCCATTTGACTAAATGTGTTGTCAGTGAGTGGGTAGAAAACATTAGCAAGTAATTTGACATTTAGCTGCAATATGAGAATTTAGCCTTTGAATTTAGTCTTTGTTTTATAACATAGGGGATACAAGGTTAAACTCAGAAGGTTTAAGGACCTGTGCTTCCTCATCAAAGACCTAAGGGTCCCATGGCTTTTTTCAGGCTTTTTGAAATAGATCTGGACACCTTGGAATTAGTATTTCATGTTTTATAACTTAATGTGTATGGAAAATGTCCTCTTTTGGGGAGCTGTTTCTTTGACTTTACAGAGAACATTTGAATGAGGTGTCTGTCGCCCCCTGCTAGCAATGGTGGGAAATGGATAGAGCATAACATGGCTAATTAAATGGCTATTAGCAACATGACACTAACAGATGACTGCTTTGCAGACGGCAATTTAAACGCTGAAATGATCAGAACGAGTCCAGTGACGGTGCGTGGGCTTCAGAAGCGTGCAGCAGTACTTCCTGGTTTAATGTGTCTACATAGAGCATGACCTCAGTACACAGGATTACTCAAACATGTGAATGAAACATAATACTCCATGTATGTTTTTGAGGTGCAAACATTATAACATGGTTAAAAGCTCAAAAAAGTTGATTTAGCAGAATAGCTCATGTGTCTGAAAACATTTTGTTCCCCACAAGTCTTGGCTTTATCTGGCTTAACATGTCTGCCCTTCTGGTTCATCTGAAAAATACACATACTGAGGGATTACATTTCCTCCTTCTTTTTAGTGAATAAAGTTTGGAGGATTTGAGTCCAGACATGAGAGGAGAATCTCCAAGTGCTTGTACTGAACGGTGGGAGATAGACAGAGCATGATATAATGGCTCGTTAGCATGGCTATTAGCAACATGACTCCAAATGAGTCAGGACTGCTTCATAGTGGTCGCAGTTTAAGCGCTGAAATCATGAGAATGAATCTGGTCAACATTACAACAACATTATAACATTGTAAAAACAACAACAAAAAAAAACTTAGTTACATTTGGCACTCCTGTTTCATAGCCTGAAGGTTGAAGGTTCAATTCACAAGCCATCCTTTACATGTTGCTACTGCGGTTGAGCACTTGTATGTCCCCTATGATCTATAAAATATAAAACAATACAGAATGAGTGATTGAATCAATATGTGTACAACATACGAGGACACATTTTCAGTCTGCCAACCACCAGCTGTCTACATGTCTATCACAGAGCCAACATTACATCTGTGCGTCTTCTCCTATACTCTAAGCTTTAATTCCTGGGGCTGGTTCTCACTCCTTACATCGCGAGTGCTGTCAGGTGCTGCTCATGTGTTACCCGCTGACATCTGGATGAGTTATCTGCTCTGACTGTGGACTGTCACTCTGCGTTTGTCACTATTTACTGTTACAGGTGAAAAAAGACCGCTGATGAGGTCGTGGAAAGTTCTCCGTGTATTCACAGACGTTTACAGATACTGACAGGTCGTCTCTGTAGAGGTGAGGTGGGGAGGATAAAGAGGTTTCCTGTGGACAACCTGCCAGAGGAGTTCAAGTGGCTCTGAATCACCTCGTCCTTTCTGCAGCCTCTGTTATTTTCACTTCCATAACCCTGCGTTCTTTTGTTGTCTTTAGTAACAAGTTTTGAATGAGTGACATTAGGTCTCCATTAGCTTTATTAGCAGCTGTGTACTTCAGCCTGGCCCATTCAGATAATCAATACACGTGGAAGTAGTTCATTATCTCACAAGAGCTGCTCAGTGTGGAATAGATACAAAATCTTCCTTTTCTCTGACACTAAAGAGAGTATAAGGACAGTAGTTCAGTGAGTCTGGCTCCAGAGCTGCATACACAGAAGTCACATAGTAAGTAAGTAAGTAACATACCTTAAATATTACAGCAGTGGTTCTCCAACTGTGGTATGTGACTTTCTTCTAGTTCTTTAGTTTCTTTCTACTCAGAAGCCTTCTGATAGATCCAGAGGTAAAGTTTTTGGTTCTGGTTTAGTCTGGGTTTAGAGCTTGTTTTGGTCTGGTTTTGTCCTGGTTTAGACCTGGTTTAGGTCTGATTTTATCCTGCACAGACCTTGTTTAGATCTGATTTAGTCCTTGTTCAGACCAAGATATAGTTTGGTTTATTCCTGGTTTTGTCCTGGTTTAGAACTGGTTTAGGTCTGATTTTGTCCATGTTTAGACCTGAGTCCTATTGTTAGAAGCCGGTTGAACAAACTCAGAGTTGTGGAGTAACTTCTGGATTGATAAAACTTAACAAATCCAAACTGGGTAACTCTGGGTTTATGTGTTTCTTGAAGCTGATAATGAACTCAGCCCAGAGTTAAACCCTCAACCACTGATGACTGCAGCTCATCAGTGGTTGAGTTCAGCCAATAGAGTTCAGTCTGGAGGTAAGTACAGAACAGTCACCAAAAAAGACTAGAAACAAAATTTCAGCAGATTCACAATTAATGTAAAACTGATTTAAATGTAAAAACTTATAACCTCCACCTGTTTCATGAGTTTAGGGAAAGCCTTTAGCCTATAAAAATCAATAATTAAAAAATAATCATTTTACACTTTGACACATTCTTTTAAAGTTGAGGCCCAGAACAAAAGGTAAGGAGAAGATGTGTCACATGTCATTTTTCTCACAGCTGATTGGTCCAAGTTGGTTTCTCAGTCTCTAACCCAGACCTAAACCTGCTCAGAGTCCGGTCTCTAAACCAGATACTAACCTGCTCCAGACCAAGGCAGCCGCGTGAAGTCTGTTACCATGACGATTAACTCTAAAGCAAACCTCTTTCTGGAGACAGAAAACTTTAAGTTTCCACAAAGTTAACCTGAACTTACCCTGAACTAAAACTAAACCAGCTTCTAGTAATCTCTCTTCTCGCCTCTGGTTATGGTTTGGTTTTGTCCTGGTTTTGTCTGGGTTTAGACCTGGTTTAGAGCTGGTTTTGTTCTGGTTTAGAACTTGTTTAGATCTGGTTTTGTCCATGTTTAGATCTGGTTGTATCCTGGGTTTGTCCTGGTTTAGACCTAGTTTAGATCTGATTTAGTCCTGGTTTAGCCTTTAGACCTTTCAAGCACTGGATTTCCATATGGCCTAATGCTAAGAATTAAAACCTTTCTGAGCAAAATTCCATGTAAAATGCACACTGACAAAACTGTATAAAAGTTAAGATGTTACTTTACAGTGTTCTTTACAGCCAGGTGTGTCCCAGCCTCATGCAGTGTTCATGTGGTCTTTGGAAACTCAGAAAAACAGTTGTAAAATGTGCATGAACCTTTGCTAAAGTTGGAAAAAAAAGTACTCAAAAAGAATTCAGGTCAAAACTTGCTCTCCGACTTCCCCACTTGACGTCATCTGCATCATGGACAGAGCAGAAAAGCTGATTAATACATTTGTGTACATCAGCTTTAATAATAAACATTGCTGATAATATGAGTTTACTATAAGCTGTTTTTTGCATAAGAGCAACAGAAATGCTTCTTCTTGGAAAGATAAGCATCTAAGGATCAAATGAACACAGCATTAAAGGAGCTATGAGTCCCCAGATCTGTTGTAAACATGTTTAAATCAAATCTTAATTTTACTGATAAGAATGTTCCAGCTGATTTATTCACACATTCATATTGTTTATGTTTACATTTTTGTTTTAGTTGTAAACCCTTGCATCGCTGATCGTTCAATCAGAAAAGTGAAAAGAGCTACATGCAGCAGTTGTGTAGCTAACACCAGTTGGCAATAAACCTAAAGAGCTCACTGTGACTGGAAATCCACAAGACCATTGTTTTGATTTAGACTGCAGTACCGTTTTTAAACCAGTAGGAGTGCATGCTGATTCCAGTACCTTGAATGCTTATAGCTCTGGCGCTTGAACACTGATTGTTCAAAGGGATGTCTTTTTCTACACAATACAGTGTGGAGTCATGCTGTTGCAGTGTAAAATGTCAGTAATGCTTTTTGGTGCTGTACCTCCAACACCAAATTACATGGAATTATTTGAAAATATGGCAGAAAAATGGCGCTAGTTTTTATTCTACAAATGAAAGATGTCACATCGGGATGTTGAAATGCTGTTGTACATGCAGTATATTATCAGAAATGTTTTTATTGCACATTGCGTGTTCAAACTAAAATGGCAGAATAATACTCAACTATCAAACTCTTATTGGCTTGACGATTTGCATACTAGCATAAAAGCACAGCAATTTTCCAAGATCCTATAGGCATTTCAAAAAGAACTACTCTTTTTCTGATCTTGGCACCAGCGCCTAAATGATGTGTCAAGTTTTTCCTCATATATTTCTGAACTACTGCGTTCCACAATGTCCACTCTCCATCTGCACCGGGCCTTCATCCCAGGCTCATTATCCTTTTATTCCCACATTTATCTGACAAGAGAGCATGACGGCAGCATCCTGTCTGTCTTCAAACGTTCGCACAAATATAAAAAAAAATCCCAGGCACGGCATGAAAGAATAGGTCCTTAAACTAGCCATTCTGTTTAATGTCTGCATGTGATCCAGCTGACAGAATTATTAATCAAGAACTAAAGAAATGCTCAGACCTCTGCTCTGGGCTGCCTCGCTCAGAGTCTTTAGTTAGCGCCATTACAACCAAACTGAGGGTCGGGAGGTCTGCTGCTAATTGCTTCTACAGGGCTTTGAATAACAATGAGCGCACCCAATTATAAAATCACTAAGACACTAAAGCAGAGAAAGACAGTAGGGAGGGCCCATAGGAGGGGGGAGGCATAAAAAGAGCGCAAGGTAGTGACAAGGGGCCAAGCTGTGCAGCGTTTGGGAAGGAGGGACGGAGCCGGAGTGACTACGTTTCATCATTTCTGCACCAAGCTATTAATACAATTTATAAATCATGGCATAAATTTTAATAGAGGGGAGAAAAAAACAGTCAAGGTCTCTGAAGATGGCTCATTTGAAATTCCATTTGCATAAAAGATTCACGCAACACGAGCCGATTTGAAGGGAATCTTTTAGTTTTTTTTTTTTTCATTTTATCGGCTGTTCATTTATTAGTAATAGAAGCCTTTTTGCATGGCACATCCGACACGAGCACTTTGGAATATAAATCAGGGACGATCCAGAACAAGTGTCCCTTGCTCGTTTTGTTTTTTATTTTTTATTTTTTTGCACTCAGCTTGTGGTTCGCACGTGGGCTGCTTGTGAATTCATGCATGAGTTTGAAGTGTGCATTAGTGGCCTGGATAATAAAAGAGCATTTGTAGGTGAGGGAGTGAGAATGTAGCACCATTGTGAGCTGGGTGCAAATGAATACATTAGGAGAGTTGCAAATACTGTAGATAAATTAGTGAATCTATTATGCTTATACTGAATGGTTGTCAGTCTATGTCTCTAAGTGTTAGCCCAGCAACTAATTGGCCTTAGTCCTGAATGTACTCTGCCTCAGGCTCCAGCCACTAGTGACCCCTGAAGGATGAATGAATAAATTTGTACTCAACAGCTCTATGTATGGTCCTCAGCGCTAGTTTATTTTACCAGTCACATTTTGTTGACATACAGAGTGCAAACTAGCCTTAACCTCTTAATCCTTGAGGCCTTTTTTTGACAGATTCTCGGAAATGAATTTCGCATTGAAAGTAGACGTTTTATCAGCATTCCCTAAGCCTACATGGATGATCTTGCTGTCAGAGTAAGGTAAGACTTTGGTGATGACTCTAGATGTTTTATTACACATATATATGCATCTGGAAAAGTGTAAATTATAATGAAACACAACCGTTTCATTTCCTGCCAAAAAAATGCCAATTCATAATAGAAAATCTAAAATGCAGCAGTTGCAGCCTAAAGAACCCAAGGAATAAAGTTAAAGCAAAACCAAGTAACTTTTTCTACCTTTAATTAACAGTTACAGAGTTTGTCCTGCATATCCCACTGCTGTCTCTGGGCCAAAAAACGACACTTGCGCCACTGACGTCATGTCCCTGAAATCTCGAGACTCAAGAGAAAGCGGTTAGCCAAACAACCAGCTAGCTATGGTTATATTTCTCAATTTTTGTCATGGTAGAGTGGCCCAAAGGCAGAAAAAAAACATTGTATGGCTGCGTGGAGGGGAAACAAAAGAAAAGCCGTCACAGTAGTCAACCGAACTCTTGAGTATTTAAGACAGTACTTTACGCTGCAATATAAAGGGTGCTCCATAGAGAAAAATAAGGCAAAACTGTCTTGGTAAAATCTTTGACTGTTGCCTCTTGCACAGGATATTTTACATAACACAGATGCTGATGGTTAGAAATATACATGATGTGACAATAACAACATCTGTGAAGGACCAGTCTGTCTGTGTACGTAATGGGAGTATTAATGATCGTGGAGCCTGACTAATAGAATTTACATATACTGTATGTAAACGAGCATGCAAATTCCAATCACTATGCTAATTTCTCATAATTGGAGCAACATACCTGGATAATGTGGTTAATTGCTGCATGTATAATGATTTACTGGGAATAAGGTTTTACAAAGTATTTTTTCTTTTATTTTTATTTCAATTAAGATTTTACTCTGCCTGGGATTAGGGCAGTGGTTCCCAACCTTTTTTGCTGTGTTTATACCTTGGGCTTTTTTGTCATACCATGAGTGCCTCTATACTTGGCAAAAGGTGCTTATATAAAATATCTGTTTATTAGTCGTACAAAGACATTATACACTTACAAATGTACAAATTCCCTTGCATTTTTTAAAAACTCAATTTCAACGTAAAAATATAATAAAAATACAAAATAAAAATACTACTATATATTTCCTCTTTTTACTATATATTTTATTTTTAGAAAAAACTTAAATAGTAATCAATTTTATAAAAATTTACTACAAAGAAAAATTTAACCTTAACACCCCTTTGAACCCAAAAAATATGTAACAAATTGCAGTCTAATATTCACTTAATATTCTTTACTATGAGGCACTTGACTTTTGTAAGTTTTAAATCCAACATGAAAAATCGCAAATAAGTTATTATTATTATTAAATTATGAAATAATTCCAAGTACCCCCTGCAAAGTGCTTTTGTACCCCTGTTGGTCCCTGTACCCCTGATTGGGAAACACTGGAATATGGGACACTGATGGTTTCATAACATTAAAAATAGTTTGGGTACATGAGTATTTTATGTGAGTATTTTCTATCATTGTGCCTCCCTGATTTGTAATGTATGCATTTCCATGTTGATGCACACATAATACATATTATTTTTTCAGAGAGAGGTAGAGCGACCGCCTGGTGGCATTGTTTCTCTGAAACAAAGGAACGAGTGCTCCTAAACGAGTGCTTTGTCAGGAGGAGGAGAGGGAGGAGACGCGTCAGGTGGAACAGCGGTGGCTCTTTACACAGCCGGCTGCACTGAGCTGACAGACGAGAGCACTTTGTCAGACGGGAGGTCTCACTCTGTGCTCTGTCACACAGGAGGTCTCACTCTGTGCTCTGGTTTACTCAGCGTCAGAGCTCGGGGAGTGAAGTGACGACTCAGCAAGCACACAGTGACATCAGCAGAGTGGTTAGCCAGTCAGAAGAAAGTATTTTATTCACATTAGCAAAAATACTGCAGGTTATGAACAAAGAAGTAACAAAATTCCAAAACAAATACTGAATAATGGTGTATGATATTATAGTATAGTACAAGATTTTATATTGTTACATCCCAATTATTTACAGATGATCAATTTATATTTGTATACTTTTATATAAACTCCACAGGTGGCAACAAGAGCAATGGCATTCCCCATTAAAAACATACAATATGATAATACAAGTGAAAGACACCAAAATGGACACTTTAGAGGCAGCATTATTTTTGTCTTCTGTGTGTTCAATGTTCTGCTAAAGTTGTTTGAAAATGATGTTCACATTTAGCAGCTGGTGGAAGTATGCTAAGCAATAACCTTAAAAGGCCCACATTATGCTTTTTTCATGCTTTTTAAAAATACATTTGCACACATTTACATCAACATTTCATGTTTTATTATTTAAAATAATGTTTATTTATTAAAAACATCTTCTTTTGTGGAGCTGTAACTTTCACTTTGCTGAAAACACATGGATTAGGTGCCTGTCGGCCCCGCCCCCTTTACTCAGTCAGCTTCATGCTCTTTGCAAACACAGTTGTTTATATCAGCTCTGCTGCAGTGAAGGACCACAGAGCTGAGGCCTTTCTCTTACAAAAGTCCTCTAAAGACATTACTGCTTCTTGATGCTCTCATTGTTAGTTCACATGTGAATAAACTTGGGAGCTCCAGAGTTCAGACACAGGAGGAGAATCTATGAGTGCTTGTACTGAAAGGAGGTGGATAGACGGTTTCACACATGTACGTACAGTATGAGCGGAGAGACCGATCGTTTTCAGCTCTTAAGAAGGGCAGTGCCTCAGCATACAGGATTACTCAAACATGTGTGATTGAAACAAAATACTACTCTGGGTATATCTTTCAGGAAGAAATAACATTATGGTAAAAAATTTATTTAGCACAATAGGAGTCTTTTAAGGTATTTTAGCATAGCCATTTCATTATCAGTTTTCTTCTATCAGTCTTTAATGGTGACATCACATTTCATCTTAATGTTGGTTCTGCCGTCTTTAGCAGTCTAAATAAAATCTTATAAAGTTATCTATCTGATAAATCTTAAAGCTTTTACCTGTCCTAAATGCTCATATATCCATTTCCTCTTGCAAAAATGATCCTGTTTTGGAAAAAAGTACAATGTTTTCTGATTATGTTAGAGGCCACATTATGCACACACTTTACCAAATAGGTCTAGAGCACAGTACATGAATGTTAATATTGCACATAAGCATTTCTGATCAAGATTAGATTGGATGGCCTAAATAACATTACTGTGTATGATCTAACCCAAATCTGTGATCCCCAGCAGCAGTCTTGTGGTCTCAGATGTGTCTTTGATCAGGGGTTGATTGATCACAGAGAGGAGAAGTGCTGTTTGTCCTCGGAGACTGAACTCTGTGTGGGATTATCTTCAGCCGTTAATCAGCCTCAGCCTCACCACTTTAACTGCAGCTCACTGGAACTATTGACCCGGGATATTGAACTGAACCTGTGCACACGGCCGGGCTAGTGCTTGATATTGATGGCCTGTGCACCTTCAAGCACTTTTCCTTTATGCAAACACAAGCACAATCACAATGTACAGCGTGAACTAAAAGAACCCTGTTTGAACTAAATATGACATTGCACAGAAATGGAAAGTACTCAGAAGTACATTTATCCATACTTTTATTCAAGCAATTTACTTTAATTTTGTTTATTTTTCTGGTTACAATAGCATTTGTAGTAGTGGCATTAGAAGCAATAGTACTCGCAGCCCACAGCAGTAGTAGTTTTAGTAGTGGTAGCAACTACAGTGGTTGTGGTAGAAGAGGTATAAGTATCAGAAACAGTAGTAGTAGTACCAGTCAAAGTTTTAGTAGAAGAGTAATAGCAGAAGTAGTAGCAGTGTTAGTAAGAGTAAGTATCAGTTGTAGTAACAATAGAAACAGCAGTTGTAATAGTCATAGTAGTGGTAATAGTAGTAGTAGCAGTAGTTACAGTGGTAGTGACAGCAGTAGTAGCAGTGTAAGTAAGAGTAATTGCAGCAAATGTATTAGTTGTAGTAGAAGTAGAAACAGCTATCAGAACAGTAGTAGTAGTAAAAGTAGTAGCAGTAGAAACAGCAGTCATAATAGTGGTAGTAGTGGATGTAGTAGTAGTAGCTGTAGTTATAGTGTTAGCAACAGTACTAGTAGTAGCAATAGAAGCAGCAGTCATAATAGCGTTAGCGACGGTAGTAGTAGTAGTAGTAGCAGCAGGTATAGCGTTAGCAACAGTAGTAGTAGTCTTGTTATGTTATTGTTATATTATGTTTGTGTTTTTTGTATGTTACTGTTGTGTTTTTTGTATGTATACTTTGCAAAATTGTATTTAACTTTCTGAAGAGCGTGTGGCGGCGCTCAGAGTAGCTGTGGCCCGGAGGCTTGCTCCAAACATATTTCACTGTACTTTTGTGTATGGGACTAATAAACTTATCTTGATCTCTATCAATAGAAACAGCAGTCATAATAGTGTTAGCAACGGTATTAGTAGCAGTAGCTATAGTGTTAGCAACAGTAGTAGTAGTAGCAGTAGCTATAGCGTTAGCAACAGTAGTAGTAGTAGTAGTAGTTCTAGCAACAGTAGTAGTAGTAGTAGTAGCAGTAGCTATAGCATTAGCAACAGTAGTAGTAGTAGTAGTAGTAGTAGTAGTAGTAATAGTAGTAGCTATAGTGTTAGCAGCTGTAGTAGCAGTAGCTATAGTGTTAGCAACAACAGTACTGGCAGCAGTAGAAAAAAATGGTACCAGTAAAATCAGATTTTGCTGTGCAGCACTTTTTATTATTTTATTTCTACTTCTATTATTATTATTATTATTATTATTATTATTATTATTATTATTATGTAATATTATTTTGAATGAAGCACTTTCTTCAGTACAATACTTCTTCCTCCTCTGTCGCCTCATTGCTAAATTATGTCAACATTAGCTTAACCTGGGCCTGCACCTGTTGCTCCTCTGTAGATAACTCCAGCCGTGTGTAAATCAGCTCTATCTGACACTTAAGACTTAGCTGCTTCCTGTGCAAACTCCAACTTGTTGTGTCTGCCTATTAAGGAAGTACAGTCAGCCATTTTGATAGTTTGTTCTCGGTCTGGGCACAGCTCTAATAGTGGGGTGTTTGTTTGCAGGAGGAAGGCTGTGGAGTGAATAATGCATGACGAATCGCAGTGATGGACAGTGTGGCCTTCTGAATTATGAACACTTGGCTGTGAGACTCTGAGTCACTCGGACTGGCTGCAAGTAACAGGGAGAAGGCAGAAGGAGGCCAGTACTAGGTTCAGGTTTGTCACTGCCACTGGATAACTCAGATTAGAATGCTAAATGGTTTCTTTTAGTTATTGGTGCTTTTGCAGATTACCCGCATATACAATTAGCAAACTATATGTATATATGTGGTTTTACACACATATGGTTAAAAATCTTTGGAAGCTTTTAATTTTGTACTACTGAAACTAATGGCTGATGAAAAGTAGGTGAAATAAAAAAAACAAAAAAATTATGAACATTATATTTTATTACATAGATAATACATACATACATACATACATACATACATACATACATACATACATTTATACATAATTGCTTGTTTCAAAGATTTATTAAAATTATTTACATTTTTCTTTGTTGTAAATTTAATATCAGTTGAAGAGTATTATTCTTTTTTATTTACAGTTAAATGACGTTTAAGTGTAATAGGAGTTTATAATGTTATATTTCCATTTTAATTTTAAAGACAGGCAGATTATTATTTTTTAAAGATTTTACAGAAAAAAATGCAGGAGAATCAGTATGTACAATGGGGATGGGGAATGTTGGTGAGAGGGATGAGGGATGTAGGGAGACAGATGAGGGATGTAGGGAGAAGGATGAGGGATGAGGGATGTAGGGAGACAGATGAGGGATGTAGGGATGTAGGGAGACAGATGAGGGATGTAGGGAGACAGATGAGGGATGTAGGGAGAAGGATGAGGGATGTAGGGAGAAGGATGAGGAATGTTGGTGAGAGGGATGAGAGATGTAGGGAGAGGGATGAGGGATGTAGGGAGAAGGAGGAGGGATGTAGGGAGAAGGAGGAGGGATGTAGGGAGAAGGAGGAGGGATGTAGGGAGAAGGATGCAGGGGCTCTGTCTCTGCAGTTCACTGTGCAGACCATTGTAAAAAAGAGCTGTGTGTAGAATTAAGCCTGTACAGTTTAGCTTGTGGCATGAATTTTTAATCAAATCATGGGCCTTTGACTTGAAATCAGATTGTGAGAGGCCCAAAGATTCCTAACCTGAGTATATCATGCTCAAGAGTATATTCTGAGATTTAGTAAGTTACACTCAAAACCTTTAGGTTCATTGCAATTAATGTTTTAATTAAGTTGACTCAAGTTTTCATTTCCTATTACTTTTTTAGAGGAACCACTTTCCACTTGTTTTTTTTTTTCTTTAAGTTAACTCCATGTATCTGGGTTGACAGTGTATAGAGCTAGCCTTCACATGTTATCCCTTTGTCCATCATCTTCTTTTACCTTTATACATGACATACATTTACAAAGAAGCTGGCAACATAAAACGAAACACATTTCACAACATTCCCCATCTAATCTTTAGTTCAAAACAACATACCGCAGTGTTTTATCTGCAGCCACATTTCACCCTGTCTTCCACATCATAATTAATACACAGGCCTCCCAGTCTTGTGTTTTTGTACCGCTCTGCTGTTGTAGCCCTGTGGCGGCTTGTTAACTACTTACCGCCGTACCAGCCTTTCTTTGATAAAGTTTACAGCTCTATGGCAGAAGACGCTGTTTGATCTGCGGGGAGTGTGTATGCTTTGTGCAGAACAGAGGAGACGGAAGATGCTCCCGGGTGGGGGAGGGTCGGCGGAGAGAGCGCAGCGTAAAAGGCGGGTGTCACCTTGAAGAGAGGCAGAACGTGGAGTTAAAGTCTTCAGGGAGGCGTCTGACATGAGGCAAGCCTGGACACCCTTCCCCCTGGGACAGAGAGGCGTACTGTACTGAGCATCAAATAATAATGAGGACGTCTCTGTAACATTCAGGGGCTGCGGGATATTCGCAGACTGGATACACAACTATGAGACACCACAGTTAAAGAAGGCAGAGGAAAATAACTCGTGTACACTCCTGAAATAATAACAATTACTTTAAAATTATTAATTTAAGATGCACTGCCGATTTTTCCCCCTTGTATTTCAGGAGAATTAATCATTCAGTCAATAGCACTGCATAATAGAAGTCATTGCTGAAAAAATGAGACTCTGAAACCTCATCTGGGATTTATTATGGAGCATTTTTGACAGAGGGGGAATGACAGCAGGGACTGAATTTTTTGACCAATCACATGCGCAGAACAAAGAGGCATAGTCCCATTTGGCTCAAGCTGAGGACACTCCATGCAACTTTTTCAGTCGTTACAGATTTTGAAAAGACTAGGAGGTTGGTTTCAGCAGATTTTGTTCTGACTGAAAGACTGGATCACACATTTAAGCTTCAGAGGAGAAGAGCAGGACCTGAACGGGTTTTTAAACTGCACACAACATTTAACCCTCCTACACCCCTAAGACATTTTTTGATGTTTTGCACCTGTTTTTTTGAGGATAACTTTTGCTGTGTCGATTCAAATGGCATAGAGTTTGCCTTTGGTGTGTATTTTTGGATGAATTTTCAGATTTAAGGATTTTTTTTTTTCTTAAAAAGGTGTGTAAAAAAATAGTCACACCTTTACCCCTAAGACATTTTTTTGTGCCATTAACTCCCATTAAAATTACATTTTTATTATACACTGTCACTGCAATATAATTTTGCATTTTTATCAAGTATTTCATGGATTCATGATAGTGAGGGATCGGAATTTTAGTTTTTAATTGTTTTTTACAAGGTGGCGCCATTTCCCCCATATATGGAAGACAGAGGTATAAATTTGGAGATGGCCACATTAGTGTTTGTATATATGATCAGGCCTACAAGGCAAATAAAAAACAATTTTTTAACTGATTTTGAAATGATTTGGGTGTGTTTTAGGGTTGTCATAAATTGGTGTGAAAGTGTTTGTTGAGAAATTAGTTTGTTTGTGTATCTGTGAGCACAAATCCAAAATGTAGTTCTTACAGAGATGTGCACATCAGGGCAAAGTTAAAAAAAATGCCCAGACTGAGCAGGGGCCTCTCTTTGTGGTGGATGTGTATGCACCACATAAACTGGAATTTAAGAGGTTAAATTTTATAAACATAATACATTTTTGCTATGTATGGTGAGGGCTGAAGTTCATCATGAAATAATTTTTTTTTTCTTGAATTATCCATTATTATATAATTTTTCCATTGCAGTGCATTTTTTGCGCCTTAGGACAGAAGGTGTGACTAAAAATTTTTCATCTGTTGAGTTGCTTTTTTCATGTTGTAATAATGAACAAATTGTTACTAAATAAGTCGCAGTAATATTTGAAGTCGAAGACGTCCCGCACACACAACGCACTCAGTGTGAATCTGCCGTTAAATGCCACCCAGGGCTGATAGGGCTTTATTACAGAAGTTCACAATCAGCTTTATACTCTAGAGTAATGGCAGCCGCAAGTCCAACAGATACTAATTCCAGCGCTGGCAAATACTGCAGTGCTTATTCCACAAATTGACAAAATAAAAGAAACACAGAGACTGAAAAAGAGGAGGAGGGCTTTTTAAAAATGTTTTGTTCACATCCTCAAAAACTGTGGTTGTGGGCTTTTAAGGAGGCTACCTAGACGGCAAGGTGAGTAGCACGCAGATGTGGAGAAGTACTCATGTAAAAATTGTGTTACTTTAGAACAATAGTAGTCCCAGCAGTAGCAAAAGAAACAGCAGTAGCAGCAGCAGACTACTAAAAGCTACCCAGCTTTCCTCAAAATTATACACAAGTAAAAGTAATGTAGTAAATACTAAGAAAATACATGTTATCCCCAAATTCCCAAATACTTCTTATTGTGGTCAGAGGTGTAGGCCCTTTGTATAAACCATTTTGCCGGGGCCCCTCTGCTCAATTGATCAATAGCTCTCAAGCATAATCCAGGCTTTTGTATACACTCAGGCTGTACTTGTATAATATTATTTTGAAGTATCAGTATCTTGACTTTGACTACAAGTTGGGAGTACTTCTTCCACCTTTGTTAATGAGAAAACTAAAACATCCCCAGCCATTGCAGCTTCTTGGTCCATTTTATTATCTTCCCTCACTCTCTGACTACAGTATGCTAATCACTGACTGTGTGCCTGAGTTGAAAAAAGCCTCTATATTATTAACAGCAGCAGAAGTATGACTGGGGGTTATTTCTCTCTCCCAGTGGGAAGTCTGCAAATTAACACTAAAGAAAATTGAATGCTACACTCGGTGGCTCTATTATTTCTGTATTTGCCATCTCTCTCCACACACGCCGTAAATTAATTAGCGAGCGAATATGTCTTAATGATATTTATACTCGGAGTGTAATCGTCTAATTGTGCTTCTCTAAAGAAACATATACAGTGGGTTTTGGAGACAAGCTGTTTGTGAGGGGAATATGGAGATAGTTTCTGAGCTTATTAAGGATTTTTTGATGTTCAGCACATCATTAAGTCCGCTCCCATAGAGATTGTGCTTAAGCAGCCTCTGCTCATCTCTCCGCTGTTTCTCTGGAGGGAGATTGTGCAAAAGGATGTTGGTCAATTAAGCAGTGGGGAGGATTTTTTACAGGCAGTAAATGCTAGAGGTGGCTTTGTCTGGAGTGTGGAAATATGAGCCATGTACTGGAGAAATAAGAAGAATGTAACGTGTAGCATGTTGCATAGGAGCATAACAAAAGTCTCTGCGTCTATTGTGGAAAAATAGACAAGTTAGGCCGAGGGTGACTACCTGTCCCACTGCCATTTAGGCATCTGTCCCCCATCCTACTTATTAGGATAATGTCCCACTTTTTCATTGGTGCTTAGTGGATCTTATAAAAAGTGTGATTAAAGTTAAGACCAATAAGATAAGGTCAGTGTTCAGGGGCGTAACATCAGCACTGGGTCCCAGGACATGAGGGGCCCCTTTGAGAGTCCGTAACTGTAGTCAGTATTGGTGGGTTATGTACAGTTTGGGCTAAAAATTACATGGCAGGCATGACTCCATATAAGAACAAGCTTTTTCTTATGATTAAAAAATATAAAAAAATATGATATTCATAGTTCCTGCATGAAATAGCTAATGCTTCATGCTTTTATTTTTTGTTTTACTTGTGACACTGACTATTTTTTAAAAAGTATTAGTCGACTTTAAGAAGTTGCGCTGCACTTTTTACTTATAAGTATCATATGGACATAAAAACTTAATGAATAAGATTCAAAACTTTAGGGCCCATTCGGAAAACCTGCATTGGGCCCCTCATTACAACTTACGCCACTGTCAGTGTTCCTTGAGTAATAGAAAAGAATAAATATTTGTGGACTTTCAACTTGGCTTCTGGGTGGGACATACAGGTAGTTGGTGTTGCCCCTGTGTTTCAGGACGGCCTGCTGTTGGGCAGTGTTGAAAAAATAAGACTGGGGGATTTAATTTTAGATTTTAGATTAGCTCAGTTCCACCATTTTATTCAGTGGATGAAAACAGCACATTAAATGTTTCACAAACTGTAGCAAGTATCTTTATCTAAATGAGGTTTCGACTCAGTAAGTTGTGTATCATCAAACAGGGTTTCTGCAGGCTTCATTAAGGTTAATTTAAGATGATTTTTTAGACTTTTTTAAGACCATTGTACAAGAAAAAAAAAAAGACCTTTTCCTTTAGCGTGCAGTGTACAAAAATCAAGACAATTTGTGAGTGCCACAATATCTCTCAGTTAATTTATTGGTCTTTAAATGCTCCGAAGGCTCCATGGTTTAGTGCAACATTAGCAATGACAAGCTAAAACCAGGCCAGCTATATTTAAACTACATCTGAATGACTTGCCATTGCCAAGAATTATGCAACCATATATGACTTCAGCTCTGTCATCGAGCGTCTGTTAAGATCCCGACTTCATTTCCGGCTTTAGTCCGTATCAGACGCTGCAGATCCTTTACCTGAAATACACACATGCTCGGCTGTTTGCACCTCCCACATGCCGTCTGTAGGAGGTCCCGGTGAAGAGTGTGAGATTATGAATGTGAATATGAGACCCTGAGTATGTGGATGTGTGAATGAGCTGATACATATGCGATCATATGGTACAGCACAGCATGGAGCCTTTATATGAGCTAATTCATTCATCTCCCTCACAGACAGATGGGTGGACACACATGTTAGCACCGTATAAATGAGGACGCTAGCTGATATTATGCTAATACCTTATGCTAATTTTCACTTAAGATGCATCCACACAAAATAAAATAAAAAAATAATTATTTGTGAACCATATAACCTCATACAATCTTTTATTTTCTCTGTAAAAAAAGAATGTGGGAAGATTAGCTATGGTTTAAAATGTTTTGAAGATACACACTATATTTTTAAGATACTAGCAATATATATTTACTGCAAACATTAGCTAAGTCTTTGATAATTATTAAAATTTCTAGTCATAGTCTTTTTTTTTTGTTTGTTTTGTGAAGAGAAAAACACTTTGGAATCGAAACCTGGCACCCTGCTGCGCTAACGTGAGTGCTAATGTTATAGCAACCTGGAATGTCTCTTGCTGAAAATGCTTGTTAAGGGGAGCAACTTTTAGTAAAATATTTGGTGGGAACTGGATAAAACACCAGCTAGTGACCATCTGCCATGATTTATTTTAGCCCAGACATCTGCAACATATGATTTAAGAGCCACGTGCAGCTCTTTAGCCCTGCTCTTGCAGCTCTTTAGACATCTGACACCTGTTTATGTAACATTAATAAAGGAATAAATACACAACTTTAGAACAAAGTGCATCCTTTTGTCAACTTATATTAAAACATTTTTCAGTTTTTCAGAATATACTATGGACTTAACTGCTAAACCTGCTAAAACTGCTACACAGAGCAAGCACAATCTGATTTAAAGGGCAACACACATAAGTTAAATAAACGGCACCAAGAAAAAGTTACTGGATATAACTCCAGTTCTCAGAGTGAGTGCAGCTCCTGTATTACTCTGTTGTTTAGTGGCCTGTTAAAAGATAATCAGTGCAATGAATATTTAACACATTTCTTTGTTAATTTGCAATAATTAATGACCACACATGTGCTTTACAGATGCAAATGTAATATTCTTTGCGTTAAGTGGCTCTTTGGATACAGACGGATGCAGACCCCAGTTTTAGCCAATCAGAGCAAGATATACTGGAGCCAATCAACAGAACAACAAATCAATCAATCAATGTTTTCTGGAGGATTGTTCTGTTTTTGTAAATGTATAGCAACATACATTAGGCTACAACTGTCTGGGTCCCCATGTTGTTATTAAATATCAATAAAAGTATTGTCAGAACATCTAAAACCTGCCCACTCATGACAAAACTGACACACTGTTGGGACAAACAAATCAGCAGGAGCCTGACAAGAGCCATTTCTCAGTTCCCAGTATGCAAACTCCAGACTTCTGTACTCTATAATATGCTTCCTTTATTAGGAAAATGTACTTGTTAATACAGTAGATGCAATCATGAGATGAAATGGAGCATCTTAAGAATGTATTTCTTTTTAATGAATAAAAACTTTCTATATGCCTGTTTATTATTTCAATTTCTTTATGTTTAATGAATTATAAAATCTATGGTGAGATGGTAAAATATATATATATATATATATATATATCATTCTGATGTGTATGATGACATGCTGATTAGTCTTTATTGAAAACATATACCGTATTTTCCGGACTATAAGTCACTCTGCATAATGAAGAAGAAAAAAACATATAAGTCGTACTGGACTATAAGTTGCATTTTTTGGGGGAAATTTATTTTATAAAATCCGACACCAAGAACAGAAATTTCATGTTGAAAGGCAAGTTATTGTAATAATAGAATAGAGAACAACAGGCTGAATAGGTGTGCGGTTTGCTAACGTAACACATTGATGGTTATTCAGCTACATGAAGCATAAACAACAAACTGAATAGGTGTCTCCTATGTTAACGTAATATATTAACAGTTATTCACATAACTATAGCATAAAGAACATAATATAACAAGTTCACCAAACTCACCATCTCACTCCTAATCACTAAATCCTTTAAACAACTCCGGAGGTAGACGAAGCGCCGCTTCCTCCTCTGCGTGGCTGTTGTCAGACTCAGCATCAGTTCCATTTCCAATTATTCCGCTCTTTCTCAGTTGTCTTTATAGCCTAAGTTGTTAGTGGTAATGTTTACGTTTTAAATTGTCAGTGGTACAGGTGCAGCAGATGCTGGTACACAAGCCTAGAGCGCCCTCTAACCAACACCTGAAATATTTTAATATATAAGTCGCACCTGAGTATACGTCGCACCCCTAGCCAGACTATGAAAAAAGTGCGACTTATAGTCCGGAAAATATGGTAAAACATTACAAACATTAATAAAATAGTGAGTGTTGGGTCAAAGTTTGATTCAAAACATCTGCTTGAAAATGAAGTAGCTGAAAAGTGTACAACTCTGGGAAGAAAAAGGTTAAATACTGTAAATACATGTGTTTAATGGACTGTGGCGGCTGCTTTATGCGGATGGATTACGTGGATGTGATGCTTTGTGGGATTCATACCTGCCCATGTACGCACAAGTCTTCTCTGATGCATCCCTGATAAAGCGGGCTGAGCTAGATCACATCCAGGGAATTTGGGGCGCACATGCAGAGAAGTGAACTTTGAATTGGAACAGTTCCCGGGCTAAGAACAAGAACACATTTTAAGAAACAGCCCTGATGTGTATTGCAAGAATCTAGCTTGGTAACTGGGATTCTTTCTCTTTGATAAAATTTCAGTATGTTATACTTTATTTAATACAATCTTGAAATCTTGTATAATGTCATAAACTAGTGTAGAACCATAACAAGGATGACAATCATTACTAATACAACTGTAGTTTTATCTTCAGCCTTTTGTCAAACTAAGTCACAAGTGTTATCCATGTGTTTGTATTTCCAGATACAGCACCTCTTCTTTCCTTGTACAGCGAGCACAGCCTGTCTGTGAGCTGATCCTTGCTCCTCTCCCTCTGGGCTCCACTGTGGGGATTTGACTGACGCACACACACACACAAAAACACACAAAAACACACACACACACAAAACACAAGGCAACAGAAGTTTTAACACAGCCAAAAATGGTGAAATTTGCATGAGCCTAAATTACAGAAAAGACAGAATTTGCATATCGTTGTAAGGAATAAATGTGCAAAAATCCTAAACATGTACTGCAGATCAAACAAAAGGAAAATGGAACAAAAGTATGAGTGAAACTAATACATACAATTATTGAGGCTTTTAACTATAAAGTTAAAATTCACAAGCAAGGGATAAAATCATAATGACTTCTTTTTTTTTTTTTTTTTTTTTTTTTTTTTGCAATGGTTGAATCCATTGTGTGTGGTTTATGATGCTAAAATGGCTTGTATGAGACATTTACATGTATAAAGACAGGTAATAATGAACATATTCAAAATCTGTACTCATGGACAAAATAAAGTAACAAACAAAATTATTAGTTGATTAAAAGTTTTGAAAGTTTTTTTTTTTTTTTTTTTGCTGTTGCACTGTAAAATCTTGCATTGCCAATTCCTTTTTGTCTTCTTTATTGACAGGACAGAGTATAGTCAGAAATTGGGGAGAGATATTCTGCAAACTGTCGGAGTCCGGACTGAAACCCACGACACCGTGGCAGGCTGTAGTTGCCCTGTATATGGGCCGCAGCTCCACCACTGTACCATACGGTGGCGCTCATTTTACTTCTTCTACTTCTACCACTGTCCCCTAACTTGGCTCAAAACACAGAGCCTTTGCCACTGATGTCAAAGAGGATTTTAATTCATTTTTAAGTAAAAGTGTTTCAGGAAATATGCTCATAAAATACATTTTCTTCAAATAAGTATATAGTTACAGTACTTTCCAGCAGTGGTAACAATTAAAGTAGTCTTGAACATCATGTACGTTGACCATATTCCCAAACCATCACACACACCTGTACTTCCTCACAGCTGAGTACTGCCTGTCTTTGAGCTGATCCCCGTTGCTGCCTCTGGGCTCAGTGCTGTGGGGATTTGACTGACGCAGGAAGACGCACGGCAACAGAAGTTTGGTCTCGGTTCAAAGATGGCGTCTCTCTCTTCCTCTAACGTGCCCAGCATTCCCTCGCTCTCGTCTGGAGGTAATCCTGCTTTCACACACTGCTCACCTGTCCTTTTTATCTCCGCAGGATAGATTAATATTGCAAAGCCTGGCTGCCTCTCTCCTTGTTCTGTATCATGCCCCTCCTCCCCGCTGCTGGTGTGGATATTGCTTTTTTCTGTGGATCACTCTTGTTTTCTCCCCTGCTCCATCTCAATCAGGGGGGAAGCAGCCAGTTTTATGAATTCATCAGTATGGTGGACAGTCCAGGAGGGGGGCGTGCAGGGAGGCAGGGAGGCGAGACGTGGCTGGGGGAACAGACGGAGCGAGAGAGAGAGAGAGAGAGAGAGAGAGGGGGAGGGGGGTGGTAGGAGTGAGGGTGTTGCTGTACTGCTGAATTTTAATGAGTACCAGGGGGAATTTCAGCGTCACTTTTTCCTCCTTGCTCCATTTCCTGTGTTTTGTGTGTGTGTGTTTTGTGTGTGTGTGTGTGTATGCACCATATATCACTTGTTTAACATGATACTGTCACACTGTGGGGCCACTGGCTTGATACCAGACAATACCATGATTCAAGCTTCTTAAAAAATTGGTAAAGTCGCCCAATGGTTGAGCCACTCAAAGCTATAACAGACACAGATGTACTATACGTGTCTCTCTACATGACCAATCTGATAAAATAATTCATATAACAGCAATGACAAAGCTATTACCAGAACCAGTGTCTTGCTGGCCTGGCCTGCGAGAAAAACTCTTTTCCTAAAGAAGTTAGTCTGGTATCCCTTCAGTAACATTTCATTTCTGTGGCGGAACAATGACAGGCGGAGTAACCAATCAGAGAAACGAAGGGCAGGACATAAGCTGCGCACCTCTGACCTAAACAAACATGGATTCGTGCCGGAGTTTTTTTTGTTTTGTTTTGTTTTTAATTATGAATGAATGAATGAATGAATATTATGAGCAGCTCTGTATTTATTTCTGAACGTGGCAGCAGCAGAAGCCAGCTGTACAAAGAAAAGTAATTTTTTTTTAAATGCATTTGTTACTTCGCATGTCAACGGGACGTTACTGTTGTTAAAATGTAAACAAGACGAAGAAAAAAATCCCACAGAGGACCAAACAACAACGAGGACTTCAACAGAACCAACAGGTGACAAAGGAAAGTTCTCATTGCCGTTAATCAGGTCAGAGAAGTTATTAAATTAGCTTGGTAGCTAGCGCTACCTTGGTTAGCTCCTCCGCTTTCGTAAGATACGCTGCAGATAAATGGCTGTGATTGGCCAGTTCCAAATTGTATCGGAAAAACGCTTCGCTCCGAGAGGGGAACTAGCTCGCCAGGCTACTATCTTGCAATGATAAAGAGCCATGGAGTCAAACTGGCAAACGTGCACTACCTTTGAGACACCATGGCAAAGAATGAACTAAAACATTGTCTTTCATTACTGACCCCTTGTGGCTGGACTTAGTATTTCTGGACGTCTATAAGATCCATTAAAAAAGACAAATTGCTAAAATATGTGGACATTATTTTTCATGTTGCACTCAAACAAAATCTTAGACATTTGTTGGTGCTTTTTATTTCAGAATTTCTTATTATTTGCACCAAATGTTGTTGTTGTTGTGATGTTGCAGGTTTTTACACTGGATGCCTTTCCGGACACAACTAGCCACATAATCTGACTGGAGTGGGCAATGTGGGTGAAGTGTCTTGCCCAACAACAGTACGCACTGGGTGACAGTGGGAATCAAACTGCAAACCTTCCAGTTAGAGGGTGACCAGCTTAATCTCCTGCACCACCTTCGCCCCAGGAAGGGAATGTTGTGAGATTTTAGGGCATTAATTATGAAATAGAAGACACTGGGCACTATATTTTTACCATTGTGAGATAGGGTCAATGCCTTGTTGGAGGTGTGTAGCCTGGCCTGCCATCCCTCCTACTTTATTTTCGGTAGAGGTAGAGTCTGTCCTCAGAAAAAAAGAAAAAATAGTGTGGGCACAAATATTAATAACAGTACTGTATAGCTAAGTATACACTGATATATTTTATTCCACTCTGAATTACCTTTGGAAAGATAATCAGACAAACTTTTGTGCAACAGATCAAAACCTTACTGTGGTCCTTAAGCCACTAGTTGAATAGCCCTGCCTTATACAACCCTATGGCCTATAAGCCTTTTTCTTCTTTCATGCAGCCTCCTCCTTTTCTCATCTGTCTGAGTCTCTTGGGAAGACTATATTCAGCTTTGCTCTGACAGCAAAGTACACAGATAAAAGATAATTGCCTGGCTTGACTCCCCCATTGATATGAAAATAAGGACTTAAATTATTCAGCTGGTTTAAAGGTTAGTTGAAGGTTGTTACCGGCAGACAGGACTTCGAAAAAAAAAAAAAAATCTCCTGTTGCAAGTCCATGGCCAGAAGGTGAGCTGCTTTTCTTGAAAGGCTAATTTGCAGTGCAGGCGGCGGAGACATGTCGAGAACAAACCACAAAAGGCCTCTCGGGGGGGATCGGAACACGCTAGAAGTCAGTTATTAAAGGGCAAATTATGGGTGGCTTCTCCGCAGAGGAACACTGTCA
Source organism: Bostrychus sinensis (assembly GCA_020698575.1). Taxonomy (NCBI): domain Eukaryota; kingdom Metazoa; phylum Chordata; class Actinopteri; order Gobiiformes; family Eleotridae; genus Bostrychus; species Bostrychus sinensis. Next base: position 10,541,438 of record CM036242.1, on the reverse strand, counting down.
GCCGGAAATAAGTTTGTATTCCACGCTTGTTGATCTCATTCAGCCTTGCATAATGATGGGTCCCTGTGTAGAGCGGCTGGTGCGTGTTAGGTAACAAACTGGGAGTAGAGAGCCAGGAGAGGGGAGTGTAAATGAGGGGAAGGATTTGTCGGGACACACACACTTGTTGTTGTGCATGATGGGACCGAGGACATGGTCTGTTGTCGTTGATGTCCCCAAGGAGGCTCTCATTGATCGCAGCAGGAGCTTATAACAAGTCTGTCTGCGAGTATTACTGCTCCTAGACTGGATAGACCTTCAGAGTACTGGTTGTTTCAATAGTTTACTGAAAATGCCCACATGAAAAGTGTTACAAAACCACATTGGCCCTATCTTTTATTGTATAGTGACCACGGATCTTCCAGTACAGGGGTAAATGCTCTATATCCATTGAACCTCAAAGCCCTGACATGTCACAATGGCAAATATGTAGTGCCTAGATCAGGACTTGGAGCGGTGGATCTTCCAGTTCAGGCATGGTGGCAAAGTGGTTAGAACAGAAGGTCCCGGGTTTGGTTCCCAGACTGCAAGGAGCCTTTCTGTGTGGAGATTGCATGTTCTCCTCATGTCTGGGTGGGTTTCCTCCAGAGTAGTTTGGTTTTCCATCAACCTAAAACATGCACAATACTCTAATCCTCCAGCGAGGTACTCCTGACCAGGATCCTGGCTTAAGATCTGGAGAAGATTCTCCAGGCGCTGCATCGCAGTTGCCCACTGCTCCTGAGGATGCAGAAACTTCCCAATGAGGACAATAAAGTATACCTTAAATGCTCTATTACTTGTGCCACAAATCCAGAGCCATGATCTGTTATACTGTCCGTATCTAAATATTGTAAAAAGTCAGTATACTAGTTATTATCTTATGTGATATTCCCATGTTGCACAGAATCCAGATGGTGTCTTCAATATCCATTCCAAAAACATTTTTCTTCTCATTACTGACATTTGTCAAAAAAATCATAATAATTTGACAATTGTGCCATCTTGCTAACAAACTGACAAAACAAAACCTCCTCGGCGGTGATACAGATGGCATTATGATATGTTTTATATATTCTTCCCAGTTATTCTTTCTGGTTAATTCTAATGAATAACAGTTCTGAGAAACTGAATTGGCAAAGCAGTACTTCTAAAATAAAAATGATCTCTTAGTGGAAGGTTGTTGAAAAGTTTATTTGAAGAACAGTCAGAACAAGGCAATCTTTTCAAAGCAAATCAGTGCCAGTAATGAACAGATTTTGGTTAGTCTTGTTGTTGGCTGGATGGCAGATATCTGTTGCAGGTATTGTTAGTGCTCCTAACTAAAAAAAGGTTTTAATGCCTCTGTATGTTGCTTTGGTGCCTCACAGTGTGCTACATTTGCTGCTGATGGACAATATATCATGTATAAAAAATTTTCAACTTTTGAGTCTGCCCAAGAAGGTGTTTTTATTTTGTCTGGCTCCCGGAGTTTGTGTAAACTGTGAAACTTGTGTCCTTGTTGAAAATAATGACAAACCACTTTGTCCCAGAAAGCAATTGGCTGCTGGTTTTACACAAAAACAGCAATGGAGAAAGAGTGTTTTATTTTTCTAATACAGTGTTTCTCAAACTGTGATACAGGTACCACTGGTGGTGCTCAAGAGTATTCTGCAGTTCTGATTTAATGTATTTTAGAGCCACTTTTACTCCTGTTTGAGTCCTGCTCTGGTGGAGATTACATTGTAGTATAAGTGTAGACCACTGCTTAGTCCTGGTTTAGTCCTGGGTTAGTCCTGGTTAAAGACCAGTTTTGTCTTGGTTTAGACCTGGTTTAATTTAGGTTTAGTGCAGACCCAGTCTTGGGTTAATCCCTATTCACTAATGCTCATTTTAGTCAATTAAAGACTATACTTTGAAAGGCAAACGTGGTACTTTCTGTCTCACTGTACATATATTATAAATATTATAATATTGGGTATGGAGTGGACCTGGAGTGGACTTGTGTGTAATGTCTGTAGCGTTAGCAGAGGTTGGGTTCAGAGTGGCCCTAGCAGACTTAGTGCATCCTTTGTGTGAATGCAAATGTTTTGATTCCTCTGCCAACATTTCCATTCTGGTCCTGTGTAAACAGTCCCAAAATGTGACCATCTCACAACTCTTATGCTGCTCTCCTTTTACAAGAGAACAAAAGACACCATAAAACCGCACATATATGACTTGTTTAATCACATTTGGCAAGCTTGAACACAAAAGCTGCAAGGGATGTTGGGTTGGTGGATGGAACTTTAAACACCGTTCCTGGAGTTAGTTTTAAGGAATTTCTGCTTGAATTCAGATGATTAAGAATATCTGGCCATATCTTAGTAATGACTGCATTATCAGCTAACGCTTGTTCTATTTTCAATTCCTAATAAATCTGTAAATAAAAATTTCATATTTTTGTGGCCATAGATTTTATTATGAAGAAAAAATAGAATCTTATTTGGGCCTCTTTTAACCTGGGCTCCCTAAACAGAAGTAACATGTAATGAATCAACAGCTGTTAAATTCCTGGAAATGTATGCTTTTTAAATGAACAGTATTTAGCTTTAATATTGATTTAGGAGCAGCAAGAGCAGGTGAGGACAGTAAACAGTGTGTTCTATGGTGGTCTCTCTCTTTTCCTATCTCTCACTCTGTTACTGTATATTGTATTTCTTATGCCTGGGGAATGACCCCCTGCCTGTCACTGTGTGTGGACATTAAACTCCTACCTCTGCTGGACTTTGGCCTCAGCTCTGGCGTGGCCACACCACGGGACACGAGCAGGCCAGGCTTCGTGCCTCTCCACCTCTGCGCTGCCGTGTCCCGCGAGCGTGTGGGAGAACAACATGCACTGCATAATGTGTGGTGCAATTTGTAGGCTACTCATCAAAGACAAATTTTGCAGCAAAGTGGAAGTAAAGAAGTTAGAGGCGCTGCCCGGGGGCAGGGCGGGCTTCAAAACCCACAGTTTACACAAACACAACTGCACAAAGTGGCATTAATAAGAGGGATCGTTAACGGCAAAGGCATACAGAGGATTGGAACAATTAGAACCGTTTCTTGGGTGGAACCTGGTTTCAGTGCCCTTCCCTAGCAAGGCTACACCTCAGCTACATCCCAACTACAGTTCTCCTTAATCACTCCTCAAACACTCCCCCAGTAATCCTGTTTAAACCCACAAAATTCATCCAACACTGTTTGTCTCTGTTCTTGCATTGACATAACTCTTCATTCCTCTCATCATGTTTAGTTTTGCATTTCAGCCTTCTCTCTTCAACAGCTGGACCAGTGAGTCTGCCTGAGATGGGACCCCCCTATACTGAGTCTCCACTCACCCAGCCAACATCTCCTGTGGGCCATCTCCTTCTCATTCTGCATCCCTCATCTTGCCTCATTCCTCACCCTTCATCCTACATCCTTTGTTCCTCATTGTCTAACTAAACCAGGTCTAAATCATTTATAATACTAACACTAATTCAACACTAAACTAAGACTAAACCAGGACTAACCTAGGACTCTTCCTCCATCCCTCATCATCCCTTCATCTTATCCAGTCCATCCTCCATTAAACATTTCAAATCTTCGATGGTGTTGTGGCGTGGTCCTTGCTAGTGAAATGATTACACCAAAGAAGTTCACTCTTCAAAATCCTGTTCAATAAATGTTCCATCCTATCTAACCTGTAGGGGATAATCCATTTTCTGAAAGTACATTTGATTTACTTGATTTACTGGTTCTTTATCTGGAGACAGTCTGATGAGTAATTCCTCTCCCAGCCCCTCTCCTCTTCTCAGGGAGTCTATTGATTACCTTCAGCGGGGGATCCTCCGAGAGCAGCCCGCCATCATTTCCCTCTCATTCTTTCATTAGCGCTGCAGCCCACGGGCGCTAATCTATGCGTCCTCCTCTGATATTCCTCAGATGTTCGGTGCTTTGATTTGTCTGACCCAACAAGGAGCTCCGGCTGTGTGCGTCCAAGGAATCCTAATGTGTTCCTTGAAACTGTCAGACGGTTGGCAGCGGAGATCAAGCAAGACTTTATTCTCTCTGAATTCTCACCTGTAAACACCGCAGCTGTCAAAACCTGGCGTTTTTATGTAAAAATCAAACACGGGTCTTTGGTAATAACATGATGTGAAGAAGTTATGAAAGAGTGCATGCAGAAAGACTTATAATGTGTTTTTCTGGAGACAGCTGCAAGGTGTAAAGAAAACTCTTCTTGTGATGGAGTTGGCTGGGGAGGTGGAAGAGATCCTAAATGCTGAAAAATTATTATTTCTACTTCTTTTTGAGCAGCAAGTGAAAATTTTAGCCTCACATGAAAAATGGGTAAGCATAAGGATTAGAGTGAGGTTAATAAAGTGCAACCATTAGGCAGATGGTCGTAATATTATGGCTAACTGGTGGATATGGTTGTATAACTGAGAATGTTCAGCTTTAATCTAATTAGTCTCTCATCTACATTTGCCAAAATCCCCGAATGGGACAGAGGCTTACATGGGACACACAGAAAAAAATGCAAAATATAAAAAGTATTTTTAAATAACTAAATAAGTGTTGTTTGAATTACACACAGCGACTTGCGTATACAGAGATTTTAACTTTTGTTTTAAATTTGATGAAACCAATGCTTTTATTGGGCACTGGTATAAAACCCAGGTGTAAAAATGGGCTTTAAAGGTGTGTAGGTGTGTGGTGCACCTATAATGCAGTAGAATGCTATGTGAAGAAAATGGTTATGAAGCAAACCAATTAAAGGAAAAAGAGTGAGCAGAAAAGGTGTCAGTTTTTTTGTTTTTTTTATACTTTTAACCAGGTATAGGTTAAGAATTTGTTCTTTTTACAATAAGGGGGAGTGGGGAAAAGCGCAGTATAGTATAGTAAACCCAGGCTCATTTATACTCATTTATTTTTTCATATGTAAATAGATCTGTCCATACAAAGTGCTTTTATGATTTGTAGAGTACATTTTACAAACAAGATAGTTTCCAAAGTGCTGCATATAAAGAATAAATAACAATAAATTACTCCATTTAGCGCCACTGGTACCCATTAAATAATAAGAATGAGTAAAACCAAATAAGAGCAATACAATAAAATTCTCACCGAGTTAAAAGCCAGAGAATAAAAGTGGGTCCTAAGACGAGACTCAAAACATTTGACTTTGGGGAACCAAAGCTGGAGCTGGCCCTCGGACCTCAGAGAACGGCGGAGTGTAAATTTGCAAAAAGCATGAGTATCCTTCAAACTTTTAGTGGGACATGAAAATAGTGCTTTATACCTTCATAAATATATATTTTTTATTTTTGTTAAGAACATTTCAGAAAAGGTCAGTAATGGGCCATGGACAAAATTAATAATTTTGTTGTGGATCTAGGTCACTGTTTAGACCTTGAAGTGTTTTATACCCGAATTTATTTCACTTACAGACCAATGACACTAACTTACTTCATTACTATTGTGAGATATAAGGGTTTTGTGACCTAGTAAAAAAAGACACGTCGCTACCGTCACCACTTGTCCCACTTAGTCCTCTGTCCCCCGTCCCACTTGTTAAGGTAGTGTCCCACTTTTTCATTGGTGCTCAGTGTATCCTATTAAAAAAGAGAGATTCAAGTTAACAACTAGAATGTAAGGTCACTGTTTCTTGTGTAAAATGAAGAAGAAATGTTGTGGGCGTCCTATCTTGACAGGTTGGAACATATGGCTGGTGTGTTGCTGCCTTGTGTTTCAGGACAGGCCTCTCCATGGAGCTGTGAGCTGGTGTTGGTGCTGGATTGTTTGAGAAAATGAAAGCTTTGATTTTTTATTTTTTTTTCTGTTCAATCTTGTTTATTCCAGTGACTAAAGTCTCAGAAGAAAGTCTCAGTACGAGACATTACTTTGCAAAAATTTGTGTTTTTGGGATAAAAAGAGCACATCAACCATTGAAGCCACTTGTATCTCAGTAAGATGGTAGGTTCTGGATATCAAAACATTTATTTTCTCGAGTCTGTCCCACCAAATGAAGCAACTTGTCCCCTGGTCTGTTCAGAAGAAGCTTTAATAAAAAGGATTTTGTAACTCAATGGACCCCTGAACTTGAAAATGAGTCCAGGCCAGGGCTTACCTTTTTTTTTTTGTAATTTTGTGTATTTTTGTTCACTAATACAGCTTACTTTGTCTCAGATTTTTGCACATTATTTGTATATTAAGTTTCTATACCACAAAGACACTCCGCTAATCAGCTGTGTAGTACAAATCCATCACTTATGTCTGCCTAAATGGAAGGATAGTCCTCTCAGATTTGGACCCCAGTCTTGATCCAGTGTCTCTACCTAGTCCACTTCAAACAGGCTTAGCGCTGAGCCAATTAGCATGACTGTGCACAAAGTGGATCAGCCCGTGACATGGAGCACGCCGGGTTTAATTGTGCACTCCTGCAGAGGCTGATGCTAATTCAGACGCCCAGAGGAAACGTGAGCCCCGAGGTAAACAAGGCAACAGGCCTAATATGTTATTAGTGCCGTGTCTGTGCTCCAGAGAGACCCGCGCTAATCATCTTAGTGAGCCGCCGCCGTCACGCACCTCTGGGCTACGAGCCACTCTGCACACTAACCATGGCACATTGATACTGCTGCTGCGGATACACTATTTAATCACAAAAGTTTTTTTATTTATTTATATAGGTCTGAGAAGTGTGGTGCTTGTTACCATCTACATATTTACCCCTGGAATTAAAAACATTCTTTGCTGTCCATTGACAATAAAGTCTCCCCATTGTATAGGTTATGAAAAGAACTTGAATACGTATTGCCTGATCCCCGCACGGATCTGTCTCGTCTTAGTATGTGCTAAGATACGATGAGGGACCCATTAAAGAAGCATTTTTTTAATGTTGCAAGGAGAAAGAAAAGAAATGAAGCTGCTGGGCCAGGCCAGCCTCAGAGGAAACCCTGCAGTTACCTGTAGTGCACTCATACAGGCTCATAAAGAGAGTATGCAGATGTAACTGCTGTGAGTGACAAAGCTGCTTTAATAGCTACGTCATTAGCACAAATACTCAAAAAGTCAACTAAAATGGGACATAGATTTGCTGTGAAACTGACTGATACAAACATATTCAACAATAAATCTAAGATATCTTTTGATAGACAACTGAAATCTAAAAAGATGAGAAGGAAATGGACTGCAGCATTTCCAGTAAACAACTCTGCAGCCCAAAAGTCAAGCGCACAGACTTTTGAATGAATCACCTTACCTTAAATAATCTGTTTGGGAGTCCGTGTAATGGTTATATGAGTTGTTGTGGGGCGAAAAAAGCATCCTGCATCTCAGCGCTGAAGTCTGGAGTCAGTGAGAAAGCAGCGCATCGCGGCTAGCATAACAACAAGCTAGCAATGGATTTATTTCTCGGTTTTTATCCTGATAGAGCGGCCAAACAGAAAAAACAGGTACCAGGGAAGAAAAACGAGAGTAAGGCCATGCGAGGGACCATACAGGAGTCATCTGGGCTTGTGAGTAACGTTACAGTGCTTTATTCCGAAATGTGGGGGGAGCTCTGTAGAGGAAAAGGACACAAAAACAGCGAAGAAACAAGACAGCTAACAGAGTTCCACATTTAAACATTTTCTAATAAATATATTGATAGCTTCACATTAGTATGTCAGTGAGCTTTGTGTCCGTGGACTGTGTTAGCTGCACGATAAAGCCAAATTCATGTCTAATGCTTCCTGTGAATTTTTGCTTAGTTTGTTTACTTCTTCTATAAATGCTCAAGAAAATTTGTTACTTGAATAAAAGTATTAACTAAAGTAGAAAGTACTTTGTGCTACAACCTAATTTAGTGTTGTCTGATACTAAGTCACTGAGAAAAGTTCTGTGTTGCCATAGAGACATATTAGGTTAAATGCATACATTTTTATACAGGTTTTTGCATCAAAGTCCAAGCCCTAATTTATTATATATTTAAATACTTACTTCCAGGGATAACAGTGGAATTTGGGAAGTGGGGGAAACCAACAACGAGTCAGTGTGTAGAGTAGTATATACTGTATTAGGTTTAATGTACCACTTCCCAGCTCTTATACTGTATCTGTAATGTGTGTGACAGCTTTTCAAGTAGAGAGGGATCTGAAAGTGTGTGGGACTGTATGACAGGTATTGGGGTCTTCCCTAGGAAAATTTGAACACAACTTAAGCAATGTCCTTTTGATGAATTTTAGAGAATATGCATTTTAGAGAGTATAATATTAAAGATGGCAAACTTGTATTAAAAATCTAGGTACTTATGGTAGGTAGGTAGGTAATTATTAGAACCAGCCCTGTTTTTTTTGTTTTTTGTTTTTTTTTAACAAAACCCACGTCATTTCCTGCATTCTGGTACATTTTAGATGATAAAATACTTTCAGTAGCCTACCACGTTGTAGTAAAATATGGGCAAAATTTATGGTTTTACTTCTCTCCAAAGTTGAAGACAACATTTTTCTAACTTCTAGCTCACTTAGTTATATAAATGTCTGACTAAGTTTCTCTTTTAGCGGTTTCTCAGTGCCCACTGGAGTCACACACAGTCTACAGCCTTCAGTCTCATCTCACTGCCGTGCGCAGAGGCTCCACTCCAGAAAACACTGCAGGCTATAAAAGCTTTTATCAGGACGTCTGAACTTATGTTTTAATACTAAACCTTGGACACTGTACAAAAAAAATAAAGAGAGAATGTTCATTACTGCTGGTATTATTTCAATTAGTTATTTATGATTGTATCTCTGTGAATATCTGGTCAATTATCATCAAACAAAGACTGATTTGAAGCTTGAGAACTGTAGAAGGTCTTTATAGGCTCATGGTCCCTAGTGTTGATGGTTTTTGCTACTGCCAAGCTCATGTCTGCAGCCTACACTGACTGCTAAGTGCAGGAACGCCATAACTGACCGTTCCCACCCACTTTTACCCCGGCTTACTTCTGTATTTGAAGTTCACTGCCTTATGCTTGGTCTCAGTTTTTGCAGTTGCCATGGAGCTCAACAGTGCCCATGACCATAGCGCAATTACTGTAATTTTGATCTAAAATATGTGGTAATATACATTTGTAGATGCATCTCTCAATGAAAAAAGGCAAAAGTAAAGAGGCTTGGGCAGTAAATATACTTGACTAGACCAGAGATCAAGGATGTTTCCTGTTAACAATGAATCAACGAAAAAATCATCAAAAGAATGGAAAAAAAATATGGCAAGTGAATAAGAGGATAACCAAATGGTCACTTAGTCAGGTAAGATTTCAACATAATTATAGTATGTACTGGTTTGTTTGGTTTTTCAGAGTAATGTCAATTTAAAACATTTGGAAGTCTTGGCGCACTTCAGACTTGATCCAAATAGTGAAATATTTACATGTTAGGTAAATGAGCCTATAATGTTCTGGATGTGAATGAATGTAAGAACAAATGGTTGGCAACAGATGTTTAGCAATAGCTCAAATTGCACTCACCACACATTCAATGCAGCAGGAAAAGGTTTTAAAAAATGACGATTTGGAAAAAAAACAGAAAAAAACACTGCCAAAACTTGTTGGCTTGAAGGCCAAAAGACAGTCATGTGATTTAGCCAGGACTGTAGCCTTGGCTTCTGGGCTTCTAGATAGCTGGGCTGCATCTCAACAACACCAGTTCACTCTTATGGTTGCAAATGAAGGCAAGATGTATGAAAAATATTCTGTTTGTTGCAAAGCAGAAAGCTCTGGATGTTTATTAGTGCATGGACTATGGCTGTTTACAAATACAGCACTTAGACCATTATATAGTCCATACAGTAAAGGCTGCTGATAATTGAAACAGCATTAACGAAGCCCTGTGTGTGGATGTGGATGTGGTGGGTGCAGCAAGGCCAACCTGTTCTCAGATGTGAGGAGGCCTGCAGGAATGTAGCCCGCTTTTGAAGAGCGTGCTGTCTGCGCTCAGCAAATCTCAGGTCCAGAATGAAGGGAATGTGGCTTCACAGGCTCCGTCCAGGCCTGTTTTATTAAGGGATCCGCTGGCCTTTTATCCTCCAGCCCGCTGCTGCTGCTGCTGCTGCTGCTGTTGTTGTGGGCGGATGAAGAGGGGCATACATACTGATGAGGTGAGCTGCTCCGGGCTACACCTCAAAGAGACGGGCCCTCTCAGAACCCAAGCACCACGAGACCGGAATGCACACATCGCTATATAACTGTGTGTGGAATGTTAGATATTTGGCTTGAAATATGTTGGAAGTAATGAGAAAATCTAAGAGGAGCTCATTGGCTAGCTGAATGTTTAGGAAATGCACTCTAGCCGCAAAGTTTGAAATAACATTCAGTCTTTCCCTTTAACTTGCATGACTATGGCAGCCCACCATAATCTAATTTTCCCCCATAGAATAAAAATGACCTTAGCTGCCGTATAGCTCAGTTGGTAGAGCTGCGGTGAATATACACAGCGTCTACAGCTTCCCCCGATGTTGTGGGTTTGAGTCCGGACTTCAACATTTTGCCAAATGTCTCTCCCCCATGATTTTCTGTCACTTTTCGACTGCACTATTCAATAAAATCTTAAAAGGCCTAACTGAACCTAAACACAATTCATCCATCTAGCTTCATCCACTTATCCGGGGCAGGTCTTAGGGGCAGCAGTTTAAGGAGAAATGCCCAGACTTCCCACTCCCCAGACTCTTCAAGGTGAATCTCAAGGTTTTCCCAGCTGAGGCACAAAGCCGCCCCAGCGTGTCCCAGGTCTCCCTGGGGCGTCCTCCCTCTGTGACATCCCTGTAACACCTCCTCAGGGAGGCGTCATGAAAACATCCTAAACACCTGCCCAAGCCACCTCAGCTGCTTTTCTCAATGTGAAGGAGCAGCAACTCTACTCTGAGATTTTTCAAGGTGGCCGAGCTTTTCACCTCTGAGGGAGGACCCATCCACCTGTGGGGAAAACTCATTTCGGGTGCTTTGATCTGAGAAACATTATGTAATTTATTTACCATAAATACCAACATACCATGAAAAAATCACTTCTATCCTACAGATAATGCTTTATATACTTTGACGATACTATGTATATACTTTATAATGACACGCTGCAATCACACTGAGTAGGAAAAAAGACAAAAAGAAAAAAAGAAAAAACAGTAACACTATAAAATAACTCACACTATTAAGCATTAATTAAGTCTTAGTTAATCCTAACCCTAACCCATGTTAATTTATTATTTACAAAGCATTACCCTGACATTAATAAACACCATTGACTTATAACCACCGTAATTAATTTAATTCTTGAGTTGTAAGCTCATGTAAATCAGTGAGGAATTATAAACACCAGTGATAATTCAGGATCTATAAACTGTTTATTTATATTATTGTTAAATATGTTATTAATGTTTATTAATGCTTTATTAGTTCTTAATAGTGGTGCTATATAAAACAGATAGTAAAAACCTTTAAAACTGCTAAATATTTCAAAAATATTCATAGTAATCAAATCCCAAGGTTGCCAATCTGTAAGGTTAATAATATAATCGACAGGGAAGAGGTACTTAGGACAACATTAGCTCAGTCAGTAGAAATGCTCACCCACTAGCCCAAAGGTTGGCAGTTCAATCCCTGCTCCCACCACTGCTGACTGTCAATGTGTCCTTAGGCAAGACAGTTAATGCTCCTTGTCCCCAGTGTGTGAATGGGTGAGTGGTTCCTTGATCTAAAGCATTTTTAGGGCCCATGGAGGTAGAAAAGTGCTGTATAAATGTGACCTTTTACTAAGCAATTACCGCCAAAGACTGATAATAAAATTCTAGCTAATTGGTCAGTCAAAGCAGTTTAATTTAGAGTAGACTGTGCTTAAAGGTAGGGTGTATGTTTTTTACATCTGGTGGCAAAAGGGAATTTCTTATTTTTATACCTCACACACGTCCAACAGCATGTCCCTGCAGGCAGCGGCGTAGGAAACAGGTCTAATGGTCTTTCCTTTCAGCTGCTCCTCTCCCTTCAGGGGTCGCCACAAAGAATGATCTGCACCCATCCATCTCCACTAAGCCCGTATGGATGTCATTGTGTCATATTCACATATTTTATTTTTATGCCAAATGTGCTTTTGTAATGCAACATTTATCTGTTTTGTTCAACTAAATATATGCCATTAGAAGGTTGTGTTCATGTGCTGTCACAGATTTCTAACGGCCTATAGTTTATCACTGAACAGGAGGCCGGTCAGTATATTATGGTAGAATCTGCGGCTAAAGAATCAAAATGCAGATGCCAAGACATCTGCATTTTGGTTTATGGCTAATATCTCTGCAAGTACTGGACCTATCAATATGAAACAAAAACTGGCACAAAGCGCAAAGTCTTCTTTGTCAGTAAAATTGCCTAAAGTGAAGTTATTTCTTCACCACAGCGTCAAAAAGTGGTGATTTATTCAAACACACAGGCGTGATTGCTGTCAGTAATAGTAGACTCAGCGTTTAGCCACAAGATTATTATAGTGTCGTTAGACCCATTTGCTAAAAAAAATTATCAGGTTCAATATTTGTGGATTTTCTGTTTGGATATTTCTTTTAAAAATAGTATCTCACCAATACATTTATTCAGACCTCTGCCTTCCATTTTTGACATCAAATTGTAGAACATGCAACATGTAGAATGCATCCTATTGGAACCTCAATGGCTGTGTCTGAATGTCCTCCTTAAAGTGGTCACACCATTTTGTAGTGGTGTCCAAATGTCTAGTGGATAAAAAAATAGTGCACTCAAAATTTCCCACAATGCACTTGAAAAGTAGTGGACATCAGTGGTCACTAGATGGTCAATATAGACCAGAATGCTTTGTGAGTTTCGCAAGAGACCAACGGGACTGGGACAGGACTTTAAACTGTACACAACATGTCTGAATGAAACCAGTTAGAAACGCAGTTTTTACTTTTGTCAGGTTGTATTTATGAATAAATAGCTCTTCAATAAACGATTATGGTGTAAAAATGCTAACCTTAGCTTACCTTAGCCTGTACAGGTGACAGCTTCCCCTCTGAAGGCACAGAGCTGCAATAATCCACACTGTTTTATTCAATAAAGTGATCATTCATGTTAAATATCACACATACAATTATTATTTATCTATAAATAACTAACATATCGCTAAAGTCTGGTCGGGCTTTATCACAGAAGCCTATTATCAGTGGAGCTCGCGAAACTCTTTTTTTACACAGACACCAGAGTCACGTGATCAACAGCGAGTTAAAAATAGTGTATAAGTGTCCAAATCGTTCACAAAAGGAGTGCATATATAGTCCATTATATAGTACAGGACTATATAGGGTTTGAGGGGTTAGGGGCTAGGGATGACGTTCAGACACAGCCAATGACTGCGTTTACATGCACTAGAATACTCCGATCATAATCTGAATATGAGCATACTCCGAATATGGCACTCATGTAAACACTGTTTTAAAATGACCTTAATCAGATTAAGGTCATATTCAGAATAAGATTTAATCAGAATAAGACACCTGGAGTATTCTTCTTCACATTATTGCTGCATGTAAACACCTTAATCACATTATTGCTTGTTCTTACCTTTTTTGCCAAAGTTAAGGTGGCTTCATGACTGAAAAAACATTCTTAATACAAGAGAAAACGGGCAAAGTGGCGTTATTCTTAGCAAAACAAGCTAGCAATTATCAGCGGTTATTAGCAACAGCTGTTCCCAGTGGGGCTCTCGCTTCGTAAAACAAACATTGCTTTTATTTTTAACATTATATTAACATGAGCCAAACTAGTGATGTTATATAGTGAACGGTTAAAATGTAGGGTCAGTACAGTTGCTCAACACGGAATATATACGGCACAGAAAGCTGGGACTAAACAGGAAACAGGAAGTGTAGTGTGGCGTTAGCATTAGCTTTACCGCCAGCCTCTCATCGCTACACTCCAGGATTTACTCTCGTCCTTTTATTAAATACTGACAACACAGCATGTTTTAAATATCTGCTATAAATACATTATAGCTCATATATGAACACAACATTTTAAAACTCTAACTAGCTTTATCAGAATATGCTTGTAACAAGTAAACAGGTATAGACCTTAATGATGTTCCATGTAAATGCACTGTAGCACAGTCACACTACCCTGATATAGTTTAACACATATGAGTTGCCGAATCAGTCAATCAGTAAATTAATAAATAAATTGACAAATAATTATTTAAACAGGACAACAAATGCTAACATAAAAATATATACTTTTTAAACAAAGATGTAAGTTTTGGTTAAAATAATTACACAAAGGCCTATAATTATCCCTTTTCTGTATTTATTTATATGTTTATTCATTTGTGCTTTAATTTATTGTTGCTTTATTGAATTGTTTATTTTTTACTATTATTTATTCCCACATTTAATAATTTCTTGATTTCTGCTTGATTTCTTGAAGCAAAAATAAATGAAAGCAAACATAGCAATAAATACAGAAAGTAAATAATTATTTGCCGTTATTTATTCATTTTACATTCATTTTAACTTACATCTTCATTAAAAAAAATAAAAAATAAAATAAAATAAATTATGAATGTATTTATTGACTGATTTGGCAGTTTTAGTCCTCCATACATAGTGCATTCTCATAATAATACGTTAAATCAACATTGGCGTAAATTGGGGTGCTGAGAAACTGCACTATGTAAGTTGAAGATTGCAGGTGGTGATATATATAAAACTATGCTACTGAAGTGTAACATGTCTGCATATGTGACCTTTCGATTAGTCCAGATGCCACACTGTTATTATTGTCATCATATTTTCCTTAGATTGCGCAGCCCTAATTGTGAACCACTTACATCACTTCCACTCATAATGCTGTCCATTTAGAAAATAAATCGATCCACAGTGGAACCTGAGAAAGTGCCTTGACCTTGACTCTCATTGTGGCCTGCTCTCTTTCTCTCCTCTACCCCCCAGCCTCGTCGTTCTTCTCTTGTGCATTACTTACTGCTGACTCCTGACTCAGCGTCTCCCCGGCCCAGACGCCTGTATCGAGTGCTTTTTATCGTAGCCGCACTTTTTCCTCATTTGAAACAATATAGCCTGACTGTTGCTATTGATTTGAGTGGATTGCGCTCTGGTAAGCACTCCTTCAAGCCCCGCTGCTATATTAAGCAATCGTTTCCCACAATAGATGACACTGCTCGCCTTGCCTCCCGCAGCAGTTTGGGCAGCTCTAATGGGCCTGGCATTACTCAGAGTCCACATTGATTGCGCAGTAGAGGATTTAAAAAAAAAAAGAAAAAAGAGTGGTCGAAGTCTTCGTCAATATGGCTTGTCACAAAAGAGCCTGTTTTTAGAGATGTGAGATATTTCTTCCTGTGAACTGCTTTTGCCTGACAGTTCAAGGTGCTCCATTTCTTCCATTAAAGGGACACTGCCCTTTGTGTGTGTGTTGTGTTCTTGGGCAAGATACTTCCCCCTCCTTGCCTCCAGTGTCTGCAGCACTGGCGTATGAATGTGTTATTGTGATTGTATGTTTGGTGGTAGTCATAGAGGCAAGGCAAAGCAACTTTATTTATATAGCACATTTCATACACAAGTGCAACTCGGTGTGCTTTACACAAAAACAAAGGAAAAAATGATTAAATAAAAGCATTAGAAAATATAGGAATACAATAATACCAGTGTGAAAGATTATTTTCAAGGAATAAAATCTAAGAGTTAATACACATACATACACACATATACCAAACATAAACACACACACACGTAGATGGCATAGTGGTTAGCACTCTTGCCTCACAGCAACTGTGGGGCCTTTCTGTGTGGAGTTTGCATGTTCTTCCTGTGTCTGCTCTGGTTTCTCCTATCACCAAAAACATGTACAACAGGTTACCTAAGGGGGCCAGGACTCCCCTGCAAAAGCGATCGTTAACCTCAGTTGGACTTTCCTGGTTAAAAAAAAAAAGGTCATATAAAAATAAAAATAAATAAAAATGTGTACCTTTCCCATTGGCTAATGGTCTACTCTGTTTATAAACATTAAACTGCTGGCTGGTAAAAAAAATAAATAATAAATCTTCTGGAAAAGTGTCTGTTCCAACACTGGTTATGCCTGCTTACACAGAGTAGAATAATAGCATAATAAGCACAGTCACATGCAGTTGTGTATATAAACTTTTTAGTTTTATAGTTCAATTTGAAATACTGAAAGTTGTATTTTCTACTGGTAAATAGACCCTTTAAATGTTTATGTATCATGGTGCTGTGAGCAGACCATAATATATTTTTAGTGTTTATAAATGTTTTACAATGCCTGTAGTGCACAAAGCAAAATGATTTAGCAAATGACAAACAACTGGCTCAAAAATACATGTTGAAGGTGAATGCCTTGATAGAGAAGTGGCTTGCTATACAGCTTTTAAATAAATTAGCATTACATAGGCTAATTGTTACATGCTTACAGAACCATTAAGTTCTGATTGGACAGGTAGTTACAGAACAGAGTAGGAGCATGAGAATGAAAACCTTTTAAATGATATTCCAACACAGTGTGATCCTGGCTGAGCAAAATGAACCTCGATAAGACCTCTACTGAATGTGCGTCTCGTCTTCTGCATAAACCTTGAAACAGCCTTTTATTTGCATGTCTTTGGCCCTAATGTGATGTGACTCCATTCTCCTCGCAGGCGCTGGGCCCTCTGAAGTGTGTCTCTTTAAATCACCAGAGCCCCGGGAGAACCACTGTAAATGATTTCTGATGCTGGGCTGCTTTTCGCATCAGTCTGTGGTGCGTCGGATTCCCGCTACGCTATCTGCTATCTCCTACCCGTGTCACCGAGCGTCAATAAATCTGTCAGCTCTATGGGCCGTCCCGGGAAACATGTGGGGAGCAGAACATGCCCCCTAGTCACGCGTGTTGAAATGTACGGAGAGGCCGTGGAGCTTCTGATTGGGCCACACATCACAGCTCAGCACGGCCAAGACACTGGGAAAAAAATGACTGAATGCCATTTGGGAGCAGTTTAATGGTGAGGCTGCTCTGGGGTGATGCGGCGGGGTAATCTAATTGGTGGTGGACTGCACACAGGACTGCTCTGTGTGTCAAAGGGGGGCTCTGATATGTGTGGTTGTACTCAAAGAACAGCATGTCTGCTGCAAAATGGTTATTACAGGGTCAATCAATATATCGAGGGAAGACCACCGACCACTGTAGACGCAACCAAATGGATGTGGTTTGCTGCTAATTTTCATCAACTAAAGCAGGGGTCTTCAACAAATTTTGTCCAAAGGCCAGAATTTTTCCTGGCAGACACTGTAAGGGCCAGACGCTCTCATAAAGGAAAGGCATTAAGGCAATCTCAATCAAACTTGTAGTGCAAGTAGAGCTCGAGAAGAGCTACAAATGCTTTTAAAATTTTTGTTCTACAAGATTCTAGGCCAGAGAAATGAGCAAAATCTTTTGAGTGCCGTTTCAAGCTTTTAAGGCTGAGACAAAGTGATTTTGGGAGTTTCCTATGAACTGTAGTGAAGAGGCCAAAACTGCTATAAGATGGTTGGGGACACTCTGAGCTGCTTCTCAGGACTTCCAAAGCATCTTAAGGTCAAATCTCAGATTTGTAGCAGAGCTGCCACAATGGCCTCTAATGAATTGCACAGTGAGAACAGTTAACGATGAGTTGTTGTTTTTTTTTTTTGAGAAAACCAAACAGGCAAGTTCAATCAAACTTGTTGTTCAGGTAGAGCTTGGGGAGAGCTACAAAATGCTTTTTGAATTTTTATTCTACAGGTTCTATGCCAGAGAAATTTGCATTTTTTTAAAATTGCCATTCTGAGCCTTTCGGGCTTAGATAAAGTGATTTTGGCTGTTTTCTATGAACTGCAGAGTAAGATGTACAGACTGCTTAGAAACACTCTGCATTGGACTCTGAGTTCTCAGGGCAAGCCACCACTTTCCTGGTGAGAACAGAAGTGCTCTTATTGGTGCTATTGATTAAATTGGGGTCTACTCGGGACCCGAAGTTTTTGCGTTAGTAATAGTCTGGGGGCCAGATGAAAAGCTCTGGTGGGCCGGATGTGGGCTGCGGGCCGCCTGTTGACTATCCCCAAACTAAAGAATAAAATGCAAAGTTAATGGGTGTGTGTGTGTGTTATGGCATTCATTTCAACAGAGTTCAACAATTACAACAAGAGCACTCTGAACATGCAGGGTTTTCTTTATGAAACACACGCACAATGGATATTGCTCTTATATGACTGTATCTATAGTTAAACCAAACTCATAACATCTTTTAATTAGTTGGAACCTATTTTTTTTAGACATAATCAAATTTACAGTACTGAACTGTAAGTGCGTCAGTGGGTTGGGATGCATATAATCTTTGGTCAGGTGCTCTAAAAAGATCCAAGTATTACAACATCTAAACAAAGAAAGGAAGGCAGGACATGTGAACCAAGCAATTTTCACCCTGAGGATGGTCTTCATCAGGGCATCAGGGCACACGCAAATTTACACTCCGCACTTTTATTAATGTTATATTTCTGATTTTATCTCTTAATAAGCACTAAAAGAGATCACAAGAACTCTCATAAGGAATGTATTTTGCTTTCCAACAAGCAGTATGTTGAGAGTAATGTAAAACAGCATGGCAGCAAGAAGGTCCTGGATTCAATTCCTGTACAGCGTGGGGCCTTTCTTTGTGTTGTGCATGTTCTCTCTGTGTCTGGGTGGGTTTCTTTCTTGTACTCCGGTTTCCCTGGTCAACCTAAAACATGCACAATAGGCTAATCCTCCAGCCAGGTAATCCTGACAGATTCTGGCCCAAGTTCAAGAGAAGGGCCCCCGAGCGCTGCACTGTGGTCGCCCACTGCTCCTGACAGGTTTCCCCAGTGGCATTGAAGGATGGGTCAAATGCAGAGTACAAATTTCCTTACTGGGACAAAAAAGTATACCTTACCTTACTATAAACTTGCTCTGCTCCATGCCCACTCTGCAGTCCTTCCTACACCTCCTCCGATCCTTGGAGATTTTAGAAATGGAGTTGTATAACATATCCTGTAATTATTGCAATGCATTTTTTCTGTATATCTTCATACAAGTGCTATTGTTGTCTTTCAGCAACAACAACAAAATCTTTAATAATTATCAGGTAATACACCTTATCAACAAACAACAATACAAACCCAGCCAGAGCTTCTGTCATTAATGGCCAGACTAACACTGTCTGGGCATCTGCTTGCTTTTCTAGAAACAGACAGTTATTTTTTAAGAGACTATATTAGAAAGAATTTAATTAATACATACAATTTGATTCCTTAAAATTCAGGAAAAAAGCATTCTGTTTTGGCACAGAGAGCGGCGGAAGACAGCGATGCCCACCCAGCTGCTTGTCTCCATGTCTGAGGGGACAACTGTTAGATTAAGAGCCCGAGCTTCATGTCAATAGATCACAATCTGCCTCCTGGCCTCAATTATCCATCCTCTCGTCCCAGGCCTCCCCCCCGCCCCCCAACCGCCTGGGTGTGGAGAAGGGTATTAGCCCTGAGCCTCATCATGTATGCAGAGTTGTAATGGCTTCTCCGTGCCTGGGCTGCATAGATTAGCAGCGGCGGCCGAAGGGAAGCTACATGTTGGCACAGGCTTTATGAGCGCTGCCATGATAGATGTGGGGCCCCGGTGTCATTAGTGCTGTTGTGTTGTGAATTTAGAAGTAGAATGCCAGAAAATCCTCTGAGTGTTGAATGATATCCTGTTAGTGAGCTACAGAGACTTTGTGTTTGCGCATTTTTACATAGGGCTTTTTGTAGCTGCAGTCCTTCTCGTCCCATCACCACCTCAGCAGCAGGACCATCTGACTCTTCTCCATCCCATTACCACCTCAGCAACAAAGCCATGTCAATCTCCACCACCTTAGCAGCAGAACTACCTCACACTTTTCCGCCCCTTCAACACCTTAGCAGTAGAACAGTCTTACTTGTCTCCATTCCATCACCACCTCAGCAACAAAGCCATGTACCCGCCACTACCACAGAAGCAGAAACATCTAACTCTACTCCATCCCATCACCACCTTAGCAGCAGAACCAACTTACTCTTCTCCGCCCCAGCACCACCTCAGCAGCAGAACCAGCTTAGTCTCTTCATTCCATCACCATCTCAGCAGCAAAGCCATGTCACTCTCCTCTATCCATCACCACCTTCACAGTAGAACCATCTTACTCTTCTCTGCCCCATCACCACCTCAGCAGCAGAACTGTCTTACTCTTCTCCATCCTATCACCACCTCAGCAGCAAAGCCATGTCACTCTCCACCACTTTAGCGCAGAATTATCTCACACGCTACCTCCCCATCACCACCTTAGCAGCTGAACCATCTTACTCTTCTCCGCCCCATCACCACCTCAGCAGCAGAACCAGCTTAGTCTCTTCATTCCATCACCAGCCCAGCAGCAAAGCCATGTCACTGTCCCCCACCCATCACCACCTCAGCAGCAGAATTGTCTCACACTCCTCCATCCCATCACCACCTCAGCAGCAAAGCCATGTCACTTTCCTTGACTGCATTACCACCTCAGCAGCAGAATCATCTCTCTCTCCTGCACCTCATCACCACCTCAGCAGCAGACTCATCTTACTCTTCCCCGCCTCATCACCATCCCAGCAGCAGAACCATCTCACACTCCTCCACTCCATTACTACCTGAGCCTCAAAACCATCTCTTCTCTGACCCTATCACCACCTCAGCAGCAGAACATCTCACTCTCCTCCACCCATCACCACCTCAGCAGCAGAACATCTCACTCTCCTCCACCCATCACCACCTCAGCAGCAGAAGATCTCACTCTCCTCCACCCATCACCACCTCAGCAGCAGAACTACCTCACTCGCCTCTGCCTCATCACCACCTGAGCGTTGAATCATCCCACTCTCCTCAACACCATCACCACCTCAACTTATTCATCTCTGCCTCATCACCGCCTCAGCAACTGAACCATCTCAGACTCCTCCGTCACCACCTCAGCAGCAGAATCATCATCATCATCATCATCATCATCATCATCATCATCATCATCTTTTCACTGCCTAAACCATCTCACACTAATCCACCCCATCACCACCTCTAAGAATTTAAAACATATCAAATCCAGGCTGTGGGGGACAGATGTAAATAGCAGATGTAAACATAATGCATTTAGCAGACCACATGTGTGTAGATAGAGAGAAAATTGATTGAAAAGCAAGGCCCAAGACTGCTATTCCAGACTGTTTTGATGCTTTAATATTATGCATACCTTTAAATAATGTTGTGTCTGCAATAATAAATACATACTAGATTCAGTCAGCATCTATAGACCTGCACCAGACAGTGTGTTCTCGCCCTATATCTCTGCACTCCCCCACTCTTTCACACACCCCAGTCCCTCTAGGCTCACCTCTGCGATGCCAAGGTTTATTATCTATATGACAGAAGGGCTGGTGGAAGGCCTCTGAACAGCCCATAAATTGTCATGATAGCTGCAATGCTACGCCTACTACTTCCACCACCATCACCACCACCCCCCACCCCCTTCCCTCCCTACCAACTCCCCCAGCAGCCTGGCATATAACCCCCTGTGCCAGCTAACAAAGGTGCCATTTTCTGAGAGTCCAAACCGGGCGGCACAATTACCGGCGTCCATCATTTACATAGTGGCAAGGCTCATTTTCATAATGTTTCCTTTATTATCGGAGGAAAGAAATTAACCCAGGAATATATTTACACAGCCGCCGCCAATGCTAACAGCTTGCTAATTGCCTGTTAGATGATTAATAAGCTTACAGCAGATGCTAATGAACGGAGCACTCATTGTTTCAAAGGTGCTTGTGTGGCAGCGCTTGTGTTTTTTTTTTTGTTTTTTTTGGCAGCTTAATTACAGACATAATTATGTACTTGTTGCATCTGCTGCAGAGCAAATACAATCAAATGTAGCAGGAGTGATAGATATCGAAGTAATGAGTAATGGAGGTGGAGTGCTGTCTCTTGTCACAGTAATAAAGAAGACGCACTCCCTGATGTGGTATAATTGAGAACACCTACAGCTACACGCTAATGGAGATTGACACTATAATTGTTTTGTGTGCAACAAAACAAAAAGTAAGCTTCAGGTTTGATTTGAAACATTTAAAAGGTTACTTGACACAATGTTGATTTTAAATGAGATGTGTGTGTATTTGGCAATGCAATCTAAGTAGTACATTTAATACACAATAGGAATTTTCCACTAAATGTTGGCAAAAACTGCAAGTAATGGTGTGATGCTGTCAGAGAACAACAGCAGGTGGCTCAGTGTTTGATTGATTTGTTTAAAGGGGCTACATTATATAAAGTCGACTTTCTCCCATGTTATAATGTTGTTTGCTCGTCAAAAACATACCTGGAGTTGTGTTTTGCTTCATTCACGCCTGTTTGAGTAGTCCCCTAATCTCTGGCACAGCCGTTTCTGAGCCCTCAAAACGCTTTGTTGCACGAACCTCCGTCTCTCCCACAAATCCCTGCCCACTCCAGGAAGCACTGACCAATCAACAAGCCCCCTACATCCAGGTTGTGCTCACTCATTTATCTCTATAGTTTCCACTGATTCCTCACAGCTATTTTTTTATTTTGTAGTAAAATGGTATCATACAAAAAATGTAAGGAAGTTAACTGCTTTTTTTTCTGTAAATTATCTTCAAAAGACAGCAATATTTTCCACTTTCCTGCCCTCTGCTGGTCTCTTTGCCAGTTTCTTTATAGAGTACTTCATAAAAATCATAACTAAAAACAAATGTCTACCATTTATAATGCTAAAAATTGCTAACATCAGCTAATATGTGCCGGTGTTTAGCCTGGACAGATAGAGAGAGAAGGCATTTCTGTAATTTAGGAAGAGCATATTAGCTACTCCAGCCAAGGCTAAAGCTAGCCACTGGACTTATACTACATTTCATTGGAATTAAATGTCAAATATTACCACATAAAGAACCTACACTAATGTTTTTTGGGCCTTTCTCATCAAAGACTTTAAAAGACAATAAAACTGAGATCTGTTTGATGACATTACCCTTTCTGCACTTGCTGGTAAACAGCAGCTAACAAACATGAGGACTGAGGATCATCAGTAGAAGAATGTTTACTTCATCATATAGAGTTAAGCATTCATTAGTGTATAATGGCATTACATTTACTCAATTTGCATTTGTCACGCTTGGAGAAGTAGACATATAAAGCTCCAAAAAACCATTAATTTGTGTCAGTTATCCAGCTATGCTAATCTGTTAGCCTAAAAACATCAACTTTGTTTCAATCTCTAGAAATTGTTTAAAGGTCCCATATTAAACTAAACTGACTTTTTTGAGCTTTTAATGCTCTAATGTCTCACACCTACAGTAGTATTTTGTTTTATTCACACATGTTGATCCTGTATGCAGATGCTGTCTCTTTCCTGTAGATCTGAAAATGCTCGGCCTCACCACTCGACAGAGACATGAAACCGGGAAATGCTCCTGCACATTTCTAAAGCCCATACATCAGGGGTCAGCAACCCCTGGCCAGATAAAGTTGTCCCTCATCAACTTTTTAGCTGTTGTCCACTTTTATTAAATGCTATTACTTGATAGCATCTCTCCTTAGACTGCTGCCCCCGCAACCCGGCCCCGGATGAAGCGGAAGAAGATGGATGGATGGATATTACTTGATAGCATTTAACCCCATGGAGCTTTCAGTGAATGAGGTGCTGTAAGACCTTTTTTACAAGGATACAGCTCTCTGTCATGGTTTCATGATTTTAGTTGCCTCCAAACAATAAATAGCAAGCATTCTATCATGTGACCTCCTTCTGTCATGGTTATCTTTACCTCTGTCTATACAATGAGTATCACAGATTTTATATATTTTATTTATTTTTAAGGTATTTATTTATTGATCTATATATTTTGTATACATAATTGAACACACTCATATAGCTCATTTATCTCTCTGTTAGCGTCATATTGCTAATAGCATGAGGAGGCAACACACTCCTAATCCAAGCATTCTCTGCAAAGTGAAAGTAACAGCTCCCCAAAAAACGTTGTTTTCCACATTTCCACATTTTAAGTCATAGAATGTGAAATATTAAAGCATAGGTGTCCAAAATTATTTCAAAAATCCTCACAAAAAAAAAAAAAAAGCATAATACCGTGCCTTTAATGATGTAGTCACTGGCAACTATCTATATTAAACAATGTCAAATTCAAAAATACTTGCCATTAGACCTACTCCCTCTGGGTTTGCTTATAGACAACAGCATGTCCCTGCAAGGCTACCATAGCTGTTTACATGCTCTGTGTAGAATTGCATTGTGCACTTTCACCACTAGAAAAAGCCTGAAAATACTATTCTTCCTTTTCGAGTCTGCACAAAGATACCTGTTGGTCTTTGTTGACTCAGATTGGAGTGGGCGAGAAAAAATTGACCCAGAATAAGGATATACATTTAAAACAAAGTGCTGTATACTTACAGAATAGACTGAGATAATCCAAAAAATACACAACACATCGCTGAAACAAAGCATAAATCCTAGCCCATATTAGATAAACAGTTGTGTCGATTGGTAGTATTGTTTTCGCCTGAAGACAGCTTGAATGGAAAGGGTTCCAGACCCACTTCATTTCCCTTAAAAAAAGAAGTGAACGTCTCTGGCTTTTCAGGCTAAGAAAACACACCGCTGTAATCTGAAAACAAATGATAAGTCTTTTTTTTTTTACCATTTTATTTCCCTCCACAGATCACTTCCACTCTGCTGCTGTAGAAACATACATTTACATGGATCCACCGTCGCCTGCTTCTGTTGCTCCCAATCCTGTCTATTCTCGCGCAGCATTATCATACCCATCCTAACAGCGAGATAAGCTTTGGTTACAGAATAAAGGCACCGCTTGTGATGCAGAACTGCACAAATCCTCTTTTTAAATCCGCTGTTTTGCATCACTTATTATTTCCTATATCTCTCTGCCTCGGAATCCTTGCACGTAAACACACACCTACACATCCCTGCTGCCACTTCCACAGTAAAGCAACACTAGATGGAAAATAGAGCCTTAATCCCCCTTTTTTTCTTTTTCCCAGCATTCGTTTACAGTATAATAAATGGCCGACATTTAATTGTAGCGGGGGCCCTCTCGGTATGGCTAGCGATTAGCACCGCGTCGCCTCCTGAGCCCCCGCGCTGCTGTTAATTTAATTGTCCCTGTGATGTGGCTACGCTCTATTTATTCCAGCGCTTAACTAAAACAAAAGGCGATGGTTGAACTTGAAGAGGAGGCTCGTGCAATATTAAGGGTGGAGTGTGCAAAGCCGAGCAGCTGTGCGGATCCCAGCGTTCGCTCATGTTCACTCAGTGTCTGCAGACTTTCACTCTATGAATAATTTCCTGTTTATGCTTTCTTTGCCCTCCCGAGTTGCTATTTTTTCCCCCTCGCGGCGTCGCTTCCAATTCTAATGCAGATTTGTGTGTCCTCCATCTCCCACTTTGTCTCAGTTTCCTTGTAGTCATTACTGAACATCTGAGGCTGGCTTTTCCGAATAGAAGTTGTACTGTTTTTGTTTTTTTTTCTCCCATAGCAACATTTCTGGGAGATGATTAGCTTTGCCAAGTAGGTTATGTTTGCACCCACAGCTGTTTGTCTGTGAGGAAAGAAACTGGAGAGTTGTCTGTAAAAGTTGGCAGAAGGGTCAAGATTTTGGAGAGCAGCCATGAAAATTTTATGAAGTTAGTTGTGGCTTGTAATTAAGTAAATTTACCTCTACCAATAATATGCAGTGGGTCAGAGGGGGAAGCCATTTGCCAACCCTCCAGTTAGTGGGCAAGCCACTTAACCTCATGTGCCACTAATGCCCCCAATTGGACCTCAATATAATGTTTTTTAATAAATGTATTTTATCCAATCCAAGTTTATAGAGCACTTTAAAAACAACTCAGCAGACCAAGGTACTATACACAGCATTGGAGTTAAAACACAACAAAGAATTATGAATATACTACCAACAAACATGTAAAATTAACTATAAAATAACACAGTAAATTCTCAAGAGTAAAAAACACAGTGGTAATAAACATTAACTCTTTCATAGTTAATTTAACAATGGCAAGAGTTACTACACTGAGATTAGAATAAAATTCCCTTCAGTGTTGGTGTAAATATCCAGAGTTAACACTGACAGTGTTAATAAACAGTGTAATAACAGGAGTTCACTGTAAGTGTTACTACAGCAGCGAGAGTCACACTGCAGCCTACGCCCAGCATTAAACCAGGTCAAACCAAACAGACAGAGTTTTTCTCCTTCTGCATTTGATGACGTGTGGTAAGTTCATCTTTATACCATAAAATCATTTAGTACTATATTTTTGTAGTTGTTTAACACTGATTTAAGGTGTTTTGTCTGTTAAATCTCATGTCTCTGGGCGTGGCTGTGCTGGTGGTTAGCTTATTTTAAGCTACCAGTAGCCCATAGCTAGTAGCCTAACTCCAGATCTTCATTCAAAATTGAACATTTTTATTTTTATTTTTTTTATTTATTCTGATTTAACACGAGTAGAAGCATTTTTTTACTAACCTTTGCAAACAACGGGCATACCACATCATATTTCTCATGTGCTAAGCTAACACACACTGAGGCCCTATTTATAAATTAACATGTTTTTTATAATAATAAATAAATCGGTTTAGCTATAAATTCAGTTATTTCTTAACCCAGAGTCTTCTTTAAATGACACTATAAAGAGTTGGTTATATCACAGTAAAACCCCAGTTACACACAGTTGGTGTCAGTGCAGTGTAAAATACTAACTCTTGCCAGTGTTGGATTAACTCTGAACATTTAACTCACAAGAGTAAACTTTACTCTTTCTGGGTTAGGCAAATATGTTCACTCAGACAGTGTTGAAACTAACTCTTAAAGTGTTGTATGTACACTGTAAATTTTACTGTGCAGTTGTGTTAATAAAACTATTTTTTTAAAAACACAATAAAACAATGAAAAATAACATCTCAAACTGTGTTAAAAGCCAAAGTGAATCAGTCTAAAATCTAATGTGCAAAGGCAGCTCATTCCACAATTTTGAGGCAGTTTTTTAGTAGCAGATCAACTCCTGAGTACTTCTCGTTATTCTTCTCCATCACTATGTAACTCAGAGGAGTAGTTAAGTCACTCTACAAGCTTTCCCAGGGGAGCTAGCTGGTGGCTAACTATGAGATAAAGCTTTCTAACATTGCAGAAAATGTAGTTCTTTTTTATCATTACTTTAGTTCATTTCTGAAAACTAAAACTTCAGACTACTTACCATTTCTGGTATTTGTGTCCTTACCATTGCTGGTATATATGTTTCCTTACCTTTTCTAACATTTGTGTCTTATCACTGTTAGTACTTGTGTCCTGCAATCTATGCAGCTATCTATTATTTAAAATTGACTTGCCTGAAATGCCTTACTATTTTTTGTTATTTATATTTCTGGAAATGTAAATATGTTTTGTTATTATTCTTGTACGAGCAGGAAGCAAAAAATAAGTTGTTTTGATTTGTTCTATGTAATATAGGGGTGGGATTAAATAAGTTTTCTTCCTCCCACTCCTTTTCAAGCCTTAAAAGAAACAGTTTTCAGTGTAATTATGATTCCGTATGTACTGTATATTTGTCTTCAGTTGCTCGAAACAAATAAAGACTAACTAACTAACTATGTAACTCAGAGGAGTAGTTAAGTCACTCTATAAGCTTTCCCAGGGGAGCTAGCTGGTGGCTAACTATGAGATAACGCTTTCTAACGTTGCAGAAAATGTAGTTCTTTTTATCATTACTTTAGTTCATTTCTGAAAACTAAAACTTCAGACTATGATATACACTATTTTCGGTTGTATAAATTAGCTTGTTGCACATGTATGGCGCTGCCCATGAGGATGCTCACACAGAGAGTAAAAGATAGATTGTCTAGAGACATTTGCCCACTAACCCAAATGTTGGTGGTTCGATCCCTGCTGCCGGCAGTGCATACTGTTGTCGTGTCCTTGGGCAAGATACTTCACCAGCCTTGCCTGTGTGAATGTGTCAAGCACAATGCACACCAGACATGCCGACACAAGGAAAAAATATAAAGACAGTTCTGTGCTCTGTGTGACACAGAGACACAGCTGTAAACACCGAGGGAGGGGGACATGCAACATCAGGGACAGAGACAGCAGCCACCAACAACTGCTCCACTCATTGCATGGGGAAATTCCTTTCTGTTGCTAACTCGCTAATAACCTGCTAATAGAACAGCCCAGTCTCTCCTCACATAGTAAGGGGCAACTTAATTATTATTATTATTATTATTATTATTATTATTATTATTATTATTATTATTATTAAGACTGACTAGAATTAAGTAAAATGGAACACTTTAAGTAACTTCAGTCAACACACTTCCAATTCATAGTATGCATAGGTATATTATTGGTGCCGTGACTATTCTTAAAGGAAAAGTTTCTCCATGGAGAATGCAAAAAGTGGAATTAAAGAGACATTTGTCCGGACGCTGGTTATTCATCTGCAGACTAAACACATGTGCCAGTGTCAATTTGGATTCTACTGGATGACAATGTTTAGTGACACTGGCAGATTTGACCAATCCTATGCTGATACAGAGAGGTTTTGAGTTGAGCACCTAGCAGCTGTTTCTGTACACCACTTGTCCATGCAGATAATACAGAGAAAGTGACTATTCCAGCACTTGGTACATCTTCGTACAGTGCAAAAAAGATGAACATAAACAGAGAAAGGGGAAGTAATATGAAATGGAAATAAATATATGCATTTTGAATTGGTCTAATTCTAAAATATTTCAGAGCTACGTGTTTACGGTAAGCTCTAAACTTAGACCCAAATACTAAGACCCAATTTTATAATGAATATCCTCTTAAACCCACTTAAACCTAACACCTATGCACAGGGAAAGATTTAAGATGCTTTATTTGCAAATGAGAACACTCTACCTAGTTTTTAAAATAAGCTTTACCAATTACAACAGCATTAGTTTGCAAACGTATGCTGCTTAAGCTGAAAAAATATCTCTCGGAGCATCATTCCAGCTCATTAACTTCCAAAAGTTGGCTTGGGTCTGTTAAAATCTCGCCCATAAAATATTAATATCTACAAATGTTGAAGGGATGTGTAAGAATAGCAGAGTGGGACCAATTAGGCAGCGCGCCCGAAGATTTGCTGCAGCTTACTTCAATCGTTCCAAGTCTCCAGTCAGGTCTGTGTTTCTGTGCATGTTAAGATCTTCACTGTGGATTACTCTTTGTAGATGAACTAATTATATTAGACATACAGTGATCACTCTGATACTACAGGATATACCAGCATTCTGGGATCAGGCGCTTACCAAGAGTGAACTTTGCTTTTAGTGGTGTGTTTGTGCTTTTAAATGATCTATTATTTATCCGTTTGATTTATTTATTGAGCAGAGGCATTTTTAAGAGGTGAAAACATAGTGTGTGAAGAAATGTGCTTAACAGTTGATGCTGCATGTCCAGTATTAGATATAGATCATGCTATTAATACTTGTATAAAGAGAGAGAGAGAAAAAAAGTTGGGACACTGGTGCTATGAGCAATATATTTTTATATTTCATAAAAATGTGTCCCAAGATATGAGGTTTACATCATGTTTACATCAGGTTTATTGGTAACAATGGCACAGCAGATTCACAATAAAAAAAAAAATGCATTTACATTACCGCCAAGTTGTTTTTGTTTACATTTTTTTGTTTTAGCTCCAAACCCTGCATTGCCGATCCAATCAGAAAAGTGGAAAGACTGGCAACTCACAGACCATGGTTTTGATTTAGACTGCAGTACTGTTATCAAACCAGTATGAGTGCATGTACCTCACACAGAAATCTCCATCCATTATAATAGAAAGTAGAAGAAGAGGGGAGCATTTCTAGGCCCCTCTGAGCCTAAGGCCCGGGGCACCAGCCTGTGTGTGTGAAGACTCTCAGTCATCAAGGCTACTTGAATCAAAAACAAAAGCGTCAAAAAAGAAGTCATCTGAACTTAAGTTGAAGACATTTCACCTCTCATTCAAGAGGCTTTGCCAACTAAACCATATCACCACAATAAATATAACAACTGCTCAATCCTGTGCAGAAAATGCAGACAAATGGTTACTTATGTCCATTTAATGTGCTCTTGTTCAAAGACACAACAGTATTGGGAGAAAATATGTGAAATTATGTCAAGAATTGTGAAGTCCACTGTAAAGCTTAGTCCTCTCTGGTGTATGTTGGGTCACCCATTGAAGAATTTAATCTGAAACGATGTCTTTAATGTTCTACAGTGCAAGATTAACAATTTTACAACATTGGTTGGATGAAGACAATCTATTTCTGATTGGCTTAGTAATACTTTAAAATTGATTCCACTGGAAAGACTACTTATATACTCCAAGGAAACATTAACAACTTCTTTAAAATCTGGAAACCCCTTCTAGATTACACTGGAGAAGATTCAGCAAGAATCATCATTTTGTGTGTTTGAGAGCAACTATGTCTAATGTATATGAATTATTAATGGCTAATGAGATGTTTTGTGTTTTGGGTGGGAGGAGGGAGATATATTTTTTTTAAATGTATTGATTTTTTTATTTGTTTTATTTTAATTTGTCTTTGCTGTGCATTTATATTGATCCAATGTTTGGATCAATTAATTCACATTGCAATGATCTTATAAGAATAAAAATAGGTAACAATGAAAACTAAATAAAATGTATGAAAGAAAGATCAGACTCCATAAAGCATGAGCAGAAGGAAGCATGCAGTCCTCTAAGACTTCACAGTAAAAGGCTGTGCTGACTTTCTACTTCAGGAAACACAGTTTACACTTCCATTGTACAAGATGCTGCTGACAGTGACACAGCTGCAGTTACAGATCCTCATCCATCTGTGTGTGGTAACTCCTGATGCCCTGTGAACATCCCCAAAAGTCTGGGCTAAGTTTTCTCTGACATTTGTCAGCAGAATACAGCTGTTTATGCTCTTGTGCAACAGTTTCTACATAAATTTTGAGTAATATGCTTTCTAACAGCACTCTGTCAGCAGCCAACTTCTTTATCAATAACATTTTGTGGAGCGGTCAATGACTGGACAACTGTTAGCGTGCCCTGTGATTGTGTGGCTGACTGAACCAGACCAGACCTTTTAAAATCTTAGGAAACCGTTACAAATGTTTCCAGTTCAATTGGAGTTTGAGTGTGACACCAACAGTTTGCAATATTAAACTTTTTCCCCAATATTGTAATTTTGTGAATAATTGAATTTGGAGTTTCCTGTAACTCTGAGCCATAATTATCAGAATGATATGAAAATAATGCTTGAAACTTTTCACTCTGTATGTTCTGAAACTATAAATATATGTTTTTCACTTTTTGAATTGAAAAAAAAAAGAGGCTTTGTCAGTTCTGAAATATAGTAAGATGACGTACTTTTGGACCCCTTTGTTTTTGGTTTTAGTGATATGTCTTCACACCAGTTTAAATGCAGAATATGTTGTTACAATGATATCAAACCATGATACCTATAAACACAGATTCATATGCTTCAGTAGTAGTTCACTTTTATGGTTCAAGTCAAGATGTATGTTTCTATTGGGGCTGCCATCAGCATCAGTAAAGTTGGGGTTAATGTATCAATAAATCCTTTGCAAGCTCAGTGTCAGTGTCACCAGAGGCAGTTTAGATTCAACAGTTCATCTGTTCATGCATGTCTTTGTTTGGTACACAGGGAAACCATGAAAACACTTTGCAAGTACAAATTTTAAGTGGCATCATGTTGCAATTTTCAGTTGGAAATTTTAGAGTTACCAGTTTTTTGGAACATAATGTTTTTGTTTTTTGTTTTGATAACAAAATGGCATTTTGCATAGAAAATGATGATGCTTAAACAAAAAAAGAACTGTGCATCAAATTCACACACACACAAAATCTATAAACAAATGTTCTGACAGATACACGTGCAGTCTTCCTGCCCTCTCTTGGCTCTCTATATTACTTTCATAACACTAAAGGTAGTTCTTGTTAAAATTGCAATAAATTCCTGTAGTAGTTATTCTGTTAAAAATGTTTTCACTGCACTGCACGTCCTACTTCCCCTTTCAGTCTAAGTAAACCCTTGCATGCTTCCTTTTTTGGTGATTGCAATTCACTTTTATAATGAGTCCACACTCACTTTCATAAGTATTTTGCAAACCCAGTATCTCAACAATTTATTGCAGTCATTTTAGTGCACATGGTGAAAGCAGAAGAGTGAAGGTCAAAGTTAACCCTGTGCATCAGGAAAACGCATGCATCAGTGCAACATGACATGTATTGCTTTGTTGTGCAGGGTTTTCATGAAAGGTTTAAGTAATCTTTTGTCTATAAATATCCATTGAGAACATTGTTGAAGTGAATGTATCATCATTTCTTTTTTCTCCTATTGTTGTTTGTATTTTTCAAGTAAAGATTATCAACAGTTAACACTGGAGACATTCACAAGGGGAAGTTTTAAAGAAAGTGTGTAGAGATGTAGCAATACTGACAATAACGTGATACCACAATATTAAAAGTCTCACAGTGTTGTTGTGGATTTTTACAATATTGAATGGTGAGCTCCCAGGGCTAAAATGCATTGTTTTATTACAGCAGAAAGGGAAAAGAGCAGAGGGAACTACACAGAGCATTATCCTTTGCTCTGTTTTAGTGCAACCAACATTTTTAAATTACTGTTATCAAACACCTTTTTAGCTTTAAACTATATGACAATAATGAGTGCACTAAAGGCTCCACTGTGAGCCTCCCCACAGTATTGCAATAAATATGGCACTGTGCTGTTAATGTTGTGATGTACCATGAGATTTGGATATCGTTACATCCATAATAATGTGTGATATGGCAACTGTTACAACATACAGTAAGATGCCATGTTGTCCTTTGATGGCTGCCCACACTAAGTAGCTCAGTCAGTAGAGATGCTTGCTCACTAACCCAAAGGTTGGTGGCTCAAGCCCCACAACCACATACTGTTGTTTTGTCCTTGGGCAAGACACTTAACCCACCTATGTATAAATGTGTCCGTGAAGTAACAGTACAGAAGTAACTCACCACCACCGAGAGAGACTGAATAACGCACCAAATTGTGAAGTGCGTTGAAGAGCTTGACAAACTTGTAAAGCGCAAAATATATCCAATTCATTATCGTTATTATTATTAGCCCTGGCATTTAGCTCCACCTTTTCTCAAGCAAGCCACAGACTTGGGATCAGAGACCGAGGCGTCCATAAAATGGCACGGGTAGAAACCCTTTCAGCTGCACCCCTTCAGGAGGTAATTAAGGAGGCGGAGTAATTTTTCTTCATTTTTCCAGATGACACCTGTCTCAAAATGGCATGGTACTGTATGTTTTTTGAAGAACCTTAAAATGGAAAGCATACAAATCCTGGATACAAAGCAAGAATTCATGACAGGGACACATTCTCAGCTGCTCATGTGCAAACACTGCACTCATATGGTCCTCAGGTGCTCGTCTTTTTGAGATTAGTTGTTTTCCCGAGTTGTTTATGTTCATGTGCTTTTGTCTTTGAAAGATGGGACACTGACATCACCATAGGTAAACCAGCAAAGTTATTGGTCTGTATTGTTAGTAATTAGCATTTAACACAGATTCGGATCTAACGTTAACCTTCTCACTACTAAAATGATAAATGTCAGTACATGTAGCAAATATAGCTGTGGCCAAAATGAAATTAGGGGTAAATCACTCAACGGCAATGACCAGCATCCCGAGTTTCCGAGTTCTTTTTCCGACTTGTGTAGGTGTTCATCTGCAGCTTTTAACTTGGAAAAAAACGTTTTCCCAAGTTTCTGAGGACCACAGAAATGCACAAAAAGTGTACAAAGCAGAGAGTAAGCAAGTATGAGCTACATTTTATATATATAAAAAAAAAAAGAATTTTGAGAGTTCACCTGTCAGCAGTTTTTACCAACATTTAACCTTAAAATTCAGTGAAATACCTTAAATGCCATAAATAAACTGTTGACAAGGCCAGTAAGACATTTTCATGAAAACATATTTAAAACACTGGTTGCTATGAGTATAAATATGAATTATTCTTGTCTGTCAGTAATATTTGGACAGTCTGAGTGCAGGTGTAATATAATCACTGGGGATCATGTGACCTCATGTTGGTTAGACTGACCCTTACCGCCATGACTGGGAGAGTGTGAGGCCCATTTGTCTGACAGTTTAATTGAGCTGTCGTTTATTCTAAACCATGTTTTTTCATTCACTTTTTTCCCCATAAATGTGACTTTTGTTGCTGACTTGGAAAACTTTGGATAACTCAACTTTTTGGTCCTATTTCTGAGGCTAACTTTTGGACATCGTCTTCTGTCAGACTGAAAATCCCTATAATTGATTGCACCAATTTATAAAATCCACATCTCTCGTTGGCCAGCCGTGTTGGTCTGGTGTCACTCGAGGCTATTTCAGCGCCTCATAAACTCCCGCAGACATTAGTGAATCCAGTGCAATCATCTGTAAAGTATTGCTCAATTGCGGTTGAATGTGGAAACTTCCCTGGCTCTTGAGTGTTGTGGAGTTGTAAACACACTCTTGTCACTGGGGGAGCCGTGTACTTACGCAGATGTCACTTGTGCAAACTGTCTCCATTAAGCAGCCAGCGACGGAGAGCAATTATGTCAGCCGCTCAGTCTACAGCTGTACAGCCATTACTCTGATTTGTGCACGTCTCAGAGGAGCGAGGAGGCGAACGGAGGAGCGAGGAGCAGCAGGTGGAGGCTAACTTCTGCCACTGTAATACTAGACAGGTATGGGTCTGGATGGGTACGGTTTCATGACCAAAAGGGGTCCACCAAAAAGTTCCATGCTACTTTGGGGAGGCATCATAAGTGGGTGGTCTTGTTTGTTTGTTGGTTAGATTGTTAGATAGATGACTCAAAAAGTATGGTCGGAATTTGAAGAAATGTTCAGAAAAAGTCAGAAATGGCCTGGTTATCAAATGGTTAGTGTTTGGTGCTGATCTGTATCCAGGAATTTTGGAACATTGCAAGATAGGGGCAGTGCCTTGGTGGCGGTCTGGTTTTAGTTTGGTTTTAAATGAAGCAAGTAAGAGATAACTTGCAAAATGGCAATCCTCTAGATGGACAAAGCAGGTGGTTACTCACAATTGGTTCATCCAATCATCGACAAGGTAACTCAAAGACTCTTCTTACATTTTTGCACATATACTATGTCACACTTAAATGTTTCTGATCATCAAACATGTTTTAATATTTGATGAAGATACCCACGTTAAATGAAAATGCTTTTTTTTTTTTTTCATTATTAATGCATTTTTAAGGATAAACATCTGTCCAAACCTACCTGGGCCTGTGTACATCCTTGTTAAGTTATGAATTAACCACAGTTTTTGTAAATCTGAGTAAAGAGAAATCACATAACGCCATTTATAATGCGTTGGCACTCCAGCAGACCATGATGAAAGCCATTATTTAGAGATGGAGAAGACTTGTAACAGTTGTGGAGGGGCTGGCCTTACTTCCAGAGCGCATCAAGGTCATTGCCAAGGTCCTGACGCAGCAAAGAAGCCCCCGATCATCACCACCAGGTTTGAATGTTGGTATGATGTTGTTTTTGTTTTTAGTTTATGCCAGACGTAACAGGATACACACCTTTCAAAAAGTTCAACTTGTGTCTAATCACAAAAGTCTTGAAGATTATCAAATTGTTTTTTGGCAAATGCGAGACAGGCTTTTGTGTTTTATTTTTGGTCAGTGGTAATTTACATTTTGAAAGTCTCCAAAGCATGCCATTTTTGAGCTGTCTCTTTCTTGACCTTGACCTTAAATGACACAAGTGAAGTGTGTAGTTCTTTGGGACCTTTAAGTTCTTGATGCATTTTAAGGTTCACCACTGTTCCAAGTCTCCTCCATTTGACTCTCAACATGGTTTGCCTTGGAAAAGCCTTAGAATTGATAAGTACAGTACCTTTCACTCACATCCATACAGTATTTTAGATTAAATACTGGTTATCTGTTCATTTTATTCTTTATTTTTTAAGTGTAATTAGGCAGGAGAGGTAAACAAGGCCTTGACAGAGACACACACTGTTGTCTTGTGCAGGTGTAAATGCATGTTTTGGAGACACAGTTTGGCTCCACTCCAGCCCATCTGTCCTTAGCTGATGACAGACTCTGGAGCTGGTGGTAATTGCTTTCCAGGAGCTGCTTATTCATCTAAAATCCTGGTGTTAAAGGACGTGGCAGATTAAGTCGCGCTCAGGGCCCGCTTCCTCCAAACCTGCTGACCTCCTCTGATAGACCCGTCAACACTGAGCCGGCCCGTGTTTGTACAGCCAGCAGCAGCAGCACAGGGGCTCACCTCTGACAAATAAAGACAAATGCCTTCTGGAGAGCGGCCATCTTTTGGTAAATGTTTTTCTTTTTTTAATTCTCTTCCCCTTCTGTTAATCACTTTGAACAACAAGGATTTTAGTGTCTGTGAACGCAGCGCTAAGTGGGAGCAAATGTGGTGCGACACAGCTCTTTGGAAAGGGAAACAGAGAGAGGCGTGATGTAAGGCGTTCATTTGGAGCTGTGAAAGTTCTCTTTGGCTCGGAGCACTTCTGCTGTTGGCTTGCAGAACACTAATTGCCACAGCTCTTTGGCAGAGATTTTTCAGGATGATGGATTGACTGTAGGTGCAGCTGAACGCCTGAGTCACAGTGGAATAAACAAAGGCTCTAATAAGATGAACCAGGGATGGGCAAGAAGTCAGAAATATTATGTCACGATAAATAGCACAAGTCCCACTCTAAAATCTGTCACGTTATTATTTTGTTGTTTGAACTGATTCAGTTAAAGACTGCTGGACAATTAGTTTGTAGAGGTACATGCCTGAGATATTTCAAAGTGCATTGTTCAAGAAAAAAAGTGTTTATGTAAATATAGCTACAGACTTTATATACACACTATGTTACCTGCAATAGATTTGTAAACTTCTTATTCTATCCTGATTAACCATTGCTCTGTGTAATGCAAAAAAGGGGCATTTGTTTAAGGTAGAATCCATATGAAAATTCATGTTAATTCAGTTAATAGACTGATGTTTCAGGTCATAGGTCACAAAACCAAACCATTTGAGAACCACTGCTCTATAGATCGCTAGAGGACTATTACTGAATGAATGAATGAATTTATTATTGTGTCTTGCATTCAAACATGCCCAGCCCTTTACTTGGGCTTATAAGACACCATCAACTAAACAAAAGACTAGTTGCCAGACAGTAGGCACAAATGTATATATCTACACAAAAATATACGATCCAAACTCATCTAAATAAACAGGACTGCCGTTTTCTCCAGGCTTTACAAACAAATGTACCCAATTTATACACATAAAAATTAAACAACCATTTCATCTTCTCATCATCAGAGCTCCAGAACATCTCAGGTTTTTGGACAAACATCTCATTTAACAAAGGGATTCTAAATTCATCATAAAAAGGACAATACAAAACAAAATGAGTTTCACTTTCCACTTCCCCCAACTCACACAGCCCACAGAGTCGCTCTTCTTCTGAAGTTTGGTTAACTCTCCCAGAAGGATTCCTAAACGCAGCTGAGCAATCAAAGACCTTTGATTCCTGGTCAAATTTGCACAGACATAAAATTCTGTCCTAAATGTTTCTTTGATTTGAATATAGGTCCGCAGCTTTGGTTTAGTCATTATTCCATTCAGTAATTTTCCTTCATGCACTGACATAAAATTTTCTGTGATCTCCTTTATGCTACATGACAAACTATTGTAGAATATAAACTGAGGTTGTGCAGCAAACTGCAACAGCACACAGCATTTTAACAGCATCACTGAACTATTACTAGTAAAGTGATTTATTTAGAACTTGGTGCAGTGAGGAAAAAAACTAATGAAAAAGGGAATGGCTCTATGCTACAAATCACTGAAAGGACACTAAAAGAAAACATTATGCTGAAATGATAAAATTGCATAAAACACACAAGGGGACAACACAAAAAAAACACATAAACCTGGACTTGTTGGGTTGATGGTGAAACAGCTTTCATGTTACCTATTGTCATATTTGTAAGTCACAGATTCACTATTATGCATGTTGTCCAGCTCAGGGCAATTTTTTTTATGTTTGCATAGTGGTTCAGCTGACAGTAAAGTTTCACAAAGTTTGTAACATTTGACGTAACCCTAAAACCAGTGTTTCTCAAACTTTTTCAGACCAACCTGCACCTAACCTGCAAAGCCCAGCACCCCTCCAATGGGACTATGCAGCCCTTGCATAAGGTCGAACAAAAGGCAACTAGGGGTACAGTTTGGGGTACATTTGAGTCATTTTTATTTTAAAACAATTTATACAACTCATGCATTTGTTTACAGTCATTCTTTCTTTATGACATGCTCTCGCTGGAGGACCATCAGTGGTGCATGGATTCACTGCCCTCAACTGTGCCTTAAGTCATGTTTCATCAATCGAACACAGTATACATACACATCTTCTAATATGGATACTGTACTGTGCTGTGTTTACACTGTCAGATAAATAAGTACCATTTAACTCTGCACTGTAAATAATGTCTTCACATACCTGGACAGTAAGAGATTTTGTGGGGATTAAAAAAAATATTATTATTATTTTGCAATTTTCTTTGCCATTATTTGGTATTATTGTTTACTGCTTTGAACTGTTCTAACTCATCATATGGGTTACGGGGGTGGCTGCGGGGTAATAGAGGGTATGGGGATGGGATAAAACAGCACCAAAATAACAAATGTGCTTCCAGTGTGCATGTGACTGTACCAAACTGCAACTGTGGCAACTGCACATGATTCAAATAATTCACAAAGAATTTGGTTTTACAAAACAAATTAAAATCAAAGTAATACAATATGTAGTATTTGTATATTGATTTGGATGCCCTGCAGTTCTCACCATTTATCCAGACTTGGGACCAACACAAAGAACACATTGGCTTGTGTGGCTGGTTTATTGTCATCGTGAATACACTTAAGTCAAATAGTAGGATTTGAAACCACTCTGGTCCCGATCTTCTTTTAAACTTACCTTACCTTGACCTTACCTTTAATTACAGAGAAGTTGGATATGTAAACAACACCTGAGTAGGGCAAAAACATATATGTGGTGCAATAACTCTAAATAATTCATTAACTATCTCCATATGTGGCCCCATATCTATCCGCTTCTATCCACAACCATTTGTCCTGATTTCCATTTAAGACCCACAAACAGACGGCCACATCTCCTCCTCTCCTCACATCTGTCTGTTTGTGATGATATCATCTTGTCCCGGCGTACCCCTGACTACTGCCGAACAATGTTACACCCCCGCGCTGCTGTCGGCTCCTCCGAGTCCCCTGACAGAGGCACAGCCAAACAAGCTGTCTGCAGGAGACACACAGACATCCTCATTGCACAGTCTGGGCACAGCAAACCAGGAAATAGGCCGCTGTGGTCGGAGCAGGAAATAATGGAGAAAACGCACTTTCAATTTAGCTGTGCCCTGGCTCTCTTCTCTTTGGGGGAAGCGGAGGGGGAAGGGGGGGTTTATATGGCTCGGGGCGAAGCAAGGTAGATGGAGCTTGGAAGTCAACTGACAAAATAGCAGTGTGAAATGAAAGCAGGCTATAAATAAACAAGCAGCAATATCCAGTGTTATGAATATATAATTTCTGTCTTTAATAACTATTGGGGCCCCGGGGACAGTCGACAAACGGATCAGTGAGCGGCCATACTGTGATTGCACATGTTGAATTATTGAGGGGCCGGCTGAACCTCAGTAGTCAGGTGATGCACTCTGGGGTCTACTGGGATATAGGGGTAGTTTTGTAATTGTTTAGCTCAGGGATGGGTGGCAATAAGGTTAATGGGAAAACACACATTAATAGTGGAAAAAAGAGGTGACAGAGCATGGAGTGGTGGGGTTGTGATGTGAGGGGCTATGTTGAGTTTATCTATACTTTAAGGATATTAAGCTTGTCACCCAAAATACTAATTAAAGGTCCCTTTTCTGAGTATTTCGCCATGTTTTAATGCTGTTTGCACTTCAAAAACATACCCAGAGTTGTCTTTGGTGTGAGTAATCCTGTATGCTGAGACACTGTCCTTCTCAAGGGCCAAAAACGAACCCCTGCCCTTTCCACAAAGCTCTCCTGCACACTTCTAAAGCACATACACTGTCACCTGATTCATTCCGATCATTTCAGAGCTTAAAACAGGGCTTTATGTTGCTAATAGCTGTGGTAATTAGCCATTTTATCATGCTATGTTTAGGCCACACCTATGGGTACAAACATCTGGGCATTTTCCTCTCATTTCTGAACCTATATTCTCCCAGCGTTTTTCACATGTGAACTAAAAATGAGTTGAACAGGCAGTAGTGTCTTTAGGGGGCTTTTGTAAAAGAAATGTCTCAGCCCTGTGGTCTTTTACTGCAGTCTGTAAGTTTAAAACCTCGCTTGTTTTCCACTTTTGCTCCATCAGCGCTCTCTGCCATGGTTTTTATCATTTGATCTGACCAGTTCCTGTCTCTTCCAGCGCAGAATTGGGCTGTCTGTTGCATTTCACTGATCTAAAAGTCAGAGGAAATGTGACTTTGCATTGTACAAGATCAGATATGTATCTGATTTAGGAGCATATATAAAAGTGGCCTGGGTGGGATTGAATTAAAAAATAAGATATGGGTCACATATGGGCAAAAAAGTCAGATTATGGCTCACTTTTGCCTGCAGTCCATAATTTTAAAAAGGAAAAGAAAACAAGTGTACAATTCTTATTTATGCATAGGCCTATGAAGCAGCAGAAATGAGCAGTTTATGGATCCAGGTAAGATATTTAGCTTGACATTGACAAAGTTGCCTACTCCTCAAGTAAATGTAGCCAATGCTAGCCAATAAAGCATACCCATCATTTTAATGAATCAAGCCTTTCCAGTAAGATTGTTTAAATGAGGAAAACAAAATTATAATATCAATCCTACTTCAGTTAACTTAACTCCTTTGGCATACAATCTGGAACCATCTATTTTAGGAGAACAGTAATTTTATTAATTAAAAATCCAAAACTATGGCTGCCAGTGTCCATGGGCATTTTACAACAACAGCTTGTTTAGAAGTAGGACAAGTGATTATTGCTAATAAATGGAGCAAAACTGTACTACATTATAAAAAAAAAAAAAAAAAAAATCACATTATAAATTATAATTATAAAAATTTGACACAAGATTTTGGGACAGTATATATATTGCAGCTTTACATCGACCAGGCTTTATTTACTGAGCCATTATAAATCATAATATTAAAGCAAAAGAGGCAATATGTAATTGGGAAATAAAAAATAAATATATAAACAGAAATAAAAGCAAATGAGCAAATGAAAAAGTACATTATAATACATTATTTCAAATCAATAAAAAAGCTGGACATCTTAAAAGTTTGACTCCTAAATTTTGTGCCATAATTGGTTTACGAATCAAGTGCTCTATAGGGTCAAAAAGGCAACATTTACTACAATATAAATCATAATATAAAAGCTAAAGAGGCAATAATATGTAATCAGGTAAAAATAATAGGAATAAAAGGAAAACACACTGAACACTGCTCTGAGCTAACTCAGGCATCACTGATAAAATCTTGCAACAGTCAGGTCAAATACTTTATCACTGTCATAAAAATGAAACAGTGGAGCAATTCATAATCATGCAAATGCATCAATGCAATAAATAAACCTTTGACTCGGGAGAAAGTGTCAGTCTGGAGAAAGAAAAAAAGTTTCTGTAATTGGAAACAGATCAGAGGTTTGGTGTGAGACAATGAGAAAGCTACACACTTTATTCATCTTTTTAAACTAAATTTGGTCACCTCTAGAACAGCATTACACATTTTACAACTTTCAATAAATACTTTACTGCTGTCATAAAGAAACAGGAGAAGAGACCACCAGAGGGCAGCACAGTG
Source organism: Bostrychus sinensis (assembly GCA_020698575.1). Taxonomy (NCBI): domain Eukaryota; kingdom Metazoa; phylum Chordata; class Actinopteri; order Gobiiformes; family Eleotridae; genus Bostrychus; species Bostrychus sinensis. The sequence goes on along the minus strand of CM036242.1, from coordinate 10,499,357 downwards.
CAGCTCTGTTGTGCTCTTTGGACTAGAAACAGTGAAAAAAAGCGCTTTACTTCCTTAAACTAATTTTCGGAATCAATTTGGCTACGAAATGAAAAATAGCTGTGGAAACAGAGCTGTACACCATTTTTTTGATAAATGAATGAGAGAAAACTTGATGTAGAGGAGAAAACCAAACATCCTGAGGCCGCAGAAAGGTCGTGCCTCAGCATACCGGTTTACTCAAGCAGGCGTGAGTGAAACAAAAGACAACTCCAGGTATGGCTTTAGTTAACATTAAAACACAACAGAAATGCTCAAAAAGTGAATTTTCCACAATATCGCTCTTCTGAAGTCTGTCAGTGGGCTTTTATTTAAAAAAAAGTAATTAAGTACATTTTTGAATATAATGCAGCCAGAATCCTTTACGTAGTGCAAACCCAGAACACTGTGTAATTTTGCTTTTATAAAAATATGCAATGAGCCAAGACATGAATGTAAACTGAACTTTGTGTTCTGCAGTGTACACAAGCCCGAGGCACTGATTCTCATTTGTGCTCAGTTCTTCCAGCTCCCCTCAGGAAGATACTAGTATGTTATTGAAAATGAATGTAAATATGGCGGTTTGTCACATTAGCATCTTCCTCCAGATCTGCTCAGATGTGGTGCTCCATGTGACAGAGCAGCGTTAGCAGGATTAGTCACAGAGCTCCGAGGGACTTGACAATGAAAGGCCTGAGCATATCATAAAGAGATGCACTGTACTCTCATTGCATGCGATATTGAGGTTCTGAGAGAGAAGTGCCCATCGGTTGTGGCACAGGAAATGCTTTTGTGCTCCTTATCGATAGAAACGATCTGCAAGTCTTTACCTGTGTCTCTATAACTTCCTGCCTCAGCGCTGCAAATCAAACAGGATGAGTGATAAGGCTTTTAGTTGCAGATCTTAGCCAAATTTCTTGTAAATGAGAAGCAAATTCAAACTTGGTGCACATAAACTGTAAGTAAGGGATGGGAAGCACACCGCGATACATTTTCAATTCACGGAAGTTCATCAGTCACCAAAAACAGCAGAAAATTTGGTGGCAGGTACAGAACATTAGCATTGATTGATACTCCATATGTTACTATTTTATATTTATACATCAATGCGTATTTTAGGTTAGGTTAGTTAAAAGTTTACTTCCTATTATGCCAAATCAAACTTTTATGTTTCTTCCTGCTCTCTCCGAGATTCAATACTTTACTCTTATCAATAAAGCCTAAAAATGGCCCAAAAGATACTGCAAAAAAACAAACAAAACATACCCGCAGTAGTATTTTGTTTTATTGACATGTTTGAGTAATCCTGCTGAGGCCATTCTCCTTTAAAGATATGAAAAACCATGAGAAACCAGGAAGTTGTGCCCAATTTTGAAGCCCATACACCGTCAACGTTCTGATTATTTCAGCGCTAAGAAGCAGTCAACTCATTTATCGATCTGTTAGTGTCATGTTGCTAACAGCCGCGCTAAATGGCAGCGGGCGACAGCGACAACTAATCCAAGCATTCTCTGCAAAGTCAAAGTAAGAACTCCCACTGTTAAAAGTGCAAAAAAGAACACATTACAGTGTTATCTCTCTTGTCCACCAAGAAAGCAATGTTTTTCCGACATTTGTAGTGTACTCATATAGTGTATAACTTAAAAAGCTAGTATCAGATTTTCATTAAATTGCCAGGAAAGGTCAGTATTGAGAAAAAGAATGTCTGTCTGGAACCAGGGTCGAACTGAATGCCTTGGCGGGGGTCTGCAATTTACGAGTTTGGCATGTGTTATGTCAACCCAGTCTCACAGCAAATGTAAAATTGATACGATGGTCCACAGAGCAAAGCTTATATATTTTACAACTGTGTAACTGTGTTGTGTAATTATGCCCCATTCTTTTCTATGGGAGTCATGAGACTTCAGAGTTTCCATCAACATTAGGAAACAAAATGGCTGACTTTGCTCAATTTTTTTGAGATAAAATGCAATTTTATAGTCTATTACAACCCTGTTTTATATCATTTCTAGCAAGAAGTCTTAATTTCATATTCTTGAAATACTGAAATCCCACAAGCTTTTCATTTATGAGTTTGAAAGATGACTTGAATTATAAAGATTATTTCTCGTCAGGGTTAAATTGTTTTGCTAAACCACGTTCTGGTTGCACAATTTTTCAGCAAAATTCTTTAACTTTTTACTTCAAGTACTTTTAAAAGTAAATAATTTTGTAATTTGACTTAAGTATAAATTTTCATGTGATACTTTTACTTGAGTTAATTTTTGCACCTTTATGTGTACTTTCACGTAAGTAAAGAAATTGAGTACTTGTTCCACCACTGCTGACATAACAACAAAGGGAATATTTGTTTTGTCTTCAGGGTTTTAAGACTCAAAATAGACTATAATATTTCATTTTATCTCAAAAAGTAGAGCAAAGTCGGCCATTTTGTTTCCTGACATCAACAGAAACTCTAAAACTATGTGACTCCCATAAAAAAATGGGACATAATTACATAACAGTATCACAGTTTGAGCTCTCAAAAATGTCTATGTATCTATTTTACATTTTGCTGTGAGAATGGGTTGATTATGTTTGTAAAATTAACAGCAATCTATGACCAGTATAAGGAAACTTGCCCTTTAAGATGAACCATTAATAACAAGCCATGCACACATTCAAGTATGAAAACAAGCACAAATGCATACACTACGAACAGCTGCCTGGGCTGTGCATATTTGCATTTGTACGCTTCAAAACGCAAAAAAACATTTCCAAGCGCCTTCGCAGACTATCAAAAGGCAAACACTTAAACACAAATGGCATCCTTGTTCCAACATTTCTAGAGCCACACGCCATGACATTACACTATTATACAGACCAGTGGCAGCGGCTGAAAAATCATCAAATCACATATTCACATTATTTCCATTCCCTCTTGTACGGGGGACGCAGTCAGTTCCACTTTAGCGCTTTCTCTCCCTCTCCCTGCCAATTTCCATGTCATCAGGAGTAACCTTTTCACCGGCTGACATATAAAGCAGTGTAATGACGCAGAACTATATTGGGTCGCCGGCACATTGGGATTTATTAGCGGGCGGGCATTATAACGCATCATTTTGTGTGACAGAGCAGGGCAGAGAGAGTTTGCGATGATGACGGTTAATGGCGGGCTAACACAGGCGTTAGAGGAGCCTGATGGAAGGCAGCGGTCATGCGGGGCGGCCCGTGGAGCGGACCATCGATTCCAAGCAGTGCTCCATTGATCGGGGATGTTTTGCAGAGCGCTAATTGCCGGCCGATTAGGGAGATGCTGGTACTAAATCTCAGGGCAGAGCGGGCCATGAGTGGGCGCTTAGATGGTAGTGATTGATTGCGTCTCTTTGCGAAGGCTGTATTGAGCGGTCCAGGCTTCGTGGCTCTGTGTAATCAAAGTTAATACACAGAAAGCTAGCATGTCCTTGTCCAGGTACTCCAGCCTCCATCCAAGACTAAAAAATTGCCCCGCCTAAGGCCCATAGTTGTTGGGATAGGCTTTAGTTGCCCACATCTCCTGAGGGGGACTAAGTTAAAGAAAATGAGTGAATGTTATGGTAGCAACATGACCTCCACCAAGGCTTAATCTATCTCACAATAGTAAAGATATATCGCCTGGACCTTGACTCAAACTGGGGATCTTCTAGTTCAGGAGTAAATGCTCTGTATGTATTTATTTGTTTCTTAAGGGGGCTATATAATGCTTTTTTTTATATTTGTAAACCAATCTCGGTCAACTCTAGAACAGCACTGCATGTTTTACAATCTTTAAAAACATTATGTGATTAAAATAAAATGTTTTTAATAAGTAATCTACTGGTGCCATAAAGGAACAGGTAAAGACACCAGCAGAGTGCAGTGGAGAGCAGACCTGTTATGGTATTGTAAGCAGAAACAGAGAAAAAGAGCTTTTTATTTCCTTAAACTTTTTAGGTGAGGCCATTTTATTACAAAATGAAAAATAACTGTGAGGAATCAGTGGAAACAGAGCTGTACATTTTTTTTTAAATAAATGAATGAGAGCAGACTGAGGCGGAGGTTCGAGGAACAGTTGATAATTAGATTAGATTAGATTAGATTGGATTAGACTGAACTTCATTGATCTCACAGTGAAGAACTTCACTTGTTCAGGAAGCTCTTAATACAGAATAAAGTGCAGAAAGCAAGAAAATAAAGTGAGAATGCAAACATAAAGGTGCAATATAAATTATTTACAAGAAAAAGCAAAAAATATGTAACATTATAAATATAAACTATAAAATATAAATTTAACAGTGCACAACAACCACACAGGACCTCAGCGCCAGAAAATATTGGATTACTCAAACAGGCATGACACAAAACACAGCTCCAAGTATGGTTTTGATGAGGGAACAACATTTTAACACAGTAGTAAGCTCAAAAAAGTCAATATTGCCAAATATAGCCCCTTAAAATGACCCGTTGTGGTTGCAGTAAGTGTCTGGACCCGTCTCACAATGGTATGGACTTTCAAATATGTCTGGTTTTCAAACATTTTTATGAACTTTGTGTTTTTTTGTTCTGTCTGGGGTTTTCTTTTAAACCTGTTTGCTTTTTAAACCAGAGAACAACACACTGAGAGTATAACTTACCATGACCTGAGTGTGTGTTAAAGAGCATCTTGGTAATTACAGGTGTGCCACTGCCTTTTGTAGAGACTTTTTTTATACTAAAACACAATATGTTAAGAGGTTGACTATCAAGTAATCCATGGGGAGTACCTTTTGTGCTGTCCCAAGCCTGGATAAATGAAGAGTGTTGCATCAAGAAGAGAATTTAATGTAAAACCTATGTCCAAATCAATCTGCAACACTGGGAGGCAGACCCTGGATGTGGAAAAGCTACAAGGAAAGAAGTCAGGCACTCAAGTATTTGGGTATTGGTGATTTTTTCTTTGATGCCTCATATTATTACACTAGGTTCTCATTTCTTTTGAACCACTTTTCATGCAATAGAAAACATGCAGAATGCATCAGCTCTTCAATTTTAGCTCTTTGAATCATATCTTATGTGATGTCCACAAAAGAAAACACATCCACATTAAAATTGTGTTGTCGCAGAATGAAATATAGAGATGATGATAATTTTCACAGCCAACTCTTTCACTTTGGAGCACCATTAACTGTCGCTGCGTGCGTCTTGCCTCAGTTCACAACGGGTCATTTCTTATAATGAATTGCCAAATTGTCATGAGTGTTTGCTTGTCAAATGGGAAACGGTAATGATGATGACAAAAGAACAACAACAGCATAAAACAAGTCGACTCTTGCCTGCAGCCAACAGCCTCGGCTTTCTTCTTCTTCTCTCTCTTGTGCACACTTCCCAAGCTGATAATCAGCCATTTATTCCATAAACAATGCTGGAACTGACTTGGGATTTGCCTAACAATGTCTCATTACTTGTGTATGAGCGGCTTTTTTTCTTGAGATAATGCAATTCGTCAAGGAGAGCAGATGAGGGAGGGAGGGAGAGAGTGTGAAAGAAGGAGAGGCGGGGGCGGAGTGAATGGAGGAGGACAAAAACGCTTATTAATTTGCACGAAATGGAATTAGCAGCGGGGAGTTAGAGCGGCGCAGTTTCTAATTTTACCCGTGCCCCCATGTGCCGATGGTAAATGGAGATTTGTCACACTCCACTTGGCTGGCTCCCCGGCTTGATGAGCTGTCTCTCTGTCTGTATTAGCCACAATGCCAGCGCAGCCCCACAGAGCCGCAGCCAGTGGGTGGAAGTGCCATCACATGCCACATTTCACTGTGACACTGAATTAAGAGGAGACGAGGAGCCGCAAAGATACTCAAGAACTGTCTGTCCTTTTTCTTTTACCAGAGCTGTGCAGCTAGCTACCATACAGAGTTTGACAATAATAGGTCTCAATGTTAGCTGTGCAGCCAAAGGTATAACGTGACAAGGTAAACATGGACTACAACATGCCCACTCCTCGTGCTGCTCTGGAGAATCCTCTGGCATTGTTTTCCCATGATGACTCCTTTTCTATGGAAGATTTAGAGCCACCAGTTCACCTATGAGTGACATGCACCACACAAACAACACATTAGCCCACTGTGCACTTGTAAAAAGTCACAAATCAGTATAAGACCCCACTGATGTTGGATGTAAATGGCATTAACCAAATCTGCTGTGAAACATGCTGTTTGGGGCACCTACAGAACACATTAACAGCTGCCTGCATGTTTTTGTAACACTAGGACAGTCTCTCAGTTCATGGCTTTTCCTAAACGTGCTATAGATCCTTGGGTTTGTGCAAATACATTGTATAGCCAGTCAGACACACAGCTCAAAATGGTCAAATTGTGTGTCAAGTGCCGGCGACCTGTGTGTGGTCAGTGCACTGTCAAAGTCTTTAGTGTTTGTGCTGCTTGTGTGTAAGCAGTGGCAGAACTTGGAGAAGAATAAGCCTGTTGTTCCCTTTTTGGCACAGGGCTTTATAAATAAATGTTTCTGAATTTATGCTCTTTTCTCATGAGAGCAAGAGACTGTTATTATTGTTGTTCAATCTTTATGAGCAGTGTTAATTGTTTTTTATATCTGTTTGACAGCTTTCTTGTATTTTCTCCCATCCTCCTGTTCAGCTGTGTGCCCCAACCCTCCTTCGCCTCCACTCCACTGCAGCAGCAGAACCATCCTCCTCCTCAGCCTCTCCTTCTCCCCCTCTTCATCCTAAGAGAAGTTTTCCCTAACTAATCTATCAAACTCTCCCTTCATCACATTGCTGACGTCTCTACCTGCTGTGGTCTAAGTGCCGAAATTTATTCCTTCAATCTATTACACTTCACTCATTTGTCTGTGTTTTTAAAAAATCTCTCCAGGTTGAAATAAATGATAATGTGAAAAAAAATAATCTAAATTCAGATGTTATGTAATTTAATTTGCCATTTTTAAGTATAGACATTCATTCTTTTGCTACTGGTGATCCTGTTGTTGCTACAGGGGCTGTTGACTGTGGTGGCTACTTTGGGTGTGAGGCGGGGTACTACCGGGATGATGACAAGGTAAACGCGGGGCTAACACTGAGGGCCTGTTTACACGACAAAGCTGGCCAGGAAAGTGCATGCCGCCTGTGATTCACATTTGCACAAAAACAAGGTATAGAGGTATGAGGAAAACAATAGTAAACTGTAGTACCTGTGTTTGTCCAGCAAAGGTTGCTGTGGGCCCCGCAAATGATCAACGTCACACAGAAAGTAAAAAGCAGAAGAAAAGAAGAAAAACTACTTTAAGATCTTGTGGTTTTCTGGAACCATTCTCATAAAGTCTCTCCTAAAAGTAAGTACTTACACAGATATTACAATCTTTCCAAAATACATACATACATAATACATATACAATCTATTTTTATCAAGTTAGTACATTCCCTTTTAGTTAGTGTAGATACTGCACTGTAATAATAATACACACTTACGCCCAGTTCCCCCTGAATCCGTTGCGTGTCCGTTACATTTCCTGTACGACCTCTGCAACAAATAGACGTCAGTCAAGTCTCCGTGCCCGCTTTCCGTCAGAAATAGGAATCAAGTCTTTTTTAGTCGGATGCCAGAGCCCTCATGTATAAAGCTGAACGGGGCAGATCGAGACAGACAGGAAGTCAGACCTGGGACCAGTGAAGAGGATCCAGTAAATTTCAAAATAAAAACACTTGAGCAGCCTCTCGCTCACATCAACATGTAAACATTATGTCTTAACTGGGGACACGGGGTCACAAATGAGATTGGACACCATTAAACATGAGTAAAAAGACTATAAGCGTCCTTACCCAGGGTTGGAGTATATATTTCTGTGACTTCTGTGCATCAACCGTGGTTAAATCTCTAAATAATCTCCAAATGAACAGGAGATTGAGGTCAGAGGCAATATACATATCATATATACATGATTATTATTGTGTGAACTCATGACTTCCAGCATGAACTCGCTCCTCTCCCGTGAACTTCCTGTCTCCTCAGCTGGTTCTGGTCAGAGAAGTGTCGCACGCGCAACGCACTCGTAAATTGGAGTCTGTCAGTCCTGCACAGGCAACGCATTCAGTGTGAATTTGGCTTTATTCTAGTAACTCCACGGGCCCAACCAGAGCAGCATGATAAACAACCTGCTGTTCACATGGAGCACCGATCAATCACACCCACACCTCCAGCGCCCCGGTGAGAGCATTCAAGAGAAAATAAGCCGCTAACCCCTAGGCCCACCTTCTGCTCTTCTGTCATGCCACTTCTCAAAGAGTCCGACTGATATATGTGTGATAAAAATGACAAGAAACGCCAGGGCCACACCACTGTCCAACAGCAGATAAGGAGACTCTTTTTGTGCACAGAGATTACCCATCGATTTGTGATCTGTGTCAACATGAACTCCTGCCCCACTCAGGTCTGAGGTCTTCGGAGGTTTGGTGGAGTTGTCGGTGTTCAAAATCTCTCAAAGAATCTTGCACAAAGCAGTGTCTTTATTGATCAAGCCATGTTCGCCTTTTTGTTACTGCCAGCCTTTTGTATGTGCGCTGTGAAACGTCTTAAAGAGAGAAAAGGGAGATTGAAGAAAGACAGTAGTGCAGCCATGGCATACAGTGTTTTAGCTAGAATCATGGAAAAGTCCCAATCTGGCCCTGTTCCTCTATGGAGCCCATTAGAAAAATATTTTTGCCAATTTCTGTAGGAAAAATAACCAGTTGCTAACTAGAAAATGCTAAAATGCTAAAATCAAGTGCTATGATAAACTTTAAATTCAAAATGCTGCAAATTTTTCTTACATTTTTGGAATTTGACATATGTTTTTCATAGTGTTTACCTCAAGGTCAATAGAAAATACAATGATTTTAAATTCCTAGTAAACAGAAAATGTAGACAGCTTTTGCTATGAAATGCTTGGTTTTGGGGGGAAAAAACAAAAACATACCTGCAACATGATCTGTATTGTGCCTTTTCAGAAAACAATACACTTTAATCAACAGTCAAACAGAAGAGCCACAATACAATGGAAAAAAAGCTAAAATGCCACAAAATGTAACATATATGGAGTGGCACTACAAGGGTTTCTTGGGGCTCTAAGCAAAAATTCAGAAGGAGCCCTTGGACCAGTGTTTATCTCTGTTATAGTGTAATAAAGAACCTGAGGGTAACAAAAAATGTGAAATGTAAACTTTTTAAAATTTTATTTGAAAGGTGCACATACAAACAAGATTTTTAAATAGCAGTACAAAACAAAATAATAAACATATTAATAAACATGAATAATCAAATAATACTTTGATATCAAAACGTTACTCTATATAAAAACAGTGCAGTGTTCAGAATTGGCACAATATGAATTTTATTGGAAATAAAAATATTAACTTCAAAAATATTTACATATGACAAAGTAAAGAATCTCACATTTCTCAAAGTCCTCTTGAAGAACTAAACCCACAGTATCTGAAGCCATTTGAGCACTGTCAATGCTGTCCCAGGCCATGGCTTGTGCATGTTCTGACGTCCTCTAGTCTGGATCCAAACACCTTCACACATTGTGCTTTATTGAAATCCTTTGCTCTGAGCAAGAACCTGAGGGAAGACAATGCATATGATACTTACAATAACAACATGGTGATGTCAAATTAAAATGCTTTTTGATACATTATTAAAACCCTTAAAATGCAATATTCAAAGATTCTTCAGCATATTAACACTCTTTACTATGTAATTTCATTATCCAGTGCAATATTATTTACCAGAGGTCCAAGAGGATTAACAATTGTGCTGAAGCCTGCATTAAGGCAGGGAGGCCCACTTCTGGTTTTGGGCACCAAGCCAGTCTTGCCTGTTGGTGAGCAGTGCCTCTGAGTATGTAGTGTAGCTATTGTGAGCAACAACTTCAAAAGTCGTCGAGCCTGGACGAGTGGAAAAAGAAGACCACAGGGTTCAAGTGAAGCAAGGAGTATTATACATAGACAGTAGAATCAAGTACCTGCGTTAGAGTCTAAAAACAGTGTTCTACTCTAGTTGCAAGTAATTTTTGATGTTCGTCATTTGATAAGAGCTCAGGTCAGTAGTCTTGCTATTTTAGTAGTTCATATGCAAACTACTACAGGAAAGTATGAATGGACAAGAGTTGAATGCTTTTGAATGGACTGAACTGATATAGATCCATTTAGAGATGTGAAACTTTGCATGACATGTCCTGGGGTCCTATATGCTACAAATATTTAACACTAATCACGAGATTTGCCATTTTTGATCTCACCATCGTATGTGACCATGCACCACTCATTTAAACCATTACAACTAATTAATATTTTATTAGCAATAGCCAAAATCGCACAATGTTTCAAGAGCTCCAGATAGTGAACTTGTCTGTACCTCTCTCTGTGTGCACACCTCATTTTCCACAGTTTGTTTATCTAATTGTCTAAATTCCTCAAAGCCCAGGTCGGGTCAATCTGTCTGTGAGGCTCTAGACATCCCTCACTGATTAAACAGACACTCTCATCCGCGCACACACACACACACACACACACACAGACAACACACACAAACAAAATGGCGGCAGCTCCAGCCCGGGTGATAAGATCCCGATGTGTCTGACAGCCGGGCCGACCGCGGAGTGTGAGGGAATTAGAGGGATTAGGGGGTTATAGAGAAGCGTGATAGCCTCTGGGATGACGGAGGGATTAGCCCGATTATCTCTTCTCTCACTCCCAGCCAGGCAGTCTGAGTCCGGGCCACAAAGCTCCCAGATGTGGCACCTACAGATAGAGTCAGGAACAAGCCGCGGGGAGGAGAGAGGGAGAGAAAGTTTGAGGAAGTGACAAAGGCAGAGCAGGGGTAATGATAGTGTGGAGAAGGCGCAGCTCCCCATTGACTTGGCTTCACTGTCATTGCCTCCGGAGCACATCCACTCCCCGCGCGGCTTAATGTGGGATTTCATCAAGGTGCAGAGCTTTACATTTTAATTTGCACTTCTTTCTGCCAGATTTAGTCCATACCGAAGGCTGTACACTGTGTACACCGGCTGTTTCTGCAATTCCAATCAGCATGAAATATTGTGTTCTGTGGGCTCTGTAACAACCTCCATAACAAGGTCTGGAAATAGTAATGATGTGGTTTTCAGAATGATGTGACCTGAGTTCATGCTGCACACTGACAGTAGAGGAAAAGTTGGAAGATGAGCTTTTGAGCTGCATAGTACCAGAGTGGTTAGCACACCCAGCCTGATTACCCAGCCTCACCTTCTTCTTAAGCAAAGCATGGACATGTGTATGCTTTGAGAAATTGTTTGGTAGTGTGTATTTTCAAAACCAAACCCTTAAGTGACTGCAGTGCATTGTGGGCAAGTTGTAGCGAGGTGAGGCAGCAGAGGATGTTCAGGTGCATCCTTTGTGAATTAGCCAAATGGAGGAGATGAACTTTGGGGGAATACCATCGGGAACACCACTCGGCGAGGCGGTGATGATGTTCGGAGATGGCAGTGGCTAATACTGAGCAAATCTGTCGCCTGTGTTGTTGTTCATTCTCTGTGATCATTTTCTTCATCTTGTTGCCATTTTAACAAAAGTAACATCCCGTAGACATCTGAAGCTGGGGACACACTACACGATAATTTGCCTAATTTTATAACGATTCACAGTTGTGCCGAGTCTGCACCAGTCAACACTAGTTGCAGGGAATCGTAATCACCAGTCGGCCCTGAAATCCGTTAGTGTGTGATGTTCAAAAACTCTAATCGGCGCAAAAACCCGGCCTGACGTCAGTCGCAAGCAATCAAACATGTTAGAATTTTAAAGCCAACTCTGGACGCACACTCCTGTAGTGTGGGCTGTTTACAGATCCAACTAGGAATTTATGGTGTCCAGTGGCCGATGAAAAACAGTTGATGGGACACAGGAAATAGCGTCAGAGAACGAAGACGAAGCAACAGGAAGTGGCGGGAAAATATAAGCAGAAATTTGAAGAAGAAGGAGAAGAGGAAGAAAACATCAACAACCATGGCAAACACCGTAGAAAGTTGAGTGCTACCCAAGCGAAACTGGATACATAGACGTTTTTTCTTTTTCCTTTTTTCCTAACAGATAGCTACGCACACAACGGCAACAGCGACCCAGGTAGCGTCCATGTTTGTTTAGCATTTAGTTCTCCGCCAGAGTTTGCTGTGTTTGGTTGGCGTCAGTTGCGGGTACAGATCTTGTAATGTGTGAGGCGCAGTCGTTAAATGTGTGAGCCCCAGTCTTCCAGTTGTCAGAAAAAAATCTGCTGAAACCAGTCGTTAGTGTGTGCTCCTAGTCTTTTCAGAATCTGTAACAACTGAGGAAATCGTGTAGTGTGTCCCCAGCTTGATGTAAGGACTACATTGCATGTGTGTATCCAACCATTGCCAGTGGAGTTCACAGGAGAGTAGCAAGTTCACGTTGGAAGTCGGGAAATCGTGCAATAACCATGTATCTAGCGAAAGACATGTAAACAAATGCAAACTTCTACTACCATGGGTAAGTATGCTACGTGTAAAAATACTTTACTTTTTTTATGTTTAATTCTCTCCAACCTCGTTTGTTACCTCATGTCACCGGTTAAGACGCAATACTTAGCGGTAGTCTGCCTGCAAAAGGACTCTTCTCTCAGCCCCAAGAGGAAAGATTGTTAAAATTTTAGACAATGGAACTAAATCTAACACTTTTAACACATAGTTGTATGAGGTTTCTTCAACCAATCACAGTCTACGTCAGCCTTGTGCAAGATAATCACAAATGGTCAACTAGCCCTACTCTGGTTTTATTGTATACACTTATGCACATAGTAAAAACTGCATTCATTGTAACTAATTTGAGTGGTTGCATTAAAAGTAGTAGTAATCTTATGTTTCCACAACTTATTGAGGCAAGACATATAAAAAACAAGATTACTCTGCAAGAAAAAAATAGTATATAATGTATAATAGTGGCTAATAGCGGCTTAGTGGTGTTTAACCTACTGATGTGCTGTGAGAATGATTACTATAGATATATTTTTGAATAAATCACAAGACACAGATTTGTACTTAAGGCAAATGAGAATTTAAAATACAGTTTAATGTGAGTGTCTTCCCGCTGGCGAGAAATGCTACACTGAACTAATCTTTCACATCCACAAATATTTTAATGTCCTGACTTGGCTCTCCTTGGTGCCTTATAGCTGTGAGTTTGTGTCTTGTGTAATGTTCTGCTGGATAATTCTCTTAAGTTGACCAATTTTCGGTGGGCTGACTGTGAAAGCACTACATTGTTAAAAGATAGTGCGGTGCCTGTCACGAGCCGAGTGGAACTAAAGCAACACTGTTCTACTTTGGTGCCATTCTGTGCGTCCAGAATTGAGATGGACCACAAGGAACCACATGTTAGACACTGTAAAAACACAGGCCTCACACTCAAATCTGCACCGATAAAAGGAGGCTGTTATTAAAATCAAAGATATAGTATAATGTAGGTGGAATTAGACTGCGAGTGCTCCTAAATCAAATCTTTGGACATGAAGTATGTCAGGGAAATGTAGTGCAGAGTGGGTGAAAGTATACAGGGACAGTTTACTTAGAGATTATTAATGTTGTGCTCTGTAACTCATGTCAGTCAGCCCTGTCGCCCACTTCTGCTTCATCAGTGACACATTTAAAAGGCGAGCCACTGTGCCCCTGTTTGCTGCTTCCTGCCGTTCTACTGTGACATATGTACACCCAACACAGGCTTTTTTTCAGAGGCAATAGTAACACAAAGTGAGAGATAAAATTGAAACAAACAAGCTTTGTTTTTTACTGTCTTGTTTTGAGCATTAATGTTTGTAGAGATCCATTAAGGCTTGAGCTGTCTCAGCCTCTTATCTTTGAGACGACTCAAACTTGAAATAGTTATAAACTAAAGCAGTGGGCTGTTTATGAGCTAAACTCTTTATAAGCTGCCATTTACAGGAAACTAATGTCTATAATGGTAACAGTGCGTTTACACTGTAAGTGTGAGATTCGGTTTCATCTGGCCCTGTTCACACCAGTGCGAGACTTATTGCAGTCTATCAGGTTGTTGTGGTTAGCTGCAGTGTTGAACAGGCCAGGGACATCATTAACTCTCATGAGATGTATTTTCTGATTAAACAACAAACTCCATTTGGTTGGATTTCATTTTATTTAAAATTTATTTTTTGATTGGCCATTACAAATGTTCAGCTGTCACTCAAAGCATCCACTGCATCCATCACATCTGTGTGTGTTATTTCCACTGAAAATACAACAGATAGGTAGTTTATGTCCCAAGACTAGACAACATGTAATTTGCTCACAAAAACATTTTGTTTTTGTGCTTCACATGTACGTCTCTACTTTTAAAAGAAACCTAATAGATTATGCGAGCAAACAGTAGACTGTGACTCACCTCGGACCACGGATGTCTGAAACTAAAAACAAAATGAGACAGACTGCAAGACATGTGTCATGTGACTTGACAGCTTTCTTACAACAAAAAGACCAATATCTGAAGGAATACAAAAATCAAGTAAGGGCTGGTGGAATGGCACATTTGTTCTGGTTGTGTCACCAGCTTAATGTCGCGACCAGTCAAACCGATACTATATATACACACACACACACACACCTTTCTGCACCATCTAGTGTGTCTCTAAAGAATAAAAAAACCCAGACTGATCTTTGCTACAAATGGAACAAAAGGTGTCATGCTTGGCTTTCAGCAACAACAGTTATAACCCGTCAAAAACCACCAAAGCCATAAGCCACAAGTAACTTCCTTTTAGAGCTCTGCCCTGCGGTATCATTATATGTCATATTTATGCCTGGCTCTGTCCTGCTGTGTGGAGCTGAGGTGGCGTCTCCACTTCTGTGTTCTCGGAGTTCAAACTGATCAGAAACAAATTTAAAGCAGGAGGCGTTTTATTTTTACTGTTTCATTATTGTTAAAGATTTTGTTTGGCTCCGGATGTTTGAAGTCGAAACTGTAACACCGCATGCACTTGTGGGTTACTGTAGTCTCTGGTGGCTCCCATCTACACAGGAAGTGCCGACATAGCAGCTCGAAGCTTCTTTTGTGGTGTAAAGGAGAGATTGTTTCCATGCGGCGTGTTGGTGCGTGTTGTGTGCTGTAAACAACATTTTCTCGTGCCCTCAAAACATGGCCCACAGTGCTCCTGTGTGTGCACGACAGTCAGAAGCCAGACGCTAGCTTTTTGCCATGCCTTATTGGTTACGGTGGGTTGTCATGGCAACAGCTGATATGATGTTCTTTAAGATTATTTTCCTTTTTTTTCCTTTTTCAGTAAAGGAAGTAGTCTCCAGCCAAGCCGAAGCAAGCTGAAACACACTGGTGAAAAGTGTTTGGTCTTCTACACAGGCGTCCCCCACATACCGGGCCTAATGAGCAACGCTAGGACAACAACAAAATCTGTTAGTTTGTGGGATATCTCTTAAATCAAGGTCTTCACTCAGCAGAAACTTTCACTCAAGAAGTAGATTACTTCCACCAAAGACGTAATACAGTGCCACTATGAGTCACATCTACATATCTACAGTCTGAGAATGTTTTACATTTTAGATTTTCTTGAACCAATTTCAGATTTTTGACGGTTTGCAAATGAGGAAATGTAATTCTGCTGACACGCGTCGAGAGTTGTTTAAAATGACTTTCACTTTCAAACTGAGAGCTTTGAATATTGATTTAGATTAATAACATAAGATGTTAACAATAAGTTTTTCTGCTCAGTTTGTGTTATGAACCTGTCTCCATCAGTCAGGGCCCAAGCATGACTCAGAGGAACAGTGTCACACATGAGTGAGTGTCACCTGATCAGATGCTTTTCCTACATGTAAAACTATCAATGAAAGTGAAACAGTCACTTTTGGAAACGCTGTCTGCAAATTAAACATCGAAACACTAACATCAATGCAAATCTCCTGAAAGTGATTTAGGAAAATGTCAAATGTAAAAATATTCTAAATACAAAAAAAAAAAGAAGAATTCACCCCTATGTCTGTAATGACAAGGCTCATGGTCTCTAAAAAATCCGGTGATAATTTTTTCTTAGTGTTTAACTTAAAGAGGAACGGTTGGATTTCGATTTGATTTTCAGAAAAAGTTAACAATGGGCCAAGGAACAAATACAGATCATGATCATTTGTTAGCAACATCACTCAAAATGAGGAACTGTTATGTAATAACTGATGCTAGAGCTTCTTCTACTTTCGGAACAATCTTATAGTTTCTTCCCAGTGATTTCTAGAAATCCTAAAAAAACAAACAAACAAAAAAAAAAACATAGCATTATGTTCGCCAAAACTGTCAGTATTTAAAAATAAACCATGTAAATAAATAATATTACCCAGCATTTAAATGTTTTCCTCCTAATGTTATCAGTCCCATTTTACAGTGGGGGTCATAGGTCATTTGGATCGTTCTTTTATGGGCTGCAGCCTGAAAAGTTTGGGAAACTCTGGCCTTAAAGGAACAACCAGCTCCACAGTGATGGATTAGTGTCATTAGTCAGTCCTGCTCTCATTGGCTGATGGTCTACAAAGGTTGTCCACAGTAAATCAACAAACGTGAAAAACCCTCTAGAAAGGTTGCACAACATACAAACTCAAATGTATTGCACAATGTTTCCACGCACTGATTTATAAGATGGCATAAGACGGAAATGATTGCTGAATTGCACTCTGCAGTTCACTCTGAGCTAGAAGTTTAAGGTTGGCTTTAAACTTTTGACTCATGTCTGCATTTTGTCAGTGCCTTTTTTTTTTTTTACAAAATAAATGCAGGCAGGTTCAAATGTTCAACTGTTGCAGGAGGAAAAATGCAAATGAAGGAGTATTTCCAGTACATTTTAATGGCTACATCAAAGAAAAAATGCACTGGAGTTTTATTAAAGGAAAATTAAAAACGTAAAGAAATCTTGAATGTTATCTTTATGGTAACTAGATGTAAAGAAACACACTCTTTCTATGGTAATAATTATCTTTTTCACATCCCCTGGCTCTTGTGACCTTTTCTCAAATAACATTATCTTTCATCTGTGCACGAGCCACACCTATCGAGCGCTGACGGAGAGCATATGCACTTTTCTGATCTTCCTACAGCCACGCACTGCAGTACTAGGCGCTAAAACACTCCACCGCATGCACAAGTTAACTTACAGCAGCGTGCCTTTTTCCACACATGACTAAGTGTTACACACATGAGCCGGTGTTAGTGAGAGCAGAGTTTTTTAGTGCAGGAGGTCTGTCTGTATGTGGTCAGTGATGTGTGCAAGCTGCAGAAGCGATGTGGGCGGAAACCACTCGCCACCGCAATGAAAAGAAACATGTGAAAGCTATAGTCAACAGTTTGCAGCTTTAATAATTCGCAGACGTGCATTGCAGACATGTACGCACTTACATATCAGTAACCCAAAAGTGTTCGGAAATGAGGAAGAGAGAGTGAAAGAGCTTCGGTTCACATCAGAAGCGGTTGTTTTGTTGCACATGAAGACAACGGTTGCATGGAGCAGAAAATTAAAAGAATTTAACACTATGATTTATTGTACAGGAGGTTTAGGAATATTTCAGAACATGTTGTGTTGATTTGGTAACACCTTAGTTTAACGTCCACCATATTTACAACTGTAACGGTGGCAGATTTCCATTAATTATGCACCGTCCCTATAAATAAATCATAAATAAATAAAACAAAAAAATAACAAAATCATTAAAACAAAAAAATAAACAAATAATAAAGTAATTACATAAAATAATACATTAAAAAAAAATAAACGGTACCACTTTATTTTAAGGTCCACCTATTAACCATTAACTAATAGTACCACAAAAATCTTATTAAGATTATAATTTATGTACAGCAACTTCCTTACTTCCTGCTAATGAGAATGAGTTTATTAAGGGGAAAATGTTAGTTAGTAGCTAATTAGTTGTAGAATATGGATTTTATGGATTAATCGGTGCTTTATAATGACCGATTAACAAATTAATTAGCCACAACCTTGAAATAAAGTGTTACTGTTGATTTTTATTAATTTATTATTTTATGTAAATACTTTTAATTTATTTATTTGTTTTAATTATTTGTTCATTTATTTTCTTATTTTTTATTATATTATTTATAGGGACAGTGCATAATTAATGAACATCCGCAACACTTTACAGTTGTAAAAATATGCCAGATTATGCTAGTTTTGTACTTTTTTGAGTGAAAAGGTTGCGTTCATGTGAGGTCATAACATTTTAATACAGTTTTCTACAGTGTGCTATGGTAGAACTTGCTGCTAAAGAGTCAAAATACAGATGTCTTGGCATGGTTTTTGGTTAAAATCTCCACAGTTACTGGAAAAGTAATTCTCTGTCAGCACAAATAACATGAAACTTTCTTTTCTCTGTAAAAAGTTGTCATGTTTTTCAGTCACACAGACCTGACTGTTGACATAAGCCATAAAATTCAAAGGTGTGAGGTTGTTCACTTCACAAAAAATGATCAAATTCAATTTTGCTTTTCAATATTGTTGATTTTCTGTTTGGATATTTATTTTGAAAATATCAGATCAGAATTAGAATAGTATTTATTGCCATAGTAAGTGAGAGACTAGGAATTTGCTTTGGTCTTTGGTGCAAACATAAAATAATAAGTAACATATAATTATAATTATAATAATAATAACATGCAGAAAACAATGTTAAAAAGTAAAATAAAATATGTTATAAACTGAGCAGCCGGGTTATCTGATGTTTGTGAGTCCAACAGCAGAGGGGAAGAAACTTCTGGCGAGTTTTTTGAAACCATAAAATCTAAATCTAGAACATGTCAGTAACCTATCGCACACTTCCTCCCTAAAGAGTGTAAAAAATCCGAAAGTGTTGGTAAATACCTGTCAGCTCATTATCTCCAATCAGAGCAACATTGTGTCAGCATCAGTCTAACTTCATGATTGTGCAAGATGGAGGTTTGCATTACATCCATTACTACTTTTACATCTAAACCTGTGTTATTGGTGACTGTATGGGGCTACTGTAGGGAGTTATAAATCTGGAAAGGGGAGGTGTGGCTGTGTCATCTGAACCCCCCCCCCCCCCCCAAAAAAAAACAAAAAACTACACACCCACTGCTTAAGTCACATTTCAAGAGTTCTTGCATGACCTCTTGTTGTTGTGGCTGAGGTGACCCATTTTTCGACCAATTACAAGACGTTAACACTTTGGTTGTACAGGAGTTTTTTTTGTTGTTGTTGTTTTAGCCTGTGCTACATTTGTATTATTATTTGTAGTACTTAAAAAAAAAAGCTATGGCTGTTGGCTTTTGGGTATAAAAATTCTAAGGACGTCTGGAAATTGAGAAAGCAATCAATCCCGGATGAGCCCCACAATCTTTTTTACACAATGTATAGTTAAGCACCGTGCTAACTTTTTAATGTTATTCAGTTGTAAGCGTATTTATTCATTTATATTTTTTGTTTAACATGTAATGAAAGTGCATGCAAAGAGCGGAAACCATTAAGTACAGTATAACTTGTAAACAGGCTTCATCACAAATTGATCTAATCTTCAGTTGCACAGACATCTCAAAACCAAAATGGTGTGTGACTTTCTACACAGTGCAGTGCAGAAAATAGGCTACCCCTACACAATTGCATAACTGTGACCTATAATACACCGCAGCCAAAGATGAAGAACAAAAGTAGGATGGAAAGTGTGCGACTGTGGGCACCGGTTTGCACTCAACACATCTGTGGGTGATGCACAAAATGACAGTGTGTTTAGTACAAAATAGAGCAGTGGAGGTGTGTGGACGTGCAACTTCTCACCTGCAAGATTTAGACGTATGGCCGCTGTGTTTTTTTTTGTTGTTGTTTTTTTGCTTGAGAGATGGCGTCGATAGCGTGAGCCGCCCACAAAGCCACAATGCTAAAGTTGTCAACATCGATACATTACTGGGACGGTTCGCTCTATTGTCCTCTGATCAAGACGGATTACTGCTCATCAGGGGCCCGCCGAGGTTTAGCTTTGGAAATATGAAATCCCGTCAATGCATTGTGGAGCGTAGATATTTGGGATTGAGATCTCTGCGCCTTATTGAATTTCTCACTGGGGATCAGATTACTTTTTTTTTTCTCTTTTTTTGCCCATACACTGAAAGATGTTTCTGGGTTTTGTTTGTGTTTCAGCTAAAGCAAACAAAGAATTATTCTCATAACTCCCAAGGAAAGTTTTATGTAGTCAGAATTTGAATGGGTATCTTAAAGTATTGCAAATATTTAAACAAAACTGATCCAAGTATCATAATATAGGGGTGTGCTATATAATATTTGACATGTAAAATTTAAACACATGGGTTGTCTGGTACTTTAGATTAGACAGTGACTTCTATGCATATGTTCTATGCTTGACAAATCACTGCATGTAAACTTTTTCCTACTCCCACACACATTATTTATGGTGCATGCATACAAGCCTGGTTTGGTTCACCTCTATTGGATTAAACTAAATCTGTTCCCAAAAACCAAAAGAAGGCAATGAGCCAAAGTGCCGTTTAGCAAGAGCACAAAAGAAACACAAATCTAATCAAACGTGAAATAATAATGCTATGGTACAAAATGTAGATTCGCTGTTAGTATTTTTGACGCACTGATATAACAGATGCCTAAAACAAGAAGAAAGATTTTAAATTTATCAGCAGATAACAGCAGAGCACTGAGCCCACATTGCTCTGCATAACCTAAAACTTATTTTATGTTACAGTGTTATTGAGGAGGGCCAGTCTGTTTACAAATGCAAACCGGGCAAATACAATTTGAAACAATATTCATTCAGCTTCTTCCATTTATTTCCAGTAGGAGCTGTGGGTGGCTGGAGCCTGCTCGCCCAAGGAATTTTTGAACTCGATCAGTCCACACCAAAAAGTGCTTTTCTGTCATTTGCACTGTGTGTGTGTAACTGTGATGTTGGTATTTGCACCGCTGCTGATGTCTTTGCAAATTAAAAAATGGATGGATTCAAACAAATTGTCATTAAATGTTAGCAAAACAAAAGCAATGAATTCTGGAAGTTGCAAAATAAATTTAAAATCACAAATTGTTATTGATGATGTACAAATTGAAAATGTAACTGAAAACAAATTCTTAGGCGTGATCATGGACAGCAAATTATCATGGAAAGCTCACATCACTCATACAAAAAAGAAAATAGCCAAGAGCCTCTCGATTATAAACAAAGCTAAGTACTACCTAGATCTGAATGCACTACGTACATTATACTGCGCACTGATTCTCCCTTATTACACCTATTGTGTTGAAGTTTGGGGGAATAATTACCATAGTACAACAAATGCTCTTTTCATATTGCAAAAGCGTGCTGTACGGATCATTCATAAAGTTGTTTTTTTAGAACATACTCATGATCTCTTTATTCGTTCCAAATTACTGAAATTCCCAGATATTGTCAAATACTGTACCCTAATGTTGCTATTCAAAGCTTTCAACCAATCATTACCTTATAATGTACAAAAACTCTTCACACTTAAAGAGACAGTTTATGGTCTGCGAGGTTATGGCAATTTTTTATTACCAAATGTTCAAACCACTCGTAAAAGTTTTTGTGTGACTGTGTGTGGAGTTAAACTCTGGAATGCAATGGATCCTCATCAAAAGCAATGCCAATATATTCATGCATTTCGACGTTTATATAAACAAATGGTCTTGTCAGATTATAGAGAGAAACGGGCTTAATGCAATCATTTCTTCATTTCCTTGTGTTGGTTTCAGCTTGTTGTTTCCTTACCATTGCTGGTATTTGCATCTTCACCATTGCTATATGTTTGCGTTCTTACCATTGCTGGTATATATGTTTCCTTACCTTTTCTAACATTTGTGTCTTATCACTGTTAGTACTTGTGTCCTGCAATCTATGCAGCTATCTATTATTTAAAATTGACTTGCCTGAAATGCCTTACTATTTTTGTTATTTATATTTCTGGAAATGTAAATATGTTTTGTTATTATTCTTGTACGAGCAGGAAGCTAAAAATAAGTTGTTTTGATTTGTTCTCGTAATATAGGGGTGGGATTAAATAAGTTTTCTTCCTCCCATTCCTTTTCGAGTCTTAAAAGAAACAGTTTTCAATGTAATTATGATTCGGTATTTACTGTATATTTGTCTTCAGTTGCTCGAAACAAATAAAGACTAACTAACTAACTAACTAACTAACTAACTAACTAACTGTTACCATAGGCACTGTTTTCTGCACATAAGTTTTGTCTAGTTTGCATTGGTGTATGTTGCTATTGACATATATTTTGTACTTAATGTATATTGAAATTATTGTAGTTTTTATCTATTTTATTTACACATTTTTATTTTAGTCTATTTTTATCGGAGTGCATGTTGAAACATCGTAAGAAGAGAGCAGAAACTGCATTTGGATTCCCCTGTGTGTCTGTACATATAGAGAAATTGACAAAAAAAAAAAAAAAAAAAAAAAAGCTCCAAAAATGCTCAATTAGCTTTTTTTCCCCCCTGTGGCTAATAATGGCATTCTGTCCAATGAAATGCAGTGCTATCTGTTTAGGGTTAAGTTTATGACTGAAGGATGACCCTTTAATCACTCATTCTACATTAAAAACACATTCTGATACAGACTGAGCGGTCTGTTTGTCTTCTGCATTTATTCTGTTTGTACAGTGGTCTGTTTTTATAACCTATAACCTCCTTGCTCAGAGGCAGGAGCACTAACCACTCTACCACTGTGCAGCCCGATATCGTAACCTGTAATTTCTACTGAAGTACTATGTAATTTATAAGCTAGATTGCCTATTACCCACTTTCAACCTATCCAAGTAGGTCTGGTACCCCTCCCATTCAAACCAATTTCCACCAAAATCATTTCTAACAGAAAATCACATTCATAACTGTTCAACTACAATGTGGTAAGCTTTATTCTTAGTTTCTGGTTGTTTATGAAATGTCATCAGTCCAGGGGTAATTTAGTATTATTTTGTATTGGAAACTGAATTTCTGATGGCTGTTTATTGTACTCAGAGTGCATCCAGTCGTTCTGTTTCCAACTTGAATTGACAAGTACCATACCAGTTCTTTAAAGGCTTCCTGTTCACTCCATGTCTATATTAATAAAGTTTGACAATGTACTGCAATCAGATACAGTTACTTGTAGTCCATTTGCCTCAAAGCCTGGTTGTATGTATACAGCCCACCGACAGTCCCCAAAGATCTGCTCTTGTTTATACATTCCTTTAAAGAAAAAAAAAACCTTCCATCCTCTTCCTGTGTATTCCTTTCACTTATCTGTTTTCATGTGTGCACAGTTTGTTACTCGAGTAAAGAGAAGGGAGCAAATTGAGCGTTCAGCCTAAACATATGACATCAGAGGAGAAGATGGCCGTGCAGACAGGCGGAGGACCACCCACCAGCACCGCGGCTCCCCTCTAACTGAATGTGGACTGAATTAGACGACGACGCTCTTCAAACTGTTACCCTAGAGCTTTCATTAACCACAGCACAACCACATACATCTGTGGACTGATGGGACTTCTCATTTTGGCTCTCTGCAGCATGTGTTTCCTATACAGGAAGCATTCACACAACTAGACCAACTTTTTTGGGGAAATGTAGGCCAGTGTATGTGTATGACATGGGTTTGTTTTGGGTGGGCAACATGGATTCATTTGGTACTGGCGTTAAATGCAAAAAAAGGTTCATTTATGTGTACGTAGTCAGAAAAACACACACACAAAAACTGTAGAAATTGTGTTAAACTTTGAATTATTTACCTGTATGTTAGCAGATGCAGTGCTAAAAAGCTATGTATTTTGCATATAGTAAAACTTGAATGTGTACAATATCTACATTGGTGACATACATTTTACCTGATTTGCTACTTTGCATTATGTGCTAATCTGGTCAGTTTACAAGTCTTTAATGAGGAAGCACAGGTCTTTAAAGCATCTGTGTGTACATAGCAATTGAAGCTAAGCAGAGTACATTGCATTTTCATAAACAGAGGGCTATTATTAGTCACGGAAAAAAAAAAAAAGGTATTCAGAATTTTTCCAGCAAATGGCAACAGACTGACTGCGATCTGTGTGCTGTCAGGGAGTGGACAGAGAACATTATCAAGTGGCTTAATAATATAATAATACACAATAATATTTATATATTATTAAAGTTTGTATGCATGTTATGAATGTGCAATATTTACAATAATGACATACAGAACATTTGACCTAAGTCTTTGATGCGGAAGCACAGGTCCTCCTTTTTACTTTTTTTGTTTTCCTTTCTGTCCAAGCCTAGATGCGTGTATATAAAGTGCAGCTATGTTATTTATTTTTTTTATCCATGGCTAATAATGACCTTCTGTCCATTAAAATGCAATGTGCTTAGCTTAGCTTCAGTTGCTATGTACACACAGGAAATGTTCATTACAAAAGGGACTATACATATCACTGGCCCTCACATTTAAGGATAATTTATACTCTAGATTAAATACTCTTTCGGATTAGCTTTAAGGCATTGGTTCACAAATAGTAGAAGTCTTCTGTATACCTGTTTCATTAACCTCCATCTACGTCTTGTTGCACTGTTTTTAATTGTAACCAAAAACTTCAATGGGGAACAGTCTTATCTTAAACAGGCTTTGTTCTTAAATTAACTTCCTCTTGACTGAATATCAATAGAGATATTAAATAGGCTCCGAGAACAAGCACCATAAGTGGAATATGAACAATGACAAGCCTATTTCTAGTGTAATGTTGCACAATATTACAAAATATGAAACATTCAATACACTGAGGTGATTGTATGACTTGCTTTATTGAGTTTTCTTTTGGGAGTAATATAAGATAAGATCATAAAGATGAAATTTATATACCTTCTGAGTATCTTCTCTGTTTTATGTCAGTGTAATAAGTTATACATAATAACCTACCACATCAGATATCACTGAATATTCTGTGATTAAATTGTTTTGCATAATGTAAGATTGTACATCGATAAATGTGTGATTATACTGTGCTAGTGCTAATCAGTATCAGTGTTGCTACAATGGAGAGCAGTACCACGCACTCATCTGCATTCTCCAGATCTCACTCTGTCCTCTGCATGTAAAAATCTAAACTATCAATATTAATATTAATTATAATTTTAATCAGCTGGGTCAGTGAGGTCTGCATACATTATCATTACACAAATACTGTCATAAGAACTATATTTGAACCAGGAAAAGGACTTTCATGCGTCTATGATCACTTCATTTCTTTATCATTTGGCTCTTCCCTTCATGAGTTGCAACACCAAATGATTTGCTTCCATTTTGCGCTATCCTCTGCAAACCAAAAAACACATGAACAATAATTATTAATCAATACAGCAAACACAACATAGCTTAATAAATAAAGTTAGGAAATAAAGAAATAACTAGGGATGTAACAGTGTTAATGATTACTGCAACAGGTATCTCAGTATTACTGTGGACTCGTATGGAATCAATATTTTTATTGCAGCGGCGTAGTAAAAAGCAGAGAGAACTACGTAGACCATGATCCTTTGCTCCGTTTGAGCCTGAGCGCAGCCATCACGTGAGCCAACCTGGAGGAGGAAGCTGGTGTTTTTTAGCAGCGTTAGCAAGATAAATAAGCGAATACCAAGACTTACCGCTGTTTTATGTAATGGGGGATTCAAAAGGTTAGTAAATATTACATTAAAAGTTGCTGAATAAACTTTTTTACTTCGTTTGTTCATTTCCTCTCTCTCCCAGTCTCTGTACATCCCATTAAAGCTTTTTGTTGTCCAATAAAAGTAATGTGATCCAGATAAAGCAATCTTACAATTTAGAGCAGATAAAACATGAAATATGAGAATAATTAGAACATCAATGGCTTGTTATTATGACCATTTCTACAAAACCATGTGCCTCCCCACAATATTGCAATAAAAACCATACCATGAGGTTAATATCGTGATAATATTGTTCCATGAGATTTGGACATTGTTCTATCCCTAGAAACAACATTGTTTTCATAAATCTTGATACGAGTTTGCAAATTTTTGGCGGTCTCACACCAAAAGTGTTGCAATCGCCTTTCTAAGTTGAGCTTGCTCTCGTTGTGTCGCTAGCCCCCCTCCAGGTTGCTAACGAGGGGCAGGAGGCTTAAAAACGCACCTTAGCTATGCATTCAGATACGGACGGAGCGCTTTGTCTGTCCTCTGCGTTCATTCTGTCTTGTGGATACGAGCAAACGGAGCAGTACATGCGTTGACCATTGGGGACGCTAGTGAACACAGCTCAACAGTCACAGCAGAAGAAACAGAGTAGAGCAAGTAAGGCACAGTATATTCAAGGATTTTAACAGACTACCACTGTTTTTGCCTCATTTTCTTGTCTCTTTTTTAATAAATAAAACCTCCGACAGCCCTGCCATGATTGTTGTTATTTTTGCTCTTTTTCTTCTGTCGGGGCAAAATCTTTTGACTGTCGCTGATCGCCCTTTAACATAACACAGGCATTGACATAGAAAACAGCTGGAAGTGTAAATGTTGTGACGCCAACAACACTTTGATTTATTTATGTATGAATTGAGTACAAATGAGCTTTAACAAATCTTCTTCCATGATCACCATGGTCGCTTCGTTGCTATCTGACTTCAGTTAAACTTCAGTTATACTCATGCTCACTTAATTTGCACCAATCTTGAGCTGTGCACCTCCTCACTGAAGATATAGTGATGTGACTCTTTAGTAAATCTTAATAGTGGTAGTGGTGGTAGCGGTAAATTTGTGCCTCCATAGAAGTTGCAGTTGATGCTCTAATATTGTTTTTTGATTACCGATTGGTGCTCACGGGTCAACAGAACTGATTTATTAAGTTTATATTCCCAGAGTTGCATGCTTCACTTCACTTGATCTGGTCATTTCTTGATTTGCAGTCATCATTTAAAAGTGTTGTGTGTGTATCCTCCACAAACACGCCGCAGTAGCAGGAGTATTTGCGGGGGATGTATTGATTTTAATAGCCGTGGGCGCTGTAACTGTTGTGCTGCTTGGCCCGCTTTTATGAGCAGCCATAAAATAACAGCGAGGAGCCGGCCTGGATGCTTTCCATGTATTACCATCAGATTTTATAAATTGCCCCATTACCCACCTTTCCACTGGTTACTCCTGGAACATTAGCAATTATACTCACACGGGTCAGTCTCATAAAGCCAATAATGTTGTGATTTAGGGCCTTGCAGGAGCGGAGCTAGTGGCTGTCTGTGGCAAAAAAAAAAAAAAAGGGCCTCTGCGTTTTTTCAAATCGATTTCAGGCTGCTTTTAGAAGAGGCTTTGCAGGGACAGATTGCCTTTGGGTTTATAGAAAGAGGAAGCAAGAGTAAGACAGAGAGTGGCGACTAAAGAGAAGAGTTTGCGTTAGTGAGGAAGGAAAAGTAACAAAAAATCTTCTGCTCTGAGGGAGTGTGTCTTAGAATGTTTTGACCGCTTTGCGCTTATTTATGTAAAGGGCAAAAGGACGAGAGCTTGTCAGTGGAGATGGATGGCTTCAAGATTCAGTGGGAGGGAAGATAGATCTGCGCTGTGTGGCAAAACTAATGATGACTGGCTACCGTTCTATCATGCTTAGGGGGAGTCTCCTTATAATATATTTAAAGTCCTATTTCTTAAGCATTTGCTGCTTCTTTTCCTTCTGCCTGCGTCTAACCCTGTCCTCTTCATCCTCTTCTCTCACACCAACTAACCTCATGTCATCTTTCACTACATCTATTATTCTCCTCTGTAGTCGTCCTCTAGGCTGCTGATTCTCAAACTTTTCACTCCGAGTACCACCACAAAAAATATTTGTCAAAATCAGGACAAACCCAGGTCTAAACCAAAGAGAGAAATAGGGAAAAATGTAGAAAACTGTATCACAAAATAAGGACTAAACTGTGCCTAGGTCAGGGGCTCCAAACAGCCAGTTGTTCCCAAAAATACTAAAGTTGCATCTGTAAAGAGCTCCAACTATTCTTAATGCTCAAAAGTCTATGAGCCTATAACTGAACTATAGCCTATGGATGGACATCAATTTTTGCAAATTAACAAAAAACTGTGTTAAATACTCAGGCAGACACTGTCTCTACATTTAAGGTTAGGCTTAAAATGTTCCTGTTTGAGAAAGCTTATGTTCAGGCTAGGAACAGGGTTAACTCCACAACTGAAGCTAAGCTAGAAGCTAGGAGCTAGAAGCTGGGGGAAGTACGGTGCACTGAGCCTCTGTCCTCTGGTTTCATCTGCTGCTCCTCCTCTATCACTGTCATTAATATTATCTAATATTCTATATCTTTAATCAGTTCATAGCTGTTCAGAGGTTGTCCCTCTCTCCCGCTCCCCTCTGGGGGAGTGGGGACTGTTTCAGATGCCTGGCTGCTGGCAGATGTCCCAGTGACGACTGGATCCTAGCTGACCCCATCTGTGCTCCTGTCCCGACCTGTGGGCCCTCAACCTCATCTCTATGGACTTCCCGGACCCCTACCTCACCCTCACTCCCCTGTCTGGATGAGGCGCTGCTGCATCCTCACAGACCTGAACTATGATCCTATACATGAGCTAATGGACTAACAGTCCTGATACATTTATGGCCTGTCTGTCCTGGGACAAGATCCCTCCTTCAATATGGTCCATAAGGTTTCTTCTTTTTTTTTTCCCACAGCTGTTTTTTTAGGAGTTTTTCCTTACCGATAAGGACAGGAGTGTCCTGGGTCTGTTTCGTTTAGTGTAGTTATTGTTTGTGTTGATTGTGTGTTATGTGTGATTGTGTGTTTATGTTTGTTTATGTTGTGAACCCCTTTGAGGCGACTGATTGTTGTGATACTGGGCTATAGAAATAAATTTGAATTTAATTTAATTGATTTTGCATAATATAGCCCCTTAAAAAACATGTAAATTCCAACCAAATATTAGTTACCTTTTTTATTTTAATATGAGATTGATATACATATAATGTACAATTTTAATATAATTTAATATAATGTATAACTATTATTTAATTGGTGTTTGTAAGATAGTTAATACAATTTCAATATGACAGGGGGACACAAATGTTGTTTTAATACAAAAATTGTCATGGCCTGCTGTGCATTCTGGTCATAAAAATCGCAAGAAGTGCACCGTTACAGATATACACATAAAATTGGCAGTAAGTGATTAAGGTTAACTCATTCATATGTGTTTAGCATATACCTCTTCTATATATACAGTATGTGTGTCAGGTGATTCATGTAGCTACATATGTAATGCTCTCGACATGATAGCATCAGCATCAGGTGTTGCCCTGGAGCTATGACTCCCCAGCTGCTCTGAACATATTCCAGACAAAGAGGCTGAGTGATGAGTCGTGTTCGCCTGTGAGCCAGAAGTGCCAGTCACTCAAGCCTGAAGAGGTTTTTCTGGGCTGTGAAATATGCAACAATCCAGTTTTGGTGGTTCTGTGAGTATATCTTCCATTCCTGTTATGTATGATCTCTCTAAAAAAGTATTGTTAATTTGAAGAAAAGGCCCATAGATAAGCTCCAGCCACCCGCCATCCCCAACCAAAATAAGTGGAAGATGATGAATTAATGAATTTTGCGTACGTTTGGGTCTGCTTGAGTGCTTCTATATTAGTAAAAAAAAAAAACATCATTCCTAATGCCTGATTACTTGTAAACATTGAATAAAGGGCAGCAAAAAAAACAAAACATAATGGAAATATAGAGAAAGCTGAAGCAAAGTGCCACTGCTAGAATAACTACTAATGAAATAACAATTGTATTTGTATTTGATAATGATAGTTTAGCTATTGATTAAATATTGACCAAATTTAGACCAAGCGTCCTATATTTCTGTCCTATATTTTTTATAATGAGCCCATGTGAAGCCTTCTTGCCCCGGGCCCCAGCAAAGCCTGTTGTGTCTGTATCTATTGTAGAAAGACATTGTATACTCATTTGATAGTAAATACAAATTGCCTCTTTAAACTCAAAATCTAAATAAACCAATACAGTTTAAGTAAATAAAATAAAGTATAAAATAAAAATATAACAATACAAATTAAAAAAAAATCCAAAATTATTTTAATTCATGACTATACAACTTATTTTTTATATAATTTGAATAACTCCTGTTTGAAACAATTTAGTAGACCTAAAAAATTGTGGGGAAAAAATTTAGTAGTATTATTTAGCAGCCTCACAAATATTTTTATAATAAATTATGTAAGAATTCCACGTATCCCCTGCAAAGTTTCCATAAGTGTCCCCATACCTCTGACTGAGAAATAATAAGTTAAGTGATTCCACATTGCCCACTACTGTCGACGGGAAGGGCATCTGGCATAAAAACCTGCCAAATACTAACGCCACTTTTTAGCTGGGTGACCATGAATAAGAAGGAGAGCAGCTGAAGGATTTTTTTTAAAAAGCTCTCAATTTAACTTTAAGTTTTTGGGCCCTATATGATGCAGATTCTCTATTGATGGTTCTTTAAAGATAACTTCTATTCCTGACGCGTGTGGTCTGTCTAAATAAATCTCTTTAGTTGTGGTGACTTTCAATGTAGGGATTTTTTTCTTAATTTGCCCTTAAGTGTGGTATAGTCTTCACATATACAAAGACATGCATGAAAATCCAAATGGATGCACAAAGAGAACCAGAAAACAAATAAACACATGTAAGTGAGCTCTATATATAAAACCTGCAGAGATGGAAGTGGTCAGGAGTTCCATCCACACACATGCACACAGTGTGGTCCTGCCCTGGGCTTCACGCTCTGTAATGATCCCTACCAAAGAGGCCCGAGCTGGGAGCCAAGTAGTCCTGTGGTCTCATTCAGACAACCACCTCAACCCTAGAGCTAGCGGGCCAAGCCTCAAGAGTGCAGTCACTGGGTGGGATGGTCAGAGGGCCTAATCCGGCAAAAACTGGAGGGTGGAGGTTTGAGGTGGACTCGGTTTGATGTGGCTCCTGTGGGACACCAGCCGGGCCCGTCACTTATGTGGTGCCACAGAAGGGCAAATGTGGCCTTTCCTGTTCCCGGGCCGCGTCATCTGGCCCGCTGATGACTGGAGCTCGCCGCAGACAAACCCACGGTTCGAAAGAGCTCACACACACAAATCTCATGTTTATCCGTCACTTCCACAATGACAAACACTCAGAGATCCAACATGTTCCAGAATATTAACAGCAGAGTCCTGTCACTTTCCTTCCAGCCAGCCGCACGTCGTCAGGGCATAAATATTCAAATAGACAATGTGGCACAGTGGCTTCCTCTGTGAACACAGTCCTGCCACCACAATGACCTGGAGAAGACTAAACCGTACTGTCTGCTTCAGCCACAGCAATTTAGCGCTGGGCTTGGACACATCACCGTTTAGGCCACTGTCCCAGGACAGCTCACCACTCCCTGTCTCAGTGCCACTTTGTGTCTGATTGGGACTTCACCGGGAAAAGTACCAAGCATTTCAAGAGTTCACATATACACTTACACAAATAAATCAACAAATAAGGGCAGTAGTGGTCTTGATTATTAGCATGTAATGCTAAAAACAAGTCATATAATTATAAGATTGATAAGACAAGAGTTTAAGATAATTATCAGATATAAGCTCTCTTTAACAAAGGCTGCATGCTATCAAGTACTAAGTCCACATGTTCTACATGTACTCTCTGACCAAAAGATTTTTGTCTTGATTACAAAAGTATGTAGAAAATAAAACCTTTCCCCATGGCTTATGAAATACAACTGTATGTTTAATATTTGGATAAGTACTTTCAGCCTACTGGCTGCACCAAAAGTTAACATAAACCATAGCCATGCACTGCAGGTCTGGGGGCAGAGTACCACCTCTGTACCTGACCTAACTGAGCAATGAAGGCAGTATGGAAGTAAAGATAGTGAATGATAATCTGCATTGTGCCCCAATTTAAAGTGATGGTCCCAGTAATGCTGAGACCCGTTAAGTTTCCTGAGGTTTGGCACGGTTGGAAATTGTCAGGGACAAGCTTGGCATATTTGTGCACAGTACTGGAGCATTTATGAGGCATTCATAGCCACTGCATCAGTAAAAGTTAGCAAAAAGCTAGTTTTTAAGTGCCTGGGCTGTTTCTCTTGACATGACAAATCATGCAGTTAAAAGTTATGCTTAAGTCTTAAAATTGGACAGATGCCAGTTTTCAGTGTTAACTTTTAGTGTGATTTTTTCTTTTATACTGTTGAGGTTTCTAACTTTGACAAACCATCAAAAGGCACATGTACTCAAGTTCACGTCTGCTGCTGACAGTGACACGCCATTGTTCTCAGTCACAGCACGGCCCACTAGACTCTGTAGTGTGAGAGCGCCTTAAGTGCATTCACACCTGACTTTAATCCTGTCTGCTTTAGATCCCATCACTTTAATTCCAGACTCTGAACTTTCTGTATAACTTCAGAAGGATTTCCTTTGTTGACACACCGCTGACGTGATCTTATGTAAGAGTCATTTTGAGGTCAAAAGTGATTCTGTGATGACTTGTCAGTTTGTTGGTGTTTCGTGTTCACCCTCAGAGCTCTCCTCTCTCAGATCCACAGTGATTAGACCTTCCCTGGTGCTATTTAGCTGTCAGCAGCTCGTGCCTGAAAAGCATTTAAGTTTCTCATCCCTAATTCTTGTGTGAACCGCACTCTTCAAATCATCCTGAGCAGTGAGTTAATGTAACAACAGCCCCACACATGTCTGGATGTCTTATTGGAGTAATTAGCCTGTCCTAACCTTTAATCTCACTAAATTCCTCTGCCTCCCCAGATCAGACGCCCCTGGCTTTCCTCAAAATTGTCAATTACGCCTGTCACACACAAATTGGTAACCAAGCCAATTTCCTCTCTGGGCCTTCCTTTTCTTGAAACACTTTTTCACTGTGAAGTCCTCTCTCTGCTGTCTCCTCACACATGGCTGCTTCCTTTGTGCTAGCACTTTTCTAATGACATTAAGCAGACACAGCTAAAGAGACTCGGGATAAGACAGAGCCAGGAGGAGCGAGAGAGTGTCCCGAGAGAACCTTGTGTTTCCAGCTGAACCGATGACAACCACAAGTGGAGTTTCGAACCTCCGGGCCCCGTCCTGTCATCGTTTTGAGGCAGTGAGACGGCATGAAGTCACTATGTTAAGTATAAGCTATGTTTTGTCCTGTCCCGACTCTCGCTGCTGCTGCTGCTGCTGCTGTGGGGCTGGAGTGTTTAAAGCACATAGCAATCTGCAGGGGACTAATTTAAAGAGGCCTGCTTCCTGTGATAAACTGAGCATTTACAGCATGTGTGGTCACTCGCCACCGCTTTGCTGCGCTCTGTAATTGAGTGCCACTAGTTGTGTTTCTATATAATATAAAGTGAATTTAAAGTGAAATGTTGCAAAAAAGATAAATGCCAATTATGGTTCCACAAAAGGCCAAACCTGAACAAGCTTTGGAACATTAGAGAGTGCAACTTACTATTTTGAGGGTTATCTGAATTGCTCATAAGAACTCAGACTTACCTAATCTTGTCGCTTTTGTGGCCATCCATCAACCCATCTTCTTCAGCTTATCCATGGCTGAAAGGAGAACTGTCAAAGCAAACTTGCCTTCCCTCACCCGAGACACTTTCTCCAGCTCCAGCAGAATATCTAGGCCTTCCCCCGCTAGCCGAGAGGCATAGGCCCTCCAAGGAGATCAGTACATGACCTCCTCCCAGTTGGGACTTCCCAGGTGTTGAAGGGGCAACTGGAACAGCGCATCTGGTTGAGTGTGTGCTTAAAATGACATATTATTACTATAAGCACATCAGCCACAGCTACTATTGCCTGCTCTGTATGGTAAACACAGAGACTGGTAGTAAGGCCACATTTTCTGTCCACACACACTAAGTTCTGGCGCCTGACTTGTGTAAACATGTATCCTCTAGACATTCTTATCACATGTGCTAATTGTTTGTAAAGCCCTTTGAGGCGACTGCTGTTGTGTTATTGAGGCTATATAAATAAAATTGAATTGAATGTATAAACACAAACTGTAAACTTTAGTGACAGAAGAACCTGTTATTATCACCGAGATACACAACATAATGACAACTGCGCTGCCAGCTAATTACTTAATTACACTATAGAGATACATTAAAAATAGTGGAAAGTGTCCTTTTGGATGGCCTGTTGCTACCTTGAGTCGTCTGTAGTATGTCCAAGATATTTATGGAACTTTATGGCTTTATCTGACAGGAGGAGAGTGAAGATCAGACAGGACATCATGGGGGAGAGAGGAGGGAGAGACACTTGGCAAACTGTCACAGTCCAAATGTGAACCCGTGCACACGTGCAGCATGTGTGTGTTTTAAGAAACTGATCAATCAAAATTGCCCATAGTGAATAAATTGTCAGTGTATGTCTTATGGTAATGCAGCCTCAAAGCGCTTTACATTGCATTATTCATCTCTCAGTGGTGGTGAGCTTCTACTGTAGCCACATCTGCCCTGGAGCTGACGAAAAATGTGGCTGCCATTCTGCTCCTACGATCTCTCCAAGCACCACCAATCAAACTAACACATTCATATATAGGCAAGGTGGGTGAAGTGTCTTGCCCAAGGACACAATGACAGTATGAAGTGGGGAGAGCGAGATTTTGGTTACAGGGAAATTGCTCTACCTCCTGAGCCACTGTCGCCCCTAAACTGTTTATTGCTGTTTCCATAAAGCATATACATTTTTGGAACACTTTGGATGGACCAATTTTGGTAAAGGAAACAGTCCCAAGTGTTTTTTTATCCGCGTGTCATTGTCATTCGGCTTTTGTTTTGGATTTTACACATTGCATTTATGTCTACTGTACATTAGTGGACATTAGATAGCCTAAAATGTAGGAAGTTGTCCTATTGATCTGATTTATACAGTACCTCCCGTCCAAATGGGGGTTAGGAATATGATTAACTGTGGATTGTCCAGGGTGTACCCCGCCTTATGCCTAAAGCAGCTGGGATAGGCTCTAGCACCCAGAACTCGTGAATGATAAGTGCTAAAGGGTGAATTAATGACACAGTAGAAAATTAAAGACAGCCTATAATAGTATAATTAGCCATCATTTCTCTTGATTAGGTGCTGACATATTTGGCTGAACACAATGGCAAGTGCTTCCAGCTATGACTTAAAAAGCGAAGAGGAACTGTGCCTCTCCTGACTGTCTAATTCTCTGGGCTCTGGCAGGCCCAGCCCTGTGTTAAGTGGCTTCTTGAGTTTATCCAGCGAGGTCAGAGAGAAAATAAAAACATCACGCGAGAGCTACAATTACAGCCCTCGAACATGACAAGCGTCTGTTTTTGTGCTTTTGACAGAGGGCCTACTTTTAATGGTCGGGTCTGGCTGCAAGATAAACAAACAGTCATGGGGTTAGCATAACCCTGTCTGCGTGCACTCGCCAAGCCCCAGCCAGAGAAGCTAAACGGTGGTGCAGCGCTAAGCAGGAGCAGCAGAAGCACTGGCGGTTTTGGCGGCGGGGCAAATTACAGCACAGAGCAAAGCTGTGGTTTGTACACGGCATACTCACACACTCACTCTTTTCCTTTTACAGATTCTCTCACACGGAGCACTTCCTGAGCAGTGACACAACCGAAAGTCAAAGCTACAAAAGCCACGTTTCCACTGAGCGGTACAGACTGGTACAACAGGGTTTGGTATGGGTAACCCCTGCAACGGCCTGTGTTTCCAAAGCAGTGGGCGGATAAGACTGCTGCATTGTGATGTCACGCAAAAACCACTTAAAATGTTTTTGTGCGTGAGAAAGGCATTGTACTGCATTTTAAAAAAAGCCAAATTCTTGCTGTATTGTGCTGGATGGTTGGGTTTTTTGAAATTTTGAGAAAGTCCTTTACTGTCCTTCTCATAACCAAGATTATTTCATGTGATACTCAGCTACTTGACTTTTCTACAACCGGCAGTATAGTGCATGCATCATGTGGTTTGTAAAGCCAAGTGCAAAATACTCAAAAAATCTCTTGAGTGGTGTTAATTTGCTGTACAATAAGAAAAAAAGTGCATGTGAAAAAAATCTGAGATGCAAAAAAAAAACATGAGGTTGAAGTTGTTAGCATCCATAAACGGGGGTTGAAGCAGGACACTCTACATTTTCTGAGCTATTTCTCTTTTGAGTCCAGTGTAAAGGAGCTGTATTATGCTTTTATTCATATTCTTAAACCCAGCTTGGTCACCTATGGAACAGCACTGGACATTTTACAACCATTAAAAACATTATCAAACAAAAAGAGAACGCTTTTAATAAGAAACAGGTGAAGGGACCAGCAGAGGGCAGCAGAGTGCAGAGTTTTGCATAATCAACGAAAAAGAGCACTTCGCTTCCTCAGACTTTTTTGTATGATGCCATTTTACTACAAAATGAAACTAGCTGTGAGGAATCAGTGAATACAGAGTGGTACATCATTTTTTTTTATGTTATTATTATTTTTTTTTTGATAAATGAACAAGAGCAGACTGGATGTAGGGGGCTCGTTGATTGGGCAGTGCTTCCAGGAGTGGGCGGGGCTTCGTGGGAGAGGCGGAGGTTCGTGCAACTGAGTGTTTTGAGGTCTCAGAACAGCCGTGCTAGAATATAGAGCATTACTCAAACAGGCAAAGTGATGAAGCAAAACATAACTCCAGGTATGTTTTTGATCAGGAAACATTATAACATGGTAGAAATCTCAGAAAAGTCCCAGGATAGCCCCTTTAAGCTTTAGTAGCAAACCAAAGGATATCACATACGGTCCACTGTTTTTGGAACACTTCATGCCTCTTTTGACCATAGCCTACTGTATTGTATTTTTGTGTGAAATATTGCTCTTTTTGTTCACCCTCAGCAATAAATAAATAAATAAAAAGGCCATTGTCTACCTGATGTAACTCCATACGGTGTTATGTTCACACCACAAGCTTATTTCAAAACTAGTACTGAACAAAGCAAAAACAGCACTTGATGTCAAAACTAAAAGGCAGATGGCCTAATTTGCTCTGTTAAAAACTAGCTATTTAAAGGTGCTATGAGCAGTATATTTTTTTTTGTTTCATAAAAATTACCCAAATATGTCCAAAAATATGATATAAATACTGATATAAATACAGTTGAGTTATTAACAATTAAAAATATGCTTTAAATAATGTTTTTTGTTTACATTTTTTGTTTTGGTTTAAAAACTGCATTGCCAACTGTCCAATCAGAAACGAGACCATTGTTTTGATTTATTTTCAAACCAGTGCGAGTGCTTATACACTAGTACCTTTATGTATTTATTGCTATCCAACACACTTCACGTCATACATACATACATATGTACGTCATATATAATGCTAAGCGGGTGTGTACCAACAACTATGTTCCTCAGTCTCTATGGACAGGGGAACATAGATACCTGCACATTTGTGAAAGTATCTATGTTCCCTGGTGAAACTCAGCACAGAAGAACGTAGGTACTTGCACATTCTGGTAAGTCCTGCTGTTCCCTAACCTTAACCCTAATCTTAACCTAATGTACCTCGGGAACATGGGGCTGACCCCATGCAAAGCTTTCCCATTAATGCTCCAGTCACCCATCTTAGCTTAATGTTTCTTGAAAAAGTTAAGGCTACTTTCTTTTAGACACTATACTTCTAGGACAAGGTGAGATCTATTAAAAAATGCACTAAAAACCCAAACAAAAAGTTGCCCTCCCATACAAACCTATACCGTACTACTCTTGGAAAATCATACTGTATGCACATAGTATATACATTTTAACATGGGCAATAATCAACTTTACCCCTACCCAGTGTCTGACCTCATTCGGAAAACAGCAATCTCCTAAATGACCCTCCCTGGGCCGTGTGGGACAGGAAAGGCTAATGGGAGCTCATTATAGACAGCATTAAGAGTCTCCAGGTGACTGTACAGGTTGCATCAGTCTGTCCTCACACCAGTCCCACTCCCGGGGCTAATCAAAACAGTCCAGGTAGATTTCAGATTTAGAGCCGCACCTTGTTTGCTCCAGTGGGACAGACAGAGATCACTATAATGACGCAAAAGACACTTATGGTTATGGACTGCCTCACTAAATAATGCCCGGTTTGTTTTATTTTTAAATTATGCCATATGTAACACTCAAACTGAAGACACCTGCTGCGTATAATGTTAATTTTGATCTCTGCTACTTCTGGTATTTCCGGACCAAATTCTTACTGATATGTACAAGTAAAGTAACATGCCCTTTAACAGAACATCTGCGTTTCCATAGAAATGATTTTACTACTAAACCACTAAACATATGCTTCAAAATCTGTGTAGAGGAGTGTTTTAAATGCTCCAAATGGTCTGAAGATCATTAACTAAAGATACTTGTGCTTAGTTTGATTAACTGACAATTTTGCATGGGTTTTCTTAAGCATTTATTTCAGAATTTATTTTGGACATTTTCTGAGTTTTATGTAGGACTACACGTTTGTTCAGTGTTATCTGGTTATAGTGAGCTCTGTTTTCTCACTTTCTCCCATTGCACTAAACAAGGTGTGGCTCTAAATCTGAAATCCTCCTGGACCGCTCCTGATTAGCCCCCTGGGTCGTACTCATCTGTACCTGAGAGACTAGCAGGCAAAAACTAATGTTAGCAGTAGCCCATATTAGCACCAGGTTTTTGTTTTAGTTTTTTTGTTGTTGTTTGTTTGTTTTTGTTTTTGTCAAGAGTTCTTGGAAACAATCTTCCCATTCAGTGCCATTATATGTAATGAACTGCTATAAATGGTCAAAAGAAATAGCACATTTTTTTTCAAAACCAAATCAAAAGAGCAAAAAAGTTGGATTGAGGCATCAATATATAAGGGTTCTGAGACTTAAAACAACAAACTATTTACATTATATCAGTGTCTTTTATAATTCTAGATGTGACTTTCTTATTTACCTTTATTGTAGCTTTAGCAGCACATTGTAGCATTAGCATTTATTAGCATTTGGGTCACCATAAACCTGTGTGCTACATTCCTCAAAAAATGTAAAAATTTCAAAAAAGTTATTATCAATTAGGAAAAAAAAGTTAATGTAAAATGTAGTTAATGTAGCGCCTAGGGCTGATCTCAGAAGTTGACTGTTTCTGTATTATTTTGGGATCAGCAGTCACTTTTTCAGTTTTTCAATTTTTTCAACTTTTCAATTTTTTTCCTAATTTATTATGTTTACCACAGAGGTTTACAGTGACCTGGATGCTAATGCAGCCCTATGTTCCCACATTTCGAAGATTTTTTTTTTTTTAAGTTAGCCCCTATGTTCCCACAGCCCTATGTTCCCACATGTCTAAGATTATTTTTCTGGTAAATAGTGGAATAGTGTAAATAGGGAACATAGAGCTGTGGGAAGAAAGGGCTGATTATAAAATATAAAAATAGGGGAACATAGAAACTAATTTTGGAAAATATCTTAGAAATCTGGGAACATAGGGCTGTGGGAACATAGGGCTAATTTTGAAAAATGTCTTTAAAATGTGGGAACATAGGGGCTAATTATGAAAAAATCTTCACAATGTGGAAACATAGAGCTGTGGGAAGAAAGGGCTGATTAAAAAACATAAAAATGTGGAAACATAAGAACAAATTTTGGAAAATATCTTAGAAATCTGGGAACATAGGGCTGTGGGAACATAGGGCTAATTTTGAAAAATGTCTTTAAAATGTGGGAACATAGGGGCTAATTATGAAAAAATCTTCACAATGTGGAAACATAGAGCTGTGGGAAGAAAGGGCTGATTAAAAAACATAAAAATGTGGGAACATAAGAACAAATTTTGGAAAATATCTTAGAAATCTGGGAACATAGGGCTGTGGGAACATAGCACTGTGGGAAGAAAGGGCTGATTAAAAACAAAAAATGTGAGAACATAAGAACAAATTTTGGAAAACATCTGAGAAATCTGGGAACATAGGGCTGTGAGAACATAGGGTTAATTTTGAAAAATATCTTTAAATTGTAGGAACATAGGGGCTAATTATGAAATAAATGTTCACAATGTGGGAACATAGAGCTGTGGGAAGAAAGCTCACCTCAAAAACTCTCAACCTCTTGTTAGCATTACCATTTACTAGCATTTAGGTCACTGTAAACCTCAGTCGTGAACAGAGGGGCTAATTTTGAAAATATCTTTAAAATGTGGGAACATAGGGGCTAATTATGAAATAAATCTTCACAATGTGGGAACATAGAGCTATGGGAAGAAAGCTCACCTCAAAAACTCTTGTTAGCATTACCATTTACTAGCATTCAGGTCATGGTAAACCCCTGTGGTGAACATAGGGGCTAATTTTCGAAAATGTCTTCGAAATGTGGGGACATAGGGCTGTGGGAACATAGCTCACCTCAAAAACTCTTGTTTGCATTATCATTGACGAGCAGGTCACTGTAAACCTCTGTGGTGAACATAATAAATTAGGAAAGAATCTCCCCCTTCAGAGTTACTGTAGCGCATAGGGCAGATCTGAAATCCTTACTGTCTCTGTTGGCTACTGTACTTTGGGATGAGCGCCCCTTGGTAAAAAAAACAAAACAACAAAAACACTTTCTGACTCTTTTTTTCCTTATACTCGCTCTAATGTGTCCCTGTAACAGATGTTGTAGGTTACGGGGTCAGCACAGATCTTCACAGTGTTTTGAGCACACTGCCTGTCACAGTTAACATTGTCTCCACACATTGCTGATTATGTTCATGCGGAAAAGCGAGCGACAGAGGGCCCGCCCACACACCTGCTGCTCGGGCCTCCTCCACAGCCTCTTCTCTTAATGGACGGGACTCTAATTACCGCTGGCACATTGGGACTATACTCTCTGCGCACTCGTCGTCTAGGACAGGCACGTGCAAGGGTTAGCTGCGCTGTCAACGCCGCGCTCATTAGCAGACTTTTTTCCTCATCCTCTCGCCACTGTGAAACAAAAGACTGTTAAATGCAGCGCAATGCTCTGAACGCAAGAACACTCGTAGCGGCACGGCTTTTGATTTTATTTTAAGCTATTGCCTGTTTCCGTTGTCTGCTTGCACTTTTTTACCCAAAGGCAGCAGTAGAAAGAGATCATCAAGTGTGTGCCTGAAACAAGACACAAAAACAGACAGACACACTTCTGCATTCAACCACCGCAGCTCGGGTTAAAAATATCGCGGAACTGTGAGCTGCTGACTTCTGCTACCACAAAACAAATGCACACACTGATATGCACATTGTGGGGAAACACTTGATAATGACATGTATTATGTCAAGTACTCACAAGGTATTTATAGTGTAAGTCTTATCTATGCATACAAAGTGATGCTAATCTGTTCATAGGCCATTTAGAATGTACTTTTTTCATAATGACAAAATATTTTTAATTCAATTTTGACTAGAACGCAACAAAAACCTGTAAATAAGGCATTTTAAGACAACAAAAATGGTTGTCTAAAACTTAATAACTCATAAGTTAAACAGACCAGACAGTGTTAGCCACCAAGCACTGCAAATTATGAATACCGTATTTTCCGGACTATAAGTCACACTTTTTTTCATTGTTTGGCTGATTCTGCCACTTATAGTCCGGTGCGAACTTATATATCAAATTTAACATAAATCAAGGAGTAAATATTACCATCTACAGCTGCGAGAGGGCGCTCTAGGATTGTGACAACTACTGTCAGTAGTATTCAGTGATGTAGAATGAGATCAGGAGCTTGGTGAACTTCCTTACTGGTAACTTTCTTCGGACTCGCTGGTTTGTTGTGTTAATTTAACCTCTTCTGCCTCCCAGGTTTGTCCTTTATGCTGTTGTGTAGCTGAATAACTGTTAATGTGTTACGTTACCATACTGACACATATTCAGCCTGTTGTTCTGTGTGCTGTTGTGTAGTTGAATAACTTGCCTTTCCAGTTTAAATGTCTGTTCTTAGCCTTGGATTTTGTGAAATATTTTTTTAAATAAATGCGACTGCGTTTTTTCCTCTTTATGATGCATTTTTTGTCCGGTGTGACTTATACTCAGGAGCAACTTATAGTCTGGAAAATACGGTAAGATTGTTTTGTCAACTGACAATCAATCGACCACATGTAATTAATATCAGAGCCTGGGTAGAAAACATTAGTGAGTGTATCAGCATTTCAATAAACCTAGCAATTAGGGTCTAGAATTAGCCTATAAGCTAAAGGCTATTTTAATTAGCTACATTTTTTCATTTTAATGTTATGGTGGACAAGTGGAACAGAAATGTTGTAGACCACAATAGTCTGACATTGTATGCTCAGATTTAATCCAACAATCATCACAAATCTTTAATAACTTTAGTAACTGGAACTGACTATAGCAGATCTGGATCCTTCACTGTAAAAAAAGATGTTGTGAAAACTAGAAAACTCAAGGCAAGAGGATCCCTCAAGATTTTGGAGTTTTGGGGCCAACTCAAAATCTCAAGTTTTCAACAACTAATATTTTTTGTTCAACTAAAACTTTCAGTTTTTAAGTTTTAGTCACTATCATTTTTTTAACTCATTTTACAGCCAGTGGATTATTCATTGTTCAGAAAAAGTTAAGTTAAAATTGTTAAAAGACTGTAAAATTGTATTGTTAAATTTATTATACTAAGTTTTTATTATTATCAATAGTAATACTTTTTCTGAGAGCGATGGCATAAGATGAGTAAAAAAAATAAGTAGAAGGTAGTGAGTAAAACTTAAAATTTAAAATTTTTTGACTTTTGAATGTTGAATATATATATATATATATATATATATATATATATATATATATATATATATATATATATATATAATGTTTTTTTTACTTGAAATTTTGAGTTGGCCCCAAAACCCCCAAAAAATCTTGAGGGATCCTGTTTTCGCAAAATTTTATTTTTTTTACACAGTGTATTAATCCATTGTACATTTTAACAAATATATAAACAACAACTATTCATTCCTGCTGTCT
Source organism: Bostrychus sinensis (assembly GCA_020698575.1). NCBI lineage: Eukaryota > Metazoa > Chordata > Actinopteri > Gobiiformes > Eleotridae > Bostrychus > Bostrychus sinensis. Next base: position 10,456,350 of record CM036242.1, on the reverse strand, counting down.
ATAAACTAATGTTTATCTGTGGATCTTTAATAATGAAAATGTCTTTGGAACATGGACTACTTTTAAGTTGTAGGTGGCCTGTCCTTTGTATTTGATGTTTTTGCAACACATCTCTAAAAATAATAGCTAGTAATTTATCGTAATATTATGTTTAATGATACAGGCTTAAAGATACAGTATGTTTATAATCATTTTCTTAAACGTTTTATTTCGTGTAATGCACCTTACTGATGCAGTGACGTGACAGGTCGTCTTGGTGTCGACTGTGGTATCCCCAGTCTGTTATGACACAGCTGCATTTCTGACGCAGTGTTTTTGTCTTGTACCAAAGTGACCTGCCCCCACCACTTCCTGTGTCTCTGGTCCCCTGTGGCTGTCAGGCTGGAGCTCTAACTGGGGCAGACAGGTCTCTCCAGGGGGACGGGGCTGTTGAGAGCGTCTGTGTCTCACAAACAAAGGCCACCTGGCTCTCAGCAGCAGCAGGACGGAAACACGCCGTCCTCAGAGCTACAGTCACAAGTGTGTGCTAATAACGCAGGGCCACACTCTGGAGGGCTAATTAGCCCCGCGGCTAATGGAGTACTGCTAATTGCTCATAAATGATGAAGTGTTTATGCTTCTCGTAAATGAGCTTGTACTGTTTTCATTGTGGCAAGGTTGGACTCAAACAACTGAAACCGCTTGTGGTCAGCGATAGAAATACAACAGTAACATGAGAGTCTGGATTTACATATTTATCAGCTGTGCATCATTTTTGTGCGTTAATCAAATCAGTATCATGCAGGATGTTGGAGCTGGTACAGCTGTAACCACAGCTTTGAGAGCCATGAGGTATAGGACCAGTAAGGCCATACCCTCTTTGAACGCCACATGATCATAAAGACGTTTGTCTTAAATAAACACATCAGCCATGTGCAAAAAGAAACTGGGATCTGTGACACTCCTCATGTCAGACCTGCAAACCCAAACCCAAAAGGTTTGAATGGAAGTCAGTGAGTATAATTGCAAACTATGTTTTGATTAATAATGTTATGCTGTCAATGATGGCAAATGACAAAGGACTTACTGCATGTGCGTGCTGTTGGTTGGTGGCCATAGAACATGAGGTGGTGTTGATATTTACATGTGCTGTTTATACTGTACAAGCATTTAGGTTACAGACTACAAGTTGCACTTGGCTAGACTATATTTAGATTATTTTAGGACCTGTGCCTCATCTTCAAATACTGTTAAAGCTCTCATATTAAGCTTTTTTCAGGCTTTTTAAAATTATTTTGGACACTTTTGCATTAGTATTTCACTTTTTATATCTTAAAATAATGTATGAAAAATGTCTTCTTTTGGGGAGCTGTTACCTTCAGTTTGCAGAGAACGCTTGGATTAGGCGCCCCCTGCTGGCAACAGTGGCGAATAGACAGAGCATAAAAAGGCTAATAAGCAGCGCTATTAGCAATATGATGCTAACAGATGCTAACCTCACACATTTATGTACATAGTCTATACTTATGCAGAGTGTATATCTCTATTGTATAGTTTAAATAGTTTATATTTCTTTTTCTGTTTCTATTTGCATGCTACTGTTGAATTATTCTTGTTTATTCTATATCTTTAAATTGTATACGGCATTCAGTTTGGACAGCAAAGAAAGAATTTCATTGTACAGGGAAACATGTTTCTTTACTGTGCATGCACTGCAAATTTTCAGTATCTACAATAGACAAAATTACTTGAATTCAGATTATTAATCTTGATTTGAGTAAAAATTCAGATCATCAATCTTGATTTGAGCAATTTTCACTAAATTAGATTTATTTATTTATTAGGTAACTTATTACTAGATTATTTGCCTTGTTTCAAAATATTTTTCCCTGTTTCAAGCTATTTTTTTACTTATTTCAAGCAAAATTATCTGTCCATGGATAAGATAATTTTGCTTGAAATAGCTTGAAACAGGAAAAAATACTTTGAAACAAGGCAAATAATCTAGTAATAAGTTACCTAATAACTAAATAAATCTAACCTAGTTATTTTTGATCAAATCAAGATTAATAATCTGAATTCAAGTAATTTTATCTAATGTAGATATTGATTTTTTGCAGAGCGTGACAATAAACACTTTGAATCTTGAAAAAGATGAATAAATGAGCTGACTGCTTCATAGCGACGGCAATGTAAGCACTGAAATGATCAGAACGAGGTGTATGGGCTTTAGAAATGTGCAGGAGTACTTCAAGTGTCAACATATAGCAGTGAGAGCGAGCATTTTAAGGGTCTGGCAAAAAAAAAAAAAGGATTACTCAAACATGCGTGAATTAAACAAATACAACTCCAGCTATGTTTTTTGAGGAGGAAACATTATAACATGGTTAAAAGCACCAAAAAAAAAAGTCAATTTAGCAGAATAGAGGACCTTTAAAATAAAATTGTCAAGATTCGCATATGCATAAAACATGTAACGGCCATACCTGTTCATTACACAAATTCATTTATTCACTTATTCACTGTCATATTTATGTTCTAGGGGCAATTAGGATTAGGATTCACCTGACACATGCATGTCTTTGGACAGTGGAATGAAACCAGAGTACCCAGAGAAAACCCACAGTAACCAGGAGTTCATGCAGACTCCACTCAGATGTGTCAGCCTGAGCATCCAACCATCAACCTCCTTGCACCCCATTTTACAAATTTATATCAGGCAAACTTTGTATTCATAACAAATCTGCTAAAATACTTTTCACTGTTTTCTCTCCAGTGATCTGTCTTGCATTCTGTTTTTGTTTTTTTTTTTGTTTTGTTTTTTTTAATATTGATTTGCAAAAAGTAGAATCCTTAAACAAATTCTAAACAAACCACTGCCAATATTCCTGTATACATTTCCTGGTATATGTGATAGGGGCATTCCCAAAGTGCAGAAGATGTCAAGTGTAGAACTGCTGTCCACCAATACATAAATATTAAGTTGTGTGTGTGTGTTAGTGGCAGCCTAGTATGGATTCCTGTCTGTCTGTCTGGCTGACCTCCTGCGCTGTTGGCCGTTGATGGGTGAGGCAGACGGAGGGTGGCCAGAGAGCAAGCGCCCCTACACGCCCCGCGGCTGCTCGATTGCTCAGCCGAGTCGAAAATGTGTTCTCAGATCTTTGGCTGACATGCTGTCCGCCGGGGTTAGCCTCTGCCTGGATGTATGTGTGTCAGGACGGACAAGAGCGCTCAGTTTGGCAGGAGTTCACACTGATAGTCTCTGACCGCTGTGTGCTCGCACCGGAGTGTGCTAGCATGTGAGGTCAAAAATACTCTGACCTTTAGAGTGCATGTATGTAAGCGTGGAGAATGTTCTAGCTGCTGTAATGAGGGCTTTACAATTACTTGCGTTTACATGCACAACATACTCCGACTACGCTCCAGTGTCTGTCTTTAGTCTGATTTTTCCACTGGAACAGGTCAAACTACTCTTGTACTGATCTACATGCAGAGCAGAGAGCCGAAGTACTGAGACCACGGCCAGTCCGAAAGCAAGATAGGTTTGGGGACCAAGTTTCTCAATAATTTCTTACACAAGGTAAAAATGAACCCAGTAAACCTTTATTTTTATGAGTGCAAACATTACTAACATCATCAAGAGGGCCCCAGGAAACAGAGAGTAAAAAGCCTTAATGGCATTGGTCCCCAGTTTCAGACTAACTCAAAGTAGCAATCTGCACCAAAAAACAAAAAACATCAGTCAAATATGTAAACAATGCTAAAGTATGGGGCCCTTTAATGATTGTGGGGCCCTATGCAGTTGCTTATTTTGCTTATAGGAAGGGACCACAGTACTGTGAGGCGTTCTGGGGAGTGAATGTGTGGCTAATTTAGATGGTAATCATAGTTTTACCAATAAATATAAAGAGAGTAGCACTTTTATTTGACCAATTAAAACTTCCTCACAGCCCCATAAACAATTCAAAGCTACAGCAGACTAGCTTTTGCTTTTAAACAATGAACCAAAACAAAACACAAGAGCCAGAAAAAACAGTAACATGGGTCTACAAACGCAGAGTACGGTGTGTACATGCAGCCCGATAAAGAACCGCATTATCCAGGTGCTCGACTCCTAACCCCACCTAACTGGAGTCCCAGGTTTAATCACTGTTAATCACTAATTATGTATTAACACTGATGTTTATAATTCTGCAGGGATTTCCATGAGCTTCTTACTTAAGATTTACACAATGTTTATAACTCACTTGTGTTTATTACTATTGGAGAAATGCTTTGTAAATAATTAATTAACTGATAACTAATTCTTATTATCATGAGTTACTGAAAAGTTTAAGTAACATGACTAATGTGTTTAAGTATTCATTCATTCACTATACTCAGTTTACATTCAGCAGTTCACCAGGGCAGGCTGCTGTTGGATGCTGGGAGGAAGCTGGAAAAGAAAGTAGTGATTTTTTTGGGAAAATTATATCATGTTTTTGTTTGTTTGTTTTAAGACATTGTACAGGACATGGGGGAAAATTTATCAGCTGATGCTTGACAATCAGAAATGTACAGTATTCAGACTTTCTTCTATTGTAGCCCTGCAGGGACTTTCTGTTGTCACTAAACAAACATAACAGAAAGAGATAAAACAAGAATCACTGACAGCTTTGGTTTTATATTTCAAAAAATAGCAATCCAGATGCTTTCCTGAATCCTCACTTCTTACTTATCGCTTTTTTTGGAGGGGGAGTATAATAAAAATGTGGGTTATGTTGTTTACAGACAAACAAACAAACAAAACCTAGTGGAGGTAGTGATACTGTGTGTGTTTTCATAGATCAGGGCATTATGAAAGATCATTTGCCATAAAGAGTAATGCAGAAGTGCTCAGTTTGTCTGCTCTGGACAGATTCTGTTTGCTCTGGGCTGACTTTTTCCTCTCTGAGCAGCTGTAGCAACAGGATGCATGGGAACTTCTATTGGGTTCTATTTAACGGGACATCTGTCTGCTGTATATTGTAATAAAGGGCCACACACCAGTCTTAATTAATACATACAGTTCTCTTTTCTTTATTTATTAACAAGTCATGCATTGTCAAGCTGTCAGCATAGGGAACATTTTTTCGCCACCTGGCTTACCCTGCAGTGGAAATCCCAGCCAGATTTGCCATTCCAAAACATTCAGTAGTGAGTAGCACTGAACTGTACGTCTTGGTGGAAATGAGGTTTAGAGAAAGCCATGAAAAATGAATGTGCTGCTGGCGCGGTGTCGGACAGCCGGACTGAGGTGTGTGTATGTGTGTGTGTGTGTGTGTGTGTGTGTGTGTGTGTGTGTGTGTGTGTGTGTGCCTCCGAGGGCCGGCTTTCGAGTAGGGAAGTGTGTCAGGGCGAGCGACCTTGAGTTGACAGATTTTGGGGAGCTCAGTGGAGCGAGTGTGCCCGTGATTGTCCGCTCATGCATGTGTGCGATTGTCTGTGTTAATATGGCTGAATGCATGGCTGTTTGTGCCCGGGCCCGTGTGTGTGTGTGTGTGTGTGTGTGTGTGCATGTCTGACCGAGGGGAGATGTGCGCTGACAGACTGTGTAGGCCATCACATCACTGTCATGGCACCCTCTCACTCGCTCTAGTGATGGAGTCGGTCCAGAGGGGCCGCATGAGTGACAGAGGGCCCAACACGCAGTATCGGACTCATCAGAAAATAGTGCTGCGACACGCTGCGGGGCGTTCACTGACTGGCAGACGCTGTGGACATGAGTCAAATTTACTTTCATCTACAAATATGGCACTAATTGGAACTACTTTTGTCTTGTCATAGATAAACTTGCACTTAAAGATCAGAACATGGTCAAAAGCTTTAGATCTGCCAAGAAAACATTTACATTCAACAGAGACAATGACATAGAAAACCCTTACCCTCAGATTTCTCTGTTTAAATTGTAAAACTGAAGTTGGGACATAATTCCTCAGTGTCAGGCAGTGTCCTTCAATTTTGAAAAATGTGGCTAAAGCTTCTCTTAGCTATTTTGTACGGTGGTCATGAAGTGACCCCAACAAAACTAAATACATGCAAACAAAAACTGAAACACACACAACACACAATTTGAAAACACATGCACAAATTTGAAAACACACACACAAATTTGGAAACACACACATTTGAAAACACAACCAAATTTGGAAACACACACATTTGAAAACACAAAAATTTGGAAACACATTTGAAAACACACACAAATTTGGAAACACACACATTTGAAAACACACACAAATTTGAAAACACACACAAATTTGAAAACACACACAAATTTGGAAACACGCACACAAACTCTGAAACACTACAGCCAAAACTAGAACACTACAGCAAATGACTGAGAAACTGAAAGCCATGCATTCCTCTGATTGGTTGGAAGTTTTTGTTATTGTTCAGTGATAGTTTGTGTTCGTGTGTGTCTCAGCAGTGTAGTGCCGCTCCTCACATTCAGAGTCTGTAGAGCTGCTTGGTGAAACAGTGTTGGATGCCCTCTGGACAGATCCCTCAGGAGATGTTTCAGGCTTGTCCGACCAGGAGGAGGCCCCCGGGCAGGACCAGGACACGGTGAAAAAAGAGCCTCTCTTCACAGCAAGGAGAGAAATCTGGGTAACTTTGCTCAGAACGCTGCAATGGCAACCCAGAAAGGCAGTGGCAACAGAAAACATTCACATTCAACTGAGACAATGACCGATTTTACAGAAAACCCTCGGATTTCTCAGTTTAAATTGTAAAAGTGAAGTTGGGACATAATTCCTCAGTATCAGGCAGTGCTTTTCTATTATGTATGGTGGTCATGAAGGGCAAGTGACCCCAACAAAATGAAATACACACAAACAAAAACTGAAACACACACAATTTGAAAACATGTGCACAAATTTGGAAACAGTAGTTATGTAGTTTTTGGAGTTCAAACACACCAAACATTATGTTCACCAAATAACACAGATTATTTCTTCATCATGGCACCTGTTAGTGGGTGGGCAGCAAATGAAGATTGTGTCCTCGAAATGGATTTGTTAGAGGCGGGACAAGGGTCAAATTGTGATGCTAGACAACCGAGTCAGAGCATCTCCAAACTGCAGCTCTTGTGTGGTGTTCTTGGTCTGCGGTGATCAGTATCTATCAAAAGTTGTCCAAGGAAGGAATAGTGGTGAACTAGCGACGCACGTGAGGAGCAAAGGCTGTCCCGTGTGGTCCTATCCCACAGACGAGCTACTGTAACTCAAAGTTCTGTTTCCAAATGTCCGCCTAAGATAAAATAAGAACAGCTGCAGGTGAGGGCTACACATGAACACATTAACACTAAAGATTACAACCGTGATTGTAAGATGTAGTGCCCAGATCTGGACTTTACCTGAGGATCTTGTAGCCTGGCGAGCCAACCTTTCTTACTTTATTTTGAAAGCAGGACAGCCTGGTTCCTCACTCGCAGTGAACCGCTTTTCTCCGATCGATTTGGAACTTAAACTGGCTTATCACAGTCGTTTATCTGCAGCGCATCTGACAAATACGGAAGCAGAGCAAATTGAATAACTTTTGTGACCCGATTAACGGCCTTTGGTGCTTTCCTTCGTCACCTGTTGATTCTGCTGAAGTCTGCGTGCTTGTTCAGTCCTCTGTGGGATTTTTTTCTTTGTCTTGTTTCCATTTTAACAACAGTGAAGTCCCGCTGACGTACAACGTAACAACCACATTCAAACAATCCGACTTTTTTCTCCCAAGTCTTTGTACAACTGGCTTCTGCTGCTGTCCCTGTTCAGAAATAAGTACAGAGCTGCTCATAATACAGCGGATTCTGGTGTTTTATGACAAAAACAGCAAACTGCAACTGCTGTTTTTGTCCCGTCCTTCATTTCTTCGATTGGTTACGCCGCCTGTGATTGTTCTGCTCATAGAAACAGAATTTAAGTGAAGGGGTACCAGACTAACTTCTTTGTAAAGAATAGGCAAAGAGTTTGTCTGGCCGATCAGACTAGGGATCTTGTAATTCAGTGTAATAAATCACTGTTAAGAGCTTGGCGGAGGCTATCAGCTATGTGGAAAACATGATGATAACACGATTCATTTCAAAACAAACAACGAAAACTTAAAAATTCAGCAAAATGTGTTTGTAACTTTGGCTTTTGACAAGTTTCAGATGTGTTTATAGCAAAATTAATCACTGTATGGCCATGAGTTACTTGAGCCGTTGAACTTTTAATATATGGATTTGTCAAAAACACAATGGGAAAAATAAATAGAAATTTTACTTCTGGAACCGGACGTGGCCAGTCACTGTTGAGCTCTATAGACAAAGTTCAAACTGAGCATCAGAATGAAAAAGAAAGATGACTTTGAATGCAGCATGGTTGGGCTAGATAGATCTATAGATAATAAGTTTATGCCTGGATGAAGTGACCATCCACCATCGTTTATTTTAGCCAATTATAGCAACAACTTATACTTTCATACCTAAACAACAAACTGCTACAAAATAAAAAAATATAATTAAAATTGATGGAAGATTTTTGTTGTTTGCCCAAACAAATCAGCGAGAGTTGGACAAAAATGAATTTTTGTTCACTGCGCAAGGTAAATTTTCTGGCCCTACCATCTAAAAGTTCTGCAAGCCTTGGTTGTAATAAATGGCTATTCAAGTTGCTGTTGCCATTTTATCATCTCAAACCAATTTTTGCCACAAAACTGCCATTTATATTCTCTTTTCCAGGCCTTTGTCTGTAAACTTTAGAGATGGTTGTCTGGTCTAAAAATCCCATTCTATATTGTTTCAGAAAAACTTAAATACCCATCTGGAAACACAACCAAGTCACCTTTTACCAATATTGTTCATTAGATTCTGTTTTCATTTAGAAATGTAAGAACAGGTGTACAAATATATTTATAATAATGTGACCGTAAGTGACACACACACATTATGTAAAACAAATGCCACTAATAAAAAGTATAAATGTGTGGTTCTTGTTAAATGAGTAAGTTGTAATGTTAGAACTGGGCTAGCTTCAAAGAGACTGTGACTACAGAATGCACCGTGTGATGTGTTCAGCCATTTACCGTGACTCAACACTTCTGAAATGGCACAAAATTGTCCTCCAACACAGCTCCAGACATGAGATGAGGAAATGGATGAGTCGCTGTTACATAAAAAGAGAAAAATATAGCTGTTCCTGTGAAAGCTTTCATCTACTTTGTAAAGATGCTTTTTCTGATAGTTCACTCATAAACAGCTGCATCCTGTTCCTGTTCAAATGTGTCATAGTATTTGTCATAGTATTATTATTATATTATTTTGGTCAAAAATGCATCTTATAAACTAAAAAAACAAAAATTAAAACAAGTGAAAATAAAACCTTGAATATTCTAGAGGCAAGAAGTATAAAATTCACTAATCACTAAAAATATAACTAAGGTTATCACTGTTTTTTATATTTTTCAAGAGGATATATTGTGCAAAATCAACTCTTTGAGCTTTCTACCATGTTATAATATTCCTTCATTAAAAACATACCTAGAGCTGTGTTGCAACAAGCCCTCTACATCCAGGCTGCTCTCATTCATTTATCCACAAAAAACAGTGTACAGCTCTGTTTCCACTGATTCCTTAAAGAATTTTTTCATTTTGTGGTAAAATGGCATCATACAAAAATTTTAAGGAAGGAAAAAGCTTTTTTTCTCTTCAAAAGAGCACAACACAACGGCACTCTGTAACTCTGTAACTGTAAAATGTGCTATTCTAAAGACTGGTTTTATAAAAGATGAATAAAAGCATAATATATCCCCTTTAATGTTATGTTGACAGCAATGGCAGTGGTTTTACTCAATATTTAATTGACTCAAAGTATAGATTTTACTGGTAAAAAACATTGACTGACTGCTTTTCAATATTATGTTTTATACAGTTTGTGGGCTCAAAAAAGTCAATTGAGCTCTCAGATGACATGTTTGAAAATGTAAAAATGTCCTTTGGAAAGTTGTGTTAGTTTGCTTGCCTCGAGAGAAATTCAAACGATTGCCTCGGTGTAACCTTAACAAGACTTTTTGGAGTGTAGTTGTAAAGAAAATGGATTCCAGATGTATTACTTGGAGATGATGAGAGAACTGAAAAGTGTATGGAATGGGTAGGGCTGCTAAGTCTAGTGACTCATTGCTCATTTTTTTTATATATTTTCAACCAAATAGTGAGATACAAAAGATGACTACAGTATAGATAAGTTTGTAGTTGGATAAATGGACTATAAAACTCAATAGTGACTTACCCTGCTGTGCCAGAAAGTACATTTTTCTTTAATTTTATTTAATGTTATTTATAAAGTTTAACAGCACAACAAAGGCTAATCAGCTATGGGGTAACTCATGACCATAAAATGATTTATTTTGCAGAATTTTCAAGTTTTAGATCATCTTTTAATTAATCGTGTTATAGTCATGAGTTGCCACATCGCAGATTAGCTCCATCAAAGCTTTTAAACTGTATATGGATTTTGAAGTTTGTTTACAGAGACCTGTTAATCTCAATAAAAGAATATAATCCTTTAGAGTGTAGCAGGATTCTCATAATCATCCTAAATTTCTGATGCAGGCAGATACATGTTTGTCACATAAAATCTTTAGATCTTTTTTCTGTAAGATTGGTCATTTTTCAGCCTTAGCGATTAGGGTTATTAATCACTTCTCTGTTATTAATCACTTCTCCGTGACTGCCAAATTTCTCACAGTGTGACAGAGCCTTTTCAACTTGAAAATGTTGAATATTAATACTAATGTTGTGGTCAAGACTAAATGAGACTAAGACCAGTCCAAGACCAGAGTGAACCAAGACCAAGATAAGGCCAAGCCAAGATTGAGAATTTTAAGGACGGAGACCAAGATGAGATCAAGACCAAGGCAAATTGAGACCAGGTCAAGACCAAGCCCACTGAACTAACACTAAATCAAGAGGAAAAAATAAATAAATAAATAAATAAAAAAGTGGTCTATACATTATTCATTATAATAATTTAATGCCAACAGATTTTCCTGGTTCTTCTTAAGCTGAAAACAAATTACATACGAAATTATACATAGGTATTCAAAAGTATATTTTCTTATAATGTTTGGTTTAAAAAGATCTCTGAGACCGCCACATTTGAGACTGAGACTGCAGCTGAGACCAAGACAAGACCAAGATCGTAAAAAAAAAATGATCTCAAGACCAAGACCAGTTTTGGGCACTACAACACTAATTAATACTACTATTTAAAAAAGAAAAATCTTTTTACTTTTGGCTTTTCCCTTCCAGGGTCACCACTCCTGGCTTGCAGTGATTTGCCATGTGATTTGGCGCAGGTTTTATGCCAGATGCCCTTCCTGACGCTAGCCTGTCCATGTATTCGGGCATGGGACCAGTGCACAGAGTTACAAGGCACTGCATCTTTATCTTATGTCTTATCTTATGTTTTGTATCTAAAGCAGAAATACCGACACTGGACCTTTGAATATACAGTGAAGCCCAAAATTATTCATACCCCTGGCAAATTCTGACTTAAAGTTACTTTCATTTCAAGGTTTTTTTTTGACTGGAAATGACACAGGCTTCTCCCAAAAGATAATAAGACGATGTACAAGAGGTAACTTAAAGTAACTTAAAGTCAGAATTTGCCAGGAGTATAAATAATTTTGGGCTTCACTGTATATACTGATAATTTTATTACTTAAACCTCTGCTACTGCAAAGGACTCAGCTCATCTATCTGTTAGCATCATGTCGCTAATAGCCGTGCTAATTAGCCATCATATCCCGCTCTGTCCACTCCCCACTGTTCAGTACAAGCACGCGGACATTCTCCTGTCATGTCTGAACTCAAATCGCTCCAACTTTACCGTATTTTCCGCACTATAAGGCGCACCTAAAAGCCTTTAATTTTCTCAAAAACCGACAGTGCGCCTTATAATCCGATGCGCTTTATATATGGATCAGTGTTGGTTAATTATGGCTACCGTATTCAGGGGGCGTCGCCGAAGTGACAGCGGTAAAAACGGTAAAGGGGAATTTCAGTCCCAGCTGTTCATGTGTGCCATAGGCGTGTTTATGGATCCTGCCGCAAAAGAACAAGGAGGCGTGGCCTTTGCTCCATCTCAGTGGAAGAATTGCGACATTGAGTGGACAGAAAACTGAGCGCTCGAACGCTGTTCATGTAGCTTTGAACTGTGACAAATGGAGTTGGAAATACATTGTTTTCAATGAGGGAGTTGTAAGAACGCTGGTTTGTATTCTATTAATAAAGTTTGACTGACTGACTTATCTGACTGTTTTATTGACATTCCCTTTAGTGCAGCGCCATCTAGTGGATGCGCCTTATAATGCGGTGCGCCCTATATATGAAAGCAGTTTTAAAATAGGCCATTCATTGAAGGTGCGCCTTATAATCCGATGCGCCTTATAGTGCGTAAAATACGGTATTTATATCTGCACTGTCTACAGAGGGCTTTAATCAGAGGAAGACTTTAGCCATGCAGCAATCCACAGTAACAGTAATGACATTGTTGTTTTGCACTGGCTTCCTTAACATATAAACCATTCTCAGTTTACAGCTTTCTCTTAAACAGCATGGACGCTCATTGCACAATCACTCCACTCACTCCAGCCACACTTGCTGAAATGAGTTACTTGTAGTTTTAGATTTAAGCTTCAATTTCCCTAAAGTGATGTTTGGCCAGGTTCGCTCTGCACTCTGCCAACAAATGTGATCTTAGGCATGTCTCAGAGTAATGATTTACATAAGTGTACACTCTAAACTTTCATGACTTCATTTCCTCTCCCGGTGCCTTGTCGCTCAGCTGTAAATGTAATCAGTTGATCGTCCAATTACATCAACCTGGGCCCGCCAGTGATGTTTAGAGAAGCCGTTCCGCGTTTGATGGAGATGGAGTGGGGAATGTTGGCTTGTTCGTCATGTCAGCTGTTGCCTTTAATCCAACTATCTGCAGAATAGTCTCCAGATTGGGCCTGCACTTCATCACACAACCCTTTTATGTGTTGGGTGCTTGAGGCTCACCAGAAAGTCTCCCAGCTCTGAGATCCATGGCTTTTCGTCGACCTCTGCACAGAATGTGGAGCACAGATGATCAGGGTTGGATCCAAAAGCAGGTTGGAGAAGGTTCTTGGAGTCCCATAACGATTAGGATGATTTATAAGATTATTAAATGACTACAACATGGATAAATAAATACCGTGTGGAATGACAGAGCAATAAAGTGAATTATCTGATTACTGCAGAAGTAGCCAAAAGCTCACATCACTTTCTTTGAGCCTCCCACATCTGTATCACATCGGCTTTCAGCACCTCGAAATACAACGTCCTCTATCAAACCAAAGTTGAAAACACTCTAGCATAAGACTAGAGTGAACCATAATTATCTACATTCTGTACATGCATTGGGAATTTATACACTTTAATGCTCTTGTGTGTAAGCAGAAGGAAAAGAAGATTAGAACAGACACAGTTATACATCATTTATACTGTACTTTATACACATTTGAATATGGACGGAGAGCTCTGTCCATCTTCTCCGTTCATTCTGTTGTACGTTGGTTTATTTTCCCAGAGCTTGTGGATACAGACAAACAGAGCAGTACATAAGTTGACCACTGAGGGCGCTAGTGAACACAGCTTAAAAAGTCGCAGCAGAAAAAACACCTGAACCTTAGAGTGACTAGAACAGACCTAGTGCTTGTTTGGCCTCATTTTCTTGGCTCTTTTTCATTAAATCTGGTCACTGCCGCCATGTTTGTTTACTGTCACTCCTTTTCTTCCATATTGGTAAAATCTTTGGCTGTCAGCAGTCGCTCCCTACTGGTTGTTTAACATAACACATGTAGACATACGTAAAAAACGGTTGGAAGTACCACCACGACGGATCTATTTACATACAAAATGGGAATTTAAATGAGCTTTAAGCCTAGATGAGATACAATATACAATTCAATTTTTTTTCTCAGTTTGCTAAAGGACACATTCAATCTCAGTTGAAAATGATAACAGCCAAAGATTCAATAATGTAAAGAGAATACTGATCCAAGATGTCTCTCACAAATCAATGCATTTTGCCCAAACTACAACAATGCTTTTGTTAACTCAAGTATTGCATTTTCAGCTCAAAGAAACAAAACGAAACAAAAACAAAACAAAAAAACGCAAACATTTTTAAAATAAATTCTGCTCTGTAAAGTTGGCATCCAGTCACTATTTTATGTGCAGAATATACCCCGACTATGCTCATTGTCCGCCAGTCTGAGACAAGAATGGTTTGACCTGTTCCCTGGTAAAATCAATCTGCATGCAGAGCAGAGAGCTGAACTACTGAATCCATGGTGCTGTGATGCATTCAAGTGATCTAGGGATTTAGTAGTAGCACTAAAAGTTTGTATCATTAAATACTAATAATAATTACAGCTAACTTGATCAGTAATCATTGTTTTACTTATCATATTAATGGTTAGAAAAGTAGCTAGAAAGTTAGAAAAATGTGTTCCTCACTTGGTAAATGCGCCTCTCAAAGCCACATAAACATATCATAAGTTACAGCAGTCAAGTGTTCACTTTTTAACTTTTACCAAAATATTAAAAAAGCATGATAGCCAGCAGCTAGCCACTAGACTGTTGTTGTTCCAGGTAGTACTGTGTAAGTACTGAGTAAGCTGTGTACTTGCCACAGTAGTCAGACAACAAACTGTATTATCCAGGTGTGTCAGTCCGAGAAAGAGAATAGAAATTTGAATAACTGCTGTTTAAAACAATTGAACTAAGGCAACAAGCCACACATATCGGCTGATCACTTCGATTATGCTGTAAACCATCATTTTGGAGTTGCGTAAATGGCCCCGAGCACAACGAAAGTACTGTTCCTTGACTAAAAACTGCCGGCACTGGTTTACAATTCAACAATTCTAGATAAAGCCTATAACAGATCTTTATCAGCTCAGACAAGCTAGAAACTCATTGCCACACACTGTGATTTATTCGTTCCATTAATTGCTGCTGATTTGCTTAATGACTGTGAGTGTGTGCCAAACTCAGATGAAGATGTTTACAGGCTGTGCACTCAGCAGAGAAAGGTGCTAATCCTCAGTCAGATAACTACAGTGGGTGTCAGCACTTTAATAGGCTTCAACGGGGAACCCAGAGCACCGACGATCAATACTTCATCTATCACCATTCACTTCAGAAAGCATCTCATATTGATCCCAGAAGTGGCCGGTCGGCGTATCTGTACATGTGACACATTCCAATGATCTTTTGACTTAATGGGAATGTGAACACTGACCTCTTAATACAGCTGTGTAATCTTATTTCCTCAACTGTCCTTTTATTTTTCTCTGTCTGCATACTGTAGACACCTCACGTAGTCATTTCATATGTGGGTTCCATGGGACTGTGTTGACTATTTGCACAGGTAATTGCTAAAATACCGGTGTATGAATAGCAATGGTTTGTCAAGATGACCAAAATATGATGATATATGCTGCATTCATAAACACAATTCTGTTGAATATAGCAAATATGGCTTGCAATATTTAAATTTATCCTTGGGTATACTGAATCTTTAAATAAAATATACAGGAAAATCAAGGCAGGGTATCTTCCACTGGTCACTCTGCTGGAATATATAGCCTTGCTAAGACATCATTTTAAACTTGACTGTATGCAACTCGGGTATTAATTGCAAAAAAGCAGTATTAAAAAGAGGTATTATGACTCCTTTCTCTGTGATTGCTAGTGTTTTTAGCATTTGCAGTCTTAATAGTTAGTATTTAAAATGGAACTCAGTAACTGCTTGTTTCTTTACTCTTTTTGCTTTATTTTCCTCTATAAAGCTTCCCCTACAGTTCAGAGTAAAGCACTATCGTAAATACTCACAAGCCCAGTTGACTCCTGTATGTCCTCTCGCTCGTCTTTACTTTCGTTTTCCCCTCCGCGTATCTGTACAAAGTTTTTCTTCCATTTGACCTCTCTGGAATGATGAAAATTAGAAAAATAAGCCACCGCTAGCTTGTTGTTTTGCTAACCGGGATGTGCCTTCCGTGACTCCGGGTCGACAGCGCAAAAAAGAGTTCTGTTTTAAGCTGCTCTAGAGCTAGGAGCAGCATTAGCCACAACACAGTGTACAGTGCTTAGAGAACGTTGAATTTGCTCATATGATAGGGCTATTTTTGAGGGTCCATCATGTGGTCCCTAGTGCCTACGTTCCCCGAACAACATTAAGGTTAGGGTTAGGGCTAAGATTAAGGCTAGGGTTACGGAACATCAGGAATTACCAGAATGAACAAGTACATATGTTATTCTCCCTGGTATCTATGGACTGGGGAACATAGGTACTTTCACAAATCTCAGATACTTATGTTCCCCAGTACCTATGTTCCAAAGTCTATAGAATCTGGAGAACATAGGTACTGGGTAACATAAGTACTTTTACAAATCCCTGCTATCTATGTTCCCCAATACCTGTATTCCTTAGGCAATATAAACTGGAGAACATAGGTACTGGGGAACATAGGTACTTTCACAAATCCAAGGTACCTATGTTCCCCAATACCTATGTTCCCTAGTCTATAGAAACTGGAGAACATAGGTACCAGGGAACATAGGTACTTTCACAAATCCAAGGTACCTATGTTCCCCAATAACTATGTTCCCTACTCTATAGAAACTGGACAACATGGGTACCAGGGAACATAGGTACTTTCACAAATTCAAGGTACCTATGTTCCCCAATACCTATGTTCCCTAGTCTATAGAAACTGGACAACATAGGTACTTTCACAAATTCAATGTACCTATGTTCCCTAGTCTATAAAAACTGGAGAACATAGGTACCAGAGAACATAGGTACTTTCACAAATCCAAGGTACCTATGTTCCCCAATACCTATGTTCCCTAGTCTATAGAAACTGGAGAACATAGGTACCAGGGAACATAGGTACTTTCACAAATCCAAGGTACCTATGTTCCCCAATAACTATGTTCCCTAATCTATAGAAACTGGACAACATGGGTACCAGGGAACATAGGTACTTTCACAAATCCAAGGTACCTATGTTCCCCAATACCTATGTTCCCTAATCTATAGAAACTGGAGAACATAGGTACCAGGGAACATAGGTACTTTCACAAATTCAAGGTACCTATGTTCCCCAATACCTATGTTCCCTAGTCTATAGAAACTGGACAACATAGGTACTTTCACAAATTCAAGGTACCTATGTTCCCCAATACCTATGTTCCCTAATCTATAGAAACTGGACAACATAGGTACTTTCACAAATTCAAGGTACCTATGTTCCCCAATACCTATGTTCCCTAATCTATAGAAACTGGACAACATAGGTACTTTCACAAATTCAAGGTACCTATGTTCCCCAATAACTATGTTCCCTAGTCTATAGAAACTGGACAACATAGGTACTTTCACAAATTCAATGTACCTATGTTCCCCAATACCTATGTTCCCTAGTCTATAGAAACTGGAGAACATAGGTACCAGGGAACACAGGTACTTTCACAAATTCAAGGTGCCAATGTTTCCTAGTACCTATGTTCCCTAGTCTATAGAAACAGCTGAACACTGGTATTGGGGAACATAGGTACTTCCACAAATCCAAGATACTTACGTTCCCCAATACCTATGTTCCCTTGTCTATAAAAACAGCAGAACATGGCCCTACACAGCCAGTGTTGCTATTAGTTTGCTTGTATGTATGCATGCATGGATACTATAAAAGATAAGCTATCTGACATTATGAAAAAAAATAAAAATAATTGTAGAGAATCATGACACGACTACTGTTAGATAATCATACTTTAATATCCTTCGTAGATGTCCAAGTAAACAAAGTACGCTAACAACCTACTTCAAGCTCTCTTCTCACACAAACCTGACCTCTTTCATTTTGCTTTCAAATGGAAACGAACACCGCTCAAGTTGTTGTTGACAATAGTTGAATTGCAGCCTGCACTCTAAATCTAATAACACATTGTGGCAGGCATTCAACCGCCAATCATAACCTATTTCAGTCACACAGCATGACACGTCTCCACATGTGCAACAACAATGTGTATTTAAAAAGAAATTTGTGTTTTTTGATGGCTCTCTTCTTTATTTAAAGTGCACTGCATACCGCATCGTTTGCAAAAAGGCCACTGCAGACTATGTTGTTTATAATCAGCCAAAAAGGCAATTTTTCATTATTTTAATTTGAATAACTAACTAATAAAATTAGACGGGTCAGTGCATTTCTCTGTCTGTGGTCCGACTCTGAGCCTGCCTCCACGGTGAGGTCGTCCTGCTTTAACCTCATTAAACGCTATCTTCGGGAGAACATCTAAATGACTTAAGGCTATTGGATTTAATTGTGTCCACCTCTCTGACCTGCTATCTTGTAACTGCAATCTCTAGTCACTAAAAGCAGAGGCAATGAAGCCAGAAAGTCTCTGCTTTAACCACATTTTATAGATGTGAAACTTCTCTCACACAGTCATATCACAATCTCTTTATTCCTCGTTCGAATGGGCCTAGTTCTTCTTTTCACATCGCTCGAGTGTCGACCTGAAAGGCTTGTTTTCCACAAAGATCAGCTGCCAAATGCTCTTGAAAAGTGCCTAACGCTGAATGGGGCGCCGCTTTTGTGCGCGAGAACTGTCTGTGCCTGAAGTGCCACTTGAGTCGGCTTCGAAAACACATTTGAGTGCGGCGCTACAAAGAAATGTGAAGCAAAGTACATACTCGTGGAGGTGCTAAAGCCGCGCGCCGTGACCCCTGAGAGCCTGTTGATCACGTTTCGTAACAATCTCATCTTCTGGAGGAGTCGCTCTGTCATTCACTAACAAGCACTCGAGCTGCGCTACCAAGGAGACCCAGGTACTCCCCGAATCGCGGCTAATGGCAGAGGGCCTTGAAGAGACGGTTCTTGACTTGACCGCTGACAGCTTAATTGTAATTTGGGTGAGGCCCCTCCGGCAACGGTCTTTTCTCCTTGACAGCTCGGTGCTTCTGATTGAACCCAAAGACCTCTTTTGCATATTAATTGGCTCTCCACTGAAGGCCGGGGAGCATTGAACATATGTCCACTGAGGGGAAGTGCAACGTTCAGGCAGATGTGTGACTGCAGGCAAAGAGACTGTGTCTACTACAGTAACACGCTCACTCAAGCTTTACGTAATACTCCAGACAAGCACAAGTCTTTAAGTGGCAGGGACACTCAGGAAGTGTGTGATCTTTGTTACTTTTGAACCATTCTGAGATTTGCATTTTAGATTAGAAGCATACATGATATTAAAGTATAGCTGTTATCTTCATTTGGCTAAACAGATCTATGCATTTTCTTATATATTGGGTCCAGTGGTGGAATGTAACAAAGTAAGAGTACTTAGTAACTTTACTAAGTACAATATTCATGTATTTGTACTTGATTTTACATGGAGTACTTTTACTTGTTTTTCACTACATTTTAGAACAAGTGTCTTTTTACTCCACTACATTTTTGAATTGGTTCGAAGAACAGAGTATTTTAAGTTTTGTTTAGTATTGCATGTTTTTGCCGTCCCCTCATTGGAGACATGCAATACACAAATATAAAAGATGCTGTAAAGTAGTACTCCAAAATACATAAAGACAGAAAACACTACCAACACATTCAGTCTCTTCTACTGCCCTGGTTTGTTCATTTCATTAGTAATCAGCACATTTCCACATCATTTCCACATCACATTTAACACAAATTTGTTGTTTAATCTATGCAAAATATTTTTACTTTTTTACTTACAAGTACATTTGAACGTCAGTAATTTAATACTTAAGTAGAACTTTTCATGTGATACTTTTACTTTTACTTGAGTACATTTTTGCTGCTTTATCTGTACATTTACTTAGGTAAAGAAATTTGAGTACTTCCTCCACCGGTGATTGGGTCCATAACTGTTCCCATTCACTATAATCAATACTTCTGGTAACTATTTTCCTAAAATGGGGCGGGCTTGAGGCAGTGCTTTGTTTCTCTGATTGGTTGGTTGCATTTTAACTGCGTTTGTGGCACCAGCTTAAAAGCTCAACTCATGTTTACAGGCACTGGATTCATTCTTGGTATAGACTGGGCTCTCAAATGAAACCTTTCTATGCAAAATGCAGTTCTGAGTGCATTGTCTCTAATACCAATATTAAGGTAGTAGCATAATAGTATATAATAATAGTTGCTTTATAACGAGATGCCCGAACTCCATTTCCCAAGGCACCTTTTCCAGTTCTTCAAAGGATTGTCCAGGTGCATTCCCAGGTCAGGTCAGGGGCAGGTGCTCAAAGTGAAAAAGGGGCACATACGTATAACCAGATTTTAAAACACTGTTGTGTTAGGACTGTGGCAAGCAAGACTCTCACACAACTATTACATTTCTGTGTATACTATGATATATTGCAATATGGTAAGGCTGAGGCTATACATTTTTAATACAATTTTGGGAAAATAGTAAAAAACTAATGAACATATAAAATGTAAAGAAAACACACACTGCATGACACTAAACTAAATAATGTAATTTTATCCATTCTCTGACAAGATGAGAATTATTCCCAGCGCTATGAGAAAGTCCTTAGACATTTTTAGTAATAAATTAAATAAGTTATGTGGGAACAAGATTTTGGGACATCACATTTTTTCTTTTCAGATCACATTTTGCCAGCTCCCATCACCAACTAGTTCGTATTTTTGCACAATTATAGCAAATTTAATTGCATTAAAATGCCTAAATGCTAACTGCAATCCATTATTTATAAGCAACCCGGTCTAAAAATAAAAAGATTTTATGCTAACAACAATCACAAAGCATTTATGGAAGCATTTTGTAAAAAGCATTTTGGCAAAAGGTTAAAGGTCACGAGGCACTGGCGGCCGTGTGATGTTATTTATTTCAAATTATTAATAATTAATGAATGAATAAATGTTCTTATGAAGAGCCAAATGAGGGCTTAAAGCCCCCTGCATGTGCCTGCCTTCAAGCATGTCCTGGGTTTGCTCAGGGTGGGACAGGCCCAGAACCCTTCCCCGTAAAGGTGTCCCATAGACAGCTCAGCAGACTCCTCTCAATGAAGTTAGTAATTTATATGAGGCTATAAATAAACTGGGTAACACTTTAGATTAACCCATCACTATTAAGCATTAATAAAGCATATATATAGTAAGTGTATAAATAGTAAGTTAATCTAAAGTGTTACTAGATTTAAAGCGGTAACACTTTATTCTAGGCAAACTCTATAAAGTATTGTTGTGTCCCTGGGCAAGACACTTCACCCACATTGCCCACTCCACTCACAGTGTGGTGGGTTGCGACAGGAAGCGCATCTGGCATAAAAACCTGCCAAATCACTGTGTGGCTGGTTTGTTGTGGCGACCTCTGATAAAAAAAGCGAGCAGCCAAAGATTTGAAAGAATAATAATAATAAATGGAATTTAAATATAAGCAAGTTTAATTCCTGAGAATACAGGCTCATGTAAATCAATGTAAAAATAATGAACAATGTTGCTAGCGGCATGTATAAATTGTTTATTAATTTAATTATTGTTAATTACTTAATGCTTTATTACTGCTTAATAGTTGAGAGTTATTCTAATCTAAAGTGTGCCCAGTGGTGAAAGAAGTACTCAACTTTTTTACTTAAGTAAAAGTACAGATAAAGGAGCAAAAATGCACTCAAGTAAAAGTAACACATGAACATTTTTACTTAAGTAAAAGTATAAAAGTACTTAATTTCAAATGTACTTGTGAGTAAAAATGTAAAATTATTTCACACAGATTCAAGAACTAATGAATCTGTTAAAAGTGACAGATTTTGCTGAAAAACTGTGCCGAAAACTAAAGGTTAACGGTGCGACAGAAGAGACTGAATCTGTAGGTGAGTTTTTTCTGAAGAGTGCATCTTTTATCCTCATGTACTGTGTCTACAATGACAACACAGCAATAACTAATGATTTTAAACCAAACTCAAAATACCTTTTACTTAAAAAACAAAAAACAAAACAAAAAAGAATTCAAAAAAGTAGTGGAGTAAAAGATAACCGAACCTATGACTCCTATAGATACATATATTTTTCCCAACACAACCTCATCCTTTCTTTTAAGATTGCAATGCCTATAGGTGTAACATTAAAGGTGTAAAGGTGGGCACAAAGGAATGAACCCAAAATAGCACGACTCTAGTCAAGTCCGGTTAAAAATGTGTTTATTACACAAAGAGGCACGAGTGTCCAAATGATCCAAAAAGGCAAAATCCAAAATCACAAAAAGAAGTCAGAAGAACACACAATCTCACGAGGTAAGTGGCTGGTACGCAGGCAAACTGAAATGAACTGACGAACTAGCAAAAGACAAAGGGAAGGAGGGGCTTAAATACACTGCGGGGTGTGGAGACAAGTAGACACAGGTGAAGCACATAAGCAAGGGTCAGGTGGTAACATAAGGCGGGAAACCAAACAAGGGCAGGAAGTGAAGGGACCTGAAATGAGACAGGTGAGTCCAAAAAATAAAACAGGAAATGCATAAAGACAAAATAAAAACATGACCTAGGTGCTAGTGCTGGACATGACAAGTTGGTGTTCTAGAAATCATATCCATATACCATGCTAGTCGAGTGTACTTCCAGCAATTACTAAATATTTATAGTTTGAATTGTATTAAATGTCACCAAACTTTGATGAATTTCAACTTAATGAAATTTCTCTAAAAGCTTAATATCATTGCTTGTAACCTGCATAAATCATCTATTATTAGTAGCACAGCAGAGTTGGTGTGTTGCGTGTACCATCTGACATCAGATCAATCACATCTATACCATAAGTCAATGCACAGAGAAGAGAGGCCGCATTAACAGGAGACGAGCACTTTATCCGCTGCCACTCCGCTGCTTATTAACATAATATTAGATTGAAAAAGACGAGAACCCAGCACATTTTTCCACATGAATAATGCAGGCAAAGAGTGATGTCGTCTTCCCCATTTCTTTTTGCTAAAGTAGACGTCCCTAAAAGCCTGTGCTGCGAGAGTGCACTGAGGTGGACAGCCAAGCCGAACAAAAGGTTATTTTGTTGAAAGAGGCAGAGTGGTGACAAATTATGAACAAGTCATTACACTGCGGTGGCGCTGAATCACAATGGTACGGAGGATGGATCTCCGGGGGAATGTTGGAAGGTGCTAATAGTGCTCTGTCAATGACAAAATGAATTACATTAAATTTCCCCGGAGACTACAACCTCATTAATACTTGAACGCACTTCATGTTTTAGGATTATTTTAATGGTATTTCTGCTCCGGTGGACAAAGTGCTCGGAAAGTTCACTATGGAAAAACTATGAAAACTATTTGCTGATAATGCTTGGCGTGCATGCTTGAAATATAATAATGTGTTTTCTTCTATAGTTGCTAATGAAGTCAAATTTGAATTACAAACAACTATTTTTTATTTGTATAATGTCTATCTCTATAAGGCCAGTGTGCATTTGACCTCATGTTATGCGTTTATCTATTGCAAAACACATCCAGCTGATTTTGGTTTAACAGTCTTTGATGAGGAAGCAAAAATCCTAAAAAACAATGTGTGTCCTCCCTGTGGTGTTGTTAGCATTCACATAGCATTAGCCTTATCCAGTGACATTTAGCTTGTAGCATTTTTAGCTTTACTCTAAATGCTTTTAAGTAGCTTAGCTGCACTATGAGCCACTCGCTAATGTTCTCTGCCAACTCAGTAACTCAGTTAATTAACTCAATAAGCATAAACCCAACCAGCAGCATTTCCCCAAAACATTATTTTTGCAGGGTTGGAATATTTAGCAAATGCCTTTATGTCCACTGAACTGTCATGAGCTTAACTTCCATTGCCAAAATGTGCACCATATCTAACAAACAGTAAAAAGGGCCTGAGACTCAAGTGTTAATGACTTCATTTTTATCAAGTACACTGTAACAGGAAACAAAGTGTGAAACTTGACTCAAAAATAAGTGACTAACATGCAAAGGTTTCCTTTGTTTCATGCATTTTCCACTCCTTATACTTTATAGGTCATGTATCTGTCAAGGTGCGACCTGTGCATCACACTTGTAGACATCTAGTGTTAGGCAACCTTTTACTGCCACATTCTTTACTAGAATTTAACTAGCTTGTATTTTGTCACAGTGCAGGATGGTGGGGGTAATGCAGGGGTTATGTTATGTTTTATTTATCTTTTCAAACCAATCTTGGTCACTTCTGGAACAGCATTGCTCATTTTACAACATATAAAAACATTATGTGACTAAAGAGGAAAACACTTCTAATAAATACTAGTGCCATAAAGAAATAGGTGAAGAAATAGCAGAGGGCAGCTCTGTTATGCTCTTTATGAGAAAAACTGTGTAAAAAAGCTTTTTATTTCCTTAAACTTTTTGTATGATGCCATTATTCCACAAAATAAAAAATAGCTGCAAGGAATCAGTGGAAACAGAGCTGTACACTGTGGATAAATGAAGGGAAGTAGGCAGAGATTTGTGTTCTGAGGCCTTAGAAAGGCCGTGCCAGAGATGAGAGGATTACTTAAACATGCATGAAAGAAAGAAAACACAATTCCAGGTATGTTTTTGATGAGTGAACAACATTATAACATGGTAGAAAGCTCTAAAAGATTCATCATTTGATTTTGCATAATTTATCACATTTAAAATCACATATAGTGTATCTTTTTGTTTGCATACATCCAGGGCTCGTTTTTAAGGGTTGGCACAGGTAAAAAAAAAATGTCCACAGGTTGGAAAAAGTTATTTTGCTTGCAGATTATCTTTAGCGCAGCAGCACAAATACAGGCTGATTGCAGTGATAGGCCTATGGAGTTTGGATTAGGCCGGGTTTAGTTTTAAGGGCTGGTTTTGACTCACAGACCTGGCAACCCTGCCTTACTAATCTCCATTCATACTGAAGACATTTTCCACTAATATTTTTTTCTCTTATGTTACAGAACACCTATATGCTTTGAAAGGGTATAAGGACCTGCTAACAATGGTAACAACATGTAACAAAATTTTCACAGGCTTATGACATAAGAAAGCCAACCAAACCAAAAAGGATCATTGCCACTGAATGCTAGCACATGCTAAAGCTAACGGCAGTTTAAGCTTCTAAACTCACTCATTCTATAATAACAAAAAAGCTGTATATAATAATAAACATAGCTGTCAAGTGAAACCAGATTTTTATTTATTTTTATTTATTTATTTATTTATTTATTTTTGTTTTGAAGTGTATTGATGTTTATGGCTGGGTTTTATGAATAAAAAACATAGAAAAATGTGAGTAACGTGGCTTAATTATACAGCACACTGCCACTGTGTCTGTTGCTATTTGGATTGAGATAATGCAATGTAAATTTGCATGATGTATGTTTTTTTTTATTTTTGCATTTAGAATGGCTTTGATAAATCAACCTCTTGTGCCCCAAGAATGCATACAAACCCATATCAACTCTATTATGTACTAATCTTAGCTCAAGCACCTTACGTAATGAGGATTATTAACACAGCATTATAATTATTACTCATATTTAATTTGTTTGAACAGCCGGTGATTACATTTCATTAAGTCACTGAACATGTGGCAAAAAGGAAACAATAAAAAATGTATGAACATTTATTATGAATGCGTCCTCAATTTAGGGTTCACAATCTTAATTAGTGGTGCATTTTTAGAGTATAATTGAGTGATAAGAGCGGAGCTATACTTGAACAAATGCACTGGCTGTTTTTAGATTCCACGGTATGAAAATAGCTAACAAGGCATACAAAATAGTCCCACACAAGCCTGCCTGTTCGAGTGGATCTTAATCGCTTGCCTCTCGGTTTCGCAATTGGATGGAGGGTTGTCCGCATCCTTAAAGCTCTGGGATAGAGTTATCAGCTGTTGGGATGCTATGCTGTTAAAGAGGGCCTCGACGTGGGCCAGCACATGTCTCCCCGGTGGCATCATCAAATCCCAGCGGTCGGACTCTGCACTTCGCCTAATACGCCTTGTCAACAACTGCTCCAGGGTTCACCTCTCACCACACTGGTATTCTAATCACTCACTGTCCCCGGAACCCGAAGAGGCGCGGCTGGCCCAGGGGCCGGCTGCTGGGCCAGTTTGGATTTGTTTGGAGACGTGCCTGCATTGAGAAGGCGTGCCAGCATGGGGGCAGCACTTTAATAGAGCAGACATAAACACACACACAGATACAAGAGGATGTGGTGTTGTGACAAAGGACATCACAAGCAGAATGAAAATAAACATTTGCATGTATAAAAGTGTAAAAGTATAAATAAAGGTATGTATACAGGTTTTTAGGTGTAGTATACCTCATAGTCTTGCCCCGATGCTCGTGCCCCTCAAGTGCATGTTCACGCTGAGGGGCGGTGAAGACGTCAGCAGCACAGTACTGAGCACTTAATGCACAGATCCAGCATTGATCCATGCATTTTGTTGTGACATTTCTAATGTTTCAAAGCAGCTTAGGCAAGAGCGCTAACCACTCTGCCACTGTGCACCCCTCAAACAAAAATTTGCAATTGTAATCCAGGTTTATTTTGTGGTTAAAGTTGCATATTTATAGTAAATGTTACAGTGGTTGCTAAAGATAACAAACTGATGCATCAAGTTAACGAGTAACTGAACATTTTGAATACTAAACACAGGACTAGTGAACATTAAGTGCATTAAACTGGAATGAACAATGTTAAAGTAGTGCACTTGTGAACACTTAAAGGGACAGTACTGAAACTCAACACTGAAGGTAAATTGTGTTTATGCTTGTTCATGTCCATGTTTTTGTTTTGTTGTTTTTTGTTTTTTTTGGAACCGTTCAGCAAGTCATTTAATGACACTTGTTAAAAGTACAACTTTGTTCTTATAACTAAAGTGCTTGTCAGTGTCTCTTACTGTGGTTGGAGGCTTTCTTTACTCTATGCAGACTTGTCCTTGCCAGTCTCCTTACGAATCTAAGATACTGGAACCCTAAGTAGACCTTAGATATTCAGATATTCCTGACTACTCAATCAAAAAGGGTGACATAATGTTATAGTAAAGGCTTTCATTTGAACCTTTTCGAGTGCCTCAGTTTCCTGTTTTTCATCAGTCTAAAAGTGATCTCGACTCTGAAGGGCACCGACATTAAAGTAGCACACCTCTGTGCCACACATTGACATATACGTCATTGGAAATATGAAATTACATGTTACCACATGTGTTAAGTGGTTCGCTCTTCTACCTTTGATGCGGGAGATCAGTTGTTCAGTTCCCTGACATGGAGCTCAGAAGTCCAGTCACAAAAGGCACTTTCATACAGAACAGTTATACATAAGATTAGATAGATACTTTATTGGTCCCAAAGGAAATTCAGGTTTCAGCAGCAGCATCACAAAGTAACGAAATACAAAGGGACTCAGCATGCAGTATTATTAAGGTGCAATACAAAGAATATAAAAGAATTACAGAAAAATAAAAATAAGCACAGTAATGAGTAGCATCTGTTAGAACTTAGTTCTATGAACTGCCCATCCCATATTTAGTTCTTCACCCAGCCCCAGAAACCATTTTTCAGCTTGCATTCACACTGTCGATGGGAACCAGATAAGAACTTGGAGATGTAAGCACTGGAACAGTGTGTGACATTGCATAGGCACAGCAACAAACAAAACAAAACAACAACAAACAAAACAAACCACTAACTCGGAGCATGAAAATACCCAGATCGTACAATTTGTTGAGGTAAGTTTTATAACAGAGTAACAAATAGGCAGCATTATATCCAAGCTTGGGAGTTCACAAAGACGCGTCAATTACTATTTCTACATTTTATGACTGAAAAGTGGAAAGCAGAGGGCCGCGGACAAATGAAGTGAAGGCTAAGTCAAACGACCTTTAAAATTAGCAGCTTGTATGTGGGCTATGAGATGGTGGTGTGCATGTGTATACATTACCTTTGTCCCTAACTACTTAACTATGTCATCAAATAATTCCTCGGCTGGTTCGAAAGGCCTTGCTCCAAAGAAGGAGCTAAAAAGGTTACAGGAACTATGGTCTCAGTCCCGATCATGCGTGACCATGCATCAAAACTGCATAGTTTCTCTAAAGGTTATAGGAACTTCAAAAAGTTCCTACAGTGCGAAGGGCCTTATATGAGCTGATGCCAAGACTGCTTGGACAAATGGTAAGGGTTGCATCAAGAAGGGCATCCAGCATAAAAAATAACTTCTTCTACATGCAATATAATCATATAAGCAGGCTGGTGGGCATTGGGCCTGGTGCCAGGGCAGGTGCGAAGTGGGCCAGAGGAGGCAGCTGATAGCAGGATGGAGGCACTCATTGTGTTGAGGTGATGGTCAGAGGGAGCAGCCATTACACCAGCCACACACTCCATCCAAGTGGACCGCTTCAGGATATTAACTCCAGATAGAACTGCCCTGTGGTTGTGTGACACAGTGCCAGGACACAGCAGGTACAAGAGGGGCTCAGAGGAAATCTAACTAGAACACTGAGTCAAAGCGAAAGTACCACAGTCTGTCTTCTGGTGAGCTTCAGAGTCAGATCCAGTGATGTCTGGGTAATATGTGAAAGTGTGAGAAACACCCACCATTGTCTTGTGGCTGGTTGACTTGTGGTTTTAAGTCTCCAAAAGCTAGTCATTAGTCTAACTGGTGGATTTGGTTCCCAGAGCAAAACGTAGTAGATTATTTTACAAAATGGAACACATCAGTCAATACTTGCAATAAAATAAAATAAAAAAATCGAGTGCCTTTGTCGCACTTGGACAAACTGAGCACTGCTGGAGGAGGAGTACATGCAGTTTCTTTATGAGCACACATTCTTGCATAAAGGTTTAGGTCATTCTTTTTTCATATTACCATCTGACCTATTTCCACTTTGCTTATGAGTATGTTCCTGCAGGGCTAATTTATAACGGTAACATAAAAAGTAAAGTATTCATTATTTAAAATACCATATTATATTTCATACTACAACCACTGTTCCAAAAAATGTGGGGATGCTTTGTCAAATGTCAATAAAAACAATGCAATGGTTTACAACTTGTCATAACGTTGTTTGCACCTCAAAAACATACCTAGAGTAGTTTTTTGTTTCAATCACACATTTGAGTAATCCTGTATGCTACGTCCGCCCCCTTCTCAAAATCTAAAAACGCTTTGTCTCACCGCACTGCAGACACGTAACACCAGGAAGTGCTCCTGCGCATTTCTAAAACCCAAACACCGTCAGCGGCTGTGTTCTGATCATTTCAGCGGTTACATTGCCGTCAGCACTAAGCAGTCAGCTCATTTATGTAACTGTTAGCGCCATGTTGCTAATAGCCGTGCTAATTAGCCATTTTATGTTTTGTCCACTCCCCACGGTTGCCAGCAGTGGGTGACAGGTACCTAGCAAGCATTCTCTGCAAAGTCAAAGTAACAGCTCCCCAAAAGATGTTTTCCATAAATATACATTATTTTAAGTGAAATTATAATGCATAGGTGTCCAAATTTATTTTATAAAGCCTGAAAAAAAGCATAAAAAGGGACTTTTAGAACTCCTTTTATACATTCCTTTTATGCCCAGTCATCTTCTCAACTCAAATGTTGCCAATTAACCTAAATAGCTGCAAAATGCTTTTAATTAGAACCACTTTTCCAGTCATTGGTTGTCCCATCACAGTTATTTCTACTAGTTCTTCTTAAAGTTAGTTTCAGTGTGGGATATTATCTGCACTTATGTACAAATCTGGGGAAAATCTGCCAGGGCAATCTACTGTTATTGGACTAGCAGATGGACAAGCTGTAGATGAAGTGCCATTACTATCTATACATTTGGAATTGGTTCCAGTTCACTAAATATGCTTCACAAAGTGTAACACATTCCTTGGCCAGCTTTGATTTTCTCATTTATGAAAACCGAATATTGGACGCTATAAGACATTGTATTTCCATAAGCAATACAAATTCGCTGTTATGACAAGAACAGCAGGTTACTCTGGCGTGGCTGCATCCTCATTCCATTACTTTGAACATAATATGACGGCGGTGAATATATTGCAGTGGGTGGAGTGCGGTAATTAGAGCTATTGATCTGGCTAAATGATAGCGTTAGCCTAGCGCTGAAGGGCATGTGCTCAGCAAGGCCCCCGCGCTATCTGATGACCCATGAAATCAATGTCCAGGCTGCAATCTCCCAGGTGATTTACCTCCATCCATTCGTCCCACAAGGCTGAGTGGGGCTATGTGTACGAAATGAGCACTTTGAGGTCATACAGTCCCTCCAAAAGCATGCAGTAAGCTGATGTATACGTGTGGGTAAATCTCCAGTCAAAAGAGCAGCACATGCATGGACTTGTTCCCTTGGAAACCATACGTTGCTCTCGTCAGTAATGAACTCGCTGTAGCCTGCTGAGTGACGGAGGGAAAAAATTATTACACAGAGAAGACCTTTAACAGGGAAAATGTCGTGTTGATCTAAATACTGTTTCTTTTCTTCATTTTACACTGTGCAAAGATGTCATTATGTGTCGTTAAGTCCACGCAGCAGTGTGCTTGACAAAAGAAAGGAAGGCAAAGTGCTTTCTTCCACTTAATAATGTAAACCATTTTATATTCACCCTACATAGCTGATGCTTTTACACTTCATTTAAAGCAAAATGACTACATGGGGTTATAATTTTCCTGGACATATGCCGTTGAAATGTCATGAGTGCAACCTTCTGTCATCTACGACTGCTTACCCGTGGAGTAATGGGTGAATACTTTGGAGAATTTACAACTTTATTTATTCATTATTATTATTATTATTGATTGTATATTATTACTTATTTTTATTGGAGCAGTGCTGATAAATAAGTATCAGGCTCTTTCAGGCTTTATTAGACAGTTTGCAGTGTAGTAGTAACAGGAAATCATGGGGTAGAGTGTGGGGAGAGGCATTTGGCAAAATGTCAGAGTCCAGACTCGAACCCACAGTGCCACATGCAGCTCTACCAACTGAGCTATATTGTGGTGGGCCTTTTGGTCGTTTTACTCGCAAAATACCGTATTATTAGAACTTTTTTTTTTTTTTTTTTTTTTTTTTTTTTTTTTTTTTAGCACAAACACATTGACTTTAGCCATTGTTGTTTGTTTTCCTCTACTTAGCATGGTATAGTCAACAACCAATGGCTTCCTGGTACAAGGTTCTTACATCATTGTTTTCACAGAGGATGCCAAAATTCACAGTGATGTCTACCATGCTTCTGTAAACAAGAGGCCAAAGGGCAGAACCGAAAAGCAAACCCACAATCTTCTCATATTATTAACTTGACTCCCAAACACATCGAATTATTAGGCCATGACTGCTGCTCAGCCCCAAACCCTGTGCTTTTATTAAATATGCCTCGAATGCCTGCAAGACTACATTACAGGGCGATGGTGGCAGTGGGTTAAGCATTCGCCCAGCAAACAGAGGGTAGCTAGTTTGAATCTCAACTCGGCGCATACTGCCTTTGTGTCCCCACCTTGACTATGCGTGCATGTGTCAGTTTGGTAGTGGCTGTAGGCACAGATTGGCAGCCATGCTTCTGTCAGTCTGCTCCAGGGCAACTGTGGCTACAGAAGTAACTTATTCCCACTGAGTGTGTCTGAGGAGTGAAGTAAAGTCCTTTGGTATCTAGAAAGGCGCTATATAAATCCAAGGCATTATTATTATACCACTTTTGACCATAAAACTGCCTTTTAAAGTTTGCTGTCTTGACCTTTATTGTTTCCATAGCTAATAATAACAATGGTAACTCTATTCGACAGGATAAATTGGAACATACACTACACTGATTTAGATTGAGATGGATGTACAAGAGCTTTTAAGTGCTGTCGACTGGGAGTAGTGCTAAGAGAGCTACTTGGCACCTGGCTGTGGTATTATGCATGTGTTGGAGGCAGAGTGGCCTGGGCGTCACATGCTAAGCCTTTCACTCTCAGCTGAAGAACAGGATGAGGTCACTCTGTTGACCTTCTCTTAACGGCAGCCACTTGGACCGTAATCACAAAAAATAACACCAACCCACTAAATAGCAGTACAGAGCTGCCCCGTATCCTGGGTCACAGTAAGTGGCTGCTCAATGAGCTTATTAATCACACAGCATGGCCACAGCACTATTCACAACGTATTAGAGCTCCAAAGCTTTTCCCACAAAGACAGCAACTCAGAAATGATTCAGTCTGAAGTGGGACGGTTGATTAGATGATATCACTCCAGTGTAATTGGTTTTGCAAATCTAGGTAGAAGGTTGTTTAGGTGTATTGCTCATGAAAAAACATGTTTAAAATGTGTAGCATTGTATCTATAAAGCACAGACTTTCAATTAAGTTACTGGCTACACATACATACATTAAAGGAGCTATATTGTGCTTTTTTCCAAAATATCCCCATGCGCATGCCACCACTACACTAAATGTTTAAGCTCTTTAGAGTAAAGGCAAAATGTCTTCTAAAATCAAACCTCATCCAGATGACCTTCTTGTTTAACTTCTTTTTTATGGCACCACTACAGACACTCGAAAGAAGTTATAGACACACAAGCCAGCAAACACATGGACTCACACAACACTCTATACAATCAGATTTGAATTATCTGTTTTGTAAAATGTTTGTTTACGTGTGGACAAAAAGACAAAATGCGAATGATCCCTGCAGCCCCGCTATTGGTATTGCATACTGCTCTTGTGTCCTTGGGCAAGACACTGCGCCCAGCTTGCCTGCTGTCTGAATGTTTGTGTGATTGTGTGTTTGGTGGTGGTTGGAGGGGCCATAGGTGCAGACTGGCAGCCACACTTTCATCATTTTGCCGTCAGGGCAGCTGTTGCTACAGAAGTAGCTCACCACTACCAAGTGTGACTGAGGAGTGAATGAATAATGCGCCTAACTGTAAAGTGACTTTGAGTGTGTAGAAAATCGCTATATAAGACTGATGCATTATTAGTAATGAGCCTAAATCAGGAATAACTCCAACCCAGAACTAAACCAGGACTAAACAAAATATGGATTAATCCAGAAAATGCAGTAAGTCAGGGCCAAACCAGCTCTAAACTAGGTCTAAACCAGGACTAACCTGGCTTAAATCAAAACGTGAACTTCTAAGTACCACTAGAAGCCAATGTGCCACCAGTAGCACCTTACCACAGTTTGAGAACCACTGCCATAAATCTGCATGTTAGTTCAAGTTAAACAACGCACACACTTATCCCCAAGCAGTGCTCAGTTTGTCCTCTTTGGGCAGCTGTAGTAGGAGGAAGCGAGTAATGAATGGCTCCCTCCAATTTGCACACGGTTATTGTAAGGTGATTATACACTACTGAAAACACAATTCTGACATATTAAATCTGTATCTGCATATACAGTCCTCCATTTTGTAACAGACCATCCTCTAATTTACTAAATTTGTCATTTATGTCATTTACTGCATGTTACATTTTCTAAACAGGTGTCCTCGCTCTACCTGCCCTCCTGTTCAATGAAGTGTGTAAGAAAAGTTGAAGACAAGCTGAAGGTAAAGTTGTTGGAGCACTTCAGAGGAGGTGAGGGCTCTGTTTTGGCTCACTTCTTCACTCTCGTCTTTCTCAAGTACCTGACCAATTGTCCTGATAGACAGCTGTGTTTTGAAAAAGCTCCCTCGTAGCAGCTTTTCTTTGTGGAGGACTGAGAAAGGCTTGTCCAAAAACTCAAGTACACTTTCTGGAGTAAATGGAAGAAAGGGAAACTCAAGTATGTTACCTCAAACAAACAACGCCATCTGTTTCATAAACCTCTCTTTCAATTAATTCTGAGTTCACAGTTTTATGATATGGCTGTGAGTACTTTTTGTTTTTCAGACATGACCAGACATCACAATTACACAGTATAAAAGCTCCATGATAAAAACATCTTGCTTATAATGAGAATAATAGGCAGTCATTACATGTAAAATGGAACTATTCCACCCATTGAGGGTCACAGTGTACTCTTTGTGCTGGTCTAAAGCCTGGATAAAGAGAGAAAGTTAAGTCAGGAAGGGCATCCGGTGTTAAACTTAAGCCAAATGAATATGTAAATCACTGCTCATTATACTACTACTCCTGACTACAGAAGGGAAAAGCCAAAAAGAAGAAAATGTAAAGTGCTATGAGAATATTTTTTTGTCTAGGCCAGTGGTTCACAAACTTTTCACACCAAGTCCTACCTCAAAAAACATTTGGCTTTTCAAGTATCTTTAATGGAATAAAACAAGCCTAAATATAGACAAGCCCAGGCCTAAAAAGTCAAAATAGGGATTAATCTAAAAAAATCCATTATTAAGTAAGGACAAAACAAAGACTAAACCTGGACTGAGACCAGGGCCAGAAAAAGCATAACTAAACAAGGACTAAACTGTGCCTAAACCAAGACAAAACCAGGATTAAATCAGGATGACTAAACCCAACTCTGCCTATAGTAATCAGGACTAAAGCAGCAACAAACCAGGACTAAGTGGTCATTTAGACGTAAAAGTTTAATTGCATTTTGGCTTTTTGTTTACACAAGGACAGGGTTTCCGCTTTGTGAATTCGCAAATGCTTGAAAACGCTGGAAGAAGTGTTTTGGCCTCACAGCAAGGAGCAGCTTAGAGCCACTATGCACTCGCTTAAAATGTAAAGATGGCGTACACACTGAAAACAATGACGAACAGATTGGCTGTCTGATGGCCCCATGTCAGCTGACCCACGATGGCAAACTACTAGGCTTTTATGTCAGTAATGTGCAAATACTTACTTTTACTTTAGACTTTATCAGCATGGCTCCAGAAAACCAGTGATTTCTTCTGCTGTTTACTCACTGTGTGGTGTTAAGCTATTGCGGGACACACGGCGCCGTTTGCTGGACAAATATGTGTACTACAGTTTATTCACACCCATTGTTGTTTTCTTCACACCTTGTATATGTGTAAATGCGAATTGGAGATGGAATTGTGTTTTCCTGGGCATTGTTGTTATGTAAACGGACCCTAAACCAGGGCTAAATTGTGCTTATACCAGGAGTAAGCAGTGTTCTTCAAATCAAATGAATGCCCCGACAAGAGCAAAAGTAGGAACAAATTGTGACTGGCTCTAAATTAAATGTAATCAAGAATTAAACTGCAAAGGACTTGTGAGTACCACCAGAAGTTGTCCTCCTACCATAGCTTGGGAAACACTGGTCCAGGCCTTAAAATGGCTGACAGTGACCAGTGACCAAGTGTGTATGTACAAGTCAAGTCATAAAGTCATAATACAAACAAATGCATGGGCCTGCACTGTAGCCCAAAAAGGTAAAAGCTTTTCTGTGGACAAACCCGGCTCATGTCTGTGTGTTTGTCTCTTTTGATAAGGCCCCTTTCATCTTGTTTGCATTGATTACAGGCTGACAAGTCACACTGATACACTTACGGCCCCTATTCATGTCGGCGGGGCCCCCACCACAAACACTGGGCCCATTGTGGCCAGGAATGTCTCCTTTCATGGCCTCAACTGGCCTGTGAAAGCATGTCAATAATCTGGAGTCAGTGGGCCGCTTCACAATAGCGCTCGGACCATCCCACCGAGCACACCCGCCGGCAAAAGGGGCCCCGTTTCACACACCCCCCCCCCAAGGAAGGGGGCCGGCCCGACAGGACGGCCTGAAGAGGGGGATTAGTAATTAGCCTGATGGATGCTGATAATCCCAAGGTGCCATGACTTACGTAAGATGAAAAGCACTCTCTTATTAGTGAGCCCTCTTCAGACCCGGTGTTAAAATAAGGACTGAGTGATTGGAGCTAATGTGGCCAGGCTGTATGTAAGATGCAAATGTGCAAAATGGGCTCTGTAAGATGAGATTTGGGGACACATTTGTTGATTTGATTTTTTTGCATGTATCTAGATGCATTCAGATATCTGTGGAAGCATGTCATAGCTTGCATTGAAAACAAGTGTTGTCACATTCAAGTAGATAAATAATTATTACAAATTTCCATTGTCCTACTCAGACTTTTCAAATACTTATTAGTCTGGCAAAATATGGGTGTCATTTGAATTGGACTTGCAGTATTGCTGCATGCATAGGGCTTAACCAAACATAGTTGGCCACTTGGAAAGTTAGCCGATTAGCTCTAAGTCCAGTTAAAGCTAGCTAGAGTGTAAACAGGCTGCAGACAGTATAGGCCTTTCACTCTGGTATAGGTTAAAAAGCCTTGTTCATATATGTACTCAATGTAGCATGTCCTTTGTATGAAAAATTGACTTAGTTGACTTTAAACTCTGACTCCCCCAGTCAGAGTTTGAAATATAAACTCTGGCTATAATGAGACTAAAACAATAACTTGAATTTCTTAACCTTCATGTAAATGCACTGGCTGACAACATGTCCAGTCATAAGGGATCCTTTAAGGCAGGGGTAGGCAAAGTTGGCCCTTGTCAATGTTTTAGCTGATATCCACTTTTATTAATTGCTATTACTTGATAGCATTTAACCCCATGGAGCTGTCAGTGAATGAGGCTGTAAGACACTATTTGCAAGCATACAGCTCTCTGTCATGGTTTCATGGTTTTAGTTGCCTCCAACCAATAAATAGCAAGCATTCTCCTCTTTTTGTCATTGTTACCTTTGCCTCTATCCAATAAGTATCCAATGTTTATCTCATTTGCCGTGTAAAAATGTAGCAAAAAAGGGGGTGGTGCAGTTGGGATGAGGATTTTTATTTATTTATTTTTAAGATATTTATTTATTGATCTACATATTTTGTAATTGAACATGCTAATATATGTTCATTTAAAGCTGTCAAGGAACCATGACATGACATGAGGATGGCTATTATTTATAAACAACGCAAATCCCTTAAAACAGGGGTAGACAAGTTTGATTGCAGTCAGGCCAAATAATTTTTTGACCACCAGGTGGTGGGCCACAAGAATGGACATACAGTTCTCTGTCATGGTTCCTTGACAGCTTTAAATGAACATATATTAGCATGTTCAATTACAAAAGAACTGTATGTCCATTCTTGTGGCCCACCACCTGGTGGTCAAAAAATTATTTGGCCTGACTGCAATCAAACTTGTCTACCCCTGTTTTAAGGGATTTGCGTTGTTTATAAATAATAGCCATCCTGGGCTTATACAGGTTTACCAGAAGGATGTCCTCTGATAATGCATTGGGTTTCTAATTGGGTAAGTTGACTCAATAGTTGGATTTCCCACGATACCCAAATAAGAAAGACAGTAGTAAAATGACCAAAATGAACATCTGATCAATGATACAAGGGTATGTCTTGCAAATAAACTTTAACCTATTAGAAACCAGTGTAATGTAGACAAGGAAGTCGCATAAAAAACAGGTGTTAATACAACAAGTCAAATGGGTCAATACAGAGACAGACTGATTGAAATGCGACGTCTGAAGGGGGCCTATAACTGTCTCACATACCCACCAAATACCCTGTGAGCAGCTTTATTACTCTGGCCGGCCCCTCCTTATTTTCACACCAGAGGCCTCTGAAAGCAAAGTAGTCTCTCCTCTCAGGAAGTATCAAGATTCTTGTATACAGCACAAGCGCGAAACCCACACTGGTGCACTATAGACACTGCGGTCGAGGCACTGAGAAGCTGTTGGAGTGGAGAATGTGATACCATACACAAAATAAATGGGATTTGGGTCTTTAGTGGCCATCGAAAATATACACCAGTTGTGTTGATCTTGGGGCCCGGAGTTCGGAAAAGTGCGGCGGGCTGAAAGAGTGCTCCGATCAGGTCTTCACACAGAGAGGGCCCAGTCGCTGCTCTGTAAAGAATTAAAAGCACCTCTGCAAATAGCCCCGGTGTTGACGCAGGGCCGGAGAGCGGGAGTCTCACAGCGGCTGGGTTTCTAGTGCAAATAAACAGTGCAGAGGTCTACAAGGGTGGACTGGCCCCTCCGATCCCACAGCCCACCGCTTTGTTGATGCCCAATTCAGGCCTCTTTCCTCTTTGAGTGTGCTGAAAAGTGGCCGTGTTTATGTTCAGGACGGATCAACAGTGTTTGGTGTGTCGGGGATGGTAACGACTGAGACCACCAATGTGTTTGTCAGCTCCCTTATGACCACAGACTTCTGCCACTTTTGGGCTAACTTTTGCCAAAACATAGCTATTCTTCATGTTTTTTATAGTAGCTTGCACTGTAACAACGACGTCATTCAATGTAGTTACATGCAAGTAGAGAACATAAACAGCTGGCTAATTTGTACCAGTGTGCTCAAACACCTACTTTTGAAGCCATATATTCTCGTTCACTTGTGCACCCCCAGCCCCTATGTGGCGCTGTGCTTATGCTACATAAGTAATTTCATCTTATGTTCACAGGATTTGGTCTTGACATGGTCTCGGTTAGCCTTGTCCTCAGTCTCAACTCAGTCCTTAAAAGTCTTGGTCTCGACCCTGAAAGTTTCGGCCTTAATTCAGTCTCGGTTCACTCTGGTCTTGGACTGGTCTTGGTCTCGAGTACAACACTAGCATCTACAAAATAAATTAGCAGCACGATGCAGAGGCAAAATTACTGACTGTCTATTGGAATTGTTGATGCATAGGGTGAATTAAGATTTTATGCATTTGAACACTTGGTAAACTTGGTTTGGAAGACATGCATGCTCAAACAACTTGTGTACATTTTCAGCTTTCAACCACCAAGTGGCTACTAGCATGAAACTATTTAGCCACTGCACATATGATCTGGTTTTTGAGATGTTACTCTTGTACAAACACCTAATACTTAATGCAGTTGCTAGATCTTCTTCTTCCCTTTCAACCTTTCCCTTCTGCAGTTGCCACAGCAAATCATCTGCCTTCCAGCCTGCAGTTATTTGCATATTAATCTGGCATTGTTTTTTTAACACCGGATGCCGCTCTTGGCGCAACCCTCTCCATTTATCTAGGCTTTGGACTCGTTCATTTTTGTATATTTCAGAGTAGAGCACCATTATAAATA
Source organism: Bostrychus sinensis (assembly GCA_020698575.1). Taxonomy (NCBI): domain Eukaryota; kingdom Metazoa; phylum Chordata; class Actinopteri; order Gobiiformes; family Eleotridae; genus Bostrychus; species Bostrychus sinensis. Next base: position 10,417,339 of record CM036242.1, on the reverse strand, counting down.
CTCATGAGTCTGGTTGACTCCTGTGTAACCCCTTGCTCAGCTTTACTTTTGTTTTCTCCTTTGCATATTCATTCAAAGTTTTTCTTCCATGATGAAAACTGAGAAATAAAGCCATTGCTAGCTTGTGTTTGGCTAATTGCGATCTGCCATTTTCTCGCAAGCCCCGAGATTTCAGGGACTCTGGGTCGGCAGCGCTCATTCTTGCAAGAGTGGTTTTTCGCCCAGAGACAACAGGGGGAGATGCAGGGCACTAACCCCACAACAACGCTTTTAACCATCACACTGACTCCAAAACTGTTTATTTAAGGTGAAAAAATTACTTAGTTCTGCTTTGACAAAAAGTGAACAGTAAGCTAGGAGTGAGATCAAAACTCAAGGACATTTAAACTGCACAAAATGAACTACAACTACAACTTGCCACTTGATCGGTGAGAGCGCCTGCTAATAACTGCAAAATGTGATTGGAATAAACAGCAGTTGTAAAGACATTATCTCCTATGCAATGTCAGTTTCGTTTGAAAGTAATGAAAAATATGTTTGCTGGCTATGACATGACATCTTGGCAAGCGCCTGGCATATAATCCTAAAATATTTAGTCATTCACTCACCTCTTCACTTGGCAGAATCCCATCCCTGAGATGGTGCTTTGCCCGTTGTTACTACTGCTTTCTGCATACTTCACAGACAAACTTGATAAAAAATAAATAAATAAATGACTACGCTATGGTTTTTGACACCCTTGAAACATGTCCACAACCGACCACACCGCCACAAGCTGAATAACTACCAGCCAGTGTCAGTTCAGATAACAGCAGTAATATTAATTCATTTTGTCCATATTACACTTGCTCGTATCTGTAGAAAACCTGAATGTTATGGTTTCATAGCACATGCAAATGAAACTGTAAAAGGTTAAAGGACCCAGAATGGAAAAATCACAGCGGAAATTATTTCATAACATATTTACATAATTATGCACTTTTTATGTTTTATGGAAGTTTTAATATCCATACTAAATGGAAATACTGCATATCTTCATAGAGTACTGCTAAACTTGTGTAATTAACTTCCAAGTTGTGTTGCATACATTAGCATGGCTCAGGCTGTCGGGATGAGACACAGTCATTAGTATCAATGCAGCATACTGTATGTGTCTGCATATTGTTGATTTCTGTAGCCCAAACAAAGGAACTACTGTATATCATACAGTAGGCTATAGAGCTCTCTGAGTGGAGTCTGCATGTCCTCCCTGTGTTTCTGTGTGTTTTCTATGCAAAGTTTGGCTTCATGCTGTTCAAAGACATGCATGTGGTGGGTAAATTCACATAGTTGTCCATAGTGAATGAATGTCAGACTGGATGGTTTATCAGTGTTTGTCTAAGTGTCAGTCCTCCAACTAACGAGCCACTGTTCATGGTGAACCCTGCCTAATGCCCATAGTTGCTGGGATCGGCTCCAGCTGCCACGACAATAAATGAATGAATAATATTATAGGATATGATATGATATGAATACAGACAGTGTTTTGTGGTGCAAGCTCACATGTACCGTAAACAAAAGGAAGTGATGAATTAGTAGAGGCTTGAAATTTAAATGATGCAAAAGTGTTACAGATGTTTGATGGTTTACAATGAGTGACAGTGATTACAACAAGACACTCCTTTATTCTGCCAGGGACTGTGTTGCTTTCTGAATGCCCTCGGCGCATGAAATATTACCCGAACTGATGTCGGAGCATCTGCGGGAGGGATACATTTGTTGCTAAGCAACAGCTAATGCTCGCAGCATGCTAACTACAGTTATGTTGAAATCTGGCTGTTATTCTTCTTTTAGTCATATTGTAATGCTGCGAGACAGTTGTAAAATAGTGTGTTTTATTCTCTAGCAAACACTAAAAGCACAGGTCTATACATTTATATTGATATTTCTACATAAAAGGCTTTTAGATGGGAAAAATAATCATTACAAAACATAGTCTATATCTTGTCTATTTAGCCTACTTAACCTCTGCATTCAGAACAGTCACATCACATGTAGCTTACAGTATGTTTCACTTAATGCAAAGCAGAAAGTATAATGCATGCAAGTTTAATGCTATTATATAATGAAAATGCCAATGCATCATGCTTTCAAAATAACACTCTATCCTCAATGTGTTTTGTGTGTAGCACTGGTCAGATTTTGGTATGTTAGCATTGCTATTGCAGTGCAATTGATGCTCAGAAATATGAGCAAATTTTATTTAAATAGTTAATTGTTCGGTTGTTAAAAGCCAATACGTTCATAGCTTGGTATATGGAGCGATATTTAATATTATGGTCGATTACATTGAAGTTTAGCTCAGAGATATGCCTATATTTTAATTCATATCATATTTGCTAGTACACTAATCATTTATGTATATATCACTGAGTGTTTCTGCTGCGTATATGGAGTAAAACTGTGAGCTCCTTTTTAAAACCGACAAAAGTATTTATCTGCTGCCTAGGCCTATGTAAGATCTGCAATATCAAAGTAGACATCAGCCTGAATTTATATGCGAGGCACTAAACACCTATATCCTCAAATAATCTGAATATTAAAGGAAGCAGGGGCACAAAGAGATGAGTGAAACGAGCCAATGTTTGAGCGAGGTAAAAGCTTTGTTTTGCAGCAAATGTTTTCATGGTGGAGGGGGGGTTGGGGGAAGGGGGGAATCAAACTGATATTTAGCCCCTACTGGCTTTTTTTTTTTTTTTTTTTTTTTCCTGCTTTTGTTTTATGCAAGGCTCTTTTTACCACATGGTAGTGACAGATTGTTTGAGCTGAAAGGAAAAGCCATTCGAAGCTAATTAAGCAGCCATTCCAGGCACTATTCGCAGGCAGGAGGGAGAGTAGCACAGGCATTTGTCAGCGCCAAACCAACGTGGGTTTTATTGACGTCCCGGCCGCCTGACTGACAGCTCCGCCAGCTCTGGGCCAATAGGAAACCGCCAAAACACACAGCAGCGACGGGATTGGACGGAGCGCAGAGGAGGGAGGGGGTGGCCCCACGTGGGGCCAGTCCTTGAGACTAACACGTGATTGGCTGATGTCCTCCAGCGCAGACGTGTTGTAGCCTACCTACTGCTGCTGATAGGAAGCTTGTAGATGCTTGAGGTCTCGTTAGAAATAGGTCGATCAATTCAAGTCACTCAAAGGACACTCTGCTGTAGATTAAGCGGTATTCACATCTTCTGCACGACGCCAATGAATTTCTACGAACTCACGCTTTCTTGTCTTACAAAAAGTACAGCTACGATGCACATTAATATTCTCTTTTTCTTTTGCTGTGCAGATTGTAAAGATTCAAAACACGCTGGGCTACAAAGGCATGCGTAAAATAGTCAAACTAGGGCTAACCAGTGCGTAAACGTCATTAAATTAAGGTAAAGAAAGGGCTTTAAAGATTTCTGGGGTTATATCTATTTATTTACATACTTATTCGACTTTTTAAAATTGATAAATCTTACAAAGACCTACCTCTAATCCCTCGAGCTCAAACATAGGCTTGCAATACAGGGACATATAAATTATTGCCTTTTGTTTTTGAACAAGTTGTTGAGCCCACTGAAATGTCACTTCAAATCCAAAATGGCGAGCATGTGAGGTCACACACACCGCGAACCAATCAGCGGGCCGTATTCCCCCCCGCGCCCCACGTGGGGGACGGGGCTCCGTGATTGGACGGTGCGGCTAAACAGTTTGGAGGACGCCGATTGGTCAACGCGGGGCCCCCTCTCCGCAGACGGGTCCTCGTGTCAGTGCTCAGTCTGTGTGTGGTACGGAGCGGCGGAGGAGCGGAGTACACCCAGCAGCAAGCGAGTGCTACATTTTTTACAACGCCCCAAATGTTCTCATTTTCCTACTGAAAATTAACTTTTGGACTACGCGTGGATCGTGTCTGAAAACGGGATCTAATTGGCGTTTTCTTTGTAGTTGCCTGCCGTCAACAACTCGTCAAATTTGAGTGTTTTTTTTTTTTTTCTCTCACGTAACGTCCTCGCGGAGAGACGCACTCCGCCAGCGGGTTTTCAAAGGACTCTCAAAGGGGCAGAGGAAGAAAAAGAAGAAGTAGGCTATACTCTTCTCGAAAACAGACCGCCAAAAGGTTTTTACACCGCTTCAACGACGACTACAAGGCAAAGGATATTACGCGTTGTTTGTGTGGATACTATTTTGTTCTACCTGTGCGAGGAGAGGACCGAGCCGAGACAAAGGTAAAGAGGACGACAGCCGAGGAGCCGCTAACGAGGCGGCGGCGGCGGCGGCGGCGGTGGCTTTATGGCAGCCCACTTTGAGAGCTGCACCGCCTTCTCTCATCTTTCCGGATCAACAAACAAACCGACGTGCGCGTTTGTCGATTAATCAGTGACAGCTCAGTCGATTTACAGAAAAAATAAATATATATATAAAAAAAAAGCCAAAAGCGCAGTGTGATTAAAAGTCTCAACTAGGGGATTTATTTGATACCTCCAGCGGCGTGTGGTTTTTACAGCGGGCCCCAGTGCAAACTATAAAGTGCACCAGCTTGAATTATGTGCAAAGCCTAATGAAAGATTTAGATTCTCTCTTGCTTTGATCGTTTTGTTAGCGTTAGGGACTTTTCTGGGGGATTCTGCTCACGTATTTGTTAAAGTTATTTTAAATGCTATTTTTTGTTATCATTATCAGAGCCAGGTGTTCCTTTGGTCCATTTGACTTTACATTTTACAACCTTTTCTCCCTTTAAATGCAGATTCGGTCATGTTTGTCTCGTCTAGTTTACTAAGCCTTTTTTTAAGTGGTTTCTATTGAAAATCTATTAGTGGCCACCCTTTGGAGTCCTAATCCTAAGCAAAAAAGGAGCAGAGATATGCTGCACAATGCAAAGTGTTTAATATGCAACTGGGGCTATCTTTTTGTGATTATGTAAAGTAGCTGCTACTCAGTTTAAGATGTGGTTCTGTTTTGTTCGTGTCTAGGTCCTGAGCAGAGGGGCTGTCCACTATTGGTCAGCCTGCTTTGTCCGCCACATTATCGCTGAAGGGAAGCCTGGCAGTGATTTAGAGCTCCAGGGAATACACACTAAAGCGTATTGTGTGTGAAGAGCTCGCCATGTATCCACAAGGCCGGCATCCGGTGAGTAGCTGTGTGTGGTTATGAGTAAATAACACGGCAGAACCTTCAAAGTATCCTAATGAGCCCATCAGAGGGGCGCTCATCCACACTGCACTATTTATGGTTGGCTCCGACAGTGCGTTTTTTTTTTTTTTTTTTTTTTTTGCAACATGAGCAGCTTTTTATCCTCTCCACTAGCCTTTGTGCACTTTAGTAATCTCAGCTGTGGTAAAATATGTGCTTTATTCTCGGTAACAGGTTATGTAAACACCACAGATATGCACAGTGCATTATTGGTAGGGCTGCACAATATTAATCAAACATGCAGTGTAGCAATAACTACGTGGGATATTGCAATAACAATATGACTTGCAATTCTGAAGCAACCTTTTTTTTAGCCAATTAAGTGGCCTTTAATACACTGTGTGCAGACAAACGGACGGTAAACAGTGCAACAGTCTTTGATGAAGAGGCACAGGTCCAAAAGTCATCAGTGTATAATCCAGAGTTCTACAGTTGACTTTTAGCTAGTCTTTAGCTGGTGTACGTGGTCTGAAACTCTGATCCGACGGGTATTTAATCCTATGAAGTGGAATGTTAATGGCTGTTGTGATAACCATTTATTTTAAGTGCGTGCACCCATAATTACGAGTATCTTTGCTTTCTTATTATGCAGTACTAAAAACATGTGACAATTACCTGTTCTTGGAGTCAGTTTTCCCCTGTCTGGTGATTCTTATTAGAGCAGTGTTATACAACAAGCAACTGTCAAGAAATAAACATGTATGATTAGAGAGTTATAGAAAAAGAAGATGCTTAACTGGCAATGTCATTCACACTTGTCTTTCATTTTCAGGCCCCTCACCAACCGGGCCAGCCGGGCTTCAAGTTCACCGTGGCAGAGTCCTGTGATAGGATTAAAGACGAATTTCAGTTCCTGCAAGCCCAATACCACAGGTAAATTAGTGTAAACAGTTCTGGTTTCCTGGAAATGCAAGAGGGACTTATACAGGTCTGGTGACTGTCACACTCCAGTCACAACAATGCCATGCTCACACTAATAGCTGAATTTGAATTAGGCACTTCAGAGTGAATTTGTGCTCTTTCTAACTATTGACTTACTTAATCATAGACAGCAAACATGTACTCAACTAGTTGCTATTTGCACCTGGAAACAACATCTTTTGCCCCTATTTTATCTTTCGGTTACATAATACAGCTTGTACTCTTTAGCCAGTCTAGCTTAATAGATAATTTAAATATTAAGGACTAGCGTATGTTCCCTTACCATTCACTCACAGCACACATACATAGTTGCTTGCCATTCACATCTGAACTCAAACTATCCTTTGTATGAAGAGTATGTGGCCAATTGCAGTTCACCGAAGTAACAATTAGATACAATCTTGCATAATGTGCCTTAAAAATATGCAACTTGACCTCACAAAGTTCCTTTTAAATGACACATTTGTTCTCTCTCCCGAAGTCTTAAGGTGGAGTACGACAAGTTGGCCAATGAAAAGACAGAGATGCAGCGTCACTATGTCATGGTAAGGCTTTGATTTAATGACAGCGCCTCCCTTAGCCCCAGGTGAATGGACACAGGTGTTGCGGGCCAGAGTGCTGTTGATTCTTGCTGTGTTTTTATTAGCTGCAGGCGCCGAGCAAGGGTCAAATGTCCAGCTATTGATTATAGGGTGTGCGCTGACCCCCTCTGTGGCCTAGGACTTCTCCCACCCCCAACAGCATGTCCCGCTGGGCATAATGGCTGCCACTTTGACCCCACCCTGGTCATGCTTATTAGTGTACTATAATTTCCTAAGTGAAACAGAGCTAAAGCTGCATTAAATTAGGCACAAAACTAGTCATCTCAAGTGACTTCTGTTCTGCTCAGGTATGTTGGCTGGTGACTTGTTTACCGTTAGCAGATGGCGCAAGAATGCTCAGAAGCCATAGTTTTCATGTATTTTTGCTTAGCCCCCAAGCATGTATGTGTTTTACTTTTAAATAATGGCTATGTCTGTAATGGCGGTGCATGTTTCGGCTTAGTTTTATGGCTTCAATAACCGTCTTTGAAGGAGAAGCACAGGTCTTAAAACAATTCATGGTTAACTTTTGTACTTGTTCAGCATAACGTAGTCATAAACACTCCCCATGTATTGTACAGCTGGATATCTATCACTTGTTAATGTTTCCATCCAGTCACTGACAGTACACACTAGGGCTGCACGATATGGAGAAAACATGCGATATTCGATAACTATATTGAAAATTGCGATAATGATATTATTGCGTTATTTGAAAATTTAGCCTACTTTTTCAACATAGTAAGTTAAATTCACTACATTTCACAAAAATGTAAGTTTCTGTATTTATAAGTCAAAACAGCGACAAAGTCAAAACTTAACCCAGACTAAACCAGGAATAAAACAAGGACTAAGCTGTGACTAAATTAAGTAAATTACCACTAAAACTGGACTTTTTAAACATCTTTATTTAGTCACAACACATGTTCTTTTAAAGCTCTGGTGGAAAACTATTCTTCAGTGTAAATCTCTGTCAGATGGAAGAACACAGCAACATATTTCGGTTCTTGCGATACGGATATTGCGTTTGCTGATATTGCGATAACGATAATTTTGTGATATATTGTGCAGCCCTAGTACACACATGTACGAAGTCCTTTTCCCATTTGCCAACACTATCTTTGTCAGTACAGAACTACCATTTTGTTGGTTGCTAACAACATTTGGGTTATTAAACTACTACTACTATCTTATGCTATTTTGTATCTTTTTAAACATCGAGTATTGCTAGAACAGCATTGCACATATTACAACCTTCAAAAACATTATCTGACAAAAAAAAATTACATGCAGAAATAGGTGAAGAGGACAGCGGCATAGTTTTTTTTTTGGATAAATGAATTGGAGCAGACTGGATGTAGAGGGCTTATAGATTGGTCAGTGCTTCCTGGAGAAGGCAGGACTTTGCTCGTCGGTGAAACTGAGCGTTTTCAGCTCCTGAGAAGGGCAGCGCCTCAGCAAACAGGTTTACGCTGACTTGTAACTACATGCGTGGATGAAACAAAATACTACTCCAGGTATATTTTTGAGGTGCAAACAACAGCATAACGTGGTGAAAAGCTCAGAAAAGTAAATTTAGCATCAACCCATAAAATGCATTGTGGTCTGCCTAACTTCTGAGCTAAAATATGCACAAAGATCATGTTTACAAACACTGAAAAGGTCTATTGTGTGATTCCTGATACTGAATAGGAGAGTCTTATTAATACAGTAGTGCTGTTGTTAAAAAGGGTGAATTCTATGTAGTTATTGATTTATTTGCTATGATTTGAGATGGTTTGTAGTTAGCTGAGATTTTCAATTTTAAGCTGTTTAGATGGGCATAAGAATAAAAGTCTCTGTGTAAAATGAACCTACAGCTTGCACAAAGTTGTTCTGTCTGAATAATTATTCTTTTGATGGTGTATGGCTTTTTGATGCCTTTCGTGCAAACCAAGCAACCAGCTAATTTTCAAATTCTGTAACTCGTAAAAAATGTGTGAACCACAAAGACATTAGGTTTCACTGCATTGTTTGTTGTCTTCCCTAAACCGTCTTATTAGGCAAGCCTACAGTGCAACAGACGTATTCTGACCAGTAACCACTTCCCCCTTATGCTAGTAAATGTGCTACATGCGTTTTGCAATGACATGATAAACATTGTCTGTGCCCAGTGATAATTAATCTTATAGTGGTACATTTTCTAGTGAACTTGCACGTCCGCAGTGCTTATCTCAATGATTATCAAATTTGTGCTATGTTTAGACTGTGTGTATCGGCTTTCTCTTTATTATTTGCCTAAAAAGAAACTTGACAAAGCAGTAGTTTAGTTAAGTTGCTCTTTAATGTTTCAAAGCCACAGTCGGACAGCTGTAGCTCTATAATGGATACAAGTGGTTTGCTACAGCTAACTCTTTAGATCTGTATCTATCAGTCAGTGGCTCATAAGATAATGGCACGTAGTTGTGGATGAGTTCTCTGGCCAGGCTTGGGACTGGCACAAACATACACTGGCTGAATTTTGCCTAAAAACAATGCGTAAATGTAGGACTCATTTATCTTTCTATTAGCTAATAGCCGTGCAAATGAGCTATTTTATACTGTGTACATTCCCCACCACAGCAGGGGGCAACAAACAAAGCTCCCCAAAAGAAGAATTTTCCATACATATACAATATGCATAATTATCGTTATCGCAATATCAGCAAACGCATATCTGTATCGCAATCGAATGAATATATCACAATAATGCTGTGTTCTTCCATCTGACAGATTTTACACTGGAGAATCATTTTCCACCAGAGCCTTAAAAGAACATGTGTTGTGACTAAATAAAAATGTTTAAAAAGTCCAGTTTTAGTGGTAATTTAATTAATTTAGTCACAGCTTAGCCTTGTTTTATTCCTGGTTTAGTCTGTGTTAAGTTTTGATTTTGTCGCTGTTTTGACTTGTAAATACAGGAACTTACATTTTTGTGAAATGTAGTGAATTTAACTTACTATGATCAAAAAGTAGGCTCTATTTTCAAATATCGCAATAATGTTATTGCAATTTTCAACATAGTTATTGAATATTGCATGTTTTCTTCATATCGTGCAGCCCTAACATATACATTACAGTTACAAAACATGAAATACTGATGCAGAGGTGTCCAAAACTCTTTCAAAAAGCCTGAAAAAAGCATAATATAGGACCTTGTAATAGCTTAATTCGTTGCTCTCACATGTCTGTTACGTGAAAGTGCACAAGACCATAACAACCCTGACATAAAAGTGCTATTGTTATCGCAATTGGTGTTGTTGCAATGATACATTTTGATATATTGTTGAGCAAGTAACCACAGACGACAATGACTCATTTGTATTATCGGCTACTGTTGCATTCATCTGGTGCTTATAAAAGAACGCTTAGAAAAAAAGACGATTCGACTAAGATTTTTGTGGACAGAAAATATCTTGTGCATAAAGACTTCCACTCTTTAATTAGCTTGGCTGATTTAATATTTATCTCATAGAAGAGCAATTTATTTCCGAATGTTTAAGCATACTTGAAGTTGAATTAAGCTATGAAGTGAATTATGAAACGTAATTCACCCTTGAATTCCCCTTGCGCTTTAAAAGTCGTGTATAATCTGTTTAGTGTAACTAGTCTATTGACATATTTTTACACAAACATGTAATCTTGGCTTTTATCATATCTTCACGCTGTCTTTTCTTCTCTCTGTTACAGTACTATGAGATGTCGTATGGGCTCAACATTGAGATGCACAAACAGGTATGTAGCCATATCACAGATGGCTTGTGTAAAACCAAAACATGTTTGTTGTTTTTTTCTCCCGGTGACTAAGAATACACACACACACACACACACACACACATGCTTGCTGACCTTAGCTGGTGCCCTCATCCTAAAACGCCTTCAGGACGCATTCCCATACTGGCTTCTTCCTGTAGTGAAAATGCTGACAGGCTAAACAACATGAAGGGCTGGCTGCCTGATGGGGACGGTTTGATAAGATTAAAGTGAAGTATTTGGCAGACTGTCTGGGAGGATGTGTTTTTATTTTATTTTTTGTGTGTTTTTTTTTTTCCGTGTATGTGTGTTCTTCTCGTGAGCGGCGCACATGTCAGGAGCCGAGTATGTCTCCCCAGTGCCAGCACAGCTAAAAGCTCATTAGTGGAGCTGCCACCTCGCGCCGGGCAGCCTCCCGCTACACAGGGAGCAGGATGGATGAATAGGACAGATAGTGACTGCAGCTGCATCCCACACCACACAAGCTGTTTGAATATCCTCCACAAAGGCCAGTAAATGTATTCAAATCTGCTCAGCCAGGTTTCACATCTGGGTTTTAGAGAACGTGCTGTAGTGGGTCATTAGCCTTGTTGTTTGTTTGTTTTCGCTGGTCTTTGGTCGACCAAGTTGTTGGATGTTGTTTGTGTGCTCTAAACGGCTTTGTTTTAATCTATATATAGGCTATCTTATAAATACAGCAGCTAAATATGACACCAATTGCTAATGTTCTCTACCCACTCACAATAGTCACACATGTGGTCAGTCAGTTGTCATTTGTGTCAATGTATGTGGAAACAAACTGGTATTTTATCATTTATTTGCACAGAACGACTTTTAAATTGCTTGCTTTTAGCTGGGGTACGCTGCTGTTTTTGATTATGTACCAGCATTAACCGCTACAGCTTGTTTATGAAATATAGCTCATTTTGATTTCGAGTGTTTTGGGAGTTAACAGTAGGTACCACCAGGTTTTTATCTTGTTTAATTTAATAGATGGTTGTTTCTTGGTCTTCCTCGCAGCTGGTGCTCTTGCTATGACCAGTTTAGAAACATGTTTGAAGTGAGTTCACTCAGAGTTTAGCCAAGTGAAGCCATTAGAGCAAAGAAAGATGATTTACCATGGAAACGGTAATCAAATGGAGCTTGCCATTTTAGAGGATGGTTAAAGTTATGTAATTTATGTATTGTATTTAATATATTTTAAATGTATTTTTAGATGTGCCCTTATTTTATTGTAGACTCCCTGTTAGTGAAGTTATTGGGATCAGCAGGGTTGAATTCACATGCCGCTGCCACATATTGTTCCAGTTCCAAGCCCGTATAAATGGTTAGGGTGAATCAGGTAAGAGCATATGGAAAAGAAAAGGAACAGCAGAAAGTGGCTTCTTAACATTTTTTAAATTGTGATTGTGTGAAGCGCATGCTGAATTATGAAGTGCAGAAAAGTTGTGCAGAGATATTTAAAAAGAGCTATTTCTAAATGACACTTTAATCAAAAATGTTAATGACTTGAAATGTATTGCCTACACAGCTTCTTATTCAGCCACCAAAATAAGGTAAATGTATTTAAATGTAGATTAATTAAAAATATATGAAAGTAATGGACATATTTCATCTTGGTTTAAATAATGTGGTTAGTAGTGGAATTAAATAGAATGTGCATCCCATCATGGCTGAAAAAAAGGGTGTCCAACCAGAGCTAATGCAGAAATGCATATACCAGTTTAGGTTGCCATGGTAACTGACTCTCATGAAAATCATAAGTTTGCCTTACTCTAGGTTTCATAACCTCTGAGTTTAGATTCAATCTGCTTCTTGAAACACGACCATAATGTGATGTGTTGTGCATAGTGTGCTGTGGTTTAGTGAGGACACTGCAGTGGCTATGCATTGTACAGTCACACAAGCTTCACCAATATATCTGTTTATGCACAACCAAAACATTTACGCAGATCTTTTCTGTAAGTCGTGTTTATTCTGGGGCAGGTTGTTTTCCTCCTATATTTTCCAACTTTATTCCTACAGACAGTTGGCTGAACGTTTCTGCTCAACATGGTGATGAATGTAAACAGTCTAAGGACCATGTGTTGCTTTGAGAGCTCCAAACGAGGCACGCGTCATGGCTACAGTCAACATGTTTGGACATATCCCACATGTCTTCATTAGAAAAATACATCCCTGCGTAAAGCTGCTGTTAGCTCCGACTAGACCACTCTCAGACATATTGTTTTTTAGTCTTAAAATGGCTGTGCGTTCCAAATGGCCCCTCTTTTGTCTTTGTGCTCTCATCCTTCCATTCTCTCTGATTGTGCCTTGCCCTCCGTTTGGCCTCCAGCTCCTCCCCATGCCGCCGTCCTTTCATTGCTTTGCCCTCCTTTTGCGACGCCTTGTGAATGATGGCCCCCCGTGTCACAAAGCAGTGTGATATGATGTATTGAAGTGGGTGGGTGTTATGGCCGAGGGGGGAGGAGACTTTAGAGCCCCATACGTTGAGAAGGTTAATGGCGTCGGTGGGAGGCAAGAGCTGTCTGAGTGCTGCATTCTTATATGGAAAGTGTATCAGTTTTTGAGGAAAACAGTTTAAGCCCCTTATAGGATATTATTAAAAAATTGATCCGTGAAAGACATTAAACAATGGGGACGGTCCCATTGGCTGTTGGTCTTCATTGGCTTGTTAGCGTTGAATTAATGGCTGACAATTATAAGAGTGCAGTGCCATGAAATGCAGATAATTATCGCAATGACTAAAGATTTTACAGTGTCATCTAAAGTTTCTTATCAAGGATCAACTGGAAAACTCAACCATGCTGTTGTCAGGGGGTAGTGCAGCATCTTATGGCTAACATAATCCTTTACTAGCGAATTGGAGGAGGTTGTAAAGCGGATACTAGCACCGAACTGTTAACACGGGGGTAACAGAAGAAGGCAGGAAGGGAGTGGGGCGCCTCAGGGTAAACGGTTTAATCGACTGCTCCTCTCCTGTGAATCTCCTTTGTTTATCAATAAGCCTACAGAGCGCCGTGAATAATGCATGACTCCTGCCGTCTCCCCCCGCCTCTTCCTCCCATCTCCGCTTCTGCCAGGGTGTGTAATGACATCAGCCACAAGTAAACAGACGGCCCCTCAGCAAGAGCTCTGATTGGCGAGGAGCGAGGGGGGGCTGGATTATTGGATGCAGCCAGGCACATTACGACGCTTTTCAGAAAGATTTATAGCAGTGTGGGAAAAGGCACAAGATGCTGTGTTGTTACAAAGCTGGATTGCAGATGAATTTAGGTGTGTGCTGTATTATATTAGATTGTGAAGGATTACAGCATGTTGACAATCTGTCAAAGCAGTGACATGCTCTATAGTTTTGTGGTGGAACTTACTATAAATAAATCAAGAGTAGAGAATATATATTATAGAAATGTCTTATAGTGTGTGAGGTGATGTAGAGGTTGTTTTTATAACTTCTGTTAGCATTTAATTTTTACAAGGACGGAACAATGTCTTAGTCTCTTCTGGAACGCGATGGCTGCTGCATAGATGGTAAATATAACATGGCATACAGTGTATGCTTCAGGAAATGATGTGATAATATAAATTTAGTATTAGATGTGTAGATGCAGACTAAGGCTTCAGAGTAGGGCTGGACAATATGGCAAAAAAAAATATTGATTGGTTTTTTCTTTCAGTTTTCAGATCATTTATGTTTGTTTTTTGTGAGAATATTGCATAGCTATATTTTTGCAGAGGCCTACACAAAACAACAGTAAAGTAGCAGCAGTGTGCATTACTTTCACAGTGACATCAGTGAAGACATCAGTGTCTTTTAGTGTTAACCCTTTCTGCTTCTAAAGGCCAGCTCTATTATAATTTATTCACCATAAAAAGCTCCAGAGCACATGGCTAATCTGCATACATAAACAAAGTACTAAGCTGTTCAGTCTAGCCATTTTGCTGCCACCTGCTAAAGTATGGCATTAGAGAGGTAATATGACTCGTTTCTCTGTGATTGTTAGTGTTTTTAGTGTCTATAAAGTCTCCACAGACAGTATTAAGCTGTTCTGGGCGCTAGTAGCAGCATTAGTCCACAACACAGTGGACAAAGCAGCTCTTGGAGGACACAATTTCCACTAAATTCAATTTTACAAAATGGCTATTTTTGATATTGTCCCCCCAAAAAACAAAATGGAAATTATTAAATTTATTGAGTTAATTAGTGCTTTTCCTGATTGGAAAAGCATGTGCCCCATTGTCAACAGTCTGTGTAATATATTTCTCTTCAAGGTACTAACTTGAAATTTGATTGTCTAATATATCAGAAATATGATTTATTGTTGAATGTGTACTTACTAATGAAAAACAAATACATTTTTTTTTACATTGACATTTTAGCAGGTCATAGCATAGAACATGTCTCAAATTTTCATGCATTTGGCACAGATAGTCGGCAGAAATGTTAGATTTGTTGATTGTTTTTTGTTTAGAGGCAAGTCTTTCATTTCAGCTCAAAAAAGCGAAAGTTAATTATTGTTGGTCATATTATCTTTGCTCATATACAATTTTTTTGTGTCTGTAGTCTATAAAAGACATTAAGATTGTTGTTCTGGCATAGAAATATGATCGGATGTTTTGTCATATTGTTCAAACCCTTAACCAATAAATACAACTAGCTGGCACATGGAATTCGTCGTAATTCATGTGAAGCTTAGACAGCAGATCTAGTGAACTCATCTGATGGCAGTAGAGGGATCTGTGTGGCAGCTGGGGGTAATTTGTTTTGACAGTGTCTCTTATGATGGCGAAGAACGCAGGCTGGAGGTAATCACCCTCGCTCCTGTCAATAAGTGATTTTAATTAGCGCAGCTCGTTAGGCAGCCTCAGCATCATGCCCCGCTGACTCCGGTGTGGGTGAGGTGGGACTCACTTTGTTTTTCTCCAGCTAGCTCCTCAGCTGCTGGTTTGTCTTGTGTACTTTTGCAGGCATGGTGATTGCACATCCCTAGTGAACATGAAGCAAAGTCAACATAAAAACAAGCAGAGTGTAAGGTCTACTGTAATTGGCCGTTAGGTTTAGTTGCACCTCCATCCATTTCCTCACTTGTTGAATGAGCAAAGGAGGCAGGAAAATGGTGTTTTAAAGACAGCCATGTCAGTTTTGTAGATAGTGGGAGATGGAGGAGGGGCAATGGGAGCATAAGGGCCAGCTTGTGCAAATGAATAATTTATAGAGGGTTTCGGGAATTGTTTGCCAAGGTGATGATGGTCGACTTGTCTCTAAGCCAAAACAAACGGACTACAAGAACACACAGTCTCTCTCCGGGGAGGTTACCAGGGCCTGTAGCGCAGTTTATTTTGATAGCTAGGTTAGAAAGGCTGCTGGGGCAGTGTTAGGCAATTAGTGTCTGGAGGTGTGTGTAAACTCAAGAGAAACAAAACGACTGCATCCGTCTCAGTGTTGACATAAAAGATTTTATCGAGATATTTCAATATGACCATAATCTGCATATCATAATGCACTTTATTTATCATGGATAGTTTAAAGAGGAGTGCATGAAACATTTAGGGAGGAAGATATGACTTTAAGTTAATGTTGATGGTATAGCCTGGTACCGAGATTCACATCCATCCCATTCATCTCTACGAGAGAGCAAAATAAAAATATTATTTTTTGACATTTTTGGGCAGCAGGAATGGATGGTTGTTGTTTATATATTCATTTAAAATTACTCTGAATTGCTATAACCCATGGATGGATGGATGGAACTTCCAAAAGTAGGATTTGTGGAGATTGATGAATTAAATCTGAGCATACAATGTCAAACTATTATGGTTTCTGATACTATTTGTCCTGCATAACATTGAAATTAAGAAATGTAAATTAAGTAGCCTTTAGCTTATATGCTAATTATAAATGCTAATTGCTACATTAAATTATACGGCTTAACGCCCACACACTTGCTAATGTTATGAAGCCAGGCTCTGATATTACTAACATGAGGTCGAGTGGTTGTCAGTTGCCAAAACTATCTTGATTATACCTAATTTGCGATGTTTGATGGCTAGCGCTAATTGCTCCATTAAAAATGTATTATCGTCTTTTTTAACTTCCAGTACCAGTCTTTGGAACGCAGATGTTCTGTTTACAAACACAAGAACGGTCTATAGTTTAATGTTGAGCTGGAGGCAGGTAAGAATTCTATGGTAGAATCTGCTGCTAAAGAATCAAAATACAGATGTCTTTTATGATAAATATCTCTGCAAGTACTAAGACTATCCACATGAAACAAAAACTGGCACAAAGTTCAAAGTCTTATGTGTCAGCACAAATGACCTAAAGTGAAGTTATTTCTTCACTATAGCGTCAAAAAGTGCAGATATTATTCAACCACACAGGCCTGATTGCTGTTAGTAGACTCGGTGTATATTATGGTGTGATTGTAGACCCAGTTGCTAACAAAAAATGATCAGGGTTAACGTTTGTGAATTTTCTGTTTGGATATTTCTTTTAAAATTAGCACCTCGCCTATACATTTATTCAGGCCCCTGCCCTACAATACAATTAAAGGCACAGTTCATGTAGAAATGATATACTATAAAATTAATTACTCTCAGAAGCAAATTATTGCATAAAACCTAGGCTCTTTTAAATGAACAGCAATGGTTGGTCGGCAGCGTTGTCCCGAGTGGTAATTGCAATGAAGTGAAGGGAGTTTTATGTGAATAGGTCTAGCTGCCCAGGCTAATTGACACCAGTATGACTAAATGAGAATTAAATCCCCCATATGTTCCCACTGAGATGGACGACACTTGAGTTTTGTGCATCTGGGCTCAAAATAGAAAGAACCCGCACATGCAAAACATCCTTCATGCATTCGTAATGAACTAGATACCTCTAAGTGGCTCTTTTCTTGCTCGGCGCTGGCTGTGAAGATAATTCTCCAACAGCCATCTCTGCCCTGCCTCCCATCATATGCCACTTGTTTTCCTTGCCAATTGAATCCTCGTCAGAGCGCACTGTCCACTCGGGGGCTAATGCCTGCAGCGACAAACAGCCAAATGGCTTTCAACGCACCATTGACAGAGGGATGCACTGGAGAGAGCCTCTTGAAGCTCTGCCGCTACTAGACAACCCTGAGTACCTGTAATTGTGGCGGCTGCTGTGAAAGGCTCCAAAGGCTTCTGTTTTCAGTGGATTTAAGTGACAATAAACTCTTTGCAGTGCCTGTGTCAGCCCCTAAAAGCTCTGTGGAAAATAGTACCTCCAAAGAGAAGCGAGTCACTTAAGAGGGCCTGAATCATAATGTGTTATCTATATTTCTACTGAAAAAAAGGCTGCATGTCATTTGAGCTTTTCGTTTATAGAATTCCAATTGAAATTGTCATCTTTGAAAGGAGAAAATATGATAGAACATGCAGTCATGGGTTAGATTTGGCATAATTACATTGGCGTCTCACAGGAAGTCAATCAATAATTTAACATTCATTGTTTGCACTTTGATGAGATTTGCACATCAAAAGCTCACATTGTAATTTGCTATTGAAGACAAGACACTATTTATTACACTTCCTCAATGTATCTTGAAATCCTTGTTGTGTTCTTTGAGATTTCGACTGCATCTTAGAAGCCAAAACAATCAGATTCTTTGTTTTCAAAATGCATTGTTTTGGTTTGGCAGGAACTTGTATTATATTTGTAGAGTTGGTTGCACAGAGCTACATTTGCCTTAAGGCTTTGACACAGGACTATAGGGCTAGTTAATGAATGGTTTCAGTCTATTTATTTTTTTCTCGCTGATAGTCCCTTGCCATTGGCCTGCATGTAAAAAACACTGATGTTATAATTTTGTTTTCTCATCAAAAACATACCTGGGGTTGTGTTTTGTTTCATTAATTAATCATCCAAAAACAATGTACAGCTCTGTTTTCACTGATTTTGCACAGATATTTTTCATTTTGTAGTGAAATGGCATCATATCAAAAGTTTAAGAAAGTAAAAAGCTTTTGGTTTCTGTTCAAAAGAGCACAACAAAACTGCACTCTGCTAATCTCTACAGCTGTTTTTTGTTGGTACAGCACAATATATTTCAAGTACAGAAATACAGTATGTGTTATATTCGGCCAGTTTTCCCACATCATTATGACTGTTGTTGCTTTCGTTGTGCTTATTGGAGGTATACTGTCATATACAGGCTAACTATTTTACATGCTAGTTTACTTGCGCACCCAATTAAATGTTCTGCTTTTTAGGTGACACTTTTGCTTTTCTCTACTCAAAGCATTTTATAGTTGTTAGTTTTGAAGTGGACTACTGCAGCTTCTTGTGCATAAGCATTGTGTAATCAGCAGCTGAGTTCACAGCTCCTCTACTGGCTTGGCAGACATACTACAGTGTTTACAACAGCTGAATGGCACAAACCCTACCGGGCAGTGGCTATCTTTTGGTGTTGTCCTAAATTGATAAATGCTAAATGGACTCTCATAGGACTGTTAGCCATGTTTGCCTTCAACATTCATTACAAAACATAAGCAAATTGTGTCAGCGCAGCAATAAAAGGCCCATAGAAAATGAAAGGAAGTGCGATATTGTTGTGATTTTCACCTCTAGATCAGAAAATGTATGTAAAAGGAAGCTAAGAGTTGGGAAGCATTTAACCTCAGTGGCTGTTACAGAGCTTTTGGCGCAGTGGTTTTCCATGAACTGTCGTGCGGCGTTCTCTAAGATTGGTTTGTGGTGTGGGTTTTGTAATGTCGAAGCTCTAATGGCGCGGAGTGTTTTCTTTCAAACCTCATGTTGCTCCCCTCGCAGCCATTTCCCGAGAAGCCAAGATGATGCTGAAACACTAATCCTTTGCCGTGTGTCATCGTATCCCGCCCCCGCTAATGATGATGCTTTATGAGTCTCTATAGAGCAGCCCCCCCCCCCCACACACACACTCCTCACTGACAGCCCCCCTCCCCATTCACTCCTCACCCCTCCCTTTTCAACCCACTCCCAGTTATCCCTCATTAATTTCCCGTGCCGATCGGATCGACAGGCCGAAAATTCAATTTAATGACCTGCCTCTGTGCTGCGCCTAATATGATTTTACAGGCTGTTCTGGTCAGGGCCCCCAGTCCAATTTACATAACGATCAGCCATGCCAGATAGCGTTGCCTGGGCAACAGAGGAAGAGGGGAACACGAGGGGAGGGAGGGAGGTGGGGGTTGGAGGGCGCTGAGGAGATTAGCTGGGCGGGCTTGTGAAGTAGAAGGAGGTGGATGAGAGAAAACACAGCGTGCCTAAGGTCAGACAGGGTTGTGAGATAATTCCTGACAGGCCGGCAAAGGTCTAAGCTCCCTTTCCTTTGCTCTGAAAAGACGAGGTTAGCAGGACCACCATTTTTTATCCTTAGCTTTCCTCCCTCCGTCACAGTCAAACATGTTTAAATGACTGGAATGCCGCAGTGCATAACCCCCCTACACACCTGCCGAGCCCCCACTTTTATTCTCACAATCAATTAGTTCACCTCCCACGGTTCAGTCAAAGCACATTACTTTAGTGTCAAATCAGAAGCCATTCCTTTATTCTCCACATTGGTCTTCGTCTTCTCTCTAAGCTATAGGTGAAGCTGTTTGTTGCTTCTTATACAAGATATCTTTACTGAAACCTTGAGAATTGAGAACAACCAGTATTTATAAAATTAAGATCAGTTCAATACTTTAGTTCACTGACAATGCATTAAGACAAGCTTATAAAATAAATATATAATAGTGTCTGATTCTGTAATGGCAAACTGAAACATCATTAGTCTGCCAGTCAAAGCAGTTCGCCCCATAATTTGTATCATCGACCATAATAGTTCTACTACTGTCTGTTTGTGCTATTGCCCAGAGCGCACAAACCGAGCACCTTCTAGAAGTTGACAATTAGTTAATCTCTAGTTCAGTGAAACCACTGTATGTTAGTGTCAAATCTTATACCATTTCCTTTTTCTTGCTTTGTTGTTTCTCATCTATCTTCCCTATCATTCAAAAGAAGAGGTTATTAAAAAAACGTAAATGTGCTTGAGCAGATCGTCTTGGGACAGCGGAGAGTAAAGGGCGGGCAGTGAGGCATATCCATTTGTCCAAATGTAGCGCTCTAAGTGCTCCACATCAGTCTGGCTGCGCAGTATCATCTTCCAGCTAATATTGTGTGGTCGATAGCAAAGATGCCACTGATAGATCGGGTGGAAGAGTTAACCTGTCTGCCCGGGGCAGCCCCACCCCTCCACTGCGCCATAATTATGAAGTATAGCCCTCATTAGAGTCTCTTCAGCCAGATGGCATTAGCATATTTCAGCCTCCTAATGAAATAAGGTCTAATGGAGGCAGAAGAGAGGGAAGTAAATTTGTTTTAAGGCAATCTCAATTTAGTTAAGAAATGGCCTATCCAGATGGATGTAAACTGTGTGTTCCCATAACACACACTATACTATTTTGTATGTAGTTGAGGTGCATTGTTAAACATTTTGTGGTATACAGAGACTATATGGAAGTCATTAATCAACAATGTTTACCTTCAAAGCAACACTTGCCCTTAAAATGCCAAACTTTTGTAAGAACCAGTCACAACATACCATCTGTTCAACCAGTACTTTCTGTTTCTGCAATTTCCCAGGGTGGACAAACTGAGCACTACTGGAAGACGAGCACATTCATATTTTATTATTTAAAAACACTAAATTTTGCATGAAGGCATCAGACATATTTATACATTTCAAAAGTAAAGTAATTGTATTCCTAAATAGTCTATTTTGATTTATTTCACTAGATTTGCTCTTACACAACAGTAGGTCCCTGCAGAGCTACCGTAGGTGTTCACATGGAGTAGTTGAACAATGGTGTGAGAGGCACAAAAAAAAACCTACACAGCACAATTTTAATGTGTCTTTCAGTCACTGCCTCAACATGTAGCCCACCAGAGTCAAATAATATTGTGTTTTTCTTTTGCAGACGGAGATTGCAAAACGCCTCAACGCAATCCTAGCACAGATCATGCCGTTCTTGTCTCAAGAGGTAAGGACTGTCCAATATGGCAGCAGTTTAAAATGAGACTAATCTGATTTACACTGAGTACAGTACAGCAAAGTGACTTACTGAGTTAGCTATAATGAATCCTATAAAGGGTTTAGCTTGGTTTAACATTGTAACCTAGTTATTCCACCTTTTACATGTGCATCTTCTTCAAAACTACTCAATTATTAGCCTTTTTGATTAAACATTTTTTTCTAGACAGTGGTTTTGCAGTTGAATGTAATTAATTGAATAGCGTGTACAAATAAACACAACACTATGAATGTGTATATTAATAATAAACGAAAAGAAAATCTTACAACAGTGAACCCTAAGTGATGGGTCCCCTTGAGGTCCACTGCTCAATAGCATATTTAATTCAAATGTATATTGGAAAACAGCAGAGTACCGTACTTTCCGCACTATAAGGTGCATCGGATTATAAGGCGCACCTTCAATGAATGGCCTATTTTAAAACTGTTTTCATATATAGGGTGCACCGCATTATAAGGCGCATCCACTAGATGGCGCTGCACTAAAGGGAATGTCAATAAAACAGTCAGATAAGTCAGTCAGTCAAACTTTATTAATAGAATACAAACCAGCGTTCTTACAACTCCCTCGTTGAAAACAATTTATTTCCAACTCCATTTGTCACAGTTCAAAGCTACATGAACAGCGTTCGAGCGCTCAGTTTTCTGTCCCCTCAATGTCGCAACTCTTCCACTGAGATGGAGCAAAGGCCGCGCCTCCTTGTTCTTTTGCGGCAGGATCCATAAACACGCCTATGGCACACATGAACAGCTGGGACTGGAATTCCCCTTTACCGTTTTTACCGCTGTCACTTCGGCAATGCCCCCTGAATACGGTAGCCATAATTAACCAACATTGATCCATATATAAGGAGTACTGTCGGTTTTTGAGAAAATCTAAGGCTTTTACGTGCGCCTTATAGTGCGTAAAATACGGTATATAATATCTGTGTTCCATATTATGATAATTACATAGCCGCTTTTGACGTTGTAAAAGTTGAAAATGTTGTCTAAGTCAAACTCAACAAAAGCTAAGACAATTTGATAGCAAAATAATTAATTACTTTATTTAATACAGATATTGCCTTTGTTGATATTGTGTTAGTAGAAAAGACTCCCTCTTCTTATTGAATGCCTTTGCACCTTCTCCGACTCTATAGTCCATGCTTGATTTGCCTTTAGAATTGAGAATTGCTTGGTAAACCATCAGCCAACAGCAGGACGAGTGCATTTTTCAATCTTTTTCCAAATGTTTTTCATCCACGGGGGGTTCTCATCTCTGTATTTTTGTATTTGTAGCACCAGCAGCAGGTGGCCCAGGCGGTGGAGCGGGCCAAACAGGTGACTATGACCGAGCTGAATGCTATCATCGGGGTACGTGGACTTCCCAATCTGCCTCTCACTGTGTGTATACCCCCTTTTTCTTCCTTCATTTGACCCGGGGTCCAGGGGCAAACCTGCACGCACAGCGGACGATTGGCTCTCCTAATACAGGCATAAGCCATTCAAGCATGCTACATTACACTTAGTGGTCTGTCAGCTTTGTACGTCTCAACTCAAGTGTGGGCTGGGAAAGGGCAATAGTTTCAGGAGGGGAGCTGTGGTTAATGTAGTCAAGTGTATTACATTCGGTGTGGCATTTATAAATGTTTGGACTGAATGCCGTACCGCCGTGTCCCCGTCACTGCAGGATTGCCCCGTCTCCAGCGGTTCAGGATGTGTTTTATTTGAGTTAAAATGTCTGCACTGTTCAGTCTTCACTGTTAATTTTTTATTTGGCTGACTAATCATTTTCCCATGAGAACTTCAGACATAAAATGGACCAAGTTGTGATCACACCAGCATGTTTCTCACGTTTCAGTTTGGATCTGCTTCTGGCTATACACTTAATTTAACTTACTAATTATGAAAATGCATAGGGTTAATTGGTCAAGAAGAGTTCAGTCACATATCGTTTAAGCTAACTAGTCTGGACTTGATTAATAAGTATCTCTGTTTTTTTGTCATTAAAACCTTTTGACATAGACTAAAAAAGACCCAACTGAGATAAGATCAGCATGTTGAACTTAGCACATACTTAGCAATTTATGTACTAAATATGCTATAAAACCAAAATTCAGTGTCTATCTTTTTAACCCTGACTAGTATTAGCGTTATTCATGAGGTAATGCAAGTGACATCATAAAAACAGACTTGCAAAACAGATACACCAGCTATAGAAAGTAGTAACGGTTATATTTAGCCATAGCCCATATCCACATTAACAATACCTTAAAAGAGGTAGCGCTGCTTAAACAATTTCAAAATGTATTAGGTATAGATTAGTAGGAATCTCTGACTCTCTTTTTGGTTGATATTTTTTCCATGAGAACCTCAGACTACATGGGACCAAACTGAGATCAGATCAGCAGGTTTCTCACATTTCACTTTGGCTGCACTTTAATTAGATAAAGCTTCCAGCCAAGAGGCTTGCCCTTACCTCTGAGCAGATAACGCAAGGATTTAGACCGGTCAGCTTAGGACAGGAACTGAGAGTGCTGCACATAGTGTAAGTAAAGCAAACAATCATTATTTAATATAGCCATAAAAAGTCAAACATTAAACTGTACTCACATAAACCCAAGTGCACTGTAGCTTTAAAGATAATTTTTAATTGAATACACAAACACAGTCCTGAAAAGACAGTGCATACAATTTATTTGTTAAACTTGAGAAAAAAACATTTTAAACTTAACAAGACCTTAAGACATCATCAGTGTTCAGCACATACCAAAACTTTGGCCTGTCATATATTTGCACACTTTAATAAGAAAGACCCCCAGTGGCTGTTGGTCTATACCACTAGTTATCACTGAATTGATGGCAATGAATAATACAGAGAAATGTCTATTCCAGTGCAACAATTCAATTCAAGTCAATTCAGTTTTATTTGTAAAGCCCAGTATCACAACAAAAGTCGCCTCAAAGGGCTTCACAAACAGTTGATCAAACATAAACACACAATCAGACTTAACACACAATCAACACAAACAATAATTACACTAAACTAAACAGACCCAGGACACTCCTGTCTTTAGACCCTCCTTCTCGGTAAGGAAAAACTCCTAAAAAAAAACCCAGCTGTGGGAAAAAAAGAAGAAACCTTATGGAGCCCATATTGAAGGAGAGATCCTCTCCCAGGACGGACAGGCAGTGTGTCTAGGACTGTTAGTCCATCAGCTCATCTATAGGATTATAGTTCACTCTGTAAGGATTCATCCAGACGGGAGTGGGGTGAGGAAGGTCGAGGAAGTCCATAGGATGCAGCAGGTGGGCCTCATCCAGACAGGTGAATGGGGTGAGGCAGATCTGGGAAATCCATAGATTTCAACACCGTGAAACAGTCCAAATATAAAACAACATATAAAGAAAATAAAAGCAAAATGAATTTTGGATTAATATTGGAAATGCATTTATGCAGCCTTTAACACTGTGGGAAGTTGGTATAGTTTTGAAATCAAAGTAGGAAAGGGAGTTGGCGTTGTTAAATATGAAACTACAATGCTTCTTGCAGCCTGTTTTCGGTCTGCTTAGCTCTAATAGAAGTGTTTTCCACCTGCTTTTCTTTAAAAACTGGAGTAGCTGCTTTAATAGCCAGTTGGACCCAGATGGATAAGTGACCCTTTTGATTAGCAGAGGTTAGTGAGCGGTTAGCGAGTCCCAGTGGCCTGGGGTCACGTCTAATGAGAGGCGGATATCAAAATTCGATTACAGCAAATGAGCCACAGGAACACCCCCGGTTTTCAGAGTAATTACTCCTTTTTTGAAAGTCTACTCAGAGTGTTCACATCAGGGCTGACCCACACAGGCTTTAATTATTTGATCCAGACATGGCAGGTGATCAATCTCCATGTCCCCTCAGTGGAAGAGAGCAGAACATAGGTGGCTTGTCATTGAACTCGACGTGTTGTTCAGGGACAATCAGGCTCCTACAAACTCGTGATGAAACTAGACTGAGACTAGGCTTCTGACGGACTGATGGACAAACACATACTCTAACCGGACCTTATTGTCCCCACTGTTAAAATATAGAAACTGAGGGCAATGTCCAGCTTGTATAAAATAACACAATGGCAGTTCCTTACATTAATTTTGTTTTCTACCTATAACGCTAATAATCTATAAGCCCTCTTTCTTACCTTTGTCATGTCTGCCAAACTTGACATGTCTCTCCCTATGACATTTAAAAGGCTAGAAAATGCTTCGGAATAAGTTGTGATTAAAAAATGTGCCTAAGCCTTTACAAGACATTGATGTTATGTGAATGTTGATAGAGATTTACAAGGCAATAAGTTATTTAGCCTATTTATACTAAATGTTAGCCTGGTTGCAATCTGAAATTCTTAGGATTAGGCATTCAGCCTGATCTGAATTTAAGGCTGTGTTTACACTTAGTGGTCCGCAAGACTTGGTTTGCGACAAAAGTCTGCACTGTGTTGATGACCTGACTGGTCTGGTTTGAATTCACACTTAGCTCTGTCTAATGAACTGAACTGAACTGAGCGATAACACCCCTCCCCTGTAGTGGGCAGTTCATCAGTACTTACTGAGATAAATTCGAGAAGAAGAAATGCCGCTCATATATTGGCCAAATGTTTTTAGCTGAATATATTTTTATATTATCAAACGGCGCACTTTCTTAAATATGTAGCTAAGTATTTACTGAACACAGACATGCTAATAATGAATACATTTTGAAATCTATGTTGTGTTAGCTGTGTTTTTACAACTGTTAGCTATGTTAGCAACATTTAAAATAGCCTACAGTTTGTTAAAGTGGAACTCAGTAACTCGTTTCTTCGCTCTTTTTGCCTTGCCACCAGGAGCGGTGTGCACACCGCACCAAGGTTGCTGATTTCAGGCAGACCAGAGTTCGCTTGATAGGTCCACATCAGAGTACGGTGGTGCGTTCACACCTGATCAAACAAACTGGACTTTTCCAGTAAACACACCATAGTTTGAGTGAAGCGAACTCACTAAGTGTGAACACACCCTAAAGGGCAATACCCATGTTTGCAGCATAAACAAGACCAATACATTTTGAAAAACATGAGGTTTCAGACAAACTAACAGACTAACTATGACAAGTAGGCAAGGTAGGTTTGCAAATAAGTTTGAATGGGAGAGGTTCTAGACCCACTTTGCTAAGGAAGTGACTAGGTCTGACTGGCCAGGTGAGGTAAAAGCATTAAATAATCTTCCAAATGTTATATTTGTATGTCATACGTGTTAATTGGATGACAAGCTTGAACTAGAAGCTATTTCTTAAAAAAATTAAATAGGTTAGTGTTATTTTAATGCGGAAGGGCTGGATATGTGTTTTTCAATTCAACTATTTATATAGCATCAAATTGAAAGACTATACTCTTCACCTTAGATCATTTATTTATTTAAATATCACACCTTGTTCCAAAGCATTACCAAAGACTACGCTGATCCTTTTATGATTGCTTTAATGAGAAAGTGTTTAATTACTTCCTCTCTATTTTTTTACAAAATTCACACAAAAAACAAAAACATGCAGCATGGCAGCAGCAATTTACAATTGTTCCCTTTTATAAACGTCTCCACACATTTTTATGTTTGCTAATATGCAAATCAATGGGCTCTGCTACCCAGCTGGTTTTGCATACTGTGTATGATTGTGTGATTTCACAGGTTGGGGGGAGTTTCCAAGTGTTCGTTACAGGATTTAAGCAGCATGTCAGTTTGTACTTGCAGATAAAAGTGAATGAGTCAGTTATAAGTTGTTATCAACGACCTTTATGTAAATGCCCCTGTAAGACACACATTTAACACTTTATTGCGGTTTACTTCTGTTTGTTTTGTGTTCATATACTTTTGTAATAGAAGGTCATACCCCACTTGTGTTAAATTTGAAGCTGACATTTACATTTGTCAGAACAGCAAAAGGTGGCAAATGAAAAACCCATCTTTTAAGAATTTGCAAGCTTTTTTTTCCATATTGAAATTAAACATGCTTTATAGAAGTGCACTTGTTAATTATTTCTTTCTTCTAATGCCTTGCTGAATGTTTCTTTATAGCTGACAATCTCTTCTTTCTCCGAGCAGCAGCAACCTCCTCACACTGTCTATCCAGCCTTTATGGTTAGTTTTTCTGCTAGAGTATGGAAATGTCTTGCTTGCTACAGGCTTGCCCTAGAGCTGAAGTAAATGACTATTGCAGAGAAAAGCATGATTTGGTTGTGAACAGCTAGTTTGTGCTGCATTGGTATTGGGTTTGAAATTCTGACTAAATTAAATAAATATTAACCTCTTAAGTGGAAAGTGTGCCTTCTCTCTTGAATTTGAGGAAAGTTGTTTACTCCCCTAATAGCATGTTGTAACAGAAAAAAGGAGAATCTATAGCACATCTAGGCTTTATTATCAATTACTTTAATGGAAGAAAATGTTCCAAAAGATGTGGTCAATAAAAAGCGTCTATAGGGAGAGCTCAAGTGGGGTAAAGTGGCTATTCTATTTCTGGCTACATATAATAAACAACTATATATATATATTTTTTATCTTTTGGCTGCTCCCTTTCTTATTTGGGGTCACCACAGCGCGGTGATTTGGCAGGTTTCCAGGCCCGCTGCACTTCCTGTAACAATCAGCCATATACTGTGATTGGAGTGAGCAATGTAGTTGAAGTGTCTTGCCCAGGGACACAACAACAGTATGAGCTTTTGGTCTAGATTTGAACCGCCTACCCTCGGCTGGTTGGCAAACCCACTATATTGCCCCTGGCTGGTGAAAGTGAAACATGCATGCTGGCTATTAAAATTAATAGTCTAGACTTTATTACTAAAAGTTTTAGTACATGTTTAGCCAATACCAGGCTTTGAGATAATCATGTTTGCCATCTTATCTTATACATTTGGTTTGCCTACTTCATAAGAACATTGTACTCTAAACTTTAGTTTGATTTAATGTCTTAGTCAATTGCAGTGATTCTTTTTTTATTTAAAATGAATGCCAAAAGGTAGCTATGCTGTGGTTGAAAGTGGGATTGGCACCCTGATGAAAGAAAATGCTGTATATGGTATCTTTAACTAGTTTCCATAATATCATAGCATTAAAACAGTCAGGGCTGTTTATTCCTCTGCCAACAACTGCAGTAAATACAGGGAGGCTCAGGAGCTCTTTGTCTCTGTTTGGGTAAGTGTAATGTGATCATCGGCAGACTTATTAAGCCGCTCTGCCAGCTGGTTAGCGCCGGCGCTGTTGACGCTTGTTCCACCTGACAGTACAGTTCTGCAGGGAGCCAGCTTCGCCTAGTTAACTTTAATTGCCTTTTTCCTGTGGAGGCTGCCTGTGCTGTGGCGGCATTTACACATAATGAAAAAAGATAAGAGTGAAAGGAAGCCAGCTCTTTATCCATGAATATTGAATTGGAAGCAATTTATTTTGCAAAATTTTTTTCTTCCGTTACTCTCCTCCTCTCCTCCCACCTTCCCTCCTCAGCCACAGCTCGCTAATGAGGCTTCTTGATAATGATCCCTGCACGCTTTTCCTCATTAGGCACACTCAATGGGGACGTCCCTGCCTGCATTCCTTGCTCACTCACTTCCTCATTCTCTCGTTATTTCCTCAGTCTGTCTCTTCCTCCTTTTTCTTGTTTTGGCTTACCCTTTTTTCTGTCTTTTTTCACTGCAAACATGTGACCTTAACAGTGTTGATTAAAAATGCTGTAATGCCCTCTCTATGGTTTTAGCTTGACATTATTTTCCAGCCAAATAAAGTCCAGCTGCTTTTACATTCTAAAACAGTAGCATGAAAAGCATATTTTTTTATGCTGAAATAATCATCCAGCCCAACTTCCTGATCTGATTTAGTGATTTGATTTTGTATTGTTGATGTCTGAAGGATGAAGTATGAAGGAATTAGCTTTAGCCACCAAATATTGCAAATTGTGATCTTTTTTGACAACTACATTTGTGTCATGTCAGAGCTAGTTACAAAATATTAGCAAGTCTGTCAGTGTTTAGCCAGTTTTTTAATTTTTTATATTATTTTGGACAGTATTTACAGATTTGTGGTGGACAATAGTTTCTAAATATACGCTCAGGTTACATCATTGAACACCACAAACCCTACTTTAAAGTTCTCCTTTTAAGCTAAATAATTTTTTGGGGCTTTTAACCATGTTAAAAACCATGTTCATGCATATTTTAGTAATCCTGTATGCTGATTCCGCCTCCTTCTCAAAAGCTTAAAATGCTTGGTCTCGCGGCTCTACGTAGCCATGAAACCAGGAAGTGCTCCAGTGCATCTCTAAAGCCCATACACCATCACCGAACTCGTTCTGATTTCAGCTCTTAAACTACAGTTTCTACAAAGCTGTCAGCTCATTATCTGTATGCACCTAATAGCGATGCTAATTAGCCATTTTATCTTTTGTCCATTCCCCACTGTTGCCAGCAGGGGGCAACAGACACCTAATCCAAGCGTTTCGACAAAGTAAAAGTATCAGCTCCTCAAAAGAGGTTTTACCTTTAATAATTTAACTTTGGCAAATGGAACTCACTAAATTAATTTTGTAGTGTCCTATTCTTGGCATGTGTTGTTCTTTTTTACTCTTCTTTTATGGCTAATTCAAAAGCAACCAGTTTTCATTAAACATCAGTGGATAGACTCCCTGTTTGAGAGCCAAAGTTTTAAAAAACTGATTTGTTCAGGATCTTGTTACTAAAGCCTGTATTGAATGAATGGATGCGGCTCTTTGAAACTGTGTGTGGTGTGCAGAACAGTAACCAGATTTGTTCCTGTTTGGAGAGCCAGTTGATGGATGTGCTAAGTGTTATTTAACCTTGTTTTAAAGCACTTGCTTCCCTCTGGTCTGAGTGGCCATTTAACTCCTGTCTATCTGCCCGCCGCTCTGGCTGCTCGTCACACAGACGTCTATGTCCTCTCAGGAAGTGTGTGTGTTTCCTCAACTGTTTGTGTGCTAAACAGCATGTCTTTAAAGGAGCAGGCGTGGCTGTTCAGTTTTGGTGATGTTGAAATGCTGAGGTTTTGAAGTGAATGGCTGATTCACTTGAGAGTGACTCAAGTACAGCAATTTGGGAGGAAACCAGTATTCATAATAAACATAGTGGCAGCTAGAATAGACATGTTTTTTAGTCAGAGTTGTCAAGCTACATGAGAGCAGCTTTGATCTGTGTGGTAATGTCTCGTCACCTGTGTCAGTGTTGGAGGTTATTTTCCATGTTTCTAATAGAATAAACAGTAAAGGGACATTAGGTCAAACTCTTGTGATGGACTCTGTGACTTATGATATAAGTATGAACTTGGGCAATGCTGAGAGGCCAACTTATAATATTGGCACAATGACAATAACACGCTTTTACTTTCCTACATAAAGAAAACTACATAATGTATGATAATAATCAGACTTACCTGCAAACCTTTTCAACTTGGCAGTTTTAGTGCTTTCCATCATCTTATTGATATTTTAGAAGAACATGGTACTGCCCAAGTAGCATCAGGGAATGTTGTTTATTGATTTGCAGCTATCCCATTTTTTAGGGGTTTGGGATGAAGATCATTATTGGTCAACAAAACTCTTATCACTCCTAAACCTAGTATATACCAAGTCTCAAGCTTTATTGACTGTTATCATTGGAAGACTGTTACATTGGACTGATAGTCAGTGTTTTGTGAAGTAGAGTCCCACTGAGACCACCTGCAGGCATGTGATGAAGTCTGTCTGTAGGTGGTGTTTGTGTTGTGTGACTGATAATATACCAAGTGCATTAGCTTGCTCTGAGTTAATGAGCTTCATCAGCATGTTGGCAGCCACTGTCAGCATCTCTGTCTAAAGCCAGCTGTACTGCAGTAGATTGTGGTCAGTCACTGAAGCTCTTCCCAGCCGACCCACTTGTCCTCTGTCTTGTCTCTGTGTATTTACAGCAGCAGCAGCTCCAGGCCCAGCATCTGTCCCACGCTGCCCATGGTCCACCGGTCCAGCTACCCCCACACCCCTCTGGGCTGCAGCCTCCTGGTATTCCCCCTGTGAGTGGCGCTGGCTCCGGCCTGCTGGCCCTGGGCGCTCTGGGCAGCCAGGCCCACCTGCCTGTGAAGGATGAGAAGAACCACCACGACCTGGAGCACAGAGGTGAGCAGCACTGCCTGCCTCCAGCGTTTAGGGCTGTTAGGTCCCTGCCAACTACAGAGCTGACCGGCCAAATGTGTTCAGGCACAGACATAGACGCCAGCTATTTACCATATGGTGGTCACTCATGCTAAATAGCTCATTTATAATAATCCATGTGAGTTTTTATTTTGTAGAAAACAAAAAAAATATTGCTAGTTAGATAATTAGTTTAAAAACAGTCAAAATATATATTCACTGTCTGCAAAAAACAACAGAAAGAATCTTTGTGATTTGTGATTAGATCTTAGCTCATCTTCAAAAAAACACTTCTCCAGAATAATTACACTTCAAACCTTAGTGAGCTGTGAGGGTAAGAAAGAATAATAAAAAAACAGAATATTAGATTTCGCAAGATATTGATTTGAAGCAGTATTGCCCAGACTCAGAATTGACTCTGGAGGTGTATACAAATATAGGTCTTGAGATTTCTCTACTTTCTCATCATTAACTATGCTCTTTAAAGATATTTACTTACAGATTTGCTGACACCCATACTAATTTGTGTTTTGCTTTTCTCCCTCCTGGCCCCTCATCTTTTCACTCGCCTCTGGCCCTTCCACTGAAAGAACGCGAGTCCAGCACGGTATGTTCACTCTCTGACTCTCCTTTGACTTTGCCCCTTCTCCTGGCTCGCAGTGTGTGTGGTGATTAGGTGTACTTTACATAGACTTAAGCCGGCTGTTCGATAGAAATTCATGCTCCCTTTGTCTGAACACACAGTTTTTTGTACTCAGGGGAAGTATAGGCTGACTGAAATCAAATAATGAAGTCTGGCCAAATAAGCCAGTGCCATCTAATCCAGGTGGAAAATGACTCCAATCACTGGACAGGGATTAGACGTCAGCTGCCTCCTTTAATTTCAGCACAATTAAAAGCGACTTTGACTTTCATTCCTCTTTGCTATCAAGGATTTAGTCTTGCATCCTCATATCTCCTCTTATCTACCACTCACCTCTTCTTCTAGGCTTTATTTTCCAGTCTCGGCCTCCTTCCATCTTGTCGTTTCACTCTGTCTGTCCCCCTCTCACGTTAAAGTCCCCGTTTATTGGACTGGCTTAAATCTCTCGCCTCGCCGGAGTGTCACGCTCGGCTGGGTTTGCGCGGCCAGATTGAGTTCCCATTGACTGGCCATCCTGAAAGGGTCCACTCATGTCTGAAAGCAATCCAAACTCTTCTCCCATCTGCTGTGTTGACATGCGGTCGCCAATACGAGCATACCTGATATCTCTTTCTCGCCGCTCTTCCTCACGTACAGTCTTCCTGTGCTGTTGTCTCAGGTCATCTGATACGGTCGGAGGGCTTATTGGTCAGAGCAGCCCTTTAAAGGTCACAGACTCGGATATACAGACAGTGATTCAGAAGATGGGTTTATTTACTGGAAGTCACAAAAATACAAAAAAGGAAAAAGCTGTAAAAAATATAGCAGATGTTAGATTTTAGATATAGCGAAGGCAAAAGTATTTTTTCCACTTTTTTTTACTTGAATCTGTTAATCTACCTCAGTTTTGATCAAAACTACAAAATTTAAAATAAAAATCCAAGCTTTTACATTTTTATTACTAATTACATATGCAATGCCAATGATAAGATAAAAAAAAACACCCAAAATGACTTGTTTTCCATATAAAAGGTTATTGTGAGCTCACACATACACACAAGCTTGTCCCAAATCTTAAACTGGTAGACAAAAAAAATTATGTTGGCTGTTTATTTGTCACATGCCAACCCCCTGCTTCAGCCTCACACTAAGCCTAACTAAAAGTTCCTGCGGTTTTTACTTCCTCTAAAGTAGCTGAACAAATGTCCATTTTGAGGCGAGTGGAAGTGGCAGAAAGCTGCTGCGTTGGCTAAAGCAGTCAGGAAAGTCAGCCTCTTTGTTTAGCGGCCAGCGAAAGGGCACTTTGTGGATCCATTAGCCGTCTGACCACACACTCTCTATTGTTTACAGCTGGGAATGGCTTCCTTAGTTTTATGCCTATCACCTCTGCCGTTCATGCTCATCCTCTTTTTACGCACTAATTCTGTTTCTAAAAATGGATAAAGTGCCAGCCTAGGGTTTAGCTTGATTTCCCTCAGTCTTTGTCCATGTGCCCGTTTGGCAGTGCCACCCCTCCACACAAATGGCCACACTACAAAAGGTCTGCCACAGCCTCAGAGACCCACAGCCTGTCTGTCCATTTCCCTCCAGTGACCAGAAGTGACTGCCACTCTTGTGAGCTCCCATTGCTTGCCAACTTCCTCTTGTGTTTCCCCTTCATTTTCTCACTTATTTTCCCCACTGGCACCTCCTATTCGTCTTCACATTGAACTGTTCAAAGGTTTCTCAATGGCCTCATCTTTCCTTCCTCTTCTCTGTTCTGGTGGATTTTTTTTTTTTTGGAACTGTGGTCTTTAAAGTTAAAATTGAAGCCTTTGGAGCTACTTCACTACTGTGTAAAACCTGAAGTCAGGGCTAAATTGCTGTAAAGTGTGAATGCTTTTGTCTGTGGGAATTATCTTTGATAGAGAGCAACCAGTCCCGATGGCTATTCCATAAAGTGAGCTCACCCAATAAGCTATGGTTGTTTTGGGACGTCTGACTCATTTTGTTGAGATTTTTGTTTTGCTCAATCACCAATAAAATTTGTGCAAGAGAACAATAATAACAATAATCGACAGTCAAAGCTCTTAATACATTGCATTATTCATTTGCTCCTCAGTCACACTGGTGGTGATGGTGAGCTACTTCTCTAACCACAGCTGTCCTGGGGCAGACTATCGGAGATGATGCAGCCATTCTGCGCCTATGGCCTCTCCAACCACCACATCACCACAATCACACTAACACATTTATACAGGCAAGGTGCCCAAGGACACATCAACAATATGAACTGAGGGGAGCGGGATTTGCACTGCCAACCTTCCAGTTATAGGTCAAATTGACAATAATAGCTTATTTGCTAAGTGCTGATATTATATTATGTTTTTAATTTTGAAATAATTTTTACTTGACATCATCTGCCTAAACTTGACTAAATCTTTGGCACAGTACCAAATACCGTAACATCCACTCTCAAATGCACACGGCTAAATGAAAGTGGTGTTTCTAAATCTGCTCTGTTTAAATGGTCAGTGCGACCTGGAGCATGTCTGAGTTGAGGTCACCTGAGGCCCTGTCTGTGGATTAGATGTCAAGGTGTGTGTCTGTATAAACATACCCAGGGTGCACCCTCCTCTCCCCTTCTCCTCCCAGCTCTGACATTAGCCCGCTCTGGGTTAATGTGCTTGTCTGATGTGCTGTTTTGTGTCTGCCGGTTTGCTCAGCTGCCTCTTCTGTTTCCTTCCTCCTCCAGTGTCTTGGCAGTGACAGGACTAAGCCATCCCACAGGCCTTTTTCTACCCCCCTTTATTCCAAATGTGTCCAGTTGAGTCCAGGAGCTTTGTGTGCTTAAGCTTGACTGTCAACAGTGTCTCTACTTTGACAAAGGCAGAGGCAAAGACTTAAGCTCGCCATTTGGTGGTTTCTGGCTTTTCTGGTTTTGGAGGGTTTGTCACTTGGCTGCACTTCAGCACCAAGACACCCATTTAATAAAAAAAAAGGCATATGCTGGCACAGTCTTGTTAATGTTTTGAGGGAATATTTCTCAGACAATTGCAAATATTTAATAGCAAATTAAAGTTGCGTAACCACTGGAGCAATGCCCATGGTTACTGTTTGGTTGATGATTAATTTTTATCACGCATCCCGGCCAGCCTTCATAATTCCATTTATCTTCTATACAAACACTAAAAGCTCCACCAAGGAACTAACAATTTTACAAATGTATCTCGCAATGGTAAAGGATCCTGTAAAAATCGCTGATACATGCAGTGGTCACTACTGATTTCTTTTTACTAAGAAAGTGAGTGAGTCCAGCTTGTCAGGCTAATAAACACTACATTTATTCTGTATTTATGCTAAGTGATGTTCAGTGGATCCTTCTTGTATGGCATTAATGAATACTCAGTGATATATATTTTGTATTTTATTTTGCAGAATAACTCTGTGTCGCCATCTGACAGCCTACGAGCAGCCAGCGAGAAGCACCGCGGCTCTTCAGATTATGGTCTCGAGTCCAAAAAACGCAAAGTGGACGACAAAGACAGTATGAGCAGATATGTGAGTGGGTTTTGTTCACTAATGTACTGTTTTACTAATGTGCATACCATAGAATTAAAGCAACAGACAATACAATGTATGTTTAATTAAGTCTTTTGCATACATTTACATGTGAAATAACAGAAGATGCATTAGGACACTACACTATGGATTCAAATAAATACCCAGCTGGAGTAACCTTGAGGAGTTATTTGTTGTGTATGGCTGCTAATGGGATCCGTGGAAACACACTCTCAAGGTTTCTAAACATTGGACACTACTATCAGACCAAGTGTGTATTTTATAGTATATATTTACATAATTTTCTCAATTACACAACATGGGAAGATCTTAGCACTTCACATTACAAGTACCTGGATGTGGACAGCTATACCAAAATTTGGGCAAATCTTGAGCAAAATATATTCTTGAGTGTTTTAATCAACATTCGGCCCCATTTATAGCATTATATTCCTTAATTATTGTGTCATTGCTCTTATCTGCTGACAAGTATCTGCTATAACGAAATAAACAAAAATATAAAGATATTCTCACTATCTCCTATAATATAAGCTCTACATATTTGAAGATTAGAACTACCCACCACCACACCCACTTTAGGGTCCTCACCCAACAGTTGGAAATCACTGATATAGAGAATAAGCTAAATATCTTGAAGTAGTAGTAGAGTACATGTTATGCAATTCTGGATTAACAAAATAAGTGTAAATCAGCAAACAGGCAATATAGGACAAATGGCATAAATTTAAGAGTAAAAAAAAATAGTAATGATATTTGCACTACATCTCATTTTGGCTTGTAATGTTAAATACGTGGCATTATGGAAACTGCTATTGAGACTATAATTGTCACTGTTAATGGCTTGTTAAATTAAGATTCCCTTCCTCTTTTTGTAGGACAGTGACGGAGACAAAAGTGACGACTTGGTGGTGGATGTCTCCAATGAGGTACGATTCTTTGCGCAGACCTGCTCGGCCACATTCCCGAGCCCGAGCGCTGCGTAGTGGCTCAACACGCCTCTCTTTTGTCAATTGTCTGTATAAGCCTCAACACCTTCCCACACAGTTGCCAAAAAGTCTGTCATAATATTGAATATGTGCACAAGCCTGTGTGTGTCTGTGTGTGTGAACAAGGTGTATTTCTCTAGCCAGTCATGCATGAGGTAAGACAAAGAACACAAAGAAAAGGGGAGTGACAGGTGAATGAAAAGCGTGAGCACACAGGAGTATATTTATCTGTGTTTGCACATGAGGCCCAGTTTGTTTGACCTACATGAACAGGCCAGTGGCTTTCCTTCAACAGTGTTTGCTCAGTCTCAGACAGTGCGGTTACAAGCAAGTAGAGAAATTATTGCCTTAGTCTGATTAGAACTGGGGTTTTGAAATGCATGTAAATGTCTTCATCTAAATGAGGGGGTAGTCATTTCAATTTCTCCTACCTCCTACACCTCAGTAACTGGATTAAATATGAGGCATTTATGTACTGCTAAGGTAAGACGAAACACCTGAGTATGCTCCAGAGCCAGACAGTGGTGCAGAGTAACATATGTAAACAGTGAACGACTTACATAAAAATGATTTGCTTGGTGTAAGCAAAAACCAACAAAGCTAGCCTGTCCACAGTAGCTTATGACTTATGACTATTTGTATTAAACACTCCAAAAAGGCAAGGTTAGCTCCTTTTCTCTTTTCATCAATGGCTGAATGCTGTCAAATACCAAGAGCGCATACAGAGGGTAAAATAAGTACTGAACATGACAAGATTTTTCCTCAACAAATATATTTCTGACATGCCTGGTTTATGGTGGAATGATGTCCTTTCCGCTTCCGGATCATGGCCCCAGCAGTGCTCTCTGGAACGTTCAGAAGTTTAGAAATTCTTCTGTAACCAATATCATTAGCATGTTTTGCAACAATAGGTTTGCAAAGGTCTTTACAGAGCTCTTTGCTTTTAACCATCATGGGACATTTCCTGTGTGACACCTTGGTAAAGAGACACCTTTTATAGGTCAGACAAAAGGCACAACTGCTTTGTGTTCACTGAGTTCAGATGGTGTCTTGGACCTCCCTTTCTATACATGTTCAATAGTTTTTCCCAGTGTTATTCCATTTTTACAACACATAATTTATTGGTTTCTTTGGTTGTGTGTATGGATTACTAGGATTGTTATCGATTGTTAGTGCCATGTCAGAAATATATTTGTTGAGAAAGATATTAAAATAGCTCTAAATGTACCACTACCCTAAGAGGAGCGCTGTCATAGTTTGATTCATTTTTTTGCATGTAAACTTGGAAATAAAATAGACAAAAATACAACTGGTTGGGTTAAATTTCACTATGAGCACAGTCACAGCTCTGCATGTACTGAGTGGTGCTGTCCCGTTTGTCTCCCCAGGACCCAGCCACCCCTCGAGCGAGCCCTGCACACTCCCCTCCAGAAAACGGCCTGGACAAGTCTCGAGTTCTGAAGAAAGATGCTGCCCCCAACAGTCCTGCCTCTGTGGCCTCCTCAGGGAGCACCCCGTCGTCCAAAGCAAAGGACCACCCTCACGTGAGTATTAGGATCATGGGTGTAAATCTAAATCATTATTATTATTATCAGTCATTGTAAAAAAGAATACACATTTGTGAATTATTAGTGCACCAGACTTGGGTAATGTCATAGTAATTCCCAGCCAATTTAATTATGATATTTGCAGGTTACATTTAGTACAACAGTGTTCATGGTGCAGCCTCATAGTCCTTTTTTTTTTTTTTTTTTTTTTTTTATCGTCCCTTTCAACGCTGAAATGCTACAGCCACCCCTGGCACAGTGAAGGGCATTTGTCAAGTGAAGTGGTTGTCTGACGGACTAATGCTTGGAGGCTTAACGGTCGCGTTTCTGACGGGTTTGAAGAGGGCAAGAGGGTGGATGCACTCTCAGGAAATCCAACCCCACTCAATCTCCTTTATGGCTTACCCAATAAATGGTCATTTCTGCTTGGACCTCAGGCTGTAAATATCCCGGGCACCCAGGGAACTGCCTCTTTTCTAAATGCGACGCTCGCACTAACCCGCTCCCACCAGTCAAAATGTATCAGTTCAACATAAACCGTGCGACAGATTTATTGTGCGCCATAACCCGAGCAGATCTCTTCACCCACAACCCCCTTCGCTCTCCGACTCCTCGAATGACATTTTACTGTGAGTCACCAGGCTTAAATTCACTGTCCTCCCTGCATAAAGAGATGGATTAATTATGAGAGGAGTGTCTTGTCTGACTTAAGCCATGTTATTACTATGCAGTTTGGTCAAGGCATGCTATTAGTAGGGTTGCCTTTGTAAAAAAAAAAAAAAAAAAAAGGGTGTGATGTCTTCTCTCTATTCATTTATTTATACTACTATAATTTCTAGGTACACCCTGGACACTAGTTAAATGGAGACACTGATACACAGCCTTTGATAGTTTATAGTCAAATATTAGGTCATTTTAAATTCACATAAACATTTCTTTAAATGGTGGGAGGAAGCCAGTTCTTTTACACAGATTTTTTTCAGAGTTAGTAACTTTGACTCCAGCAGAACTCACTGTGTAGGTGGACAGTGTTTGTTTCTAGCAAATCTGATCTTGTGTCTTTATGATTACCATTTTCAAGTCGAGCTTTAATGTAAAAAAACACTGAAAAAGCAGTGTCATATTGAATTACCCGCAGCAGTCCATTTAAAATCTCACCGTGGATTAGGCTGTCACAGGATGCAAGTGTAGTATCCGTGGTATTTGTGACTCAGAGATTTTCAGACTCTTTTTTTGAAGAAGTAGAGAACATGTTTCATTTTATAGCTTTCTGTAAGACGATACCCACTTAAATTAAAGTGCTTCTCTGTTTTAGAACGACAAGTCATCGACACCCAGCCTGAAATCGAACACACCCACGCCCAGGAACGAGGCCCCCACACCAGGCACCAGCAGCACCCCAGGACTGAGGCCCCTCCCCATGGGCAAGCCCCCTGGCATGGAGGCACTGGGTAGGAATCACAGCCATTTGTTTTACATGCCAAAAAGGAAATGTGCGCTATTAAAAAAAAGTCTGTGTTGTGGTTTGCAGTATGAATAGTAAATAAAATGTGTAAAAAGAAATAAATAAATAGTACTAAATAGAAATTAACCCACTTTAAATGTCCTTCTTACAGCTGCCCCTGCCCTTCGGACCCCCCTGTCCATCGCTGGTTCCTATGGTCCGTTTGCCATGATGGGTCACCATGAGATGAACGGTTCCCTGACCAGCCCTGGAGTTTATCCAGGACTCATCTCACCTCAGATGAGTGCTGCTGCTGCGGCCGCTTATGGACGGTCTCCAATTGTAAGAATTATTAAGAATATATTTGGCTTGAATGACTTCTTGCCATGTTCTTATCCCAAGAAACTAGGTACAATATCTGGTAGGTGGGGAATTACATGTATTGCAAGAAGGTTAAGGTTCTTGTGCAATGTATGAATGTGGTTTGTTCAAAAACTAATATTTTAGGCCCTATTGAGTCATACAGTTCTTGTTAGTTCTGGATAAAGTTAGCTTTGATTTACTACTAAATCTTGTCGTAGTTCTGACCTGACCTTTAACTAAATTACTGCATTTAAACACTGCAGGTCACAATAAAAATGTGATTTTGTGCTGCTGTATTAGTAACATTATATAAGATACAGTTGCAGTTGTACATGTTTAACCCCCTCACTTCAAAATACTTAAAAAAAAAAAAAAATTAGAGGAAATGACAAAAAAAACAAATCAAACATCAAAAACTATTTATTGTAATATATCAGTATAGTTTGACAACAGAAGTTGGCTTAACTTTAAAGTTCAAATGAAAAATGACTCTTTTAACGCATGCCCATGGGCAGTATTATTCAGCTCTTACTTTGTGGTTTATCCCTAACTTCTAACAGATGTATTTGCTAACAAATTTCTTACACCTCTCCACTGGAATCTCTCCAGGACATTCAGGATATTTTTATCTTGAAAAATCTTTAATTGATAAATCTCTAAATTCTTTGGGGGGGTTGACTATTTCAGATAGTAACCGTATATATTACACGTTTAATGCATTTACTTGACATAATCTAAAACAAAGTTGTTGTATGTCCCTTTGATGTAAAATATATTTTGCCTGCAAAAGTTGGACACCACCCGCCCTCACCAGCTTCTGTGTGATTATAACCCCAGCTGCTGCTTGTACAGTCGCTTTAACAAACGACTTTGAGAAAGTTGAACGTTGCTCTCTCCCCACGACAGAGTGTTTCTGCTTGGCTGGCTGCGGCTTGTTGTGTGTACATAATGAGAAACTACAAAGACAGCCCGGCTCTGGTACTTTGAAGTTCGTTAGTTAGCATTCTAAAGGCTTTAAGAGACCAGGCCCTAACGCATCTCCATGTTTGAAAATCTCCCAGGCTTTCATTAGCATTAGCGAGAGCGCTGTTGTAGCCTTGTGTAAAGCTTGTCTGAATGCAGAGAAACCGCATTTGTGCCTTTCAAGGGATTTGCCTGGAAACAACCTTCTGAGAGTCTCTCTGTGTAAGCAGAATTTCTCTTTCCTGGTTGTTACTGTCTGCTAACTCCATGTCTCTGCTTAATTTTTGTTTACACAGGCGGGTTTCGACCCTCATCCTCACATGCGAGCTCCGGGCCTGCCTGCCAGCCTCACCTCCATCTCAGGAGGAAAGCCGTGAGTTCTTTAACTATTGTTGCTTTAACTTTAGAACTGCTAGAGGTCTGTTCAAATAAAGCCTGATATTCCCATTTTGAGAATATTTCTATACTGTATTTTTTTTACCATTCAAAGTTTTCTGAATCCAGTGAATGAATTTATTTATCAAAGAAAACTCAATTCAGTTCGATTATATTTATATAGCCCAATATTACCACAGTTGCCTCAAAGGGCTTTTTCAGAAGTAGACCTAAACAAACAGTCACACAATGAAACTGGCAAACAGACTTTCCCAGTACATCCTGTCCTTAGTTCTTCCATCTTGTTAAGGAAAAACAAAAAAAAAACAGCTATGGAAACCTCAGGCGGAACCACATAAAGAAGGGATCCACTCCCAGGACGGACAGGCCATAGATGTGTCCAGTATACTGTCGTTGTGTCCCTGGGCAAGACAATTCCCCCACATTACCAGTCACTGTATGTGGCTGGTTGCAACAAGAAGCGCATTTGTCGTAAAAACCCTGCCAAATCACCATACGACTGGTTTGCTCCGGCAACCCAGAATAAGAAGGGGATATATCATCGCAATATTCAACAAAGATATCACAAATCATATGTTTTTCTCATATCATGCATCCTTAGACATGAGGTGCTAATATGGCATAAAGAAGTTCAGAGAAGCTCCTAGCACTGAAAACACATTAATCACTACACGATATCGTTACATAATAGACTTTCTAGGGAACTTACAATGTATTATATAATTTTTTTTTGTGGTTAATTCAGAGATTAAAATGAAAACACACAAGACACCCTTTTTTTTTTTATGACACCGCTCCCCCCTCCCTCTCCAGGGCCTACTCCTTTCACGTGAGCGCAGACGGTCAGATGCAGCCTGTGCCCTTCCCGCCGGACGCTCTGATCGGCCCGGGCATCCCGCGTCACGCCCGTCAGATCAACACCCTGAGCCACGGCGAGGTGGTCTGCGCCGTCACCATCAGCAACCCCACGCGACACGTCTACACTGGAGGAAAGGGCTGCGTCAAGATCTGGGACATCAGCCAGCCGGGCAGCAAGAGCCCCGTGTCCCAACTCGACTGTCTGGTAAGGATTTCTGCTTCTCTGCATTCTGACAAGAGGAAGTACCAAGACAAATATGCAAAAGGCAGATTAAATCAGAGCGCAAACTCACTTAAAGGCCAGTTGGCTGCTGTAGGTTTTATACATCCTTGTTTTTTCTTTAATGTTGCAGATTTGCACTTCTCTTCCATGTTATATATACGCTGTTATTGCTGTAAAGAACACTCCGAATTCCAACATGGAAAAAGACATCATTTACTCATGTGGTGTCAGCAATTGTTCTTTCTAGTGAGCGTTGTTGAGCGCCAAATGTAGCCTGACTGCACATTCCAGCAGCTTCAACAGATGAAGATGTTAATAATTCAGAAACGTGCCTCTGTGCTGCTCTGAAATAATCTGTGTTCAGAAAAAAAGCCTGCTGAGTAATGGCGTTCTGATTGGCCGAGCTTGTCTGCCATTAGCCAGCTCATTGCTTTTCCCTCCGACCTCCCCCATTCCTCATTTTGAACCACAGCCTCGTGCGGTTCGACCGGTACGGACCTCCGACAGGCCTGAGG
Source organism: Bostrychus sinensis (assembly GCA_020698575.1). NCBI lineage: Eukaryota > Metazoa > Chordata > Actinopteri > Gobiiformes > Eleotridae > Bostrychus > Bostrychus sinensis. The sequence continues at coordinate 10,374,161 of CM036242.1, read as the reverse complement.
AGTGTCCAGAGTGCAGGCGGTTCTTATAAAGCTATCAGAGAACAGTTTTAATTCAACCGCGAGCTTAAGCAGCCATATTGATCTGTCTTACTGCTCACCTGGAGTCCAGCCAGAGCGCCCGCCTCACTCACCTACAGCTGCAGTTACAGCTGACAGCTCGCCTTTTAAATAGACAGCAGCAAAGAAAAGAAGTTGTTATTCTTTGAGATTGTCCTTGTGCAGTGTTCCTTTTATTATACTTAACACTCCTTTGTATGAACACTAGAAAGGTCAGAATCCTCATTTTGACTGCCACTCCAATGACAGTCCACATTATGATAAAAAGTATATTAGAGTAAAAAAAAAAAAAATGGAGATATAATATTTAATAGCTTGACCTATAGGTGTACATTTTATGCACACCGTGTGACAGGTGTGAGGTATTTTTTTTGTTTTTGTTTTTTTTTGCATAAAATAATACAATTGGTATAAATTACAGTAACAATTGAATATCACTCAAGTTGAGGTACAAAAAGAGAAAGAACATTTATACCTTTTTATGGGACGATATTCGGTCTGTACAGCAGCTGGATTGTCATGAGATTTGTGAGTTCACAAATTCATGAAATCCATCTTGTCAGGCTCCCGCTGATCCATTTGGGTCCGAGCCGGTGGCGGCCCGGCCAATGGTGTGGCAGTATTGCTGTGAGTGGGCAGGTTTTAAGTTTGACAACAACAAGCGATACTTGTTAACAACATGGTGACGCAAAAAAACTTAAGGTATGCTGCTCTACATTTACAAAAACAGCAGAAATCTTGTTTTACTGTTGTAGCAGTTTGTTGTTTAGCTACGAAGCTGGGGCTTAATCCAATCACCTCCCTGTATTCTACTAAATGTCCCACCCCTTCACAAACGTTTTCATTTCAGACTGATATAACATTAGCAACTCTTTTCTAATGTTACATCAGTCTGGCTTTTGCCAGGTTAAAATTAGTTTACATAATTTGCTAATAATTCTTGGTTTAAAACCCACTGACCTGGTCAAATATATAATAATGCTTTTCAGGATACTCTACGCTTTAGTTTCTTTATTTATTCACTCCACAGTCACACTCAGTGGTAAGCTTCTGCCCTGTGGCAGACTGACAGAGCAGTATGCAATGGTAGCAAGTATTGATCCACCAACCTGCCGGTTAGTGGGCAAACGGCTTTACCTACTGAGCCCTTAAGATGTCTTGGATTAATTCCAATAAAAACGTCTCACTAGAATTATCATTTCTCTTGAAGAGTTGTTTTTATTATGATTTTATTTTATTATTTCATTCTAACCTCATGTGCTCTTATAGCTGGAATAAGAGGAAAAAAACTAGAGATTTAAAAACATTTTTTTTTAAAATGGTAGAACAACCTTAACCTTGTAAAGTCAGACTGTAATGGGACACAATAAGGCTTCACATCATTTTGTACTTTTTCAACTTTTGACTTAAAGGTACTGTAAGCAGCATGCACTTGTACTGGTTTGAAAACAGCACTGCAGCCTAAATCAAAACAGGGTCTGTGGGTTGCCTGTCTTTCCTCTTTTCTGATTGGACGATCAGCAATGCCGTTTTAGAACCAAAACAAAAAATGTAAACAATAACAACTTGGCTATAATGTTAAATATATGTTAAATATATATTTTAATATATTTTAATAAAACAACTTTACCATTGTTATCAGTAAAACTAATATTTGATTTAAACATGTAAATATAAATCTTGGGATACATGTGGTAATTGTATTTTTTTATTATAAAAAAATCTATACTGCTTATACCACCTTTAACTTGGTTTGATCCAGCTTTTTTGAGTCACAGTATTATTATACAACATACCGTTTTTAATAGTTTGTAGTTTATTTAGTTAAATGTTATAAATGTGATAGTCAAGCCTGTGACCATGCTGTGTTCTGTTTATCTCCTCAGAACCGGGACAACTACATCCGCTCGTGTAAGCTGCTGCCCGACGGCCGCACCCTGATCGTGGGTGGGGAGGCCAGCACTCTGACCATCTGGGACTTAGCCTCTCAGACTCCTCGCATCAAAGCCGAGCTCACGTCCTCCGCACCCGCCTGCTACGCCCTGGCCATCAGCCCCGACGCCAAAGTCTGCTTCTCCTGCTGCTCGGACGGAAACATCGCCGTGTGGGACCTGCACAACCAGACCCTCGTCAGGTCAGACACGCGACACTCCGGTCCTGTGAAGAAAAAGCGTGTGTGCTTTAGACTGGTGCGTGACTGTGTGTTGTGTGGATGTTGCAGGCAGTTCCAGGGTCACACAGATGGCGCCAGCTGCATCGACATCTCCCACGATGGAACCAAACTGTGGACAGGAGGTCTGGACAACACTGTGCGCTCCTGGGATCTGAGAGAGGGCCGGCAGCTGCAGCAACACGACTTTACCTCACAGGTATAACAACAACGCTCCAAGCCACCAATACAAATTCATAGCAACAATGTCACTTTTTTTACTAAAGGTCTGAGGAACACAAATGCGGTTGCAAAAGATAAGTCCAAGTGTATACACAGCATCATTAGTTAGCCTGGTGAGCCAGACTTTCCTTCTCGCTTTTTGCAATCAGAGCAGGACAGTCTGGTTCCTCTCTCGGAGCGGAGCATTTCTTTGGTTTGATTTGGAACTGGCCAATCACAGCCGTTTATCTGCAGCGCGCCTTACGAAAGTGGAAGAGCTAACCAAGGTAGCGATAGCTACTGAGCTAATTTAATAACTTTTGTGACCTGATTAACAGCATTTAGGGCGTTTCTTTGTCACCTGTTGGTTCTGCTGAAGTCCTCGTTGTCCAGTCCTCAGCCTAATTTTTTTCTTCATCTTATTGCCATTTTAACAACAGTTAAGTCCCGTTTACATTCGATGATTGTACAAGTCTTTGTACAACTTGGCTTCTGCTGCTGTCCCCATTCACAAATAAGTACAGAGCTGCTCATAATACGCCATATTCTGGTGTTTTATGACAAAAAAAAAACGCAAACAGCTGCTTATGTCCCGCCCTTTGTTTCTCTGATTGGTTACGCCGCCTGTGATTGTTTCGCCTTTAGAAACGAAATGTTACCGAAGAGGTACCAGGCTAACTTCTTTGTATAGAACAGGAAAAGAGTTTGTCTGGCAGGCCAGGCTAATCATTAGTAAAGTGTAGGCTACAAAAATAAACTTACTTTACTGATGTTTTGGTGATTCTAGCTAAACAGCGCAACACTGTCTTATGGCTTGTGCTCACCAGCCGTGCCGTTATTTTGGACTTCTACCATTTTCTACAAACTTTGCAAACTTCTTAAGCCTTTTTGGCAAATAACCACCAGTCTCATTAATTTGGCATCAAAACAAGCCAAGAGAGAGCACTCATACATCTCTTGCTGCAGCAGTCCTCTCTTGGCTGTTTCTACAGAGTTAGAGCACAGATCTATTCACAGAATAGTTTGGGAAATTTGTGTAACAGACTCAAGTCCAGGTCAGAGCAGCAGCCTCTACATCAGTCTGAAACATTTGGTTTTAAAAGAAGGTCGGTGTTCTTGTTGCATGTCAATAAAACACTAGAAAATAATAAGAAGCTTATTTTTTTATATAAAAATGCTTTCTGCTGTACAGATCTTCTCCCTGGGCTACTGTCCCACTGGGGAGTGGCTGGCCGTGGGCATGGAGAGCAGTAACGTGGAGGTCCTACACCACACCAAACCAGACAAATACCAGCTGCACCTGCACGAGAGCTGTGTGCTGTCGCTCAAGTTCGCCTACTGTGGTAAGACTCTCCACCACGTCATGTAAACACTCAAGCCTGTGTCTGCACCCAGGCTTTAGTCCTTTCTATTTATAGAAGACTAGGGCTGTGCTTCTTATACACTGGATTTCTTGAATAGTACTCGCTGAATATCAGATCCTGAAAACAGGAAAACGTTTTTTCACCTCGTAACTCGGTACCATTATTCTTCAGTGTAATGGTAATAACTATAACACATTTAGAGCTTGACCTTGTTGTCACATGATGGGTCTTTCAGTTACATGTTATATCAATAACAGTTATCTATAAATATTATTGTTGCAATATAATTGACCTCATTGTAGTATTACAGTTAATATTATAATGGTAAGTATTACTCATTTATTTCATTCTATACATTTCTTACAACGAGCAGAGTCTGTGGTATTTACCCACCAATACACTGCGTTATGGGGTGGTACATATTAAAAAATATATATAAATGACTGGTAGACAGTTTTTGTCATGTTAAAGGTGCTATGAGCAGTATATATTTTTTATATTTCATAAAAAGTATCCACATGTGTGCAAAGATATGATGTCAATATGTTTAAATCAAATATTAATTTTACTGATAACAATGGCACAGTTGAGTTATTAACAATTAAAAATATGCTTTACATAATGGCCAAGTTGTTTATGTTTACGTTTTTTGTTTTGGTTCTAAACCCTGCATTGCCGATCGTCCAATCAGAAAAGAGACCATTGTTATGATTTAGATTGCAGTACCATTTTCAGAGCGCATGCCTGTAACAATTGTTTTGCCCATGTGCCTATCACAGCTGCCATAACTCATTCAGCCATCAACACTACAGTACTGTAGAGGGCTGACAGCCTGTGGTCACTTCATTAACTAATTAGTCAGTGAGATCTTGGTCGATTAGTTAAATGCACTATTTGTACCAGCAAAGCTGGTCTAACTTAATAACTTTAATTTTTCTTTTAATTCAAGATAAGAACACAGATTTTTAGATAAAATATATATTACTGCGTGGGGGGCATGGTGGCAACAGGTTTTCTTCTGCTACTCCAGCCTCCTACGATCGTGCAAAGACATGCATGTGTTAATTGAATTAGTGACTCTAAAATTGCTCCAAGTGAATGAATGTGAGGGCGGATGGTTGTCTCTGTGTCAGCCCTGCGTCTAACGAAATACTTACCTTCATCTTTGAAAATTGCAATTTGAACTGTCGCAATTAGCAAACCGCAAATGCAAAATTATTTAATGTCCTCTGGAGAGAACAAAATATCCTGTCTCCGCAGGGCCTCATGTAAAAACTGTGCTACAGCTGCAGTTCATACCTCTGCAGACATGATCCAAAGGCATGTGATTGCTTATATTAGTTCAGCAGTGAATATTTCACTGTTCTCTTACATTTTAATGCTCCATCAAATGCTTAAACTGAACATTGATTATACAAAAAATATTCCAAAGCTAATCGTACCTGCATTATCTGTCAGAAAAATCGCAATTAGATATATTTTTTAAATCATTGAGCCCTAGTATAAACCGGGAAGAATTATTTGTCATTGTGGCTCTCGCGCCTGTTGGTGAAACATCAGGTTTTACTGAAAAGCAGACTAATGAGCCTCCCCTGTAGTTTTTTTCTCTCCATATAACGTGAGTTCTGCAGACCCCCCACAGCACAGTCCCATATCTGAGCTCTCCACACAAGTGCTGCTGCAGAGAGAGTCCTCATGTCACTAATTAAATCATTAGCCAATAGTCAGTGGGCTAATTAATCAGAGGCTGATTAAAATAATGATGTGAGTGGAAATGCTTTCTCCTTCATTATTTCTCACGGCTGTAGAGCTCTCTCCCAGTGGGTGTTGCGCAGCGGCAGCTCTTGTGATTGGCACGTCAGTTCCGTGGTGGAGAGTGAGAAGTGGCAGCATCCACAAACATGGAACCAGTGATATGATACAAACATATGTGTGGTTTGTGTGTGCAGGGAAGTGGTTTGTGAGCACGGGGAAGGACAACCTGCTCAACGCTTGGAGGACTCCGTACGGCGCCAGCATTTTCCAGGTAAAACTCAGCTGCAGAAAGTATGTGGTTTAATGAAAAATGAAAACTGATCTTGTGATGAAAATGATCAGTGTTGGAGTAAATAAAACATCTATTATTAAGGATTATAATACCAGCTTTGGACAGGCAGATGCTTGCACAGAAAGGGATAGCATGTAAAAAAAACAAAGATGGAAGAATACTCAAAATGTCTCATTAGAATAGTGTTACTGTAAAATATAATTACACCAGAGGTAAAAGTTGTCAACAAAATCATCACTTGTAAACACAGTATTTAAAGAATTGTATGTATAATTTACTCTAAGGGCCTATATTATGCTTTTTTGTGTCTTTTAAATTAATTTAGGACACGCTAGATCAGCATCTTACTTTTTGTTGGTCAGAAAATGCAGTAATTATTGAAAAAACCTTATCTGAGAAACGCTCAGATTAGGTCCCTGTCGCTTTAAGAGCCCTCCCTCCCTGCTGCCCTGCCCCTTCAGCACTTCGCCTGTGTTCACATGGTTTGTTTGGTTGCTGCGGGGAAGGTGCAAGCTGTAGCAGTGCTTCCTGAACAGGGCAGGACCGTGAGGGGCGTGGTCAGGTGGAAAAGGCAGACACCGGTGAAACGAGCCATTTTGGCCTCTCACAAACTCAAAGTAAGAGAAGGAAACAACATTATAACATGGTAGAAAGCTCAGAAAAGTCAATTTTGCATAATATAGCCCCTTTAACCTTTACTTTTTGGTGCACAAATACAACTAGCACTACCATTTCAACTTTTGCTACTATCACTACAACAACTGAAATTAATACTACTATGACTAGAACTAAAACTACTTCTGCTGCAACTCTGTGCCCAATCCTAGACCTTTCAGTTACAAATTTACTTTGCCACCCACACCTAAAGCTTGGGGACACACTACACAACTTTTGTGACACATTCTAAAAAGCAGTCGGCTATATTGGGTCCTGAGTGGAGCTGTTCTTTTTTGAGCTCGCTACATAATAAAATTAAACGCTCGTATAGTCCACTCAAAGTTCAGACCAAAGATATGCTCTGCCTGTCTTCCACTGTTAGTATCCCGCTGTCTGGGAATCTTGAGTAAAATTGGACAAAAAAAATCTTGTAGTGTGTCCCCAGCTTAACAAATAAAAATACTTCTCTGGTAAAAACAAAGACTCAGCATTGCCTGTGTTTGGTGTCCCACAGTCAAAGGAATCGTCGTCCGTCCTGAGCTGTGACATTTCAGCCGACGACAAATACATCGTGACTGGATCTGGAGACAAGAAGGCCACCGTGTACGAGGTCATCTATTGAGACGACGCTCCACTCTGACCAGCACTTCTACTGAGACGACTTCTGCTTGGAACACGCCCCTCCCAAACGGATCCACGGAGTCACATGACCTTCCTGTACTTTTTATGTGGAGCTTTCATTTTTGGGTTGCACATTTTGTGACTTTAGGATTTTGTTTTACCTGATTTTTTTTTTTTTTTTTTCCTCCAATGGAGCAGTGCTTCATTTCTTAAAAACCTTGTTTCCAGGACATCTTGTGAAAAGTGTACATATTGGATTAAATAAAAGACATTTTATATATATGATAAAATATATATATTTTCATGTCCTGGCGTATCGTGCTGATTTTTGTCCCTTCTCTCTTAGCGAGAAAAGATGGTTGAAACTTTTTAATGGCTGTGCTGATTTTTAAGACTGACTTTTTAAAAACTCAAGTGCGGGATTTGAGAACTTGTTGGCGGGACGTTTTGTGGAGTTTTTTTAAATGGCCTTTTGTCGCCATGCTTTTACTTGATGATTCAGTGTGAAGTGTGAGGAGCGCTGAGGTGGACCGCTGGGACGCTCTTGGCTCTGACATACCCTTGGATGTACATTTAAATGGTATATACAAAGCTTTTAAAAGTGTACTAAATGTCCTGCTCTGTCCGTGCTCGCTTCTGTTTGTTATGATCTTGTTAGATTTCGGGACATGGGGAACGTTTTGATGTTTAACCTGACCCTTGACCTCAGCTAGCAGCTACTACCATGCGCTTTTTTTCTAACTGAACTGAACTCTCCACATTGATTTGTTGGCCGCAGACTAAAGTCAAACAGCGATATCTGGGCTGTCGAATACTTGTGCCCTCTTTATCTTATCTTGGTTCTTGGAATACGTTCTGAAGCCACACATACATTTGACGTGATTAACTGTACTCCTAGCTGCTCAGTGAGTTGTACAGCTGAGTGAAGTAGTAGTACTGTGTGAATTATTCTGAGCTTCTCCCTGAAAAGCAGAAGTGGCAGAAAGTGCCTCCTGCCCAGCCGAACCACACCAAAGTATAAACGCTGTTCGCATAAAGAAATGTACAGTTGTTAATAAATCAATAAAATGTTTTTGTAGAAGCTTTGTTTCTTTGTGATTTTAAATGCACAGAGGTTTTCAAAATTGAGTTTTACTAAAATCTAATAGATAAGATTTTATTATTAGTGCTTTTAATCATGTTTGCACCTCAAAAACATACCTAGGACCAGATTTATCAAAGGTTTGCGTGCACGGTAACTGAATAAGATGCGCTAAAATTGGAGCAAACCCAGACACAGTTGAGATTTGCGTGTCTTACAGGAGCAGAGCGAACGCAATGCAGATTTTGCTCCTATGACCTAATGAATCTAAACTGAGGCGTTCTTCCCAGAGTGCGCAAAATGGAAGGCGGAGAAAATGCAAATTCATGCATTTACCGCCCGCAATATTATTTATCAAGGCTCACCATGACTTTGCGTGCGAAAATAGCGTATAAATTTAGCACGTAGGAGAAGGACGTGCTAATCTTTTGCACAGATATGGCTGCTGTGATTCGTGTGAGATGAAGGAGAAGAAATGAACAAATACGTAGGGTTAGAGCGTTTGCCACGCGTGCAGATCTATTTGCCATGACGGATGAAAAAATTATTCACCAGCACTTTCAGCTATTCTTAGTTAAATTTTTGCATCCGTTTGTGTTCCACTTCTGCACCTTCCATGACGCAAAACAATACACGCAATGATGCTGTTTAAATAGTTCCGCCCCATCTGTTTGCACTGTCACCGCCACGCAGTTTGTCTTAGTAATTCACGCGCAACACGAACATTAATAGCGGCCGCATATTTTCTCACTGCACTCGCAGTTTAGCACCCATCTTAGTAAATATGGCCCCTAGAGTAGTATTTTGTTTTATTTATGCGTGTTTAATTAATCTTGTATGCTAAGGCTGTACCCTTCTCAAGAGCTGAAAATGCTCAGTTTCACCACTCTACGTAGACTTATGAAACCAGGAAGTGCTCCTTCGCGTTTCTGAAACCCATACACCGTCACCAAACTTGTTAATCTCAGCACTTAAAGTGCAGTTGCTACAAAAAGCAGTCGGCTTAATTATCTGTTAGCATCATGTTGCTAATAGCCGTGTCCAAAATTATTTTAAAAAAGCACAATACAGCACCTTTTAAATAAAATGTCTTATCGTAACAACGTTTAATATTTCCAAACACATTATTTAGTTGGTTTGTTGACCTGGTACACTCAAAAAGTGATTGTGATTTTGATCAACTTTCCTTCAGGAGATTCAGTTATGCACCAAGAAAGAAATACTGGAATGTTAATTATTCTCTAGATTCAGATTTTCTGTGATTTTTTATTTACCAGTGTGATAAGTAAGGGCTTTATTAGAGCATTTACCCCTGGATTAGAGAATCCCCAGTCCTGGCCTGAGCATAATATACCTTCTATTATGAGACAGGGCCTATGCCTTTGCTGGGTCCTTCTAGTTTTTTTAGTCATCTATCTATAGAAGTACAGATCCATCTATACTGTACACAGATGTCTGGAACAAAAGTACAAGATAGAAATTCAAATTCAATATTTTCAAAGCTGCATATTTAAGCCGTGGACATGAAAATAAAACAACAGAAGCCATTGTTCAGATGAAACAGTTATTCTTGTGTGTACTTTGCAGTGGGGGTGTAATATTAGTTGAGTAAAAAAGTTGTTAAGGAGCCAGAGAGTTTGCTAACGCTAAAGTGTTGTTTCCAGACGGCTGGTTGGTCTGTGGTTTCAGGCCTGCTGACAAGATAAATGGTGCGAGGATGAGAGCGAGATCAGGACGAGCACTGGCTGCCAAACCGCACCGCACTGCACCGCACCACCACTCTCCTCCAGACGACATGTGTGACTCCGAGGAGCTACATTTCACATTCACACACACGCCAACGCAACAAACACACGCTCTACTTTGGGAAACTATCTGTACAAGTACTTTCATTAAACACTGTTGGAGGTCTGGCAGTGGAGAGCCTCTTTCATCCATGTTCTCTGGAGCAGTGCATGTCAGGAGAGTGTCTGCACGTTTTGAGGTCATACTCGTGATAGCAGAATGAAGGGTAATGCGCTAATGTTAATGCTAGTCCACACATACACTGATCGAGCATAACATTATGACCACTGGCGAGTGAATAACATAATCTCTTCATCATGGCCCCTGTTAGTGGGTGGACAGTTTTTAGGCAGCAGGTGAATAGTTTGTCACAGTTCAGCAAGAAAACATAAGATAACAAGGATTTGAGCGAGTTTGACCAGGGCTAAATTAGGTCTTTTGGAACTGTAGGAACCTTTTGCAGCGTTTTGAGGAACTATCCGGTTTTGTTGCTTGTTTGCACATAGGAACTGGGCACTGGGACCACAGTTTTTTGTATGGTATGGCTGTCTGTGAATGTGGGACCACCACTCTCAGTACTGCTAAACAAATTTACCAAATGTACAAATAAAGTAACCTGAAACTGAATCTGTAGTCTTTTTAGATCCTACTTCAGAGCAAAGCCTAGGAACCTTTCAATGACGTAGTTATGTAATTAGAGACGCATGTACGCATTTTATGACCCTATCTTTTGCAATTCGCTTCAATTATTTTCTCATGATACACATATAAGCTGCTAATTTTAAAGCTAGTTAGACTCATCCCTCATATCTTTTATCTGAGGAGCTCTGCTTTTCTTTTTTCAGTCATAAAATGAGGTAGTACAACTGCTGCTGGATGCTTTGTCTCTGTAACCACTGTATATTACATTATATGTTGTAGCGCTGCTGTTGACAAAAGAAATTGTTAGTCGGCTGAAGCTATGCCCAATACAGCGATTAATCAATCAAAATTGACCAAAGGATATGTTCTGGGATTGCCAGAGTCTTACACAAGCAATGTTAATTCAAATATAAAACATTAAGAAAAGCAAGGAGATTGTGGGTTCAATCCCCGGCTGGCCAACACACGAACTCTCAGAGTGGAGTCTGCATGTCCTCCCAGTGTTACCATGGGTTCTCTGTGGGTTCTCAGGCTTCCTCCCACCGTCCAAAGACATGCATGTGTCAGGTGAATTGGTGACTCTAAATTGCCCCTAGTGAATGAATGTGAGAGTGAATGGCTGTCTGTCTGTGTGTGTCTCTATGTCGGCCTTGTGACAAGCTGGGATAGGCTACAGTCCCCTGCAACCCCTAATGGGAATAAGCATAAGATGAATGAATGAATGAATGATGGCTATAAAATAATGCTGTCTAAAAATCTCCTATGCTATCTTAGATAAAATGAAAAGCAAAAGTTATCTGGTAATAAATTAAACCAACTTTGTTGATGCCAAGAGTGGATGTAACTAATCAACCATTAAAATTTTAGTTGACCAAGATCTCACTGAACGATTAATCGACTTTGATGCAATTAAAGCAACCAATGGCTGTCAGCCCTAATACTTTGTATTTCCCAGTCCCAGTGAAATGTGTGATTTGCCTTTTTTTGTACTCCATGCTAGTACCGTATTTTCCGCACTATAAGGCGCATTGGATTATAAGGCGCACCTTCAGTTAATGGCCTATTTTAAAACTGTTTTCATATATAGGGCGCACCGCATTATAAGGCGCATCCACTAGATGGCGCTGCGCTAAAGGGAATGTCAATAAAACAGTCAGATAAGTCAGTCAGTCAAACTTTATTAATAGAATACAAACCAGCGTTCTTACAACTCCCTCGTTGAAAACGATACATTTCCAACTCCATTTGTCACAGTTCAAACACGCCTATGGCACACATGAACAGCTGGGACTGGAATTCCCCTTTACCGTTTTTACCGCTGTCACTTCGGCATAATTAACCAATACTGATCCATATATAAGGCGCATCGGATTATAAGGCGCACTGTCGGTTTTTGAGAAAATTAAAGGCTTTTAGGTGCGCCTTATAGTGCGGAAAATACGGTAGTTAGTTTTGGTTTGTTAGCTGCTGGACGTCGTGCTTACATCACACACCATCCCTGTAATAACATCACAGTTCTTATCCGTTTGCCATCGGCAGTGCGATACTGGTTAATACTGGTTCTGATAGAAAGGTGTCAGAATACTCAGTTTGTTGCATATAGGGCTGCATATTAGGTGGGTGGTCATAATGTTATGCTTGATCAGTGTATGTTACTATTTCTAGGTGAGGCAATATCCCCTACTACTTCTATGAGAAAATATAAAATCCTCTTACAAAACCCTCTCTGGAAAAAAGAGCTGAAACTTGGACAATGAAGTGGACAACCAGAGCTGTGTTTGAGGATGGAGTGTTTTGGTAAGAGGCAGACCCAATAGTAGCCACCCTTGTTCCTCTCTGTCTTGTAACCCCAGCTCTTGTGTAAGATTAAAGCGGCAGAGGTCACTTATGTTCTCTCATATCCCGCTCTCGTCCCTCCATCTCCTGACCTTTCATCCTGAGAGCCCTCTCCGGTCGGGGCGCTCGAATTAGACTGGGCCTTTTGTGAGTGACGGAGTGCCGCTTGTTATGTATAATTCAGATCTATCGCTGCCGGGAAAGCCATGCCCTTGATCTCGGCTAACGCAGATTGGTAAGAACAATCGTGCAAGTGGTGGATGTATCGGGGAGGAACTTGAAAGGGTTCGAGGGAAACTAAACAGAGCGAAGTCTGTGTTGTAAGTGAGCGGCTCTCCAGGTCTCTTCTGAGTGTGAGCAAAAGCAAAAGGGGCCAGTCCACCGTCTGCAGTCATTCAAAACAGCGGCTGGGTCTGAATAATACATGCTGCGTCTAATATTGCATTCTTTGTCAAGTCGCAGAAGTCCACAGAGATTTTTTGAAGCGAAAAGACAGTTCTTTCTGTGATCTGTGTACGGGGAGGCAGTGAAGTCAGCTCAACACTAGAGGGCATGCAATTAAAAAATAATGACATGATTATTTATTTATAGATTTTAAAAAAAAGTCTAGTTAAGTTTGCAATTGTACCGGATATTTATTTTTTTATTCAGTCCAAATCATTTCCTCAAGTGACACCATATGGGATACTGAAGACCAACTTTTTTTTTCTTCTGTGCAACAGGTTTCAGGTTTGTGCCCCATTTATGCTCAGCAGGTGACACACAGCTTCATCACTTGTTCCTTATGTTGACCAAAGTGGCTCTATCTCAAAATCTCCCCAAAAAATCAGCCTTTTTTAGATCCATACCAAAAATTCCTCATTTCTTCCTTGGTTTATTACTAACCTTTTCTCAAAATGTTATCTAAATGTGACCACTGAGCTAACCAGACATTTTATGTTTTTTTTTTTTAGCTTTTTGAAATAATTGTCAACACCTCTGCATTGTTCCACAAAAAAGAAAGGATCTAAAGTGCTCAGGAAGTTTTTATCAATTAGTTATTCTGTATTGAAGGTGCTCTTTGATGTTTGGCAACAAAAAACTTGCAAAAAATAAAGAAAAAAACAAGGCACTCTTCATACACCTGAAGTTTAAAAAGTCTTTATTTCATGTGGCTTTATATTTTTAAAATCATATTGTGCTGGGTTTGACTTAGACCCATGCGTAGCGGCCAACAAACCCCTACTTATATTAGTTAATGCATCACAGACTGAGAAAAAATGGTGCACAGACAAACTACTACCAACTAAAAGCACTCAAAGAGCACAGGCCTCAGCCAAGGAATTAACTCTGTATCACAATTGTAAAGATATAATGTGCAGCCCTGGACTTGAACAAAAGATCTTCTAGTTCAGGGGTAAATCCTCTATGCCAGTCAGTCTTAGGCTTTTCACACAAAGTACCATGACCAAATAGTTGGTTTTCAAAGTAACACCATTAATAAACTAAAACTAGAGCAGGACTAAACCAGGCCTGAACAAGGACTAAACCAGGTCTAAACCAGGGCTGAAGAAGTAATAAACCAGGAACAAACCAGGGCTAAACCAGGCTGGATTCAAGACTAAACCAAGTTTAAATTACATCTAAACCAGGACTAAACGGGGCCAGATCCAAGACAAAACCAGGTTTAAACAAGAACAAAACCAGAGCAGGACCAAAACAGGAATTAAACTGGCTCTAAATTGAATCAAATCAGTACTTGAACTGCAAAAGACTCCAAAAAACCACCAGAAGAAGCCCATGTACCACAGTTTGAGAACCACTGCTCTATGGATTGGGCTTCAAAGATCAACAATCCTCTGTTTGTTCTTTTACTGACCCCTTGTGGCTGGAGTTAGTTTTTTTGGCCTTGTACAGAGTCAATGTGACTAATTACAACCCAGTATCTCATCACTCACAATAATGGGTTTTACAGAGAAGTGTGCCCACAAAAACAGTCAGATTACCAGTGTTAAACCATCAGAGGAGTCGACATATTCTACTATTTTTATTAGCACAGTCCTCCTCGTGGGCTTACTGAGCCAAACTGTGCTGTACTATGCCATAACATTCAGTAGAAACATGGATTCTGTCACAAGAAAGAAGTACAGTAGTAGAAAACCCTGCTCAGAGTGATGGCTGTGGCTACCGAAGTAAACACGGAGGTTAATGAGAGCAGCAAAGCAAATCATTGGTACAAATAAGGCTTTAGCTCCGAGGAAAGGCCCAGATACATTAACTGTAGGTGATTATGCACTTCTCTACATTAGCAGGAGCTAAAAGTCTGTTTACATAATGAGCTGGCGCTAAGGAGAAACTTAGCCACTTCAGATTTATGTACAGTAGGTCTAGGACAGGCACTTTATAGTAAATACAAGTCCAGAGGGCATATATCAACACTCAATTAGAAGTCGCAGTATTAAAAACTTTACCCAATGGATCTCCAGCCCAATCTCTTCCCAGTGGAACAAATATAAAGGGCAATACAATTTAACAGCATGCCTGACAAACGGGAAACAAATTAGGCTACACTTAGCACGTAGCATGTGCTAGCGGATCTCCAGCCTAATCTATACAAAACATAATACATCATGTTAGCATACCATCATCACCCGTCGTTGTCGTAATAAAACTATGTAACTAGCACCATCAGATGTCACAGTGGTGTTATAACAGCTCAGATACAAATGCATTATCAGTCATTGTTTAACAGAGAAAGTAAAAATAAACATATGGACAAAACAAACAAAAGGATTACAGTGGATTACAAAACTGACCGCTTTCCAGTGGAACACATTTAAAGGGAAGAGGGAACGGGACAAAGAAGACGAAGAAGAAGAAGAAGACAAAGAAGAAGGAGACCAATGCAGAACATACTTTCTTTCAGATATGAATGAAAATAAAACCAAATTAACAATTTTGTGTAATTATACCAGCGTAGATATAGGAACACTTTACTGTATCCCCACCATTCTCAAACTGGGGTCCACTCCCTGAACTATTGGTCTGGGGTCAGCAAAAATGTTTTTAATGAGTTGCTAATAATTTATAATGATTAATTTTGTTATGATACATATTTTTTTAAATGATTTAGGTTAATGGGAACCATACAGCAATAGAGCAGAACAAATAATCACAAATAAGCCTTACTTACATTTGGTTTTAGGATGTTTTAAACTCCCGATGATTGTGACACACCACATAAATCACATTGATTGGGAGCAGAGGATGCCATAAGGGGGTCCTTGAGAATTTTTTCTCTCCTGTAAGGGGTCCCAGGCCCCAAAATGTTTGCGAACCTTTGCTGTATCCCACACTGATTGACGGAGACTAAGCTCTCTTGCTGGTCGAGCTACGTTCCTACTCTCACCTAAAGTCGTGACTGTAAGGACAAAATCTCTGATACAAGCGGCCGAAATTAGTTTTCTCCACAACGTGGCTGGACGCTCCCTTAGAGAGAGAGTGAGGAGCTCGGAGTAGAGCCGCTGCTTCTCCACATTGAGAGGAGCCAGCTGAGGTGGCTTGGGGAGGTGATCCAGGTACGTCCCACCAGGAGGAGAAGACCTAGGACACGCTGGAGGGACTATGTCTGGCCTGGGAATACCTTGGGAGAAAAGGAATGTCTGGGAGTCCTTTCTTGGAACGCCCTGGCCCCAGATAAGTGGTAGAAGATGGACAGGTTATTTTAACCCTTATACCCCAATTTTAAAACATTAAGCTGCGCCTTAAATGACAAAAGTGTCCCAAAAATATTATACACTCATTTTTTGTACTTTTTATGCATAACAGTTCGGGTCACAGGTTGATTAAAAGATTTACGTAAAAAAAAAAGTTGAAAAAATATTAACATATGCTCTTACTATGATCTTTTGTAACAGCGTAACTTTCCCAAGGTTGTAATAGCGCTCCCCTTTGAAAAGTCCACTTTGAGCTGGGATATTAAAAATATTTCTTTTATGTGTGTGTGTTGTGTTGTTGATTTTCCCCCCTAAAAATATAGCTGTTATCACATACACCAACATAAAACTAGAGACAATATAAAATGGTCACATCTCAAGCGTGGCCCAGGAATCTCTTTCTGTTCAAGATAGGTTGGGGGTTCTATTTTTTGAGAGGCTCAGCAATAATCCCAAGCTACAGTCAAGGAAGCACAAAAACATAGTTTATGTGCACAATGTCCCACAATAGTTCTCTGTGTAAATTCAGGGTTAGTGTATCTGTTAGTTAGCATCACTAGCTATTAACAGCAAACTTCATTCGGTTCTTCTTTCTCCAAACATGGTAATAATTAGTGCAGCCTCCTGAGTGTCAGTGAGCGATGCCCCGGAGATTTTGGGAGGTATGTGGTAAACAGACAATTATAAAGAAGAGGAAGGGAGGTCGGCTGGGGTCACAGAAAAGAGAGGGATATGTCACGAGCCGGAAAACAGCCATCAGGGAGGGGGGCAGGGCAGTGAACGGGGCATTTGTCCGAGTGGGTCAGGGGTGATGTTAATGTGGCAGGAAACTAAGAGTGAGTGTGTTTCTATGGGCTTTAGGCAGTAGGAGGGGGCAAGGGGGCACAGCTCTGAGCTCAGTGCAGGCTGTCTACAGAGTTAGCTCTGTCCAGTAATGATCCAGCTGTGGAGTTGTGATGATTAATGGTAGTGACACTCAGTTGTGGTACAATGATGTTTGTAATGATGCCTCCATAACAAGAATATTATGTTTACCCGTATTACAGAAGTGGCCTATTAGGCGTAATTTTGCCACATAAAACCCAGCATTTGATCTGAACTGAGAGGCAGCTCATTGGAATAACTGCAATCTACAACAACACAGTACAGGATCTTGTAATAATAATAAAAGATTAGATTTATATTGCACTTTCCAAGCCTCTCAGGCTTCTCTAAGCACTGATACATTATTCATTCACTTCTCAGACATACTCGGTGGTGGTGAGCTACTTCTGTAGCCTCAGATGCCCTGGAGCAGACTGACAGAGACATGGCCTCCGACGACAACCAATCACACAAACACACTCATGCATAGGTAAGGTGGGAGTGTCTTGCCCAATGCCACAATGACAGTATGAACTAGGACAGCAGGATTCAAACCACCAACCTTCCAGTTTTAGGATGACCGCTTCTACCACCTGTCGCCCTGCTTATTCCCGCTCTGATGGGAGAACCTAGACAAAATGTGGAAGAGCAGCAGCTCTACTCAGAGTGTCTAACAGGATGACAGAGCACCTCACACTATCTCTAACCTTTAACCTCTCTAACCTCCAATCCTCCACTGCACTGCGCCACACACTCCGCAGTAAACACACTGCTATGCTACTGAATGAGAGGATCCACAGCAAGTCTGTTTTCTTCCTGAAAGGACTCCGTTCAGATCAATCTACGCAGTTCAGATCACACCAAACAGGAAACTGGACATCTGGATTTCAAAGTAATATCACTCTTGTACTCACGTATGAATGTTTTTGATTAAAATATTTCCTTTCTCTCATTACCTTTTAGATAGGCATACTTAGTAGGCTACTTACTTTAACTTTAGGTTACAGAAACAATGACAGACGCAATTAAACATTCATTGCACTCCTTTAGCTTTTTTGTGCCCAAGTACTTCCCCACTGTAGAGGAAAAACCCATGAAGAGGAAGTGAAGGGAACTCTAAAGCAATCTCATATTAAACTATTATTTTCTGTCCTTCTGCCTCTGAATAAATATGTTTATATAATATATATAATAATGTTTTGGTCTTTATTAATGGCGTTTATCAGAAAACTCCTGGTTTCTGTGCATGCTCTTCCCGAGCTGCTCAGGGCTCTGCGGCCCAGCGTGGCAGAGTGGAGACGTATCCAGTAGGCGAGGGTCTACACCATCATTCGGCGGTGGCCCACAGTGCAGCGGATATGCATGCAGTGGAAATCCAGGGAGGGAAGCACCCGAAACTCCTTGCCCCTTCTAACCCGACCATAGACTGCCCATGTGCCAAGTCATGTAATTAATCATTCATGTTACGCTATATAACGATTATCATTAGTCAAAGATAAATACATCAAATTAAGCCTTGTAGTTGTGCATTTAAGAATTTATGAATTCTTACATGAAAAAATGAAAAGCATAATAATCTACGCGGCAAACAGAGACCACAAATGTAGATTGTGACGTATTTCTTGTTGTGTCATTATTAACATGCTAGATAAACAGACTTGTATAATCCATCCACAAAGGGTCTCAAGAAAGTCTACCAGTCCCAAACCTGGATAAATGGAGAGGGTAGCGTCAGGATGGGCATCTGGCTTAAACCATTTAGTGTAAGGCATCAGAGCAAACATAAATGGTACAGGATACTACAAGAAAACAACACAGTCCCCTCAGATGTTCTTTTAAACCGAACCATTCCTGCAGACATCCAGAGCTCAGTCCTGTGTTGTTGTGCGTCACATTTGGGACATACCCCCATCCCGGTCCCCTCTGCCAGCCTGTCTCACACACCATTACCCCGGTGAGGAGGCCAGAAGACAGCCCCGGCCAGAGGAGACAGGGAGGAGGGGTAACGCCGGTGGACACATGTCAGAAGTGCGACCTGTGTCCTGAGAAAGCTGTGCGTGGTGTGACAGGGCCCGGCCCGGTGCTAACCCCGGCCCATACCAAACGTCCCTTCTGTGCGGAGAGAGAGAGAGAGAGAGAGAAGGACAGAGACCAGGGGGGGCTCATCAGCACTGCCCCGTCAGGAGGATACATGCTCTTCCTCTCACAGAGTCTCACCTCACTGCACTGCTGTAGAGAAGACATAACAGCGGTACAAGAATATCATGACGTGACTACTGGATAAGACTACAAATACACTCCACCAGCAGAAAGTTTTTTATTTAGAAAAAAACATTTAATCATCCAGAATGTACCAGACATTTTTGCCAATAACATTTAGGGAGGTCTTAAGTTACAAGGGATTCCTTCATAGGCTTATATAGCATTGTTCAAATGTGTCCCCAACCTTTCTTCTCCCACGGACCAGTACTGGACATACAACATTTTTCGAGTGAAAGAAAAGTGATGCCGTGTGCTGGATGCATGGGGCGGGCCTCGGAGAAAACCCCACAGTTGCCTGAAGTCCACTCTGTAGGCAGCTCATATCAAACTGACCACAGCTGGAATTACATTTACATTACATTTGGTGTTTTGGTCAGTGTGTGGATGTCCAGCCCTCGTTACTATGCACCAGAAACCAGGTCACAGAGAAAAGCTCCGTGTTTTAATCAACAAATGCGTTTTTGGGTTTTTTTTCGCGTTAATTTCTCTGTAATTAAGTAATCACGATTACCGCATTAAATACCCAGCCCTAACAGTAATATAAATGTAACACGACTCACCAAAGTAGACTCAGTGGGACTCCTGGACTTGCAAGAACCCTGCAACAAGACCCTTCCTTTGCTTCACTGTCGGGTCTCTCCCCTCCTTTTAAAACTTTTGAGTGATGATTGTTTTTACTCGTGTTTGCTGGGTTTAACCTAGTTTAGTGACATGCGGCAAAAGTGAGGGAGAGAATCAAGTGCGTGGCAGTAAAATGCTGCAGCAGAAGTAGTAGTTTTTCAAAGTAAAACACACGCAAATCGCGGTAAACTAAAAAAAAGCGAGTAAAAAAAATTATACACTGCTCAAAAAAAAAAAAAAAAGAAAACACTAAAATAACACATCCTAGATCTGAATGAATGAAATATTCTTATTAAATACTTTGTTCTTTACATAGTTGAATGTGCTGACAACAAAATCACACAAAAATTATCTGTCTGTCACATGTGCTCAGTGTGAACCTGCTTTCATCTGTGAAGAGCACAGGGCGCCAGTGGCGAATTTGCCACTCTTGGTGTTCTCTGGCAAATGCCAAACATCCTGCACGATGTTGGGCTGTAAACACAACCCCCACCTGTGGACGTCGGGCCCTCATACCACCCTCATGGAGTCTGTTTCTGATCGTTTGAGCAGACACATGCACATTTGTGGCCTGCTGGAGGTCATTTTGCAGAGCTCTGGCAGTGCTCCTCCTGTTCCTCCTTGCACAAAGGAGTAGTGATCCTGCTGCTGGGTTGTTGCCCTCCTCCTCCACGTCTCCTGATGTACTGGCCTGTCTCCTGGTAGCGCCTCCACGCTCTGGACACTACGCTGACAGGCATGGCAAACCTTCTTGCCACAGCTCGCATTGATGTGCCATCCTGGATGAGCTGCACTACCTGAGCCACTTGTGTGGGTTGTAGACTCTGTCTCATGCTACCACAGAGTGAAAGCACGGCCAGCTTCAAAAGTGACCAAAACATCAGCCAGAAAGCATAGGAACTGAGAAGTGGTCTGTGGTCACCTCCTGCAGAACCACTCCTTTATTGGGGGAGTCTAATTGCCTATAATTTCCACCTGTTGTCTGTTCCATTTGCACAACAGCAGTGAAACTGATGTCAGTCAGTGTTGTGGACACAGTTTGATTTCACAGAAGTGTGACTGACTTGGAGTTACATTGTGTTGGTTAAGTGTTCCCTTTATTTTTTTGAGCAGTGTATATAATTATATTTCCCTCTGCGGCCCAGTACCAAATGGCCCGGGCCGCGGCCCTGAGGTTGGGGACCTCTGTTCTATTGCAGAGATATAGCCCTATTGGCAATGCACTTTCATTATGTGTGTTACGGCCCTAGTGCCGTCTGTTTGTTTTTTGTTGTTGTGCCTCTGCCCTGTGGTCTTGCAGTCAGGTGACCTCCAGCTGTGCCCAATCTCTGATCAGCTGGAGATAAAAGGCGGAGGTGGTCAGTTCTGTGGCCACTGGGTCTTTGTCAAGTCCAGACTAGTTTTAGTTACAGTCTGTTCTTTAGTGTAATACTTTTGCTATTTTTGTTAGATTACCTTTTTTCATTCACTTTGTTATTATTTCTGCCATATTTTTGTAATAATACATTTTTAATTATTGTTTTTGCGCATGCCACAACTTTCTATCATTTTTTCTTCATCTTTACATTTTGTTACTGTGCCAAACTACCCTTAGACCAGCCTGGCACGTAACAATGTGTAACAAGGCAGAGATAATTGGGGATTTCCATTGGCCTAACACTAAACTCAAAGTTCAAGGTCAGTGTTGCAGTATTTCAAGTATTAGTAAGTTTGGACACCCTTGCATTAGTATTTCACATTTTATAATTTAAAATAATGTATATGTACGGAGTTTTGTATTTACTCTGCAGAGAATGCGTTAATTAAATGTCTGTCGCCCTCTACTGGCAACAGTAGGAAATGGACAGAGCAAAAAATGGGTAATTAACACGATGATTAGCAATGTGATGATAACAGATGATAAATGAGTTGACTGCTTTGTAGTGACGGCAATGGAAGAGCTGATCTGATCTGAAGGAGTCCGGTGACGGTGAATGGCCTTTAGAAAGACGCAGGAGCACTTCCTGGTTTCTTTGTGAGTCACTACTTCCTGCAGAACTCCCAAACAGGGCTGGGATGGCACACAACAAGACAATAGCCACAGCTGGCAGTGCGTCAGAGTTGTGAGCATGGTCTGGCGTGGTTGGAAAACAAACCGTTTACTCGCTTGGAAACACTACTACTTTTCATCCTTTTCAGACTTCATTTTGGGATTATTTGCGAGCTAGGCAACAAGTCATGTCTAACACAGAGTCCTCACCAGTGTTGTGACAGGAAAAAGAACGCTACATTAAAACATTTTAGGGATTTTTGTCTATATGTCAAAAAATAATCTGACTGAGTGGGTTGACTTGCAATCTCCAGATATATTCTGCTGCGTGAGGGCTGTTCCATAAAATGTTCAGAAAAGCGTGGCTTATGCTGCTTTCCAGTTGGAAACCTCAGACAGCTCAGACTTACTGCATTCCACTTGTTTAAGTCTAGGTGACCAGATTTTTAGTCTCAAAAACTAGGTTACTTACAGTATTTTGCATATTAATCATTGTGCATGTGAACTCAGCAAGTGAAAAAAAAGCTCACAAAATCCATAATTTTTTTCTGAAATGTAATTAAAGTACATAACAGTTTAAATATGAATGGCAATTTATTAATAGGAATAATGATGTGACAAACATCTTTAGACAAATGTGTTTAAAGTTTCCTGTGCTTTTCGTTTGGTTTAAATTGGAACAACTGGGACATGGTTTGTTGAAAATTGGGAAATATTTGTGTTTTTACAGAGGAACAAGGACAGGACAAGGAACCTGAAACTGGGACTGTCCCGGTTAAATAAGACACAATAGGACTCAGTTAAAGTCAGAAACAATAATGACAAATACAAATAAAATCACTGTTAAGATTTTAAAAAATCATACAAATACAATACGAGCCATTCAATAAAGCAGTGTTTCCCAACCAGGGGTACAGGGACCCCTAGGGGTACATGAATACTTTGGAGGAGGTACTTAGAATAATTTCATAATTTATTTTCAAGATGATAAGAAATTATTTGCCATTTTTATATATTGAACTATTAAAACTTATTAAAACAAGCTCAAGTGTCTCACTGAGCTGCTGTTATCACTGGTTATGTATTTTTTAGGTTTAATATAACTTAGTTTTACTTTATAGTAAATTTATCCACAGTTTAAGAAATTATTGATTTGTATTTTTTGAGTTTATTTTTTAAATAAAACAAATATATAGTAAAATAATAGCATATATTGTTTTATTTTTATTTTAGATATTTTAAAGGCAGGCAAGTTATTATTTTATTTTTTCTCATGAATTTTAGTTTAAAAGAAAAACTGAGAAAAATGTGTATACATTTTCTTTGTACTAATAAACACAGAGGTTTTATATACAACTTTTTAAAAATTCACATTTGAGTTGACAAAAAGCTCAGGGGGTACACAAGACAAAAAAAAAAAAAAAAAAGGTTGGGAACGACAGCCATAAAGCCCAGTCTGAGCTCATACAGCCAAGCTAACGATGTGAATGTTGAATTTACATTTACAGTATATATTTATGCACAAATGTGGCGACCCCACAGGAACTCTGGCATAGTCATGAATGCTTTGTTTTCCCCACAGAGTAATCAGACGTGACGTTTCTGTGGGACGCTTTCTATAGACACGTCCCATTCAGAAGAGTGTATCATGACTCTCCTCCTGACCCCCCGGTGCCAGAGTGTGTCTGCGATTCTCTTAAAATGCAAATGACTCCATCAGGACTCAGCTCTAATTACAGCCTTGATCTGAGTCAGTCATACAGTGAGCTTTAATGGCTTTGTGCCTCTAATTACAATCATCATTCTCATTCAGAGGCCAGTCATCCTTCAGTTACACACACACAGAACAGGAGCACTGTGTCAGCTACTGGACTTTACCATTATAGTAATTAAATGGTAACATGTCTAAATGTGCGCTTTACGATACGAAGATACCGGAGAAGTGAGCTAAGGCAGTGTCAGTCTTACGTACGAGGCGTGGTGTGCGTCTTCTGCAGTCATTCTCCATACATTGGTTTGTTTTTCAGAGCGTACGGATGCGGCTAAATGGAGCAATACATGCGCTGGCGAATACTTCAACAAAGCAACGGACAATAACGGCTGAACTTTTTGAGGAATGACTGGTTAGTTCATCTCATTTTCTTGCCTTTTTTTTCCAATAAATGTGGTGGAAGCGCCATAAAGATATAATAAAACAATAGAGTGGTCACGGCAACTGCATTGGTGGCAATTCCGGCGGCCATCTTGTGACTGTAGGATAACGCTAATGCTAATGGTAAGTAACCTAAAAACAGTGACATAAGTCTCGTAGAATAAAAGTCAGAAATTTAAATAACAACTCGTAATAATACACTGAACTCTCAACATCTTGGTTAGTACGTATTTGCACCGAAATACGGAGTTTCTGATGCATAAAGGACTGTTATTTAGTCATATTTGTGCTAAATGGATTCCCCCCTTGTTCTGCTATTTTAGTATTTATTAAATGTATCGCCATAAAATATTTAAGCAATACCTCGTTGTCAGTGTTAACTTTTTATGATGAATAAGGGCAAATCCAGTGAGTTTGGTGTCTGTCAGTGTGTTGTACAATAATAATCAGCCTACTGTACATTGTAATAATAGTTTTATTAAGAAATTTAATCAATAGGTTGTGTCCAGTTAAGCTGATAAACAAAACAACACTATGTAATGAACAAGTGTTTGCTGTCAATCAACTGGAAAAAAAGAATAACTACACTAATAACAGCTACTTGCCCGATTGTTCAGATTTTCTTTTTAAATGATTTTTAGCAACGCTGTATGAACAAAAATCCAAGTTCAGTGTAAAAATAGGCTGAATGTAAGTAAATGTTTTATGTTAATAAAATGCATATTTGTAAATAAGCTATGTGAATAATGTGTAATCATTTAAAAATTGAGATACAAATGTTATACAAAAGTTATAAATCAGGTGACTGATCTCATTTCACACAGTATTATCAATTAGCTTAGCTTTTGAATGTATTAGCTTTAATTGTAATGAGATCAAGCACAAATAAGAAAAAAGTCACCAAATGAACAAAATTATATTAAAAAATATCGCGAAGATAAGTGCATCTCCCTATTTGTTTATATTGCGCTTGGGCAGAACATACAGTCACAATATGGCGGCCGCGTCACTTACTGCAGTTCACCATTAGAACGTCCACTCTAGTGTTTTATTATAGCTCTATGGTAAGTACCATCATGATTGTTGGCGTTTGCAGGTTTTGTCAGTCTTTTACTAATGCCTTTCGCCCCCTACAGGTTATTTAACAAAACGCAGATGCTGAGGGTCACCATAGTAACGTTTGTACATAATGTTCAGACAGCTATGCATTTTGGTTAAAACATAAAGATACTGCAGATTGACCGAAGTTCCAGGAAATTCAGTTCTTCCATGTTTCCCCTATCGAGCGCGTGGACTTTCTCTCATTTTAAGGTATTTTTACAAACTTGTTGAATTAAACACATACTGTATGCATCATAATCAGATGTATTTTCACTATTTGATGCTGATTTGATGATTATTGATGTTTGTTAGGGTAGCAACAGCTTTGTGACGGCTTTTCTCTCATTTTATGCACAAAGAAATAAAAGCATGATCTATGCAATACAATCCTAATAGAAATAGTAATAAAATAGCTCCTTTTTACTTTATTTGTGCATTTGATACACATACAGATAGTTTAATAGAACTAGATATTAATGACTGAATGCATGAAAAATGTAGGTCGAATGCAGTCTAGTACACAATATCACAGCAGTCGTTGCAGACATGGCTTCTGCAAATGCTTTATGAAAATAGGTTAATTACAGTTTTCAGAAGTTACGCAGAATATGTCAATACTCAACTAATTAAACAATTCTAAATCATCTTCAAAATACACAAATGGCTAAAATACATTTGATTATGATGCATACAGTGTGTGCGTAATTCAACAAGTTTGTAAAAAGGCATTTAACAGAGAGAAAGTCCTGGCACTCATTAGGGGAAACATGAGAAAAACACCGGCATTCTCATTCCACTAAAGCTAACGATAAAATACAGTGAAAGAGGTGTTTTTAACTCTTTTTGGCTTCATTTAAACTGTTCAACCAACATCCTCAACCAGTATCATAGTACAGTGCCCTACAGTGACATACGTTTTTGAAACAATAACACGGTTTTCTCCATTTTTTTTTCCATTGCAATAATAGAACAATACAATAATCATAAACAAATAATCACATATAACAAATAATACAGACAGAAGTAAAATATACACACTGAAAGCAGGGGTATACAAATTAACTACTGTATTTTCCGCACTATAAGGCGCATTGGATTATAAGGCGCACCTTCAATGAATGGCCTATTTTAAAACTGTTTTCATATATTGGGCGCACCGCATTATAAGGCGCATCCACTAGATGGCGCTGCGCTAAAGGGAATGTCAATAAAACAGTCAGATAAGTCAGTCAAACTTTATTAATAGAATACAAACCAGCGTTCTTACAACTCCCTCGTTGAAAACAATGTATTTCCAACTCCATTTGTCACAGTTCAAAGCTACATGAACAGCGTTTGAGCGCTCGGTTTTCTGTCCCCTCAATGTCGCAGCTCTTCTACTGAGATGGAGCAAAGGCCGCGCCTCCTTGTTCTTTTGCGGCAGGATCCATAAACACGCCTATGGCACACATGAACAGCTGGGACTGGAATTCCCCTTTACCATTTTTACCGCTGTCACTTTGGCGACGCCCCCTGAATACGGTAGCCATAATTAACCAACACTGATCCATATATAAGGCGCGTCGGATTATAAGGCGCACTGTCGGTTTTTGAGAAAATTAAAGACTTTTAGGTGCACCTTATAGTGTGGAAAATACGGTACTGTATTTTAAATGGAGGATTTCAATTCATTATAAATGGATGATATATATTCAGCTTTTTTATTCTGATGTTTTAAAATAATAATAATGTTGTTGTCTTCATTTGGAGCCTAGGTTGCGTTCACGTGAGGCAGGTCAGAATATTATGGTATATCTGCTGCTAAAGAATCAAAATGCAGATGTTGTGGCCTGGTTTATGGCTAACATCTCTGCAAGTACTGAACCTATCCAAGAAACAGCCACTAAGTTCAAAGGCTTTTTTGCCAGTGCTGTTGACTAAAGTGACGTTTTTTTTTTTCTTCACTATATTGTTAGTAGACTCGGCATTAAGCCACAAGATTAGTTTCTTACAAAAAATGATCACTGAGTCAATATTTGTGGATCTTCTGTTTGGATATTTCTTTTAAAAATGATGCCTCACCTATACATTTATACAGGCCCCTTCCCTCCATTTTTGAAATTCTAAAATGTGAACACAACCTATTGGCATCATTGATGAATTTTTGGTGATGTAGGTGACTTTGTGTTGTATTTTTCTGACCCCAACACCTAACTAACTTCAGCAGTGGTTTATGGAGATTTGTGGCCCAGCCTTCTTTGCACATATTTACCAAGGCTGACAGTAACAGAGGACACTGTGTTGTTATCAGTTCTTGCTGTTATTGATGTAAAAAGTAAATATTCACAGCAGTTCAAATTTCTGCAATTTTCTGGGTGGATGGATGTGGTTTGGTGAAATTCCTGTTAGTTGAGGTGACAGCTATGGAAGTTTATTGCGTTCACTTGAGAAAAAAAAGGTTGTTTCTTTTTATTAGAAAACAGTTCTTTTTTTATGAGAAAGTTTTTTATTGTAACTATACAATTCTGTTTTTACGAGAAAAAATTAGTTAAATTTGTTTGTATTAGTTAAATTAGGCTCCTCCTGCTTTAGGAGAAAGTTCTGATTTTATTAGTTAATTTTTATTCAGTTTTAATGAGAAAAGTTCTGTTTTTCTGAGTAACATTAGGCTCATTCTGTTTTTACAAGAAATGTTCTGTTGTGGCAGACACTATAGAGACATATTTCACATATGAATGTACACTTTTATTTTGAAAATATTGTGGAAGGGAAGTGAGAGTCCAGGAGACGGAAGAAGAGGTCTTCCATCACAAAGTTGTTGTTTTGTACTGCGGAAATGTTTCTTTTTGGAAGTTTTGACTCAAACACCACTTCTAATCTCCTTTGTGAATGACGTCTGTGGTTCAGATCATGCAGCATTAGCCTAAAATCCACTCTTAAATCTTTTTTTTAGTGAACGAAATACGCTTCCATACACACCTGCATATCTTTTGATGATTACTGTTGCCTGCCTTTGCTTCTCCGAATCAACCGCTGTGACAAATGTTCGGAGCCTCACCCTGCCCTCCTTCATTATTCCGGCTGACCAAACCGCGCTCCGCTGCCGTCCTCGTGAGCGTAGAAGAGCGTAGAAGAGCGTAGACGCGGTTAAGTGCCCTCCACAAGCAGCCTGCAGCCTCTCACTGTGATAAGAACTAAGGCAGAGAGTGTGCATTCTAAGTGGCCCAGGTAATTGCCCTCGTTCCCTCCGCAGAACAAAGCTGCAGCGAGAGGAGCGCTGAGAGGCAGATGAGGACTTTTCAAGGCTACAGAAAATGATGTACCACTCTTACCGTGACAACTCAGCGATATGAGGAGATCTACTTTTGTGCAATTTATATCAGAAAAAAGCAAAAAGCAAAAAAAACAACTGCCGAATGCTTGCAATGATATCCTTATAAGGAGTATTTGGATCATGTAATGTTGCTGTTCTGCTGGTCTCTGTAGGACGCTGGCAGGGCTCTTGTTAGGGCGTGTCATTGTCAAGGACAGGACCTCAGACTGTTTAAGTGTGTGTCAAAACCTTTAGGAGCGGGTTATTTAAAATTTATTTCTAAAAAAATCAAGATATCAACACATAGGACTTGCAGTTGTAAAGTAATATACTTTACTTTCTATATATTAAATTTAATGTATTTTATATAATTTTATTTAGAAGTTTATATTAATATTTTTATTTATTTTAAAAACAGACAGATTATTATTTCATGTATAGATTTTTCTTCTTTAGTATTAATTTAAAAGAAAAAAATAATATTATTATTTACCATGAAATAGGTACAAAAAATTCTTTGTACCAATAAAGACATGACATTGAACTATTTTTGTTAATACACTACACTACACTAAACTACACTAAACTATACTATACTAAACTACACTAAACTATACAATACTGTACTGTACTATACTATATATACTAAACTACACTAAACTATACAATACTGTACTGTACTATACTATACTATACTAAACTACACTAAACTATACTATACTGTAATATACTATACTATGCTATATATACTAAACTACACTAAACTATACTATACTATTCTACACTAAACTATGCTATATATACTAAACTACACGCCACACACCCTGGACAGGGGCACACTTGTCGCAGGGCTGACACAGAGACAGACATGGACAGACAACCATTCACTGTCACATTCATTCACTGTATGTGCATGTGTTAGGTGAAGTGGTGACTCTAAATTGGTCAATTTAGACTACACTAAACTATACTATACTAAACTACACTAAACTATACTATACTAAACTACACTAAACTATACTATACTTAACTACACTAAACTATGCTATATATACTAAACTACACTAAACTATACTTAACTACACTAAACTATACTATACTTAACTACACTAAACTATGCTATACTAAACTACACTAAACTATACTAAACTACACTAAACTATGCTATATATACTAAACTACACTAAACTATACTAAACTACACTAAACTATACTATACTAAACTACACTAAACTATACTTAACTACACTAAACTATACTATACTTAACTACACTAAACTATGCTATATATACTAAACTACACTAAACTATACTAAACTACACTAAACTATACTATACTTAACTACACTAAACTATGCTATATATACTAAACTACACTAAACTATACTATACTATACTGTACTATACTATACTATACTATACTAAACTATACTATACTAAACTATACTAAACTACACTACACTAAACTATACTATACTAAACTACACTACACTAAACTATACTATACTACACTATACTATACTATACTAAACTATACTATACTAAACTATACTATACTAAACTATACTAAACTACACTACACTAAACTATACTATACTATACTAAACTACACTACACTAAACTATACTAAACTATACTATACTAAACTATACTAAACTATACTATACTAAACTACACTACACTAAACTACTATACTAAACTACACTACACTAAACTATACTATACTAAACTATACTATACTAAACTACACTACACTAAACTACTATACTAAACTACACTACACTAAACTAAACTATACTAAACTATACTATACTAAACTACACTACACTAAACTACTATACTAAACTACACTACACTAAACTATACTATACTAAACTATACTATACTAAACTATACTATACTAAACTATACTATACTAAACTAAACTATACTATACTAAACTATACTAAACTATACTATACTATACTTAACTATACTATACTAAACTAAACTATACTATACTAAACTACACTACACTAAACTACTATACTAAACTACACTACACTAAACTATACTATACTAAACTATACTATACTAAACTACACTAAACTATACTATACTAAACTACACTATGCTAAACTATACTATACTAAACTATACTATACTAAACTACACTAAACTATACTATACTAAACTACACTATGCTAAACTACTATACTAAACTACACTACACTAAACTATACTATACTAAACTATACTATACTAAACTACACTAAACTATACTATACTAAACTACACTATACTAAACTATACTATACTAAACTACACTATACTAAACTAAACTATACTATACTAAACTATACTAAACTATACTATACTATACTTAACTATACTATACTAAACTAAACTATACTATACTAAACTACACTACACTAAACTACTATACTAAACTACACTACACTAAACTATACTATACTAAACTATACTATACTAAACTACACTAAACTATACTATACTAAACTACACTATGCTAAACTATACTATACTAAACTATACTATACTAAACTACACTAAACTATACTATACTAAACTACACTATGCTAAACTACTGTGATTAAATCCTCCACAGACTCTGCTGCTGTGCTGTGAGGAGCAGGGCGTTTTTAGGGACATTCTCAGGGCATTAGTGTGTGATTTAGATCGTAATGAAAGCTGTGCCAAGCCACACACTCAGATCTGTCCCTATCAAAGGCACAAGGCCGCACTAATCCTTCAGTGAATTGTAAGTAAGCGTCACTCTCACCCAGCGTGCTCTGGCTGCCATGTTAAACCGCAGTTCACAGGACGCCATCTGCTCCTGTGCCTTCACAACAGAGATCAGGTCACAGCGGCGTGAATAAGCCCACAATGGCCTCTAACCCGGAGGACAAGCTCAGACTCCAGAGGCTAAGAGAAGATGAGAAAGACAAATATTGTTCCATTACTCATCCTCTGACCCAGGCTGTGTCCGAATCTCAGCCCTAATCCCTATATATTGCACTTCATAGAAATCACACCATTTTTTTTTTTTTTTGTGGTGTCCAAAAGTCTAGGGAGTAAAAAGTAGTGCACTTAAAATTTCCCACAATGCATCATGAAAAGTAGTAGTGGACAGCGATGGTTACCAGTAGACTTCTACTGCATCATTTTTTACTTTTTATTGCATCATAAAAATTAATTTATTACTTAAAGCGTTACAATGTAAACTCACTAACTCGCATTAACTTACTTTAGCTTGTACAGATGAATAAATGATAGCTTACCTCTTAGAGTAAAAAGATCCGCAATAATCCACTACACATAATTATTATTTCTTTATAAATACTTGAATATCACTAAAGTGGGGCAGCAGTAGCTCAGTAGGTAGAGACACTCGCCCACTAACCTGAAGGTTAGCGGTTCAGGTCCTGCCACTGTCATTGTGACCTTGGGCAAGACACCTCGAGACATGTATGTATGAATGTGCCAGTGTGACTGTGTTTGGTGGTGGTTGGAAAATGGCAGCCACACTTCTGTCAGTCTGCCCCAGGGCAGCTGTGGCTACAGAAGTAGCTCACCACCACTGAGAGTGACCGAGGAGTTTGTAAAGCACAATATAAATTCAATTTATTATTAAGTCCAATAGGCCTTTATTGCAAAAGTCCATTATCAAAGGAGTTCAGCAAACTTTTTAAAAACGTTTTCTACATGAATAGTGAGTGAATTTGTTTGGACTGTAAAGTCCACTATATAGCAGCACTATATAATGATTGAGGGGTCAGGAAGAAGATTCTGAGGCAACCCCAGTACCACAGATATCACTGGGCTACGAGCATTCCTCCCACTGTGTTATAATATGCATGCCTAGTGTTAATATTTTGCGTTCACATGATGTCATAACTTTCCTTAGAACCTATGTTGTGAAATAAGTTGTGTTCATGTGATGTCATAGAATTCTAAAGTACTGTTGCTAGGTTTCAGATAACATCACAACATTCTATAGGCCATAGATGGGGGGGCAGGCAAAATCTGTATTATTAATATGCAGAGTTTTAGGTGTGGCTGGATACATATATTAAGATTATGGACCTTATCACTAATATAAATGATCAGGTTCAACATTTCGGAATGCTATTTTTGGATATTTGTTATGAAAATAGCTTATAACTTATACAGTAAAACTGGCTCCTCCCCCATCTGAGAGTGTGACATCATCACATTCTAGAATCTGAAAACAACCAATAATTGAGCAGGAGGCAGGTAAGAACTCTGAGGTAGAATCTGCTCTGTATCTTATCTGCCAGTACAAATGAACTAAAGTCAAGTTATTTCTTCACTAAAGCGTCAAAACATGGTGATATTATTCAAACACACAGACATGATTACAGTCAGAGCTGGCATTAAGCCACAAGATTATTATGGTGTGGATGTGAACCCTGTTGTTAAAAAAATGATCAGGTTCAATATTTGTGGATTTTCTGTTTGGCTATTTTGTTTAAAAATTGTGCCTCACCTGTACAGCAAAAAAAAAGTATGTACCCCCTTAGCATTTTTCCTTTATTGCTGCCTTACAACCTCACAACAACCTCACATCACATGACAACAACTATGAAAATGCAAAAAAAAAAAAAAAAATATATATATATATATTGTTAGTTAGTCCTCTGTAGAACCTCCTCCTGAAGGACTTTCAGCTCTAACTTCTCTAGCATCAGTGTTTGTGCTCATTCTTCATCTAAAAACAGTTCCAGCTCCTTCAGGTTGGATGCATTGTGCAGCACAGTTTGAGTCGTTTTCTTCAAGAATTGTCCTGTGTCCTCCATCCTTTATTCCTTCAGTTCTGAGCAGTGTCCCAGTCCCTACCAAAGACAAACCACAGCAGGACACTGCCATCACCAGGCTTCACTTTAGAGAGGACCCACAGTCAGGGGCTAGGTTTATGCTACCTTCAGTCCACTCCTCCACACAACCCAGCTCTGTGGAGTGTATGGTCCAGAGTGGTCCTGGGACAGATACAACAGTCTCTGCTGTGGAGCTCTGCAGATCTTTCAGCGTCACCTTTGGTCTTATTGTTGCCTCTCTGATGAATGCACTCCTTGCTCGGTTTGTGAGTTTTAGATGGTCCTCTTTAGGCAGGTTTGGTGTGGTTCCTTATCTTTTACATGTTGTAATGATGAATTAAATGTGTTTTGTGGCATAATGACAGCTGAATTGCAGTCAGGCCAACCTTATCTAACTATTTCTGTGACTTCTGAGGGCGAGTAACACTGGGTCTCATTTAGGGGCCTCTTTTAAAACGGGGTGAATACTTTTGCACACTCAAGTTTTCTGTGTTTCTTTAATTCTGCTTCACAATAAATTGTTGTTGTCATGTGATGCAAAGTGACTGACGTGAACCACTCAATGATCCATTTAAATTCCAGATTGTAAGGCAATAAAGGAAAAATGCTAAGGGGGTACATACTTTTGCTTGCCACTGTACATGTATTCAGGCCCCTGACCTTCATCTGAGGTTTTGATATTATCAAACTCTAGAATGCGAACTCAACCAGGCATAAATTCTTTGGGAGAATCTGCAGCTTAAAATTCAAAATGCAGATGATTTGGTGCGGTTTATGGCTAATATCTCTGCAATAACTAGACCCATCGACTACAGTCACAGAGCTATAGCATCATATGAAAATAGCATCTAATTATTACAGTAATACTGGCTCCTCCCCCATCTGAGACTGCGACATCGTCACATTCCTCAATCTGAAAAATCAACCAATACTTTTACTTGGGTACAAATTCCTCCCCCTCTGCATGAATAAGCTCACAATGGGCCCTAACCAGAGAACACACCGAGACTGCAGAGGCTAAGAGAAGATGAGAAAGACAAATATTGTCCCATTACTCACTCCCTGACCTCAGTGTGAAGTCTGATATCCCACACCATCCACTGGGCTAAAACCAATCCTGCCTCTATGCTTTAAAATTTACATAATAAAAGCTCAGGCCGCAGAGTATAGCAGTAAACAGGGAGGCTGTAGCTGTGATTTCAGGGGATATTTAGCTCTTTATTCATCTGTCAGTGCTGAAAAAGACACGTCACAGAGCTCATTTGTTCTGTCTGTTTACCCAAACCCTCCCCCCTCTCCTCTGGGCCCTCCGGAGGCTGCAGCATGCATGGGTGGGTGGGTGATTGGAGACCCTCGTTCCATCTTTCCATCCCATTGGGAGAGGTAAACACAGATTTAAGCACCAGTCGGAAAATGGCAGTGATTTGCATGCATTTATCGGCAATCAACAAGCTGTCACACAGTTAACACTTATTTTATTCAGCGGTTTCCCTTTGTTGTCTGTATCCATGCATAAACTGCTGTAAGGTTTAGCAGTCTGTTTTTATAAAAGGCAGAAGTAGCAAAAATTCATTGAAAAACTGGAAATAGGCAGGGGCATAGCCAGGATTTTTTTACTGGGGGGGGGGCCAGCCGGGTCCTGTCATTTTACTGTAGTGGCACATGGCAGATTATTATTATTATAGGACTAATACAAAAAATGTGAATTATCTTCTGTTCTGTTCTGAAGCCAGTTATGTGGATGGTTTGAGGAAGTTGAGAGATGAGCCCTGATGTGTGCAGCTCACAGAAGAGAAAGTTGTGATTCACAGAGGTTAAGTATGTAACAAATTTACAGGGGGGTCTGGGGGTCCTCCCCCAGGGAAAAAAAATCAATATAACAGACAATATTTGCTGTATCCAGGTGCATTTTAAAGTGTTTTAGCTGACTATAGAGTGAGTAAAACAATCGCTTGATTTTGCATTAATAGTTGTGATTGCAACATCGCAAAATCCTGGAGGGACTGAACAATGCATGCAGTCTGTGTCTTGATGCATGTTGTTGTTAATAGGGATGGGAACTGATAGGATTTTATCAATGTTGATGCCAGTGTCGATTCTGCTCATCAATCTGATTCTTTATCGATTTTCTTATCAATTCCTGATATATCTGTGAATAAAAATGAACTAGATCTGTGGCCATACAGTGAGTGAGTGCACGTTCATTAATTAGAGAGAGGAGAACGACATGCATTGCACGATGAGCACCGCGCTTTGTAGGCTGCTCATCGAAGACGACTTTTGCAGCAAAGTTAAAGTAAAAAGGTTAGAAACGCTGCTCGGGAGCGGGCGGGTCTCGGAGCAAAACCTGCTCACACAAACACAGCTGCCCACAGCTGCATCGATAAGAGGAATCGTTAACGGCAGAGGCAAACAATTCCGATGGATTGGAAAAATTAGAAATTTTTCTCAGATAGAACCGGGTTTTGATGCCCATCCCTAGTTGTTAATTAGTGCAATGTGTTCGATATTTTTGCTTTAACAATTTTACAATAACTAACTAACAACTTTGTCTACATCAAAACTTTTCATGACAGTCCAAGACTTTCAGTCTGTACTATCAGCTCCTGTCAGTTCCTCGTGCAGCGCTAATGCTTTTTCTTTCAGGCTCTACCACAATAAAGTTGTTTCAGCTGATGGAAAAGGATGAAGTTTTATTTTGAAGGGTCACAAGAGGTGGTCGATTTCTCTTAACAAAAACTTTACAGTGCGTCCCCATCCAACTGCAGTTTCTCCTCTGCTCTTCTCCATCTCTCCTCTTACTTTTGATCAAAATTAAAAACAAAGTTATTGGAAATAATTATCTCATTTGTAATCGTTTTTGAGTAAAAGAGACACTGGACCTAAAAAAAACAAAAAAACAAAAACACCGCATTTAGCTGCAGGTCTCTGTGTCAAACCGTTTGTTTTACAACAGCTGCGTAAAGACGTAACGTCAATCAGTCACCAGCGTCATTATGGACCTGCATAGCCCGTTGTGCAGGACCTCTCAGGGGGGGCCAATGGGGTGGCCAAGGTCTGACCAACAGGGGCTGTGGCCACCCCAGGCCCCCACGTGGCTACGCCTCTGGAAATAGGAAAGGGAAACTAGAAGTATAGCTTATTGGCCCTATCTCACAGTGGTTACAGTATCATTCCCAGACCTGCATTTAAACCAGAAATTAGGGCTGCATGATATGGAAAAAACATGCAATATTCGATAACCATGTTAAAAATTGTGATAACAATATTATTGCTATATTTTTAAATTTGGCCTACTTTTCTGTTAAAGTGAGTTAAATTAATTTAAAACGAAAATGTAAGTCAAAACGGCGTCAAAATCAAAACTTTAACTCAGACTAAACCAGGACTAAAACAAGGCTACATTTTGACTAAAGTAAGAAAATTACCATTAAAGCTGGACTTTTTTTTTTTTTTTTTTTTTTTTTTTTTGTCACAACACATTTTCTTTTAAGTCTCAGGTTGGAAAATGATTCTTCAGTGTAAATCTCTGTCAGATTGAAGACCACAGCGATTTTGCGATATATTTAGATTCTTGCGATACAGATATTGCATTTGCTGATATTGCGATAACGATAATTTTACGATATATTGTGCAGCCTTACCAGAAATCTACTAGTTCAGGGCTACATGCTCTACAAACCCCCTAAAACTCACAGTAGCAAAGAATGTACAAAAATTAAACAGATTTGTCCCTTTACTGACCCCTTGAGGCTGGAGTTAGTATCTTCTGGGATGTTGCCTTTCTTATGGGTGGTACAGAATTTAAAACATTTGTGTACCACAATGCCACCAAAAAATAATACACTCATTTCCTCTGTGGCTCATTATAAGTTCTGAAAATGTCAAAATCTGGCAATCACATTTTGGGTTATGTATAGCATAAATACACCTAGACACACACTCAGAGGTTATATTATGCTTTAATTGATAGGTTTAATCAGTCTTGGTCACCTCTAGAACTGTTCTGCAAGTTTACAACCTTTAAAAACTTCATCTGACTAAAAGAGAAAGTTTTTAGAAAGTACTCTACTGGTGCCATAAAGAAACAGGTGAAGAGACCAGCAGAGGGCAGCAGAGGGCAGAGTTGGTACACTTTTTTGAACATAATCATTGAGGGAAAAAAAGCACTTCACTTCCTTAAACATTTTGTGTGATGCCATTTTACTTCAAAATGGAAAATAGCTGTGAGGAATCAGTGGAAACAGAGCAGTTGTATGCGGCACTGCGTCCAAGACAATAACGTTAATTTAATTCAACTTTATTCTATTCTAAAAGTCCCTTTGTTTTACTGTTTAAAAACACCCAAGACTGATGTAGATAGTTCAGAGACATGCTATTATAATGTAACAAACAGTGTAAACATTCAATGCACTGTTTAAGACACATGTAAAATCGCTAATGGCACTCATTTAAAAAAAAAAAAATTAGCCATTTTATGTGACAGCATGAGCCATTGCCTTCCATTCATAATTTTCTGAAAATTATGCTCGAATGTGCAATATAAGGTTGACCAACAAACTTGATGTTGTCAGTTTTGAAAAGTAGAAACACTTACCATCCATTAAAGGAATACACCTTGAAACGAAATACATTTCAGTTTGTAAAAAGGTTTGCAGAATTTACCGGCCAAAAACTTCACTGTTGAAAATTCAAATGCCCAAAATATTCAGACTTGTAAAGAAGATAAAACATCTTCCACTCTTCTGCAGCACCCTCAGTGTCTGCATTTCAATACATTGTATATTTAGTGAGACTGTACTCTGAAGTAAGTGGTATTTGTAGTTGTGTTTGTAGATTAGGAGTCCACATAGGGACGTCTGGTTGTCCTGCACATTCCATAGGCAATGACAAGATGCTATTATCTGACAGTCAACTGTATGAGCCACCTAGGTATAGGGTAAAACAATTTTCATGAACAAGGCAAGACAGATAAGTCAATCCACAAAATTGCTGCAAAATATCTACAAATGCATGTTTTAAAGTGGCCCTGACGCACAGCGAAAGACGGTGGCACGCTTGTCTGTCAAGATGTTTACAGTACAAAAATCTGAAGATGTTTCTCTAAGCTTTAAGAATCTAGAGCACTTTAGAGTACAGTCATTTGTCTTCTCTCAAGTTGAGTCACAAAAGAA
This sequence comes from Bostrychus sinensis, assembly GCA_020698575.1. Taxonomy (NCBI): domain Eukaryota; kingdom Metazoa; phylum Chordata; class Actinopteri; order Gobiiformes; family Eleotridae; genus Bostrychus; species Bostrychus sinensis. The sequence goes on along the minus strand of CM036242.1, from coordinate 10,335,672 downwards.
TGATCTCAAAATGTCTCTGCACAGAAATACACCCACTAAAAAAAAACAACCCACTTGAACGGTTCTGCGTTTGACTAATAATACCTTTTCTGAGTCTGCAGTTAGTGCCAGTCCCAAGCCTGGATAAGTGGAGAGGAGTTTGTCTCAGTCTTAGCTCGGCCCCAAGTACCTAAAAGTCTGATCTTGTCCTGATCTTGTTCATACTGGCGTCTCAATGACAACATTATCTGAGCCATTAGAATAGAATTGTAAAGAACTATCTATTATTATGGTGGTCAGCAGAAGTGTCCAGACTGAGAAGGAGTGAGGTTTGTGTTCATCAGACAGCAGCGGCTTTTGCAATTGTTTCAGCCATAAGAAAATAAGAAAATACTTTTTTTTTTTTTACTTGAGTGATGACCAAACTGTCTGTGTTTCTTCAGGTGTTTGATTTATTCTGCATTTACAAACGAACCATTTTATTACTAGATTTCCCTAGAACTTGCTGCACCAGTTTCCCAACCTGACACATAAAACGGTCTGTTACACCCGCACCTTCACGTAGACTTCCACAGAAAGCCTCTGCAAAAGGGCATGCACTTTTAAAGAGGAGCAATGTAACTTTATGGTAGAAGATGGCTGGATTGTTTTCTTTTCCTATGTTTTGCCCAAGTATCCTCCAGTCAACACATTGTATTGTTCTGTAGCTCCTTTTTCTTCTCTACCTTCTCTTTCTACCTGCACTAAGACCAGTCTCTGCAGTGGAAACAGGGCTTAAGAAAACCGCTGCATCCAGTTCAATAATATTATCAGACTGGGTGAAGTGTTTGTTTTCTCTCTCACAGTTAGCTTTAGTCCGTCTGACTGTCACTCATAATTACAGCTGGGCTCGGGGCTGAGTTCTCGTTTGTCTTTGGCCGCACTGCTGTATTTACAGACCTGCCAGCAAGTCTTTGTCTATATTAACTGAGTACACAGCAATTTGAAACGGATTAACTGGATGTTTCTCTGTCCTGAAAAGTGAGGCGCAGCGATTACTTGTAAAATAAACCAAATACTGAAGCGTGTGAAGTTAAACAGAGGGTCGACTGAAGCCGTTCACATAAACAGCTGTGAGTACAAGCACTTTTTAGAACATATGTGTTTTTTGTTCTTGTTTTTAGGCCGTTTTAAGCTTTTTTGATAGGACAGTATAGAAATCGGGGAGAGACCTTTTCAGTTTTTTGAGTGGATTTATGGTTTCCGGTGGAGAATGCTGGGATCAGTATTAGTTCACTCCAAACTGTTGCTGTACTGTATAGGATTCTGGGACATGGGGAGGTGGCATGGGCCCAAACTATTTTGTGTTGAATCAATTAACTTTGTGTTTGTTTTCTAAGTGCTGTTTTTGGGCTGGAGAGTTTAAAAGAAGAGGATGTATTGTGGCCAAAACCAACTATGTGTATTAAGTTTATTCCTTCAATGAATGATCCATCAAGCTTTATTCTTTGTCTGACTCTGTTCGAAGTCTCTCCTGAGTGAAATACTTTGTTTCTCTTATTGGTTGTGAATTATTCAAATTGCCTTGTTTCAGATCATATGTATTTTGCATAAGTTGGTCCTGCCTGAGTGAAAAAAGCAGACTATGCAAGAATAACTCGCAGAGACAACAAGCACTGTCCAGGGTGCTGAACAGGTCCTCTACAACAGCCATTCCCAAAGTCAGGAGTGTCCTCTTAAATTTACCAAAATCCCACGCAGACCCCCAACAATACAACTTCTCTCGATCCCAAAATGTATTTTCATGTTTTTCTCCATATATTTCTATAAAAACATTACAAAACACACACTGACTATTGGCTAAAAGTGTTTTAAAGTTATACGTTTAAACAAATACACTGTAAAAAAATAAAATGCTGCAAAACTCAAGGCAAAGGATCCAACTCAAAATCTCAAGTTTTCCACACTTTCACTTAATTTGTTCATACGTCTAAAAACCTTTCTAATTTTGGAGTTTTTCTCTCTATCATTATTTTTTTACTCATCTTACAGCCAACTTACAGTGTTCAGAAAAAGTTATTCTTTTGTTAAATGCAGTATATTTAGTTTTTATTGTTATCAATAATACTTTTTCTGAACAGTGGAGTTGGCTTAAGATAAGTTGGAAAAAATAAAGATAGATAGTGAGTAAAACTTAAAATTTCAAGTTTTCAGATGTATGAACGTTAAATTTGGTGAGTAAAAAAATATTAGTTGTTGAAAACTTTTTTGAGATTTTGAGTTGATCACTAAAACTCAAAAATCTTGAGGGATCCTGTTGCCTTGAGTTTTTGCAGCATTGTTTTTTACAGTGCATTGCAAACTCAATTTCTTTTTATGTCCTTAATATAGACAGCCTCTGGGGGGCCCCCTGCAGTACCTTCACGGACCCCCAGGGGGCCCCGGACCCCACTTTGGGACCCACTGCTCTACAAGTTCGTAACCTGGACAAGCCACAATAAATTCAACTAACATTTCAATGACAGCTGTTGCATTACCTTTAAAAATAACCCAGGACTAAAGCAGGGATAAACTTGTGTTAAGCTAAGACTAAGCTAGGATTAAACCAGTACTAAATTAGGACTAAACAAGGACTAAACCAGGTCTATACCAGGACTAACCCTGGAAGAAAACTGAGACTAAACCAGGAATAAACCAGGATTAAGCTAGGTCTAAACCAGGGCTAAACTAGGCATAAACCAGGACTAAACTAGGACTAAAGCAGGACTAAACTAGATCTAAAACAAGACTAATCTAGAACAAAAGTAAAACTAAAACAGGACTAAATTAGGACTAAAAACGGACTAAACCAGGTCTATATCAGGCCTAACCCAGGAAGAAAACTAGGACTAAACTAGGACTAAACCAGATTTAAGCTAGGACTAAACTAGAACTAATCCAGGACTAAACTAGGTCTAAACTAGGACTAAACCAGGTCTACACCAGGACTAATCTAGGACTAAATTAGGAGTAATCCAGGAAGAAAACGAGGACTAAACTAGAACTAAACCAATGCTAAGCTAGGACAAAACCAGGACTAAACTAAGACTAAACTAGTACTAATCCAGGACTACAGGTCCAAGCTAGGACTAGACCAATACTAAGCCAGGATTAAATTAGGACTAAAAAGGGACTAAACCGGGTCTATATCAGGTCTAACCCTGGAAGAAAACTGAGACTAAACCAGGAATAAACCAGGATTAAGCTAGGTCTAAACCAGGGCTAAACTAGGCATAAACCAGGACTAAACTAGGACTAAAGCAGGACTAAACTAGATCTAAAACAAGACTAATCTAGAACAAAAGTAAAACTAAAACAGGACTAAATTAGGACTAAAAACGGACTAAACCAGGTCTATATCAGGCCTAACCCAGGAAGAAAACTAGGACTAAACTAGGACTAAACCAGATTTAAGCTAGGACTAAACTAGAACTAATCCAGGACTAAACTAGGTCTAAACTAGGACTAAACCAGGTCTACACCAGGACTAATCTAGGACTAAATTAGGAGTAATCCAGGAAGAAAACGAGGACTAAACTAGAACTAAACCAATGCTAAGCTAGGACAAAACCAGGACTAAACTAAGACTAAACTAGTACTAATCCAGGACTACAGGTCCAAGCTAGGACTAGACCAATACTAAGCCAGGGCTAAATTAGGACTAAAAAGGGACTAAACCAGGTCTATATCAGGTCTAACCCAAGAAGAAAATGAGCACTAAGCTAGGACTAAACTATGACTCAACCAGGACTAAACTATCACTAAACTAATCCAGGACTAAAGTAGGTCTGTACTAGGACTAAACCAGTACTAAAACAGAACTAAACCAGGTCTACACCAGCACTGGTCCAAGACTAAATTTGGAGTAATCAAGGAAGAAAACGAGGACTAAACTAGAACCAAACCAAGACTAAGCAAGGAATAAACTAGTACTAAGCTAGGACAAAAAGCAAGACTAAATTAAGACTAAAGTAGTACCAGGACTACAGGTCTAAACTAGGACTAAACCAATACTAAATCAGGACTAAACTAGGTCTACACCAGAAGTAATCCAGGACTTAATAAAGACTAGTCCAGGGCTAACACAGGAAAAAAAACTAGGACTAAACTAGGACTGAGCTTGCTAATAAAGCCTGTATAACCTGTACCATACGTATGTGTTTATTCCTCAGTGTGCTGCTGTATAGATGCTGGTCATCTGTTTATCCTTTTGCCCTGGCCCTGATCCCAGTCCCTGCCTGCGAGTGTCTTTATCCACCAGCAGGGGGTAATCTGGGGGTAAAGGCTCACCAGTGTTTGTACATAAACAAAGACTTTGGGATGAAACGGAGCGTGTTCTTGTCAATCCCTGGGTCTGGCTCTGTGCCGTTTTCACCTCAGACCAGGGCCAGGCTGCTGCTGGTGATGATACAGCAGCACAGATATCATATGTGTTATCCTTCACACCGACGTACTCTACACCTCAATCATTCTTCCATACAGCAAGAAACATGTTACCTGGAGCTGCAGATGGATTTTCAATCTTGTCCCATCTTGTCGAGGTTATTTCATTTTCATAGATGTGTCAGTTTCAGAGAGTATTTTCGGGCTCTGACACTTGATGGTTACTAACGACACATCACTTTGTTTCTGCAGCATAACAAGCTAAATTTCATTTCACTGCTAGTAACTACAGCTCTTTATTCACTGCGACACTAGAGTTATATTACAAATGCTTTTTAGCCTCATGTAGTCCTTTAGTTTGTTGATTGTTGGGGGCTTCCAGGTCTGTTTTTGATGAGGGAACATTATAACATGGTAGAAAGCTCCTAAAAGTAAATTTTGCATAATATTTATCCATTTAAACAAACTTACTTTCCCCATCCTTCTCTCCCTTGCTTTCAGGGGTCACCATAACAAAATAACCAATTTGCATAAAAAAGTTGGCATATAGGTTTTACACCGGATGCCCTTCCTGGCAACCCTCTCAATTTACGTGGGGTTGTTTAGTTGCCATATATGGATGTCATGTTCATGGCTCCTCCTAATAATATTGACTGAGGTCAGCTCTATGTTCCCCAGTACCTATGTTCCTCTAAACCTATGTCCCCTAGTACCTATTTTTCCCAGTTCATATGTTCCCTAATACCTATGTTCCCCAGTGCACATGTTCCCTGTTACCTATGTCTCCCAGTACGTATGGTCTACTTATGTTCCCCGGTACCTATGTTCCCTGGTACTTATGTTCCCTGTTACCTATGTTCCCACAGTATAAATTGGAAATTATTTATTAAACTTTTTAAAAATGGCAAAAAAGTGAGATACACCTTTTGACACTAACATTTTCCCAACAAAAGTATGGAATAAACACAGAACTTGGAAACAGAACAAAGATCTTTATATTCTGGGTAAAAAGTCAAGTATCAAATAAACTGATGCTATTTTTCTTTTAAATCATTAAAAAGTGTAGACTTTTACCATGACTAATTAATGAATTATATTTTTAGCGTATCAGGAACATCAACCCTTAACACAAAAAAAACTTTGCTGCTTCCATTTCTGATTCCAGTAACTGACATAACACGAGGTTGTGCCTCTTGGCCAGGACAGATTTATATCCTAAATTAGGCTTTTCTACTTAAATAAAGCTTAAATATAAGTCAATAAAATAATACATATTTATTTTTTATAGTTAGACCATGCTTTACTCTGAGTCATTTTGAGTTCTGCCTCAGTGCTGTGTGAACATTAGCTCAGTGTCAAAGGACATGTGTGAACTCACACCTGCCACTGAACAAAACCACACCTTTGCTGTTACGCCTTTTACTTTTTCTTATATTACATTTTATAGGACATCATTTAAGTTCTGTCCTTTTGCCAAAAGATCTCACTGAGAACTTTTATTTGATATATTATACTCATATTCACCCAAAATGCTACTTACGCCCCTTTGCCTGCAAGCCCTCGTGTTTGTTCCCTAGTACCTATGTTCCCTAGTACCTATGTTCCCTGGTGCCTATGTTCCCTGTTACCTATGTTCCCTGGTGCCTATGTTCCCTGGTGCCTATGTTCCCTGGTGCCTATGTTCCCTAGTACCTATGTTCCCTGGTGCCTATGTTCCCTGGTGCCTATGTTCCCTGTTACCTATGTTCCCTGTTACCTATGTTCCCTGGTGCCTATGTTCCCTGGTGCCTATGTTCCCTGAACAACATTAAGGTTAGTGCTAGGGTTAGGGAACTTCGGGACTTATCAGAGTATAAGTACCTCCTGTACACATCTTGCCTGGTTTCTATGGACTGAGGAACAGTACTAATCTGAGTACTACCTACTGTATAGTTCTCCAGTCTATTTTAAATGGGGAACATAGTTTCTGGGGAACATAGGCATGCATCTTTGAATGGTAACCAGTGGCTTCATGAAACTCCAAAGGTGGGTCCAAAAAAAAAAGCCACAGGCCAAAACAAACTTTGAAGGTGCTGAGCAGTATATATTTTATATTTCATAAAAATGAGCCACATGTGGGCCAGATATGAGGTAAACATGTTTAAATCAAATAGTTTTACTGATAACAATGGTACAGCTGATTTATTAACAAATAAAAATATATTTCACATAAAGGACAAGTTGTTTTTGTTTCCATTTTTTGTTTTGGTTCTAAAACTGCATTGGCGATCGTCCAATCAGAAAAAGGCCATTGTTTGTATTTAGCCTGCAGTACCGTTTTCACACCAGTAGGAGCGCATGCTGCTTACAGTACGACTAATAATCTTTCCATGTAGAACATTCCCCACTTTAACGCTCCTGTGTGTGTGTGTGTGTGTGTGTGTGTGTGTGTGTGTGTGTGTGAACTGTTTATTTGCAGTACACCGTCTGTTCCTCATCAGTGTCAGCTATAGCCGGCAGTATGGAGTCCGTTTATAAGACAACTGACTAGCAGCCATCTGTCCTCTGAGTAAATACACACACAACCACACCTTCTGATTTTGCATCTTGTTTGCATTTAGTCCAACTGCACTTAAACAAAACACCAACAACCACCTTAAAACAGTAACAGCACACAGGCAGATAACAGTGGAGCTTGCTAAGATAAGCAGTTCCTGTCTAACTGTAACTGTTGTATCACTGTAATGCAAATGAATGTAGATGCATCTCACTGTTGGGAATGTGAATGGTGTTTATATAGCGCTTTACCTATGACACAAGTCACCCAAAGCACTTTACACAACCGAGGACTGATGGGATCGTGCATCCACAAAGCAGTATGATTATTTTAGTCATTATTTATGTTTAAATATAGATCTTTTTTTTTTTATTTGACCTTTATTTAACCAGGAAAGTCCCACTGAGATTAAGAACCTCTTTTACAGGGGAGTCCTGGGCCCATGGGGAACCTATTAGGACTATGGAGTGAATGAAATACCCCTTCCCTTCTGTGTAAAGATTCCCTTTCCCTATTGTACATGATTTTTAGTGGTAGGGGAAACCGGAGCACACAGAAAACCCAGGACCTAGAGTGCTAACTACTATGCCACTGTGCCACCCAAACTGTGATCAAGCCGTTTAACTGGACTTTCTTCTAGTTTATATGGACAAAAGCAGAGTGCAGGTATGTAGCTTTTTGACCCCTGCTTGAAAATGACATGCCCAAAATAAAATGAGTATATCTCTGCAACTACTTGGTCTGTATGAATAATCTTAATCTATAGAAAAAGGTAACACTTGTGAGATTTCTACTGATCTACTGATCACCAGTATATATGTTACAGGGTCAGAGCGAATAAAGATAGAACACAGACAGAAATGTAAAAAAATAAATAAATTCTGCCTAATAAAATGTTAATGCTTTAGAGAATATAGAGTCCTAATGATGCAGCTGTGGCCTAAAACCTCTAGAAACCCACAGCAGAGCACATGATCCTTACCAGGGCCAAATGTAATGTAGATAAAGTGACGCAGGTTAAATTTAAAGAAGGTTTTAGTACACACGTGTCTAGGCAGAATCCCTGTTTAGCATAATTATACAACTGTATTTTTGTTAAATTCCAGTTAAGTTGCTTGTTGTTGAAATAGTCTTCAATTTGGGTGAAAAATTGTTATCATGGGCTATTAGCCAAGCTTCTCCTGGCCATGTGTATAAGCTGGATGATTAAGTTTCTCAATGCTTACCTTACATAATATGGTGTGGTTTTATGGTGCATGCTAAAAACGGGTCCACTAGGGTTCTAGGGGACAAATACACTAACTTAACTTGTATGTGGCATTAAATACAAATAAACTTTAATTAATTTTATAGCCCAGTATCACAACAAAAGTCGCCTCAAAGGGCTTCACAACAGTTGATCAAACATTAACACACAATCAGACTTAACACACAATCAACACAAACAATAACTACACTAAACAGACCCAAGACCTTCCTTCTCGGTAAGGAAAAACTCCTAAAAAAAAAACCCTGCCTAATAATGATAGACTTAGCTTTTTACTTATTTTTTGAGTGTAAGATCAAAACAAGTTAAACCAGCAGTTATTAAAGGGGCCATATTTTGCCTTTTTCAAACTTTTTGAATGGATTTTGGTTACTTCTGGATTAGCATGTCATGTTGTTTATCTAAAAAGCCTAATTAGAATCACTGTTAACCAACAGAACTATCAGCTTCCTCACACCTCGGATGGTGTCCTGAAGAAGTTGGGCTGCAGATCCAAGACCTCACCTGTATAAAGGAAGACACGTGGCTGTAACATGACGAGACTTTGCTGAGGAAGAATGCAGGAAGTAGTCGAAACATGTCAAAGTACGAAAACACAGTTCTGGTCTGATTAAAAAGAAAACGCTCATCATAAACTTTGTGGTTGTTCTGTAGCATTGGGTTTCATTAGGCTCAGAATGTGGTGTCATTGTTTCTATTACACTAACATGAAAATGTATTAACTTATGAAAACACATTAGTGTGGACATGGCACTTCTGAAATTGTACTGCAGAAGAAAAGCTGTATAGAGTATAAAAAGTATAAAAAGCCCTCTCCAGTGACAAGCTTTGATAACATCTTTATGAAGAATGTTGATTTTCATAACAGCAGTGTAATAATAGGAGCACATTTGAATATTTATGAGGACACTGTGTCGATCATTGACTGCAGCACTGCTTTCTATAAGCTATATTGTTTTGCATAAAGAAAGGAAGTAATCTCTGACTCGGCTAGCATCTCTTAGCACTGCAATACTTTAGCTAAATCTGAACTCACTGTGTGTGGATTTGCAGTGACAGAGCAGAAACTAAATGTTCTCCTTGAAATAATGAGCATTTGACCTGACCAGACGTAAACAAGGGAGTAGATTTAGGACATAGCACTTAAAATGAAAGGGCTGTACATTCAGATAATCCTCTCAGAGCTAATCTCTTCTTACACACAACTATGACAACTATGTGTGGAAGCTGAGGCCCAGTACACTACAGGAGCTGCTTAAACCTGCTTATACAAACTTAGTGCAGACAATATACTGTACGTATAGACGTAGATGTGGCTGTCAGTGTGTCATTATCTAATTTTGATGGAGAAAATCAGAACTATAAGGCATCTCATTGCTGATTAAATAATGGGTGCTTCCAAACGAATATACAAACCCATTCTCCTGTGCAACACTAATACATTACGTCAAACCAAAGTAGGAGTGGACTTTAACTTTTTATAACTTTGTACCACCACAGAAAAAATGGCTTTCCAAAGTGCCATCTTTAACTGCATGAACCCAGATCAGGACTAAACCCAAGACAGAGATAATGATAAAACTGCATGTCATAAAAGTGAATTAAATACTGGCCAGTGTAAAATTAGTCAAATTGATAAAAGTGAGTGTGATTTAAATATATGAGTGATAAAACTTCATGTGATTTAATAAAAGTGTAAGTTTGTTTTTTTATGAAATCACAAGCACATTTATCAAATCACTACTGCTTTTAATCACATTGTTGCTTATTTTTTGTTACTTCCGGTTAGATCTGTGTGCTTTATATTTACTGAAATAAAGTGCGTCAGGTCTGGTGACGGGGTTTCATTGTCCCGCCTCAAGGCTCAGCAATATTATAAAAAAAACAACAACACATGAATGTTAAAACCTTTGTCTGAAGGATTAGATTGGAGTTTTTTATTCCAGGTATTTTGATCATTTGTTGCAGTGTAGAACATTTTAATCTGTTATTTGCTGCCATCCTTGTCCTGTCGCTAGCTTACAGCTGTGAGCGGACGTCGCCTCTAGACTGCGGTATTTAATAAAAACAGCTGTGACTTTATTAAGTTGATGCGGTCTGATAAACGCGGTAGTGATTTGATAAATGTGCTTGTGATTTAATAAAAACGAACTTACCGTATTTTCCAGACTATAAGTCACACTTTTTTCATTGTCTGGCTAGGGATGCAACGTATACTCAGGTGCGACTTATATATTAAAATATTTCAAGTGTTGGTTAGAGGGCGCTCTAGGCTTGTGTACCAGCATCTGCTGCACCTGTACCACTGACAATTTAAAATATAAACATTACTGCTAACAACTGAGGCTATAAAGACAACTGAGAAAGAGTGGAATAATTGGAAATGGAACTGATGCTGAGTCTGACGACAGCCACGCAGAGGAGGAAGCGGCGCTTCGTCTACCTCCGGAGTTGGTGGAGTTGTTCAGAAGCGACACCGAGGATGAAGAATTTAAAGGATTTAGCGATTAGGAGTGAGATGGTGAGTTTGGTGAACTTGTTATATTATGTTCTTTATGCTATAGTTATGTGAATAACTGTTAATATATTACGTTAACATACGAGACACCTATTCAGTTCGTTGTTTATGCCTCATGTAGCTGAATAACCATCAATATATTACGTTAGCAAACCGCACACCTATTCAGCCTGTTGTTCTCTATTCTATTATTACTATAACTTGCCTTTCAAGATGAAATGTCTGTTCTTGGTGTCAGATTTTGTAAAATAAATTTCCCCCCAAAAATGCGACTTATAGTCCAGTGTGACTTATATACGTTTTTTTCTTCTTCATTATGCATTTTTTTGTCTAGTGCGACTTACTACTACTAATACTCCAGGGTGACTTATAGTCTGGAAAATACAGTCCACTTTTATTAAATCACATGAAGTTTTATCATTCGACTAATTTTACACTGGCCAGTATTTAATTAAAGAAAAATATGAAATGCTTGGAATAAGTTGGATAAATACAATTAGAAGTACAGTTTGTAGTCGCAGGAACATATGGTGTAGTTCAGCTGTAAAAAGAAAGTGTTTGCAGTTACACATTTTTCTTTTGGGCGTATCATGGCTGTGTGATTGGGAACATAGTCTTAATGTGTCGACCTTAAACAGAGTAGCATTTCTCATCAGGCAAGACATGAGAAGATTTGGCTGGCACTGGCTCCTAATCCAGGACTAAAATAATCTGTCTCTGAATGTAATAATTCACATGGTATGTCTTTTGATTTGGATTAGTGGCCCTCAATCCTCTTAGCCCAGCGGCGCAGTGCTTCTCAGTGACAAGTTCATGAGTCCACACACACTCTCGCACTCTTGGCCATTAACTTCCACAGTTTATGTAAAAGCGGATTATATCTGTGGACGAGAGAGGAATGATATGTAAACACGTCAGTAATGTTAGGAGTATGTGGAGGGGTGTGGCCTGTTGTAATGGTGCATTTAAATGGATTTAGAATATACACACGTAAGTCAGAATAATAAATTATATGGGTTTTACAAGTTTTTTTTTTTTTTCTTTAGAAGATGTTTCATTCCTCATCCAGGGACTTTGTCGATTCTAAAGTAACTTGTGTATGTGAGTTGAGCTTATACGCCCGCTGAGGATATAAGCAGAGTAAAACCAGATGAGACTAAGAGCAATTAACCCTTATACCCTGCTTTAGAAAAGTTACATTCATCTGGTTAACTACAAGATTTGTATTTTGAACTTTAAACTGCAATAAAATCATCAAAGATTAGTATTTTTCCCAATCTTTTTTTCATTGTTTTCATGAAGGGGTTCGGAATTCATTTATGTATTGACTTAATTAATCACCAATAATAAATAACCCTTTAGATGCCAGTTTTTGACATTTACGACTGACTGCTTTTGTGAAAAATACGCTATAACTCCATATTATAAAAACAAATTGGACTTTTACCATTATCAGTATGACTGGCCTAACTATCTCAGTAATCTGTGAGAAGATTGACTTTGGTGCAACTCAACTTTATTCATGTGTGAAGTAAAAAGGAGAAGATCAAGAGTCAGTAGTGTCTATAGATGGGATTTTGTAAAAAAAAAGGCCTCAGCGCTGTGGTTCAACACTGTTAGCAAAGTGCACAGAGCTGATGGAGTAAAGTGGGCGGGGTCAGCAAGGCAGACTCCTAATCCAACACTGTAAAAAAAAAAGTAGCAAAAACTTAAGGCTACAGGATTCCTTTTCGAGTTTAGGGACCAACTCAAAACTTCAAGTTTTCAACAAATATATATATTTTTTGTTCAATTTAACATTTATATGTCAAAAAAAAAAAAAAAAAAAAAAAATCAGTTTTAAGTTTTTCCTCACTATAATTTTTTGACTCATCTTACAGCCAACTGACTATCCATTGTTCAGAAAAGTGCTATTATTGATAATAATAAAATCTGAATATATTAAATTTAACAAAACACTTTCACTACGCTCAAATTAGGTTGGAGTTTTATTTTTCCGGCAGCGCTACAGCTGAGAAACACAGGAAACAGGCACCAAGTGTCAAAATAAACTTCCGCTACACTTTCAAAATAAAGGTTTTCTAAATGTATGACTGACGTAAACATCGCACATCGCTCCAAGGACTTCAGTGAATGTTGCACCATGAACGACGAGAAGTTAATTCTTGAGGTGGAGAACGTTAACATACTTTAAGGACACAAAAAGATTGTAATTCTACTTCTAGCACTGATAGCAGTACTGTTGTCTGATCGCCAAGCAAGCTCATCCATCCATCCATCTTCTTCCGCTTATCCGGGACCGGGTCGCGGAGGAAGCAGTCTAAGCAAAGATGCCCAGACTTCCCTATCCACAGACACTTCCTCCAGCTCTACCTGGGGGGACCCCAAGGCGTTCCCAGGCCAGCCGAGAGACATAGTCCCTCCAGCGTGTCCTAGGTCTTCCCCGGGGCCTCCTCCCGGTGGGACATGCTCGGAACACCTCCCCAGGGAGGCGACCAGGAGGCATCCGGAACAGATGCCCGAGCCACCTCAGCTGACTCCTCTCGATGTGGAGGAGCAGCGGCTCTACTCCGAGCTCCTCCCGTGTGACAGAGCTCCTCACCTTATCTCTAAGGGAGCGCCCAGCCACCCTGCGGAGGAAACTCATTTCGGCCGCTTGTATCCGGAATCTTGTCCTTTCGGTCATGACCCAAAGCTCATGACCATAGGTGAGAGTAGGAACGTAGATCGACCGGTAAATCGAGAGCTTCGCCTTTCGACTCAGCTCCTTCTTCACCACAACAGACCGATACAACGTCCGCATTACTGCAGACGCTGCACCGATCCGTCTGTCAATCTCACGCTCCATCCTTCCCTCACTCGTGAACAAGACCCCAAGATACTTAAACTCCTCCACTTGAGGCAGGAGCTCTCCCCCAACCTGGAGAGGGCAAGCCACCCTTTTCCGGTCGAGAACCATGGCCTCAGACTTGGAGGTGCTGATTCTCATCCCAGCCGCTTCACACTCGGCCGCAAACCGCCCCAGTGCACACTGAAGGTCCTGGTTTGATGAAGCCAACAGGACAACATCATCTGCAAAAAAACAGAGATGAAATCCTGTGGTTCCCAAACCAGACTCCCTCCGGCCCCTGGCTGCGCCTAGAAATTCTGTCCATAAAAATAATGAACAGAACCGGTGACAAAGGGCAGCCCTGCCGGAGTCCAACATGCACTGGGAACAGGTCTGACTTACAACCGGCAATGCGGACCAAGCTCCTGCTCTGGTCATACAGGGACCGGACAGCCCTTAGCAAAGGGCCCCGGACCCCATACTCCCAGAGTACCCCCCCCAGGACGCTACGAGGGACACGGTCGAACGCCTTCTCCAAATCCACAAAACACATGTGGACTGGATGGGCGAACTCCCATGAACCCTCGAGCACCCGATAGAGGGTGTAGAGCTGGTCCACTGTTCCACGGCCAGGACGAAAACCGCATTGTTCCTCCTGAATCCGAGGTTCGACTATCGGCCGAATTCTCCTCTCCAGTACCCTGGAATAGACTTTCCCGGGGAGGCTGAGGAGTGTGATCCCCCTGTAGTTGGAACACACCCTCCGGTCCCCCTTCTTAAAAAGAGGGACCACCACCCCGGTCTGCCAGTCCAGAGGCACTGTCCCCGACCGCCACGCGATGTTGCAGAGACGTGTCAGCCACGACAGCCCCACAACATCCAGGGACTTGAGGTACTCAGGACGGATCTCATCCACCCCCGGAGCCTTGCCACTGAGGAGCTTTCCAACCACCTCAGTGACTTCAGCCTGGGTGATGGATGAGTCCTCCTCTGAGTCCCCAACCTCTGCTTCCTCAATGGAAGGCGTGTCGGTGGGATTGAGGAGATCCTCAAAGTATTCCTTCCACCGCCTGACAACATCCCCAGTCGAGGTCAACAGCTCCCCACCTCCACTGTAAACAGTGTTGGTGAAGCACTGTTTCCCCCTCCTGAGGCGGCGGACGGTTTGCCAGAATTTCTTTGAGGCCAACCGATAGTCTTCCTCCATGGCCTCCCCAAACTTTTCCCAGACCCGAGTTTTTGCCTCCACAACCGCCCGGGCTGCAGCACGCTTGGCCTGCCGGTACCCGTCAGCTGCCTTCAGGGAGTCCCACAAGCCAACCAAGCTCGATAGGACTCCTTCTTCAGCCTGACGACATCCCTTACTTCCGGTGTCCACCACCGGGTTCGGGGATTGCCGCCACGACAGGCACCAGAGACCTTGCGACCACAGCTCTGAACGGCCGCATTGACAATAGAGGTGGAGAACATGGTCCACTCGGACTCCATGTCTCCAACCTCCCTCGGGATCTGGTCAAAGCTCTCCCGGAGGTGGGAGTTGAAGACCCCTCTGACAGAGGGCTCAGCCAGACGTTCCCAACAGACCCTCACAACACGTTTGGGTCTGCCGAGTCTGTCCGGCCTCCTTCCCCGCCAGCGGATCCAACTCACCACCAGGTGGTGATCGGTTGACAGCTCAGCCCCTCTCTTCACCCGAGTGTCCAAAACAGACGGCCGAAGGTCAGATGACACGACTACAAAGTCGATCATCGACCTCCGGCCTAGGGTGTCCTGGTGCCACGTGCACTTATGGACACCCCTGTGCTCGAACATGGTGTTCATTATGGACAAACTGTGACTAGCACAGAAGTCCAATAACAAAACACCATTCGGGTTCAGATCGGGGAGGCCGTTCTTCCCAATCACGCCCCTCCAGGTATCACTGTCGCCACCCACGTGGGCGTTGAAGTCTCCCAGCAAAACAATGGGGTCCCCAGTCGGTGCACCTTCCAGTACACCTCCCAGGGACTCCAAGAAGGCCGGGTACTCTGTACTGCTATTTGGCCCGTAGGCACAAACCACAGTAAGAGACCTGTCCCCAACCCGAAGGCGTAGGGACGCGACCCTCTCGTTTACTGGGATAAACTCCAACACATGGCGGCTGAGCTGGGGGGCTATGAGCAAGCCCACACCGGCCCGCCGCCTCTCACCGCGGGCAACGCCAGAGTGGTGGAGAGTCCAACCTCTCTCGAGGAGCTGGGTTTCAGAGCCCAAGCTGTGCGTAGAGGTGAGCCCGACTATATCTAGCCGGTATCTCTCAACCTCCCGCACAAGCTCAGGCTCCTTCCCCCCCAGTGAGGTGACATTCCATGTCCCCACAGCTAGAAGCTGTGTCCGGGGACCGGGTCGTCGAGGCACCCGCCTTCGACTGCTGCCCGATCCACATTGCACCGGTCCCCTACGGCTACCTCTGCGGGTGGTGAGCCCACAGGAGGTCGGGCCCACGTCACTCTTTCGGGTTGTACCCGGCCGGGCCCCATGGGCAAAGGCCCGGCCACCAGGCGCTCGCATTCGAGCCCCAACCCCAGGCCTGGCTCCAGGGTGGGGCCCCGGCTGCGCCATACCGGGCGACGTCACGGTCCTCGATATCAAGCTCAATTTTTAAAAAAAGCGTAATTGGTCACGTACTATAGATATTCAAACAAAAATAATTTGGTACAAAATCAGTTCGTAATATTTCTGCTTAACCATCTGAAGAAGCAAGAATATCCACCAATTATAGGAATGAAGTTGGAAAAACAGGGAGCAGATCCACAGACGCAGCGCCAGTCCAAACGCAGCTCTGATGCTTTCGGTGTGAATTGACACTTTTGAAAAGACGCGCGTAAAACGATCTGCTGCTGCAATGCACCCGTGACATTTTCGGTGTGAATTTGGGGTTAGCCCTTCCCCTTCATTTTGTGTGTTCACAAGAGACGAAGGGGGTCTCAGTTTTCTTTTGGATCAAGGGGAAGGCGACGGCTGTACATCCTTCAGACGGAGCTTTTCCAGATGCACACTTAAAACCATCACCTTACCCTAATACTTCGTGTTTATCGGGAACATGGCAGTGAAAAAGACATATATTCTGCATTTAAAACCACAGAGTTGTGTTTCGTTCACCTTGTGCTTGTTTATATTATAATGTAGGCTACATAAAACTAGCTTGTATAATGTCTTTGCGTTATGTCATGTATCTGTTATTCCGTTGCTATTTCTTTTGCATTTATCTTGTAACTATGTAGTCTCACCATTTTGCGCTGACAGAGAGGACCTTAAAGTTCATGCCAGTGTTTTATGTCGACAGCCCCAGTAATCACTGAGATAGTCATCGTTAAAGTTAAAGTGCTATGAAATACAGGCTATAGACGAGAATTTAACGCTTTATCAACCATAGTGTTTTTAAATAATATAATTGATGTTTCAGTCAAAAAAAAAAAAAAAAAAAAAAAAAAAATTAACAAAAAACTTTTAAAATATGAACATTAAATTAGGTGAACAAAAAAATATTAGCTGTTAAATCTTGAGATTTTGAGTTGGCCCCTAAACTCTAAAATCTTGAGGGATCCTGTTGCCTTGAGTTTTTGAGCTTTTGCAACTTTTTTTTTTTTTTCCCCCACAGTGAAGTTTGCTGCAAAGGGAAAGTTACAGCTCCCCAACAGAAGATGTTTTCATTACATTATTTTGAGTTATAAAATGTGACATGTTGATTCAATTATGTCTAAATTTATTTCAGAAAGCTTGAAAAAGTACATCATGCTCTATTTAAATGTCAGTGTGGGCAAGAGAGCTGTTATCTGTAGATATTACGCAATGACTCAAAGGATAGATACTGTATTTTCTGCACTATAAGGCGCACCTAAAAGCCTTTAATTTTCTCAAAAACCGACAGTGCACCTTATAATCCGATGCGCCTTATATATGGATCAATGTTGGTTAATTATGGCTACCGTATTCAGGGGGCGTCGCCGAAGTGACAGTGGTAAAAACGGTAAAGGGGAATTCCAGTCCCAGCTGTTCATGTGTGCCATAGTCGTGTTTATGGATCCTGCCGCAAAAGAACAAGGAGGCGTGGCCTTTGCTCCATCTCAGTAGAAGAGTTGCGACATTGAGGGGACAGAAAACTGAGCGCTTGAACGCTGTTCATGTAGCTTTGAACTGTGACAAATGGAGTTGGAAATACATTGTTTTCAACGAGGGAGTTGTAAGAACGCTGGTTTGTATTCTATTAATAAAGTTTGACTGACTGACTTATCTGTTTTATTGACATTCCCTTTAGCGCAGCGCCATCTAGTGGATGCGCCTTATAATGCGGTGTGCCCAATATATGAAAACAGTTTCAAAATAGGCCATTCATTGAAGGTGCGTCTTATAATCCGATGCGGAAAATATGGTATATGTTGATGCAATAAACTTTTTTTTTTTTTTTTTACAGTTTTCTGAAGCTGTACCAGCATCAAACACCTCATTTTTGTTCTGCTTGTTTCTAATGAAATGCAGACAATAAATGCACAACAAGCCATGCTTCAACTACTCCCCGTTTTCATTTAGACTCTTTCCAGGGATTCTCTATCATCCAATCATCAGACAGCCCAGGGATTACCAAATTAATTCCCTATGCCAGCCTCATTTGGGGCACTCTGCACCTCTTTGAACAACAGAAAAGCCTTTTCAAGTGTGCCACGCTGACCCTGACCCATACTGCAGCACTCCAGTGTGGATGTCCCTGTAAGCATATACTAGCATTAACGTCAGCTCGTGCTTGGATCTGCGCAGTTTAGCCTGACATAAAAGGTTTTAGAGCACATTTACTGAGTCTTCTCTGTCTGACAGTCGAGGCAGGGATCAGTGACACTCCGGATTACCAGAGGAAAAACGCTCTAATACCACTGAATCAAGACCGGGCTGCAGCCGAGGTTAATGTAGGTCTGAGAGCACCATTTAGAAAAAAACAAAGTCTACTGCAGCTATCACATAACCCTGACTAAGACAGGAGGAAAAAAAATCCAACGGGAATCATTCAAATCCTCGACTCAATATTCTTTATCTTTATCCTTTAAGGTTCTTTATAATTTAATAAACAGGATTAAAGTCAGTGGGTAGAGCGAGGCTAAGCGCTAAGGCTCGTTCCACATTTTCTGTTTTAGCCTGCACTTGCAATACCCAGTCTTATTAAGCCCTCGCAAGATTACAGCGCCTTAATCTCCGGGAACACATGTTGTGAAGAATAAAAGCAATTTGATTTGGGAAACCGCAGTCCAAGTTTAGCAGGAAATGAGCTTTCTCTGTAATCTGGCCTGTTTTTTCTTCTTCTCCCACCGAGTTGCAGAAGTGAGCGCTCCTCTTCTGTTGTGGAATTAAGACTGTGTTTGGGACATACACTTCCACACAATATAAGCCAATGGCACGTAAACATGGCCGCTACCGACTACAGATCCCATTACTCCAGTAAATACAAGTAAACAAATACAGGTCTACACATCGCATCCCACAATGCACTGCATCTTCACATAGGTTCCCGAGCTCTATTAGCAGTAATGGTTGCAGTAAAAGCAGTAGCAATGGCAGCAGTAGTAGCAATGGCAGCAGTAGTAGCAATGGCAGCAGTAGTAGTGGCAGTGCTGGTTGCAACATTAATAGAAGTATTAGCAGAACTATCAGCAGTATTACTTGTACTACTAGTGGTAGTAGTAGAAGTTGTGGTACTTCTAATTGAAGTAACAGTTTGTTAGGGTTAGCAGGTTAGCAGTAGCTGCACTAATATTAACAGTAGTAGCAGCAGCAGTAGTAGTAGCAGTACCAGTAAAATTAGTAGTAGCAACAGCAGCAGTAGTAGTAGTAGTAGTAGTAGTAGTAGAAGAAGCAGTACTAGTAACAGTACCAGTAAAATTAGTAGTAGCAGTAGAAGTATTAGTTGTAGATGTTACAGAAGCAGTAGTTGCACTAATGTTAACAGTAGTAGTAGTAGCAGTAGTAGTACCAGTAGGAGTAGTAGTAGAAGTAGTAGTAGTAGGAGTAATAGTTGTAGATGTTACAGAAGCAGTAGCTGCACTAATATTAACAGTAGTAGTCATAGAAGTAATAGCAACCAGTAGAAGTAGCAGTACCAGTAAAATTAGTAGTAGCAATAGCAGTAGTAGTAGTAGTAGTAGTAGTAGTAGTAGTAGTAGTAGTAGTAGCAGTAGAAGTAGTAGTTGTAGATGTTACAGAAGCAGTAGTTGCACTAATGTTAACAGTAGTAGTACCAGTATGAGTAGTAGTAGAAGCAGTAGTAGGAGGAGTAACATTGTAAATGTTACAGAAGCAGTAGATGCACCAATAATAACAGTAGTAGTAACTGAAGTAGTAGCAGCAATGGTAGTAGTACTAGTAGTAGTAGCAGCAGTAGTAGCAATGGCAATTGAAGGATTGGCAGTAGAATTTGTAGTAGCAGTAGTAGTTGTCATAGAACTAGTAGTAGAGGTAGTACGAGTAGCAGAAGAAGGTGCAGCAGCAGCAGAAGTGCTTTCGTTAACCACTCTTTTGTTTGTTTGTTTTTTCATCTTGAAAAGTAGCAGTACATGTCCTTGCATACAGTCTTGGAGTTCTTCTTCCCCTTGTGTTTGGGCATGTTTTCATTGTCAGCCTCCTCCCCCCTCGCTGTGTAAACTCTATGCAGATTGCTGGCCCATGCTCGCCGCACTTTGCAGAGAAATCCGGGGAAAGATGACGATAAGCTAAAGCTCTAAATCCCAGACTTAGCTTCCTTATCGGGAGTCGCAGGAGTGAATGGAGCGCTCCAACACAAGACGCTGCATGTGTGTGTGTGTGTGTGTGTGTGTGTGTGTGCTGTCTGGCTTAAACATGCAAATGCACTAATTCTTCCTTTTTTTTGCCTACAAGCCAGTTTCATAAACGCAGAAGTGGATGCTAAAATACCACCAGCTTAAAAGAATTAAGACACTCGGCTGTAATAAAAGTGATTGACGTTGCAGTGCCATTATGCGTGTGGGGCTTAGGCTCAGGATGTTGATGGTGTAAGATGGTGCGCTGAATCAGTGATAATGACATTTAACAACATGTCATGGCAGTTGGATCGGAGTGGTTACACACAGCTAATGGCTCGTCATTCTCAGGACTGCTCTTTTACTGAAGGCGTTTGTAAAGCTATGTGCTGATGCAGTGGGATTTGTGATGCTTACTGTATAATAAGGGTCACATACTTAGATCCTAATGCAAACATGGCTTGGAAAAGTAGGTTAAGGTTAAGGTTAAGGTCTATTTATTGTCCCCATAGTGATTTTTGTTGCCATTTCAATGGCATTTCCTCTTCAGCATAAGGCAACATGACCTCTTAAAGTATTGGGATATATTTAAACTGACCTATGATCTCTATGATGCGATAAATAGGCCTGACACCTTAGTATGAGAAATATCCTCATGTTATGATGCCTGCTCCACCAGGCTTTACTGTCTTCACAGTTTTCTGTGGCTGGAACTCAGTGTTTGGGGGTCGTCTGACAAACTGTCTGCGGCCCCTAGACCCAAAAAGAACAATCTTAGGGGCCGTTTAGATAACAGCTCGTTTTGCCGAATCCACAAAAGTTTGATAGCAGTTTGGCCTTTTGTTTACACGAGGACAGGGTTTCTGTTTTTCTGAATCCGCAATCTTTTGAAAACCCTGGAAAAGGTGTTTTGGTCTCACAACGGGGAGCTGCTTTGAGCTGCTCCGCTCTCGTGTAAACTGTGAAAACAGCATCTTCACTGAAAATGATGGCACAACATTCCCTATCTTTGACAATCACTGAAAAGTGATTGAATGTTTGCCGGGCACAGGTCAGCTGGACCAAAATCGCAACAATATGAGGCTTTTATGTCTCATACATTCATATTTAGTCCAGTAACTGTCAGTAATATCTGTACAAGTTCTTACTTTTAATGAGAGACTTTATGAGAATGGCTCAAGAAAACCACAAGATCCTAAAGTAGTTGGGAAGCTGCAGACTGGAGCTATCCATTTCCTCTGCTAATTTACTCATCGTTTGCTGTAGAGCATTTATCGGGCCCACAGCACCCTTTGCTGGACAAACACGGGTACTACAGTTTACAATAGTTTACCTAACACCTCAGTGTTTTTGTGCAAATGCAAATCACAGGCGGCATGTAAACATGTTATAAACAGGCCCTTAATTTCATCAGTCCTCAAAATTTTGCACCATTTCTCTTTAGGCCAGTCATTGTGTTCTTGGGCAAATTGTAACCTCTTCAGCACATCTTTTTTTTTAGCAGTGGGACTTTGCTGGAGGCTTCTTGCTGAAATCTTGGCTTCACAAAGGTGTCAATTGTTACAGTACTCACAGTTATTTTTAGATCTTCTTTAATCTCCCTGGAGCTGATCATTGGCTGAGGCTTTGACATTTTAGCTATTCTTCGATCGATCCATTCGAATGGTAGTATTTTGTATTTATTTTCCCAGTAAGGAAATTTCTCCTCTGCATTTGACCCAGAGGAGATCAGTGGGCCATTGCAGTGCAGCCATCAGGGACCCTTCTCCAGATCTTGAACCAGGATCTTGGACAGGAGTACCTAGCTGGATGATCAGCCTGTTGTGCATGCTTAAGGTTGATGGAGAAAATGTTGTGTTAAAAACTAAAATGTCCCAGGTTATAGAGCAGATTCCACTTGTGCTCTAGCTGACCAAATGTATCCCCGTATAAAGGTCAGAGCAGTCTCCTTTTTGAGGCCCAAACACTTCTTCAACAGTAGCCTCAGGTCCCCGTTAGCCTTGGAAATTATCTCCTTTTCTCTGTGATGATACAAATTCTTCCTGGTGGAATGAGACAAAAGTAGCCAAGTTTGGTGTGGAAAAGATGGTTTATTGTGAAAACTCACAACAAACTGGGGTCCAGGACCAATCAACACAGGAATCCCCCGAACTCATCCAATCATGATACTTATACTTATACTTTTTGATAACACTGATTTACATATGTCCTTGAAAATGACAATTATTATTCGCTGAGAAAGTTGCTACTCAAATTTTACTCATAAACCTTAATTTTGGTTCATCCCACTGGACTGGTGTCACCAGCTGCACCTGTTGTTGACACTCAGTTTGTCACGTCCACCTAAGTTCATTGAGGTCAACATTATGGAGTTATAAAAAATCATTAAGTAGTGGAAATTTACCACCCATCACGTGTTATCAACTTAACCTGCCCATTTTTGATGTGCCACTCCTTTTTTTATTGTTTAAATCCCCCAGTGGTAATTTCTATCCTAGCAGCCTCTCTCTCTCTCTCCTGTTATCACCCCTCCTTTCTCTGCTCCGTAGCTGCTACTTGCTTTGCACCTTTTCTTTTTTTCCCTCTGTGACTCAAATGTTAGAATGTGACTGATCGTTGTAATAATAAACATGCATAAAGAAATTGTATAATAAAAGTAAATGTAAATAAATGAAATCTAAACCCACTAAATATAATTGTAATAAAGACAGTGTGTATAGTTGAGAAATTGTAAGGTTACTCGAGACTTTCTTTCTTACTTTCTAAAATTAACCTCATCAAAAACCCATCTAGACACAGGGAGAACATGCAAACTCCACACAGAAAGGGTCCACGTGAACTGCAAATTGAATGCAGGGCCTTCTTGCTGTGATGCAAAAGTAACCACACACAGATATTTTCTCCATCAGTTTATAAAAATAACTGTCTTCAAGAAAATGTTTGGCAAAGTAGCTCTGTCAACATGGCACCACTACAAATGCCCAAAACAAGTCCTACAGACATAACATAGAGGCTAACGCTCTGCCAGAAACCATCATGCTTGTTGTGAAATACTCATGGTTATGTGGGTGTTCAACATACACACCAATGGCCAACGGTCAGCAGAAAGGGAGCAGTCTACACCTCCCTGCTGTATTTGGAATACTTCAAAATCATCACAAATATCAGTTTTGTGGAGCAAGAACTTTGTTTACTTGTGGACAAAAGCCCCAGACACACAGAATAAAGTGTTTATTAAAGTATCCAAGTACGTGTCGCCAGGCCCTAGAGCGGCAAGTTAAGATTTGTAATGGCTTTCCATAGCAACAAATCAACAACTCTACGAACAAAATTACCATTCGGCTGCTCTTTTAGATTTGGGATCTCACCACATTTATCAACCCCACATTTTTATTTTATTTTATTTTTGGTGCCCTAACCACAGATTTATTTTTTTTTCTGTCCTAATGCCAGACCCACCTCACATACTGTAGTTAGGAAGCTTTTACCTGTGCTTTTTACCTTGGAGTAAGAGGTACTACCTGTGATTGTTTAGGTGAAATTTAAAAAATGGTCCGCGGGCCACATTTGGGGCATAGTTTGGACACCCCTGATATACAGTAGACCAGTGGTTCTTAAACTTTTCAAACCAAATACCATCTTAATGAACACAAACTTGCGATAGGCTAGGACTAAACCAGGTCTACACCAGGACTAAACTAGGACTATACCAGAACTAAAGAGTAAATTCGCATTAAACAAGACTAAATTCGCATTAAACAAGGAATAAACCAGGTCTATACCAGAACTAATCCAGGACTAACCCATAGGGGAAAAAAACTAGGACTAAACCAGAAATAAACCAGGACTAAACAAGGCCTAAACAAAGACTTAGCTATAGGACTAAACCAGGTCTACACCAGGACTAATCCAGGACTAAACTAGGACTAAACCCAGACTATCCTAGAACTAAAGTAAAACTAAACCAGGTTTAAATTAGGACTACACACGACTAAACCAGGTCTATTTCAGACCTAATCCAGGACTAACCCATGGGGAGAAAACTAGGGCTAGACCAGAAAAGGCCTAAACCAAGACTAAGCTAGGACTAAACCAGGTCTACACTTCACATTTAATCTCCCAAGAGCAGGACTAAGAAGGAAAGGATAAAACCGGCTCTGAATTAAACTGGTCTTGAATTAAACTAAATCTGGACTTGAAATGCTAAAGACTCCTGAGTATCAGCAGAAGTCTGAGTACCACTAATAGTCCCCTTACCAAAGTTTGAGAACCACTGCACAGTCCTGTATATATGGAGAAAGCAAATGCCTGAACATTAAAACAAATCACCAAACCTTGCCAAGTCCAAAAAGAAACAGTTAGACACAACAAAATTCACAACATAAAATGCAAAACTCCAGTGCTTAGTGATTTGATATGAGGTCAGGGGTCCAATCCATACATTTCAACCAAACAGAACCAGTCCTAAGCCTAGATAAATCATGAGGGTTTTGCTTGAAAGGGCTCCTAGTGTAGAAAATGGCAAAATTCTCCATTCGAAGGCGTTAGAACAGCTGTCTTATCACTTTAAGTTTAGCACAGATGCCTCTTGTTCTGGCTGTTCCTCTGGGTCAGTCACAGCAGGTCAAACACTGTCCCATCCTGGGTCTTGTAACTGTCCTGGCGCCCCCTTGTACCCCCCCTCCAGCCTCCAGCCTCCAGCCTCCAGGTGCACGCACAGCCCTGCAGCACACTGCCACGTAGACTCGACTGGCGGCTCACAAGACAAAATGCCAAAACAAATCTTGTCATAATTAGGCATAATCCAGCTCATTACCGTCTGCTTAATTATCCTATTAATAAGGCTTCCTGGGAGAGCGTGTTTGCGGCGGCGGCAGTGCAAATGTTTGTTCCTAAATGAGCAAACACACAGAAGACAACAGCATTGTTCAAACACGGATCTCACAATCACAGGCTGATTACACAGGCTCACCTTCAACTGACTGATCTGGAGTTAACACACCTTTAATGTCAGCTGGGGTGACTTTAGCACCTCTACAGTAGGCCTCTCTGATTAGACATGGCATAGGTATATACGAAATAACAAAATGCATAGACAGTTAACCTTTGTTAAAGCCGTAGTAGCCAAAAACATCTGCAAATTATAAACACACTACATCCAACTAAAGTTCTGATAATATTAAATGGTACAATGTCAATTTTTCAGGTTAATTAAACAGTTTCAGAGTCAGTGTGATGACTAAATGAGTGGTTGAAGGATAAATAAAGCCCCCTGTACCTCCCCCGGGGGTATCTAGGCAAAAAAAACAACAACAAAAAAAACAACCCCGTGTTCCTAAAGTCTGAGTCCTAAGTCTCGCAAGGAAGCAACAATCCTAGTTAGCTAGCAATGACTTTATTTCTAGATTTTTGTTTTGGCAGAAAAACCAAAAGGCAGAGGACACATTTGTATGGATATGAAGAGGAGGAGAAGACAAGAGTCAAGCTGAGCAAGGGGTCACACAGGGGTCATCAGTTTTTACAATAATGCTTTACTTTCCATTGAGGAAAAAATACTTCAAAAACAGGAAAGAAGCAAGCAAAGTTACATTGTTCTCCTTTAATGGGGCTATATTATGCTTTTATTTATATTCTTAAACCAAACGCCTCTAGAACAGGCCCGGTTGGTTAGCCTGTTGGACTTGGGTGGAGCTGACTGAAAGTGTAGGTAGGCAAATATAAAGGTTGATACAAACTGATACAGTACACCCTCCCATCCATTTATCTGGCCCTGGGAACATTACAGGAAGTACACTGGTTGTTTTTTGTTTTTGTTTTCTCTTCTTGTGCCAATCTTATCTAAATGTCATTAAGCAGAGGTTACAATCACAGCACTGATACTATGAACATTGTTGTTCAATACATTAGCTACAGTAACACTAAAATTAATAATCCATAATACAATTGTAAGAACATTACGATGACAATAATTCTCTCCATCTGTCCCCTTATATGTGCCCTTCCACTGGAGCCAGTTTATCCATTCCATGCTGGGGCTTGATAGCCTCCCTGGTCCCTCACTACACACTGCCATAAGCCTAAGCCTGGGACATTGGGTAGTCCAACTCTTTTTATTTTAGTAATAGCACTGGGCATTGATTACATCTTTTGTGCAATTGTCTTGCTAAAGGATCTGAACTTATATTTCTAATTCAAAGGTCTCTCCTCCTCCTGTGGCTCTCCCCCGCTACTGCTGCTGAGTCTGCCCCTCACTTCTCTCTCTCCTTTATATCACTATCACAAAAGTTATGAGAAGTAAATATCTTTTTTTTTTATCGTTTTCAGGTAAAAAAAAACATTGCTACAATCTGAAAACACCACGCGTTGCCACCAATAGCGTTAATTAGCCACACATATATTTACCAGGCTATATTTAATATCATTAACGGTACCGGACTTTAGCAGTTTGTATCTCAGTGATGCCTGTATGTGCCCTGCCTAAACAGAAGGGAATGTGAAGGGGTTTTGATTGTGTGGGCAAGAACATTATGTGACAAAAAGAATACATTTTTAAGTACACTACTGGTGCCATAAAGACAAAGTAACCAGCAGAGGTTGGTCTGTGAAAAAAAGCACTTCCTTAAACTTTTTGTGTGATGTCATTTTACTACAAAATGAAAAACAGCTGTTAGGGATCGCTGTACACAGGTTTTTTTTTTTTTTTTAAAGTGAATGAGAGCAGACAGGAGGTAGAGGGCTTGCTGATTTCTCAATACAATGCAGAGTTTGTGAGAGAGGCGATGGTTCAGAAACTCAGAGACTACAGAATTCTTTTTTCTTATTCTTAATGAGGCATGAATGAAGTAAAACACAACTCCAGGTATGTTTTTGATGCGGGAACATTATAACATGGTAGAAAGCTCAGAAAAGTTGATTTTGCACTATATAATCTCTTTAAGCGTACCCTGGACCAGTTCTCGCCAGATCTGATATTATATTTGTCTGCAGAATCTTTGTGTAAATGCTTTGCCAGTATGTATGCACAGTTCACACTTTCCAGTCATTTTCTGCTCTCTCGTCTATGTAAGCGATCGAAGCTGGTGCGAGAATAGACATTTTCTCAAGTCACCTTTGCTGACATTTTCTGCTGCCATTTATTCAGTACTAACATGTAAGTATTGTAAACCAACAGCCAATGAGAGCATCTTGTATTCTAACAGGAGAACGTCTGATATGCAAGCATGTGATGGTCCAAGGCCAGTTGGTCCAGGCATGTCACAATAAATCCACAGCAATCAATTCTGTTTTTCACTCAGTCGATATGCTTATGCTGATGTAGTAATCCTGCAGGCGGGCACTGAAATGCATATGTCAGGAGGGGTGTGAAGCACAGGGGAAAAAAGCACCCAAAATGCTGAACCGTAAATGAAATAACTTTATTAAAAAGGGAAACACAAAGTCCAAAAAAGGGAAAGGGAAACAAAACACACACAACAGGACAGAGACAGGAATCATGACAATTTAGGGCTGAGAACCTCAAAAAACAAGGAACATTTTTGAAAGTAGTTAGTATAAAATTATAAAATATACAAACTACACAAATGTATGAAAAAATCTTTAAAAAACATTATTTTATATGTCATTTTACTACAAAATTGTATGATGTTTTGAAAATATAACATGATATACTCAGGGGCGTAACATCAGGCAGTGCAGTTGGACTGGGGCCCAGGACATGAGTGGGCCCCATTGAGAGTTGTTAATTACAGTCAATTTTAGTGGATTATTTTCATTCTGGGCTATAAATTACACTACAAGCATTCGAGAACAAGCTTTTCTTATGACTAAAAAATACTGAAATGTGCCTAATACCTTCAAAATATTTACTTAATGCTCACAAAGTTTAGTTATAAACAAAAATGCACATACAATTTTTGGCATTGACATGTTTGGTTATTTTTTATTGTTAGTGGACATATGAATGCTACATCTCTGGCTTTGTCTCAGTATCATGGAGACTGAACATGAGTTTGTATGGACAGAACAAATACAGGAAACTCTGCCAACTGCTGTAGGCTCTGGGTTCAGCTAGAGCAACAGAGATGAGCCAGAGAGTCAGTCAGAAAAAGTATGCATTATAAGAAAGAACTTGGCAAGTACAGATAATATTTTTGTATAGGAGCCTGTATACAGAGAATATTCTAAGGTTTCCCCAAAGCCTTGTTTCCACCAGGCCGAAGTTTTGGAAACTAAATGGAAAAACTAACAGCACACTCAAAAGTTGTAAAGTTGTTTCAGTCTATTCAAGTTGCTTCGGGTTATACGGTCATCAAAAACAATACAATGGGGAACTCAGTAGGAGCTCAGGATAGAGCCACTGCTCCAGCCACCAGCGATGTGGCTCTGGACACCTTCCAACCTGAGGAGGCATGGGGATGACCCAGGACATGCTGGAGGGTGACTTTTGGCTGGCCTATGGGAACACTTTGGTGTATCCCCTGAAGAGCTTAAGGACTGCTGCTGTCCTGGATACAGAGGTAGAATGTGGGAGGAACTAAAGTTGTTTGTTGTCAGATTTGCGTAGTGAGTAAAGTTTATTAGTTTTATGTTGTATCTATATGTATCTATTTACTCTATATCTATGAACTTTATGGAGACCACACTTATGGAGGGATGCACTCGTAAGATGGACTGTGTCTAGGACTGTTAAATAAAGTTCATTAGCTCATCTATAGGATCATAGCCTTTCTGTGATGTTATGAGTATTTTTAAAGATATTTTTAGCCTTACATCCGCTAGTACAGTAGAAAAGAGACAGGAAATCATGGAGAACAGGGAGAGTCATTCAGTAAATCGTCATCGTCCGTACTCAGACCCACAGCACATAGGTTAGCTGAAGTCCTTTTTATATGCGCCGCATTCTCTGGTAACTGAGCCATACTGCAGCACATGTTGGAAGAGGATGTTAGCCAGTGAACAAGTATATCCTAACACTAACCCTAACCTTACGTATTAAATCCTTACACAATTTCATTAGCACGAGACATTTATTTTAGTGACTAGCGCTGCCGTCTGTTGTAAATAGTTATTACATCTACACACTGCTTGGTAGTTTAGGCTTAAAATTAAATCTTGATTTTTTTATTTTATTTTTATTTTTTCCATTTCTCAGCTGATATATATATGATTCTAAATCTCTTGTTGGCTTAAAAAGCTATTCAAATGTAGGTTTATTATTTTTAAATGAAATTATTGCATAGTATATTTTAAGCTATATATTATAAATGTCTGTACAAAAAACATAAATGTAGCAGCAAAGTGCATTACTCTAACAGTTTTAGAATTTTAGTTTTAGCTATCTCTGCGTCTAAAGACTGGGTGTATTATAATTTTTCCACCATACGAGGACTGTGAAAAAATGCTAACTCCAGAGCATGTGGCTAATTAGCATACATAAGCAATGACAGTTATTACGCTGCTGCTGCTGCTGTTGCACGTCCCGCTACGGTGTTCGTTTTGGTCAAGTTGCTGTCACATCTAAAGGAGGACATTACAGAGGTAATCTAACTCATTTCTCTGAGATTACTAATATTTTTAAGCGTCAACAGAGTCTCCATAGTCAGTATTTAAAATTCTCTGGGTGCCAGCAGCAGAATTAGCCACAACACAGGAAACAATGCGGTGCTTGGAGGATGCTAATTTCTGCTAAATTCAATTTTATGATTTGGCTATTTTTGACATCGTCCAAAATTAAAAACGCCAATTAATGAGATTAATTCAATTTATCGCCCAGCTGTAGTTCTGACCAGGGGAGACGTGAAGTCGCCCTGCGTCTTCTGACAGCGGTCGGGCGTTAGGTTGGTGATACAGACTCCATACTGAAAAACCCTGGCTCAACAATTGTCTTAGCTGTGCGTACCAACACTCTCACCTTATTAATATTCCAACAGACTTCTATTACACTCCAAACCTGTGCTTACCCTGCCTTATCCACATACTTTCACACACTCGTTCAAAGTCTGCTCGCTCTTGCAATGCTGTGTATGAGACTGTTTGCTTTGACTGTGTTCTGTTTCCCAGCCTCACCCGCTTTCATCCTCCACAAAGATGCCCTAATGTGTATGCCATCATCTGTAATATACTGTTCAGCACATCCTCTTTTGATGCAAACTGAATGGTACGGCATGACAGGAAGTGTGTGCCTGTGATCTGAGCGGAGAGAGTCACAGACAAACAGAGTAGAGAGGTGACAGGAGCGATGTATAAAAACATAAAGAGAATGAGTTATCAAGAGAAAAATGGCATCAATGGACTCCCTTCATCCAAAAAAACTGCAGCAGCCGACATTCTGAGTTTTAGTGAGTAACATGAATAATCAATGCTCTTTTATAACACCAGAATGTTTGAACAGGCCTGAGAAATGTATTAGTCATTGATAAAAGGTTTAATGTAGTTGCGCTGACATTCATGTAATCACCTTGTACTACCCTTTTTTTAATTGAGGGCCACATAGTCAAAAATATTTGAAGAGGAGGGCCACTCAGGATTTTGCCTCACCAGCAAATACCTTTCAGCTGTACTCTTTCTTTTAGAGGTCTCCACGCTGAATAATTCACATGTGTGTACTTTAAGTTTTACTCTTGATGCTGCTCTGCAACCACACACCACACAGAAAAAGGTGAAAGACATTTATTCACATAATGGCTGACCTTAAAGGGCTCCTATTATACAAAATATACTTTTTTGAGCTCTTAATCATGTTTCCTCCTCAAAAACATACCTACATTTTGTTTTATTCACACATGTTTGAGTAATGCTGTATGCTGAGCCCATCTCTTTCTCAAGAGCTAAACACACACAGATCTCACAGCTCTGCACAGACACGTGTGTAGTAACCAATAATGTAATAAAGTTTTTGAGCCAATAACAAAATTACATTTTGCCAGTAATGTAATAAGTTATTACATTATTGGCCTAGCATTTAAAAAATCTTTGAAAATGTATAAACTGCAGCCTATAATGTAATAATACATCAATAGGACTGCATTTCTTGTAATTTTTTATTTTATTTTATTTATTTATTTATTTATTTTTCAGTTTTGCATCAGAAATATGATTGTAAGAATCAGTTTGAGAATTTTTCTGGTACAAAATGTTCTATTTAGAATATTATTAAAATGCTTAGGTTTGTGGACTACATTTGTTTTTTTAGAGTTTTCAATGTTCTGTTTCTTATCCGGGGCAGAGCGGTTAGCGTTCTCGCCTCCCAGCAAGGAGGTCGTGGGTTTGAGCCCCGGGCGGACCAATACACACCATCACACGAACTCTCTGGGTGGAGTCTGCATGTCCTCCCCGCGTTACCGTGGGTTCTCTCCGGGCACTCCGGCTTCCTCCCACCGTCCAAAGACATGCATGTGTTAGGTGAATTGGTGACTCTAAATGTCCCCTAGTGAATGAATGTGAGAGTGAATGGTTGTCTGTCTGCGTTCGTCTCTGTGTCAGCCCTGCGACAAGCTGGCCCCTGTCCAGGGTGTACCCCGCCTACGGCCCAAAGTTACTGGGATAGGCTCCAGTCACCCGCGACTCCTAACGGGAATAAGCGGTAGAAAATGAATGAATGAAATGAATGAATGTTTCTTATCCAAGAGACTTTTAATGTTTTGTCAGTGTCTCTGTTGGATGTTGGATGTCAACGTTACTGGCTCAAAGATTTTATTACTTAATTGTTTGTTCCACACGTGAAACCTGGAAGTGCTCCTGTGTGTTTCTAAAGCCTATACACCATCACCGAGCTAGTTCTGATAAGTTCAGCGCTTAAACTACAGTCGCTACGAAGCCGTCAGCTCATTTATGTATTTATTAGCATCATGTTGCTAATTGCTAAATAGCCTTTTTATGGTTTGTCCATTCCCCACCAGTGCCAGAAGGAGGAGACTTCAAGAGGAATTCAAGAGTTTTCTTTCTCTTTAAAGTCAAAGTAACAGCTCCCCAACAGAAGATGTTTTCCATACATATAAATTTTTTTTTAAAGTTATAAAATGTGAAATTCTAATGCAAAGGTGTCCAAACCTCTTTCAAAAAGCTTAATATGGCCCATTTAAAGAGTTGGATTATAGAGTCACCTGCTGTAAACAGAACTACATGTTGGAAATTTGGGCCAAATGAGAAGAAGCCTGAGGGACAATTAAAAATGTTTAACAGGCTGCATTAGTTTGGACATCCCTGGTCTAGTGGTATAGAGAGACACATATAAGTAACTTTGCAAAATTATTGCCTGGGAATTCCACCATTGAATCACCGGTCGCCATTTAATCAATTCAATTTCTGGGGCGGAGTAAACCCGAGTAAACTGACAGCGGAGTAAGCCAATCAGAAAATGGCGGACGTGACGTTAACAAAGTGACGAGAAAGTGAGCAAGGCAAAAACATCTTCTTTTTTTTTTTTTTTTTTAAATAAAGGCTTCTAGTGCCATAAGCTGCTGTGGTTTTAATGACTCAATATGTTTTTGGTCATTTAAAACGAAATTTACCACTGAATGAAACAAACTCTCGGCTCCTCGGTGTGCCATCTGGATTGTTGTTGTTGAGGAGACGAGTGACGCTGCTCGCGAATAACACGTGACTTAAATAAACGAATCAAAATGCACGGTATGGTTGGGATTTGAATCCAACCACGGTGGACGGCGTGGTGACCAGACTGATATTTCTCTGTATTATTATACAGAGAAATATCATTCTGGATTTTCCAGGCAAGCAAAATTAACCTGGTGACAGCGAAACTGCGAAACATCATCTTTTTTGAGGAAAGTATTATTATAGGCCTATATGGTATCTTTGTAGAATACTCAGCTGTGTTGTCATGGCAATATTGACATTTTGGTTGGTTGCCATTGAACATGAATTTGTTATAACTTACACACTGAAAGTTTGTTTGATTAGGTTCAAATTTGCCTTGAATACATTTATATATGGAATTGAAAAAGTGTGACTGCTATTGCTGTGTTCCTGTATTAATCTGGAAGGTCAGAACCTGTTACCACATCCCAGTTATTGGAAACAATAATGACAATGATGACAAATACAAATAAAATCACTGTGATGATAATAAAATCATACAAATTATGACATATTCCCTCGGGCAGCGCTGATATATTTACAGCATGTAGAGTTGGCTCAGGTTAACATCAGCCTGGTGTAGACAGTAGCAAGCTTAGCAACAACATTAAAGCTTTTTGTAGCATGTTCACAGATGGAGGGCGGACAGAAGGACAACTAAAGGGAAAATAACACAACACATTATTGTTGTTTTATTTTTCACTTTCTAGTAACACAGGCCACAGCCATGTTGGATTTTCTAACTCAGGGTTGTGTATTATTACCCAAATTTACAATCATGAAATTGGAGGGCGCTCCGATTAACAATAACATCTTGGAAGTTGGAATTTCCGATAAGTGAAACGCAGCATTATGTACAACTGTGTTGCCATGGCAAAACTGCAAAATCTGAAAACATAACTGCATTTTTAAAATAAAGTTACAGTACAATAAGCCTGATCACTGTGTACATTAGGCCCACCTGTAAAATATTCCATTAGGTATTATAAAGACAGGACTCACATTGTTCTATAGCAAGCGAGGGTCAATGATTTTTACCTGTGGATATTCAATAATAATGCACCCTGAGTTTAACTTAATCTCTAATACTTTTTTGCAGACTCCAGGCGCATATAGTAATACTACTATACATTGCTGCAAGTACATTGAACAACCAAAGTTCAAATTTCCAAAATAACCCTCCAAGACATGGCTAGACACACACCTACCTCAATTAAATTATTATTGTGTTCTGCAGACACCCAAGGTGTTACAATTATGCCTCGACAATTAGTGATGATGATAGCACAGCTCACTGGGCAGCCATAATAAATGTGTTCATGGATGGGCTTAACCAAGTGAGGCCTACAGCCACCACGTGCTAATGATAAATAAATCTATGGCCGGCGTCCCTTTATAATGAGAGACATGAGCTCAGTGAAACAGGGATAAGGCGCTGTAGTGGTGGAGTTAACGGAGGATGCAGATATTGGAGGATATTAGTATGATTTATGCACTTGTCTCTGCTACATCCTTCCTTTCCCGCAGGTGAAAGGCTGCAGAGGTGAACTGAATTTTAAGGACTCTAATCGCCCGGGGAGAGGAGAAGTCGTGGTACTTTCAGAGCTGTGTGAAGGTCAGACACCCACGCTTGGATGCTCCTCTGCTTTTCACCATTAGTCTGTTGTAAATCACTCCATCCACTGTTCCATACAGCAGGATGTCAATCACTCAGTGTGACTTTGTGTCATGCTCACACATCTTCAGGTTTTCTGACTACTATAATGTCTAGTAAATAATGAGTAAATAATTCTGTTAAACACAAAGATGGCAGTCAACATCAAAAATAGCAGTAGCAATTTATAAAACGGTGTTATGATTTTGTTACTGTAGCAATGGTAAAACGTCTTTTTTTTTTTTTTTTTTTTAATTATCAACATCTGAAGGCCAGTGTAAGTTATATGATTTTATTGTTGATGATTATGCCTTTACAAATCCATGCTACAGTATTTATTGTACTATTTTAACTTGGACACACTCTACAGAGAGTGCAGACCTCTGCCAAGGCATCTCACAGTGGTGAATATACAGTGCCCTGACCTGGGTTCAAACCTGGGCTGGCAGTCTTCTAGTGCTATCAAAAGTCCTACCATTGCTTTTTGAATTATTTTGCTAACAGTCTTGTTTGAGCTTTCTGCCATGTTGTTTCCTGATCAAAAATGTGCCTGGAGTTGTGTTTTGTTTGAGTCACATCTGTTTGAGTAATCTCTGGTGCTTAGTTTCTGAGGCCTCAGAACGCTCAGGTCCACGAACTTCCACCTCTCCCAGGAATCCTCACCCACTTCAGGAAGTACTGACCAATCAAAAAAGTCTCAACACCCTAAAAACTGTGTACAGCTCTGTTGCCACTGATTTCTCACAGCAGTTTTTCATTTTGAAGTAAAAAGGCATCATACAAAAAGTTCAATTGAAATGCTTTTTTTCACTGATTATGTTTATAAGACCATAATAGAGCTGCATTCTGCAGATTTCTTTACCTGTTTCTTTAGTAGAATACTTATTACTTATATATTCTATTTTAATCAAATAATGTTTTTAAAGGCTGTAAAACCTGCAATGCTGTTCTAGAGGTGGCTAAGATTGGTGTAAAATTAGGAATAGAAGCATAATATAGCCCCTTTAATAATGTTAAGTTAAGGTGTACTTTATTATCCCCCTAAGCTGGGGACTACATGACTTTTCCAGCCGTTACAGATTTTGAGAAAACAAGGAGCACATAACACTGTGGGACCTGCCGTCTGCCATCACTGCTTGCTGTGTTAGGAAAGTTAAACCTACTTCCCCTTGTGCTTTGTTATTCCTTTGTAATAATAATAATAATAATAATAATAATAATAATAATAATAATAATAATAACTAGTTCTACAGCGCTTTTCAAAACAGAGTTACAAAGCTTTACAGAATATAAAGACAGACAAACTGTAAAACAAACAAACAAAGAACAAAAAACAAACAAAGCAATTAAAAGCAATAAAATTAATCATATAAACACAATTTTCAAAAGCCATTCTGTAAAAGTAAGTTTTCACTTTAGATTTAAAGCCGACCTGAGCTCCTCAGGAAAAGAGTTCCACAGTTTTGGAGCTCTAAAATAACAGTAATAAAATAAAAATAATACAATTTTAAAATCAATTCTAAAACTAACTGGTAACCGGTAAAGCGAAACTAAAATTGGTTTTATGTGCTCATGTGTCTTGGAGTTCACTAAAAGTTGCAGCAGTTTCTGACACACCTGAATGAAACTTTCTGGTTGTGCTATGGGCTAAGGTTTGTGTGTTAGTGTTGTGTAAATGGCCCCTGACACTGAGATTTTATTGTAGTACACTGCCACTCAAACAGCTCTTATGTCTGCTCTCGTCATATTGCAGTATTGTCAACATCATTATATCCCTAGTAAATGCTTACTGTAGAGTTACTGATATTATTGCAACTTCCTGATGTAAAGTCCTAAAGTAAGTCGTGCACACACTATAAATATCCAGCTCCACTCTGCAGCGGGACCGGCACACAGGCGGCAGATGGGCTGGCAGGGCCGACCGGAGAGCAGGGCCCAGCGGTGGCAGTGCTTGTTGTTTTTGATGAGCTATGCACATAAGAAACCACAACATCTGTCCGGGCATGTGGCACCTCCATTTGTCCAGAGCCCCACCATACTGCCGCCACACAGCCGATGAATGATGCATGTTCCTCACAGCGGGGGGCTAACACTGCGAGGATGAGGACCCACTACACCCCTAAAACACACCCCGTCTTCTGTGTGACTTTGATTAAAACCAGCCCACCCTTCTCCAAACACCTCATGAATATGCAACATGGTAATAAGCCCCTGCTCGGAGCAACTGATTTGTCAATTGTGAGCTTTCATCAGGATGGAGTAACACCTCGGGGTGCTATAATGGAGGGCCGTAAAAAGAAGAGGGAGGAAAGAGCCTGTTCACCGTTAGATTGCGGCGTTATCTTAATCATTAGGCACTTCGGGAGCTTAATTAACGAGCTGACAAGAGCGGAGAGAGGAGCCCGAGCTGATTGGCTGTCGGAGGCGTTGAGTGACGATCCTGAATGCAGAGGCAGAGGGGGAATCGGAGTGAGAGAAGAGAGGCTGATTTGCTTTCAAAAACCAACTCAGCGGCAGCCATTAAAGTGTTTTAATTAAGTCTAATTAGAGATACGATTACAATGATGACTTTGATAAGCACTGTTAAATCACTCATCCGTAAATGTTATGTTAAAAATCTGGAGCTCAAACACACAGGGGTGAGAGCTGGAGAGGGCCCGAAACAGGCAGTGTGTTTTCCAGTACAGGAATCTGAATGATTGCAGAGGGCCATTTAAAACCTAAATATATGAAATATCTTTGTAACACTTTGGAATAACTCACTATAAAGCAGTAATAAAGCATCAATAAATACAACATTAACTACATTTTAATGAATATGTACTGTAATTTATAGATACTGAATAACACAATTATAATTTTGGATTGATTTTTATGAGATTACAGAGCCCTTTTTGTCTTTGCGACCAGAACATTTGTGTTTCAATTATTCGATATATTTGATAATACATTTTGAATGCAAACTGAGAAAACTGGAAACTGACAACCAATCAAGCACATGTGGTAATGTCAGAGCCTGGCTGCATACCAAGTGTATTCATGTTTAGCCATTTTATTTAATGTAGAAATTAGCATATAAGTTAAAGGCTACGCAGTTTACATTTCCTAATTTTAATGGTATTTTGGATACTTACACAAATATGGAGGACCACAGATTTAATTCATCAATCACCAAAAATCCGTTTCCAAAAAGTGGTTTATAGTTAAGATAATTTATATGAGCTTATTACCAAAGAATTAAACATTAATAACAATGTTTATAACCTAATGGTGTTTATTAATGTACATAATAAAAGACTGATTACTAACCCTTAACCCTGAGGGACCCTTTTAAAATAATCACCTTCATAAGTGCATGAAATGTGCTTTCCATTTTGTTGCTATAAATATATATTATATTGGGCGATGGTGGTGCAGCATTCACCCATCAACCGGAGGGTAGCTGGTTCGAATCCCATCCGAAGCACATACTGTCATTGTGTCCTTGTGCACTTCACCCACCTTGCCTGTGTGAATGTGTCAGTGTGGCTGTGTTTGGTGGTGGTCGGAGGGGCCGTTGGCGCAGAATGGCAGCCACGCTTCCGTCAGTCTGCCCCAGGGCAGCTGTGGCTACAGAAGTAGCTCACCACCACCGCGTGTGACTGAGGAGTGAATGGACCAAATTGTAAGGCGCTTTGAGAAACTTGTCAAGCTTGTAAAGTGCAATATAAATCCAATCCATTATTATTATTATTATATAACGTCTTTAATTGAGTTCATTAGAATCAGCTACATCTGTGCTAACTATTGATACAAAATATTCATATATTGGTAAAGATTTTATCCCTTTAAATGCCAGGTTTTACAACAATGCCACTATGTCTTCAGATCATCATTACATACATTTGCATATAAAGGGCTAACATTTTTAAAACATTTAAATATTTTCAGGACAGAAGTTGATTTATTCACACACAAAAAAAAGTTATGATATCCTTTTCTAATGACTTTTTGTCACTTAACAGTACCAACGTAAGAATTTTTGGAGAGTATATAAATAAAATGATACTGAATTTGTGTTTAGAATATCAAAATTTGTAAAAAAAAAAAAATAAATAAATAAATAAATAATACTTAAAATTAAAAAATACACATCTGAGCCAAAAGAAAAAAAAAAGATGAACTACTGCAAAAACTTGAAAAGGACACATTTGTCCCTATGAGGCACAATGGTTATAGAATTGTTTACTCATAATTGTTCACTAAGTGAATGTAAGAACCGGATGATGTTGTTGTTCTTGTTGTTGTTCTTGTTGTTCTTGTTGTTGTTGTTGGTGGTGGTGGTGGCGCCCGGCAGTCTGCCACCAATTAGCAGATGAGCTGAACTGCAGGAGTCCTCCCAGAGGTGAGTGTGCTGACAGGTGTTCAGGCTGAGTTATTTGTAGTCCACAGTAAAACACACACTCGTGCTGAGATAAATCCAGTTCATTTATGGCCCTGGCGGCAGCAGGAAATGAGATTGGACACTCTTCCTCCTGCCTCTCCTCCTCCTCCTCCTCTCTCCGCTGCTGACTGGGTCATTTTTAAAGGCCTTGTAAATTTGTCAGCCATATTAAGAGCCCATTAAAGGCCAGTGAGCAGAGCTGGAGCAGCAGAGAGACCCAGACTGGCACTGAGCCTAATGTGTGCCCACC
This sequence comes from Bostrychus sinensis, assembly GCA_020698575.1. NCBI lineage: Eukaryota > Metazoa > Chordata > Actinopteri > Gobiiformes > Eleotridae > Bostrychus > Bostrychus sinensis. The sequence continues at coordinate 10,296,438 of CM036242.1, read as the reverse complement.
ACAGCAGCACTGGGCACACATCACCGTGATGTAAGGGTGCCATGGAGGGACACATGCCAGACTGGGCTGATAAGATGCAGGGGAGATTACAGGATTCTTTACAGTGCACTTTAACTTGAAATTTACAGAGAATGGTTGGTGTATAATCATGTCATGGCTGTTTGTGCTGCTTTTGGTTTCATGCTCTTAAGGTCATAGCAAATACAATCACGTGGATCCAGGATTTTTTTTTTAAATTACTATTATGAGAGAAGGCCAAAGATACTAACTCCAGCCACAAGGGGTCAGTAAGGACACAAATCATTAGTTTTTGTGGATTCTTTACCATTGCAGGACATAAGGGCTTTGTGTACCAAAGAATAGAGCATTTACCCTTAAACTACAAAATGCCTGGTCTGGGCAGATATTGACCGCAGGTACAGAGACAGCAGATCTTAAATCCATTCATCTTCTTTGCTTAGTCCATTAGGGATCATATAGAACAGTGGAGCAGTGCACAATGGCAAGTTAATTACAGGGCTAACACATTCAGTCAACCATTCACCCTCACAATCATTAACTGTGGGGCGTTTAGATTCAACAGGAGAGGAAGAAGTAGACAGCAGACAGAACCCTTGGTAAGGAAACTAAGGGGCCTTGTACATGAAAATACTGATCAGGAAAACACAACAGTCTCCAATTTGAGTCTATATAGATATGCTCAAAGTGTGGAAAAACAGTAGAAGCTGTGGAAATCTGTAGGAAGGTAGTAATCTGTAAGCAAAGGCTACTTTAAAGTCACCTCTGCAGAAGAAGCTTAAACTTTCACTACAACCTTTACATTCTGTGGTCTCCCAGGGCAGAGCTGATTAACTCTGAGGCAACAATAAGGATTTACACATGCATTACTAACAGGGAAGTATCACAAAATGAAGGTATGAATGTATTTTCCATATTGTTCGCCGAGTTAAATCATCGTTTTCACTGAGGATTCCCTGCTGTGAGATGGAAACACCTCTTCCCCATTATTTTTTCGCAAAACATGAATCCTGTTCTTGTGTAGATCCAAGGCCAATCTGCAAACGTATCATTGCATATTCAGCAAAAGGCACTGTCAGGTAAACAGTCTCTAATAATTAATGTCAGAAGCCAAAGTGACTGCAGAGAACTGACTGTAGGTAGGGTACGCACAGAAAGCCATATGTCAGCATCTCCTCAGTCTGAGGCAGGAGTGCTCACCACAGAACATTTTAAATATTTATATTTCAATCCACAGTCCATAGGCTTCTGCTGTGAGCCTAGTATTTGATGTCCTCATATACATTTAATTTATTTTGTCCTGTCTGCAGCTGGAGAATCCTGAGATTAGCTGTGAAAAAGTGTCCACGGAGCCCAGGAGTCCCACTAATGAGCTGAGCTTTCAACGCTGCCCACTAATTAGTTCATCTATAACTCTGAGTTCTGCATTACTCTGAGCAGCAGCAGCGGGGTCCAGACAGGAGATAGGACTGACAAATGTCCAGGCACTCTGTCCAAGTACTCTCCACTAAACCTGCTGATCAGGAAAAGTGCATACAGACTGGGGTTTTCAATGCAGGAGAATGAACTGTGCTGGGTAGTTGGGTCTAAGGCTGCATAATAAGACAACATGCAACTTTTATACGTTAACAAAACTGCTTCAGAGTCAGTGTGGTGGTGACATGAGCTGTTGTGGGGTGAATAAAGCGCCGTTGCTGTCTCTGGGCAAAAAAAAACAGCCTTGCAAGAGCGAGCGCCAACAACCCAGAGTCCCTGAAGTCTTGGATCTCCAGAGATAGTGGCGCATTGTAGTTAGTTGTGAAAAAAAACAACTACTTTGTATGGAGGGGGGAAAAAAAAGTAAAGCCAAGTGAGGGGTCACATAAGTGGCTCATTATTTACGATAATAACAACAATATTAATAATAATAATAATGCATCAGTCTTATATATATTGCTTTTTGGCCACTCAGACACATTTGCATTATTTATTTACTTCCCACAACAATAATGCAAATTGCAATGTAAACACGAAACACAAATGAGCATACAAACATACAGTGAGAGGGAAAAAAATACTATTCATCGTCGAGAAAGAGATTCACAAGAAGTTATCTTCCATAAATTACATTTTCATAAGAAGTTAACATTCTATAATTTTTTTCTGTTATTGGAAATATGTTTCAGGGATTTCAGCAAAGAATTAATTTCAGTATTAAAAAGACAAAACAAAGGCTGCAATTTAAAGTATGTCTATGAATGAAATATTTAGCATGTAAAACAAAAAGACTTTATTCAAGTTGTTTGTTGATTGGGTTTTCATGGTAAAAAATGATATCTTTCAAACAGAATTGATGTGTTATGTTATAGTGGTGATATTCTTTGTACAGTAAATTTATTGGGGCGGTCCTGAGCCATACTCTGGCTGAGCTACACTACATTGCCAAAAGTATTTGCTCACCTGCCTTTACACACATATGAACTTAATTCTTAATCCATAGGGTTTAATATGGCATCAACCCACCCTTTGCATCTATAACAGCTTCAACTCTTCTGGGTTCTGATGTTGGACGAGAAGGCCAGGCTCACAGTCTTCGCTCTAATTCATCCTAAAGGTGTTTTGGGTTGAGGTCAGGACTCTGTCAGGTTCTTCCACACCAAACTTGCTCATCCATGTCTTTATGGATGCTTTGTGCTCTGGTTCGCGGCCATGTTGGAAGAATAAGTAGCCATTACCCAAAGTGTTCCCACAAAGTTTTCCACAAAGCTGCAGCCTAGGTGCTTGATTTTCTACACCTGTGGCCATGGAAGTGACTGAAACACCAGAATTCAGTTATTTAGGTGGGTGAGCAAATACTTTTGGCAATATAGTGTATGTGACTAAATTACTACTTGCACCACTTCCTGGTCTGTGTCGTGGGGTTGATCCTCGGGCTGGCGACACCAAAAATGGTCCCTTGTGAATGAATGTGAGAGTGAATGGTTGTCTATGGAGGTCTCTGTGTCTTCCTCCTTAGGCCCATAGATACGGAAATAAACTCCAGTGCCCTCGAAGCAGAAGAAGATGAATAAATGAATGAATAAATGCTACATGCTACCCTATCCGGCTCAGCTTTGTTGGCACTTTAAATAAAAAAAGACATTTGAAGCAGCTAAGTTTTGATGCAAAAAATGGTTGTGACACTTTTTTTTTGGTGTTTCATAGCTTGATCAAAATAAACCAGACAAAGCAGAAGCATAGTATAATAGAAGCTCATGTAAAAAACAAAAAGTGAATGCGCAGACATTATGGAACAGCAGTGTGGAGCAGTGACACCCCGACTGGGTCCAAACCAAAGCGGCAAATAAAGGCAGCCCTAAGCCCTTGTAATCAGCAGAGGAACAGAACAGGCTTCCTCCTTAAGCCCGCTGGAGTTCGGGGGTCCAAGGCGAGTCTGAGGGGAAGCTCTGCCAAATGGCACCACACATCAAAGTCTTTAGCCGTTAGCCTCCTTGTCTGCTCACGTCAATGTCCCCGGGATTAGCATTAGCATAATTGAGGTTTATGTACAGATGCTTAGTGCAGGGGCTGGATGGATCACTGCCGGGGAATGGGACTGTGTTGTGTAATGTGGATTTGACTGCGAATACCACCCCCGTCGTCTACTACCACACCGTGTGAAGTCGGCACAGGCACATTCTCATTTTGGCACTTATCTGAGCAGCACAATGCAGACTAAAACCTTATGTATAATGCCATATGCAGAATTGTGTTTAAAAGAGACACATTTTATTGACCAGGAGTTTTCAAAGTGTAGGAGTGTGGGCCCCCATACTTTCTCACAATGGTAAAGATATAGTCCCAAGACCTAAACTCAAACCAGGGTTTTTCTAGCTCAAGGGTAAATGCTATATTCACCTTCTATCTTATAAAGGCCCACCCAAAAAGTAATAATTTGTTCCATTACTGATCCCTTATAGCAGTAGTTCCCAAACCCCCTGGGCTTTTTGTCGAACCATAAGTACTCCTTAACTCATATGTGTTGATGATTACTTAATTGTAAATACAAATTCTCCTGCATTTAAAATAATAATAATAACAATAACAATAATAATAATAATAATAATAATAATAATAATAATAATAATAATAATAATCTGCCTGCATTAAAAAAATATATATAACAATATAAACTTAAAAAAGTATATATACTCTATATATATTTGAATAAAATGCTATTAATTCTAAAAATATTTAACAAAATATACTATTAAAATAATGACAGTTTCACCTCTTAATGAGTCATTTAGACATTTGAGCTTTTCTATTGTAAGTTCAATATGATTTTTTAACTTATCATTTTTAAAATAAAATAAATTATCATATAATTCCAATTAACCCCTGCAATGTGCTCACCTACCCCTAGGGGTCCCTGTACCCTTGGTTGGGAAGCACTGCCTCATGGAGCTGCAGTTGGTATCTCCCCATGGTACACAGTCTTCAGTATATTCCTGGATACAAACAGTGTCCAGCAGTACAACCAAACACTAGTAACATTTCTTCTTTTGCCTGTTAAGGACCTTTCCTGAAATCCTTTAACAAAATTCACTCATAACTTTTTTAGGTATTTTGCTAACAAACAAATGCTGTTAAAGATATAGAACCTCTCAAAAAAGTAATTTAAAGCAGAAGAATGTAACTTTGCTCATTTTGCTGCTATTTTGGCTCATTTTTGTCTATGTATCTCAGGGCTGCACAATATATCGCAAAATTATCGTTATCGCAATATCCGTATTGCAAGAATCTAAATATATCCCAATTAACGCTGTGGTCTTCCATCTGACAGAGATTTACACTGAAGAATCATTTTCCACCAGAGCCTTAAAAGAACACGTGTTGTGACTAAATAAAAATGTTTAAAAAGTCCAGTTTTAGTGGTAATTTAATTAATTTAGTCACAGCTTAGCCTTGTTTTATTCCTGGTTTAGTCTGTGTTAAGTTTTGATTTTGTCGCTGTTTTGACTTGTAAATACAGGAACTTACATTTTTGTGAAATGTAGTGAATTTAACTTACCATGATCGAAAAGTACGCTCTATTTTAAAATATTGTAATAGTATTGTTATCGCAAATTTCAACATAGTTATCGAATATCGCATGTTTTCTCCATATCGTGCAGCCCTAATGTAGCTCCACCTACGGAGTAAAGCACTAAGGGGCAGCAAGTAGCTCAGTTGGTAGAGACGTTCGCCCACTAACCCAAAGGTTCGATCCCCACTTATTGTATACTGCCGTTGTGTCCTTGGCCAAGACACTACACCCACCTTGCCGGAGACGTGGCTGCCACTCTGCACCTGCGGCTTCTCCGGCCACCACCAATCACACAGTCATACTCACACATTCACCAGTGCCACAGACACTAGAGGAAAGGTGAGTGAAGTGTCTTGCCCAAGGACACATACTGGTAGCGGGGATCAAACCGCCAACCTCCCGATTAGTGGGCAAACTGCTCTACTGAGCTATAGTTGCTTGCTGATCAGGCCCCACAAGGGATTTTGCACATATTTGAAGAGATAATCATTGTTTTGGTATCACAAAACAGTAGCATTTGACTTAAAAATTAGATCTTACTTGTACTTGTATAAAAAAAATATACAGCTGTTATAAAGTACTGCATCACTGTACCTGCAAAATGGGACTTTAGAGAGCATTAAACTTCACAAATTGAGAAGTCGGAAATGCCCAGACAAACAGACACTGTTAGCAGTTAGCAATGACTTAGCAGCACCATCAACAACAAGTGTTTCTGAAGTACTTCCTTACTGCTACGTTCCCAGAGCTATTAGACAAAAGCTCGGGCACAAGAGAAGGATTAGGGCTTATTCTGAGTGAATGAGTCAACATATGAAAGGCACTGCAGACTGTTTGTGTAACCACAGATTATGAACATTTAAGAGGGATTTGTGGAAATAATTGGGGCCAGTTTCTAAATTTAGAGCCAGGGATTGTAAAATGGTGGCACCGCATTTCAGGTCACAAACAATGGAGAAGGATGGCCAAATGAGGATCAGGTTCTGCTTCTGAGCCCTTTGTAAAGTGAGATTATGCTGAGACAAGTATGCCTCCCAAAACTGTACAGCAAGAGTCTGTCAGCCTGTTATTGAGAGTTGGCTGAATGGACTACAAATGCAAAAGCATCATTAGACTGTTGTGACACTGTAACCTCCAATAATAAATGATCCTGAGGGGACCCTAAAGTTCGGATGTGATCCTGAGGGGACCCTAGTCTAATGTCTGGACCTGATCCTGAGGGGACCCTACTCTAATGTCTGGACCTGATCCTGAGGGGACCCTAGACCAATGTCTGGACCTGATCCTGAGGGGACCCTAGACCAATGTCTGGACCTAATCCTGAGGGGACCCTAGACCAATGTCTGGAAATTATCCTGAGGGGAGCCTAGTCCAATGTCTGGACCTGATCCTGAGGGGACCCTAGACCAATTTCTGGACCTGATCCTGAGGGGACCCTACTCTAATGTCTGGACCTGATCCTGAGGGGACCCTAGACCAATGTCTGGACCTGATCCTGAGGGGACCCTAGACCAATGTCTGGACCTGATCCTGAGGGGACCCTAGACCAATGTCTGGACCTGATCCTGAGGGGACCCTAGACCAATGTCTAGACCTGATCCTGAGGGGACCCTAGACCAATGTCTGGAAATTATCCTGAGGGGAGCCTAGTCTAATGTCTGGACCTGATCCTGAGGGGACCCTACTCTAATGTCTGGACCTGATCCTGAGGGGACCCTAGACCAATGTCTGGACCTGATCCTGAGGGGACCCTAGACCAATGTCTGGAAATTATCCTGAGGGGACCCTAGACCAATGTCTGGAAATTATCCTGAGGGGACCCTAGTCCAATGTCTGGACCTGATCCTGAGGGGACCCTACTCTAATGTCTGGACCTGATCCTGAGGGGACCCTACTCTAATGTCTGTACCTGATCCTGAGGGGACCCTAGTCTAATGTCTGGACCTGATTCTGAGGGGACCCTAGTCTAATGTCTGGAAATGATCCTGAGGGGACCCTACTCTATGTCGGACATGAACCTGAGGAGACCCTAGCATAAAGTCCGGACATGATCCTGAGGGGACCCTAGCATAAAGTCCGGACATGATCCTGAGGGGACCCTAGTAAAAACTCTGGACGTGATTCCTAGTGGACCCTAGTATAAAATCATGACGTGATCCTGAAGGGACCCTAGCATAAAGTCCAGACATGATCCTGAGGGGAGCCTAGTATAATTTTGGGACATGATCCTGAGGGGACCCTAGTATAAAGTGAGTGTACCTCAGTATTATAATGTCCTGAGCAGTCTAACGTGTGAATGACGACAGCAGAGATGCAGTTCTGTCCCACATCTGTCCAAATGCTTGTAGTCACTCTTCTGGTCAGACGTCAGGTCTCAGTCTTGAGGATATAGTGCTTTTATAAACAGAGCTTAGAATGAATGCTATTGGTTAACAATTGTCTTCTCGGTCTTTGATGATGCAAGAACAACATCACACAAAGCTAAGAGAATCTTCTACACAGATGTGAATGAATGTCTGTTAGAAGTGGAATAATGACTGAAGACAGCTGACAGTGGCAGTACACACACATCTCTCTCAGCAGCTCGGTCTAATTGGCTGATTGACAGTGAGTCTCTGAGTCTAATTATGCCTGGCATTTCTTCAGCTTGTAATGTGATGAGCTGACAAACAATTATCTTTGATGACACTATCACGTTGCTCTAATTAATTTGATGTTTGTTACAAGAGCAGGTATTTAGCAGCCACAAACCGGAGCGTTCGGGGCTGTGTGCTCAGCTGACACCTTGTAGCATTTGTTTAAAATGAAAAACTGATGTTGATTTATTAAACAGTGTTTACAGTAAGACAGAAGGGAAAGGAGGGTGGCGCTCCTGTTCCCAGAAAATAGTTCAGTATATTTTTATAGTTGTGTTTCTACTGGATGGTAAACTGAATGTTTTAAAGGTCACCTATAATGCTGTAATGCTAAATTGACAGGTTTAGCTTTTAACCATGTTATAACGTTGTTACCACCTCAAAAACATGAGTAATCCTATATGCAGAGGCTGTCCCCTTCTCAAGAGCTGAAAACACAGTAACAGCTCCCCAAAAGAAAAGAACGTTTTACACACAGACACACACACACACACACACACACACACACACACACACACACACATTGCATTGTGGGTTTGAGTCCGGACTTAAACCCACAATGCTCTCCATGATGCACATATACATTATTTTATTTACTGAAAAAAGCATCAAATGGGACCTCAATATAATATATATATAATATATAATGAAGTTGAGTCTCGTTGACTTTCTCAAACTCAAATAAAACTCATATCAACTGTTCTGGCCTGAGTTACTATAAGTTTAAATAAAGTTATGTGTTCAGGGTTCGTAAAATCGCTAACCCGGCATCTTGGGGCAATTACTTTTTTTTACTCAGGCTATTGAAATGTTTACAGTATAACAGTGGGGATTTAAAGACAACTAAACAGCCAATAACTCCTCACTGTAAACCAGTTCAGCATTAACCAAGTTCACCAGCAGCAGCTGAAGATGAGTGAACACCTGAGCTCAGCAACAGAGCTGACACTGAAGAATTCATCTTTAGCACATGTCCGCAAATTAGTTTAATTTAGCTATTTATTCAATAGGCTATGTTTATATATGACCATATGAATTTACAAGACAGGTGTGCTGTTGCCTTTACAAGTTGGTCAGATGGCCATTTATAAAATATAAATATGCTACAAAACTCTCTAGTTTTAAAGCCCCATATAAACTATTTCTATATTCAATATAGTGTCAGTGGTGAATTGTTAGCCTAGCTTTAAAAACCCACCTTTCAATTAGTCTAGTCAAGTGTATTTAAGTCTAATGAAGTAGGCATTTCATATTAAAAATTATTTATTTGGGCTATACTTAATTTCACTTCCGGCTACTAAAATCAGAAGAGTGCCTGCCCAAAGGGATATCAGGTATTTTCAAGTTTTGTGAGCCCTGAGTGTTTGGTGTCTGTGTAGGTTCTTAGCTTTAGTTAATATATTTTTTGGGAAAGAAGTTCATCAAGAAAAATTATGTTTTATAATGAATTTTCATGATCTTTAATTCACACAAATCTTTCTACAATACACCATTATGTAACAAAACAGTTCCCCAAATGAAAAAAAAAAAAACGTAAATATTTATTAAAAATATATAAATAATAATAATAGTAGTAAATACATATCTTAGAAAAGAACAAAGCACAGAGAAGAGTACAGGACAGGACAATTGGACCAGTTTGAATGAATGAATGAATTTATTGAACATAAATACAATATACATTAACAAAAAAATCCCCCAAAATTAGAGTAATTAATTTAAGGTATACAGATAACAAATATACATTTCATATTTTTAAAGAGAAAAAAACAAAGTATTTAATGTTCAAAAGGAACAGAATGAAGCTAAGCTTATTTATTTCTACCCCTTTTTTACAATTTATCTATGATCATAATCAGCAATATGTACAAACAAAATCTACTAAAACTTCTTACACAGAGTCAGAGTTTCCAACCAAACCACACTGTAACAATATCAATAAAAAGTCTTAATACCTTTCCTCACTCAGGTATTTCTCTAATAATGATTTTTTATACATCATTCTAAATTGAAATATGTTTTTGGATTGTTTAAACGTCTCTTCAAGACTATTCCACAAGTTTAGTTTTCAGTTTTTGTGTTATTTTTTTGCAGGCAAGGTGGAATCTTGTAACACTTGCTTTTGTTCATTCTCGAGAGTGTTTAATTAATGCCATCAGCTCAGCATTTGCCTGCTCCACCTTTTAACCTCATCACACGTCAGTCTGCTCTCTCTCCAGCCAACAACAGCAGCAGTGGACTCTGTGTAGCATTCCCCACAGCAACAGGCTGTCATTAGAGTGGGCAGCAGAGGGCCCTTGTGGCTGGCTTCCATCACATTGTAATCCGCAGCATATTATTACCATGGCAGGGTCACCTCTCCAGAGGCGCTCCGGGCCAGAGGAGGTGGGCTGCTCTCATTGCCACTGTTTTGCTTGACGGTGCTTCTATTACCTGGCCGGCCCCCATAATGAAGCCGAGTGAGAAGGCCGGGGCCACAGTGCTGCAGTTATGAATTATTCAAGATGTCTGCCACCGAGCGCACAAGACTCTCAAAATCTGTCATTCAGAGGCAGCGACTTTGGTACGGCTACTGTCCTGCCCTGCTTCACTTTAATGGAAAGAATGTGATTTTGTGGCATTTGCGAAAAACTGTTTAATTTACTAACGGCATATAAATGATCTAGGAAAAAACAAGATCAGACTCTTTATTTTGCAGTAAGGAATTTTAATTTTAGTGCTGGATAGTGGTGTTTTAACATTCTCCTCTCACAGCCAGAAGGTTGTGGGCTTCAAATGAAGTGTTAGTCTGTCCTTGCTTAAAGATGTACCCCATCTGAGTGAAGATGCATGTGGAAAAAGGATATTTCCTGTAAAGCTTGCTTGGCCAGCCGTGTTCAATTTCAGATGAGAACAAAAAACACCAGTAAAATGCACATGCGTCCCGTTGCTGTGGTTAGACTCTTGCTTGCTGCCCATGAGAGGAGCATGTGTCGTATTAAAACTCTTCAAAAACTATAGTATATCTAATTTTCTATGACCAAATTGATCTAAAACACTTTGAAACTGTTTTCTTTTTGCTAAAACAAAAATTCACTTAGTTAACAGATTTTTTTTCTATAGTTTTGTCATTGTATACTTCCACAAAGTGTTGATGAGAACCAACACTAACCATGTTCTTTATATATTCTAATACTGCTCTCATTCATTTATCCAACAAAACAGCTATGTTTCCACTGATTTTGCACATTATTTTTTTATTTTGTAGTAAAATGGCATCATATTAAAAGTTTAAAGGAGCTATATTATGCAAAATTTACTTTTCTGAGCTTTCAACCATGTTATAATGTTGTTCTCTCCCCCAAAAACCTACCTGGACTTGTGTTTGTTGCTTCATTCATGGCTGTTTGAGTAATCCTGTCTCTGGCGCCGAGGTTCTTGGGCCTCAGAACGCTTGGTTCCACAAACCCCCACCCACGCCAGGAAGCACTGACCAATCAACAAGCCCTCTACATCCAATCTGCTCTCATTTATTTATCCAAAAAATGGTGTACAAGGTTTGAGGAAATTAAAAGATTTTTCTCCAAGATTTGGTTCAAAAGAACATAACACAGCTGCCCTCTGCTGGTCTCATCACCTGGTTCTTTATAGCACCAGTACAATAAATGTTTTTTATTTTTTAGTCTGATAATGTTTTTCAAAGGTTTTAAAATGTACAGTGCTGTTCTGGAGGTGACCAAGATTGGTTTAAAAAAGATGAATCAAACCATTAACAATTTACTTTTGGTATACTTGTAAGTCTTCTTGTTTACAATAAAGACAGGAGTGTATTATGTGTTCATACTTTTTGTGTTGTGTTTATGCTAACCTGACTGGACTGAGGGTCTGTTACACATGGAGATTTGTGCTTCCATAAAAAAAAAACTTCTCTCGGATGATTACCTAGAGATGACTGGATGAACCACCTCTCAATCACAAGGTATTTTTAACCAGACAAAGAGACGTCATGTTAAATATCGCGTGCCTGTCACTTTAATACCTGCACAGCCACATCATGAGTTGTAATGGCAAGGTAACGTACTGTATATGGCGCTCATTCTTCAACCTCTCTTCACACGCCAGTGACTCACATTGCCTGTGCTTTCTGACTCGTGTAGACTGTTCCCCAATATGGTTCGAACTCTTTTATAACATCATTAGCGGTTCAGTGAGCAGAATGACTTCCTGTGGACCCAGGAGCATGTGTGTTTCAGATCAATGGCTGTGGCCGCACTTAGATCGATAAGCAATGTTGTAACTAGAGAACTCATTTATGGAGCTGTCCCTGAGGAGAGCGGGAAAGCTAATCGGATTTTGTCAAAGAAAGACTAGATACAGACTTGATTTGGATTTAGCAGAGATGTATCCAAATGCGCTGATCACTCAAAGCACATTGTCCTACTGAGCAGTGTGAGTAGGACTGTGAAATTTGATCCATTTGGTGAGAAAGGTGGATTGCTCCTATGGTGCATACAGGCAAAGGCAGGTAATGGGCCAGAGGTGGAGCGTGAAAATGGCAGGGAAAAGAACTCGTAATCAGAATCGAAAGGCAGAGGGATTTACCTGATAATGATAGGCTCCTGCTCTGACAAGGCTAAGTAGCATTCAGTGCAGTAGAAAAATAGCTGCCTTGGTTTAACTGAGTGTGGTAGAATGAGTGATTCAATGTGAGACATGTTCAGTTTATGGCTTTCTTTTAAAATTAGCACTACTTGATTTTACTACTGCTGTCATAGCTGCACTATAGCAAATTAATGTAAAAATACAGTTGTCCTTTTGCAAACAAACATACTAAAACATGCTATTTTCTGTTGAATATGTGATTTGACTATTTTGAAAGTTACAATTATACCGTATTTTCCTGACTATAAGTCGCTTTTTTTTCACAGTCTGGCTAGGGGTGCGACGTATACTCAGGTGCGACTTATATATTAAAATATTTCAGGTGTTAGTTAGAGGGCGCTCTAGGCTTGTGTACCAGCATCTGCTGCACCTGTACCACTGACAATTTAAAATGTAAACATTACTGCTAACAACGTAGGCTATAAAGACAACTGAGAAAGAGCGGAATAATTGGAAATGGAACTGATGCTGAGTCTGACGACAGCCACGCAGAGGAGGAAGCGGCGCTTCGTCTACCTCTGGAGTTGGCAGAGTTGTTAAGAAGCGACACCGAGGATGAAGAATTTAAAGGATTTAGCGATTAGGAGTGAGATGGTGAGTTTGGTGAACTTGTTATATTATGTTCTTTATGCTATAGTTATGTGAATAACTGTTAATATATTACGTTAACATACGAGACACCTATTCAGTTCGTTGTTTATGCTTCATGTAGCTGAATAACCATCAATGTGTTACGTTAGCAAACCGCACACCTATTCAGCCTGTTGTTCTCTATTCTATTATTACTATAACTTGCCTTTCAAGATGAAATGTCTGTTCTTGGTGTCGAATTTTGTAAAATAAATTTCCCCCCAAAAATGTGACTTATAGTCCAGTGCGACTTATATACATTTTTTTCTTCTTCATTATGCATTTTTTGGCTAGTGCAACTTATACTCAGGAGTGACGTATAGTCTGGAAAATACGGTAGTAGAAATCACTGGTTGCACTATATACTTGGGTTTTTTGGTCCAAGTAGACAGAAGATGTTGTACAAGAGAGGAATAAATTGACAGTCCTGAGATAGCAGGTAGCCCCCACTTGTCCTCGTTTACAGTCCCGTGGACACGTTTCCAAATTTCAATGGCCTCTTTAAACCAGCGGTTGTGTTTGTTGTTCTCTTTTCTGATCATTCTGGCATTGTCCCAGTCCATTATATGATTATCTCACACCTGGGACGCTGTCCTGAAGTCGGACTGATGATGGTGCTGTGCTGCTGCAGGTAGAAAGACAGCGGCAAAAAACGGCATAAATCAGCTGACAAGACATGTCACTGTAACACCATGTGACGCGTCTGAGGAAGAATACTGCAGCAGTCGAAACATGTCAAGATACAACGCATTTCTTGGGAGATCAAATTAGCGTTTTTGGTTTATATCTGGTGAATCTGGACACTAGCGACTGTCTCTCCTCAGTCATTCCCTGACATTTCTCCATGGTTCTATCTAAAAATAAAAAGAAAAAATTAAAAGATATAGGTATAAAAACAAAATTGATGAATGAATTTGAAAAAGACACAGCCTAACAGAACTTAACCTTCGACAATACCTTCTCTCCCCAAATATAAAATCTGTCGAGGTCCAGGTTTTTCCAGGACACGTGGCGCCTCTGTATTCTGTATCACCATTTCTCTGCTTCTTCAGTTCCAATTCTGTCTGCTCTGCTTCAGAAGATACCTTTATTAATTCATAAAAAACATATCACACACATGATGGAGTCTTATAGTCTCAGTCCCAGTCGACTCTGTAATACTCACTTGTCCATGCTCTACACACTTATGTCTGAAACCATTCAACCTGCTCCACGTCTTCTTCTCCACCTCCTACAGACTTCTATTCTGCAGACAGTGGGACTGAATGGTTTCTTTTGTCTGATTAGTCACAGCCATTGTATAAGGCACAAGGTTAAGCCAGGTAATTGTGTTGTTTTGTCTCTTTAGTTTGTGGCACTAGATAGAAAGATAAATACATGCTCACATACAAGATGCCATCTCTATTCTATACAAAGAATTAGTCTAGTGCCTCTTGGTTGTGAGTTTGATTTCTAGGGGTGGAACTATCACAGGTGGAGTAACCTATCAGAAAAATGAAGGATTGGGTTTAGTGTCAACCAAAAACATGGCGGCGTGGTAGAGGTTATTGGCTGTCAGTCGGACAGTTTGCCGCGGTCGGCGACGTGAGTCTGTTTGATGTGTTCTGCACCGTTCGATGTAAAAGGAGAAAGTTGGACCAAGGTACAGACTTCCCCGTGTCAAGAAAAATATCTACAAATATCCTTTTATTCCTTTTGTCCTGAAAGCACTGAATCATTCAAAGCCTAAATCCTGCACTGTTGCTTGGCACTCAGCTTTTTTATTTGTGTAACTTGTCTCTATTGTCTTGCTGCTATTGTGCTGCTTATTTAACTTATTACATTAACGTATAGATGTATCTCCAATCTGTTCCTTGCTATTCACAAGTTGTCCCTCTCTCCCGCTCCCCTCTGGGGGAGTGGGGACTGTTTCAGATGCCTGGCTGCTGGCAGATGTCCCAGTGACGACTGGATCTTAGCTGGCCCCATCTGTGCTCCTATCCCGACCTGTGGGCCCTCGGCCTCACCTCTAGAGATTTCCCGGATCTACCTCAACCCTCTCACCTGTCAAGATGAGGCCCCTGCATCCTAGATTTCCTGGACCTATCTCGCCCCACTTCCGTCCTGGGAGAGGATCTCTCCTTCAGTTGGGCTCCATAAGGTTTCTTCTTTTTTCCCCACAGCTGGGTTTTTTTTAGGAGTTTTTCCTTACTGAGAAGGAGGGTCTAAGGACAGGAGTGTCCTGGGTCTGTTTAGTGTAGTTATTGTTTGTGCTGATTGTGTGTTAAGTCTGATTGTGTGTTTATGTTTGATCAACTGTTGTGAAGCCCTTTGAGGCGACTTTTGCTGTGATACTGGGTTATACAAATAAAACTGAATTGAATTGAATGTGTTTTTATATTGAATGCGTTTTTAATGCATATGTGTGACTATGAAATGTGTCTTGTGCAAGCCAAAGACAAACTTCTGCCTTTTGTTGCAAATGGGAGACAGTAAAGTACTGTTCTACTCTATTTTATTCTAGTTTTGGCCAATTAAACATGTCGAATCGGCGTCAGGCGCTAAAGTGCTAAAGTTAGCTTACATAGCTTGTAGCCTTGTGCAGAAGAAAATATAATCCTCCTCTGGGGCAAACAGCTGTAATAATCCAGACATTTTATTCATTACTGTGATCTGACGTATTTAACGTACTGTGTGTAATTATTATTCACAGATAAATATATATGTTGCAGAGTTTTATTGATAGGAGTCCAATATATCCGCAGAGTTTTGTGACTAGCGCCGCCTGCTGATGTAAATATATTATGCCTTTCACATGTGCAGAACTAACGCGCTGCTCAGTCATGGGCCTGAAACTACTTTTAGTGGAGACAAAGGGAGACGTGAGGAAACAAATCTGCTGAAGGTGTTCAGGCGTTAAGTTGGTGTGTCCCAGGTTTATGAATGACTGTTGCAGGTGTATTGTGGTGTAAACAACTCTGCATTCAGGGGTGGGGTGGGACTCATTTTCAGCCCAGGAATTAATGTTTTAGACCAGCACTCAGTTAACGTGTAACTAGACATATGTATTTTCTGTTGTGTTTCTTATGCATAAAAAGAGCGATAATCAAAGGGCATTCTGGGGCCCTCATAGAGCCAAACGTCCCCAAAAAGTTACTGTTACTTTATCCAGTCTCAAGTTACTGTTTCCAATCTCAAGCTCAAGATGGGGTGCTCTCATTAGTTGTTTGGTGTACTTTAAATAGAATGAATGACTACCAAAAATCCAGTAAAAGGGTCCTTTCCAGTGCTGGAAAAGACATTTAGTGAACATATACATTTTATAAGATATTTCAAAATTACACTCACAACACACTTTATATTTTATGAAAACACAATTATATACACAATTATAACAGTTCCTAGTGTCATGAGAGTTATGAAGACAAAGAGTTATGTGTCTCTCTATGGCTTGGTGAGATTGAATTAAAAACATTAGCTGGAGCCAGTGAGGCTAAATGCTGATGATGAGGCCTCTGGGGGACAGTGTAGAAAATAGGCTTCTGCTGTAGGACCATGGAAATCCCTCACTAACAGAACAAAAGGAAGCAAGGAGCTAGAGAGAGCAGGAGCTGTTCTGACAATGATGAAGACAAAATTTAAGCTAAAAATTACATGTTGCTATAAAATTACTTTTGCAAAGTTGGCAAAGTTGCCTTGATATTTTCCAATTTTTATTTTATTCTACTCACTGATTATGTTTGCTCCTTTAAGTGAAAACTGTAAACAAGAGTTTTCTGTATTAATGAATAATGACACAGCTCCACAAACAGGGCTAAAGCGGACACTTCTATGTTAAAAATCTATACTACTGCTGTTACTTTCCTTATTACACTTTACTGATGCAGAGCTGTGCACTAGTGAGAGGAATATTTAAAATTATGATTTTTTTTCTCATTAAATTAGGAAAAATGGCCCTGCATATTGGCCCCAAAAAAATCAACAGTGCCTATAAGCCATCAGCTCATCTGGATTTCAGAAATCGTATTGGCATCGGCCATAGAAAAACCCATAATGGTCGACCTCTACTACACAGACACAAGGAGAACATGAGAACTCCACAAAGGCCCCACATAGTCCGAAAATTGAACCCGAGACCTTCTTGCTCTGAGGCAAAAGTACTGGACAGATCGTAATAAGTTTTGACTTAAAGACTATTCTTGAACTCTTGAAGGTTAAATAATAATAAGCCTCACCATAGAAAGGACATTTTGTGCAACTGCATGAACTAGATTGCCTTGTGATGCTCAGAACAATGCGTTTGCATCTGACCAATTGTGGTTTGAACCAATGGTGCAACAGTACTGGCAGTCATGAGTGTGTTATCGTTTTAACAACCGAATAGCCATTTTATTATTTCTAATGTTTGACAACATGGTTCTACAAGTCAGGAAGTGACAAGGAGGTGTTTATCCACTAATAACAGATATTCATTCATTCATTCATTCATTCATCAAGTACTGTACCTGCAAATGCTTTCTATGTAAACCTTAAAGTTGGTTCTGTGGAAGAGCAAGATTAAACAAGACTTATTATGCTTTTTCATTTTATTTGAAATAAATTTGGACATATTTTTGCATCTTTTTATGACATAAAATTACTTACATGATTTAAAAACGTCTTGGGGATTTGTTACTTTTCATTTTACAGAAAATGCTTGGATTAGGTGCCTGTCGCTTTAAGACCCATTCTCTCCTAGCTCCCCATGGTCCATCAGCTCTGAGCCCTTTGCAAACAGAAGTGCTGCCTTGTATTACTGCAGCACTGAGGCATTCCTCTGACTAAAGCCCTCTACTGCCTCTTGATCTTCTCCTTTAAGTTGACACATGAATAAAGTTGGGAGCATTTGAGTTCAGACATGAGAGGAGAATCTCAGAGGGCTTGTACTGAATGGTGGGGGATAGACAGAGCATGATATTAAGGCTCAGATTATCATCACGTGTCTATGTAGAGCCACAAAGCCAAGTGTTTTCAGTTCTTGAGAAGGGCATGCAGGATTACTTACACATGAATGAAACAAAACACTACTCCAGGTATGTTTTTGAGCAGGAAAAAACATTATAACTTGTTTAAAAGCTCATAAACGTTGGCATAATAGGTCCTCTTTAAGAGCTGCAAAATTCTAAATCTATATATTCTATAACTTCCTTCCATTGCATTAGCCAAAAATATCCACTAAACTAGGGTTTGAGGAAGTAATACAAGCACTCCTGACTATGAAATGAAATGGAATATAATGGGAGTGAGTGCACTTGAAAGTCAAGTTTTAGTCTGTGTGTGGCACTATTCACCACTGCCACTGAAAAAGTCAAAAACATTTTGAGCGTCATGACAGTTCGTCCCCTTACTGCAATAACTAACAATTTACCATTTAAATCTCTGCCTGTTTACTAAATACCTCCTTTGACCAGAGTCTACAGAACACAGGCCAGATGCTAATTAGAAGCAGCTCTGAAAGCACACTTAAGTCGGCGCGCTTTCATCCTCCCTTTCACTGTTCACCAGGACCATCACGGTTAAATTCTCCTGTGGGTTTTCTGAGCACTGAGTAATTTAGCCTTCTCGTTTCTTGCGCTGAATGAATGGAAGCGCGTGACATCTCCTGACAAGGGCCTCCGACTCACAATGTGTCTGTCAGCGATGGGAACAAATTAATAAGTGAATGTTATCAGAGGGAGGCAGAGCGGCAGCCATTTTGTTCCTGCACCGCGTTCCTTTCACTGGGCTGACAGGAGACACAAAAACACCAGCGCTCGGGTGTGAATGGGACTCTGACATGGATATCAGGACGTGGACACGAGTGCCTTTTATTACACATATTATTTTTTTATGTTAATGTGCACTTGGCTGGTACTGAGGACTCCCAACTGTTTGCTGCAATTCAGTTTCATGAATTTACCAAGATATTGCCATTTATGGAGTGACATAATATGCTGAATGCAATATAAATGTGTGCACTATAATTATCCATCATACAGAATGAATTAAAAGCATTCCAAATTAGACCGCAAGTATTTATAAAGTGCCTGTTTAATTTTACTTTGGCCACTCTCTACATTAAGATATGGAATAATACAATGTATCATTATATTCAGTCTTAATTAAGTACTATACTACTTAATTTTTGTCTGTAATTTTAATTGTGATAATTTAAAAGTAATGGTGATGGAACAAAATGCGTCCCAATTAGTTTACATTAAAAATAAAAAATTGAAGTAATGTGGAGAAAAATGTGTTGTCAGCCATCTTGAAGATTAAACATACGTGTATATATATCATTATTCTAAATACATTGAATAGCATTGGCCTCATTCATGAACCCTTCTTAAAGCTCCTATATTGTGATTTTTTTCAGGCTTTTCGAAATAATTCTGGACATCTGTACATTAGTATTTCATGTTTTACTTAAAATAATGCATATGTATGGAAAACATCTTCTTTTGCAGAGATTGCTTGGATTTGGTGTCGCCCCCTGCTGGCAACAATGGGCAAAGGACCAAGCATTAAATGGCTATTAGCAATATGATGCTAACAGAAAGATAAATGAGCTGACTCCTTTGCAGTGACGGCAACAAAGTGATGAAATGATCAGAGCGAGTTAGGTGAAGGTGTATAATAATAAATAATAATTCATCGAATTTATATAGCGCTTTTTTGGACACTCAAAGACGCTTTACAATTGATCAATTATTCATTCACTCCTCAGTCACACTTGGTGGTGGTGAGCTACTTCTGTAGCCACAGCTGCCCTGGGGCAGACTGACGGAAGCGTGGCTGCCAATCTGCGCCAACGGCCCCTCCGACCACCACCAAACACAGCCACACTAACACATTCACACAGGCAAGGTGGGTGAAGTGTCTTGCCCAGGGACACAACGACAGCATGCGCTTCAGATGGGATTCGAACCGGCTACCCTCCGATTGCTGGGCGAATGCTTAACCCACTGCGCCACCATCGTATGAGCTTTAGAAACACACAGGAGCACTTCCTGGTTTCATGAGTCTATGTAGAGCAGTGTGACCAAGCGTTTTTAGCTAATGAGAATGGGATGGCCACGGGATTACTCAAACATGCTGGAAACAAAATACTGCTCCAGGCATGTTTTTAAGGCAAACATTATAACATGGATACAAACTCGAAAAAAAGTTGATTTATCAAGTAAGCCATTCTTAGGAAGATTTTTGGCATTTACGGAGCTAACAATTTTTGGTTTCCTGAACGTTCCATGAAGGTTTTTTTTTTTAAGTTGCAGGTATGTAGCCTGAAGGTAATTTCTTAGGTTATCTCACTTTTTTTATTTATTTTTTTATTTTTATGGCAAGATTTATAAACAAACAGAACGTTAGTGTTTGGTTCCACAAATGTTCTCTGAAAGTTTTCATTATGTTAGTTTTTGGCAACCTTCAGGAAACCTTTACCTAACCTTCTCTTTTGGTTATATTACTGTTCTGAGATTATTGAGAGAATCACTACATAATGTTCTACTTTTGTTAGATTAATCTTCCCCTGACCCTTTTTATTACAACCTCCATTATGCACAAATGAATGAACATCTAAACCTGAATCATATGTTGTTGTTGTTGTTTTTTTTTGTTTTTTTTTATTAAAGAGTGGAGGTTTTGTAGTGCTTCATAGTGAATCCATTAGTGCTGCTTCATTGCTTTCACTGGGATACCAAATCAGTTTCTGTCTTCCAGGTTTTTTTTGCCAATGTCCATGATGCAGAGAACAAAATGTGACCTTTTTGTTAAAAGGTATGAGCAGTCTTACGCACTGAAATGATGCACTTTTATGATATTATCAGACCTGTATTGCAACAAATTTTTTAATTTCAGTCTGATTGTAGATAACATAGTTTTACAAATTATTCCTTTTGAATAATATGATTTAATAGAATAACAGCTCGTGCAGTTGCTGGATTTACTGTCGAATCTAGATGTAGAGTTCATAGAAGGGGCATTTAAGTTACTCTTTTAAGTAAACATTCATGAATAAGGCCCACTCACATTAATTCTAATAATTAGTAAAACTATTTTGCTTTATACTAATATTATTATTAACCACCACTTAAAAAACCCATTGAGATCAAGATCTATTTTGCAACGAGGTCAGCAGCACACATTATTATAAATTCTTACAAGTTTAACCTATATAAATAAATAGATCAAAGGGGGTGGAGCATGGAGGTAGAGCAGTTTAATCGCCCCTGATGAGTGAATGTGAACGTGAATGGTTGTATTTTTATGTGTGTCTTTGTATGTCAGCTCTACAACAGACTGGCTACTGTGCAGGCCAGGTTTACCCCAAAGCTGCTGGGATAGGCTCAAGCCACCTGTGACTCCCCCAAAAGGAATAAGTGGAGGAAGATGAAGGAATAAATGATTATAATCTCATTATTTATGACTCTCTGGTGTTAGTGCACTCACCTGCCATGCAATAGACCTTTGAATGCCCAAAGTCCATCCACATGGCCATCTCTGTGATATTGTAATTGTTCATTTATTTCATTTGCATTAGATTTAGCCCATTAGAGAACTGCATTAATTCTACAAATGCTTGCTCATTTATACATTTAATTGATTTGGTTCTCTTTTTTTAATAACGAGACAACAGTATGATCCTGCAGGGCTACCATAGCTCTCAAAAGAAGAACTTAACCCACCTTAGCCATTTACTTTAGAGCATTTCTATACAGTTTTGCATCTTGCTAAACCACATTTAGGCAAAAAATAGATTCTGTTCAATTTGTGGATTAAGCTCCGACAACAGAAGAGACATAGGCGTTGTGTAAGCCAGGTGAGCGTGTGTGTGTGCCTCTTTTATCTTCTCCTCAGGACTCTGGACGTCTGTGTGCAGAGGCAATCAGCAGGAGATGTGTGTGCAAGATGAAAGGCGGGAGGAGAGAGCCACTCGAGGCACCTCTATCAGCCTGTCGTTAGGAGGCTAATGAAGCTAGCGCCGCGCTGCCAGGCAACCAATGACTCACTGCTCTCGCACTCAATCCACCGAGCAGGAGACAGCTACACCCGCTCCGTGATTCTCATCTGTTACTGGAGAGCACACAAACACAAGAGACACAAGGTCAGAGGAATACCAAATCAGCCTGTGCATTACATTCTCCATTTACTCCAGGTTTAACTGTTTGACTCAGTGCTTGTTTGAAATGGAGCAATATGGCTACAGGTGGCAAGCCAAGCATTGTATATAATATTCAATAAATATATATACAGCCTGGTATTACAACAACAGTCAACTCAAAGGGTTTTACAACCAATTAATCAGACTTAAACACACAACTAGACATAACACACAATCAAATATAAACAATAATTACACTAAACTAAACAGACCCAGGAAATCCCCTGTCCTTAGACCCTCTTTGTTGGTATGGAAAAACTCTTAAAAAACCCAGCTGTGAGAAGAAGAAGAAGAAGAAGAAGAACAAGTTAAACAAGATGAAGAACAAGAAGAACAAGAAGAAGAACAAGATGAAGAACAAGAAGAACAAGAAGAAAAACCTTATGGAGACCACACTGAAGGAAAGATCCTCAGGACTGACAGGATATAAATGTGTCCAGGACTAAATAAAGCCTATTAGCTCATCAATAGTATTGCTTGTATGTTACTCAAGTAAAAGTAAAAAGTATTTGGAGACAAACGTACTGAGTAACTGTTTGAATGTAAAGTTTGCTTTATGTTTTAGTACAAAAGATAAACCAACAAATAAATGCACAACACACATTTACAAATCTTTTACTTTTTCACAACACAAAAAACCTTGAAACCAATACAAAGGTAACATACAGAGGAGGGTAGAGTAGCCAAAAAACGTTCTCCAATTGTACTCAAGCAAGAGTATTGTTACTTAGTATGGAAGTAGTTTGTTGATTCCACAACAGGACCCTTTGCTGAAAAGGAAACAAAAAGGGACAGTTGCCACACTATGTACAAGACCAAAGAATAGCTTACTGTACTGCTTAATTTCTTATCAAAAACCTCAACACTAAACCATTTTTGACCATTTTTAACTTTCCTTGTTATGCCATTCCACCACAGAGTGTCCATGTTGGGATACATTCATTCAAATGTAGCCAGTTTCCTTGTTACACTCAAATTTGTCTGCAACCTGGCCCACACACAGACAGTATGTGAGTATGCAGGCTATAGAGCAGTTGTGGTACCAACAGTTTCTCAGTTGTTTTCTGAGGTGTCTTTGGGAGTCCCGTCTCTGAGGCCTTCGTTACCGCTGTAGGTCATGTCCTCCCTGATGAAGACACCCTCTTCACACAGTCACTGACAAACAGGCTGAATGTGCATTTTGTTCTCTTAAAAAGAAAATTCTGGTTGGTCTTGGGGGTGTTATGGACCAAGTTGTTGTTGTAATACCACATAGAGAATATAACCCCTCCCACTCAGTCAAAATCATAGAGGTGGCATACACAGGGTAGCTCCAGCTTTTTTCAAAAATATAAGATCTTTTTTTAAGACTTTTTAATGCCATTTAGACTGAAATTTAATTCCAGCATCGTCAATGACAAAACAATAATCTGTATTAAATTTACACTTACGAATTTTCTGTAGTAATCTCTTAAACTCAAGGGTTTTATTTTAAAGCTTAGTACAGATGAAATAACGTAAGCGCTGTAATAAAAAATGCACTAACTAAAATAAAAGTGAATCATACATTTCAATTAAAAAGTATCTTCAATAAGTATAAATTGTAGATACTGTTATTGTGGCATCAATACTTAAATATTTAAAATTATCAACCATACTTGACAAATTTAAGGCTTAGATTAACAAAATTCAATATCTCCTCATAAGATTCAATACTTTTAAGGCCTTGGTTTTGAAAACATCAAATTTAATACCTTTTTAATTATTTTAAGAGCTTGGGGCTACCCTGCTATGGCCTTAAGTGTTACCTACCTGAACTAAAGTGTGTTTTATTAGACACGTTCAGTACAATACTACCTAATGGTTCAATAGATTGCATTCATGTGGTTTCATAGAATTATTAAACTGAGTTGGAGGCAAGTCAGAAAACTGTGGCAGAATCTGCAGCTAAAGAATCAAAATGCAGATGCCTTGGTGTGGTTTATGGTGAATATCTCTGCAATTACTGGGACTAACAACATGAAACTGGCACAAAGTTCAAAGTCTTATCTGTCAGTACAAATTACCTTAAGTTATTTCCTTCACTGGAGCATCAAAAAGTGGTGATATTATTCAAACACACAGGCCTGATTGCTGTCAGTAGACTCTGCATTAAGCCACAAGATTATTATAATGCAGTTTTAGACCTAGCTGCTAACAAAAAATGATCAGGTTCAGTATTTAGGGATTTTCTCTTTGTATATTTCTTTTAAAATTAGTACCTCACCTATACATTTATACAGACCCCTGCCCTACATCTGAGGTGTTAACATGATCAAACTCTACCTATTCAGGATTTAGTTATGCATATAAACCCCATACTTAGATCTGAGCACAGCATTTTCTGATTAAGGTCCATATTCAGATTAAGCTCATACTACTACTAAATAAGCTGTTTACATGCGCACTGGAATTGGAGTATTACTGTTTACCTGTTAAAAGCATATATTCTGATTAATCTAGTTAGAGTTTTAAATGCTGTTGTTGTTAAAATGTTAATATACAAGATATATAATGTATTTATAGCAGATATTTAAAACATGCTGTCAGTATTTAATAAAAGGATGAGAGTAAATCCTGGCAGTGTAGCGGTGAGAGGCTGAAGGTAAAGCTAATGCTAACACTACACTACACTTCCTGTTTCCTGTTTAGTCCCAGCTTTCTGTGCAGTATACTGTCCACGTTGTGCAACTGTACTGACCCTACATTTTATCGATTCATTATGTAGCTAGTTTGGTGTGTGCTAATATAATGTAAAAAAAAAAGAAGAAAAAAAAAGCAATGTTTGTTTTACAAAGCGAGAGCCCCGCTGTGCTGTCTAAAACCAGAAACAGCTGTTGCTAACAACCGCTAGCTTGTTTTGCTAAGAATAACGCCACTTTGCCCGTTTTCTCTTGTATTAAGAATGTTTTTTCAGTCATGAAGCCACCTTAACTTTGGCAAAAAAGGTAAGAACAAGCAATAATCTGATTAAGGTGTTTACATGTAGCAATAATGTGAACAAGATCAGAATACGGGTCATAAGACGGGTGCTAAACTGAAGTGAACACTGACTAAACGAGTGCAGTGAGAAAATATGCGGCTGCTATTAATGTTCGTGTTGCGCGTGAATTACTAAGACAAACTGCGTGGCGGTGACAGTGCAAACAGAGGGGGCGGAACTATTTAAACAGCATCATTGCGTGTATTGTTTTGCGTCATGGAAGGTGCGGAAGTGGAACACAAACGGAAGCAAAAATTTAACTAAGAATAGCTGAAAGTGCTGGTGAATAATTTTTTCATCCGTCATGGCAAATAGATCTGCACGCGTGGCAAACACTCTAACCCTACGTATTTGTTCATTTCTTCTCCTTCGTCTCACACGAATCACAGCAGCCATATCTGTGCAAAAGATTAGCACATCCTTCTCCAACGTGCTAAATTTATACGCTATTTTCGCACGCAAAGTCATGGTGAGCCTTGATAAATAATATTGCGGGCAGTAAATGAATGAATTTGCATTTTCTCCGCCTTCCATTTTGCGCACTCTGGGAAGAACGCCTCAGTTTACAGATTCATTAGGTCATAGGAGCAAAATCTGCATTGCGTTCGCTCTGCTCCTGTAAGACACGCAAATCTCAACTGTGTCTGGGTTTGCTCCAATTTTAGCGCATATTATTCAGTTAGCGTGCACGCAAACCTTTGATAAATCTGGCCCCAGGTGTCTTATTCTGATTAAGGCTTATTCTGAATATGATCTGAATCTGATTAAGGCCATTCTAAAATGGTGTTTACATGACAGTATCATTTTCAGAGTATGCTCATATTCAGATTAAGATTGGAGTATTCCAGTGCATGTAAACCCAGTCACTGTCAGAAACATACAAATGAAAATTGTCCCCAAGGCTTTCTTGGTCAAAGTGCAGAGAAACCTCTAAATAAAGCATGCAGTACAAGAGACATGAGTACATGCATATACTGTAAGTAAAAAATCTAATATTAATACAGTACTATAAATCATATTTTTTTTCTTTTTGGGCTGCTTCCTTGGGGTCGCCACAGCAAATCAATTGCATGGTGAGTGTAGGAGCAATAAATAGTTTTTTTTCTCACTGATGTTTGTGGGCGGCACCGCGGGTGTGGTGTCCAGGGCTTTTTATGATTGCACTCACCTGTGTAGTGTGTGGCTTGGATCATGGCGGCGGGGTGAGCCATGGGAAAGAGACTTTCTGTAGTCCGTTTTTTCCTTCTTTGTTTGAAAGATTTGCACCACAAGGTATCTTTGCACGGCTTAAACATGCTTCGACAAAGTAAGTAAAGTGTTTTATGCCTGTGATATGGATCAATAAAGCCAGACTGAGTGCACTTGTTCAGCGTAACCTCCCATGTCTTAGCCTGCCGCGGCGTCTGGTTTCAGTATGCATTGTTATATACGCCGCAATAGTGAGTTTTTATACCAGATGCCCTTCCTATCACACGCAGCCACATACTGTGATAGGAGTAGGCAATGTGGGTATGCACTGTGAATGAACCTGCGGTACGTCCTGTGCCACTGTCGCCTCAGTACTGTAAACCAAAATATAACGTCAAATACGAGTTACATCTGGTGAAGACGCTCTGCTCTCAGAATAGTACGTTCCCACAAACAAACACACACACATCGCATTGTCTACAGCACTCAAGGTGGCAGCATATTAAATATTTGATATGAACTCCTCTTGTAGCAGCTGGAGGTTGTGTGACACATGTAAAGCAGAGGAAAATGCAGTGTTTTGCCTGTGCAGATGGATGTAGTGTGTTTACATGTCAACAGTGATCACCTACAAACCAGGCCCTGAGGAGGAGCGCCGCACTGTCAGCACCAGTTACACGTCACGCTAATGTGCAAACACAGACAATTGTATTTTAAACACGCAACCAAAATGTAGATGCACGGGGCAGACAATGTCACCTTCTCTGGACACAGGCTTTTTTAAGAATCTTTCTTGCTCACTTTTATTGGCAGATATTCCTGTCTTTTGCCCGCCTTGCCTTGTTGGGGGTCCAGGAAGTAGGAACAGAGTTGTCACAAAGATAGGACAGTCACATAAACAATTTGAACAAGTGGATTCTGCATAATATTACCATTCACACTGCAGCAGACACAGAATACATATAGGACATACACCCAAAATAGCACGAAGGCTGAAATTAAAATCATTACCATGGGGATTTTTTTAAAAATTACAGAGAATTAAAGTCTTTCTCAGCAAAATATCACTTACAATGCAAGTGTATAAATATATAAAAGTAAAAGTTTTATAAGGTGTTAATTGACAGTGTCACTGGAAACTCAAGTTAGCCATTCATAGCATATGTAACTAAGCAGATAGTAATTTCAGGGTAACAGCATGTTGTGAACAAGCTCCAAATTGCCAGTACTGCCACCATATTGGTCCGGGTCAGCCGTGGTTTAGAGGGAATCACGAAGCCTTGAGAAGGACGAGACATATCTCTGTGAGTTTCTGAAATCACTGAATATCTTTAGCATAGCTGTAAAATACTGTTTTAATTCAACTGAGTTCAAATTTATTTTAATATCTCAATATCACAACAGCAGTCACCTCAAAGGGCTTTACATACAATTAGTCACACAATCAGACGTAAACACAATAAAAATGTGTCTAGGACTGTTAAATAAAGTCAGCTCATCTATAGGATCATAGTTCAGGTCTGTAAGGATGCAGCAGGTGGGCTTCATGCAGACAGGTGAGTGGGGGTGATTTAAAATCTGTTTCCCCATTAATGTTTCTCCATTTGTTTAACTGGCCATGATTTCAAACATTTACCACTCGCATGCCTTTTTACCTTTGCTGCTCTGACTGAGCTAGAACTATGACTAAAGAGAAGTTACCATTAAAACATTAAAATAAAGGCTGATAATTGAAAGCTTAACTATGCTTGTTTCTTACTGTTTTGGTTGCATATTTCTCTACAGAGCGCCCCTTTACATTTTGGAGGAAAGCACTGTTGTAAAAGCCCATAAGTCCAGAAGACTCCTGTGTGACCCCTCGCTCAGCTTGACTCATTTCCTCCTGCTCCTGTCCTACAATGTTTCCTCAAATAAACAACTTTTTCGCAACACCTGAGACTTTAGGGACAACGGGGTCAGTGATTCCAAACGTGCAAGGATGGTTTTGTGCCAAGGTACGCCAGGAGGGGGCGCAGGGAGCTTCATTCACCCTGCAACAGCTTCTTTAGCCATCACCCTGATGCAAAGCGGTTTAATTAAGGTAAAACGTTGCACACTTCTCCTTTAAAGTAGCGTAGCTTTTAACAGACAACATGATGGCTGTGCAGATAACTTATAATAATAACATTTTTATGATACTAATACATTAGAGTCATCCTTCTGTCGCATTATCATCTCAATAAGAATAAACAGAAATAAACAGAGTGACCACGGCCAAGTGTCTAGACTGGTCATCCTCAGAGCAGCTCACAGTCCAGACTGTAGCTGATCTTTGGTGACAGGAACACTGCTGGCCAGAGGGACGAGGGAGCGTTGTCACGGCGATGCGAAAGGTCAGAGCCACACCACTGTCAGCATCAGCGCCACAAAACGACCTGGCAGGAGGGCTGTTTTATCAGAGCTACAAAATGATGTTATGGACCATTAAGTGCCACATGCAGTATTTAAACTAGTTTTAATTTTTACTCATTTATCCAAACAAAATGTTTGTAATAAGAAGATGAAACGTCAAAATAGAAGAAGGCATTGTCATCTCTGCAGTGCCATGATGGTAAAGTAGAAGCCAAGAATGCCACTACAAAGGTGGAAACACTATTGTGGCTCTCACAAAGTAAACTTCTACTGCAGGGGAAAACAAAAACACAAATTTTGATGTAATGACAACAACTGAAAGAATACAATATGGACTAAAACTAGAAATAATGTGGACCTGGGCTCCGCATGAGGCACCGCTGCCCTGTTTGAGCCGCTGACCTCAGCCAGGTCGTTTCCAGAGCTGGACTTCTGCGACACATACAGCTAACGTTAGCTTGTGGAAAACCCATCTAACTTGAGTTAACAGACCTCGAACGAGCCCCCGCCCACTCCAGGAAGCACCGACTGAAGTTCATTAATATGCATTGACCATTTATAAATAAATTAAATAGAAATTTTGTAGTAAAATAGCATCATACAAAAAGTTTGAGGAAATAATTTGTGTTAAAAAAATCGCAACAGTGCTGCACTCTGCTACCCTCTGCACAATACATCCCCTTTAAACTGGATAATGTATTTTATTTAATTTATTGCCAGACAAATGCAGCACGTCCTTCGTCCAGTGTTTAGAGACATACTCACACATTCTTAGACCAGCGAAGACACATACTGTTTAATGTGTTATTGTTTCACTCCATCCAGACTTTATAAACCTTTTAGAAATGAATCCCCTGATACTCCTGCATCCTCCCAACATCCACAAAATTGAATGTGAAAAGTGAATTACTGAATTTAAATTGTCCCTGGTGAATAAATGCGAGAGTGAATGATTGTCCATGTAGTGTTGGGTCTTTGAAGGGTTGAAATGAAATTAACTTTTGAAATTGCAGTAATGTGCTTCCACGCATAAGTCCTGCCATTGTGGTACAGCTCCTGACTTGCTAATGTAATGAATGATAGTCTACAATACAATATGGTGCTATGAGTGACAGACGGCGCATGAAAGAGCAAGCACCAGTTGTCCTAATCCTTAAAAAGCCATATTTTGTCTTATAGATCTCTACATTTCTGCTGTATGCATGTATGAGTTTCTGAATGCATGTCCATCAGCATAATGTAAGTGTTCCTTTTATTCGCCTCTTCTATTCAGAGCCAGTCTTTTTACAGCCGGGCCTCTCTTTCTCTTTCTTTTCTCTCTCTGTGTGATTCGGTCTGAGCACTGCCGAGCGCTCTTTGTCTCTCCACTCGGCACTTCCTCTTTACAACTCCTCCAGCACAAGTGGGAGCAGAGGGTAGGAGGGGGGGAGTGATTGGAATTCATTATGGTCAAATGATTGCAAACTGCGGAAGGCGAGAGGCTGCTCTAATCACCGCTGAATGGGCCGCGAGTTAATGTGCGGGGGCCGAGGAGTGGCGGCGGAGAGGAGGGCAGAACTTCAGCGTCGATACAGCGCTCTCGAGGGCTCTCCAACGCGCCGCTAATGGTGGAATTGTTCTGACACTCCACGCTTACATTGGAAACGCGGGCATTACTCATTCTGCAAATGGCTGCTCAAGTCCACAGACATTACCCAAGGAACACAGGTGCTTTGTGCCCTTACAGCTCCATTTTACCGTTTACAGGGTATTATTATTTGGTCTTATTGTATTTTGTTAATTTTGCACTTCATTTTTCATGATAATTTTCATGCACCATGGCTTATTGACTGTCAATCCTGCTATTAATTCAGGCTGGTGAAGTAAAATACAGAAAACAATGAAAAATCTAAAAACTTTGTTGAGAAAACATTGCATTATCTACACTGGGTAGTATAGTTTTGTCATCATTCCATATTTCACATAGAAATATCCCAGCTAACAATTTTTGGTTCCCTGGTTGTTCCAGGAAGAGTTTTTTTTTGTTGCAGAAACGTACGATGAAAGTAATTTTTTAGGTTATCTAACATTTTTTAACAGAAATAGAACAAGGTTTTGGTTGCACAATGGTTCTCTGGATGTTCTCACGATGTTAATTATTGGCAACGTTCAGGAAACCTTTACCTAACCTTATTTTTTGGTTATATTACCGTTCTCCTAACATTACTTTTTTAACAACATTGAGAGAACCACTACATAACCACTACATTCTATTTTAGCTTGATTATTGTTTCCCTGACTTTTTTATTACAACCTAGCTCCATAATGCACAAATGAATGAACTAAAAATAGGGGGACTCTTATAAAATACTAATCCAGTACTAATCCAGGCTGGTGAGCTAAAATACAAAAACTATGAAAAATCTAAACACTTTTTGAGATAGAAAATTCTGCACTATCTATGCTTGGTGTAGCTGTGTTACTTATAAAACTAGTAATAATCCAATCTTTCTATGACAAAAAAGGCTATTAAAATTATGACACCAACCAACCTGCTGTTTCCTCACTAAAAAACATGAAAATTTTATGATCTAGTCAATTTGGATACTGCAAAGTTTATATATAAAGCCAAATAACACATCCTGCCCCAATCCTTGCTAAGTTTACCCAGCAAGACAGTATTTATGGATGGAGAGGGACCACACATTAGAAGTAATTTAATGAGAAATTGTTTATCAAACAAATGACTTCAGCTGCCCTGAGGAATTAAAGCATGCTACGTCTCCCATTTTAAAATAATATTTAAAGGCCCTACATTAAGCCTTTTTCTGGATTTTTAAAAATAATTTTGGTGTAGTATTTCACGTTTTATAACTTAAAATCGGTGTGTGGGGGAGGTGTCACTTAAGAGCATTGGCTTAGGTGCCTGGCTGGCTTTTTCCAGCTCTTCAGGAGGGACAGCTTTAGCAAACAGGATTACTCCAACAAGCGTGACTTAAACAAAATACCAGGTATGTTTCTGGGGTGGATTATAACATGGTTAAAAGCTCAAAAACGTCATAATAGGGGACCTTTACAAGAATAGAAATATATATATAATATATAGACTGAATATTATTATTATTATTATTATTATTATTTTTATTGGTGTTGTTGTTGTTGTTGTTGATTAATTTCTATTTTATTTAGTCTCATCTTTTTTTCTTATTTTATCATTTCTGACGAGTATCCATTAATGTGTAAGGATAGGCCTAATAAGCTTTTGTTTCTGCCTACACCTTCGGTCAAAGGGAAATGTCATTTTGATCAAAAAAGTATTATGTGTATTGTGTGAACTTGCAATGTACAGAATTATAAAAGGTATATCAAAATCTCAAAAGTACTTTAATAACCCCTCGGCATTTTGGTTTACCTTGGTACATTTACTTAAACTGGAGCTAAGTAGATGTTTCACAGGGCACAATGGAAACTCAAGCCTCTACATGGGTTACCTATACTAAATGGTGCCATGCCAATCTGACCCATAGCGCCAAATGATCATTTGTCATTGTGTACAAATCCAGCCTAACACTCCTAAGAAACCAGCGACTTGTAGCTTGTTAGCTTATGTGGCCTAAATGCCAGTGCTATATTTTGCTGTGTATTTAGTCACTCACTAATGTTCCATGAACCTGCTCTCACAGCACACACATGTACTCAGCCAACTCTGTTGGTTGTTTGCCATTTGCCAAAACCATCTTGATTTTGCATAATTTGTAATTTTAGTTTCTGAAGGTCTTTTATTGATGTGCTTGTAGTTATTGTTGCCAAGTTTGTCCTTTTCAAATAGAACTGCTGTGTTGTACATGGGATAATAACCTCTTTTTCCCAGTTCTGAAAAGTTGCATGTAGATGTAGTTTAACCTTCTCGCCAACTTGAAATTGTAGAAGAAAAGGGAAATTATTTCAGCCAAGGATGTCTCTTTGTTGGTTAGTAAGTCTGTTAGAAACACAACTCAAAAACCAATCGTCAGATAATAATAACTTTTTTTGGAAAAAGCCAGTAGTGGGCCAAAGAAAAAAATATTGGTTTGGTGTGGATCCAGGACAACATCTCTTTGGAGGAAATTTGCAGATGCTCTACCATTGCAACATAGAGCCAAAGGTACTAACTCCAGCGACAAGGGGTCCATAAAGTTTTTGTATACCATTTTGAAACATAAGGGTTCTGTGGTCCAATCGATCAAGCATTTGCCCCTGAACTAGAAGAACCCGGGTTTGATCTTTACCGTTGAGAGATATAGTAGTGCCAACGCCTTGGTGGTGGTCTTCACTTCCAGTCCTAGAAAAGAGTTAGGATGGCTAACTGTGCTTGGCAAATCGTTTATTCACATCATGATTATTTATTGCTTAACACTGCAATAATAATGTCATAAGCATTGACAAAGCATCATTATACAGAGATTCTCCCAAAATATAGGTTGCTGTTTAATGACACAACATGGCTGCCGTCCCAGTACCAATTTGTTAGTGCTGAAATGGCTGTGCCCACTTCCTAATGTCTCGCAGCGATGAACCACTGCCTCTCATCTTCTGTTTGGGCCTGGGCGCTCCTCCTCCGTCCGTCTGGGCATGCTGGCACCACTACAAAGCCCGTGAATATTTGGCTGGCGGTGGGCATCGGAGGGCCGGGGATCAGAGGAGAGCAGATCACTCAGGCTGCCATCGACTTGGCTCAGAGTTTGGGACCAGCCTCGCTACAGATTAGCCCGCAGCGCTAACCTGTACCGCCGCGGACCGTTGGCGAGGCACATCAATGGCTAAGAGACTCCCTGTGGACTGTAAAGGCATATGTGCACATGGCAGATCAAATTAAAATGCTGACACTGAGGCGGTTTCATCTGCTGGCTCTATCTTCCAAAGAGCCACCTGGCCACTGCTGCGTGCCGCCGCTCATCACTGTCCTCATTGGAGATAACTGCTGGTGTGAGCCCAGAAAGCTCTACCTCTGCAATTCTAGCCCATATGTCTCTTTGTTGCTCTGTGCATATCATTCCACACTTTATTTCAGATCTTTTAAAGTTGTGGTAAGTGCATTTTTTTAGGTGTAAGACCAAACCAAAACGCATCAGGTAGAAAAATTAAAGCTAGAGTTCATGAAAAATAAAGCTCGATATGACCCAGTTACATTCTCTAATGTATTCATTACGCCACTAGATGCTGTGTTGAGTAATTGTTGTGCATGGCATGCCAGCTTTGTCTGGCAGAAGAAGAGCAGCCCTCTGCACCTCCTCCATGATGTATTATGATGCCGCATTCATGATACATCGGAATCTTGGAAATTCCGACCACCGACTCGGAAAAACGGAACACCATCTCTGGTCGGGATTTTTGCTTGGAAACTCGCGTGGAAGTGTTGGGTCATGATCATAGGGACTCCCTCTGTGAGAGGGGAACAGTGTGGTTGATAACAGATAAATAATAGTTTTTTAAAACAAGAAACAAGAGACACCTCTGCAAAAATGTACTTATCTCTATATAATGAATGAAGTTAACAATGCTAAAGCTCTGCCAAAACATCATTGACAATTTAGTTATCACCAAATGACCAAACTAGAAATAGAAACATCCCCTGATGTTGTTGTTGTTGTTGTTGTTGTTGTTGTTGTTGTTGTTGTTGTTGTGATGCTCCATGTGTGTTTACTGAGCTGATCTTGTGAACGGACTATTTTTGGAAGTCGGCTTTTTTAAGTCAGTACCTCCGAGATTCTGATGTATCATGAACACAGCATAAGACCTGGATGGAGAACCACCCCCTCTCCCCTGATACCAATTTTACTAGTGGCCGCTCTGTGGTATTGCAATGGGAAAATCCCATGTGGCTCAGAAATGATTTATCTCTTAGACCGCAATGTAAAACAAAAATATATTGGTTTTCAGCTGACACTGACATCTTCAAAAGGTCAGATTTAGCAGTGTTTGTTTATTTTCATTACAAAGACATTTTCTGTTTGAAATCCTCAAAAATGCCTAAAAATAACTTTTTGGTTTGTGACATCACCACTCTAGCCTGCTGTCATGGCCATTGGTCAGAACCAGTCACATGGTATGTGAAACAAAAACACGCATGCTTGAGGGCCGTAGTGTCCCCGCTCTATGTGCGGCATGACACAGAAATAACATGGAAGACTGAGGACAATTTTGGACTCATTTGCCAATGAGCACAGCCATTGAAAACAACAGCGACCATGACGTCATTCACTAAACAGGTCTAAATAATGCAGCTAAGATCCTCTCCCCACCATTGCCTATCCACCCTTCACCGCGCCCCTGCCCCAAAGTAAACTCAGGCAAAATTAGTTGTATTAGCGGTAGACAGAATGGCCAGTGCCAAAAAAGAGCTTCACCTCCTTCCATGACTGTTCCTAAAATAATCCTCTGTCAAAGACAAGTGACCAAACAAGAGCCAAAACCTGAGTCAATCTTGGTAACTCTGCTGGAAAACACTCTTGGCTGAGAAAAAGATGTGATTAGATTTGTAATTTGCAACTTGTCTGCTCTACTGTTCACAGTGAACTACTTTATAACATTCAAGTTCAATGTTATCTATACCTAAAGTCTTGACAGCCTAGCTTTAGTCTTAAAGTCAAATGGTAATGTCAGGATCACAAATCATACATCAGTTAAACCAAAGGCATGTGTTTAAAGTTAATTTAAAGCAACCATTGTGCAACCTGTTTAATTGTTGGAAAAATTAAAATTAGTGCCCCATGTATAAAAGCATCTATAGTTTTTTTCATGGGTGTCAATGCACAATCATAGCATTTTTACTTATTCATGATAGCCCTAAGCTTGAGTTACAATTAGCCTAAGAGTTCTTTGTCTCCTACTTTGGTGAAGTGCTGTGACCTATAGGCCACATAAACATAAGTTGTTCATTTGTGCCATGTTTAGCTGTATTTCTAAAGTTCATTTGCCTAACTATAAGAGATTAAATATGCCAAAAGTGTCAAAACAGGCTGGCTAACAGGTTTATCCTAACATGGGTTATTCAATCTTAGCTCTAGACTTTATCCATTTGTTGAAAATGTTGTTTATTAGTGTTCAATGTAGGGATATTTTACTGTTTTTTAGTATAAAATATTTGATATATCTTACAAATTGCTTATGTATTTAAAAAATTTGCATATCTATTAAACTCAAATGGGAAAATAAAAATCCTAGCCTCAAAGCCTCACTCAACAGGTGAGCAATGGTGTCCATAACTTTACATTTCTAACAATAGATAAAAAATTGTAATCAATATCTACCCTAAAGGTAAAATGACTTGTTTTACACTATACATAACGTGTGCTTCATACACAATTATAAAATACAGGAAAGAAAAGTTTTTAAGTTTGAGATTCTTCTGTCTGACTGGAAAGCACTAGTCTATTATACTTTATATCCTTCTCTTGCTCAGTTATTTGATATTGCCACTTGAAAAGTACTTTTTCCAGTGGAGACCCAATTTCATACAAGAGGCAGAAAAGATGGGTTTATGATGAGCCTTTTGGAAAGTTACGGCAACAAGGTGACAGATTGGATGACCCTAAGAATAAGGTGGGATGAGTATAAGTCACGTGTGATGTTGAAGACCGCGCCACCAAAACAAAAACAGTCATGTTTCCTATTCATTTTACACAAATACAAGTCAAGTTCTGACCATGTATGAATGTAGAATGTGTGTTACTTTACCAAATATATACATATGACTGTGATGCTGACATGCTTTAAGCTCCCCTATTCTGCTAAATTAACTTTTTTCAGCTTTTAACCATGTTATAATGTTGTCTCCCACTCAAAAACATATCTGGTGTAGTATTTTGTTTCATTCACGTTTGAGTAATCTTGTATGCTGAGTCCGTCTCCTTCTTAAGACCTAAAAACAATTGGACACGTACCTTTCTAAAGTCCAAACAGTGTCACTGGACTGGTTTTCAGCAGTAGTACTGCAGGGAGCACAATTTTAAAATATTTCTTTTTTTTTTTTTCTTTTTTTTCTTTTTTTTTTTTTTTTTTTCAAAGTCAGTGTTTTTTGTAACATTTTAATAGAAGTGTATAGAGAAAAACATGACAGTTTTTTGCATAGAGGAAAGTTCTATAGTTGGGGGT
Organism: Bostrychus sinensis; assembly: GCA_020698575.1. Lineage (NCBI taxonomy): Eukaryota > Metazoa > Chordata > Actinopteri > Gobiiformes > Eleotridae > Bostrychus > Bostrychus sinensis. The sequence continues at coordinate 10,259,617 of CM036242.1, read as the reverse complement.
CCAAGAGGAGTTTTCAGAGATTAAAGTGGGCTGTGACTTTGGGAATGCTAGTCTAACTCATGTGTAACTCAGGGGCCTGTTACTTGAATTTCTGGAGAGCTCACATAATATAGTCCTCTGCATCTAGTAGCCTTAAAACAGCTGATTAGTGAGCTGCTCGCTAATCTTTTCTACCCACTCACTGACAGCATACACACCGACAGGTAGTCAGTCAGATGTGTTTTAAAGTCTTGACTTTTTGGTGACTAACTTACTTTAGTAAAAAAGGACAAGGTTTGTTTTTATAGAGAACGTTTCACCCTTTATCCCAAGGGCTTTGACCAGGGCTGGCCTTTCCTGTAGGCAAAGTAAACAGCTGCATGGGGCCCCACAGATAATAGAGGGCCCCAAGGCTTATCCCTTATCTGCATATTAGATTAATTTGCCAACTCTATTTGATGAGTATTCTAGTTAAAATATTCTTAATATTCTGCTTGGTCTGCATTATTGCTGAGGGTCTATCTAAAAGTGGGGTCTGAGGCAGTCTTAATATTAATTCCTGTTTAGCTGGGGGCCCCTTTTGCTGAGTTTGCAAATCAAAAATGCCTCAAAGCTTTCATCCCCTTAGAGAAATGCTCAGTCAAATTAAAATGTTATATAGCAAAACTGACTGAAAATGACTGAGAGGCCTGGCCCCCGAACCTATCCTGTTTAGGGCCCCCAAATTTACAGAACCGGCACTGGAAATTACTGAATTCTCCTGGATTCCTATTTATCAATTAAAATGTGATCTGCTTAACTTCTGTGCTCAGAGTAAAAGCATTATTTCAGTATTTTGTCATGGGCTTTGGTTCATATCATGTTTAAACTGTATGTTGGAGTTAAGACGACAATGTACTGCATGCACACATACGGTAAGTGCTTTCCTGCCTCATTGTGAAACGGCCTTACATCTCCCTTAAATAACACATTATAACATGTGCTTTACGAGTTGTTTATTGGCTCAGCTTTAAAATAAGTGACCCGGAGTGGTCAGGCGGCGATGTGGTCAGGCAGGAGGCATACTAAGTGTAAATCTAGCCGCCGTTAAAGCGCGCTGCAAATATGAGGCTGCCTGTCGCTAATGAGGCGCTTTAACCCGAGGAGGCCACGCATATCTGGAAATCCTCCGACTGATCGCACTGCTAAGAGGCATTCAGTGGCGGGGCGGCTCTTATTTTTCACACTCGGAGTGAACCTGACTCTGTGGATGTGATACGTGTGAGCCAGCTGCAGCCATGATCCACACGCACAGATTTATGACACCAGATGGGGCTCGGTAACTATTACTATAACTGTCTTTGTTTTCCACCTGCGTAATGTGCAACGTGGTACATAAAGGTCGCCCAGAGACTAATGCTTTTCAATGTGGCGGTGTGGGAAAACAAGACTGTGTATGTAATGGCGTTTTACAACCACGTCATGTGATTCAATTCATTTTTTTTAGTCTGGGTTGTTGTGGTCCTAAGTAGCTTAGCGAGTCAGCTTTGTTTGGTTTTTCCTACTTTCCTTTCAGCTTTTTCTTTCAGGATCGCCACAGCAAACAATCTACGTCCATGCGGTACTTTTGCAATTGATTTGGCATACGTTTTACACCAGATGCCTGTCCTGATCTCAAACCTCTCAATTTATTCAGGCTTGGGACTGGTACGAAGAGGACTTTCGTGGTTCTGACCCTTTGTGGCTGGGTTAGTTTGGTCCCGGGCAATTCAAGTTTCAAGTAGGGTGTGGAACAAATTGCTTTACATCAAATGCAATTGGATAGAGCTTTAACCAATCAGAAAAGAGGATTCACCAAAGCAAGATAACCCTATTTAAATTAAAAATATTCAACCAATCAAAGAAACAAAGTACATCATAAACCACATTTTGTAATAACCTGCCTAATGCAAGAGGTACCAATTTATTTTTATATAAATGTAGTATTGTGCATGATATAATACCAGTCCAAATGGGTGACTTTAATATTTTGAGTGCATTGAATATCAGTCTGAATAACAATTGCCTAGCTTTTTCAGGTGTTTTGTGCACTTACTCAGCAAGTGCTATAGGCTGGGTATGCACTGTGCAATTTATAGAAGTCACACTGCATGACGTTGGATTTATAAAATTGTAAACTACTGCTTGTTCACTGTCTGATGCTTCAAATGTTGAATCGTGGCTACAACCAAAGTCACTCAGAACTTATTTCAGGCTCTGGATGCAGTGTGATCACGTTATCGTAGCGCTAGTGATCCAGAAGTTAGCACTGATTGCTATAGCAGTGTTTAAGAGTAGAAAATACATTTCTTAAAAAGGAAATGTGGTACTGGAACATCTGACAGGGATCACAGGTGTAGCGAGAAGCAGACATACTGCGACAAATCTTCCAAAATATCTGGCACTACCAGATATCTGTGGGAGCTCTTCTCTGGTCGTAAGACGACTTTATCTGTGATCCCCTTTCCTTTCTTTTTTTTTTTTTTTTCTTTTGTGGAAATTCATACTGTCTTCTTACGTAAACTACTGTTCAAAAGTTTCTTTTAGTCAGACAGGAGTGTTTGTTTACCTGGGTTAGGGTTAGTAAACTATTAAAGCAGGTAAACAAACACTCGTGTCTGACTAAAAGAAACTTTTGAACAGTAGTTTATCTGTGATCTTTGTCCCTGTGTTGCTCTAAGTCGTACGACCATTGTTTTTGAGTTAAAATGGACGATTTTTCAAACAATTAGAAAACTTTCATCTGAGACGCCCGAAATTGTGTCCGGCTTTAGTTCAAGCACCAGTTGGTTTTACTTTAATACAGATTCTATATTTTTATAATATACTGGACTTTTTTTCATTACGCAATATGCCATATTATTACATTTTCATTTAAAAAAATCTTGCACCTCCTGCATTGTGTAATAAAACACACAATTCTAAAAAAGTATAACATATTGAGTTCAGGCAAATTATTACAAAATGCAGCAGATTGTTATATAATTAACTAAAAATGTTCTTAGTTTGTTACATAATGCAGTGCTATTACATGCAGTGGTTCTACACACTTGATTATGGCTATGGTTGTTGTTGAAGAAGTGGATAAAGCTTGTTCATCACTGTAACCAGAGAAAATCTGTCTTTTAACTGGTCGTAAATACTGCAATGATTTCTAGGAAGAGTTCACTTTGCTAAGAAGGTAAAAGCAGAAGGAAAACAGAGCAAGACTTAGTCTGGTAAGTGCTGGGCAATTTAGAAGTTAGCTTTCTTGGTGCAAGTGATTATTTTACTGTGTGTCTTTTGAGATACGGAAACTTCATCTTTAAACAGCAATTAACATGCGCTTGACACAACTGGAGAATGTGTCCTTCTGGTAAATAAAGCAGCTACACTTTTAGATTGTGAGATGATTTCAGTCATCATCTTTGGAACAGCTCCGGCAGCAGTCTGTTTACTCACACGTCCTTCAGATTTCACATTTTATATACGATAACCATTAAATCACTCATTAATATGATATCTTCTGAGCTTGCACTCGAGCTGTCGGCGTCTATATATAGAGGCGTAAATGTCATCTTGCCAAAATACTGAGCAGCGTCTCCAAACATCTGACAATGCAGATCTAATCCAAGCGAACATGCCAGAGTTATGTCCCAACTCCTTTTAGGTTTGATCTTTAAGTGGACTAGCTGCACTCAGCACCGCCATCTCCTGTCTGAATCTTCTATCCCACCCCTGAAAACCCAAAGAGGGCAAAAGGGGGGGTGCTTTTTAGGGCGGGTTAAGAGGAAGCGACAGGTGGACACTGGGTGCTAAGACCTTGCATCGCTGATGGGGGTTGGGGATGCCTGCTGGTGGTTTTCAGCGGGTTCTGGTCCTTACCCCCCCTCCCCTCTCACTGTTCCTCTGTGTTTGTCTGGCCAGCATGACCCTCCCCCTCCCCCAGAGCCCGAGCAGCTGGAGGTGATGGCACTTGTCAGCAGAGGGATCGAGTGTCCGTTTGCACACCGGTGAGGTTTTCGGACTCCAGCCCCATGCATTTACAAGCTTCTACATGTTCGCACTCACGCGTTCTCCGAGCCACACAAGACTCCCTGACACTTCCTCAAAGAACAAGACCGAGTCGCGTTTCAGGACGGCCCAACCGGTGAGGGGGCCGCCACTGTGATGATGTCTGAACTGTGTGTGTGTGTGTGAGTGTGTGTTGAGTGTGGGGCGGGTGTAATCTGAGAAACTTTTTGGACAAGTTGTACTTAATTTGACATACTTGTAACTGGAACTGATGTAATATGCAAGTACAATTCTTGAAAACAGGGAAAATTTTGTCCGAATATATTAAGGCTGAACTACTTGATTTTGCAACAACAAAATCTGTTAGCTATTAGTGTTTCCAAATAAAAACAATATCTAGCATTAGTTAAAATGACTTGAATTCAGATTATTACCCTGATTTGAGTTTAAAAAAAAAAAAATCATGTATCCATATTAGTAAATAAATCTAACCTAGTAAAAAAATTACTCAAATCAAGGTTAATAATCTGAATTCAACTCATTTTAATTAATGCTAGATATTGATTTTTGCAGTCCACTCTCCACTAACAACAATATAGCTACTTAGACTGCTAAACTCAACCAATTTGCCATCTCAAAATACAATATATATGACGTCAAACAGCATTCAAAGCTTAAAGGTCCCTTATTACGCTAAATTTACTTTTCTGAGCTTCTTGCCATGTTAAAATGTTGTTTCCACCCCAAAAACATACCTAGAGTTGTATTTTTCTTGTTTCTTTCACACATATTTGAGTAATCCTGTATGCTGAGGCGCTGCCCTTCTCAAGAGCTGAAAACACTTGGTTTCATGGCTCTGCGTAGACACCGCCTTCTCCAGAATGCACCTGAGCTGTTTCTAATGGACATCCACCAGATTCATTCTGAGCATTTCAGCGCTTAAATTGCCATCACTAAGAAGCTCATTTATCAGTTAGCTTCATGTTGCTAATAGCGGTGCTAATTATCCATTATATCATGCTCTATATATCCCCCACCGTTCAGCACAAGCACTTGGAGATTCTTCTCTTTCATATCCTCAGAAGAGATGATTAAGATGCACTGGTGTCTGTAGAAGGCTTTAGTCAGAGGAAGGCCCTAAGATGCTGGGGGAAAGTGGGCGGGGCCAGCAGCGGATGACAGACACTTAATCCAAGTGAAAGTAACGTTTTCCATACATATACATTATTTAAAGTTATAAAACAGGAAATACTAATCCAAAGGTATTTCAAAAAGCCTGAGAAACAACATAATTAGGTCCACTTTAGCTTCAACTTCTAGCACTGATATTTGCATTATCCTGATGCAAAAAGTTTTACAATGCTTCCCTTTGTTTTGCTTTTTATCACTATTTTTCTGTGTAAATTGCTATATCTCTAACTTCCCCCAGCAGCCATTATTCAACTGACAATCGGAAATTCTTTTATTGGAGTGTGTCAGCAGATTAAAATCCTTAATAATAATAATAATAATAATACTTGTATACGTGACGAGCCACAAGTAATTTTTTTTCACAGATTATTTCTATTATGATACATTATTAGATTATTACAAAGGTTTCCTCCAGTCCAAGGGGAAAAAATCGGTCTGTTCAGATATAAAATTTAAAGTATCCCTCCTAATCCTCGCTGCACTGATTGCTTTTGTTATGGTTGCAGTATAAACATTTTTACATGTGTGTCTTTTGGGGTAAGTAAAATGTCTCTCCACTTTCGGTTTTATTCTAGGATTTGCTATTCTGTCTTTCAAAGTCTGTCCCGTTTAAACTCCTGCTCTAAAATACCCTTGTAACCCAGATGGTGTGTGCAGTGGACTCTCTCTTGCTCTCTGGCATGTACTCTGTATTTGGAGAGACTTGCGGACTTGACAGCCCAGATCCGTGTCCAGGCTGCTGGCTCGGAGAGGAAACCAGGCGCAGTGTCATGTGGCAAGTTAAATAAAAGTGATGTCAACACATTCAGACTGGCAGTGATGAATTTTAGCAACGCACTGACCGTTCTGTCACTGTCACGACAGAGAACATGTCACAACCCAGCCATGTACCCCTCAGCTCACTGACTCTGCAACATGTGGGTCTGCATTTAAAACATTATCTGCAAATTAAAAAAAATTACAGGTGGTGTGTAAGTTAGTGAGCAAGTGTGTTTTGATCAGGTGCAAACATTTTTTTGTGTTCACTTTTTAGTTTAGCCTCACTCTAACGCTATATATTTAATATTAAACCAAGATGTACCAACTCAACTCTTAAAACTCTCATTAATTAATTACATATTGGTTTTATATAACATATAAATTGAGTTTACCTCGTTTACTCAATTTCATTCCAACACATTTATAGTAATTCTATGCATCTTTTTATATAATTTAGGGTCAACAGGCTTCATTTGCATGATTTTGTAGCTTATTTTTGCCTAAAATTTACATTAAAATATCATTTATTGTGTACTTGAGTTTTTATCTGTGTAGGATAAAAGAGTTAAAATCACAAACAGATAAACACCTTTGATAAACTAGAACATTGTTTTAAAAATATTTATTGTTTTTGCTCTACAACAGTCAGTATTATGTCATGTGCTCCAGTCAGGCCAAAACAGACAATTTGTCATTTAGCAAGTAATAATCTAAAGTTATGCATGGCCTATAAACTGAAGGTTATGAGGAAACTTAGATACCAGGGAACATAGGCACCTGGAAGCATAGATACCAGGGAACATAGGCACCAGGGAACCATTAGTTACCAGGGAACATAGGCACCTGGAAGCATAGATACCAGGGAACATAGGCACCAGGGAACAAAGGCAACAGGGAACATAGATACACACTTGATTAAAGCTAAAAAGTGCCAAAGAAAAATGAATTTGTAACTTTCCACATGAAAAAAGTGAAAGGTACAAACTTATATCGCCTTTTTTAAGTTTCAGATTTTTTATATTGTAATTTTTGATTAAAAAGGAATGTGATTTGGTCATGAGTTACCTCAGAGCTATTTATCCTCCGTCAAGCCTCTAAACTCCTAATATACACACTTTAAAGAAAAAATTATGGGATCTTTACTTGAAATGTTGTGCCCTTTGGTCCAAGCTACTAGAAGCTAACCAAACCATGGGTTGTAATTAAAGTGAAACTCATTAACCTTTCTTGTTTCTTTGCTGTTTTTGCCTCATTTTCCTCTCTGGAGCTCCCCCTACAGTTCAGAGTAAAGTATTATTGTAAATACTCATGAGTCCAGTTGACTCCTGTGTGATTGCTCACAAAGCTTTACTTTCATTTTCCCCTCCGAATACCACTACAAAGTTTTTTCTGCCGTGACAAAAATTGAGAAAAACCAGCTCAGTGACACTCATACTGGCAAATGTTTTTTTTAGCCCAGAGATACCGGGGGGAGATGCCGGATGGAGGATGCCGAATTTGTGTATTTACGGTAAAAAAGGTACCACTTTAAAGGGCCATTTACACAACAACACAATTTCCTGAAAACCCAATAATTGTTTCCTTTTTTTACATTATGCTGACAATCATTCACTATCGGTCTAATAAAAACTGAACTGTGCCTTTAAATGGTGTCTTTAGGAAAATAAGAAAAGGAAGTTCATAAAGTATGGCATATTTGACTTTAACTGGGTTTGGAGTTCTGTTATTTAAACACTTAAGTTTCTTTCCTGGAGCCTATTCGTCCTGTCAGACTTATTCCTCATGTCAGACTGACCTGAAATATATTTGTGCTACAGATGATTTCAGAGGACAGCTCTGCAATTTAGGCCAAAAATACTTCTGTCAAATACATGATTGAAATGTCAGAGGATGACGATGTGGTGACAGTCGCTACAGGGTTTTTACGTTTTGTGTTTCAGTAGCCGCATGATTGTGCATTCATGTCATATGTCTGAAAAATAATATGTAATATGTAAAATGTACATCATGTCTTGCTGTGCAGGAAAAAAAGGATGTTTTTTCCACAGCTCTAGCAAAGTCTTGTGGCAACAAGCATCCAATTGTTTCTCAGCATACATCTCTGAAATCAGACTATAGTCACAAACACTTAGCATGGCCTGTCAGACAAACTCTGTCTATTTTATACAAAGAAGTTGGTCTGGTACCTCTTTGCTCTTCAGTGGAACATTTCATTTTTTTCATTTTCTACCGCTTATTCCCGTTAGGGGTCGCGGGTGACTGGAGCCTATCCCAGTAACTTTGGGCCATATGCAGGGTACACCCTGGACAGGGGCCAGCTTGTCGCATCAGTGGAACAATGACAGGCAAAGTAACCAATCAGAGAAACGAAGGGCGAGTCGTAAGCAGTGCACTGCAGACCCAAACAATTCCTGGATTCCTGAGCTGTTGTTTTTTTTTTTTTTTTTTTTTTTTTTTTTTTTCATAAAACACTATAATACACCGTGCTATGGGCAGCTATGTACTCATTTCTGACCTTAGCAGAAGCCAGTTTTACAAATATTTTTTTTTTTTTTTTATGTGTTTGTTACATCGGATGTCAACGGGACTTTACTGTTGTTAAAATGGCAACAAGACAAAGAAAAAAATCCAAGAGAGGACTGACCAATACCGCAGACTTCAGCAGAATCAACAGGTGACCAAGGAAAGCACTAAACGTTGTTAATCAGGTCAGAGAAGTTAACCTAAAGTTACCTTTAGGTAACATTTAGGCTAGCTCTTCCACTTTCGTAAGATAAATGGCTATGATTGGCCAGTTCCAAATCAAACTGAAGAAATGTTTCACTCTGAGAGGAGAACCAGGCTGTCCTGCTTGCCAGGCTACAAAACACTGCTGATCCAGTACATCTTTGCTGCCTGGTTGTACCAATGAAGTCTACTTTGATATTAGATTAGTGCCAAACAGAGTTCAGTAAAACATTGTTTAAAACAGGTTCAGAGCTAAGTAAACTTGTGGTAACCTGACTGTCCCTTTCATTGAAAGCCTTTGTATAAATACCTTGAGGTGATTGGATGAACCTCCTGCCTGTAACGTGACTACCAAAAAGTAATTGTATCACATCAGAGCAACGCCATGTTGTTGAGCAGCAATGGTCACTTTATTGCCAAACCTAACCATGCCCATAGTGCCAAACCACTGGTCCACTGGTTATAAATTAACTTGAATGAGTTTAGTTAAATGAAGACAAAAATGCTACCTGCATGAATCTTCAGCTGACAGAACACAGGTTAAACTTTGAATGCATTACAACACAATAACATACAACCAATCAGAACTGGAGGAGGAGGTTGCACTACGCAGACCTGCTTAAAATAATACATTTAGAAAAATAAGCATTCACAAACAAGCGACAAGCGTTCTGAGCCCACTTGACCTTGCTTACAGTCAGTGGATCACTGTCTAAATTCAGTATTAGCTGAGCAAGACTGATATAAAATTATTATAAAAACAAGGATTTAATCTCAAAAAGCCAAGCCAGAAATTTAAATTTAAACATCATTTGAATGGTCCAGATTTGAACCCTTGTTGATGCACCAGACCCTTTGTTTTTGTACGTCCAGTACCCCCTCCCTCACACCCCCTTCCTCTGTGTGCGATCTCCAGTACTTTGCAGCTTATTAGTGGGACAGGATGTTGTTGCGGTGCCCCAGAGGCAGTGGCGTGAAGGTGACATCTATCACTTAGGAGCCGCGGCGCTGCTATAAATACCCTGCTCTGTGCTCCCTGTGGCCCCGCCTTGTGACAGCTATAGCTCAGAGTGGGGGTGGGGTGGGAGTGGGGGGTGGGGGCAGGTGACAGGGGAACCAGGGGGAGAGGGAGGATTTATCATGCTCCTATGTTCACTGTCACTGCCACACATATCTTAATTATACAGCTGTGACGCCAGAGCTCGCAGTTGGAGAACATAAACAACTTCAGATTGATGCACTGAGTATACATCTTAGTACACGAGAAATTTAAAGTTACACTGCGCTATTTTTTCACGTCTTGGTGCCAACTAAAGCTCAGCTGAAACTCCTAGCTCTGGGTTTAGCATAAGACTTATGTGATCCTATTGCTCCTTCTTTAAACATGGCATTAATACATGGCCAATATTTAAACGTGTTTCACTTGATTTACCTTTTCTCTTGTTATTGTCAGTCTATTCTACAGCCAACCATAAATACCCACTTTTTTGTATTTTCAGCAGGCATTGAATTCATGTTTACAAGTAATGTAGACCAACCAAACTTAAAAATAAAGCCTAAATATTAGTAGGTTTTAGGGGTGTATTGTTTTGCAACGATACAATATGCAGCGATTAGAAGTGTTTTGATACGATTCAAGAACGATATTGGCTAATTTGGAACCGGTACGATTTGATATGATTCAACACCTTTATATCGATAATCGATACAGGAACTTTTTGCAAAAAATCATGAAAGTTTACTCTCAAATGTAGCACTGAGGCCGGGGTTGATTATGTCCAGCAGACAGAGAGTGAAGAAAAGTTGAATATAACATTTTATTAAATTAAAAACACAAAATTTATCTCCAAAAAGCCATATCTGGTTTTATTTTAACATACAAATTTCTAATTTCAATATTTCTAATATTATCAATCAATACTTCATGTGTATCAATATTCACTTCCTAGAAAACGATACGATTCGATACAAGATCATGTGTATCAATGTAGTTGTATCATAGGAAAAAAAATCGACACATCGATGCAGTTACTGTATCGTTACACCTTTACTAGTTTTTCATTAAAGCTGTGTTTTTTTTTATTTTAAATAAATATTTACACAGCCATTATGTATACAAATAGATCCATCTATCCATCTTCTTCCTTATCACCCAGGGCCGGGTCACGGGGGCAGGCGTCTAAGCAGGGCTGCCCAGACAACTTTAACCCTGGACACTTGCTCCAGCTTCCCCAGGAGAACCCCAAGGCATTTCCAGGCCAACAGAGAGACAAAGTCTGTCCAGCATGTCCTAGGTCTTCCCCAGGGCCTCCAAAAATGTCTGGCTTTGCCTATGTTATGTTAAATAATCTGTAGGGTGCAGGAGGCAATATATAAAGATTTTACCAACACTGAAGAAAAAGAGCAACAACAGATTAAAAATATTAGGCAAAAATAGCAGTCTGTGCAGTTCTTATAAAGAACAACTGTCTGCTTTGACTGTTGAACTATGCTCACTAGTGTCTCCTGTGGCCAACGCATGTACTGCTTAATCTGCATTCCCAAGCTATCAGAAAACAGACCAACCAGAATGCTCCATCTAGTGTGAAAAGGTTTTGATCTTGATTTGAGCTTTGAGTTGGCTGTTGGCTATCAGTACTTTTTAGTCCTAACTGGGTCTTGGTAGTATGGTACTGATTACAACTTGCTGTAACATGTCTGCCTATGATGAGCTGACCATAAAAGCAAAATAAATCAGACATTAAGACCAAAACGTTAAGAAATAAATTGGTTCACAAGGATGAACTTTGCATCTCTGGGCTGTTTCAGTAAATATAGGGCGAGATGGGAGCTAAACTGGCATGAAAGTGCCTTCTGTCATGCTTTTCCAGGACAGTGATTCTCATTATTTTTCTATCATAATAAGACATTTATGGTAAGAGGAGAAGAGGAGACACATGTAGTCCATTTGCCTTGGAGTTGTATTTGTGTTTGAGCGAGCAGGAGACACCCGGAGAGGAAGGTAATGGCGCAGAGAAAAATGAATTGTGCTGGAAAAGGATTGATGCTTTATGGTTTATTATTGTCTATTTCACAGCTTTCTGGGTTTGCTGACTCGATTCCTGAGGATGCATGTTTTATAATGCAATTGTCTCTCACTAAATGGCAAAAACTGGGCGATATTTGTGATGTGAAACAGCGAGTGAAATGATACTGTACTGTATTGTAGCAGAAATAGTCTTAGTCTGTCAAGGTTCATCAGCTCATTTAAGCCCTCTAACTGGATTTCTATTTCCATCTGCGTTTACATAGTAGAAAATCGAAGTATTGAGGCCACAGCAGTCTGCTCAGGCTAATGCCGCATTTTTTTTCCCATTAATTTCACATTTATTCATAGAAGTATTCAGGCTTTGTTTAAAAGAGAAAAAAGCTAACATTACTCCTGCCTGATCGCTGGCCCTATCTTGTAATGAAATTCCTGGATCCAGGTCTACACCAAAAAATTACTTCTTCATTGGCCCATTACTAGCCTCTCTTGAAAATTTAAATCCCCATTGGCCACTACTTTGGAGACAAACAAGCAGACCAATGCCAAGAAAAAGTCGGCGCCCTTGGCAAAATTAAAAATGTTTTCAGCCTTTATTTAAAAAAGAAAAAAGCTAACACTACACTTGACTTGTATGATGAAATGCTGGCTAACATGAGTGCAACAAAATCTGAGAAATGCATTTCTAACTTGACAGCAGTGCCTTTCAATAAGTAAAATGTATACTGTAGTTTAGCATTTTCCATGTAAAGGTTTATAAAAGATGAAAACAAACAACAGTGCTAAGCTTTCATAATAATTAGAAATGATTTGTTCATTTTCTATCTGTTCATCTGTCTCAGTTCTGTAGATAAACTATGTGTTGTGTTTATCTGCCAAAATTGTAAGCAAAGTCACTGGTGTGGGTACAAAAAACAAACAAAATGGTCTGTTTTCTATATAAAAAGTGATGGTGAGCTTATTTTTTTTTACCTTTTATCACAGTCTGGGATATGTCAAAGATCAGTAACAGCATTGGCTTCGATGATTTTTTAGTTTTTGTGTAGCATCAGATTAAAATTTTCTATGGAGGATTTTTCCCCATTAAATTCCATTATAATGCCCTTACCTGATTGCCCTGTTATGTATGTTTTGTTAGGGTGGTCATGGGGGGACGTGGGGGAGATTATGTGTGTATGAAGGTATGGGAAGGGGGGCTGTTTAATTGCAGTTACCCCAGGTAAGCCTGTCCCGCCCAGGACCCTCCTAACTACACAGCCACACTCTCCCTGTAATGTGCTGCTGTGCTCCATAGAAAGGCTTTGGAAAACCAAGGCCGTCTGTGCACAGGTCTGTGTATTATTGGTGTCATCGGGGCATGAACTGTAAAATTCACAAATTTTACCTCTTCTCAACAGGAGAAAACATCAACAATCAAAAAATTATGATTTTATAGTGTCATGGCAGTGCAATCAAAAAACATTGTTATAATGGAAGTCAATGGGGCAACAGCCTCTAAGAGTACATAAGGGAGAAAAAAAATAAATCTGCTGCTACACAAAAACTAAAAATTCATCAAAGTCAGGGTTGTTACTAATGTTTGACCTGTCCAAGGCTGTGATAAAAGGTAAAAACAAATCCAATTCACAGCCACTTTTTATATGGAAAATAGGCCATATTACATGTGATTTTTCCATATAAATAAAAAACGTAAAAATTTCTTTTTCATAGTTAGTAGTTTTGAGCAGAACTGAGATGGATTAACAGATTCAAGCAAAAAAAAAAAAAAAAAAAAAAAGAGTACAAAAGGGCAGTAAATTTGCCCACAGTTTATTATTGACCTACAGAAACTATTTAAATAATATTTTCAAACTGTAAGCCAAATTAAGTTTTGTCACCAAAAGTTATTCGATTTACTCAAATAAAGTGGAAATTATGGCCAAAAAAAAAAAAAAAAAAGTCAAAAATGACCCCTAGTGGCTGAAAACATCCCCAAGGGTACATAAGGGTTAATCAAACAACAACCAAACCAACTAACAATGTGACACCATGCAGCCAAAAAACACAACTTCCTTGGCAGTGATGATGAGCAGGTTTTGAGGCTGTCTGGAAATATGAGCATGGGACTATAAATCATATTAACGGGGAATCATGTAACTTTTTTTTGCTAATTTCTTTGCTGTTTTGGTCGCATTTTTCTTTACAGAGCCTCCCCTACGTTTCAGAGTCAAGCAAATCCTCTGGTTGACTCTTGTTTTCTTATTCTCGTATATGCACAAAGGTTTCTGCTGCCTTTTAGCTGCTCTGCCATGACAAATATCTATGAAATAAAGCCATTGCTGTCTTGGCGTGTCACTTTCTTGCAAGATCTAAGACTTCAGGGACTCAGGTTGGTGATCCCATTCTTGCAAGGTTGTTCATGGTATGCCAGGGGGAGGTGCAGGGGGCTTTACTCACCCTGTAACAACTAATTTAGCCATCACACTGACAGCAGAACTCTTTAATTAAGGTAAAAAAGTTAAATTGTTCCCCTTTAAGAGAAATTTGAATTACTGGCCCCATCTCTTCTCTATCAATTTGTACATTGGATGCGATATGTGCACTTATATACTTGGCAATAGCAGTAAAAGTGAAGATGTATGACTGGTCCATGATGAAAACAAACATGTCCGCTGCTCTTTTTCCTGGGCCAGGAGCGTGTGCACGAGGGCGCGAGGACTGACGAGTGTGTGTTGCAAAGTGCGGTGTGCGTGTGGATTTCCAATCAGGGGAGCTGCAGTCGGCCCAGTGCCCCGCGCTCGGAGGCAGCCATCTGTCAGCTGATGCTCGGTCGCCACGGCAATCAGAACGCTCGGCGGCGGGTCCAATCTGTTCCACCGCAGGTAGGACGGCGGGAGGGCTGCCACCGCTCCGCACACTCTCCTCTGTTCCCCGCCGTACAGCTCTCACAAACGTTATTGCTTCTTGTACGCCATTTCTATCTGGCCTTTGACTTTAACCTGGCCAGTTTCATACATTATAGAGTTGATTACCTTGATAAAAACATGGTTCGTTTTAACGACAACTACAAAATGCACGCTGGTTTCAGTAGAAGCTGTAGTAAGAGTAGTAATGATGACTTAAAGGTAGTCATTTTAGCAATAGCAGCAATATGTAGGTGAATGATTCTGAGAGCTGAGTGAATCAGAAGAGCTGACTCCCATAGATGAGAGCCGAATCTTCAACTGATCCTGCTCAGCTCTGCTAAAAATCAAGGAGAGCAAATTTTTTATTATAATGGGCACCCTATGCAGCCAGTCACATGTGAGGACAGACTAGGATCATATTATTATGTGAAAGAAGTAAGGTGAGCTACAAAAAAACACAATTTTGATTATACTAAAGACAGCAAAAATGACTTCAAAATTTTGTAACAATGCTTTGTGCTTGCAAACTGCATAAAAATAAAACTTTTATCAAAAACCCTGATTACAAATGATTTACCAACACACAAAAAATTAATAAAAGCTAAATTAGGCCTAAATAAAATGTTCAGAGTTATACTAAAAGAGCCATTTGGGAACCATAGGAGCCAGTTCTTCTGAGGGAGCCGAGCCAAAAAAACTGAATCTTTGAAAAGAGCCGGACGGCCCATCACTAGCAATATGGGAATATACTAGGAGTAGTAACAATAATAGAAGTATTATTATTAGTGAGAGTTGTAGCAACAGTAGCAGAAATATTGGTGGCAGCTGCAAAAGTAGTACAAGCAGTAGGGGTAGCTGAAGTAGCAATTTCTACAAAAGAACATTAAGGTCTTTGTGACTAAAAACTCACTTGTTTAGATTGGCTTTTAACACTTAGGCTTTAAGTCTTTGGTTCATTCTGTTACTGTGTGTTGTGTCTTATTGTTTTATACATTTTATAGTATTGATTCAACTTTTGTAATTTTATTATGTTTTTTTTTTATGGAAAGCACTTTGGTCTTCCTTGTGTTGTTGCAAAGTGCTATAGAAATAAACTTTGATTGATTGATTGAATACTCGATGAAAATGTCAGTTATAATGGCACTTATTTAAAACATGTTGGGTTAAATTGGGCTTGTAATTAAAATTAAATTGTTAATCAGTCGTGTCCGGTCGGGTTCAGACAGCGTGTGTGCAGGCTCAGGGCAGGTTTGGTGATCTAACCTCTGCTGAAGAAGCCTCCATGACTGTTCTGCTGCTGACAGAGAGGTCAAATCCCCTCGAAAATAACCAGCAGCAGCTTCCATTTCCTGGAGGACATTGGTGAAGAAAGAGAGGAAGTCCCATGGTAAAGGACCTGTCCCGCCCAGCAGAAGACTCCTCTGAAACATGAGCAGCAAGCAGTTCCTAATTCCTATTCAGAAAATAGTTTTGAAAGGTAAGTTTGTAGAATTGACGTGGCAAACAATAAAAACACTGAACCAAGTGATCATTTTAATCAATAAAACCTGATCTCCTCTCTCCCATACACACATACTGCTCATGTCACTAGCATGATAACGACAGCGGGGTGCTAAATACAGAACGTTGCATCAGTAAGTGTCCCAGCCAGCAGAATGTACATGCTATATGTTGCACTGACGCCATGAGAGGCACTGGTGATGACCGCACTGGCTCCAGGCCCAACTGTTAATGTGATCAGAGCTATGCTAATGGCAGGAGCCAGCAGTCCTATCCAGAAGACTGTCCCGGCCAAGACGCTGCTGAGGGGACATCCTGAGCTCCACTCCCTGCATGAATTATTAAAACAGAACCCAGGGCAGAACCTAACAAGACTCATTTGGCAGTAGTGTCTCATTAAGTCATTCAAACAGATGTGAAAATGGGTTTTTTCTCACAGTTTTGCAGATTAGAAATGTGTTAATAATGAACCGTCTTGTGTGATACTAATTTCATTCATGAAGATTTTTTGCTAGTAATAATTTACTATGGGTAGTATCAACACACACAACCTGGATTTGGACACAGTTGCATAGAAATAAAGCATTGCCCATTTTAGAAAACCAGTTGGAACATGAACATGACATAAAGGACATGACATGTACGGTACCAGAAGCATTTTCCTCATGTTTAGGCTCCACACTAATATCAAGATGTGCAGGCTGTGTTCATTTCTGTTGGTCAGGTGTTGTGACCGTTTGGGAAGTGTCCTAAGTGTGTATTGTGATTATTGTTCTGGTCTGTTCTGTCTCATGCTCCTGCCTCTTGGCCAGGTCCTTGTTGGAAATGAGAACTGGTTCTCAATCGACCTTGAGCTGGTTAAATAAAAGTTCAATAAATAAATAAAAAGTCCTCTGAAAGATCCCCTTTAGTGCTAAATTTGCTTTTTTGAGTTTTTAACCATGTAATAAACATGTCTACACCATAAAAAACATAGCTGGAGTATTTTTTTGTTTGTTTGTTTCATTCACACAAGTTTGAGTGAGGCCATCCCCTTCTCAAACGCTGAAAACGCTTGGTCTCACGGCTTTACATTGACTCATGAAACCAGGATGTAATTTCAGCACTTCAATTGCCGTCACCATAGAAGCATGAGCTCATTTATCTGTTAGCGTCATGTTGCTAATAGCTATGCTAAATAGCCCTTTTATGCTCTGTCCAGTCCCCACCGTTGTCAGCAGGGGGCGACAGACACCTAACCAAAGCATCCTGTGCAAAGTGAAAGTAACAACTCCCCAAAAGAAGATGCAAATGCAAAAGGTGTCCAAAATTATTTTAAAAAATCCTGACATAAAGCATAATAAGTCCTCTTTATAATAACTGTACTAAAACAACATGTGTTCTGTTTGCATAAGCTGCACTGTGTTTGAGTAAAGTTTCCCCTTCATTGTACCTTTTAATTTGCAGGGATATATTACAAACAAATACAACAAATGTGTTTTTGTTGCTAAGTGATTTGTTTTTTAAACCGAATGCCTTTTCTGTCACAAACAGTGACTGCATAGGCAATGTGAGTGAAGGGTATTGCCCAGGGGCACAATGGCAGTTTTTAGACAGATGAACGTCAAACTAAGTGAACAAAAAACATTAGTTGTTGAAAACTTGAGATTTTGAGTTGGCCCCAAAACTCAAAAATCTTGAGGGATCCTGTTGCCTTGGCAGTTTTTTTTTTTTACAGTGCAATGTTGTGTTTCTCTGATTATTAATTGTATTTTTGAAACAGCGCTGTGCATGTTGGTATGGCCTTCAGTTTTTTGAATGTTGAATTGTGTTGTTTTTTTTTCTGGTTAATTACTAAGCATACTCAAGTATAAAGTAAAATAGGCACACTTAGGCTCATTTCTTTGATCTTTTATTTATGTTTGTGATAAAATGCTTTCTGTTTTTGAAAGTCAGTGAGGTTAGTGACGAGTGTGCCATTGATCAGGGCAGACTGCAGCAGAGAGGCCCTCTCATGTCCTGGCACACCTTCCAACAGAATACATAGATGTTTCTACAGCAGCAGCCTCACCTCGTGCCAACTCATTTCCAAGTCAAACACACACCAAGGGCTTCAGAAGGAGCGGAGGAAGTACAAATGGTGCTTTTTATAGATTTAGAATCATGGTCACACCCTGGATTTTTAATTGGTGGTGTACACTTACACTCTGAATGGTAGAGGCCATAACACACATGCTGATGGTGTCAGATATAAGCACACTTTAGAGGGTTCTTCTGTAGCCATCAGCAGGTCACTACACTTCTTCCTTCCATATAAATTACTGCCATAAATGCCACCATACAGTCATAAATATTTAATTTGGATTCTAACAACACCAACACAGTTTGTCTACACTTTAGTTGGCACTAAAATGTTGAGACATGAGTTATTAAAAAAGCAAGGGAGAACTAAATTATTTATGTTAGTAGGGGTGTAAGAAAATATCTATCCTGCAGTCTATCCCAAATTTTGTAGGGCAATCCTGTATTGATATAAAAAAAATTGCTGAATATATTTTTGTGCTAAAAAAAAAAAGTATATGTCATTTTTAAAAACCCTGCAAGCGCTTGTTTGTGAAATACAGTTGCAGTCATTTACTCACTGTTAAATTGACACTGTATATATACCATATTTTCTGGACTATAAGTTGCACTTTTTTCATAGTCTGGCTAGAGGTGCGACGTATACTCAGGTGCAACTTATATATTAAAATTAGGGCTGTCAGCGTTAACGTGTTAACGCATGCGATTAATAGAAATAAAATGAACGCGTTAAAATTTATTAACGCAAATTAATCACACGATCTGTTTTGCCGTAACAGCAGCACTTCTCAAAGCATTTTGGAGGGCATGAAGTCGTGTCGGGGGCGCGTGATCGTCTTGGAAATGTGCGTATATCACAACATTGACTTGTTTTCACTGTGAACGACCCGCGCGTCCACAGAGGAGAGAGAGCAACTGCCACACTACTCTCCCTCCCCTCATTCGTGTAAAACATTTTACTAATAAATGTTACGTGTGCGCTTCCTTTCACTGCCTCTGTCCGTGTCAAACTCCTACAAACCATTCATGTGCATTTTATTTATTTTTTTCCCCATAAAGCGTCAGTTCTCGACTCACTGCGGACAGGTGACCGTGCCCCGCCCCTGACAGGTGACCGTGCCCCGCCCCTGACAGGTGACCTTGCCCCGCCCCTGACAGGTGACCGTGCCCCGCCCCTGACAGGTGACCGTGCCCCGCCCCTGACAGGTGACCGTGCCCCGCTCCTGACAGGTGACCGTGCCCCGCCCCTGACAGGTGACCATGCCCCGCCCCTGACAGGTGACCGTGCCCCGCCCCTGACAGGTCACCGTGCCCCGCCCCTGACAGGTGACCGTGCCCCGCCCCTGACAGGTGACCGTACCCCGCCCCTGATAGGTGACCGTGCCCCGCCCCTGACAGGTGACCATGCCCCACCCCTGACAGGTGACCGTGCCCCTGACAGGTGACCGTGCCCCGCCCCTGACAGGTCACCGTGCCCCTGACAGGTGACCGTGCCCCACCCCTGACAGGTGACCATGCCCCACCCCTGACAGGTGACCGTGCCCCGCCCCTGATAGGTGACCGTGCCCCGCCCCTGACAGGTGACCATGCCCCACCCCTGACAGGTGACCGTGCCCCTGACAGGTGACCATGCCCCGCCCCTGACAGGTGACCGTGCCCCGCCCCTGACAGGTGACCGTGCCCCGCCCCTGTCCGCGGCGCTGAGAGGAGCAGAGCAGAGGCTCAGGTGTCTGCAGTAGATTTAATGCAGAGCACAATTCTCATAATATTAAAGCAGACACTGTTATCTCAATTACTACACAGACTTATTAAAGGCTCTCTCACAATATTCAGAAGTTATTTTTGAGATGTATTTTTTTATCCAAGTAAAAACACACTCAACCTCTCTGGACTTTTTTTTTTTTATTTAAACGTTGCATATTGTCATGGAAAATCTATCAAGTTATACATTGTGATTAATCGTGATTAATCACAGCCCAAGAGTGTGATTAATCTGATTAATTTTTTTAATTGATTGACAGCACTAATTAAAATATTTCAGGTGTTGGTTAGAGGGCGCTCTAGGCTTGTGTACCAGCATCTGCTGCACCTGTACCACTGACAATTTAAAATGTAAACATTACCACTAACAACATTTCTTGGCTACTGGAATGCTACTTGAGACTGAAGGTTGCAGAAGTTTTACCCAGGTGCTCTTCAGGTTGGGGATCACGTAGGATACTAACAGAGACTGAGGCACTCAATGGGATTTCAAAGGTATTTAAAAAGACTTTATTTCATGGGCTGTATTAAGTTTAAAAATACCAACGCATTTCAGGCTCTCAGGGCCTTCATCAGGGCATGTGCATCATTAAAAGAAACAAAATGGCTGCCAGAACTCTTTTATACCTAGAGACACACACACGACATGATCCTTTTTTATTAATTTATTTTAACATAACAAAGTCTTATTTTTAATTCATGTATTTTTACTCACATTTGTATGCAACATAGGTTGTGTCTGTATTTAGACAGCACAAGTTAAGTTGACCACAATACATTTCATACATAGACACTAAATATTAAAGCTTCTGTATCAACAATAGGAAAATGTATAGCAGTCTACTTTTAATATGCATGTGTGTAATGTCAGTGCCTGGATAAAAAACATTAGCAACCTAAAGGCTACACACAAAAAGTCACTGAATTATGTCAAGCAGTCAGAGAGCAATGGCAGATCACAATGATGAATGTATCCATTTAATAACTTTAGATTGGCTAATGGAACAGACTGTTGGGTTAGGGTTAGTGTAGTTTGTGTAGGTGTTAGGTAAAATCCCTGTCCTTCAGATGCATTTCTTACCAAATATCTAAAAAACCTAAGTCATCCAGGGCTTTTCTTAGCAGTTTACTCTGTGGGGTTACTGTCCTTTTAATATTAGAAGTATTTTTCTCACGTATGATTGTATTAAAGCCACCTGCACATATTAATAAACCATAAGATTCAGAAATTTTAAGTCATAATATGGGGCAGGAAGACAGAAAGAAGGGTTATCATTTTACCCTCTATTTTACCTTGGATTATCACATATCTGTCCATTACTTGTTTCACCGTTCAAAATGTAGGGAGTTGTGTGTTAACACTGCAACTCCTCTTTTATTGCCTGTTTTAAAGGAGTTCCAAGGAGTTCCAAGTTTCTTTGAGCAACATGATCTGTATTTTTCTCTCTCTTTATTTTAGACATG
This sequence comes from Bostrychus sinensis, assembly GCA_020698575.1. Lineage (NCBI taxonomy): Eukaryota > Metazoa > Chordata > Actinopteri > Gobiiformes > Eleotridae > Bostrychus > Bostrychus sinensis. Next base: position 10,238,254 of record CM036242.1, on the reverse strand, counting down.
ACCCTAAACCACTTAACAGTTTTGCTGAAACCATTTACATTCCATGAAGCTGCTTTAAAGCCAACGCTCTGAACACAATGAGAACTAAAACAACAAAAAACAACACAAATTGAACATGTGTAACATAGACTTCCACTCCTGGGGCTTAACTTCGCCCTGACATTCATTCATTCACTCTATTCCCACAATCTTGGAGACACGAGTAGAGTTCTCTTTCCTTTGAGCATTGTAAACATTCCTCTTAATCCTGTTACAGTCTGTTTTCTGTGACACGGGTTAACCTTGTACCTTGATTACAGATATCCACAATGACGTGTTATAGCTTCTGGTTCATTTCAGTCTTAAAGCTGTTCAGTTCTTGTTTGATTTCATCTCATTTCTGTCACTTAAGTTCTGAAAAGCTTTAGCCAGTTGCTAGCTCGCTCGTAAATTTGTGGATCTAATTGGAACAGTGGATTCCATTATTTCCTAAATTTATCAGGTGAGCCATAAAGTGACATCCCAATCTTTTCCAGTTTAAGAAAATATAAAACATCCCTGAGCCAGTGTGTGACAGAGGAAGACTGAGGTCATTTCCATTTTAACAAAACTACCCTCCTTGCAAGAAAGGTCATAAAGGCCAGAGAGTTACTTTGAGTGGACGAAAGGGAAGGTGGTCCTAGAAAAACTCCAAATAGGGCAGACCAAGGGTTCAGGTCGATTTCCCTACCAAACATATTTGATATAATAGAAAATACCTCAGTCCGATAATTTAATGGTAGTTACACACCGAACACAAATCTGGCATTAAATTTGCATCATTTACATCTAGTTGGACCCTTGAACATTTTGAATTCAGTTCGCTTCAGTCGCGTGAACTAATTCGCCCTATTTGCGCTTGAAATTCGTGCGAACAGGGTGAATTGACTCACACGATTGTTCACTTCATTCGTGTCAAATGAGGGGCCTGGCTGCTGTCTCAGTTTGGTCACCTGTGTCCCGTGTGGCTGCGAGGACTTCTCCCCAGGACACTACTGCTGTACAGCAGCATTCACCCCAGAGACAGAGCTGAGAGCCTGGGGTTATTTCTGGTACATTAGTGGGGTCTAGTCTAGTCCCAGGCTCTGTGTTTTCTGTTGTTTTGGAGAGTGCAATAACTGCTAATATAACAAGCACATCTCAATAGGCTATTTTGGTAAAGTTAACCCCCCTTGATATTTAATTGTGTTTATTTGTGTGTTCTTGATGTCACGATGATCAGAGTGAGCCTCTGTCTCAGGCTCATATCAGATATAACACAGCTATAACCACAGCGCAGCCACACGGAGCCTAAACAACCATTTATTTTTATACTGCTTTCTGTCAGGGCTGTTTTGGAAATAGATTCTTTTGATTCCTGTCTTTATAAAAGTATAAGAGCAGCTGTAGGCTGTAGCTTATAGCTCCAGGTTCACTCTGAAGCTTTGTTGATTGTTTTGCTAGATCTCTGTAACTATGTGACTGCTACAGCAGGTCTCTGATTTGTTAATCAGGGATGCTGCAAATATTCGTCAAAGTTCAAATATTTCAACTTCAGTAAACAGAGCGTTGGATGCCACTCTGCGCTGTTCGCTTTATTCGCAGATTTGCTTCTTTGCCTATTTGCGGGACTCACGTCATTTGCGCTGCGCTCTTCGCACAATTTGCTGGATATGCACTGCACTATTTGTGTCATGTGCACTGCAGGACTTTAATTTACGTCACTTATATGAACGCACCTTTACATAGACTTAACATGGAAAGCACTCATGCCAGACGCCTCATTCGCGTTTGGTGTGAACGTACCATAACAGTCCTGGACAAAGCCAAAACATGTGAATGAGGTTTGCTGGAGACTGTGGGTATCTGTCACATGCTGGAGGAAGCCCCCATTTTTACTGCTTTTAGTTTAGTGCACTCTTTTAAAATAAATACACAAGACTGCTACACTTGTCCTTAAAATCCAGTCTCACTTTAGTTTCTTTAAAGTAATTGAAAAAACTATTTTCACATATTACTATTTACAACCTTCCAGTTTATGAGTTGGCACTAAAGCTTGCTGAAATAGTGTCCTGATCCTGTCCATTTGTGCCTTGGTTGTTATCCAGTGTTTTGCGGCCCTCAGACATGTGGGCTCAGGTTCCACTGCCCCCCACCAAAGTGAAAAGCTCATCAGGGATAATTCTGGCAGCTGCCACAATGTCAGTTATGAGCCGCTGTCACCTTATCTTGTGGGGCAGTCGCGGCCCGCTGCCCCCGGGCCTGCCCCCGGGAGCACAGCTTAGTAGCATTCTGGCTAACGCAGCGAAACAGTGCAAGGGCCACAGATCACTCATTTTAATAGGCCTGTCATGTCTGTTTTTAGAACTTGTGGACGTCTCGGGGGCTGCAATGAAGTGACCCCAGAGCAACGTGACAAAGTGTGAAGAGCTTAGGGACTGGAACGTTCCAGAGGAGGAGAGGGCTGAAAACAGAAATGAAGATTGTAAAAAAAAAATCTTCAGACCAAAAGACACCACAGAGGGCTGACAACAATTTACACATGTAATATAAAAGGATACCCATACATAGTGTATCTGAAAGAAAATGGAGAAGTTATTGCTTCCTGTGGCATAAGAGAACTATCATCACTGGCTTGTAATATCTCACCCCATCAGTCACCAATTCTTCTATTTCCACTTAAAAAATGGCTGCCAGTTAGTCAAAGTGTTAGCGCTAGATGATAATAATAATAATAATAATAATAATAATAATAATAATAATAATAATAATAATAATAATAATAATAATACAATTCTGCAAATACAAAGGCTGTCAGATTGAAATTTCATGGATGTAAAAGACGAAAACCAAAGTGATTTAGGTCGTGGTGTGATTCTACTCGTACTGATTTGAAAACGGTACTGCAGTCTAATGCTGCATTCACACCGGATGCGTTTGAGGCGTCTGGGGCATCTGGTTTACATGTTAAGTCTATGTAAAGCGTCTGGACGTCCTACGGTGCGAATCAAGCATCCAGCGCGTCGCGAATTGGGCTTTGACGCACAAATAGCATGGCGCGAATTGAGGCGTCAAATTTGCATTAAACGCGTCTAGTTGGGCACTTGAACATTTTGAAGTCAGATGCTTTATTCGTGCGTCCAAGTCGCTCTGTTCGCGCTTCAAAACAAATGTGTTCATGCGTCATGGGAGGAGTCTGTTGTGCCGGGTAATGGCCACTCTTTCAGGGCTAATTCCAACTGAGGCCACACCGGTTTGCTCACCTGTTGTCCCGTGTCTGTGCAGGGACATGTCCCCAGGACACTACTGCTGTATTTAAGCACTCAGCAGCAGCAGAGCGGAGATATGGAGGAGTTTTTCCTTGTTTAATAGTGGTCTCTAGTGGTTTTAGCGGGTTATAGGCTAGGCTAGCAGTCAGTACACTGACTCAGTTTTCCCTGTTGTTTTGGGGAGTGCAGTAACTGCTAATTCAATGAGCTTAGCTCAGCACGTGGTAAAGTTAAGGTCCCTTTTATATCTTGTTACTGTCTTTTTGACTGCTGTCTTTATAAAAGTAGAAGAGCTGCTGTAGGCTGTAGTTTATAGCTTCAGGTTCACAATTCAGGTTCAAAGTTCAGATTTTTCAACTCGGGCATATAGAGCCTCAGACGCTCGAATCACGCGTCAGATGCGCCAACACTCAATTCGCGCCACGCTATTTGCACGTCAAAGCCGATGGATGCTTGATACGCGCCGCAGGATGTCCAGACGTGTGTTTACATAGACTTAACATGTAAACCAGATGCCCCAGACGCCTCAAACACAGCATTAGACTGCAGTACCATTTTTAAATCAGTACGAGCACATGCTGCTTACAGTAACAAACAAACTTTAAAAAGTTGGAGATAACTACTTGTTTGCTTCTAGCTAGTGATAAACTCAGCGCTAGACGTTTTGGGTAAGCTCCAACTTTCAGGTTGATGTCATACAGAGTAGATGATGTCTGGCATCTATTTTGTCTCTGGAGCTCCCTTTAACACTCACCACTGCAGTCTTAGTCAGTTGGGCCTGACTCCACTCCCACAGCCTGACCCACTGGTACCTCCTTATTTATAAAACTCTAATTGATAAAACACTAACATATCTCTAATCATTACTTCTTATCCATAACTCTAGTCGCCCATTGCGCTCATTCCCAAAGCCCGTTCATCCTTCGGTCACCTCTCAGTTCAGTTTGCTTCTGCAAGTGACTGGAATCAAATAATCACATAAACTCAGTTTATTTATTTCAGTCTCTGCTTTTAAGAACTCCCTACAAGCAGTGGTTCGAGAGTTTTAGCCACTTGGGTTTTTATTGTGTGACATTAATATACTGTATATATTGTAGTTTTGTATAATATTGTATGATTGGGTATTTGCTGTGGATGATTTCCTGTATCTCTCTTTTGTACTGCCTGTTCCTCAGGCTGCCTCTTGGTCAGGTCGTCCTTGCAAATGAGAACTGGTTAAAAAAAGGTTAAATTTAAAAATGAGGTGGCAGTTTCACATTTGTTAACAAAATTTTAAAAAAGTTATACTGTCATTGTTGGTGAGTGATAGGGTTGGAAACGCTATGGGAAGTGGAATTTGTTGTTTTACAAGCACACCAGGGTGCGCAGTTGTTAAACTGGGTACTTCAGCTGTAGCACAACTGTCGTTCATTTCTAACCCCACTACTTAGTCTTTCTACTTTAGTTTTTTTTTTTTTTTAAATAAGTCTTGACCAATTCCTAGTGTCACGTTAGGTCCGTGTCTGGGTAAGAAAATAATAGGGGGCTTGTGTTCTGGGTGGTATAAAGATAAGGCAGTCTTGCTTTAATCGAAGTGTCAGAAGGCTCAGTCACTTTCACTGGCCTCATTAGCAGCCATGCATTACAGAACACCAGTGTCATTGCTCCTGTCTGCTTCTCCAAACTGCCAGTCTCCTAAAAATTATCTACTGTTTGGGTAATATGTGATAAATAATAAAGCCGCTGTAGAGATTTAACTAAAAGCCAACACTGTAATTGTGACAAACTCAACAAACAGAGTGTGCAAACAGAATGACAGACTCTGGTATTACGGATGTACTTTAGCCCCTTGTTACCTGGGCCTGCCCCCCGCTCTCACCAATATGCCCCACTTCACATGGGAAAGGCGTAACGTTACAGTGACAAATCAATTCTTCCACCCCCTGAGCTCTCCTCCTCTCCCACTGTAAAAGGGATTACCTATAATCCACACATATCTGGACGCCTGCTATCTTCACAATAATAAGTCCTCCAGGCTCCTGTGGCACTGAGCCACCGCTGTGACGACTTTCAGGACGAGCACCACAAGAACAAAGTGCACCAGTCAAAAAACACAACTCTGTTCTGTTTGTGTAAACTCGGGACACAGTTTGACGTGCTAGATTAGACAAACGGGGTAAATGACACAAGATGACACCTGCCATTAGGACGAATTAACAATTTCAATGTAAGCATTGTTTAAGTTTTTGTTTTGTTTGTTTTGTTTTGTTGTGACAGGACAGTGGAGTAGTGAGAACAACAATAACACACACACACACACATTTGGATTTTATGGTAACTGTTGCACATAAACAGTTGATGATCAGGTTATTACTGAATAGTTTTTTGTGTTTTGTTTTTTTGTATTGTCTTTATTTCTATTTATTTGTTTTACTGCACTATGTTGGTTCTCTTAGGAAGACCTTCGCTCTAAACTTGAACATTATTTGGATTTTAATTGTAATTTACATTTAATTGAATATTGTAACAAATGACCTTGAAGCCTCAGACCCGTGCCGATGTTTTTTCAATTTCAATTCAATTCAGTTTTATTTGTACAGCCCAGTATCACAACAAAAGTCGCCTCAAAGGGCTTCACAAACAGTTAATCAAACATAAACACACAATCAGACTTAACACACAATCAGCACAAACAATAACTACACTCAACTAAACAGACCCAGGACACTCCTGTCCTTAGACCCTCCTTCTCGGTAAGGAAAAACTCCTAAAAAAACCCAGATGTTATTTCTATTACTCTCTGTCTGTATGTGGCAAATAACGCAGCAATATTGCACTACATGCCTAAAGCAAATTTCCATTCAGTGGACAATAAAGTTGACCTTATCTTATCTAGATATTCAGCAATGTGTCAGTCTGGATTTGAACCCACAACAGTGAGTATACAAAACATGCTCATGCTAAACAGGCAGAGCCATTCGCTCTAACCTGAAGATGGCAGATCAATCCTACCAGCACCGCATACTGCCGTTGTGTCCTTGGGCAAGACACTTCACCGTAATGTGATTGTGTTTGGTGGTGGTCGGGGAGGACCTGGCTGCAGAATGCCTTTGAGTTGATATTATTATTATGACAGTTGAAAGAAAAAGTATTGGCACACTTCTGCATGATTTGAAATGTGATGTGATCTTCATCTAAGTCACAACAACAGACAAACACAGTCTGCTTAAACTAATGCCGTAAAAAAATGACATTTTTTCATGTTTTTATTTAGCATTTATGTAAACATTAACAGTACAGGGTAGAAAATGTGAAGTATGTGAACCTTTGGATTTAATAACTGGTTGACCCTTCTTTGGCAGCAGTAACCTCAACCAAATGTTTTCTGTAGTAAAGATCAGACCTGCACAAAGCTCAGGAGGAATTTCGGACCATTCCTCTTTACAAAACTGTTTAAGTTCAGCAATATTCTTGGGGTGCCTGGTGTGAATCGCTCTTTTGAGGTCATGCCACTGCATCTCAGTCAGGTTGAGGTCAAGACTCTGACTGGGCCACTCCATTAGGTGTATTTTCTTCTGTTGAAGCCATTCTGTTGTTGATTTGCTTCTATGTTTTGATTCAGTGCCCTGTTGCATCGCCCATCCTCTGTTGAGCTTCAGCTTCTGTTGAGGGTTTATTGGTCAGGGCCACTTTAAGCCACTCCTCAAATCTTCTCACACTGATTGGACCCCAGGTTGGTCGACACCTAAATCCAATTAGCTCTTTAAGAGGTCATTAGCCTAGGGCTGTTAGCCTTTTTCAATCCTGCACTGTAAATGTTTAAATAAATGTTCAATAAGCACATGAAAACTATTTTTTGCAGCATTAGTTTAAGCAGACTGTGTTTGTCTTTGTTGTGACTTAGATGAAGATCAGACCACATTTTATGACCAAATCATGCAGAAATCTAAGTATTCCCAAGGGGTGCCAATACTTTTTCTTTCAACTGTATATGGTAGCGATTACAGTTAAAATACTAATAGCATACAGTTTTAGGAAAGGTTTGTGGAAAAAACAATACATTGAGACTTTTGAAAGCTCATCAAGGCCACTTGTATTAATGGAAGATAATTTTTCATTTAGAAAAAGGGACGTTGCTATTGGCTGTTTGTCTACTCGACCAGTCACCCGTCAGTCAGTGGCACTTGGAAAGAGACTATTGCAGTGCTTACTGTACCTGTTTCCCACAGAGGAAAGGTAAAAATAAAAAATATACATCAGATAACAGAGTGACTGTCAGTTTATAAAACTGAGTGAGTGAGTCCATGTGACAACAGCACAGCACCACAGTGATGCATGACTCCATCTAGTGGTGTGAAGTGAAATAACAAGCTCTTTCAGATGTGGGAGATTTTGGAGTACAGCGGTTGCTGTTCTCAGCATTAGAGATTAGTTTTATACTGGCAGATCACACAGTCACTGTGTTACAATGACGGGTGCTCGGCCTTCATGCTTATACTTTAAAATCTTGGAAAATCTAAAGCACTCTTAGAGGAGAGGAGAGATAGGGTGATTGTCATTTGCCAGGATCCGTGGCTGCGCCACTTTGGAGTGATCCACATCATCAGTGCTTCTCTAAGTAAAGTAAAGTAAATTACTACTGTGCCCCACTTTGCAGCAAACAAAAAGATAGAGACACATATTAAAAAGCACATTTTAGGCTCCGCTGAAGGAGGGAAGTAGGCTATGCTCATAATAGTCTAATAGTCTAATAGTCTAATAGTTTTTCTAGTTTGTTCTGATTATTTAGTTTTAACTTATATTGCTGTTATTATACAGTATCATTATGTTGATACACATTTTGTTATAGGCATACATTGTACCTATTAAAAATGTATAATGGTTTGTTAAATATGACATAAGCCTATTTTCTTGTAAGATTTTGTTTTTAATCAGACCAAAATGGAGAGACAAATACACATATTCTGCAGTTTGACCACTCTCCACATAAAGAAGCTGGTTTTATTATAGATCCACATTTTAAATGTGCAAGATTTGATCATGTGATACTACGCAGCTGCTGCTTTTGTTCCAAAAGTGCTCACATGAGGCGTTAGCAGGACACTCAGCTTTGTTTTGGAGGGGCCGACTCCGCAGGAAGGCTTCCAAGCTGCTCTGGTGGAGGGATCCTGGTAATTAGGAAACACCCACAGTGTTTCCTATGGGCCTCTCTCCTCTGTGTGTGGGGCTAACAGCTGAGGATTCAAGGCTTTGGGAGGCAAATCTGGAGAATTGAGATTCACCCTACATGTCTATGTTCCAGACGGCAATTGGGTTACTTGCATTTTTTTTTTACTACAACATTTGTAGAAAACGCTGTAGAAAATATGCAATGTTCACACTGCAGGTAAAAGTGGCCCAAATCTGACTTTTTTGCCCATATGTGACCCCTATCAGATTTTTTTGAGATAGTGTGAACAACACAAATCAGATTTTTTTAAATGTGACACAGGCCACTTTCATATGTGCTCCTAAATCAGATACGTATCTGATCTTTTACAGTGTGACTGCAGTCTGAACAGCCAAGTCCCATTTCACCTGACTTTTATGTCACTGAAATGCAAAAGACAGCCCAATTCTGTTCTGGAGGAGGCGGAAACTGGAGAGATTAAATGATGAGCAAGCCTGGCATGCAGACAACGTTGATGGACCCAGTCAGTAAAGAAATACGTTTAAAACCTAATTTGTATTCAAGGTGACAATCTGTTGAAGCTAAACTTGAGGGGTCATATTGTAACTGTACTGAGGAGAAATGCAAAGAGAAATAAGATGAGAAATATTAAGAAATTAGGACTGAGGAGTGTCACTGACAGATGTACTCAAATATCTTCCGCAATATCCTGAACTTATGGATAAACTGTCAGTGAAGCCTCTCACATCCCACCACTCCACGCTCCATCAGGTCTTTTTTTGCATATGCAGGTCACTCTAGGGCTGGAAACGGTTCACACACCAGACTCATAGAGGTCACACTTAAAATGTAATGTGAACAGCCACGCAAAAAAATCATATTTGAGCAAAAAATCAGAATTGAGTATTAAGAGTAATAAGTATTAAGCCTTAATCTCAACCAAGTGCTAATACATACTATCCATGTTGCTTGGTTAAAAAGCCACAACCCTTTGATACCACATGACAAGTATGTCGTGTGTAGATGTATAGCTTGTCACGTTGCCACTGCAGCAGAGTGAACTTTGGTATTACTCGCTCCTCTGTTGCTGTACTTGGATATTGATTTATAGTTGGTACAAGTCAACACTCTAATTGCGCCACACAGACAGACACAAACAACCAACCTCCAGGCTCTCATTCCCATGTGATGCAGCCTCTGAGTAAGCCTCATATTTATATCCACTGTCAGTGCGGGGCCGGGACACTGCTGCCTCATAAATCTGGCCCTGCTTAGCCAGCACAAATTTCCTCCTCATTAGAGTGCCACTGTCTGTACAAGTACATGTGTGTCAGAGTCATATCAATCAACCCGGAGTCTACACCACACACCCACACCTGACTTTAGCAATTCAGATCTCGAACAATTTGTGTTTAACTGAGATTTAATGTATTTAACCCTCAAGGGGCCACCGGTGCAGAATTAAACTAGTTTTTTGTATATAAGCGTGTATAAATGTGATCAAATATTGAAATAACTTTTTGCTAGTAAAGCTGATCTGTACTTACTTGGGAAAAGCTTGAAAATCAAAGCAAACAATACTACCCTGTGAAATTCATATTAAAACAACACTATGTAGTATTTAGCCTTTGTTAGCAACACAAAGCTAACAGATAAAAGAGCCGAGTCCTTGGCAGTGACGGCAGTTTGAGCTCTGAAATAATCACTGTCTATTTGAACAAACGCGCAGCTAAACTACGCACCTGCATACGTCCAAGGGGGGTGCTTGGGTGTGAGAAACCGCTCTGGACATCTTACTAGGGGCCTCCTAGTAGCATGGCGGGAGGTTTATGGTTAGGGTTAGAAAAATGAGAAAAGTACAACAACCTGGCGCTCCTTAAGATTTCAGGAAAGTATGTGAGTATCTATCTAAGTATCTAGGTTCCCCAAGTATGTTTCCCAGTCCACTGAAACCAGAGATGATAAGTACTGGAGAATGTAAGTCCTGATGTTCCCTAACCCCCACCTAATTTATCTACAGCAAGTTTTAGGTTTCTTAAAATCAGGCACTAAAAAGTCACTCACAGTCTCCACTCTGGCCCCTGAAATACTCTGCTGAGGTGGTGCTATTCCCCCATGGAATAAACTGTAGATGCTGAAGTTAACACTTGTCCAGTATTTGGTACCTTTTTGGTACTTTGTCATTGAAAATATTTAATAATTTAATGTTAATTTTGTGTTAACACAAAGGTTGCAAATTGTACCAAATTTGGTCAGGGTTAACATTTTTATTGAAGTTTCAAATTTCAGTCTGGTTTGTCAGTTCACTTCTATAATACACTGTGTACTAACAGTTGTTACACCATTTTGGTCCCATTGACTTCCATTAAAACTTTAAAACGAACTGTAAGGGTACAATAAAATTGTACTTTACAGGTGACTACTATTTTAATATAAGCTTAGGGTTTCAAACTAACTTTTTTTTCACAATTATCCATCTAAGAGCTCTTGTAGCTACTGTTTCAGTGATGTTGGTTTCTCTTGCATTGCCAAGTACTGCACTGGGTGTGGGTGTATGTGTTTGGGGGTGGGGTAAAGTGGAGAGGAGTATGAAGAGAGACAAAAATTGTATTCAGTTATCACCTGTCTCTCTCTCCCTCTCTCTCTAACACCTGAGCCCTTGACTTAAAATCAGACACACGCTTTTAGAGGCACTCACACTCTGATGTGTGAAATGATAAAAATGTCATTGTTATGATGATGAGAATATTTTAGTCGAGGTTACTAAAATATTTGAGTTATTAAAAGAGGGGAAAATATATAATAATAAAATAATAATATAAATAATATAATTGCCTAGAGTGTGACAGGGAGAGTCATCAAGATAACTCCTAACACCTAACCTTAATGTTCTTCAGGGAACATAGGGCTGACCCCCTCTGTAAGCAGCTAGCAAAAAGCTAACTTAAAAACGGTTTTGTATTTTGTTTGTTGGTTTTCTGTGTGTCATTACTTTATTTCTAAAATAAAAAAAGTATGGTTGTCAGAGTTAGGCTTCTGGAGAAAGAGAGAGCAAAAGATACATTGTGCTGTTTTAATTAAAAATACTAGGAGTCATATGAAAACTTTATTGATCAGTTTAAGGTAGCCTCTTGCTCGCTAATTATTAGCATTAGCCGCACAAAATGAGAGGTGAACTCTATCAGCAAGCTATCAATCCACCAACATAACATGGACAATGTTTTAGCATTATTACATAGTAATTTAAGTGCCATAAAAAAGACGTGTGCAGCTAAATTATGTCATGTTCTTGTGATTAACAGCCATATTTCAAGAAGAAACCATGCTAAATGTATTTTTTCAACATCAGAGGTCTACACTGTATGAAATACAACCATACCAAATTACATTACATTATGAGCCCATATATACAGTAATAACAATGGCAAACTGCTGTAGCTGTAATCATTTTAATGTTAGAACCTGCCCACTATAGTAGTATAAAAGTATATGCTAGTAGCTGAAGGATTGCCTCTGCCCTCTTATTCCTGCACTTAATTTCATGCACAGAGGTCAGAAGAAACACAAGCCACCTGAGAGATATCTACCATATTGTACCACTTGAAGAAAACATGCTGTTATTTAACTGTATGGATATTTTCAACCTCAGACCTACTGCTGCAAAAGCCTTGAAAATGCAAAACATGAATAAAAAGATTTAGTCCATCAAAGGTAAAAGGATCAATTTAAATGGAACAGAACATCTTTACATCCAAAAAAACATTGCTTTGGCATAGAGGGTTAATGCATTCCCTCCTTTAGAATAATATAGATGCTACACTGAAAACACATTCCCCTTCCATCTCACTGCATGAGACAGATACAAACCCACTGCCTTTATGTGCATTTGACTGTGACGCTGGTTATTTTGCAGTTTTTTTTTCTCTCCTGGCTAGTGTTGCCCTGTGGGTGGATACAGCCCATCTTTGAAGCGCCAACTCGAGCCACAGGGAGGTCTGCTATGAAACAGGCTCAATCTGTCGGCTCCTCTCCACCTCCCACTCTGAGCCGGGCCCTTCAGTCAGGCTTCACACGCCGCTCTCGGGGGAGACGTGGATGTCAGAGACGGCAGGTGTGAAGGAAGATTAGAAAGGCGAGTGCGAGCAGAATGGAGGGGCGGTGATAATAGGGAGGAGAGTGAAGACAACATGCTGATGGTAGGAACTCTGTTTTTGCTCCACTTCCAGGTTATATTTAAGTTAATTGTGTGTGCCGGCGCATCAGCTGTGCACATACACCGCTAATAGCTTTTGTTTCTCCTCAGAGAGCGCTAGTCGTCAGACCCGTGTGATGGACAGCCTGGGCGGTTGGCAGTGAAGACGCAGAAGGATCCCAGGCTATCCACTCCTCAGAGCTGCAATTATCTGGCAGCAGCAGCCTCACACCATGGGCGTGCATGAGAATGAGCCCCAGGCCCAGCCTCAGCGTCTGGCACTGTCTCTTTGGAGAAGCACACAGAGTACACAGAGCAGGCTGGAGAACGCAGGCGGCGGTGGACCAACTCTGAGGTTCACCCAGGCAGAGGGACACTGTTGGCTTCAAATAGACTACCGTCATCATGGACATCCTCACAAATGTGCATGCCCAAATTAGTTATTTTAGTTATGGCAAGTAAAAAATAAAAAGCCTTACACCTCAGTCGCTTTGGACAGGTAATCAGCCCATTTGCTAAAGGGCTGATTACATGACAACAGGTTTTGCAGAAAACACCATGATTATGTTGCAGAGAAGGCTGGCACTCTACCTCATGAATAAGCTAACTTTTGAAAATGTTTGCAGTAGAAGCTCTGCAGTTGTGTAGATGTGTCTTCTCTGACAATGATGACGTAAAGCCCTGTGCTAATCAGCTACTGGCTGTCATTTGGCTGCTGACTGGGCAGACCAAAAATCATAGGATTAAAAAGTAAAAGTTGTTGGCCAGAGCTATGAATTCTTCTGCTGTGTAATGACTTTGTCAGCAGGGAGCACAGCGACCCTTGCTGGCCTGATTGGCTTAAAGCAGAGCTCTGCTCATTTCTTTGCTGTTTTGTCTCATTTTCCTCTATAGAGCTCCTACATTTTGAAGTAAAGCACTATCGTAAACACTCACAAGTCCAGTTGACGCTTATTGTGATCCCTCACTCGGCTTTACTTCTGTTTTCCCCTCTTCATATCCATGATTTGGCCATTCTGCCACAACAAAAATCAAGAAATAAAGCCATCGCTGGCCTGTTGTTTTGCTAATCGTGATGTGCCGATCTCTCGAGACTTTCATGACACCGGGTCGATGGCGGAACAGTTTATTTAAGTTAAAAACCTTACTGAGATTTGCTTTAATACAGATTCTTCATAGATTACAGTTTTCTTCACATTTGGGTGTTTCTGTGTGAACTTGACACTGGTCTAACCACTCTTGTCCCAAACTACATGCAGTGCACAGAGCCAAATTACTCACAGCTTCTGGAGATTTACCAAGCTGTCGCGCTAAATGCTATTAAATGTGGCTAGTAATCATAGTTTTACCAATAAATATATATGGTTATTAAATAACATTTTAAAAAGTTTGAAAAATGCAGTCCTTACATGGTAAATGTGCCTTACGCAGCCCTAGAAACGTTTCAAAGCTACACAGCAGTCTAGCTTTCTCTTTTAAACACAACAGACCAAAACCACAAAACACAAGCAGTGGCTCAACCCATAATGTGTCTTTGCAGGTCTAAAACTGTATGAGTATTTCAACAAACACTGGACTAATGCTTTGCCTGTTTAGTACTGAGAGTAGTTGCATGCCTCTCCTGGCTCAATCGGAGTACAGTATATGCATGCAGCAGTAGACCAACAACAAACCGCATTATCCAGGTGCTCCTCTCCAAATAAGAGGAATTAGAACCTACCCTTTGTCAGATGTTAAAGCAGAACTCAGTAACATTTTTACCTTAAATAAACTGGTTCGGAGTCAGTGTGATGGATAAATGAGTTGTGATGATGCTGGTGTCTCTAGGGCAAAAATGACACTTACAAGTATGAGCACCGCCGACCCAGTGTCATGGGAGTTTTGGGTCTCGCGAAAAAGTGGCACATTGCAGTTAGCAAAACAACAAGCTAGCGATGGCTTTAATTCTCAATTTTTGTCATGACAGAGTGGCCTAATGGCAGAAATACGAATACATGGAGAAGAAAACTAAAGTAAAGCCAACTGGTCAACTGATGAGTATTTACGATAGTGCTCTATTCCAAAATATAGGGGGAGCTCCATAGTGGAAAATGAGGCAAAAACAGCAAAGAAAAAAGCAAAGATACAGAGTTCCACTTTAATCATTATATACAAACATCATATTCAAATTAATAATATCATAAAATAAAATCATTTACAAAAAAGATGTATAATTTTCTGCAATTGCAGTTATGTGCTGCAGTTAACCAGCAATTATTATAAATCAACGAAAAACAGCTAACAAGTCCTGAAGTTATTTTAATGAACAAATTACATTTATTAATAAGTTATTTTTATTTTACTAAACACAGTTTACACCTGCACATATACACTTCAAATACACACTTCAGTTTCAGTTGTATAGCATTAAATTCAGGAGGGTTCAGGCACTTCTGATGGTACTTTAACTTCCTCAGTTTCTCTCATTGCAGGTAGATATATCTCTTTTGGCCTCCTATTTGCCCAGTACTGGTGACACCTGAATATAAGTGCTATGAGCAGTGCCTCTCTCATTGATCTGGCTGAAGATGTAGAACAGGGGAAAGATACAAGGTCCCCACAGCTGCTGGAGGAAAAGCCATTCTCATGATGACCAAACACAGCTGGCAGTTCTGACAGCCCGTCTCCATCGCCACGGTCCGACGCTCCGCTTGGGTGAGCCTAAAGAGTGAGGAGATGCTGTATCTAGGGTATACCCAATCAAGGGCATGAGCAAAGCAATGAACAACATTGTTGGAGCAATTCTAACCAGGATTAAGGTCTTAGTGTGAAGGGCGAGCAGGACAATTACTATTATACCAACTGAAGATAGAGTCAGACCAACCTTCATGACAGTTCTGGAGTACTGGGGCCTGTAGTGGTTAATGAGGAATACCACAGGGGATGAGGATGTCAAACAGAGAGCGGATGATGTCTAAGTATAATGGCCTCGTGCAGGTCAAAGCCCCGGCGGTAGAGGAACAACAGCAGAGGCATCGTGCCCAAAGCAAGCAGTGTGGAGCAGGCGGTCATCGTGATACTGAGGTTCATGTCCCCCCCTCACCATCAGACTCAGAGTGTTGGACAACAACCACAGATCAGCACCACCACAGCAGCCATCTCAGTCAACTGGAAGGTCTTGGCCAGACCAAAGGCAGGGGGGCATGATGTTGTGCTGGGTCACCACTGCTACCCCTTTGGGCTTCATGATATGAGCCTTAATCTTGGACACTCCATGGTACATCCCACAGAAACCATAAGAAATAACACAAAGCCAACTGAAGTCAGGCTGATTACTTTGTCCATTAGGCAGACAGGGCTGGAGGCAATCGTTGCACTAAAGCTGCCATTTCCACACAAATCTACAGCCAACAAGTCTGTCCTGTTGTCCATGCTTTTCTCAGAAGTGAGGCAGATCCCTGGGAATCAAAACAGTGACAATAGAGTTGACACAGTGACTGAACAGCTTCTGAAATATATACAAAAATACATTCCCATTCCTTCCCAGCTAAAGCTATATGCCAAAAGATATTAGAGATCCCAGTAGATATAGAGAAGCATAGACTAATCTGTCACTCACCTGTAACTTAAACACTATCACCTGCACCAACAAAACATATTGCACATGAGATTGTATTGCAGTAGTACAATCTTAAACCTTCAGCTTATACTGTTGTCTAATCTTTTACCAATAGGTAAAAAATTGCATGCTAAGGTTGGAGATCATAACTGATTTAAAAACTGGAAAACTACAGACACGAGGAGAGTTGATATTTAATCTTAAAATATTCTGAAGACACACAGAAGATGATTTGGGGGAGACCATGAGACCACACACCTCTTGTTGAAGAAACAATTTCACAAGATTCCACACAACACACAACTCACACACACAAGAAAAAATGTATTTGTCAAACATAAAGTGGTCCATGTGTGGTTATTGTGGCCATAGTTGTCTGTAAAGAATTTTCAATTTACCTTGTCACAAGCTTTTTTCAGCATCTAATGAGAATATTGTTTTGTTTTTGTTGTGATGTTTTGGATAGGTACTACGTAATAAATCCTGTTTCTCGTCTGGTTGCGAGTGCCTTGGTTAAGATTTTTAAGTCTGTATTCCAGGGTTAGGCTTAGGGTTAGGGTTAGGATTTTAGGAATTTTTTAGTCTAGAGACCAGGATTTGACCAGGGTTAGGGTCAGAAAGCACGTGCATTATTAAGAATGTGTATCCTCTACTTTTGAATGATGGTGGCAGTAATAGCAAGTTATTGTGACCAAAGTTGTTTATTAATGGTGATCTAAAGCAGCAAGAAGACACTGAAATGAACTCAAATCAGCAGTGTACACGGAACAGAGCGGTGTTTTCGAACACAGAAGAGGATTAAATCTTTTCTCCAAAGTTTATGGGACAAACTCGCATGAACGCATTGGCTGGGCATTGAATCAGTCAATCACTTATACAGAAACCACCGGACTACAGTAATTAATGAACACTTTTGCCTCACTAAAAAGAAGCATAAAGAGTTTAAATAAGATAACTTGCACATTTCTCCTCTTACAAAATATCACATGTAACTTAAGTCCAATGGAACTGGTTTCTGCACCTTTTGTTATTGTTAGCCATCAAGTTGTTAGATGACAAGTGAGCACCTTTGAAGTTATGTGCAGGCTTTTGTGTGCAAATTGGCATTAAATATTTTTTTCTCAGTGTGGAAGTTGAGCAGTTGCTATGTCTATGGCTTGGTGTTGATTCATGAGTACTGTGCGCTATAAACAATGCATTAGCCCCTCCGCCCAGAGTCACCACCAGCCATCACTGCTGTACTCGTAAGTGAGAGTGGGCAGTAGTTGGATGGACGTGTTTATTTGGTAATAATACAGTTATTGCAGCTGTGTTCATGTAAATTGGAATTTTTGAAGTTGTCTGGATTTCTTTAATTAATTTGTTGCGCATTTAAAAGGGTTTGGAAAATTAATCTGGAGCTTTGTTATTTAGTGTATTATAGAGAGATTTATGACTTTCATTGTGTGTCTAAGGTCATTTTCACACATGTTGGTGCGCTCTGTGGTACAGCCTCAGGACGTACTACTACACACTGCACTATAAGCCACGTTATAACCGTCAGCTGACCCACAAACTTGTTTTCATGACAACGGGCCTCGAGTGCTACATTTCAGAGTGTTAGGAAGCGCACCTGAACGCACCATCACACGCCTAATGCATGGCTTCCCCTCTCTGTGACCTGTCAAACTGTTTATGCGGACACATGCAGAGGCTATACCGTTTGCAAAACAGCGCTCTCAAGAAAAGAGGAGTTTAGCTCTGTGTGTTACAAAACTCAGTGCAGGACGTGGAGAGATTCTTCAATTGCCCCATGAAGCACGGACCTCTCAGGGGATACTACTTTATACACAGTGTGTGTTTGGCTGCTACTTCTTTTTATGCACGCTGAGAGGAATCGCTTACTGGACTGTAGCCTACTAATCCAGGTGGGTTTGCGTCCCACAAAATGACAGATAATAATTATCTAGCGTAACTGCTGGTGGTTGGCCTGAAGTCGGCAGCTTTCACACCACAGACACCGCTCCAGGGTGAGGCGAGAGGCTCTGGTGCTCCTGTTTAGAGCGGTCTGAGAGCGGCCGTTTAGTGTGCACCAGACTGTGGCTGCTGCGTTCACACTGACCCAAGCACACCGCACTCAGGTCCGAAAGCTTTTTTGCACCGACATAAACAGCGCCAGTGTGAAAACACCCTAGGAAGAAGTCTGCCTGTTGTTTTATTTCTAATTGATCTGGTTTTAAATCTGATGACTTAAAATTAGTTAAAACCCATTAAGATTAAAACACCTGAAAAAAAGCATACCCAGATTAAAATTAAAGCTGTTCTTGAACCCTTTGGAGTATATATAAAAGTGTGGGCTCTTTGTAAAAGTAACACTTTTTACACAGTTTTTACCACAGCAGTCAGATTTACTGTAAGTGGCAAAACACGCAAACACTGACAAACAGTTATACACTTTGGAATACAGAGAAATTAAAAGTTTTTTTCTTCATCTGGATTTTCTTTTCTTTCTTTTTTTTTTTTTTTTGGCAAAAATAAGGTTGCACAGAGCTGCAACTGGGAGTTATGGACTGAAACACACAATAGGCTCACAGACTGAGGTATTGACTATTCCCTGTTCAAATTTGAAAACAATATCTATAAAAATTAGCATTTACAACATGTTATTTATTTGATATATCGAGACATAATTCAAATGAACACTTTGGACACTCTATAAAAATATGCTATAACTCCTGAATACTTCAACTTACAGACATAAATGAGGGCTCTAATAAAAGGTAGCACTAAGAGGAATCATACTACGTGTTCAGATCCACAGTATTACTATGTATGTATTATAGAAATATAGTTATGGGTAAGTAGTTACAGGTAAGTATTTATTTGCTTGCAGGGTCAGTATCACCATACTTGTCAGTAACTGGAGTCATGGTGAATTTCCTGTTGTAGAGACCGTGTTTCTGTGTGGAGATGCTTTGTCTGCGCCCTTTTGATAGTTTATCAGGTTTAGACATCATTTTGGTGACAAAAAGAACACAAACGCTGCCTTTCTTACTGCTTTTGTATAATTTACACATTATGTGTGCATCATGCACAGAATAAATGCGAAAACAAAAGTTTGTTACACACTCCTGCTCTGCTCTGTGTGAATTATTTAGACATGCAATAAACCTCTGGAATCAGCACGGTGTCAGGTTTCCAGGATACAAACAGCCAAACAAAAGGTAGATTTTTCATCACGGCTGACCCTTTTGTGCTATAACTGTCTGCCAACAGACCATACACCCCTATATTTTGTAAAATAAAGTGTTAAATTGAAGCTAAGCGCTAACTGGAAATACTTCACTCAGTTGTTTACAGCCCCAATGCTCACTTCAGCGAGGAGGAGAACGTAAAGGCAGAATAAACATAAAGACTGTTTTCAAGATTGAAAGAATCAGTTGCAGTTTCTGAGCCTGTGTGGATCTAAAACATGTTTTGGACTTAATTATTTTACTGGATTCTATTCCCTGGACTGTTACGGACAGAATGAGACCATGATTGTTGTAATTTATCAATGTTTGGATGGCAGATAGCCTTTAAGGGTGAGTGACGTCAAATTTATAACTTTTGATGTGCATGCTGTCGTTGTTGCATCTCAGAATGGTTTATATTGCCAGAAAGACGAGACTCTAAGGTTTGTAATGATATGCAGCATGTCTATGTGGTCAAAGGAGGCAGTTGTGGACATAAGTGTGTATAAAAAAAACTGTGCAGAAAGATAAAGGGTTTTAAGATTACTGTAGAAATTTTGAGACTTTGAGTATTGCCTCCAGTAGAGTTGACAATTGATGGGATGACTGCTTTTAATTTTTTACGCTGAAATAAATGCTAATAATTTGCCTGACTTGTAATGAAATTTGTCAAATTATGAATTGTGTTTTTTTGTTTTTTGTTTTTGTTTTTCAGTATCATGTTCAGTTGATTTTTTTCTTCAGTTAATTCCTTTTGCATGTGCTCATGTGGGTCATATTTATCTAGATTTTTTTCTTCCAGTTTGTTTTCGAATTCTTGTTGCTGTTTCTTCTTGAATGTGAAATGTGATATTTTTCCACTGTAGTGCTTGGCGGACGATCCTGGATGGGGGCTTGCGCAATGTGTGACCAAGACAACCCCATTTTCTTCTCCTTATCTGGCTTTCAGCTGGCTTCTGCCGAGTTTGTTCCCACTGCCTTTTGCTTGAGACTTTATCTTGCCACTTGATGCTGAGGCTGTACCTGAGGCACCTGTTGATGAAGGTCTGTAGCTTGTGGTTTGCTATTTTGGTAGAGCACCAGGTTTTGCAGGCATATAGCAGAACGGACTGGTGTTAAAGGTTTTTGCTTTGGTATTATAATTGATTTGTTGGGATTTCCATACAGGTCTGAGCATAAGGAAAGCTACTGTAACTTTCCAGATCCTTGCACTGATATCCCTGTCTGCACCACCATCCTTGCTGATTACGCTGCCCAGGTAAATCTGAGCTTGTGGGCACCTCCTGGGCTCTGTCTTGCTGCTCTTTGGTGCATAAGATAGTACTAAAGCAGGGATTAGTGTTATGTTTACACTGAAATAACATTTAAGGAGTACTGTATTTTCCGGACTATAAGTTGCTCCGGAGTATAAGGCGCACTGGTAAAAAAAAATGCGTAATGAAGAAGAAAAAAAAACATATATAAAATGCACTGGACTATAAGTGCCACTTATTTAAAAATGTATTTCATAAAATCCAAGACAAAGAACAGACATTTAATCTAGAAAGGCAAGTTATTCAGCTACACAACAGCACACAGAACAAACCTGGGAGGCTGAATAGGTTAAATTAACACAACAAGCCAGCGAGTCCAAAGAAAGTTACCGGTAAAGAAGTTCCTGAGCTCTCCATCTTATTCTACATCACTGAATACTACTGAAGTCTAGAGCGCCCTCTGTAGACACTGTAGACGGTGATGTTCACTCTTTGATTCATGTTACATTTGATATATAAGTTGCACCGGACTATAAGTCACAGAACCAGTGAAACTATGATCCTAATATTTTTTTGTCTTTTCCCCTAAGAGTTGTGAAGATTGGGTTGCAACTTGCACTACAACATCCCACTTTCGAGAAGTGACCACCCAGCTATAACAAGATTCCTGTGGGAAAAAGAACTCAATGGAGGAACTATTCCTGGTTTTCACCAGCTTCAAAAGAAATACTTAGAAGCAGTATACCAGAAAGAAAAAGAAGCACTTAAGATGCATCTTGACTAAAAAACCTGTAGCTCTTATTTTCGATAAAACGCCGCATGTAGAAGTAAGATGTGTCCTTAATATTCTGATTGCTCCGCTTCAATAAATTCACACTGGCAGGATACTAGCCTATCTTACTGACACTGTTTTTCTAGAGGAATGCAATCATTCAGCTGTCTCAGTTGGCTGTGTCTGTATGAATTCTGCAAAGCCAGTGAAAATGTCAGTGTCTTTGAAACAGCTGCATATATGAAGAAAGCATACAAAGCTGCTTTGCAGTCATTTTTGACCAATTCAATAATGACTTTAATTTACGGCAAAAAACTACTTATAGGAAGGAAGGCAACTCTGGCCCCAAATCCATGTACAATACAGTGGAACTCTTGGTTCAGTAACATAAGTACAGAACAAAGATAGTTTGTAGTTTAAAGAGGCAGTAAAACATTTAGTTGATCTGTTACTCCATCTGATTTGTGGCAAACGCACATCTCAGTACGTGGAGAGGGGATTCCTATGGATTCCTACCTCGCTCAGATGGGTTCAGCCACCCTTAAAACTTCTGGTAAGGCTGATCTGGATGTTTTCTGGGATGGGTTACAGGAGAGACTTCCTGTACCACAGTAAGGGCTTTGACCAAATGTCATACAAATATGTCATCATAAACTGAGCAGATGCTGAACGAAGCCACAGCACATTCAAGTTTGTGTTGTCTAGTCGTCGGAGATCAGTTACAAACAATTACCTCAAAGCTTTGGCTTTTTTAATACCACAACCAAGGACTCACTAGTGGGGCTTTCAAAGAGATGAGGATAATTCTGAGGAGGATATGCAGGACTAGTCATATTTCGGCCTTTCACACTTTCTGACCCATCCTGATTAATGTTTGAAAAAGTATGTGAACCCTTTGGAATTACTTGGATGTCTGCATGATTTGGTCATAAAATGTGATCTGATATTCATCTAAATCACAACAAAGACAAACACAGTCTGCTTAAACTAATGTTGCAAAAAATAGTTTTCATGTGTTTATTGAACATTTATTTAAACATTCACAATGCAGGATTGAAAATGTATGTGAACCCCTAGGCTAATGACCTCTTCAAGAGCTAATTGGAGTTAGGTGTCAACCAACCTGGGGTCCAATCAGTGTGAGAAGATTGTAGGTGTGGGTTAAAGTGGCCCTGGCCAATAAAAAACACACCCCAGTTTTGAGTTTGCCATTCTGAAGAAGCATTACTTGATATGAACCATGCCTCACACAAAAGAGCTCTCAGAAAACCTACGAGTAAGATTTGTTGACTTTCATAAAGCTGGAAAGGGTTACAAAAGTATCTCTAAAAGTTTTGATGTTCATGAGTCTACGGTACAACAGATAAAATGGAGAAGGTTCAGCACTGATGCTACTCTCCCTAGGAGTGGTCGTCCTGTGAAAATGAGCACAGCACAGAACGCTCAATGAGGTGAAGAAGAATCCTAGAGTGTCAGCTAAAGACTTACAGAAATCTCTGGCACAAGCCAACATCTTTGTTGACAAATCTACAATGGGTAAAACATTAAACACGTATGGAGTTCATGGGAGGACACAACTGATGTCCAAAAAAATATTGCTGCACGTCTAATGTTTGCAAAAGAGGACCTGGATGTTCCACAGTTGCCTGGAAAATCCAGACTGATATGTCTCTGTATTATTATACAGAGAAATATCAGTCTGGTCACCACGCCGTCCGCAGTGGTTTACTCAAATCCAAACCGTACCGTGCATTTTGATTCGCTTATTTAAGTCACGTGTTCTTCGCGAGCAGCGTCTGCAACAACAACAATCAAGGTGGCGCACTGAGGAGTTTGTTTCATTCAGCGGTAAATTCCGTTTTAGAAGACCAAAAATATATCATATCGTATCCGCTGGTACAGCGGTGAGTCTGGTATTTCCAGGCAAGTTCCACAGCACTACTGGCAAAATATTCTGTGGACAGATGAAACCAAAGTTGAGTTGTTTGGAAGGAACTCACAACGCTATGTGTGGAGAAAAACAGGCACAGCACACCAACATCAAAATCCCATCCCCACTGTGAAGTACGGAGGAGGGAGCATCATGGTTTGGGGCTGCTTTGCTGCCTCAGGGCCTGGACAACTTGCTATAATCTACAGCAAAATTATTTCCCAAGTTTATCCAAACATTTTGCACGAAAACTTAAGACCATCTGTCCATCAACTGAAGCTCAACAGAGGATGGGCGATGCAACAGGACACTGAATCAAAACATAGAAGCAAATCAACAACAGAATGGCTTCAACAGAAGAAAATACACCTAATGGAGTGGCCCAGTCAGAGTCTTGACCTCAACCCGACTGAGATGCAGTGGCATGACCTCAAAAGAGTGATTCACACCAGGCACCCCAAGAATATTGCTGAACTTAAACAGTTTTGTAAAGAGGAATGGTCCAAAATTCCTCCTGAGCTTTGTGCAAGTCTGATCTTTACTACAGAAAACATTTGGTTGAGGTTATTGCTGCCAAAGAAGGGTCAACCAGTTATTAAATCCAAAGGTTCACATACTTTTTCTACCCTGTACTGTTAATGTTTACATAAATGTTCAATAAAAACTTGAAAACATATAATTTTTTTGCAGCCTTAGTTCAAGCAGGCTGTGTTTGTCTGTTGTTGTGACTTAGATGATGATCAAATCACATTTTATGATGAAATAGTGCAGAATTCCAAGTAATTCCAAAGGGTTCATATACTTTTTCTTTCAACTGTATATGTTTGTATTTCTAGATTTCTGTTATGAATACACCATGGACCAGATTTTCTTTTGAGTGCTAAATTGTGAGTGCAGTTTAAAAAATAGCTCAAGCAATTTGTGTGTGTTTGTGTTGCGTGTGCCGTAAAACTGACACTGTATGTAAATGAAAGTTTAGTGTGTATCTGAGTGTGAGCACAGCGCAGCAACCCACTGCAGTGGTGCTGCCTGTCAATCAACTGCAGCAGATGGAGAGATGAGTGTCTTCTTGTCTAGAGAGTCTAGTCTCTGTGATATACATGCTATGTTTTTAACAGCTGTATCAGGAAACAACAAAGTGAAAGGAAAGCATCTTAGTAGTTACAGTAGTATATAGTAGTTTGTATATAATAGTAAATATAGTAAATAGTAAAACTGGAGGGAAAAGTGTTGCAGGTAAAGTCTGTCTTTGTCTGTCTCACCACCTTTAAATCAACACATTTTTGTACATATCTTTGTGTGTCTCTTATTAGCTCTTATTTTCAACGGATCATTTGAAAAAGAGCAGCAGTCTTACCTCTGTCAAAGTTTTGTGCCTGCTTCTCCAACATGCTAAGTTTACAGATAGTTTTAGTTCCCTAGTCTTAGTCGTGAATCAGTTTCACTTATTTTTTTTCCCCACCTTATATTTTGAGCACTCTGGGAAAGTGTCCTGTTTTACATATTCATTCAGTCACAAGAGCAAAATCTCTGCTGCATTTATTTAACACCTGTGGGAGACGCTCACCTCAGGTGTGCCGGCTTGCAAGTGCACGCAAACCTTTGATAAATCTGGTCCCAAGTTCTTAATTTATAATGTCTTCTTTTTTTATTTTTGGTTAAAAATATGTTGCTGCTTTGATGAATGTCTCACATTTATTTATTCTTAAGCCATTTGAGCTACAGTAGCTCCGTCTAATGGATGGTCTTCACTCCCTGCAAGCATCACTTGTTGGGCCACTTTGTATAGATACTGACCCCTGCAGATCGAGAACACCCCACAAGAGCTGCAGTTTTGGAGATGCTCTGACCCAGTTGTCTCTAGCCGTCACAATTTGGACCTTGACAAACTCGCTCAAATCCATACTCCTGTCCTGCTTGAATACTTTGAGTCTCTCCTGGTTGGAATAATGTTCTGCCTGTCGGTGTATGTGTTTTTTCACTATTGTCCGACCATTCATCCCTAATTTTTTAATCATATGACTGTAAGATTCTTATTTTTGATCAACCAAAATCGACAGGGGTTTAAAATGAAATAATAAACATTAATAACTGCAATGCATGTAAATAAGCGCTGGCATTAACTCACCATACAACACAGAGCTAAACACGTCTGGCTCCTGCATCCAGCCCATATGGCATCACCAAACACACGCAGCACTGTCAGTATGGGCCTGTTGTTTGTTTGCCCAGCCCATTACTTACACTGGTGTAGTGTCTGTGCCCAGAACAAACACTATCTGGAGTGAAAGCATCTCCACCGGCTGAGGATGCTTGTTCTTACCGCCCATTTTCCCCAAGATCAACATGCAAACATTTTCACAGCTGCTCTCTGAGTGCACAGTGGTAGTCGCACTGATATGAATAAACCGTATTGCATTGTGATCAGGGACATGACTTTGCTTTAAATAGTCTTCCTTCTCTTAACAGTGGTGTATTATTTATATATTCTATTGCTAAAAGTGCGACTCGAGTTAGCAAGGCGAGTGCTCTGAAGGTCCTTGTAAATAGGCTGATCCGGTGAGCTCTTGATGTTCTGGTGAATCTGTGGTCCTTGAACTCTCATGAGCAAATAGGCTGCACTGAGAGACTGTTTACAAAGTGAGAACTGCTGTAATACTGATGTAGTAACTTCCAGGAAGTGGACATACAGGTGCATTCTGTAAAATGTGTAGTGTATAGTTATGAGTGCTATGTTTTTAGTAGTGTATAATTGCATTCAAATAGCACTGTTTGCATGTGTCTGTAAAAAAACAAACAAAAAAAAAAAAAAACTGGAAGATTCCACAGGTCTGAAGAAATCTATAACTGCAGGCAGCACTACATGTTGAACTTCACTGACAATGGGCTTCTGTAAATAAACTCTGTAACACTTAAGTGGCTTACTCAAATATTTATCAATGAATAATAATCATCCATGCTACATTATCACAATGAATAAAATGAACAGGACAGCTTTTTCCCTGCAGAAGGCTGCAAGCTAAGGTAAGCTAATTGTAGCACACTAGCATCACAGATGTAGGAAGCATGCTGAATAGTTTTCTGATTAAAAGTTCCATATACAGTAATTGAATGTTTACCAGGAGCTGTATGGCAGATTGTGAAGCACGTGTGGAGCACACGGCTGACTAGAGCGCCTCTTTGATTCAACATTCAATCAGACAAACCTAAATCTGGTTGTGTCTGACTACATCCAACAGCGCAGAACACACCAAACCAATCTTGTCGCAGACCTCCCTTTTCTGTCCAACCGTACCAGACGGGCGATTATTGGCCCAGTGTGTCCCAGCCTTAAAAGTCTTGGACTTGTCTTGTTGTCTGTCCACTTTAACTTCTGGTTGAGTTCTGCCTGTTGAAAACATTTATCACGACAAACGACTTGTTCTTGTTCAAACAGAGAGTGCCTCTGTCTAAATAGCCTGCTCTTTGTCCTCAGCACCTGAATTGTAGCTGCTGTGTGTTGTGTGGACAGAGCTGACACTTAGCACACACAAACGCACATAGCAACTCCTGCCTCTCTGTGTGCTCTGCTAATATTTACTCAGCCAGCCTCAGCACTGCGCTATTGAGTTTGACCATTCAAAATAATGTTTGACTAGCATTAGAACAACAGCAGGAGAGCAGTGTCTGGGCAGTGAGGCCAGTGGCCCTCAGGCTGAGGCCAGAGAGACCAGGGGGTGTGCCACAGGAGCTATTGATTAAAGGAAACACGGAGCTTTGAGAATGTTTAGTTGTTTCTGTAATAGACCATTATACAGTAGGTAATATGTAGACCGTTTAAGCATTAGTTCCTAATACATGCGCATAATGTAGCAATGGAAGCTAAGCAGAACACATATTCAAAGGACAAGAGGGAATTTTGCATACAAGATGATTTTGAGAAATGCCAACCAAATAACTATATGTGTGTGCTGTAAGTGAGTTGCAGATTTTGGCAAATTAATTGATGCAAATCCCAATATTTGAAGAATGTGACATTACACTGTTGACAACTGCTATGTGAGCAGGCAGAGAACGTGCAAGTGCACCCTTTTGAGTTTTTACAGTCTGCTTTTAATGTTGCTCAGTCTCATCTGCAGTCACTACAATTGGTCTTAAATACAGAGAAAACCAAAGTGATGGTACTTTCACGTAAACATGATGGTACCATGGTAAACCAATAGAATTAGTTGATAGCTACAAGTACCTTGGTTTGGCACTTGATACAGAGCTTTCTTTTAAAGTGCATATTGCCAGTTTGGTACCCAAACTAAAAGTGAAGCTCAGGTTTTACTTTAGAAATAAATCTTGCTTTTCACTCAGAGCTTGCAAACGTCTTGTAGCAGCTATATTTTTATCTTATCTATCCTTGATTATAGAGATGTTCTGTACATGAGTGCCTTGTCCGCTTGTCTTCAATCACTGAATACAGTATATCATTGTGCTCTGAGGTTTGTGACTGGCTGTAGTCGCCTCTGAGTGCGCGGAGGTTCACTCACTGAATGACTTTGGTCTATAAGGCTCTGCTTGGCTTGGCTTCTTCATACCTTTGCTGTCTTCTTCAGAGAACCAACCAAGAACCAGCCATTATGCCTTGCGCTCAAGAGACATTTATCACTTGCATGATTTTCGTGTTAGTACTGAATTTTGGAGACAAGCCTTCAGTTTTTCTGGTCCCTCTGCTTGGAACTCTCTCCAAGTTGAACTGAAAATGTCTGAACTTGTTTCATTTAGAACTTTCTATTGCTTTCTATATAGCAGACAAAAAGAGTCCTTCAGTCAGCTCCTGTGTTTTTAATTTTTTACTGCAACCTAGTGCACCTTGTATCATTTGCACTTTAACATCTCTTGTATGTATGTCTATATATCATGTATTGTTTACTATCTATTGCACTTTATAACATCAAATTGTTTTGCTGCCCTTTAATTTTAATATAGTATATTATTATATACATTGTTATAATGTTTTGTGATGAATGCTGCTGACCTTCTTGGCCAGGTCACCCTTGTAAAAAAGATTCTGATCTCAATGGGTTTTTTACCTGGTTAAATAAAGGTTTAATTAAAAAAATAGAAAAAAAAAGTGACCAGTACTTAGATGTGCTAACAGCCTGACGAAGCCACACATTCAGAAATTGTTTTATTACCTGTGCTTCCTCATCAAAGACTGAGATCTGCTGGGTGAGATAAGCAGACATCCCCAGAAAGTTTGTCCATAATAAATCTTGGTATCGCATAAATGTGGACATAACCTGTGCTCTTTCCATGGAAGTGACTGACTTGCACAACAGTTGGATGTAGAATTGGTAGTAGACGCAGCAGTGAAACATTAGCCTGAGTTTGTGTACACACAGTTGACTGTTTATTCTGAGTGAAGAGCCAGCAGTTCACTGTCCAGAGTCCTGTCAATGAGGACTATAAAGGCGGTCATAAAGGACCACAATGAGTTAATCAATGTCTCATGTTTGCCAAAGAGCTATATGACTCAACAAGTTCCTCAATCTGAAACAGAGGAAGTATTGTTTTGTTATATATTACTCATACTGAAGACACTGCCCAACAATGTACATGCACTTTCACTGATTCTGCTGCAGGTTGGAGATAAACAAAGATGCCTGAGACCTTGTATGTGCTAGCTAGACACCAACTCTGTCTGTGAATGTATTGCATGTTGTAGCCTACTTAAAATATATTGCCTACTGCAGACTTACAGACCATGAGTTCTCGTAAGCCGGCATATTGATACCTTTATAGGAATGTGTGAAGAATATTATCAGAGCTACTCTTGAGCCTTCTTTTTAGCGTATTCAGTGGGTGCCTCCTGGTACCCGTGCATCCTGTAGCCTCCAGCCTCCAGCCTCGTTTGTAGCTGCAAATGAGCAGGTAGGGGTGTGGTCCACAATGAAAAACCCACCTGTCCTCAGTCTATCACATCTTGCCCACTGTCTATTGCACATAACACGGCAGAAAAGACACACAAGCTATGCACACTGACAATGACAATACTAATACTGTATGTTGTCTTTGTTTTTGTAGTAACATTATAAAGTTAAACCACTGCACAAACACAAAGGATGCCCTAGTGTGCAAAGAAAAAGAGTATTTTAACCTAGGACTATAAATAGCCATTTTGACAGCGTACTTCTGCATTAGTCCTACAAATTAATATTTACTTTTGTTATGATTTATTATTATAAAATTTACCAAACTCAAACAGATGAATGAGATGATGCACAGACCCTTTCTCTCTGACCAGTGCTGTGTGCATTTGGACTCACGCACGTTGTCTAATTTTGAGTGTAATTTTGTGCATTATCATATCTGAGCGTACATTTAGGCATTACCTGCAAGTTTTATTCAATTATACTAATGCGTTTTTGACACGATTGCTTTTCTATTGGAATATATGGCCGGTAGATCTCGTTAATGGCCTGAATTTTCATACACTGCCGGCCAAACTGACCACCAAAATAAAAAGTCTAGCAGATTCAGAACCTGTCAAAAAACAAGCAAAAGTACCACGCTTGAGCCAAAGCCAGACAACACAACGCTAGAAATCAGATTCTGACATACAATAACTACTGTAATAAGTACTTGATCAGTGAAATGTAAAGAAAACTAGAGGCAGTATATACAGGAAATGTAGATATGAAGTGGATATATGATTTACATTCACTTCTTGCAATTATTTTTCTTTTATTGCATTACTTTATAGCATTTATGGACATGTTTTTTTCTCACTGTAGTAACAAATTTGAACCGGGGCACCCACCCATGCCTCCCCTGCCAAAGAGTAGGAGGTCCCGGGGCGCTACTCCTGAGAGGTTTTCCAGCGGGATTGAAGTGAATGTCAAATGTGGAGAACAAATTTATCAATGAGGACAATAAAATATACCTTAACCTTATGCTTTTTCCAGGCTTTTTGAAATAGTTTAGGACACCTTTGCATTAGTATTTCACTTTTTGTTACTTAAAAAACGTTTGTGGAGCAGTTATTTTGACTTTGCAGAGAACGCTTGGATTAGGTGTCTGTCGCCCCCTGCTGAAAACTGTGGGGAATGGGCAGAGCTTAAAGTGGATATTTAGAACAACTATTAGGAACATGACGCTAACAGATAGATAAATGAGCTGACTGCTTCTTAGTGACGGCGATTTAAGCGCTGAAATTATCAGAATTAGTTAGATGATAGTGTCTGAGCTTTAGAAACACGCAGGAGCACTTCCTGGTTTCACGAGTCTATGCAAAGCTATAATCAATAAACTAAAAACTTGACCACAAAGGAAAATATTTTTATATCCACACCATATTAAAATATTGACATGACATTAGTACAGAAACTACACCAGTAATGAAAATATGTTAGTTCTCAGCTGGTCTGATTTACAACGCATGTATTAAAAATCTCTTTCACCATTTCATGTAATTAAAACATTATCTCAATATTCAACCTCTCCATGACCAGGTTTTACAGTCCTGACCCTCCACTGAAAAAAATAACATCAATGAAAGTGTTGCAGACGCCAAAATGAGCTTCTGCCTTGAATCACAGTGGGTTTTATGCAAAGGATTGAGTGACTGGGAAAAGGAAGCAGAGCTGTGAGAAATACAAACATTACTAATCCAAAAGAGCATCTCTCATGGTGAGTGCTGCCATCTGGTGGTAAGACATATATTCACAGATCAGAAAAGTGAAAGTGTGTTGGAAGCAGATGTGGTAAATCTATACTCAACAATTTGGGTTAAAAGTATTGAGTGTAAAGTTTATGTAAGTAGAAAGTACCTATTGCTATTACCACTACTTCTACTACTACTTAATACCATTACAACTACTATTAGTATTTTGTTTCATTTATGCATGTCTGAGTAATCCTGTATGCTGAGTCCATCCATTTCTCAAGACTGAAAAAAGGACAAAAAAGAAACCAGGAAGTGCTCTTGCGCGTTTCTAAACTCATTCCAATCATTTTAGAGCTAAAATTTCTGCTATGCTCTATTTTCCATGCATATACATTATTTAAGTTATATGCAAAAAAGCCTGAAAAAAATATAATATAGAACTTTTAGCACAGGTTTTTCTAATGAATAATAATAATATAGTTATATTCTGGCCCTGGCGTGGTCCACATCAAATTTAACTTGGCAAACAAACCAAGGAAGCCATAAATAGATCAATTATTCAGATGAACAAATGCTGAAAGTTTGGTATGTGTGGTTCTGTTTAGTAATTATAATCTTAGGATAAAAATGTTGAGCTCTGTTTCCACTTATGACAAATGTGTTAGAGTGGTACACCCACCTTTCAAGTATAATTACAAACTTTAACTAATTAAAGTGTTTCAGAAATGCTCATTATCTCAAGGTTGGAAATTAAAAGCAGGTGGTGAGCTGCCAGTCTGCGCCAATTACCAACTGATATTTTAGAGGGATTTTTTTTTCTTCTTCTTGTGGAATAGTAGTTTAATTTTTATCTCAGCTTTGGAAAAGCAATGGTAAATTGAAACTCAGGGGTGTCCAAACTATGGCTCATTGGTGAATGTGACCCGTGGACCATTTTTATCTTGGCCTTTGGGCCTTCTTCCAAATTTCCACAGGTAGTACTTTTGACTGCAGTGAAAAGTCACTCTCTATTATCCAGTGATTTAAGAAACAATCATTACGCGCGTACATGTCTTTCACCTCTTTCCTACCAGAGTGGCGTCTGCCCCCTAGAGGCACTGCAGTGGCGGCGAATCCTGAGTCTAGCCAGGGCTCAGTTATTATTCACACAGCAGTTATGTATACAGTTATTTATGGATATTAATAGCTCCATAATTTGTATGTGAGATGGACCTGGTATTGAAGAAAAAGAAAGAGTGGTTGGTATTGCCAAAGTAAATTTCAGCCATACTGTGCCACTCAGCTGGGGCAGTTAAAGCCCCGCAACCGGCAATGCATACTGTCATTGTGTCCTTGGGCAAGATACTTCACCCACCTGTAAGAATCTATCAGTGTGACTGTGTTTGGTGGTTGTCAGAGAGGCCGTAGGCGCAAAATGGCAGCCACGCTTCTGTCGGTCTGCCCCAGGGCAGCTGTGGCTACAGAAGTAACTCATCACCACAGAGTGTGACTGAGGAGTGACTGAATAACGCACCAAATTGTAAAGCGACGTTGAGAGTAGAAAAGCGCTATATAAGACCAATGCATTATTATTATTACTACTCCCAAGCCTGGATAAATGTGTGGTTGGTATGCTTAAGTACAAATGAGGGGCAGCTGAATGGGATTTGCTATTTGGTCAGGTGAAATCCATCATCTTTAGTGAGTGGCATATATTTTTCAGTATGTGGCACTCAGTGAAAAGAAAGTTTGGACTCCCTTGCTCTAGAGATTCAATGACAGACAACCATCTGCTCTCATTCATTCACTATGAGACTTTTAGATTCTCCATTTCATCAGTATACAGCTGCAATCAGAAATATTCAACCCCCCAAAGATTTTAGGTTTTCTCATATAATGATTTTTCCAGAAAACAAAAAGATCCTGGACCGACCTGGAGTGGCTTCTTCAGTGTTAAATCCAATTGAAAATCTTTAGTGGGGTTTAAAGAAGGCAGTTGCAGCACAGAAGCCATCAGACATCTCTAAGTTTGAGGCTTTCGCGCGTCAACAATGGGCTTGTTAGCACTTACCGAAAACCTTTGTTAGAAGTTATAGAAAGTGAAAAGATGCTCCACAAAGTCCTGAAGCAAAAGGCTGAAAATTACAGCCCATGGGCCTGTGTTAAAAGAGTCATAGTTTTCATTTGAACTTCCAATTTAAGTCAGCTTCTGTTGTCTGTGTAATGCTTATGTGCCCTAATGCAGTGGATTTTTTGTCATGTGTACCCCCTGGCTTTTTTTGCCAAACCATGACCATGACATTTTGCCACAAAGAACATTTTAAAAAGCAAAAAACTAACAAAAAAACAAAAACAAATATGTAGCAAAATCTAGTATTAAAATATAATTCCTTGTTGTTCTGGATCAAAGTTGGCCATCTCAAGTATCATTGAGGCACAAAATGAAATAATCAAATAACTCCATATAGCCCCTGCAAAGTGTTGACGTACCCCTAGGGGTCCCCGTACCCCAGGTTGGGAAACACTGCCCTGTAGCCGACATTCCAAACTCTCATTGTTGTGTGTGACCTCCTCAGCAGCAGAACCATCTCCCTCCAGCTTTAGTCTCTCCTGGTTGAACACATGCACTAGTTCTAGAAAAGTCAAAAGTCAGCACAAAGCATGCAAATCTAATGTCAGCCTTACCCAGTTATCCTTGAATCCACTGTGCCGTAGCGCCACCGCACTCCCGACAGCTGCAGAAACCGACGACACTGCCAGGAACACGAGGAACCGGTCCAACCCTCCGCGAGTGCTCATCCCTCCACACAACGCCTTCCAATATTTCTGTGGATACAAAACGCACAGCCTTATATTGTTCTTGGCAGGGCCCCTCCGTGTCCTGTTCGGTGTTGACAAGGAAGCGGATAAACAGCAATCATTTACAAATGTTTTTTTGGTTTTTTTTTACAGCTCCGATCGGCAACAGTTTTTCCGCCAAAGCTGACAGGCAAATAGTGTGAGTGTGGTTTCAGTGTTTTAATTGGTTTGCAGAGGGTAACGAGCCAGGTAAGATGACAATGGCTTGTTTTAACAGTTGGTGAGCGCCTGAGCCAGTGAGTCATTGGCCGGAATTACGACCAGATTAGTGTGTTGCTTTCTTCTGAATGCAAAAAAAAAAAATAAAAAAAAAAACAGAATGGCTTTGTGGGAATGACAGAAAATGCATGCCATAATCTATTTATAGTCTTTGTATTATATTTAGGCCGTGGCAGATGGTGAATCCCACTTCCTCAACAGGATTCTGTGGAGAGGAATTGAATGATATTGATAGGATTATAAACAAAATAACACACTATAGATCTTTTCAATGAGCTGTGTGCACATCTTGGATTTGGAAGTTAAGCAGACTACAATATATGTTCAATGGATCAAAGAACACCGCCGCCAACAATAGCTACTTCAACACAAACAAAACGGATTTGGCAACTGTCAGTGAGTGGGTAGAGAACATTAGCAAGAGGCTGCACAGTTGATATTTGCATTTAGGTCACACCAGATTAAGGCTACAAGTAGTCACTGAAAGCTGTTAGAACCTGTGTTTCCTCATCAAAGACACTGATAATAAATGTGACGAACCATGCCAACTGAGTACTGTACAAAGTATTTCATGGGCATTGTAGTTGCAATAAGATCATACATATCTATGGAAGGAAAAAAGTGTCCAATTTATCTTAAAAGGGATATATTATGCTTTTATTTATTCCTTTAAACAAATTTTGGTCGCTTCTAGAACAGTATTACATGTTTTATAATCCGGGCTTGACATTAACTCTAGCCAGTTTGTCTGGTGGGATTGTTTTTATTATTATTATTATTATTATTATTATTATTATTATTATTATTGATTTGTACTACTTTAGACCTGACTTTCTGCTTGTATGCTTATTATAAACCTATAATAAAGCATGAACAAAGAGGCAAAATCAAGCTCTTTAGAGGGTTTTAATTGAAAACATGAAAAAAAAAAAAAAAACAGCAAATCAAAACTATTCATCTAAAAATGTTTTTTTTTTTTTCTTTTTGATAATGATAAGTTGTTTTAAAAAGTACCTTTTCAGTGAACATTTGCAAAAGAATTGTAAAAACAACAGATTATTGTCTAAATCAGCTGTTGAACATCTAAACTGTGGCTGGTGGCTGGTAACCTAAATGGCTCATAACCTTTAAAGAACACTCGCCAAAATGGCCAGTGAGCAAAAAAAGTTAATGTAAAACCCTGTTTATTATGACTAAAATAATTTAGTAATTTCCAATAATTACTTTACTATTGTCATAAAGAGAGAGATGAAGAGACCAACAGAGTGCAACAGACTGCAGCTCTTTTGAACAGGAACAGAGAAAAAAAAAGCTTTTTACTTCCTTAAACTTTTTGTATGATGTCATTTTACTACAAAATGAAAAGACACCTCAGTGGAAAGAGAGCTCTACACTGTTTTTGTTTGTTTGTTTGTTTGTTTGTTTGGTTGGTTGGTTGGTTGGTTGTTTTTTTAATAAAAGAATGCAAGCAAACTGGAACCAAGCATTCTGAGTCCTCGGAAACTCAGTGCCAGAGACTACTTAAACAGGCGTGAATGAAACAAAACACAACTCCAGGTTTGTTTTTGATGAAGGAATATTACAACGTGGTAGAAAGCTCAGAAAAGCATCTACATCGATTCTAAATAAATGGAAAACAGACAAGAAGTTGACATTGTGCCTCCTAAGACAGTGGTCACATGTGATCAATAGGTCTTGGTTATAGATATTGTTTTTCAGGCTATATGGTTGTATGGCACATCAGTACTGCAATATTGTGCTAGCAAAAGTCTTTTTATTTTTATTTTATTATTTATTTTTTATTGTGAATGTTTTTCTAGTCTTCTTTCAAAAATAATACTTTTTTTTGTCTAGAAAGTGCTCTTTGATACTTGGAAGCAAATACTCAAAGCACTCTTTACCTGAAGTACTGTATATAAGAAGCGTTTATTAATTGTAGCTATATAGCATTAAGATAGTGTGCTAAGTTGTATTTGAACTCACACAACAACAAACAGCCTTCCTCTGGGTGTAATTTCCAACTTGCTGGCATTAAACCTCATTAAATAAAGGTCAAGTAAAATAAAAAATATTGTGTTGTACCTTTTTCAAATTGAACTGATGGCAACAAATACCACAATACAGATGATGTACTGATATTCTATTACAGACCCGAAATAATTATCTCCAAACTCTTGTTACTGTGACTGTATAATAAAGCAGGAAGTGTGCTCTGGTCAGTGCTGAGGTCCAGAGAATCCACTCTGCAGATGAATTATTTAAACTGTGGTTGTGCTAATTGAGTTTTAATGTCAGTGGTCTCTCACCCTGGCGTGTTAAAGCTCAGAGGGAGGTTTTAGATGGAGATAGATTACAGCCGACCACTGGTGGCAGCTCCAAAGGTCAAGAGGAACGCTGGGCAGCCACTGTAACCGAGACTCATTTTAACCTCGGTACGTTCATGTAACAGGAATGAACAAAAGCAGAAGCCCTTTATTTACATTATAGTTTAATTTAGATATACAGTAAATACAGATACACATGAGCCACAGGATTCTTCCCAAAGTCTCTCAGAACACATTTAAAAAGCACATTTAGGACATGAAGGGTGGCTGGTTTTAAGTGACTTCGAAGGTAGGTAGTGCCAAAGTTATGGTTGCGAATAAAGAAATGTTTAGGTGAGAATCCTTGTTCGTCTGCCGGATCTCCACAGGGGTTCTGCAGGGTTCAACAAGTTAAATTTAAGACCTTATAAGACCATTGTTAAATAAAAAATGGCCTGTTTCGTAAGCATTTAGTCTACAAAAAGTTGATTTGTAAACACGGCTATGCCAATTAATTTTGAACATTTGCAACAGTGAGTGCAGTAAAGCATTTTGGTCTTGGGAAGAAAGGATCCGAGCTGTCGTATTGCCAACAGTAGCACACCTTAGAGCATTTAGTGGACATTTTGGAATAAGCTAGTAAACGCAGGTAGTTCAAATGTTGATGATGGGGGAACCGCCGTCGTCCCAAAGATGGTTCCAGGCCAGGACGCAAGACTCGCTGGTGACCTCTGAGATGTCAAATTGAACAGAGTTAGACCTGTACTCGTGTGAACATAGCCTCAGTGATGTAGGTGGCGGTGTCTCTTCTCGCGGTGTTGGAGCTGGACAGTTTGTCCTGGTGACGTTCACTTGATGCTGGAGTTCGGTTTACCTGTTAAAAAAGCAAACTCTGGTCTGCCTGAAAACATAAGTCTCGGTTGAAGTGAACCCTAGTGTGGTTTGATAGCGTACAGTATGTGAATGTAAAGCTGAGCAACAGCGATCCAAAACCAGGAAGTGGACCATGCTGCAGAGCAACACGATCAAAACAAACACATGTGTACAAAGATAACGGGAGAAATGGTTCAGACATGGAGTGAGGGGGAAATATAAGCCCTGATAGAAATCTGAGACTACTCACAAAATCAACAAAGTTTTCAAGCTGATTAGTAGGAAAATGGAGGCCCTGGGAGTGACCTGTACAGAAAAGCAGTGGCACTTTAAGCTTATTATGATTAATATATTCTACCAGTTATAGGCTAAATAAATTTGGCCATCCCATACCTTTCTTAGTGTCTGTATAACACAAAAAACAGTCTACAGCTACATATGTAATTGTCTTTCTCCCCTGCGTCTGCTGCCTTGCCTGGTGTAAAAACAACATTTGCAAAAAACAAAACAGAAACCCCAACACAGCTTGAATCTGCTGTCGCTCTTTTGTTTACATCATGTGACAAAAAAAGTAGTTGCCCTTCACTGACCAATGGATGAGCAAGGTTTTCTGTTCACTGATTTTCTGTCCTCCCTTTCAGTGATTCTTGCAGCGCCCCCACAGGTGAGGAGGGAAACACCTTATTCAAAAGGTTTGGTTTGTTTGCCAAAGTGCGGTGTGAAAGTGAACCGCAGCAGCTGAAAAATGCAACAGTGATGCAACTTTAGTCTCCAGTCGAGTCCAGCCAGGAGCTTCACATCCAGCTGGATCTGAGGAGGCTTTGAGGGAGGAGAGAAGAGGGTCTGATCTATCTTCTCTGTTCCCTTCAGAGGTGTCCACACTGAATCCTCTGCCTCCATCTGATACTATCCTCTGCATCCTTGTCTCTCTCACCGACCAACCTCATGTCCTTTTGCACTACATCCATAAATCTCCTCAGCATCCCTCTCAGGGGTCTCCTCTGTCAAAGATCATTGTTCGGAGCTGGAAAAGCATTGGACTCTTCAGGTTAGAGCAGGCTCCTGTCTCAAGTAAAGGACTTCAAGGATCTTGGGATCTTGTTGAGGACAGGGAGAAGAGTGGAAGAAGAGACTAACAGAGCATACTTACAACTTATTATAATCGTTTCATTTGGTAGCACATCATTAAATTAGGTTTATTCCACCCAAACGTGGAAAAAGACAGCAAAACAATTTTTTGACCTTTGAAATATTGTTGTAGGAGGCCAGTGACGCATAAATCATTGTGTTTTTACAGAAATGTTCCAGTATTTCAACATTGGGGAAGCAGAATTTCACTGATTTACTCACTGTCTGAACAAGTTCTAAACATATCAATGCTAATTTTAAAAGTCTAAGTGCTCATGAGTACAACCACTGTACACCACATGTACAATACTGCAGGATGTCAATAAAATGCTAATATAATATTTTTATGAATATTAATGTTTTAGCTTGAATATAAGAAACATTTGCACACTTATTTACAAAACATGATACACCAAATAAAAGTTTAAATACAGTATATTAAATGTTTACCAAGTCACATAGTCATAATGTCATTTGTTAATGACAGTTTAAAGGGCAGTACTTTTCTCTGAATAAACAAAGGCAGATACTGTATACACTTGGTGATCGTAGATATTCATTAGTGACTGTCCTTTAAAGGTTTTGTGAAAGTGACTTCTTTCATCAGTTTTAACTTAAATATTAATTTGATTCAAACTAATAAGCCACTTGAGTGAAACTTAAAAAAATCAAGTTTGAAGTGGCTTATTAGTTTTTTAAATCAAAATAACGGTAACACTTTATTTTAAGGTTCACCTATAGACCCTTTTCACGTGACGTCAGACAACTTCCGTTTTAAGACGATGGGATGTATCTTCATTTCCGGTGCCGCGCTTCTCCCATAAGAAATTCACCGAGACTTTTTTCAAATTGCCGTTTACAAGTTTACACAATATACAGCGATTTTCAAATGAATATTTACCCACAAAACATTCAAAACTTGCAAAAGGATATTAATTCTTCAACGAAGGATACTTGGATTATGAAGTGAGTGCTTTGTTATGTAGCTAGATAGCGTTAGCAACATGGCTAAGTGATAGAGCTGCGCTATAAAACAGTGTTAGATCATGTCATGATCTGAGTTTATCTGAATATTTGACAATCTGCTTATCAGGAAATACCACTGGATAGTACTACAGTATATTTGCATTTAGTAAAGCTCTGTGCTCAAACACTGACTCTGCTGTAGTGATCAATCTGTGACAAAATAATAGACTTTTCACATCTACTGCCAAAACTACAAACTAATCTTTACTTTAATTCATCAGCAAATCTCTGTATATCATGTAGCCTTATATTTGGCAAATTTTTAAGACTCCGAGTAAATTCCATACTGGCGAGCAGCAGCACTGGAAATGAAGATACATCCCATCGTCTCAAAACGGAAGTTGTCTGACGTCATCGTGAAAAGGGCCTATTAACCATTAATTAAGTGCTAATTAGCATGCTAGTTAGTGGTTAATTAGCCCATAACCAGTAATTATAAAGCATTTATTAATCCCTTATTCTGTGTGACCAAATTGTACAACTAATTAGCAACTAACTAACATTTTCCCCTTAATAAACTCATAATTATTACTCATTAGTAGGAAGTAAGGAAGTTGTTGGACATGAATTATGATCTTAATAAGATTTTTGTGGTACTATTCCCTAATAATGCTCCAATACTCCAAAAAGCTCAATAAGATCATAATTTATGTCCAACAACCTCCTTACTTCCTACTAATGAGCAGTAATTATGAGTTTATTAAGGGGGAAATGTTAGTTAGTTGCTTATTAGCTGTAGAGTATGGTCACACAGAATAAAGGACTAATAGATGCTTTATTAACAGCTAATTAAGCACTAACTAGCATGCTAATTAGCACTTAGTTAATGGTTAATAGGTGGACCTTAAAATAAAGTGTTACCAAACAAAAACCAAAAGCATACACTGGATTTCAGTAGAATGTTACATTACTTGGACTATAGCTTGATACACGTTTATTCAATGTGTTCTGCAAGGGAGGAGACCCCTGAGAAGATACACTGAAGGCAGTCTGACTCTGTACCAATGCGGGATAGGTCCAAAGACTCTAACTCCAGCCACATGGGGTCAGTAAAGGGACAAATTACAGGTGCTGTTGGTGCATGTTGTGGATTTGAATCTATTGTGGAACTGTAATGACTTACTGTGCACCCCAAGAGCTTCTAGTTATTATTATTATTATTATTATTATTATTATTATTATTATTATTATTATTATTATTATTATTATGTAATGGCAAAGGAATTATGGATAACATCTTCAAGTGCACATTCAACACTTTTTTAAATTTACTAAATATAAAACAGT
Source organism: Bostrychus sinensis (assembly GCA_020698575.1). NCBI lineage: Eukaryota > Metazoa > Chordata > Actinopteri > Gobiiformes > Eleotridae > Bostrychus > Bostrychus sinensis. The sequence goes on along the minus strand of CM036242.1, from coordinate 10,197,572 downwards.
GTGTTTTATATCACTTTTATACCTAAATATTTGAATAGCAGTGCTTAGTGCAGTTCATTCTTAGTCTAAAGCAATGACCTTGCAACCTGTTAATGATCTGTAGCTTCTTTCCACAAACGCGTATTTTCAGATGAAGGTTTCCTGAATTTAAACCTCACAGAATATCACGTAGCACCCCGATGTCTAACTTTAGCCTCGCACTGTATTCATGTGTAGAAATATGAACCCACTCTCAGAATAATCAAAGGTACATTTGCATTTTAAACAGTAACACATTATGTGCGGCGGCTCTGTGGAAATCATTAGTAGCTCACTTCGGCGCAATTATTGGATGAGTTCAGCCCACACAGTGTCTATGATAGGAATGCGCCGAGAAAGACTCTAGGCTTTATGAATCACTCACCCAAAGCCGCAGATAAAGAAGAGCAATAACTTATTTCGAAAAAATCCCATCCGGCTAATTAACATTGTGAATTGAAGCAGAAAGGCAGTATTCCTTTGACAAGTTTTAATTGCATTGATGTGTGAGCCACTATTTAACAGCTCACACTGACAGTACTTTCTCACCTCACAAAAAACAAACAGGACTTTTTTTTTTTAAAACAGAATCAAGTTGAGCTTCACCTGAGCTCATTTGATGAATTAATAGACCTGAATGAGTTTAGCTCCCAAGGTTAATTATGAAGCACTGAATTAGATCCACTGCTGTGCTATTTGCCTGTTTAATAAAATGTTTTGAGACGATTACAGAGCATACTGAACACCAAAAGTCAGACTGGTTTTATAAAGCTCTTTAAAGTTTGGATTAACACCATCTTGGACATTTCTAGACTCTCTTTCTTTTCTTTTGGATGCATCCCTCTCCATTTATCTGGATTGGTACAATATTATACTGGCTTGTGATCCTTGTGACCCTTGTGATCCTTGTCTTTGGACCTTTGGGACATTCTTATCCTCTATTTTTAGCCCATACAGTTTGTTAGGCTTTCTGTCTTTTTGGTGACTTCTAAATGCCAGACAAACGTGTGATGAGCCAGATCGAAAGAACCGAGAAAGAGCTTAATGTCAGTGTTGGAGTTGTCCCGCCCTGAAGCCTGGCATGCATCTGGTGGCTGGGGCTGGCCCAGAACCTAAAGGAAAGGCTTGGTTCAGTCTGGAATAGGCAGAATTTGAAGGCACCGTGTGAACTGGGGGCTCTCTGGGGCTTAACTTTTTTCTAACTCACATCTCTCCCACCTGAATGTTTCAAACGTAGCCAACAGTGCACTCCCAGACCTTTTGTCTCAACTATTCTAAAGTGATAATAATAATATTATAATAAATGAATGCACGTGTGTATAAAATACAATATGTAACACACACAAGAGTGTTAAAGCCATTGTAGGTAGTGAGCGGAAAACTGACTCGAGGACGCTGTTTTGCGAGTGCATAATATCCCTCGCTGGCAGACACAGCGCGGCTCGGCAGTGCTGTGCTGAAAGCACGGTCACGGTGTTTTAGAGCGGCAGTCAGTGAAGGTGTGGATGTCACAACCTTCTCGTATTTCTCAACTAAAACATAAAAGAAATGTATTGAAATATATCTGATCGACACTCGCAGGAGTCCAGGAGCAACAATGATTATAAGAATTGTAAGAGTAAGATTGCTAGCTATTGCTAGCTGCTAAGCTAGTGCTAGCCGCTTAGCTAGTGTCACTGAGTGTTGCTTATACAAAGGCAACAGACAACTGCAGGACTCATTCTAGACAAAATTTTGAGGTACTGCACATATGCACATGTTACCATTAGGTGGCACTGTTTTACAAATATAAAGAAAAGAATCTCACCGGTTTAAAAGAAACGTAGCGACCATAGCATCTGTTTTGAGCCCCTTTCGTTCCCAGAGCTCTCTCCATTGATCAAATGCCACTCCAATATTCACTCAAGTTTTAGCTCTTTCTCAGTCTAAACTCTTTTTGTTTTCTTCTTTCTCTAAAAGAGTTTTTGTTTTTCTAACGAAGGCATCAGTGAGTGCAGGAGAGATCGGCTGCGACGTCTCTGCCATCACTGCGACTGCTTTCCCAGGCAGACGACTCCTTGAGTGGCAGCCACTCCCACCAATAATCACACAGAGCCGTTTCGGTTCAAATAAAATGATATACAAATGTAATTATTTTTTAAATAAAAAACACAGATAGTAGTTTAATTAGTTTTTATCTGAACCCACTCATTGTTTTGCAGGCTATTTATTGGTAAAAAAAAAAAAAACGTTTTTAATTTCATGACAAAATAAAAACCCTATTACCTACAATGGCTTTAATAGCCTAATGTAGGCCTGTTCTTACCTTCTAATTATTTGTGCATTTCCTTGGGTTGTTTACGATATGGAGGAAGCTGAGAAAAAACAAATAAATTATTACTATTTTAAAAACAGAGTGAGCACAAACCTTTTTTAAATCTTTTTATATCATTTTTGTAAGTGTTTTACTTCTAGTATTCTTTAGTATTTTAATGTTTTTTTTTTTATGATTTTAACTTTACAAACTCTTTTGCACTAGCACTTGTTTTATTGATGGGTTGATTGTGATTTATGCAGCTCTTATTTATTAGGTGTATTTATTCTGTTGGGAGAAGTGTGAGTGTATGAATGTATGTTTCTGGAACTGCACTGACCTTACCAAACAAATCCCTAAAAACCCTTTCATCTGGTAATAAAGTATTTAATTGAATTGAGTTGGGAGGGGTTAGCCTGAAAAAAAAATATGTTTATTTCCTAAAAAAGCAATTGTGCACAAACATGCATTTTATGTGCACAAATGATGCACAAACAAACTGACATAGTTTTGTTAATTTTCCCTGTGGATTGACCAATTTCACATAGGTGATGAAGGCAGGAACACAGAAAGCACACTGTTACAGGTAATTTGCTAGTTTAACTTAAAAATGTAAGTACAATTTCTGCCTTAAAAATGTAATTAATTTAAACTTAGTGAAAAGTGTTCATTCAAATAATAAAGTTAAGTTGTGGATGAGAGAATCAGAGACCATGAGTGAAACCGACCTGACAAAAATAGGGGATACAGTCTTTTTATGTAATAGAATGGTCCAACTTCAGCGTTCACTAAAGTGACACTCAGAAGTTTTCAACCACTGCCCAGTGCAGTTTGGGAGTGAGCAGTTTATCTTAACATATTTTCTTTAATACCTCAGGTCATGTGTGGCACTGTTCGCCTGTGTCATGGTGCTGTGTTCATTTTTACCTGAACCTTTAACAATAAAGAGAGAGTAAATTTATTACTAAATACATAAGGACAATATTTTTGTCAGGTCCATTTCACTCATGGTCTCTGATTCTCTCTTCCACAACTTAACTTTATTATTTGAATGAACACTTTTCACTAAATAAATGACATTTTTAAGGTAGAAATAGTACTTAGATTTTTAAATTAAACTAAACTACTTGTAACAGTGAGTTTAAACATGATTTAAAATTCAAAACCTCATAATTGTTAGCGGAAGTAAATTATAAAATGGAGTTACTATAACTGATTGGCTATATGACTTCTTACAGTGCAGCTCTAGTGAGACAGAAGTTGGGAGATGCAGGTCCTGAAATTGTTGGGCTCTGGAAAACTGTCCTCAAGCGGCCAATGATAGTGACACTTTTGGAGGGAGCGATGGGGAGGAACGGCCCTCATGTCCTGAACCCTAACGATGTTCTGTTACTGGATTTCATTGGACTCCATTGCTGCAGTTTGTCCATAGCAAACACCACGCTGAATTGTAAGAATTTCTTCTGGCAAAATGTGTAGAGCATCAGAAGAAAGAACCAGCACCCTGCCCTGCACGGTAAAAAAAAATCTGTAAATTTTACAGTAAGAAATTGGCAGCTGTGGTTGCCAGAATTCTACCGTAAAAACTACAAGAGGCCCGTATTTCCTTTTACAGTATAATTTTATCACAAATGTTGTTTTTACAGTTTTTGACTTGAGTTTTTATTATTATTTACTGCAAATTAAAGTTATTATCTTTCAAAAAAAATAGGTTAATGTATATTTTAGTTTGTTACTTAACTTTTAATCAACATTTACTGTAAAATTTAAAGTTATCTTTCAAAAAAATAGATTAATGTATATTTTAGTTTGTGACTTACGTTTTAATCAACATTTACTGTAAAATTTAAAGTTATTATCTTTTCAAAAGGTGTTAAACTGTAATAAACACAGGACTCGGATTTTTTTAACAGTGCTATACTTTATACATTACAAAAAATAAAAATAAAAAATACAATTTTGCCTTATTTTTAATATTACAGTTAATTACCCTAACCAAAACAGTATTTTACCGATATATCAACTACGGGCTTTTACTGTTGAGATTTTACAGATTTTTACCATGAAATCTACAGATATTTTTTACAGTGTGTGGAGGCCCTCATCTGGACACTGTTGGACGGAGCAAGGAAATCTTCCCTATCCCACTGACAAACTTCCTCTCAAGGAAGTAGAAGCTGACTCATCCATCGCCTAAGCCAAGATCAAAAAAAAAGGAAAGTGGGAGGAAGCCAGAACATTGTTGTGACTGCCATTGTTTTTATGTATGTCTATAATTTGTGTTTTTTCTATTGGCCTCAGTAAAGCTCTGATCCCAGTCCATGCTGAAAGTGCAGACTCACATTTGCAGCCGGGACGACGAGGCGGTGAAAGGGGTAAATGTTGAACAATAGAGGAACGAGTGCTGCTCCATTATGTGAATGAATCTAATCACTGCTCAGAGGCGCTCCAGTCTTTGTTAATGGGGCTCGTACACTCAATTATCTTAATTGTTCCATTTGCACAACCTGCTGCTGGTTTGAAGAGCAGCGGCTGGAACCTGAGGGATGAGCTCAGTCACTCAGGGTAATTGTAATTGTCAGTGCGTCGGGCTCTGAACATCGGGGCGGTGCCATAATGAGGCCGGGGGTAATGACAGGTCGTCCAGTGTGGCATTAGGAGGGTTAGTGCACTTCAGGAAAGGATCCATTATACTGTGAAAAGTGCAGATTGTAATCATGGCCTACAGATTAAAGCAAGATTAGTGGTGCTGGGTTCAGAGGTGTGTTAGAATTTATCACACAGAAAATAATCATGTCCACCCAGCTTACTCTGCTGCTTCTGCTGGAATGACATGTATGGCATAGGAGGAAGTGTCTGGGAAGAGGGAGGTGTGAGCATCTTGACATGAATACTTATTTTTTTTAAGGCACTATTAGCAGCATGCACTTGTAATGTTTTTTTCAAAATAATACTGCACTCTAAATCAAAACAATGGTCTCTTTTCTGATTGGAGAACTCAACTGTACCTTTATTATTGATTTACCTGATTTCTTTTGCTTATATTTTGGTAAATATTTAGTTATTAGCACAGCGTAACAGAAGTCATCTGAGAAAAAATGAGACTTTGAGGTCACCTGTGGGCTGTATTATAAGTTTTTTTGTTTTAGAGCGAGGGAAGGAACAGTTTAACCAATCACACGCTTTCATAGGACAGGAGCGCTATGATTGGTCAATACATCCTTTATCTATCCAGAACTAGAATCTATCAGGAATAATGTGAACAAGCTATTGTTTTATTTCAAAAGTCATAGCGTATTCACAGTATTTTTATTTTTTATTTTAAAGAATTAAAAGCAAACTCCAGATGTGTGCTGTGTTATTGTGGTAGCTCCTGGCTGTGTACAGACTTCCAGGTTTGTGTGAGACTGTGACAGAGCGAAAGAGCAGTGTATCATTCAAACTCAACATTTTTTTCACTTTTACAGTCACAAAATCAGGTAGTGCAGCTTTAAACACAAATACAGCTCATAGCACTTTGAAAATGCATCCAGTATCTACCATGAAATGTTCTTTATAGGTTGTTTATACATTTATTTAATCCATAAAAGGCGTATCACAAGTCAGTCTCTCTTTTTTTTCTCCCTCAAAACTACTTCTAAATTACAGTTTGTACTTTTAATGAATACATGGCCCTAACTTATACCAGTGTTTTTTTAACTATTCTGATTGTGAGCCCCAGTTTCATCCCTTGTCATTTTGTTGTGATCCTCTTTTTACAAATGTTATATTTCTAAATTATCTTGCAACAACAAATGTGGCACATGTGTTTTAAACTCTTAAACTGTATTTCAGTGGCTGGAGTTAAATTATAGAATTCATTGGAAAATAATTTAAAAACTCATCCAGTGTTTTTTCAATTTAAAAGAAAGTTCAAAGGTACTGTAATCAAATCAGTATAAATTACCTAAATAATTATTGCATGGGAGAATGAGGCTTGTTATTGTAATTATTTTTTGTTAGAGTTTGTTGTGAGTGCGTAATGTGACGTTAGAAATAATTTGTATAGTGTTTTCAGACCATCCTGTATTTTTGTTTGCTTGGTTTGGAGAAAGGTGCAGGTATTATAAGACTTATCTTCTTTTGCTTCTTTTCAATTATGTAGCACAAGGGGGCCACAACAGTTTTGACTTTGGGAATGTCTGATGTAACAAATGAATGGAAAACTATTTTATCTTGAAACATAGCTGCAAACAATTGTGAACCTGATCGAAACAAATAATAAATGAAATGAAACTCTACATTTTGTGTAATTAAACAATATTTAGGCAGACACAGACATGCTCCTCTCGTCTATGAACTCAAATCTCACTGACATCCTGCTCCTGTATGAAATCAGAGGTCAGGACAGGATTGGGAGGCAGGCTTCTTCGGGCCCCTAGTAGTTCCTAAAACCCCTGCCACGTTACTGAGGAGCAAGCCAACGACAACAGTCAGGGCAAAACTGAATGTTGTGGCTTTAAATCTGTGGTTGGACCAAAGACAGGTTATCTTACATTCACGTGACCTACAAAATTTAGGGTAATTGTAGTGAAACATGCTATGCCCACAGTATAGTGTAAATCAGGGGTGTCCAAACTTTGTTCCTTGGGGGCCACATACTGAAAAATGTATGTGCAGGAGGGCCACTCAGTCGAGGCGCCATATTTTGCTATCACCACTAAACAAGATATTCACTTTCCTTCAGAGATCTTCAGCAGTGAATCATTCTTATGGATATTTTTATTGATTTGTTTTACTCTTGACCCCCTTCGATAATCCCACATTTGGGCACCAGCACATAGTATGGCTTTTTTTTTTTTTTTTTTTTTTTTTGACGCCACCAACTGCTAATTTCGTTTTTTTTCTTCTTTTCCTTAATGCCAGAAACATCTCACACAAATCAAGTTTTTTACCTGCGCTTCAACCTTGCAGTGAACAGTGCTACCTGTGGCAATTTAGGCCAATTGTGAATGAAGCCCGAGGGCCAATAAAGAATAGTCTGCGGGCCACATTTGGCCCCTGGGCCATACTTTGGACACCCCTGGTGTAAATAAATAACACTGGTCTACCAATTTTTGGACTCGATCTGCTTCTGAGATAAAAGTGGCTAAATCTCATTTATTTTGATAAGATGAACTGAAACTCAATTGATAACTGTGCTGGTTTGCTAATGTATTTAAGATATTTAATGATATTGTTTCACATCAAAATAGATTTAGGCATTTTTGCACAAAAATTATTTTTATATTTTGAAAATATTGAATTTCTCTACATGCATGCATTTTGTCCACTTCCAAGAGAGAGATTTCTGCAAATAAAAACAAAACTATTTTATGTCAAAACTCTAGACATATTAAAATGAATGTATTGAATGTGCAGCTTTCAGATAGAACTGGTTGCTTGTAGACACTGTACCTTCTGATAAACTACTGTTTTTGCCTTATTTTCATAAATTTCCTATTTTGACCCAACACTGTTTCTTGGACACTACTAGCCAATCTGCACTTCTGACTTACTTTTTCTTTATTAGTGACCTAATCTAATAAAAATTTCACTACTTTTGTTCCAGAAGCATTTTGCTTGTAAACCAGTGATATAATTCATTCAGCACCCTGGCCCTGGACGTATAGTATGGCAAAGATGACAGCATATGTGAATTGTTTTATTTTATTATTTTATTTTTAATATTTTTAGGTGACAAAGGCAGTTGGTTCATAGTTGTTTTGAGTTCTCTATGAAAGAAGTGGATAGGAAATAAAGTGTGCATGTGTATAAGACCACCAGGAGGATTATCTTCACTGGACTCTGGCTGTTCCTCTCACAGATGTAAGCCCTGCTGGAGCAATCCAAAAGTTCTGCACTTCCATTTCCCATTTTCAGATGTTATTCCACACAACACAGGCCTGTCCACTCAAAGTGAGCACGCAGGGCTGCCCCGAGGCACCATCGAGCAATCATCAGACATCAGGTAGAGAGGTAGAGGAGAGGAACAATAAAAGACCTATATAATATTCAGGATATTGCAGAGGCAAATCATAAAACATATTACTTGGCAGAAGGACAAGTGAAAACGTTTGTAATGAAAACAGCAGAATGCAGCTGTTGGAGGTTTGTCCCATTTCCGAACATGTGCAGTGAGAGGCCGCTCTGATGTGTAACAGAAGACAGAACAAATGCCTCTGAGTCAACAGGACTCATCCCTCCTGCAGCGGCAAAACAAATACACACAGGCCGGTGCAGGCAGGAAATTCAAATACTCTGAAGTTTAGATTCTATAAGGAGAAGGCTTTGTAATCACTGAGGGCTATGGAGCCTGCGACAAGACAAATATTATGACAGAGTTGGTCAAATTTGAAAAAGAATAGCTTTCTACTTGACCTGTTGACCTTTGGGTTTGGAAGTAACGTGTGCACAGACATGTCTTACGATACTGTCTAACATGGATTAAAATACTAAAAAATAAAATACTATGTCTTGGGATAGCCCTTCTTGAACCACCATCTTACTAAGGTAGAGAGGTTTGACTGCCTGAATGAAAAGAGAAGTTACGTTGTTGGGATGGAAATGACCCTAGTGCTGTCTCCTACGGCGAGACCAAGCCCTGTGACAGTCAGAGTTTAAAACCAGGTCCGCTGCATCCACTGAAGAGTCAGGCCTTTGAACAGGACTCGAAAGTAATCACCTGGCCCAAGTGAAAAAGCATAGGTTGGATTCTGGAGCCCAAAGCGGGGCAGGACTGGAAAGTGCTTCAGTTGTACTTGTAGTTGACTTAGTTCTTCTACGAGGAAATATCTATGCTCACGCAAGCAGGAACAGGGACACCTCTGCACCTCTTCCAAAGCCAGTTCAGTTTGTGCGTTCATGCGAGGGGTCCACCACATTAAGGGCTGTCCGAAACCGATCGAGCATCGAGGTTAAGTGGCTAATTAGCTCCGCGACAGTGAGTGTGGTCCCGGTGCAGACTAAGGTTCATTTATCCTCAACGTTAGATACGCATTTGGATACAGACAGAGCGCTCTGTCCGTCTTCTGCGTTCATTCTGTCGTACGTTGGTCCATTTTCCCAGAGCTTGCGAATATAAAAAAACAGAGCAGTACATGTGTTGACCTTTGGGGGCGCTAGTGACCACAGCTCAACAGTTCCAGCAGAAGACTAAAACCCTAATGGCTTTTTAAGTAGTGACTAGAGCAAGTTGGTCACGTTTTATTCAAAGACTGAACAGACGACCACTATTTTCGTCTCTTTTTCTTGGTTATTTTTAAATAAATGTGGCATAAAAACCTCCGTCAGCACCGCCATGTTTGTTTACTGAATGCTCTTTTTCTTCTGTCTTGCTAAAATCTTGCAGGCAATCGCCCCCTACTGGTTATTTAACATAACACAGGCGTTGTATAAATGCTGTGCCGCCAAAAACACTTGGAATGAACAAATCTATTTACATATGAAATGAGAATATAAATGAGCCTTTTGTAACAAAGCACTTAAGCTCGACATCCAAAACGCTTCATACAAGTTAAGTTACGTGCCAACCTAGACATTAAATACTGTCATGTTGCATTTATGAATTAAAGAGAAAACATTTCTAAGGCATACAAGGACATACAAGTTATAGATGCTCTCTAAATATCACTGCCATGCCTTGCTTCTCCAGAGTCCAGATTCAAACCCACAACGAGCTAAACAAATGAACACACGAATATTTAAATAGTACAGAAAATGAAAAGCACAAAAAGTTTAGCTCAGAGCAGAAACACACAGGCCTGAGGAGATGGTCTTTTTGCAGCTAAACCCCTCCTCTGTGTCTTCAGGCAGCCTGCCAGCCAAATCTAATATGGATTTATATACAAAGAAAAGTGCTTAGTTTTACATAATGAATATTTAATCAACTACGCACCAAGTAAAGCAATTTTGTAGAAATAATTGAAAGCAGAGTTGTCTGGAGGCTTGGGGAAAAGCTAAACTGTTGACCCAAAGGAGGCCAAAATCTCACACTGGATTAAGTGTTTACACGGTCGTCATTCACTGTGGGAAAGGAGAGAAGGCATAAAGAAAATAGTTAGAGATGGGCTGATACAGCACAGTATATTGTAGTCTTTGTACATTCCGTTCATTTGGTCCTTATCTTTTCTTTGTCTATTTATAAGGGATAGTTTAATATGAAAACTCCACATCATAAACATTTTAGTGCTTCTACAAGTGTCAAGCCAGGCAAACTGAGCACTGCTGTAGGTGAAGCGCACTCATGTGGCTTTATAAGTACACATTATTACTGTAAGATTTAGGGTAATCTTAAACCAAATGTTTTACTTTTAGACCTTGGGTTTGTTCACAGACAACAGCATGTCCCTGCAGGGCTACCATAGCAGTTTACATGCACTAAAAAGGAGTGTGAGGTGTTGAACCTTTGTCACTAGCAATAATCAAAATGACATTTTTGAACAATTATGTTATTGTTTTGTATTTGTTGGAGACAGGAGCATTTTGCTGGTCCAGAAAAGAGAGAGAAGAAAAGAGATGTGTAAAATATAACAGCTCACTTGCTCAAGGTAAAGGTAATGTCAGATTTATGTTTTAGTATTGATGTAATCATACAAAATATGTGAAATACTGAGCAAATTCCAAACAATAAAAAAATAAAATAACAAAGGCACAAGAAACACATTTACAAATCGTCACATAAAGCTTTTGAAACCATTACATAGATAACAAGAGCGATGTAAGTACGCAAGTATAATTGCCATTTGTACAATGTAAAGTTCAAGTATTGTTTCTTCAAAATAATATTACTCCTCAGTACAAGTAAAAAGTATGTTGCGATAAAACTACTCCTATAGTGTAACTAGTAATTTATTCAAAACATTACTCAAGTAAATGTAACTCATTACTTCCCTCCTCCTGCTACAAATGAGTCGTGTCATGAGCATGTAATCTGCATTTTAATTACCAGATGTTTTTATTTTGTACCAATAAAGGTAACTGTGTTTGTACTGAGAATATGCAGTAATCAGGTGATAATGTGTTAAATAAAACTGCAATCCTTTGTACTTATTTTTATGTACATACCTGATTCTCTCAGTGCTAACTGTATTAAACAATGGCTGGCTTTACTCAGTGCTGAACTTGTCTGAGGAAATGGAGGGGCCTAAGCGGATTTGTGCCAAAGTGTTCACTTATGCAAAATAAAACAGGTTATCAGCTCCTATTTGGTGATTCCCCGGCCCCCTTAATAAATCAGCTTAGGGTACGGCCTAACGGCTTCACTCGCCTCACAAATCTCAGCTCTGCAATAACATGCGCCAGCGAGCACCGGTTAATTTAATAACTCTTTAATATTCTCCATAAAAAGAACAGCAGCATACAGGCCACAGCATACGGGACAGCGAGGGGGGGGGGGGGGGGGCGGCAGGGGGGGGCGGACGGCGAGGGGGGACGGACGGCGAGGGGGGACGGACGGCGAGGGGGGACGAAAGGCGAGGGGGGGGGGGGGGCAGGGGGGGACGGACGGCGAGGGGGGGACGGAGGTAGAGGAGGGGGGTCTAGGTGCAGGGACAGATTGAATATTACGTAATGATGTCATTTATATTCCATTCAGGCGATGAGCTTCCCAGGATCAGGACACAACCAGAGAAGAGAGGTCTGAGACTGAGGAAACAAGGAGACGTCTGAGAAAACAAGGAGACATCTGAGGAAACAAAGAGAGGTCTGAGGAAACAAGGAGAGGTCTGAGGAAACAAGGAGATGACTGAGGAAACAAGGAGAGGTCTGAGGAAACAAGGAGAGGTCTGAGGAAACAAGGAGAGGTCTGAGAAAACAAGGAGAGGTCTGAGGAAACAAGGAGAGGTCTGAGGAAACAAGGAGAGGTCTGAGGAAACAAGGAGAGGTCTGAGAAAACAAGGAGAGGTCTGAGGAAACAAGGAGAGGTCTGAGGAAACAAAGAGAGGTCTGAAGAAACAAGGAGAGGTCTGAGAAAACAAGGAGAGGTCTGAGGAAACAAGGAGAGGTCTGAGAAAACAAGGAGAGGTCTGAGGAAACAAGGAGAGGTCTGAGGAAACAAAGAGAGGTCTGAAGAAACAAGGAGAGGTCTGAGAAAACAAGGAGAGGTCTGAGGAAACAAGGAGAGGTCTGAGGAAACAAGGAGAGGTCTGAGGAAACAAGGAGAGGTCTGAGGAAACAAGGAGAGGTCTGAGGAAACAAGGAGAGGTCTGAGAAAACAAGGAGAGGTCTGAGGAAACAAGGAGAGGTCTGAGGAAACAAGGAGAGGTCTGAGAAAACAAGGAGAGGTCTGAGGAAACAAGGAGAGGTCTGAGGAAACAAAGAGAGGTCTGAAGAAACAAGGAGAGGTCTGAGAAAACAAGGAGAGGTCTGAGGAAACAAGGAGAGGTCTGAGGAAACAAGGAGAGGTCTGAGAAAACATGGAGAGGTCTGAGGAAACAAGGAGACATCTGAGGAAACAAGGAGAGGTCTGAGAAAACATGGAGAGGTCTGAGGAAACAAGGAGAGGTCTGAGGAAACAAGGAGAGGTCTGAGAAAACATGGAGAGGTCTGAGGAAACAAGGAGAGGTCTGAGAAAACATGGAGAGGTCTGAGAAAACAAGGAGAGGTCTGAGGAAACAAGGAGACATCTGAGGAAATAAGGAGAGGTCTGAGAAAACAAGGAGAGGTCTGAGGAAACAAGGAGAGGTCTGAGGAAACAAAGAGAGGTCTGAAGAAACAAGGAGAGGTCTGAGAAAACAAGGAGAGGTCTGAGGAAACAAGGAGAGGTCTGAGGAAACAAGGAGAGGTCTGAGAAAACAAGGAGAGGTCTGAGGAAACAAGGAGAGGTCTGAGGAAACAAAGAGAGGTCTGAAGAAACAAGGAGAGGTCTGAGAAAACAAGGAGAGGTCTGAGGAAACAAGGAGAGGTCTGAGGAAACAAGGAGAGGTCTGAGAAAACATGGAGAGGTCTGAGGAAACAAGAAGACATCTGAGGAAACAAGGAGAGGTCTGAGAAAACATGGAGAGGTCTGAGGAAACAAGGAGAGGTCTGAGGAAACAAGGAGAGGTCTGAGAAAACATGGAGAGGTCTGAGGAAACAAGGAGAGGTCTGAGAAAACATGGAGAGGTCTGAGAAAACAAGGAGAGGTCTGAGGAAACAAGGAGACATCTGAGGAAACAAGGAGAGGTCTGAGAAAACAAGGAGAGGTCTGAGGAAACATGGAGAGGTCTGAGAAAACATGGAGAGGTCTGAGGAAACATGGAGAGGTCTGAGGAAACAAGGAGACATCTGAGGAAACAAGGAGAGGTCTGAGGAAACAAGGAGAGGTCTGAGAAAACAAGGAGAGGTCTGAGGAAACATGGAGAGGTCTGAGAAAACATGGAGAGGTCTGAGGAAACAAGGAGACATCTGAGGAAACAAGGAGAGGTCTGAGGAAACATGGAGAGGTCTGAGGAAACAAGGAGACATCTGAGGAAACAAGGAGAGGTCTGAGGAAACAAGGAGAGGTCTGAGAAAACAAGGAGAGGTCTGAGGAAACATGGAGAGGTCTGAGGAAACATGGAGAGGTCTGAGGAAACAAGGAGACATCTGAGGAAACAAGGAGAGGTCTGAGGAAACAAGGAGAGGGTGAAGACATTAAATTTGTCTCATATGGTGAAGGAATAGTTTGCAGACCTGAATTTGAACCTCCTAGTTCATGGGTAAATGCTCTGTTAATTAAGCCACAAAGCCTCTTTATCTCACTATGATAAAACACTAAATAGTCATTTGTTCCTTTGCTGATAGAATAAAGTTCGGGGATATTCCTATCACACAGTAACAGAGACGTCTTTCACAGAGTCCTGGATCCAGAGATTGGGCTGTTTATTGTGAATTTAACACAATATTAGAATCGCAAGAAACAATCTAAATATTTCCCAACAATACTAAGGTCCTACATCTGACAGAGATTTACACTGTCGGAATTTTTTTTTTTTATCAGAGCCTGATAAAAATGTGTTGTGACCAAATAGAAATAATAGAGGTGTAACAGTGTTTCTGATAATCTGATTCAAGACCAATATCAGTTCATTTAAAACGATTTGATTTAACACCTTCATGTCAACACAACTGATACAGCAACTTTCTGACAAAAGTTTACTCTCTAATCTAGAACTGGAGCCAGGGTTGATTATGTCCAGCAGACACAGTAAAAAAACACAAAAATTACCTACAAAAAGATGTATGTGGTACTTTAACATGCAAATTTCTAATAGCAATATTGCCGATATTATACTTTTTTTTTTTTACAGTTGTATCATAGGAATAAAAAAAATCCATACACCAACATAGTAACTGTATTGTTACACTCCTAACAAATCATTTTAAAGTCTAATTTAGTTGTTGTTTCCTTAATTAGTCTTCATTTAACCTCGTTTTATTCCTGGTCTAGTCTTTGTAAAAGGGTACCACCTAACTTTGATTGTTTCTACATTGTTTTGGTAGCAGTTTTCTCTAAGGAGCTCCCCCTGTATTTCAGAGTAAAGCGTAAAAACTTTATAAGTCCACTTAACTCCTGTGTGACCCCTCACTCAGTTTTCCGCTCTAGACGACAAAAATCTAAGAAAGAAAGCCATTGCTAGCTTGTTATGGCTAACTGGGATGTGACCCTTTCTCGCTAGACCCAAGACTTCAGAGACACTGGGTCGGTGCTCCCATTCTTGCAAGACTGGTAAAGGGGAGATGCAGAGGGCTTTATTCACCCTCAGCCATCACAATGACTCCAAAACTTAAGATAGAGAAGTTAAATTGTTGCCTTTTAAGTGACTTATTTGATCAATATATTGTCATTTATATTGTTATGGAGCTAAGATTAAGTTAAGTTAGGGAGGACCACACATGAAACCCGCCTCTTCCTGTCTCAAAGCTATAAATAACATCCGGTCTGATTCATTTCTTCTCATTTACTTCTTTCTTTGCTTTCCTTCACTCTTCCTGTTGAGGGGATTAACCACGTTCAATGCCCAAAAAGCCTCAAACCGTCTCACATTCAACCAAGCGCACACTATTTTCTTATTCCCTATCATATGTTGTATATTTCAGGTTATGGGAACTCGCTAAATTGCAATTAAGCAGAACAGTGCCTGCTTTTTTTCCATTGACTTTTTGAAAAATGTGTGTGTTATGAGTTATAATCTTGGCAGGAGCTAATCAGCTCTGTGGTAATGACCATGGCACAATTATTTTAGGGAAAAAAACACACTCTGAAACTTGTAAAAAGGCAAAGGCAATTCTTGTGGATTATATTTAATTGTGCTATGGCCATTACCACCGAGCTGATTAGCCCCTGTCAGGATTTTAAACTCATAATATACGCATTTTTCAAAAAGTCAATAGGAAAAATGAATGGAAAATTTACTTCTGGCACTCCATATTTGACATGATTATTGCATATCACATGTTTTTTCATAATAATATTTCTGTCAATTCCGCATCTTGAAATAAAAGAATTGTGAAGTAGAAGATTTCTGATTTTAAAGTTGTTAAAAATATATTGCTTTTGAATTTATTTTGATTGAGGCAGGCTAAATGCTGCATTCACATGATCCTTGGAATCTGATCTGGAAATGTTTTCCTGAGTTAAAAAACAAAATCTGAAAAAGAAACTAGGTGTTGCCCCACTGTTCATCCACACATTTTCAATACAAATGAGTTGTTTTGATAAATTTGTATATTAAAGGTGCAATAAGCAGAACATATATTTTATACTGATACTGATAACAATGGTACATTTGATTTAGTCACAGTTTTAAAAATATTGAACCTAATGTCCAGGTTGTTTTTGTTTACAGTTCTTGTTTTGGTTCTAAACCATGCACTGCCGATCGCCCAATCAGAAAAGCAGAAAGACTGGCAACCCACAGACTAGAGCTGAACCATGAATCTAACTCAAATCTAAATCACAATTTGATTTGACGCAATTAACAAACCACAAAGGCTGTGATTCTTCAGGCTTTATAACTGTCTTGATGAGGTGGTGTGTTCATGTTCCTGTGTAACAGACAGTAACGCTCACCAATCAGAAGCAATGTAAAGTTTTTTTTTTTGAGTTTCATAACATTCACCATGAATCTGGGCGGTGTCTGCGTAAAACAGTAAGAGCTTAATTCATAAACACTTTCTAAACATGTGAGAAAGTCTGGTTAAAGTAAATGAGCAAAACAGGTGCAATAAACCCAAACGTGTTAAATATACACTATATTCTGATGTTTTAGTGCCAGATAGAGCGCATTTTTGCAGCCTTCCCTTTACATCGCTCACCTGTCTGTCAAAACAAAAACGTAAACCTTTTTCTGCATTTCCTTTTTTCCCTCCACTTCAGTGTCTCCTTTAGTGTCTAACGTTGCCGGTTACACTTTACAGGCCCTGAACACACCGTTAGTGGTTTACTCACCTCTTGTCATTACATGATGTGAATATAAAAACCTCACGTCTCAGCTCTTACTTTAGACCTCACACCTGTTGTGAAAGGCATGGGATTCCTTATATTCATATGTATGCGTTATTAATGTGTCAACTGTAAACTGAATTTTTATTTTTTTATTTTTTTTTATATACAGCAAATCAAACTGCGATCGCAATATCTGTCAGAAAAATTGCAACTAGATATTCTTCCAAAATTGTTCTGCCCTACCACAGACCATTGTTTTGATTTAGACTACAGTACCATTTTCAATATGGCAAATACTATGACTACTAAACTATGCTTAATTGAAGCAAGTGAAGCAAACTAAATTACTGGGTGTCATCTTGGACTCTCACTTGTCTTGGTTGGCTCACATTGATGATATTGTGGCTAAAATGGGTAAAGGTATTGCCATGGTAAGGAGATGTGTTGCATACATACCCACTTCTATTGTTAAACAGGTAGTACAGTCTCTTGGTTTGTGTTGTTTAGAGCAGTGGTTCCCAAAGTGGGGTCCGGGGCCCCCTGGGGGTCCGCAAAGGTACTACAGGGGGGCCCCCAAAGGCTATCTATATTTCAATTTCAATGTATTTATTATTATTTTATTATTATTATTATTATTATTATTATTATTATTATTATTATTATTATTATTATTGTTGTTTTTATTTTTATTATTATTATTATTATTATTATTGTTGTTGTTTTTATTTTTATTATTATTTTTATTATTATTATTATTATTATTGTTGTTTTTATTTTTATTATTATTTTTATTATTTTTATTATTATTATTATTATTATTATTATTATTATTATTATTTCAGACACATGGTTTTGGTTAATAAAAACAAATAAAAAATACAAAAATATAAATGAATCAATGAAAATATTAAGTACCTAAAAACATTAAGTACATAAAACAATTGAAATTAATTACAGTTGTATACTTGTTTTAAAATATTACTTTAAAACAACTTTTAGTCAATAATCAGTGTTTTTGTAATGTTTTTATTTAAAAAAAAAACATGTAGAAAAACATGGCAGACTGTTTTGAATAGAGGGAAGTTTTTTGTTGGGGGTCCGCAAGGGATTTTTGGAAATTTAAGGGGGCCACGACAGTCCTGACTTTGGGAAAGGCTGGTTTAGAGTATTGTCCAGTTATGTGCATCACAGAGAGAGCTTCACACTGCAGAGTTCAGTGCTCACAGAGAACAAGTGTGACTCTAATGCATCAACGCCTCTCATGACTCACAGTTAGCAATAAAATACGACTTTTTATTTTTGTGGAACGTTTTATTTTTTAAAACGACCATCATTGCATGCTAGTTTTTTGTTGAAAATAGTCACAGTTATTCAACTCGACAGGCATTAGGCAGCGATTTAAAACTTCCTCAACCCAGGACAAATTATCTAAAGTCCGCAGTACGATATAGAGCCATATTTAACTGGAACCTGGAGCCACGCGGAGAGTACAAAACAAACACAGACTCAAGAACAGGGGTGGCCAAACTTTTTCCAAAGAGGGCCAGATTTGAAGATGTGTAAAGGTCCGAGAGCCGACAGTCCTTACTGATGTTTTTTACAAACTTATACTTTCTTTTCTTTGACAACAAAATAATTTCTTTGAACGTAAACATCTCCTCTAAGTCATATATTTTAACGCTTACTATGAGTAATGACAGAATTTCTAATACTTCAAACCATACAAAACTTGCACTGACCTTTTATACAAATTGTTGCGTAATCTAGAGACACAACTGCAAAAGTATTTTCTAGTTAGAAGACAACAGGCAGAGTAGTTGATGAGATGCACAAATGCACAGGTCAAGCTACGGAAACACTGATGGGCCATAAGTCATACATTTTGTCCTAGAAGCTGAGGGCCATATGAAATCTCGACTCGTGCCACAAATGGCCCCCGGGCCGCACTTTGGACATGACTGCACAAGAAGATATTAGCAGCTGGATTGTTGCAGACAACCACACGTTTAGATTTTTCTTTTGTTTTGCAATGTGTTTATTATTTTATCCTTATTCCTGTATTATTTTATTATATCATTATTGTTATTTGTATTTTCATTTATTTGTGTATTTTATATTGTATTTTATGTTACTGTAAACTTTTTGTGAGGACCCCAGGAAGACATTAAATGGGCAGCTAATGGGGATCCCATTAAACAATAAACAATAAACTATGCTCTGTCCCTGATGTGGCCTACTCAAAGATGTTTTCTTTGTTTGTAGAGTTCATGTTAGTAAAGAAGTAAGCAGTCCAACAAAGTAGTAGTTCATCCCTGTTTACAAATTTTAAATCAAATCATGACAGTCATCCCACCAGCTTTTTAAAAGTGTGCACAATATCAGGATCATTTCCCACAAGGACCAATTGGAAAATCTTGTTCATCAAATATGTGTCTGCATTAAAAACATGGTAGAAGACTGAGGAGAGTGGCTCTAATAACAACTCGCCTCATTTGGTAAAAGCCCACGGCAAAGCTCTCCATCTGTTTCCCATTGAGAGTCAACAGAGACAGGGAAAGAGAACCATTTAACAGACTACAGGGACCTCCAGTGGTGGACAGTGGTATTGCAGTAAACCTTTGAAAAGATAGAGAAGTCTAATCATGTGGGCTCATTTGTTTATTTGGAAAAATTACTAAAAAATGAAATAAAACACTTTTTATACTATGAAATAAAAAAAAAATCTCAAAATGAAGGTCAGCTAGCAGGTAGTGTGGGGTTTTTGTTGGGTCTGAGTGAAACTGTGGTGATGTTTAGGTTGTCTGGGATTCTAGAGCGCTGTTTTATTTCAGGAATTAATCTTCAGATTAAGGGGACCAGAAATGTTTTAGGAATGTTTTTGCTTTGTTCTTAGGCATTTTCATGAGAGCTGTGAATAATTCTTTTTCTTTTATTGGGGTTTCAAGTGTTCATTTGGTTTTGATTAAGATGAGGAAGATGGATGTAATCAGTGTGTTCTTGTATTGTTTTTATTTTTGGCAGTGAGAAATGGTCTCCAGTTTCTTCTGACTTCCTAATAAACTAAACTTCCTAACTCACTCAGTATCAGATCACCATCATTAGGTGCATATATTTTGTGTATGTACAGTAGATTGGTGTACTTCTATTACATTTCAGTTGAGAGAACACATTTTTGGGTCCTCATAAGATTTTTCATAAGAGTTTATAATGTGTGTACTTTACAAGGACATAGATGCACACATGCACATCAAAATACAACTTGCCTGTAGGTTAGAAATTCATGTTCAAGCAGTACTTTTGTTTTAAAAGGAAAGAAAGTCCTTGTCTGTTGTGAAAACTGCTTCTTAAATGTGTATATTTCCCTCCTAGCCTGGCATACACACTACACAGAGTTCTATGTAAATGTCATCTACACATCTTTGGACATTTAAAGTGTTTTGTTTGTTTTTCTAATCTATGATCACAAGTTCCAAGTTTCACCTTCAGGGGAAAGTGACAGTGAAACTCCAGCTCCCAGCAGTCCCAGTGTGTGTAATCTCACAGAGCTGCACTCAAGCACTGCTTAAGGACAGCTTGTGATCTTAAATATAAGCCTTAGCTAAGAGGGAATTCTAATTTTGTAAATACATTTAGCTTAGGCAAACAAAATCAATAAAATCTGTTGAGATATTTAAACTCTACAGACTAACCTTACCTCAAGATAACGTTTATGAATACAGTACAAGCTCATATCATCACCTGTGCTCTGTACCCACCACAAAACAAAGAATCTACAGGAGATAAAAGTCAAAATATAATCAATAAACTTTCACTTTCTACTTTCTACAGCTCCGGTGAAAAAGGGTGCAGCCACAGTCTTAAAGGATCAAACTACTGTATGTGCTAAGCCATAGAGATAGAATATTTTCATAATATTTCCAGTCTATTGCTGGTGAAGTGCTCTGGCAAAACAACCTCGAACCTGCAACCTGTGCACACCCGCCACAGCTGTCCGAATCTTTTTTTAAGAGCTAACTAAAATATCTAAAGAGTTCTACTACCAGTACAATGATAAAAGTCACCCTTCTACTTTTCAGAATAAAAACAATTAAGTATTCTGCGCAATAATAATTTTTTTCCTTTTTTTTTTATCAAAATAGTAAAAAATATATGGGCGTTTATGTGAACTGCCAGGCCTTTGTGCAGTGCTGTCAGAATATCAGTCTTACACTGGCTTAAAACCATCGACCGCTGCTCAAAAGCATCACGTTCCACCTGCGTTTTTTTTGCTTTTGCTTTTTCAGTTGTGGGAATTGTGGGTGAGGAGGTAGGCTAACCTGAACAAGATAAAACATTGGACAGAGTGGCCTGCATGGTGTCATCAGTGGCCTGGCTATAGCACTTTAAAAACTGGAGAAACCTGATCTTTTTTTTGTTGTTAGGGATTGAGTCCACAGCCTCACTAAAACCAAAGCCCCACAAAATCCCTTTCACCTGAGGTCATTTGTGCTGAAGGAGGGGACGCTGAACTTTGTGCCAGTTTTTCTTTCATGTGGATCAAAAATGGCAGTGAGCTACTCATGCTTTGTAACATTTATGTAGTTACCAGTGACTGTGAGTCTAAGGCGAGGTGCACACAGTGGACAGAGGACAGTTAGTTGCAGAGCTGACACTTTCAACCCAAAGAAAAGTGTAAAAAACAACAAAATACAGAAGTGTAATAAGTGTGTGTCAGTCTCTGCACACAGACACAAATTCCACATGCAGTGAAGAAAATATTGTTTTAATTTAAAACATGAGTTGTGAACATTTTGTAAACATTCAGGTAAATGTTAAATGAAAACAAAATACACTTTTCTTTGGACAAAAAAGTGACAAGGAAGAGCGCTTCCTGGACCTCCAAAAAGTAGGAAAAGAGTAGCAAAAAATGAGGTGCTCTTTGGGAAGGGACAGGCAATGCAAAAAACAACAAAATACCCAAGGCACTCTCTCATAAAGTTAAAAAGCCTTTATTACTTAGGGCATGTCACAATAGACTAAAAAAGCCCCAACGCGTTTTCGGCGTTACAGCCTTCAGAATACTCCAGGAAGCGCTCTTCCTTGTCACTTTTTTGTCCAAAGAAAAGTGTATTTTGTTTTCATTTAACATTTACCTGAATGTTTACAAAATGTTCACAACTTATGTTTTAAATTAAAACAAGAAATATTTACTTCACTGCATGTGGATTTTGTCTGTGTGCAGAGACTGACACACACTTATTACACTTCTGAAAGCAAACTCTAGTCGGCTAATCTGAAAATACTGAAGCCGAGCTCATGTCACTACTGACTCATCAAGCAGCTGTTTGACTGACAACTAACTGGCGAAAAATAGCCTAATACTTTTGTGCAAAAAGTGGCCGTGCACATTTAAATTTGATTGAGTACATTCACAAGTTGGTTTGCCAAGTGATAAATAAAATTTGACAAAACAAGTTTAAGTAGGAATCATAAAGCCTTTGGGGAGCTGCTTGGAAAGTGGCTGAGAGCTGCAGGTTGGAGAGCCCTGGCCCACACACTGCAGAGATATTAACCATAAATCAAACCAAAACAACTGCATGTTGATACTTTAGCAGCAGATTCTTCTGTAGAGTATTTGCCTGCATCACTTGCAGACCTGTAAAATGTGAAATCTCTGAATTCTGACTCTTATTCTCAGGATTTAGATTTTGTTTCTCTGAATTCTGGCAGTATTCTGAGAATTCAAAATTATTTATTTTTTAGTTTTTACATTTTCTTTCCTCAGAAATAAGTATTTTCCCAGAATCCTGCCCTTATTCTGATTCTTACTTAATGGCTCTTATCCTCTTCCGTACAACAATGTAATTATTTTTTAAAGCTTACACACGTTTACCTTGAGTTTATTTATCTCTGTAACCATGGCAACCTAATATTCCCATCTTTGCTGCTTTCTTTACCTCGTCACAGAGCAGGGAGCGGTCCGGCGGTGACAGAGAATTTGTTTGCCTGTGCAGAGGTGTGTTTGTGCAGCTCGCTTACACTGGCAGGTCACGGTTGAATCTGTGAAAACACTGGACAAAGACGTGCATTATGGGGGATTATTAATGTGTGTGTTTAAACTGGGCACGCATGCTTCAGTGTGGTTCTGTCTGAGTGTGTGAACAGGGCGTGAGAGGCTTTTAGCGGCGCAGCGCTCAGCCGTGTGCAAACAGTGGAATCACCTGTGGAGGATGTTTTAGCTTCACCTGCGCAACAAGCCCCACCTCCAACGCAACTGAAAAAGTCCAAAATGACATTGGCACACACATGATCCAAAACGAGAAGGTGAAAGTCAGACAGCACAGAAAGTTAACAACTAAGTTTAAACTTAAAACACATGTTGACAATGAACTCACCCGACAAAACTTTCCAAACGCACCATTGTCAGGTTCTGCAGAAGCTAAATGTGCGCTGTATGTTTTCAAAAGCTGTCATTTGATCTTCATCTACAAATATTTACATAAGCAGGCTCATGATCTCAGTGAGCTTATACTGTACTTCCTTTTGTGTTGTAGTTGTAAAAAATGTCCAAGGCAAGGTGGCAAAGAGGTTAGCACTCTCACCTCACAGCAAGAAGCAGGTTTTCTCCAAAGTTTATCAAGTTGAATTTAAGACTTTGGGTTTTTTTTAAGACCTTTTAAGTCCATTGTTTAAGAAAATTAAGACCTATTCCATTAACAGAAAGTTGAGTTGTAAACACAGCTATGCCAAGTAATTTGCAACGGTGAGTGCTGCAAAGCAAAGCATTTTGGTCTTGGTAAGAAAAGATCTGAGCTGTTGTATGAACGGCAGTAACACGCCTTAGAGCATTTAAGGGACATTTTAGAAAAGGATAGTAAACGTATGTAGTTTCATCAAATGAACATGAAATATTTAACCTGCTTAAATATACTGAAGACTTAATACTCTGAATCTCACCCGTTTTTTGGTCTCGGGTTTGATTCCAGGGACCGTGTGGGGCCTTTCTATGTGGAAATTGCATGTTTTCTCCATGTCTGGGTGGGTGGGTTTTCTCTGGGTGCTTCAATTTCCCATCAACCTAAAACATGCACAATAGTCTCCAGCAAGGTATTCCTGACCAGGATCCTGGCTAAAGATCTGGTGAAGGGTCCCCGGCGCTGCACTGTGGTCGGCCAGTGCTCCTGACAGGTTGCCCCAGGACGGGTCAAATGCAGAGGACAAATTTCCCTAAGGGGACAATAAAGTATACCTTACCTTAGACATGTAAACATCTTTGCATTTAAACAGAAAGTATTAAAATAACATTTGCTTAGTGTGCTCTGGGGCAGGAACTATAGGTGTGATTCTAAAGCTCTGTGTACAAATCAAAGTTATGAGTATGAATTTTGGGGTTAAATTCAGATTGAACTATAGCAGGGGGCTGTCACACAAGGGCCTTTTTCCCTCTGTAGAACACATTTTTTTGATCAAGAGAGGTATCTTAGTGGTTGAGTTTCTTTTACATACAAAAGGTTACAGGTGCTATGAGCAGCATCTATTTTTCATATTTCATAAAAATTACCCATGTGTCCCAGGATGAGGTGAACATGTTTAAATCAAATATTAGTTTTTCTTATAACAATGGTACAATTAAAATATATTTTACATAATGGCCAACTTTACATTGTTTGATTCTAAAACTGCATTGTGTTTTCAAACCCGTACGAGCGCATATGCAGCTGACCACAACTTTAAGCAGCATCAATTATAGTAAAGTTTTTTGCTTAAAACTGCCTGTAGTGTATAAAGGACGAGAGTGTGCCACCATAAACCAATCTAACAATGGTTAGAAAAGTCAGATGTTTTGCTAAGTTTGCTGGAATATTAGAAATTGTGTTTGGGGTTTTGACAAATGCGTTTCAGAAAAACTAAATAAACAAAAGGTTGATTCATAAACTGGAGGTGGGCAGTGTCAACAGCCAGCGCAAACAGGAAGTGCAGAGTTTAAAAGCAGCTCTATTTAAACAGGCATTAGCTGCTGTTTGAGCTAAATGAGACATTTACTGAAGCACTGAGCTCATGACCTGTTTGCAGCTACAGTTAAACAAGAAGGAACAGTCAATATTTACACAGGAAACCTTAGACAATGCACTGGCCGTTTCTCACATTTCAATCATAAATGGATTCTAGTGTGCTTTTGAGATCACTGTTTATAATGGGTCAGATTGTGGAACTTTATTTTTATGACTCACATCATACAAAACCAGTTATTGTTCTAAATTTAATTAGTTACAATAACAATTATATGTATTTTAAACTCGCCAGCAAATAATCTGAACATTAAAACTATATTCAGTGTCCCTGAGACCCGCTGTTAGGTCATGACTGGTTTCGACACCTGGACAGATGTAAGCGTTACGTTTTAGCGTTCTATTAACCACAGAGATGTGAACAGCACATTTCTAAAGGAACAACGAAATCAGCTTCCAATTGTTTTTTGCATATTTTGGAGAGTGGCTCTTATCAAATAAGGCTTTGAAACCTGACAGAATACTTCAGAGATGGATGTACGTGCTCGAGAGGCTATTTTAATAAGTCTCAGTTGTCCTCATACTTTTCTTTCTAAAAACTGCCTAGGAAATAAAGATATAGTATTAGTATTAGGCTCCACCTGCTGTTCATAGAGTGAACTACCATTTGTCAGGAAATTATATTAAGATCTGTATTTATAACTGTTTGTATATGGAACTATACTAGGATTTTGATTTATGACAAGCAATAGCTTTATTGCAACCCGTGACTTGGGTGTCCTAGTTTGGTTAAAAAGGAGCAAATTTGCATCCCACTGATGCTATTGTACGATAAAACTTGATGGAAAAACATCAGTGAATGAACTTACTATGAAATACAGTTGCAAACAGAAAAATTCAACTCCCAAAGATTTTAAAGATTTATCAATTTAAGATTTTTCAAGAACACAAAAAGATCCCGGAACGTCCTGGAGTGACCTTCAGTTGCAGCACGGAGGCCATCGAACATCACTGAGCTACAGGCTTTATTTTAGACCCATTTAAATGACTTGTAATGTCAATAGCCCAGACACATCATTGACATTTTGTTTCAATAAATTTAATCTTATCAAAAAGAGCAGGGCGCTACACAGTTGTTGAATATACATACGTAAAAAGTATAGTACTTAATTGCAGACAGCTCCATGACTATCTACTCAACAGGCTAATATTTACAGTTAGCATGAAGCTAGCATGAAGCTGGGCCAAACAATTTACTGTCTTTTTTGTCGTTCTTGTAAAGAGTCCATAAAATGAATACAAAAGCCTTTTTTTTTTTTTTAAATTTACATTTCACTACATTTCTAAAGCATCAAATATAATCTTTGGGTGGGAACAAAATGTTTTTAAAAGATGGTATAAAAGACATAATGACTACTACTAATATGCAAAAAGAAAATGTGCAGTAATTTAACAGAATACACTCAATTCAGGTCTTCTTTGCAAGCAAAATCTTGTAAAGAAGTGATTTATAATTGCACAGTAATGCCTTAATGACAAATGCCCTGGCGTTAAAAATGCATAGTTTATATTACAATGCCTTTACTGCTCTCCAGCACATCTCCTGGGCATTTGAGACGGAAAAGTTCTACAAGATACAACTGTGTGAGGTCAGCAGCAGCAATTCAGGGCTTTCTCCGCCTGAAAGAAAACAGAATACCGTTTTGTATTAAAATTGTTGATAACTACAGAATATACAGCTGCAAGAAAAAGTATGTGAACCCTTTGGAATTACCGTATTTTCCGCACTATAAGGCGCACCTAAAAGCCTTTAATTTTCTCAAAAACTGAAAGTGCGCCTTATAATCCGATGCGCCTTATATATGGCTCAATGTTGGTTAATTATGGCTACCGTATTCAGGGGGCGTCGCCGAAGTGACAATGGTAAAAACGGTAAAGAGGAATTCCAGTCCCAGCTGTTCATGTGTGCCATAGGCGTGTTTATGGATCCTGCCGCAAAAGAACAAGGAGGCGCGGCCTTTGCTCCATCTCAGTAGAAGAGTTGCGACATTGAGGGGACAGAAAACTGAGCGCTCGAACGCTGTTCATGTAGCTTTGAACTGTGACAAATGGAGTTGGAAATACATTGTTTTCAATGAGGGCGGTGCAAATAAGAGCTACCTGTATGTACGCTACCGTATTGTGAATGCACTAACTTGTTTTGGGAGTGAACGGAGTTGTAAGAACGCTGGTTTGTATTCTATTAATAAAGTTTGACTGACTGACTTATCTGACTGTTTTATTGACATTCCCTTTAGCGCAGCGCCATCTAGTGGATGCGCCTTATAATGCGGTGCGTCCTATATATGAAAACAGTTTTAAA
Source organism: Bostrychus sinensis (assembly GCA_020698575.1). NCBI lineage: Eukaryota > Metazoa > Chordata > Actinopteri > Gobiiformes > Eleotridae > Bostrychus > Bostrychus sinensis. The sequence goes on along the minus strand of CM036242.1, from coordinate 10,170,486 downwards.
ATAGGCCATTCATTGAAGGTGCGCCTTATAATCCGATGCGCCTTATAGTGCAGAAAATACGGTACTTGGATTTTTGCATGATTTCATCATAAAATGTGATCTGATCTTCATCCAAGTCACAACAAAGACAGTCTGCTTAAACTAATGCTGCAAAAAAATATGTTTTCATGTTTTTATTGAACGTTTATTGTAAACATTCACAGTGTAAGATTGAAAAAGTATGTGAACCTTTGGATTTAATAACTGGTCGACCTTTCTTTGGCAGCAATAACCTCAACCAAATGTTTTCTGTAGTGAAGATCAGACTTGCACAAAGCTCAGGAGGAATTTTGGACCATTCCTCTTTACAAAACTGTTAAGTTCAGCAATATTCTTGGGACGTGTGAATCACTCTTTTGAGGTCATGCAACAGCATCTAAATCGTGTTGGGATGGGCCACTCCAGAAGGCGTATTTTCTTCTGTTGAAGCCATTCTGTTGTTGATTTGCTTCTATGTTTTGATTCAGTGTCCTGTTGCATCGCCCATCCTCTGTTAAGTTTTCCTGCAAAATTTTTGGATAAACTTGGGAAATAATTTTGCTGTAGATTATAGCAAGTTGTCCAGGCCCTGAGGCAGCAAAGCAGCCCCAAACCATGATGCTCCCTCCACCATCTTCACAGTGGGGATGGGATTTTGAGGTTGGTGCTGTGCCTTTTTTTCTCCACACATAGCATTGTGTGTTTCTTCCAAACAACTCAACTTTGGTTTCATCTGTCCACAGAATATTTTGCCAGTAGTGCTGTGGAACATCCAGGTGCTCTTGTGCAAACTTCAAACATGCAGCAATATTTTTTTTTTTAGACAGCAGTGTTTTCCTCTGTGGTGTCCACCCATGAAGTCCATTCATGTTTAATGTATTGCATTGTAGATTTGTCAACAAAGATGTTAGCTTGTGCCAGAGATTTCTGTAAGTCTTTAGCTGACACTCTAGGATTCTTCTTCACCTCTTTGAGCATTCTGTGCTGTGCTCTTGCAGTCATCTTTACAGGACGGCCACTCCTAGGGAGAGTAGCAGCAGTGCTGAACCTTCTCTATTTTATCTGTCATATCATGGACTCATGAACATCAAGACAGTCACAGATGCTTTTGTAATCCTTTCCAGCTTTATGCAAATCAATATTCTAACAGAGCTCTTTTGTGTGAGGCATGGTTCATATCAAGTAATGCTTCTTCAGAAGGCAAACTCAAAACTGGGGGGGGTGTTTTTTATTGGCCAGGGCCATTTTAACCCACACCTACAATCTTCTCACACTGATTGGACTCCAGGTTGGCTGAGACCCAACTCCAATTAGCTCTTGAAGAGGTCATTAGCCTAGGGGTTCACATACTTTTTCAATCCTGCATTGTGAATGTTTACATAAATGTTCAATGAAAACATGTAATTTTTTTGCAGCATTAGTTTAAGCAGACTGTTTGTCTGTTGTTGTGACTTAGATGAAGATCAGATCATATTTTTATGACCTAATCAGGCAGAAATTCCATGTAATTCTAAGGTGTTCACATACTTTTTCTTGCAACTGTATTATGGTAATCAGAAGTAGAGTGTAACTCAGTTCCTTTTTTTTTTTTTAATGTACGCAATCACTTTCTCTAAAACATGCTTTTTGGTTATTTTTTGCAAGTAACATGCAATGAGGTTCTTTTATCTTTATAGCCAATTAACTGACTGTACTTTTATTGAAGTACACATTTTGAGTGCTTCTTCCACCTCAGATGGAAATTAATTTGCAAAACCATATTCTTACTTTTGATGTGCAGGGCCTGAACTCGTCACTGGTGGCTGTCGAAATGGAGAAATGTTTAGATATCAACAGACACAATGTCCAATATTTAATCAGATATTAGACTGAACTGAGATGTGAATTTGTCTAATTCTTCTTACCCTATTTTCTCTATCGTCCATTTGAACGGATTCCTCCGACCCAGATCGCCTCTTCCGACTGGAACAAGAACACAGCAAACTTTTATACACAAACATCTCAGATTTTATACAAAACTTCTGTGTCATCATAATCTGATCTAACTGCAGTAATGGCAATCATGAAGCTTGTTAATAAAAATCAAACATTACTTGTTTCCTGCTCATAGGTAAGCTGAATATAGGTCAGTTTCCATTGTGAAAAGTGGTATGGATCCACTCAAATAAGCATTCTACAAAATAATACTTTAGCTTTTGGTGTTAGTGGTCTAATACAGTTTGTAGTTGAGAAAAAATTTTTTTTTTTTTTTTTTTTTTAGAAAACAAAGCTGATGTTTATTAGCAAATGCTGTTAGAGTTTAAAGTTGGTTGATGACTTTAAATCAATGGTTCAGGATATATAGATCAGGATTTCAGATCAAATATTTCTTTGCCTGATGCCAAACCTTGTACAGAGATTGTCTCAGAAGTGAGGCAGCACTGTCTGTACAGTGCTTTAGTCAGAGGAAGGTTTAGCACTGTAATTTTTCTATCGTAACTTGCTACTACTTTCCGGTGTTTACAGCACCGGTTTGGGCTGACAGAGTGAAGTGGGCGTGGCCAGCAGGGGAAGAGATCTCAGCTTTTTCAGTAGAGAGAGTAACAACTCAACAGCATTTTTAGTTATAAAATGTGAAATGCAAATGCAAAGGTGTCCACATTTATTTCAAAAAGATTAAAATAAATAGTTCTCCCTTTAAATGAATAGACTAAAACTTCTGCACAACCACTTTACCTTGGTGCTGTTGGGCACTCTTGCCTTAGTGTTTCAATGTCTGTAAACTGCACAGCTTGTCCTCCTCCCCTGGTTTTGAAAACATCACCCTAATGACACAAATACAACACAGAACACCTGAAATTATGAATATAATTCTGAAGTGTCAGAAAAGTCTAGCTAATAAGCCTCAGCAGAAATTAGATCAACCATGTTAATTATGCAGCAGGTGGTTAGGTGATTTTACCTTGATCAACTTGGTTTCGATCTCACCGTCCGAGGCAAGCTCTTGGTGTCTAAGCATGTACTTGTGACATTTGGACAGAGCTTTCTCGTTGGGGCTCGACACCGTGATCGCATTGGCTATGATTGGCTGCATGACAGTGTCTAGCTCCAGATTTGTGGTCGGCTTGTGGTCGACCCACTTCTCCCCACCGCAAGAGTGAGAGCGCCTGTGAGTGGGATGAACTGGTATCATCTGATTCAAGTGCAAAGAAGAGACCAAGAGATTATTCGCCAACAAGTGACTCATTAGGAGTGTGATAAGATTAGTAAAAAGGCTGATTAGAAAATGCAAGCCGCATTGCTGGAGATCTAGTCAGTTTGAATGAATACCAGACAATTACATTTTGACTTATAAAAAGGGATAGTACAATTCTTTGCAAATGTGGGGCTATGAAATACTCTTAGCTAATACTACTTAGCTAATTTATTCTCTCTTTGTTGTCAGGACACTCACAGTTTGGAGTAGTAGACAGGTGCAACCATGCAACTACACAAACTAAACCAAGCTAAACTAACTGAAAAGTCTCCAATTATGCTAAATACATTTTGAGCTTTTAATTATGCTAAATGTTGTTTTCACCTCAAAAACAAACCTGGAGTAGCATTTTGTTTCATTCATGCGTGTGTGAGTATGCTGAGGCCAGTCCCCTTTTCAAGAGGTGCTGCTCTACATAGACGCGTGAAACCATGAAGTACTTCTGTGCGTCTCTAAAGCCCAAACATCGTCACCGGACTTGTTCTGATCATTTCAGTGATTAAATCGCTGTCACTATGAAGCCATACTAATTAGGTTAGATTTTTATGCTCTGTTCAGTCCCCACTGTTGACAGCAGGGGGCGACAAACACCACATCCAAGCAAAATCAAAGTATCAGCTCTGCTCCCCAAAATAAGTTTTCCACACATATACATTTTAAGTTATAAAATGTAAAATACTAATGCAAAGGTGTGCAAAAACTACTTCAATATGGCGTCAATAGAGGCCATTTTTAATATGTTATGAAAGACAATAATGCAAAATACCTTTTCTGCCATATAATGATAATATTTGTTAAGTTTTAAAAGACTTGCTAGTTGTTTCAGTGGCCCTAATAAAATTTTGTATGTCACACAAAACTAGTGAGACTGCTTCTCCAAACTGGTTGTGTGCTGACTGCCTACAGTGGAGAATAAGTTACCCATTTGTGCAAAATACTTGTTGACAATCTATTTGAAAGAATCTTCCAGCAATACTGCGAGCATGACTAGTACAGCAGCTATAGGTGAAAGCAGAGCATGCAGAATTAAATTAGCAGAATAGAGGTGAGCATGCAAAACAGTGCAGGAATTTTCTAAGACATGAATTACGGGGGTATTTTAGTGTTAAGGAAATGTATTGCTGAGCATAAAAAGCAACATTTAGTAACTTTGCTGAAAAATACTCAAGAATGATACTTAATTGCCAAACATTTTGTTTACACTTGAATTATGTAGTATTGAAATATTTACAGAAAAGTGTAAATGAGTAGAAACTAAGGGGCATTTGTATCCTGGAAGCTAAAATGTATAATTTTAGCTGTAAAATGTAAACTGCATGTGTTTCTATAGAGGAATAGTAATCGCATCAAGCAAAGATAAACACCTAAGCACTAAAAAGCTACATGAATAAGCAAGAACACTACTGCGCTACTGCTAGTCTTTTCACACACACTGACCCTGGTGCCTTCCTCTAGGCCTAGCCCATAGACCAGTCGTGTGGCGGGGGCCTTCGGAGCCTGGAGCCCAGCGCTGGCCTCTTCTGCGGCCCACACTGCTGCAGGCGGGGGTCCGGCTCCTGTGCTGGGGCGTCCCGTGCCTACCCTGGCTGTCAGGCTCTACGGGACACCTCCTCTCCCACTGAGAGATACATGAGGCTACCGAGGGCTGAGAGGAAGTGGGGCTGGGGGACGACGAGGAGGGGGAGGGTGGTGGGGAGACCTGAACTGTTCTAGTTTTGGTTCGGTTTGGGTGAGAAGGTGTCTGGCTGTTGTCCTGAAAAGTAATGGGATGTGCCCAAGCTTAGTGACTGTTAAAGCAAATGACTGCACATAATGTATTATAAACAGAGAGCTCATGGTGGAGACAAAACCCACATTAGTGCCATGCAAATTTTCCAGGCGCACCTTCACTAAGCGGCTCATTCAGGATTACATATCGGGATAGAAGGATGAGTACTCACGGGAAGCTGGAGAGGGAGAGGCAGACCTCTTCTGGCCGGCAGTGCGGTCCTTCTCTCGGGACGGCCTCTGCGGGCACTCAGACAAACCTCCGCTGTTGCTCTCAGTCACGATGGCTTTGAGCTGCTTCAACTTCTCATCCTTCACCCACAGCTTGTTTTGCATCTCTAACTGCTTGGCATTCACTCGTCTCTCCTGAAGAATGTGAATGTGGAGAATTTATGTATTTGTTATTGTTACTCTGAATTAATAGCACTCAGCTCTAAGAGTCACTTCTATTCACTTGAGTTAACATATAAAAGTAGTATTTGGGGGGATTGATTAAATTGCATACATTGACAAACTATTGTCATCTGCAGCTGCAACATTTCTGTAAATACTAATTCAACATTAAAATTTAGAAACATAACTTACATCACCTTTAGCATTAATGCAAATTATAGACATTGCTATGTTAAATAAAATGTCACCAATGTTTTCTATCCAAGCACTGACACAACTTACATGTGGTCAGTTGCCAAATTCATTGTGTTTATTCATAATTTGCTATATTTTGTGAATAATGATAAATCCTCCATAGAAAATGTATTATGGTCTATTTAGTTTAGTTGCGCTTCCCAAAGCACTTTACCATTACCAGTCCATTATTCATTCACTCCTCAGTCACACTCAGCGGTGGTGAGCTACTTCCCTAGCCACAACTGCCCTGGGGCAGACTGACAGAGACTAGGTTGACATCCTGCACCTACAGCCTCTCCAGCCACCACCAAACACAATAACACAGTCATACTTTCATAAAGGCAAGGTGGGTGAAGTGTCTTGCCAAAGGACATGAACTGGGGAAAAAGAGGACTCCAGGTATAGGATGACCACTCTACCACCTGAGCCACTGGAAAGCAGCCATTCTGTTTACAAACATTATAAGGGTCTATAAATTACATAATGCAAAGAAGAAATCAAATATCACTCTGCTTTACAATTTCATATTACTTTTGTTCATTAGCAGGAAAAGTATAGGTCTACCTTCATCTCATTGAGCTCACAGACTGAATATTCCCAACACACACACTCTACCATACTTGCTCTTGTTTACTTACACACTCCTTCTCCCACTTGTGCCTGGTGTCAGCCACCACTCCCTGCATGCGCTGCTCCATGCGCTTCCTCTCTGACAGCTCCTTCTGAAGCTTCTGTTCTCTGGTGTCCAGCTCCTGCTCCAGGGACCGCTTGTCCTGCTCATACATGTCTGTGGTCTTCTGAAGGATTTCGATCTAAAAACACAATGGTATAAGACACCTTGGTCTTTGTACCTAGACTAGAATCATGTACAACAGGGCACATTATACATTACTGTAAAAAGTGTCATTCACCTTATATTCCAGTGTTTTGGATTTCTTTTCCAAGCGTTCAATCTCAGTCTTCTGATTGAGGATAAGTTTCTCTTTTTCGCCCAGTCTGCTTTGCTGATTGTGAATGAATGCTTCCTTGGCATTGCTTTGAGAGGCAAACTGGTCGAGCATTGATTTTATTGTGCTTGCTATTTGAGGACAGAGGAAAAACGTTAATTGCCAAACATAAAAGTTGTTAATCAAAATCAAAACATATCTTTATGAACAGGAAATGTTTAGTACTTATTGGACAATCAGGTCATGTTTTTTAGGTGAAGCATAATATAAGCATATCAATTTTAAATCAAGAGACCAGTAAAGTATAAAATGTAAAATAGAAACAATTAAAAAATGAAACGAGAATAGTGAATGATACACAGATCTGTGGGATTCGTACCAGTTTTGTTGAACTGATCTGTCATCATCTGACGTATCCGATGCCTCTTCTCCAAAATTTCAATGAGACGAGGAAGCATCTGATCATCTGCAGGGTCCACCAGAGTACAGGGAGGCAGTGGGGGAAGGCTTTCGATCAGCTGGTTAAACAGGACAGGATCATCCACTGGGGAAGACAGACATTTTTATGAGAACAAAACAACAACAAAACACAGCCTGATGCAAATCCAGCGTGTAACTTTTGCAAAACTAAATTACCGGCATTAGTGGCGCCCCCTCGCTCCTCCAGCCGTCTTGTCAGCTCCTCCTTGAAGGCCTGGTTTCTGTGTCTACGTCCTGCAGCCAGACCACAGATGGGCCGGTCCACAGGACGAGCCACCTCCACCTCTTGGGTCATCTCTGCAAAGCGCATCACCAGCTGCACAACAAACAATAAAGCTCTTTATATCAAACCCTGTTGGAAATTTACAATTTGTACAGATGTGAAGATGCTGCGTTACCATAGTTTCCTCATAGTCGTCAGCTTTTGGGTTGACACAGACGACCATTCTGACTTTGCCTTCTCCGTCAAAGTAGTTTTTAAAAAGATGGGTCACTTTGGAGTCCCTGTAAGGTACCATCTTAAACACAAAGCGGTCAAATTAGCCACCAACAATGAGCTCAAGAAAAAAGGACAGTTATAGATCAATTAAACGCATAAAGGCCAACCTTATTAGTGCCACACATCTGGTTTTCTCGCAGCACCTCCATACAAGTCCGCAGAGTCATTAGAGACTGGTTAATGTTACCTGGAAATAACACATTTTTAATACTTTCAGGCTAACTACAATGTTTTTTAAGCTCTTTAACAGTAGATAAACATACCAGCCTCTCTGAGACGGCTTCCCTCTGCTCTCGTCCTGTTGGTGCGCTCACTCCCCGCCAAATCGACCAGACACAGCTGGCTCACAGTCACCTGGTTTTTGTCCTGTCATTTAGGTATCAAACATGAACATCACAAACCACTGGCTCAATAATTATCTACATAAAGCAGTGGAGTATGACCTGCAGAATGTGATCCCCATCTGCATCAAGTGGAGCCTGAGCCAGCTTCAGAGTGAAGACGCTGTGGGAGCGGCTGGACTCACGGTTCAGCTGAGTGTTGGCTATTCTTCTTTTCTTTTGTCCTACAGTGACAAAACCAATCAACAAGCCTTCTACATCCAGTGTGCTCTGTTTAATGTACCAAAAAAATTATGTACAGCTCTGTTTTCCCTGATTCCACAAAGCTATTTTTTTAATTTGCAGTAAAAAGTTTACTGTATCCCCAGTTGGGATAGGAAAAGCAAAAGTAATAATATTACCAGAGCCTAATAGTTTGTCATGGTTTGTGTGAATAAAACAGCGCTCACCTTTCCAAAAGACTTCAAAAGCCTCTTCTGTTGATTTCACCTCCACCTCTGTGCATCCAGCCACATACATGTTATGATTCTGATCCTCACGTAGAAGCTTTGACTGAGGAGGTCTGCAAGTAGTCGGATCAAAAAACTATTGTTTACAAAAACACATAAGCAAACATAAGGAATAACAAACATAGTGTTCCTTATTGTAATTTGACACCAAAATTAACACATGCATACTTTGCAGTTAAGCAGAAGCCATTCACAAACATTCAAATCAGCTCAGTAATACTTACATGTGAAGTACAAATTTGGAAAAGCATCAAGGAGCATAGACAGCCACCAAAGCAACTAAGCTATGCCATGAACTAGCGAGAACATGAACGAGCTACAGTACTTTAATGCAGGGTTTAGATTAATGGGGTGGGTGGACTACAGAATGGTAGTTACAGCCATGTTAAGGCTACAGACTGTGTGTCGTATAAACCACATACATGAACTCTTTGTTCCGTACAGGAGTGCCCCCATCAAGCCACCTGACAAACACAAGGTTTAAGAGTGCATCTTTAGAATATAACTAGAAGACAAAAATCTAGCAGGGCTGGGCAATATACTGCATTTTAGGTATAACAGTATACTTGTGTATATTATACAATGACTGCTATTTTGTTTATAAATTTTATTTGACCTTTATTTAACCAGGAAAGTCCCACTGAGATTAAGGTCGTTGTGACACATGTCGGTGCACTCCATGGTACAGCCTCAGGGCGCACTAGATGCAGTTGTGTTTACTTTTCTGTGGTGTGGTTTGTGTTCACACGCGTTGTTTACCATTCTGGCCAAAGACAACTGAGGCAACTGGCCAAAGTAAAATTTGTTTTATCTCAACATGACTTTGAAATTTTAATCCATGCTTTTATCACCACTCATTTTGATTACTGCAACAGACTTTATACTGGGCTTAGTAAAACTTCTCTTGCTTGACTGCAATTAGTCCAGAATGCTGTTGTTCGCCTTTAAACATGAACACGTGCATTTTTACCACATCTCTCCCATTCTCCAATCCCTTTATTCACTCCCTTTTTGCTTTTGTATAGATTTTATAGTTCTTTTATTTGTTTTTAAGTGTCTTCATGGTTTGGCCCCTCAGTACCTGTCTGATCTTTTGCCTTACACCCTCCCACGCTCACTCAAGTCTTTGCTGGTCGTCTTGAAGACCAAAAGAAAACTGAGAGGGGATCGGGCTTTTTCAGTGGCTGCTCCTAAACTGTGGAATAAGCTCCCTTTGCACTTGAGACAGGCCGATTCACTTCCTGTTTTTAAAAACCTCCTTAAAATGCACTTTTTCTCTTTGGCTTTTAACTCAGTTTGAGGATTGACTTTTATTGCTTTATTGTTGTTTTGTTAGATTTTACTTTTATTTCTTTAACATGTGTTTTATATTTGTTGTATTTTTTGTCTGATGTTGGTGTACAGCACTTCGGTCACCTGTGTTGTTATAAAGTGCTCTATAAATAAAGTTGGACTGGATTGTCCCCAAACGCTACACCATAAGCCACGTGATAACCGTCAGCTGACCCCCGAACTTGTTTCTATGACAACGGGCCTCATGCGCTACATTTCAAAGTGTTACAAAGGGCACCTGAACACACCATCGCAGGGACTCAATGCATGATCTGTCAAACTATTTATGGAGCTATATGCAGAGGCTATACCCTTTGCAAAACAGCAGTCTCCAGAAAAGAGGAATTTAGCTCTGTGTGTTACGAAATTCAGTGCAGGACATGGAGAGATTCTCGTTTACTGTAGCCTACTAATCCAGGTGGGTTTACATCCCACAAAATGACAGACAGTAATTATCTCTAGCAAAACTACTGAGTCGGCAGCTTTCACACCACAGACACTGGTGGTGGGGGAAACTGGAGTTCTTGCTGTGAGACAGGAGTGCTAACCAATATGCCACCCAACTAATATATAAAGATACAGCACATTTAGTTGTTAAAGCAACATTACTTGATTTTAATTTTTCTATACTGGCTATTGTAAGACCAATATGTGACCTATTGTTCCCAACCTGTACATATTGCCCAGCCCTATTGTCACAATGTGGGCAGTTGTACATATAAAAAGATATATTTCTGTGGACATTAGTAGAGGCAACATTGTGAAATAACTGAAGCAAGAATGTGAAAGAATGAAAAAATACCAACACCAATAAACTCTTCCTTCTGAATTGAGCAAAATATGTGTCTTACTTTGGTCTTATGGGGTCAAATGGAGCATCTTCAAGTAGGTCATAGATGTAGTTGTTGTAGATTTCAATATAGGACACAAAGACACTGTAGCAGCAGTCTTCATCCACAGTTTCAGATTTACACGCCTCCTCTGGATTGATCATGTCTGCAAACTCAGGGTCTGCCTTCTGCCTAAAAAACAAAAGGAAGGACAGGAATAGCACATTCACTTTGTTTCCTCCACTTCATGTATCAGCTCAAAATCTGGTATACTGTATGTGACGTACCTTGCAGAGGGTGTTCTGGGCACAGCAGGCTGTTGACTTTCTCGCTTTTGTCTTTCCAAGAGAGCCTCAACTGTGTCCTGGATCTCCATCCCATTTTTGTCATCTGGTTTAAACACCTAAATAAAAACAATGTTTTAAATTCCAGAACAGCGTTGATTCATTGAATTGTTAAAAATTTGGATTGATAAATTTAAAACTAGCTTACAAATCTTTTAGCCTGAAAGGGGCTGATGCTATTGAAGAGCATGTCCAGGGAACGAGGAAGGAGCCCACCTTCTCCAGGTGAGCCAGTCATGGTGAACGTCTTACCACTTCCCGTAACACCGTATGTGAACAGCAGACCTACAAGTTACAATGATATGAGAATGTGGCACAAGATAACTGTTGTTTTAACCAGTGGAAGTGGGTCCAGAGAGACTTTATAATCATTCATTAGATTCTGCTGTCAACAGGGTTTTCAAATATCAAGAGGTATCAACCTGACAATATTCAAATGTTTCACTTTACATTTCATATCTACTTCCCCAGACTGAGACAAAAACTGAAAACGTCTGTAATAGTCACCTGGTTTAACCCAAAAACACACCCAATGACCTATGCTGTAACGTTACACAGAACCCATACAAAGATGACCTATGTGCATAACCTAATATTATAATGTTAGAGCTGGATTTACATGGGATAGGAAATTGTTTTGACCACTAATCCGTTAATGTTAGTCAAAAACAGAGATGTTATCAAATGTTTTTTATAATATTGCAAAGCTCTAAATGATTAGCATAATTATATTCAGAGTGCCAACATTAAACATTTTATGATAATTCCTGTCATAATAAGACCAATTTCATAAAGCAAATTAGAATACCACTTACCATTTTTGCTGTGAATGAGGTCATCAACAAGGGGCTTAGCCACATCCTCAAAAAGTTCAATTTGACTGGTATTGACGCCAAATACTTTTTTAAAGGAGTACTGCATCTAAAAGACAAGAACAAAAAAGTAGAAGATAATAAGAATAAGAAAACCTTTATTAGTCCCTCCGTGGGGAAATTGCATAGAATGCAAATGGATGCATAAGATGGAAATATACTTAAATCAACAAGGGCATGTTCCTGTTGAAACTTTTTGCTTACCTCTTTGTATTCTCCATTGCGGTTTGCCTTTAGTCCATCAGGAGCATGCAGCTGAATTGTGGTGTTACTAATCATTTCAACACAGCATTCCTGGTCATCTGCTCCAAGAGGACGGATACGGCAGTATACCTGCAGAGGGCAAACAAAAGACAGAAACTATCACTGTACTGCGATACAGCTTGTCAAAACTTGTGAATTAAAAAAAAGTTTTCTATATACCAGACATTAACTCTATTTTTTTGTTGGTTTTTATCTTTTGGCTGCTCCCCTTTTAGTTCATGGTCGCCGCAGCAAACCAGTCGCATGGTGATTTTTCAGGTTTTTACGCTGGATAACCTTCCTGTCACAACCAGCCACATACAGTGACTGGAGTATGCTATGTGGGTGTAGCGTCTTGCCAGGAAATAAATAGTATATAATAATATATATATCAATGTTGTGTACAGTACAGCTACAAGCTACAGTATAAATGTTATTCTGATGTACAGTTATATCAATACATTTCGGAGAAAACAAACATGTTTCAAAATTTGCCGTTTTGATAACAAAAAATACATTTCATTAAGTTACCTGAAAAATACATCTGGCTTTGAAATTAAAAACTTTATTAAACCATCTTGCGTGGATGTTTACTTACTCCGACTGGATCTTTTTCAACATTGGGACTCCTCTTTGGGCCTGGCCTCCGAGGAGTCTTGCCTTTGCTGGAACAGACAAAAAAAGATCTCTTAACTAATCTTAAAAAATCTCTTAACACTTAGTGCCATTTAAAAAGTTAGAAAGACACGATTCTGAAAAGTATGTTTCTATTTAGTGTTTGTATGTCATCACTTTACATTTCACATCTACTTCCCCAGACTGAGACAAAAACTGAAAACGTCTGTAATAGTCACCTGGTTTAACCCAAAAACACACCCAATGACCTATGCTGTAACGTTACACAGAACCCACACAAAGATGACCTATGTGAGTAACCTAATATTATAATGTTAGAGCTGGATTTACATGGGATAGGAAATTGTTTTGACCACTAATCCGTTAATGTTAGTCAAAAACAGAGAGAATATCCATTAGATTCAGGAAATATACACAACATTTAACAATTAACTGTTAATATTATGAACGATGAAACGATTTTCTTTATAAAGCCTCTGTAGTTATTTACGGACATGAAGTGGAAAGAAAATCTGATAAGCTAGCGTTAAGTGGCATTTGCTAAATGTACTGGCGTTAGCTTGTTAGCCGTCTGGGTCTGTGGTCGGAGCAAACAGGCAACTAACTTTCAAGCTAACCGCTACCTAACAAGAGAGTGATAATCTACCGAAAAAACTTAAAGGGGGACTATCGTAAGGTTTAGGGTAGATTTTAAAAGAGATGATTCTCACCCCTGTCTCTGCATTGTGATGTTTTAATAATAGTGTCCGGCTCTCACTCTCACAAGAGCGCCTCTTCTCGATTTGATTTGAAAAATTCGCTCTGGTGAGCCGTTGTTCTGACAGGACACTATCGTCCAATCAGAGCGCGAGAAAAAGATTAGAAAGCGGAAGTCCCGCCTTCAAGCCATGAGGCTTCAAGGATTGACCCCGCCCCCAAGCCATCTACCATGCCCCCCACAGGACAATTCTCAAAATGCAGGTAAATGAAAAAATAAACGACACATTTATGGATGTGTTATTATTCTATAACTAATAATACATTAATAATTCATATACTTTATATTAAAGGATTAGAACTAAAATGGCAGAAAGATCATTATACATAGGCTACCGACTTTCTGTAGGCTATTTTTTTTTCTAAATCATTGCTACCGTTCCCAACCTTTTTGGTCTTGTGTACCTCCTGGGCCTATCTCATACCGTGAGTACCCCTCATTCTTGGTGGTCAAAAACCTCCACTGTCTCCGTGCAAAGACAGTGTACACTAAAATATTACTATATAAACTCTATTGGTTTTATTTACTTAACTTACTTTTTATTTTACTCATTATTTTACATCTGTTTCATATTTTAAATGTAAAAAACAAAAAACACAAATTTAAAAGAATAATATTCCTTTTGGTTTTGGACCAAATTTGACCAGTCCAAGTGTCATTGGGGGCCACAATGGTTTAGTATGTAAAGATTGTAAATATTTTCTTATGATCTTCCACAGAAACTATCAATTAATATCACATACCCCCTGCAAAGTGTCTGCGTACCCCTTGGGGATCCTGTATCCCCGGTTGGGAAACACTATTCTAAATTATAGCTATTTGGCCCAGTGATTGTTGTTGTAGGTCCGGTGATTTAGCCATTTTCAACATAAAAAAGTAGGCTTATAGCATTAGCAACAATATAAATATTTGCAATGATTAGGACTAGGCCTTCAGAGATAGCTCTTTTAATTTTTTTGTCAGTAACTCAACAGCCTAGGAAAAATTTGGAGGCAATACAAAAGTTATGTCTAATGTCTAAATTGTACACAAAATGATATGCTTTTTGTTTTTTACACCACACAAAATGTATCTCTTTGGTTCTAACAGTAAGAAAAAAAACACAAAGTCCCATGTGTTCAGCTTTATATAATATTTTATTTACAAACTAAAAATAAATAGGCTAACATTTAATACTCAAACATAAGTGCATGACAGTAACCATATGACTATAGCAAAAAGTGAAGATGGCTAAATAAGTTTATGATAATAATTAATAAGTTTAACTAGTATTTATGGATGGAAAGCACTTTTAATGCATCGCTTCTATTTTAATTTTAAAACACATTGCCTTGCCTAATGCTAAAGATATGCAGTATGCAAAATCAAAATATAGGCCTAACATTAATACATAACATAAATTAAATAACCAAGGAAAAATATACAGTTAATATACACAGTTTTGTTCCAATATAGGTAGTCTAATCTCTTCATACCCCTGTCTGGACATCTGACAAGTTAGCAATTTTAATTTTATCATCATAGTACTGCTTAATAATGTAGCACACTTTAACATTTTAACAAGTTTCCTGAGAAACAAATTCATTCATTCATACATAGAAACAAAGTGGTTACATTTTTCACTATCTGCTATGATTGTCCTTTATTTCACTTTACTGTCACATGTAACAAAGTGTTTTGGGGCCAATCAATCACTGATTATGTGCAACAAGACAACAAGGTTTTTGTGCAAATCAGCTCCTGGTTGCACTGTCAAGCCTAATGCACAGGCTTTCAACCAAGCAACATGGCCAATGTCTGGCTCAAGGGCCACTCATTGCACAAAGTGAGATTTCATATGGCCCATTAATCTAAATTTGTAACACAGATCTAATGTGAGAATGTTTTTATGATAGCATTTGTCACTGAATGAAAGTTTTCATTATATTTGCATGTGAACTCTTTTTTTCAAATGTATAAATTAAAATAAGCCCTTACTGTTGGTAAAATTGGCCTGTAGATATGATAAACAATTTTACATCACAACCTTTAGGCTCAAGTGATTTGGTTTCAGTTGGTTGTTATAAGCTGCATAACAAGCACAACTATATACAGATTTAATGGTCTATAATAATGCTCTATAATATAATACATATATTTAGCTGTTTAGGAAAAAATTGACATAGAAAAAAATAGAAGCCCTGACAAACTGGCCCCGTAGGTTTTCCCATAATATATATTCAAATGCGTGAGATTATTTTAGCTTTATGGCACTTTTACTCTGAGCTGTCCATATGTTAATGAAAAATTGACCAGCCCTATTATTGGATATAGGTCTAACTGTTCTGATGCTTCTAAATCCAAGTAGCAGTTTCAAGACAAACCAGCTCAAACTTGATAACAGTAACTTAAATAACCATCGTTTTTTTACAGAAAACCTTGAAGCAAAAGCTCTCCAGCAGCATTTAGAAGCATTAGAATGGGTGTACCTAACAATGTGGATGGTGAAGTGTGTTTCTGCATATTACAGACTTTCAGCCTTTGGCCATTTGAAAGTTTGACCTTCTATAAAATCACTCATTACTTTGCTTTTCTTTCTTCCGACCTTGAGGACAGAAGGAGAGGTAGACTGAAGAGGAAGATCGTCGTTAAATTTGTCACCAAGCAAAGCAGCGCCGCTCCGATTGAACCGCCGAAGGTGAAGGGCATGGAGTTTTCCAGAAGCCAGGATTTCCGTATCATCATGTCCTGCTCTATGGCCTGCATCTGGGAGTGAGTGCCCAGGATGGCGCACACGTGGAAGAGCTGGTGGCTGTGGCCTGCAGGGGGAGCCATTCAATCACACTTCAGTTCAGACATAACACAGTGAGTGAGTAAAAGCAAATGATTGACACAGGCAGTGATTTTAAAAGGATACACAAATGAATGCAGGTTGTGGTTTATTGCTCAATGTTTAACACAGAATGGTGATGTGTTAAAGAAAACACTGGGCCTACTACAGGTTAATAATTATTTTCTATTGTGGCAATAGTTTGGTAGCAAGCTGAAGCATCAATTTTTATAAAGAAAACACAAAGAATCTTGAGTGATCAGTTCAAAAGTTCTATTAAATTGGGAAGTTTTTTTGTAAAATGTGTCTTGCTACTCTGTTCTCAGTTACTTTGGGCTTAAAAAAGCATAGACCCTGAACAATGGCAAGTGTTAGTAGGACTAACACCACTGGCAGGGGTTTGGGCGGTGGCAGGGGTGTTACTGCCTCCCCTGGTGTCTGAAGTATGGCACTACATTGTTTGACAAATAAATGCAATAATTTAATGCAATAAAATCAAAGAAATTGCAAGAAATACTTAAAGAATCATAATATAACCCCCAGTGGTTCTCAAATGATGGGTCAGGACCCAAATGGGGGTCACAGAAATTTTATATAGCTATAGTTTGTAGATCGCTTTTATCAAATTAGATTATTAGACTGTTTTAAGGTAAAAATAAAAAAAAGACTGCATACTGGAACATTTTGGCTGTGGTTCCAGTTTGCTTCAAAGAAAGCAGTTTTACATTTACAGTGCCTGCCTGTTTAAATATTAATATTTATTTTAGTTATAAGTGTAATAAACAGTTAATAACTAAAGTCCTAGCTTGTTGCACTGATGCACACTCTGTCAGTTTGTTCTGGAAAAGCGCCTGGTACTATGGCTTCGGTTTAGTAGGTCCACCTGCAGTATTTTATGCACAAAATGCCGTACATGCAGTAGTTTGACTGATGCTGGATAGAAAGGTTTGCCTCCCCCAGAGCGAAAATGATACTCTTATAGAGGCACACACAGACAAACATTCATTCTCACATTCATTTACTCAGAGCAATTTAGATTCACCAATTCACCTACACATTCATGTCTTTGGAATCTGGAAACCAACACACATAGTAGGGCTGCTCAGTCATTGGGAAAAATAAAAATCTTGATTAATTTAGTCATAATTGAAATCATGATTATTCAACAATTATTCATAAAATTAAAAAGTTTTTTTTTTTTTTTTTTACAAACAATATTCTATTTTTATTTATTATTACAATATTCTTTGTGCAATAAAAAAGTGCAAAATATAAAATAAACCAAGTCTGTGATAATCTCGTCACAAACTGTTTGGTTGTTTTCTCAATGTCTTCAAACCCAAAGTGGTCCCAAACATCAGAATTTGTCTCAACTTTTCTTCTAACCAAGTGTTTGTCCTGTTCTCTTTCTGCCATGTTTCTGTAACAACTCTCCACATGAGGCTTATAGCTATCAGAGAGCAAGCTATGAGAGGGGAGGGGCAGAGCGAGCGTGGCCATTCAGAACACACTTCAAAGTTAGTGCAATTAATTGTTTTTTCTTGACTGTATATTTTTTGTAATCGTTGGATGTAATAATTGAAATTGAAATTTGATTAATTGCACAGCCCTAACAAATACGCTACATTAGGCAGCGTAATATACAATAAAAAATTTAAAAATCTGTCACAAATTAGGAAATAATAGTATAGAAAAATAAAACAGCATTGCAGTTGCTACTTGTGAGCAAGGCAGTACCAATAGCCTATTTGTTATGATGTTAATAATACATGTATAATTAGTTCATTTTTCATTGAGAAAAAAATAAACATTAGTAAAAAAATAAGTCATTTTAAAACATGTCTAGGGCAGCATTTGCACTGCAGTGACAATGGGCCCCTCCTGGGCCTTGGTGTAGCTGTGTCCGCACAGCCCCGTGGTGTAATAGCTGCTTATGCTGTGTATGTGTATGCATGCAGTCTCATGCACACACATGATCATCTAAATGATGGTTTATTTTCAGACTCACCGATGTAGTCAAAACTGCCGGGGGCCAGGCGCTCAGGTAAATGAGTGGCAAACAGGAACCCAGTGAGGAAGGCCAAGGCGATGTGGTAAACATGGAGGACATTGGTGTCGTTGTTGGTGCAGCCTTCTCCTGTGCACAAAAACACCTGGAAACACAGCAGCACAGGTCAGACAGTGAACACTGTCCATTTACAAGTATTTCTGATAATGTTTAAGATTATATAAAACAAACCACTGTCATCATTAAAGTTATTGCTTTGCAGGGTTCATACAGTTATGATTAACTTGGAGTCAAGTCAAGTCATGAAAAAATATGTTTTAAATTTGTCTAGGATCTTGGAAAAGGTTCTTATTTACAGTATTCAGTAACTTTGCTTAAGTTGAGACTACTTACAATTATTTTTAGTGTTAATAAGATTAGGCCAGTCACATGTATGAAGGATAGTCCATGGATTAGTTTCAGTTTGTTACATTAACAGCAAATGCAAATAATTATTGCATTATTGCTAATATCTTCTGTAATAAAAAAGTTATTATTACAATTCAAATAATGACATTTTGTTTTTTTTAAGGTTATGGGAAAGTAATGGTAGGGTCATGGAAGATTATTGGAGGAAAAGTGTATAAACCTTACAGTTTATGACCGCTATAGTTCACATAGACAGTTTGACTGTCTCAGCTGTGTATGTACTTGTTAATACTGGCACAAACGTGTTTCTGTCTAAGGCTTGTGTAAGACATTTCTTGATCCAATTATGGATGTGCAGCTTTTCTGGAAGCATCGACCGGGCCCTACCCTGTAGAACAGAGGAATGTTGTCAAACAGGTACGGATACGCAAACGCCAGCACACGCAAACCCTTGCTGAACTTTGGACTCTGGCTCTCCGGAAATCTGAAATCAAAGAAAGATAGTATTAGGAAAATCTTCTTGTCATTGTGACATAATAGTTTAGTTTATAAAAATATATTCTAGAATTGAATGCACAAGTCATTTTACAAGGAGGATAAAATGTCCATATGGAATGATAAAACAGTGTAATTATAAAATATTAAGAGAATAATGCATTTTTCAACACTATAGCATGTATTTGAAGACAAAAGACCATGCAGCTGGGTTGGACCAGTGGTGTGGCAGCACTGGCAGCTAAGCAAGTTTTGGGCTAACAAAGAAGCAACCATTGTCAACAACATACACCAACAGAACCAAATCAGTCAATAAATAAGTTAATAAATAAATGCTCTCATTGACAAATCATTATTTAAACAGGACAACAAATGCTGAAATAAAAATAGATTTTTAAATGTTGATGTTCATTTTGGTTAAAATAAATAAATAAAGATCTCTAAAATGTTCCTTTCTGTATTTATTTCTACATTTATTAATTTGTGCTTTGTTTAATTATATATTTCTTTCCTCTTTTATTTACTCCCACATGTATTTATTTCTTGATTTCTGTCACCGAAATGCAAATGAAGGTAAGCAAGCAAAGCAATCTGCCGATAAGTCCATGCATTGATCGCTCGCCCAGATCAACCAATGACACGCCCCTTTCATTTGCATTTCGGTGACAGAAATCAATAAATAAATAAATGTGGGAATAAATAAAAGAGGAAAAAATAAATAAATAAAGCAAAAACAAATTAAAGCAAATGTAGAAATAAATACAGAAAGAGAAAAATAGGCCCTTATTTTTAACCAAAACTTACATCTTCATAAAAAAAATTGTTGTCATGTTTAAATCATTTTTTATCAATGACAGCATTTATTTATCAATTTATATATTGATTAGTTTGGGTCTGTTTAGTTTAGTGTAGTTATTGTTTGTGCTGATTGTGTGTTAAGTCTGATTGTGTGTTTGTGTTTGATCAACTGTTTGTGAAGCCCTTTGATGTGACTTTTGTTGTGATACTGGGCTATACAAATAAATCTGAATTGAATTGATTTGACAGTTTTGGTTCTTGTTACCATCCAGAAAAGAGCAGTGTAAAAGACCATCTGACCAGTCAGGTTACCACACATGTGCACTTAACATCAGTTGCTAAATTATACGCCAGGTAGAACCATGCTACTCCAGTTGTTTTGAAAAGCTGTGTTGTAAGAAGAACATGTTGTAGCACTCTCAGTTGAGGCAACACTCACAGTTACATAGTCACATAGGGATGGACCGGCAACACCCATGAGTTACTCTTATGAAATCCAGTGTAACACTCCCAAAATATCTCTGGGATGAAGTGTCATGTTTATCAGTGCATAAATAATAAATGGATTTAATTAGGGTTGCACCTATACAAGTATCTGCATGTACGTGTATTCATAATATTGGGCCAATACCAGCAACCAATGCCACTGTGCACCGGCCTCAGATGACATACACCTCCCAGCTGAGACCATTGGACCACATGTGTGTAATGTCAGAGCCTGGGTAAGAATCATTACTGAGTGTATCCAATTTTAGAAGTTTTATTTCATATAGCAATTAGCATATTATATATTAGCATCTGAATGTATGCTCTGCTGGACAGGAGTTACAGAAATGTGGTGCAACGCAATAGTTTTAGACCATAGTTTATACCAAGATTTAATCAATCAATAAATCACCAAAAATCCTATTTTAACAAGTTGGCGTCGTAAGTAAAAATGAATGGTCCAAACACTGTTGACATGGAAACTGCAGGCTCAGATTCTCACCATTAACCTGCGTTGGTTTATGTCATTAGAAGCCATATTGGCCCGGGCGGTTGTTGGCGCCCAATCCTGCCGTGTCATGGTAACGGACCAAAGCAACCAACGAGGCGTCTATGTATTTATGTCTTTGGTCTTTATAATAGGGTGACCAGATTTTTAGACCAAAAAACTTGGACACATATTTTTTTGACTAATCACGGTGCATTTGAACTCATCAAGTGATAAAAAAGCCTCCGGAGTTCATACAATTTTCTGTCCTGTCATCAAAGTACATGACACTTGGGCTTAAGTTTTGAATTTTAATGGAAATATATTAATAAAGAAAAATAATAATTTAATTTAAATTGATAATGGTAATTTTTGTGACAAACATCTTTAGACGAATGTGTTTTAGTTTCCAGTGCTTTTCTATTGGTTAAAATGGGGACAACTGGGACACGGTTTGTTGAAAACTGGGACATATAAGTTTTTACAGATCTGTCTTGGGACATGGGACAAGGAGCCTAAAACTGGGACTGTCCCGGTTAAATAGGGACATATGGTCACTCTACTTTATAATGAATTTAGTGACTGAATTGTGGAGAATCTAAGCTTTCAAATTAGATATAGCATAGTTTAGCAAAGAGCAGCAGGGATAGAAGGCAATGAGGACGACTCAGTATGGGATGAATTAAATATTGTATATGTATACCTGTATGAAGGTACTGCCTTTAATACTAGTCATATAATACTCAGTATTGGCAACTACTCAAATGGAAGTAGGCTACTCGTATTGGTTTGAAAAAGTGTGGTATCGGTGCATCCCTAGATGTTATTTTCTTCTGCTTATTTTCATTTGGGTCGCAGGGGACTGGAACTTATCCCAGCTTCTGTACTTTGGACCCAAGGTGTGTGACTTTGGACAACGGCGGAGACATACACTGACAGACATCCATGCATGCTCATATTGGGGTGCACGGTGGCAGAGCGGTTAGCGTTCTAGCCTCCCATCAAGGAGGTCGTGGGTTCGAGCCCCGGGCGGACCAATACACACCATCACACGAACTCTCTGGGTGGAGTCTGCATGTCCTCCCCAGTGTTACCGTGGGTTCTCTCCGGGTTCTCCAGCTTCCTCCCACCATCCAAAGACATGCATGTGTCAGGTGAATTGGTGACTCTAAATTGACCCTAGTGAATAAATGTGTGTGTGAACAGTTGTATGTCTGTGTTCGTCTGAATGTGAGTGAGTGAGTGACAGGGACTACAGATGGAAATTAGCTCTGAGCTATAATCCGGTGTATTTACAGCACTAGTTGCTGTTCATTAATACACACTTCCCATATAAATAAAAAAAAATATATATTAATTCATTCACAGATTCACCTATAAAACAAAACCAGACCCAGAGAGAACCCCTGGTACCACACAGACTCCATACTGCGCCCCATTTATGAAACAAATCACAAAACCAAAGAAACTGTAGCAAAAGCTTGGTGTTTACCTCTTTACGATGTCATGATTATATTGGAGAAATGGTAGGCCAAGCCTTAGTAGGAAAGACATAAGTGAAGAAAAGTGTTAGGTTCTAGGTCAAACCAGAACATGAGGACACTGGGTTACGTTTAAAATGTACATTATACACATTTGCCTGGGCAGTCACATATTAACTTCATAGTCTCAACTATTTTCTGAGCTGCCCATGTTTGAGACCATACAGTGGTCTGGCGATTAACATACGTATAAACAGGTGGCCTTTGACTTTGCATTATATTTCTGCATTCCTCATATAAAACACCAGTGTATTCATTTAGAAACATCTAAAAGCATTTTACATCTGTGAATGTTACAGAAACCTGTGATCACATAGAAATTCTTGGTAATTGTTCTAAAACTGGACATATTTGAGGTTGATCAACTGTGAAATGTCTATTCAAGACAATTAAATAGAGCAACAACATCAGTTAGGCTCTGTAAAGTGAGTTTTGTGATGATACCTGGAGTAGCAGGCCAGGCCGGTGCAGATGATGGTGTTGACCACAGCGATGGGGATGAAATACTGGTGGAAGGTGCTGTTAGTCCACTTGTCCGGAAACACGTAGAATGAGTAAGTGATTGCAGAACCTACAACACAGAAATATAATTTATTAGTTATTATTATATTTATTGATTACAGTCTGGGTGGTGTTCATGTCCTCCAGCTCCACAGACAGGCATGTGCTGGTGAAATGGTGAAATGCTGACTTGAATGTTGTGGCCTACAGTTACCGAGACAGGCACCAGTACCTGCCACCCTTAACGGAAATAAGCAGAAAAAGGTGAATTAATGAAAAGTTTATCCTTTAGACCTTTAGAGCAGTGGTTCACAACCTTCTTTGTCCTGTGTACCCACTGAGCTTTTTGTCTTGTACCTCTGTGAGTACCCCTCACTTAGACTTGATGATTATTCAGAAAGTGGTCTGTTTACTTTTGTTGGAGATACAAATTCTTCAGCATTTTTAAAATTCAAGATTAAAAAAAAAAGAATAACTATATGACTGCCTTTAAAAATGAAATATTACCAATAAAATTCTATTACATTTACTAATTTCACTATTATTCTATGTTCCAAATAAAGTTGAAAAATAAAAAATAAACCTAAACTCATAATATATTTACTACTCAAAAGAAAAAACACCAGCTCTTAACTTTAAAAATGATGTAACAAAATGTATTTTAATAATATTTTGTAGAAGTTTCGGGTCCTTTTCATCAATGAGACACTTTAGCTCTTATAGGTTTAAATTTTTCAATATGAAAAGATTGCAGATATTTTGTTTTGATGTTCAAAATAAAAACTAATTCAAAGCACCCCCTGCAAAGTCCCTGCACCCCTGGTTGGGAAACACTGCTTTAGAGGATGCTATGTGCTGAAGTCTGTTCCATCCTACAACAGACACTAGCTGCGTTTCCATTACACACATGCGCAAAATTTTATCGATATTCTAGAAATGTCGAAAAAACACAATTTCGCAATTACACTGTTTCCATTGAATCATAAGCGAATAAAAACAAACCTAATCTCGCGATAAGTCATTCAAAAACCATGGCTGACGGATGTAAACATTACTTTGATTTACAGCAGATATATGCATATTTCAGCCACGGCACTCGCGCTCATCATCAGCCGTCAAAGGAGACGTCGGCGTCTTATTCAGGCCATGGAGCGACAGCCCCTTATACATGGGAGCGGCTACGTATGAAGCGTTTTTGGGAAATTGTAGTAGGCGATTTTACAGAAGAGCTGTGGATTCAACATTTCCGAATGACACGCTCAACTTTTGCTGAGCTGTGCGATGCTGTGGGACCTCTTGTGGCGCCCGCTGCGCAATGCCCAAGGCAGCCAGTATCCGGTTGTTGGTCACGTGACTCGTTTAATTTGACAAAAGTGTTTCCATTGCAGTTTTGTGAAATATGTCAATTTCGATACGCCTGAAAAACCACCTCATCCAGGCGCAAAAACTTTTTTTCTATAAATGCGAGTTTTTTTTGAAATTGTTGTGTTTCCATTAGGCAAATTTATATTCGCAAATCCAATTTGCGCAATTTGATGGTCAATGGAAACGCAGCTACTGTTAGCTGTCAGTTGTTCTGTACAGTAGTTATCGCCAATGCAGGCATGCTCTAAAGAAAGCATGGCGGATACATAAAACAGGTAAAGTTATACATTTTGGCTAGGTGCATTATGGGTAAACAATATAATGTACACATAAGCCTTGTATTGTTTGTACCCAGGCTGTAGAAGCTGAGTGCTCCGTAGTCAAAGAAGAAGCAGATGTGGCGAGCCCGAGCAGACATGGAGCTGAAGGTGTGAGCGCAGCTGGAGGCCAGGGGGTACATACAGACGGAGAGCAGGTAGATGACCAGAGGCCACGTGTACGAGTCCTGCCAGGCTGAGTGCATGAGCACCACTGTCACCAGTTTCCACAGGAAGTACCTGCAGGACCAGTTATACTCATTAAATCCCAGGTAACAGGTGATTTAGCTAAGAAAAAATACTCAGTAAGTAAGGAAGATGCATAAAGTCAAAGTCAAGCCTATGTCAAATTTATTACCAAGTAGTGGTTGAAGAGCTTCACATATATACTCAAGCATAAGTACTGTCACTCCAAAATAATATTACTCTAGTAAAAGGAGTCAAAATAAATAAAAACTGAGCAAAAATAAAGGAAACTGAATGTAAGTCAATTTAAGTTTTTAATTTAAAAAAAAATCAATGACAAGACATAAATCCCACGAGATGAGATTTTTCCACTAATGAAATGTGTATTTACACAAAGTTAAAATGTAATTTATTCACCTGAAAATCATAAAATGCAAAACTAGTTGCATTTTTAAAATCAACTTGTAATGAATGGTATTTATTTCTATTATATAAGTAGCAGAGGAAACTCCATTGTCTCGCTTCTCCCCTGTAAACAGTGTAAACAGAACCTGATCCTGAGATAACAAGACTGATTTTTACCTTCATGAGAATCTTGTAACATTTTGATCTTGCAAAATCTTGTCACATCCTTATTAGAACTACTACTGTTCCTTGTACTACTAAAGTACTAAGTACCATATTAACACTTTTGTTCCTTCTTCCTATTCTGTTAGCTGCTGTTGCTAAGCACTTCACACTCAGTGCTCTGTCACCCAGACCTCTTCTGAATTCTGTAGGAGGTTGTTTGAACACAACTCCCCACACACTTTTCTCATCTGGACATGCTACTAAGGAGAAACTTGTATCATGTCTGGAGCGTCCTTTCACACCTGGGCACCCCTGAGACATGTACACCTGCGTCTCTCAACTTTTTTTGTAGTGAAGTTTTGTTTTTGTTCAAATATACGTGGTGATTATTTCAGAGCTTTAAGGTGCTATAAGTATTATACATTTTTTATATCTCATAAAGATTACCCCCATGTGTCCCAAGATATGAGATAAACATGTTTAAATCAAATATTAGTTTTACTGACAACAATGGTACAGCTGATTTTTTTCACAATAAAAAATATTGAACATAAGCTCAAGTTGTTTTTGTTTATGTTTTTTGTTTTGGTTCTAAACTGCATTGCTGACCGTCCAATCAGAAAAGCGGAAAGACTGGCAACCCACAGACCATTGTTTTGATTTAGACTGCAGTACTGTTTTCAAACCAGTAGAGTGCATGTTGCTTACAGTAGCTTTAAACCGCCTTCAATGAGAAGGACTCAGCTCATTTCTCTGCTAG
Organism: Bostrychus sinensis; assembly: GCA_020698575.1. NCBI lineage: Eukaryota > Metazoa > Chordata > Actinopteri > Gobiiformes > Eleotridae > Bostrychus > Bostrychus sinensis. The sequence continues at coordinate 10,144,315 of CM036242.1, read as the reverse complement.
CTTTGTGCAGCTAACAGCTTATTAAGCATTATCCCGCTTGTTTGTGAATTAAAATCCTACTGACATCCTACTGGCGTCATGCACGTTTGTGAACGCACAGGTCAGGATATGATCAGGTGAAATGGTCGGGAGGTGCTGTTTGTAAAAGGCTCTGCTCTGGTAATACTACTGCTGTTGATGGTAGTGCACCTATTACTGCTGCTCCTTTCAGTGTCATTTTCTCCTCCAAATTTTCACAAATAAAAGCATGTTTGTCTTAACAAAGTAGTAAATTCCTTAAAACTATGTAATTACTTTCCACCTTTAGGATTTGCCACTGAAGATAAGATAAGACTGTAGTGTTACTAGATCTCCCCTTTCCCAACAACACTAGTACACACTGTATTCTATGTACTCGATACTTCTGGAGTCATATTTCGACACGGTTCAGTAGTGTGTCAGTCATCATTCCAGCCCTAAGCTCGTCAACGAAACCACGTCATCTGTCTACAATCAACGACTGATAACTGCTTTGAGACATTGCAACAAGTGGCGTTAAAGCCATAGTAGGCAGGAGTCCAAGACACATTTGACAAACGTGTCTGCTGCCACACCCCTTTCTATGTCTAAAATGACATTTGAAACAGCATTGTGTGATTTTCCTTTACAAAAAAAAAAATTAAATTATAAACGAGCAGCGAGCTGTTAGCTTGCTTCTCACAAATAAGATGCTTGTAGCTTGACACGCAACAGTACAGAGATGGTAGCACTATTAAGGTATGAGTAAAAAACAAACATTATTTCATTTTGTATCATAAAAGAGATTTATATAGGATTTCTCAATTAGCACGTTACTGTTGGACCTTCCAGTTTACTCATTTTGGGGACTTGCTTTAGCTGATATTAGTAAAGGGCACTGTATGTCTCTGAAAGTGTCCAGTGTATCAGTACGCTCTTTGTTTGTTTGCATAGCATTTGTGAAAGGTTCTTTACAGTACATATTTACCAGACAGTGTTATAATAACTATAACACAAAGAGCAGAAAAACTAAGGAAGTGAGATGTCATGTTTCTGGGTCGCTCAGCTCAACTTACATAGTGCGGTTTCTCAGCTGATGACCTGGCGCTGACTGCTTAAAACAAGTCTACTGGTCTTGTTTGATGTTAAGGAATCAACTATATGAGGTTTAGACTATAGATTATTATTGCTTTACTGTTCAATAGAAACCATTGGAAGTTCCCAGCAAGGACGTTTTGACCCGATTCTCCCCTTCCGACAATCTTAAGGACACCCCAATTATCGTAAGGGCACTAAAGATAATTTTATCAGATATTCCTGCTGTGTGTGGTGTGTTCAGAGAGCTCTGCTCTGCTCGGAAGGACGTCGGGACTCCAATCTCAAATCTGGGATATTCAACATGTTGGATTGTCTTGGCCTGATATCGCAGCGTGTGGTGTCCCGAGGACAAACGAGCATGCACCTTGTTGAATGTGACCAATCAGAAAGTGAGGTGACGGAAGCACGGAGGGGAATCCAAAATCAAAATAGCTGTCATGGCGCATCAGAAAGTCCTTTAACCAACATCTTTTATTTTGGATTGTTTTTTTCTGTGTTTGACGCTAACTATAGCAATTGCTTCTTTGTCGTCGGCCATGTTTGTGTACGCCGAAGTCACGTTTAATCTCGTTATGTTTTGCGAGATTTCCCGTCTGACCTGGGACTGTTCGTGAGTGAAATCTGTTGGTGTGTGGTGTGTTGTCTTTGCCGCCGCACACTGTAGGACCAAACCTGTGATATCTTTGATTTTTTATCGCTTTGTGTGGGATCGCTCAGGTTTTGAAAATCTTCCGACAATTTTAAGATCTTGCCATGTGAACCAGGCTTTAGGTGAATTGGTGAATGTGAGAGTGAATGGTTGTCTGTCTGTGTATGTTTCTGTGTCAGCTCTGCTACAAGCTGGCCTCTGTCCTAGGTGTACCCAGCCTAAGGCCCATAGTTACTGGGAAAAGGCTACAGTACCCTAATGGCATTACTTAGAAGAAGATGCATGAATGATTTTGCTCAAGTGATATCATTCATTACAATGAGGTACTTCTACTGATCCCAGCATGGTCCCTGCAAGGCTACCATAGCTGTCCACATGCTCTAGAGGGAGCTCGTGGCCCCCTTAAATTCCCGAAAATCCCTCGCGGACCCCCAATGATAAAACTTGCCTCTATGCAAAAGACTCTGCCATGTTTTTCTTCATGTTTTTTTTTTTTTATAAAAACATTATAAAAACACTGATTATTGACTAAAAGTTGTTTTAAAGACATATTTTAAAACAAGTATACAACTGCAATTAATTTCAAATGTTTTTTATGTACTTAATGTTTTTAGGTACTTTAATATTTTCATTGACTTTTTATATTTTTGTATGTTTTATTTGTTTTTATGAACCAAAAACATGTGTCTGAAATAATAATAATAAAAAAAATAATAATAATTCAAATTGAAATTGAAATATAGACAGCCTCTGGGGGCCCTCTGTAGTACCTTCAGCGGACCCCCAGGGGGCCCCGGACCCCACTTTGGGAACTACTGCTCTAGAGTGAGGTATAGAATTTCAATGTGCACTTTTGTCATGAAACTACACACACCCCCATTATATTATTTCATTATAATCCTTAATACTCTGGTTTTGAAGTTATGAATAGTGTCAGTATATTTAACATTTTTTGTTTTGTTTCAGTGAAAATATCATATCATATTCGGCTAATAGGAACACTTATAATCAAGCTTATAAGCTTATAATCATTAGCCTGCAGCAGCTTTCCACTTCACATTTCATAATTAACAATTTTCACTGCTATTATTTATTATCTCATCTCTTATATCACATGAAGATGCTGCCTGTTTGTGTATCTCAGTGCACCTCATTAACAAATCAACATCGCTGGTGATTTTCCCCATCACTAAGCACTTAACTAATTGGGGCGACTCCAGTGAGCGCCTCCAGCTCAGTAGGGCTCATTAGCGGTCGGCCCGTAGCACAGCGCGGAGCCCCTGACAGTACTGCTGCGGCGGCTCTCGTAGTAGTGTACACCCTGGACACCGGTGCAGCCGGGGAAACTGTCAGAGGAGAGGAAGTACACAGCCTCGGGGAGAAGTACCTCTGTAGACGTACTGCTACTACAGGAGGTGACAGGGAAAGAATACAAGGACAAGACTAAGAGGGCTGGAGCGAGTCAGGAATCATTTAAATCATCATCCAGACTATTAACCCCCCCCCCCCCCTGTATTTAATGAAAGCTGTTTAATCCCTTACTAGCATACTGTAAGACTTAATCTAGCCTTTTATCAAGGATTTTGTCACTAGTGGAAGGGTCTATAGAATCTAAGATTAAAATTATGTACAGTCATATGTAAAAGTTTGGGCACTCTGTCTTCATGAAAAACAATCACAGAGGTATGTCATTAATTTTCTCATGACATCTGAGTTCTGGAGTGTTTTCCTAACAACAGTTTTTAGTGTAGCAGTATTTAGGTGTATGAAATTTAATGAAATATGAAAAAAATGTTTGTGCAAAAGCTTGGGCACCCCTATAAGTTTGCTGATTTGAATGCATTTAACTTCTCAAAATGGATTTGCAACTCAAAACTTATTAGTTAGTTAGTTAAGCCTTGAAGTTCATAGAAAAATGCATTTAAGAATGAGAAAAGGTATTTGAGGTGGTAATCAGGAAATGGAAGTTGATGTTAAGGCCAGATGTGTCCCAGTGATGGAAGCCATCACTTTTAACAGAACTGGAGATGTTTTGTAAGGAGAAATGGTCAAAAATACCTCCATCCAGACTCCAGACACTTGTCAGAGCTTATAGGAGTCATCTAGAGGCTGTTATTTTTGCAAAAGGAGGCTTAACTAAATATAGATTTCATTTTTCTGTTGGGGTGCCCACAATTTTGCACCTGTCTAATTTTATTATGATGCATATTGCATATTTTCTGTTAATCCAATAATCCTCATTTCACTAAAGAAATATTGCTGTATCCATAAGGTATTATATATATCAAAATGAAACTGCTGATCCAAATGTCCAACAACTTTATAATTAATAAAATAATTATAATTATCAGGGGTGCCCACAATTTTTAGATATGACTGTATGTATTTTTGCTTGAATGTTCAATAAAACCCATAACTTCTGGTTCCCACAACAGCTCAGGACGGAAAAAAATCTATAGTAATCTATAGCAACTAATGTTTATTTTGAAAATCAATTCAATTGTCAGTTTTTGAATAATCTATTAAAAATCAGATAGTGAAGCGCAAGTAAAAAACTAAGCCTAAAACTCACAAGACATATATATAAAGATGTTTTTCATCAAGAACATCAAATGTATGTTCTCCTTTACAGTTTCTGTACTGCCTTACTGTGCTGCCTTGATAATGGAACCTCAGCACATGGCATGTTTCAAAGTCTGTGTATACTCCAGATAGCAATTAATTGATTACTTAATTAGTTGCTGATTATCTTAATTATCGATTTTAAACATTTAATCTGATAAATTGTTGCAGCCCTAATCTATAAGCACTTGAGACTTGTGCTCTGTCATACTTTTGTGTTAATAATGCAGGTACAGTTAATTTTATGTACATTTGCATTGTTTTTATTGATGCTAATGTTGTAATGTTCTGTGTCTGATTAACCTGTATGAATAAATTACTAATAATAATGGACAAACTGAGCACAGTTGGAGGACATTTATTAATTTAGCACACATTAAGTTCATAGTTTATGTGAATGAATGAATGTGAGAGTGAATAGTTGTATACCTCTGCTTCAGCCCTGTGACTAACTGGCTTCTGTCTATGTGTACCACGCATACGGCCCATACTACTGGGACTGGGACAGACTCCAGAATGCATGAACCCTAATGGGAATAACCGAAAGAAAACAAATGAATAATGAACAACATGTCGCTGCAAGGCTGTGGTGGTGTGGAATTGTAATCAGCACGTTTGTCACCAGAAGCCCATAAATGACACCACCATTTTGATATAGGAGAATGTTCAGCCGGTACTGAAATATTTGGCCAATCACATGCTCACATTTGTCTCGAGGGACAAATGGCTGTTTATATTACAGAGAAAGGGTCTGTTCCAGTGCTGATGTGAGCTTACACAGCAAAGACGTTGGGAGGTAAAGGGAAGTGTTTTCTCTGGCATGGGAGAAAATTGTATGGAGTGTAATGAAGTTTCTAAGCCTAACCCAAACTCTAACATCTAATCATAACCAGCATTATTGTATATATTAGTGCTCTCGCCTCCCAGCAAGGAGTTTGTGGGTTTAATCCTCGGGTCGGCCGACAAACAAACTCTCTGGGTGGAGTCTGCATGTCCTCCCTGTGTTAGTACTCCGGCTTTCTCCCACTGTCCCAAGACATGCATGTGTCAGGTGAATTGGTGACTCTAAACTGCCCCTAGTGAGTGAATGTGAGAGTGAATGATTGTCTGTCTGTGTGTGTCTCTGTGTCAGCCCTGCTACAAGCTGGCCCCTGTCCAGGATATACCCCGCATAAGGCCCAAAGTTACAGGGATAGGCTCCAGTCACCCGCGACCCCTAATGGGAATAAGTGGAAGAAGATGAATGAATGAATAATGTATGGTTTGTAGTGTTTTAAAGTAGTTTTTGCAGCTGGAAGTAATATATTTAACACAGCCAATGGCAACACGATCAGTGTGGAGCTGAGGAGAACACCAGGTTCTTGAGGAAAATCAAACACTTTTTTTTTTATTGCACTTATTTGGTTTTACTTTTGGTATTTTAACGCAATGCAGTAACTAACAAGAGTATTATTTATTATTCATTAACTGGATAGCACTTTGGAAACTAAATTCTGCTATACCGTGGATTTCATAAACAATTTAATTCTATCTGCAATGCGGACGATGAAGAAAAATATCTGACATGAATAAAATTGTCTGGGTATGCACAGTCTGATTACACATAATATAATGTGTCACAACAAGTTGTACAAGTGCTAAGTATGTCACACTGTCAGATCATCCTAATTGAAAATTTAGAGAATAATAGCAGTTATCAATACAATTTCATTTCATTTTTAATGCTGCTGGGTGACACTGAGTAAACTTCTATGCCTCTACATCCTCTATCCAAAGTTTATATTCAGCCATACCAGTTTATAATGATAAAAATAGTTTTTAGAATGCTTTGATAGCGGCAAAAAGCAGAGTCTGTGTGCACAGTTTGCATGTGAATGGAAACTGTGCAGCACTGCAGGGGTTCTTGTGTACTCGGTTGCTCGGCTATAACACCAGCAAACAAAGCTCATTCTGTCTAAAATACCTACACTTAACATAGTTCACACCATGTTACTATGAGTGCTAGGGTTTCTGGCACATATTGTATTTCTTTGTGTTATTTTCTGCAAGTGCATGAGAGTAACAGTGTATGGCATTTTCAACTTGATCTATGATATTTTAGACCAAAAAAAAACACATATTTTAATACATGCCCAAAAAGCAATAATAATAGTTGTATGTAAATAAATTATCAAGATTGGCTGCTTCAGGTTCCAACATTTTATGCGTTAAAGGAGCCATATTATGCTTTTTTCAGGCTTTTTGAAATAATTCAGGACATCTTTGCATTAATATTCACTTAAAATAATGTATATTTAGGGAAAATGTCTTTTTGGGGAGTTGTAACTTTGACTTTGCAGAGAACGCTTGGATTAGGTGTCTGTCGCCCCCTGCTGGTATCGGTGGGGACTGGACAGAGCATGAAATGTCTTTTTAGCATGGCTATTAGCAACATGATGCTAACAGATAGACGAGCTTCGTAGTGATGATGAATGAAACCAAGTGCTACTTCAGGTATTAGTGCTGGTACTGTTAAATGAACTTTTGTGGTGAAAGAAACGTTACGATACTACTGGTAAGTTTCAATACCTAGTGGGACCTTTAATGTTCCTTTCCATGTATGAATCAAATAAATAACACAGAATAAATCATACAAAGACTTTAGCTCCATTAATTGGTCTTTCTGTCAATATTAGTGTGTTTATGATCAGTATCAGAAAAAGTATCACTCAGGTATCAGTATCGAAAACCAGGTATTATTTAAGCACTGGTATTGGGAAAAAAATGGTATCCAGCCCTACCACCACCCAGCTCACTCACTACTTAGACCTAAACACAAACCCTACAGCCTGAGACATGAGAGCACGGACAGTATCATAACACACACAACACGCTTTTATAACAGTTTTTATCCAGCGACAGTGAGACTCTTGGCCAGTACATACAAAATTATGTACATAATTAGATATTTAGGCAGTGAGGTGTATGTAGGTGCATGTGTATCTGTGTATGCACGTATATATACATATACATATGTATATTCTGTGTGTATGTATCCTTTTTATGTATATTTTATATTTATTATTCTTACATGTGCTGTATTTATTTATTGATGTTCTGTTTTATTATTGACTCGATGGGTATATGCAATGAAATTCCTATGTATGTGTACAGCGTGTGCTCTACAAATGGCTAATTAAACTTTGAACCTTGAACCTTGAACCTTTACCAGGTATGTTTATGTTGGTTAAAAGCTCAAAAAAGTCAATTTAGGGAACAGTCAGTGTAATGTTTTTAATTAACAATGCAAGAACTGTGAGACACTGACTTATTTAAAAGTATTCTAATAGTAATTTATCAAATTTTGGTGTCAGCATGATAAGGAGTATAGCTTGCTTTACAAAGGAATATAAACTGTTGCACAAAATAACTGTCTATAATATCCCCCATAAATCCCAGTTGCTTATTGTGATTGGCTGAGTTGTGCTGTGTACATTCTGCAGCAACAAAGTAACTGTACAATATTGTGCAGACGTGATTTAAGAATTGGTATATCTCTTCAAGCATAATTTTTCTTCAAAATGCAAATCCTAGGAAGTATCGGTTGCAGTGTTTATGTTATGTAATACCTACGTGACATAACAAAAAGAAATTTCTGGATCGTGTACAGGTTGCGCAGGTTCTACAAGATTCCTCTGAACTGTTAAAAATCGTGAGGACAAAACGTTTTTTCAACACTGATGAGGTAATAGTTCACATCAGCTATTGCCAAAGGAGGACCGCCAAAAGTTAATGACACTTAGATTGATATTAAAATGTAATTCGAATGGAAAATGACAATGCCTTTCTTAAGCATTCCCAAAGAAGTTGAAGTAACACCTGACCCATTCCCTGTCTTACTAAAGCGATGGAGGTCTTAAAACCAATTTCTGACCAAAAACAATCCTACTGCACCAATTGTACTTGATAACCTATCCTCTGATTGTCTGTCCCGTGGCAGTGGGGCGTACCATGTGGGCAGGAAGTGTGTCCAGATGTTGAGCGTCTCATTGGTCATCTGGAAAACGCTGAGGATACAGTCTGTGGCCGAGCTGCGGGGGTGACGGTACCCGGACATGATGGAGTCCTCGTGAAAAACCTGCACGAGACAAGACTATCAGGACCAAAGGATTTATTTAGACTGCTGGTGTTTTACTGAATTGTATTTAAGCTACTGCTGCTTTGTCTTCACTGTGTGTTTTGCAGCGTCTGGTGTTGACGTTGCAGACTTCAGTTCTACACCTCACAGTCCTTAGTGATTTTCAAACTTTTCACACCAAATACCACCTCAGAAAATATTTGGCTTTCAGTGTATGATAAACTAAAATTTGCCTAACCCTAAAACAGGAAATAAAATAGGGACTAATGCAGAAAAATGCATTACTAACTATGGACAAAACAGGGACTATAGCAGGTCTAAGCCAGGACTAGACCAAGACTAAATTAGGACTAAACCAGAAGTGGTATATAAAAGAACTAGTGCTGCACAATATATCGCAAAATTATCGTTATCGCAATATCAGCAAACGCAATATCCGTATCGGAAGAATCTAAATATATCGCAACAACGCTGTGGTCTTCCATCTGACAGAGATTTACACTGAAGAATCATTTTCCACCAGAGCCTTAAAAGAACATGTGTTGTGACTAAATAAAAATGTTTAAAAAGTCCAGTTTTAGTGGTAATTTAATTAATTCAGTCACAGCTTAGCCTTGTTTTATTCCTGCTTTAGTCTGTGTTAAGTTTTGATTTTGTCGCTGTTTTGACTTGTAAATACAGGAACTTACATTTTTGTGAAATGTAGTGAATTTAACTTACTATGTTTGAAAAGTAGGCTCTATTTTCAAATATCGCAATAATATCGTTATCGCAATTTTCAACATAGTTATCGAATATCGCATGTTTTCTCCATATTGTGCAGCCCTAAATAGAAGAACAAAAGGCTCCTGAGTACTACTAGAAAGGGCCAGTGTACCACCACAAACACTGACTCTAGACCATTTGAGCTCCTATGGTAGCCCTGCAGGGACATACTGTTGCCAATGAACAAATCAAGTTATCAAGTCAAAATGTTCACCTTAAACATTTAAAAACAAAATCTGTTTATTATATAAATATTGTAAACCTTCATGAATAAATGTGTGCTCAGTTTGTCCTCTCCAGGCAGTTGTACAGAAACAGGAAGTGATCATTCTCTAGTGGATTTTGTAGACCCTGTTGGTGTTTGTCGAAATAAGTCATTATATCTAACAAAATGGGTAGAGAAAAATATAATTTTTATACAGGACTTGTTTGAAAATTTTGGAAAAATTCAGACTTATGAGAACTATATCAGTAGCTATCATTTTCCTATAACCTCTACAATTATGTAATAAAAAGTATTCCCAAAAGTATATTTGAATTAATGAAGGGATATCAAAAGTTACAATCATGTGCTATTTCAGAATGCTCTTATATTAATGGCATTGATATCAAAAGTAAAAAATGTACAAATAAATAAATAGGAAACTTTTCAAATCTTGACTCAAACAACCCTTGTCAGTAAAGCCTTCTCGTCTGCTCAACTCACCAATGTCAACTGAGATAAAACCTGGCTCATCACCTTTAATTATTGATTAAACAACAAAGTAAGGCAAATACAATGGAAAATTTTACATAATATCTACCCTACCAATTTATATATATCTAAATTTATTTTTAAAAAGTCTCCAAACTTTACATTTTCCAATAGTTAGGAAGAAAATTTAAAACATCTCTTTTATGAATGTACACCCTGCTGTAAGTTTTGGTGTCAGATAGAGCTCTGTATCACCCAATAAACATCAAATATTATTAAACTTAATTATAGAAGAATAATAACTTACTTTAGTCATAAATACTGGAAACTAGAATTAATAGTTAATTTATTTATTTGGTAAATTCCATATATATAAAATGAATTACTCTGAAAATAACAAACCAATGTTCAAACGCTTTCTAATTCTAATGGATAATTACTCATTAATTATGATTTCAGACAAAAAATCTATGAAGATATTAAAAACGTATAATGAAATATTTTGCTGAATGACCCCTACTGTGCTGGAAGAATTCTTCTGACGATATAATCTAGACTATGAATTAAAAAAAATAATGCATGTATATCTGTGTACATGTATGCATATGTTATACATTTGTATAGGTGTAAACAGATATGCAAACATTTATACAAAAAGTCTACTACTTATTTATTTATTTATGTCTTTGTTTTGTCTTGATATTTAAAAAATGATCATACTCATAATCTAACAAAGATAAAGGTTTATGTAAGCCCCATATATATCAAGGTACTTATTCTTTATCATTTGATTGATATAAAAACAATAGTTACTGTCATGTTATTTTTATTATGTTGTTTTTTTATTGATTGCTTTTTTGTCTTTTCCTTACTTCTTTTCTGTTTTTTGTTTTGTTTTTTGTCATTTTCTACTTTTATATTCATTCCTGAGCTTTGCTTGTTGTGACTGATGTGTGTTGATATTTGGCTGTCGTGCACACGATGGTTCGAGATACTGTGTATATGCAGTATTTTTAATTTATACAAATTAAAAAGTTAGTTATTTGTAAACAGAATGGCTGTGTTCTACAGAATGATGACATAAACTAAACACACCACAATACATTTTCACAGGAATTAGTGTTAGCTTTAAAATATCGCAAATAATGAATAATCAAGTTAGTTTTGAAAACTGATAACCAATGGACAAATTCTAAGCAATATCAGAGCCTGGTTAGAAAAAAATAACATGTGTATTATCATTTAGCTGTTTTATTTAGTGTAACAATTATTGTCTATAATTAGCAAGCTACAAGATACTGTTTCTGACTTTTAATGTTATACTGGAAGTGGAACTGACTCAGATCTGGGTGCTATTAATTCAAAGTACCGTATTTTCCGCACTATAAGGCGCATCGGATTACAAGGCGCACCTTCAATGAATGGCCTATTTTAAAACTGTTTTCATATATAGGGCGCACCGCATTATAAGGCGCATCCACTAGATGGCGCTGCGCTAAAGGGAATGTCAATAAAACAGTCAGATAAGTCAGTCAGTCAAACTTTATTAATAGAATACAAACCAGCGTTCTTACAACTTCGTTCACTCCCAAAACAAGTTAGTGCATTCACAGTACGGTACCGTACGTACCGGTAGCTCTTATTTGCGCCGCCCTCGTTGAAAACAATGTATTTCCAACTCCATTTGTCACAGTTCAAAGCTACATGAACAGCGTTCGAGCGCTCAGTTTTCTGTCCCCTCAATGTCGCAACTCTTCTACTGAGATGGAGCAAAGGCCACACCTCCTTGTTCTTTTGCGGCAGGATCCATAAACACGCCTATGGCACACATGAACAGCTGGGACTGGAATTCCCCTTTACCGTTTTTACCGCTGTCACTTCGGCGACGCCCCCTGAATACGGTAGCCATAATTAACCAACATTGATCCATATATAAGGCGCAGTCGGATTATAAGGCGCACTGTCGGCTTTTGAGAAAATTAAAGGCTTTTAGGTGCGCCTTAAAGTGTGGAAAATACGGTAACACCCAACTGTTTTTACCATCTAAAAACATCTAATTTAATGTTTTAAATTTGCTCTCTTATAAAAATGTTTGGTAAAGAACTCTAATCTTGTAACAAAACTGCATATGCAACTTATCTAAACATGTCACTAAAGGCCAGATTTAAAAAGGCCTTGCTCTGTTATAAAACCGTTTTGTTTTTTGGTGCAAAAACTGTGTTCCAGAGTCACAGCGCTGTTCAGTGCAGTACAAGCATAAACATGTGATTTTGTGATTATATGAAGCACGTAGCCTAATTTATACAATTTTCCAACTCATCAAAAGACCAAATAGTACTAATATTTTTGTACTGCTAGAAAGGCATGTTTTATTTCACTGCTTAAGTTTTAAATACTATTCCGAGTGATTACAAAAAAGTACGTTGGTAGATTATATTGCGACATACTGGTGAAATACTGCATCATAATAATAACATCCATCCATTGCGACCTGTTAATGACTGAATGAAACGTCAAATGCATTTTATGAAGGACTTACTTTGGGGACCTGGTTGATGGAGAGGACCGGAGGTTTGATGAGGCTGAGCATGATTACTCCTGGCTCTGGTGCCGCTGTGGGAGAATGGACAGGTACAACCCACACTGAGGCTTGCGACAGGTGTAAGTTTGTTTTTATAAACGTGTGTTGCCATGCCGGCTGTGGTTCCTCCCCCCTCTCCGGAGTCTACCTGGGCCACTCCCCTCACACACTGCTGCACCGGTCCCAGGAGGTTGACATCATGAGTCACTGCCAAAGACTTTCCCCAATGTGAAACAAGTTGTTGAAGATTAAACAGGAGGCAGGGCTGCTCTGACTACAATGGTATGTTATAGTAAGAGCAAAAAATCTTTCCCCCTTTGAATCAACCCTTTTTTTTTTCGCCTAACCTTTTACCGTCTTTACATTCTTGCTATTAATGTATATATGCATTGTATATGTTCTCCCTAATGTGCTGTTGTTGTCATGTGTGTTGCATAAAAGAAAAAACATTTAAAAAGTAGAGAAAATAAAGGTAAGAGCATATTAATTAAAGGTATAGTATGCAAGATTTGGGGGCTCCAATCCCGGACGAGCCCCCACTTTGTTACAATTTGGGTCTAAATAGCTGCAACAAAAACTGCAATGAAAATATACAAATTCATTTATTAAAGGAAAATAAAGATGTGGTTAAGCCAGAGATGGAAAAAGTACTTCAGAGCTCTCTCTTGCTTTATAAGAGTATAAGGTTTTTAAGTAGAAACTTCTTCATGCTACTACTACTACTACCAGTACAGCTAATTCCACTACTACTGCTATCACTACTACTACTGCTACCACCACTATTACTATTACAACTGCTACTTTTACTACTAAGCTTTGCCACAAATACTTTTACTCGTTTAGAAATGTGGTAACTCTTTAGAATAACAATGTTTAGAGCTATAAACATTGTTATTAATATGTAGTTCATTAATAATAAGCTCATGTGAATCAGTCCAAAATTAAAAACATTTACTCATTAAATTATCATACATTGTTAACAGCAAAGCATACTGATGTTGTGTCCTTGGGCAAGACGCTCCACCCTTCTGCCTAATGTATGAATGTGTGACTGGGTGAGGTATGGCTGTCAGTCTACCGTAGGGCTAACTTGGCAAGATTTTTTTTTCCTGAAAGCAGGAAAGTCTGGTTCCAGACCCAACTGTTTCTCCTCGGTTGATTTGGAAATATCACAGCCGTTTATCTGCAGCACCTTTTATGAATACAGAAGCTAATCTCCTATCAACAATAACCCTAACCCTTTCCTTCGTCACCTGTTGGTCCTGCTGAAGTCCTCCTTGTTGTTCAGGCCTCTGGGGGATTTTTTCTTCCATTTTAACAACAGTAAAGTCCTGTTGACGTCCGACATAAAACCCACACTCAAACAAAGCTACTTTCTCCACAAGTCTTTGTACAACTGGCTACTGCTGCTGTCTCCGTTCAGAAATAATATTCTGGTGTTTTATGGTAAAATCAACAAGAATCCACCACATTTGTTTTGCTTACAGGTCAGCGGCACTCTTCCTTTCTCTGATTGGTTACTCCGTCTGTGATTATTCCACTCCAACAAATGAAATTTAAGTGAAGAGATACCAGAGTAACCTTTTATAATCATAAAATAGCACAAACATACAACATTTATTAACAATTGTACATTATACAAACAAGCAAAAAATAAAATTAAATAAATAAAAAACAATTAAAATTAATAAAACAAAAACAAAAAAAAAATTACTGTAAAAAGGTCACAGAGCTCCTCAGTTTAGGAGCTCTGACTGAGAAGGCCCGGTCTCCTCTGGTGAGGAGGAGCTGGGCACAGTGAGGAGGCTCTAACCTGAGGAGCGCAGGCAGTGACCAGGGACATAGGGAGAGAATAAATCAAAAATGTAGAAAAGAGTAAGGCCATTCAGGGCTTTAAAAGAGATTAATAAAATTTTAAAACTAGTTGGTAACCAGTGCAGAGGATAAAATAGGTGTAATAAATTTATGTGTCCTATGATTAGTTAAATGTCTTGCAGCCGAGTTATGTTATGTATTAACTGAAGATGATTTACTGATTTTTGACTGATTCCAGCATACAGAGAATTACAGAGTCTAATCTGAAGAGACAAGGGCGTGAACAATTTTTTCCAAGTTTGGAAATGTATAGAATAAGAAAAGAGTTTGGCCGGCCAAACTACCCCAGGGCAGCTGCTGCTACAGAAGTAGCTCACTGAGGAGTGAATGAATATAATTATAATTATAATTATAATGTAAAGCGCTAGGCTTGGAAAGTGCAATATAAATATTAATATTTATCATGGTGTGTCATGTCTTGTCCTGTGTCCCTGTTTTGTTTCCATTGTGTTTTAGTTTAATGTCATTCAGTGAGTTAGTGAGTGTTTTTCTGTTTTACTTCCTGCTTCCTGTGTTTGCCGTCTTGTGTGATTGCCTGCCCCGCCCTGATGTGTTTCACCTGAGTGCTCCTAGTTTTTTAGTCCCTGTGCTCTCCAAAAGTCCAAAACAAATTTAAAAAACAAAAAAAAAATGTCCAAAACAAATTTAAAAATTTCCAAAACAAATAATAAAAAAATAAAAATAAAAAAATGTCTAAAAAATATTTTAAAAAACAAATTTTAAAAAATCAAAAAACAAATACAAAAATGACCAACACAAATTAAAAAAAACAAATTAAAAAATGTCCAAAACAAATAAAAAAATGTCATAAAAATTATTTTAAAAAAATGAATAAATAAAAATTATCAAACGTTCGAAATAAATTAACAAATTGAAAGGAAAGGGACTGTCCCAGTTTTGGACTTGCTTGTTACTTTCCACTTCTGGGTGCAGCCTCATGAAAACAGTGGTGTGGCAGTGAGCAGGGCTGAGAGAGATCCAGTGGGAGCGTTGTTGATGATGGCATCCACTGGGCCCAGCTGGGTCCCACTGGGCCCCCAGTCACAGTTACACCTTTTCACACAACACCCAGGAGCAGCATGGAACAGCAACACTAGCTCAACTCTTTGCAGTATCCCTTGCAGAACATAACACATGCGAAGTGAGAGGGGATATTTGTATGAAAGTGTTTTCAGAAAGTGCTATCCTATGCATTTCACTTTAATTTCTTTCTAAACACACAGTCAAGAGTGTGTCCTAACAGAAAACACACCAAGATTTTCTCACTCCATTTAAAAAAAATCACAAATATACAATAATCTTTTCATTTCAATGCAAAAATCTTTATCTTTAGCTGTCATTAATGCAGCAGAAATGCAGCCGAGCTCTGACCAAACAGACACGTCCCAGGTCTATCAGGTCCCGTCCTGATAAGGCAGGCTGTGTGAATGAAGGGAGTGAGCAGAGTCAACAGTGGAGCCAGCACAGTGTGGCTGCTCTGTTCACCGCGTTGGTCCATGTGTGAGGGGTAACCTGGAGGGACCGGCCCAGGGCTGGTCCTCGGCTCTTATCTAATTTAAACTGAGTGAGAGCAAACACAGCTCAGCCACATGTTGTTAGGAAGAATGTAAAAACCACTGCATAAAACAACAGAAGAGCAACAGACTGAATAAAAATCAGATTAAAAGCACTTTGGGTTCTTGTTTTTCATCTTGCAAAGTCGGGACATTGACGTCACCATTTATAGATGAACAGTTATTGGTCAGAAATGTTATTAACGTTTAACACAGCACTGGTCAGAGTTGATGTTAGCTTTCTCACTACTGAAAAGGTGAACATTAACAAATTTAGCAAATATAGCTTTAAAGAGCTTGGTAGTTAGGGATGAAAGAACAAATGTGCGCTAAGTATTGGCATTTGTAATGCAATTCTGCGTGAGCAGCAGTTTATAGTAAACTCATAAAGGGCGCACATTATGATTTTTCTGACTTTTTGAAATAGTTTTTGACACTTTATAACTTAATAATGTATATGTATGGAAAACGTCTTCTTTTGGGGAGCTGTTACTTTGACTTTGCAGAGAAAGCTTGGATTGAGTGTCTGTCGCCCCCTGCTGGCAACGACGGGGAATGGAGAGAGCATAAAATGGCTAATTAGCATGGCTAAACATGATGCTGACAGATGGATAAATGAGCTGACTGCTTCATAGCGACGGTGGTTTAAGCTCTGAAATGATCAAAACGAGTCCAGTGACTCGACAGCCCCACAACATCCAGGGACCTGAGGCACTCAGGACGGATCTCATCCACAGGTCATATGTTAATGTTAATGTTAATGTTAATGTTAATTAAACAGTTACTTTTCTGTCCATGAAGCAGATGACATCGAGCGGGAACGTCGGGCCCCCAAGTTCCAGAGTTCTTTTTCCAACTTGTGCAGGTGTTTGTGTGTATTTTTTAACTCTTTCATCAGTTTCCAATGAACACCTGAATACTGCATAATTTCCCAAAGGTAGAGCAAAAGCAGAATTAAAAACCTGAAAAGACACAAAATGCAATGTTCTTGATGTGTTCTCAAGTTAGGCGTTTTGTGATCTTGTGAAAATCATTCGAGTACAAAAGACAAGTGTAAAAATTAGAGTTATACCTCTGACTGTGCCACTTCAGTGCGACTGCTGCAACTTTCTGAATGTAAAGATTCAAAAGCTGACGGCAAACAGCTGCTGCATACTCACACATCATGCTGCTGACATTTTTTTCCACATTTTTCTCAACACCCTCAGCAACTCACTTTTAGATCCTAAAACACAAGAATTATCTAAAGTTTCCTGGCTGTAATAACAATGTGTTACATTCTCATTAGTTTTCTGACAATGTTTGGCTTAGATTCTGTTTGCTGCGCTGGAGTTAAATCAAGTTTTTTTTATTGATAGCTAGCAGTTGCTTACAAACAAAAAGTGACCCTGTGGTGTTTTTGGGTATAAACGTTTTATTTGTTTGCTTTGTTTTTTCTTCTATAGTTAATAATAATCCCAGAAAGCCTAAAGGGCTAAGGTCACTACATGAGTTTTTGAAAAATACTAAAAATCTCATATATATTTGTGTTTTATTTTATTTAATATCAGCTGTGCTCCTCTGTCAAAAACAGTTTGTAATACAGCCCAGAAAAGGGGTCTAATTTTTTTTTAAAGAGATGACTGCTATTATGCTGCTGTTGACTTAATAATTAGTTCTCCATAAATACAAGGGGAAAAGGGGGTAGTGTATCTTTAAGTGGTGAGGAGTTCAATTCCCTGATAAAGAGCCAGAAACCACAACCATGATATGTGCCACTCCCAAGCCCAAACACTGCAGATGGAGAGGGTAGCACCTGGAAGGGCATCCAGCCTAAAGTATCCATAGAAGAAAGGGCAGTATTACAGAAAGTTGACTACACTAAGTGATTATTGTCAGTGCTGGGTTTATATTAATAAAGTAAATGTAGTAATGCAAAAGGTTAAAGGTATCAGATTCTGCTAAATCGACTTTCTTTGAGCTTTTAACCATGTTTCCATCTTAAAAACAGACCTGGAGTATTATTTTGTTTCATTCTCATGTTTGAGTAATCCTATATACTGGGACCGTCCTCTTCTCAAAGCTGAAAACGCTCAGTCTCACAGCTGTACAAAGCCACGTGAAACCAGAAGATGCTCCTGTGTGTTTCTAAATCTCAAACACCTTCCTTGGAGCTATCTGAACAATTCAGTGCTTAAATGGCGTCACTACGAAGCAGTCAGCTCATTTATCTTTCTAAGATAAGTGCTAAGTAGCCATTTTATGCTCTGTCCATTCCCTACCATTGCAAGCAGACACCTCATCCCAGAGTTCTCTCCCCAAAAGAAGAGGTTTTAAGTTACACTACATGAAATACTAATGCTAAGGTGTCCAAAACTGTTTCAAAAAGCCTGAAAAAAGCATAATATGGGTCACTTTAAGGTTTTCCGATTTAACACACAGCTCGGAAAAGATGTTGGTAACTCTGCCCGTCCTGAGAGGCAGGAGCAGAGGGCACATGAACAGTGTGTTTGTGTGTGGCTGCAGAGGTCGGCGTGTTTTGTCCAGAGCTCGGAGTGGTTATGAAATGGAGGTTAATGTGTAAAAGTCATGGTAATATTCACTTTCAAGAACGTAAACAAAGTCAAGGTGCTTTGAGACGTCAGAGACAGGGGACAAATGTATGAAATATGTTCAGAATTTAAAACAAAATGCTCTTACAGTCTGAGCTAAATTATATTTTCTAATTTGTACTAAAATAGGGCTTCATTAACCCTCAGGCCCTTCTTTAAAGAAATCAGGTTCTTCCTCTTAGAGCTCTTTTAGGTCACATTTAAAAATACAAAACATGAAGATTTTTTTTTTATTTTTATCATAATCCTCTGTCTTTGTCATATTGAGGAAAAATGTATTCATTTTCATATTTTTAACCCTCTAAATGCCAGTTTGTTTACATAATTCCACATTTGCAAATAAAACATCAATACATATTTAACATATTTAAAGAGGCACAGTGTTTTTGTTTGTGCAGGGATTGCCAGATTTAAAACATTTTTACTTTTTGTGCCATTACAAAACAACAATAATAAAAAAAAAGGTCTGAAATGTTATTTAATGGGAATTATAAAGGAATTATTTCCCACAGTTCAATGAGAAAATGGTGGTTCTGGTGGTGATTTTTTAGTTTGTGTATTTTTTTGCCTCTGACTGACAGAGTTACAGAGGAATTAACATGATTTAACATTTCTGTATTATAACAGCAGTAGAGTGAAAATAAGTGATTTTAATGTAAGTCAATGGGACCAAAAAGGGCTTTAAGAGGAAGAATGTGAGTTTTTTTTTATCCAGGGAGTAGAAAACTTAGTTGTTTGTCTTTTTCCAGTTGTGATGCTGAAATTCTAAAATTCATTTATTAATGAACATCTTTGTCAAATATCATCACCCTAGCATAAGAAATACCAAAATGAGAGCATAAAACACATTTGAAAAACCCTAGGAGAGTGCAAGGAGAGCCTGAGGTTAAGTTCTTTCAATGCAATGTGGAATACATAACATAGAACTTATAACAGACACTTACCAAACAACACAAAAGCAAAATGTATAAAACAACAATCCAGATCAGAATAAATAGTAAATAAATAGATAAAAGGTTAAGGGGAATAGGGCAGGGCTACTCAGAGGCAACACAACTTCGAGGACAGCTCTTCATGGCCAATATCGAGCTGTGTTACTTCAGAAATTGTCCGGAGTTCTTTCTTTTAATTCTGTGTAGGTAAAATGATGTGGAAGTTGTTGTTTATGCTGCCCCCCAGTGGTGTGACAGCTCATCTTTGGAAGTGGCATCATTGCTGAGCTTGAACTGTGAGCTATAATGGTTCCTGTTCTGACTTTTTCTCTTCTATCACCTTCTGAAGCCCTCGCCTGCACCTTCACAGGTAACCACAAGGGGCCAGTGCTTCAAAACAAAAGCCCCTCACAGACCAGCTTTGCTTTACGTCTCCCATTTCTTTACCTGTAAGAGCAGAAAACACAAATATAAATATACTTAAAGCCACATTCTGTAGCTGCTATATGTAATAAAAGCCTCTCAGATCTACACACAGTGAGTTACTGACATTAAACAGGAAAACATTTGAGAACATTTAGAACTACTCTGTATGTATTTAGGCATTCCATCTTTATTCCAATGAAGAAATTCTCATTAAAGACTTTGCAAAATGTGTGTTTTGTAAATGAAAAAAGCTCATCAAATGTTTTATCGGCCCTGAACTGTAGCATTTTGTATCTTTATCTAAATAAAGTTATGGACTGATTAAGTTGGATTATATAGAAAATTAAAGCTTTTTTTCTGGAATTGGTTGAATTGGTTGCAAAATAAAATAATATATAAATATATTAATTAAAAATAAAAAAATAAAATAAAATAATAAATAATAATAATAATAATAATAATAATAATAATAATAATAATAATAATAATAATAATAATAATAAATAAAAAATAAAAGATATAATAATAAAAAAATAAAATAATTTACAGGAATTCATCATATTTTGTGTGTATGTATTTTTTGCATACAAGCAGTCCAGCCAAGGGGGCCACAGGACAGTGTGCCTTTGTCCCAGTCCCAAAAAAATGGAAAGGGTTGCATCAGGAAGGGCATCCGGAATAAAACCTGCGTTAAATGAATATGCAAATCACTGCACACAAAGTAAAAGATGATTCTCCGCAGTGACCCCAGAAGGGAAAAGCCAAAAGGAAAGAGGTTTTTGCATACCAGCATTTTTGCAACCTTGTTAACACAAAAACACTTAAGCATTTATGACAAAAAGAAAAAGTTTTGAAATGAAAAATTCATGCTGCTCTCAAGGCTCTTCCAGCTTGTTTTTGAGTTAATTAGAGAAAGTTTGTTTGTGGTAGAGCTCCAGTGTGAACCAGCTCCAGCCTCCAGTGACCAGTCCCTGATCCTTGTGCACCGTCAGCACATCTGCTTCAAGTTTCCTCTAATTTGAGAAGAACTTGGATGATTTAGTTTATTTCAAATGCTACAAATGAGGACACTGTATTATGGACATAAAGTAAATACTCTGTAATGACAAGAGCTAGCCTTATACTGACCAACTTTCATCATGATATGTGTTATGACTCTGTGGATCATATCTGCAATGTGCAAAAGTGCATCGTTTTGCTATTTTACTTTGCCACTGTCACCAAGAACACACTTATTGTTTCTTTTTCTTTTTTTATAGTACAGTATGGGCTAGGTCCTTCAGCGGGGTAAACCCAGGACAATGGCCAATTAGAGACGTACACAGACTGAGTACTGATACTTTAAAATAATATTACTCAACAACTAAAGAAGTAAAAGTTGTCAAAAAGTATCCCTTGTGTGTCTGTACAGCAAAAACTACTACTATAATTACTACTACCACTATAGTTCAACAATTATTTCTATTACCATCTCTATCTCTACTATTTACTACTACTCAAAAAAATACCTTTGCTTATTCTGATTTACTTCAAAAACATTTTTTCCTCCACACTGTACTTGTAGATAAAAGTAAAAGTATGTTAGTGGTGCTAGTGAATGTACTCAGCTTAAAAAAATCTAAGTAAGTGACTGGAGAAAAGGTAGTACTTTATTTCTCTGAGGAAAACCCAGAGAGAGGAGGATTTTAAGCCTCATTTAGGGCCCGGGTTTGATTTTCGCTGAGTTTAGGAGGTGTGTGGTCTGATTAGAGGCTTCTCGCAACTGATTATCATCAAATGTGTGAGGAGTCAGTATGATTTTTTTGGTCGGGCCGAAGCCTCCCTTTTCTCAAATTGTAAATATCAAACATGTTTATTATGTAGATTTCTGCTCCCGGCAGAATAATGATGACAGCCAATCAGAGCGAGCGCATCGCCGGCTCACCTGCAACCCACTGCAGCTCCTGTGATGTCAGCCAGGATTTCATCCACATTCACTTCCTCCATTTTTGATTTTCAACAACACCGGGTGTCCTCCATGTTTGTTTATCTTCTAAAATTATGTTTAACTTTGTGAGGTTAAGGTTTAGCCAGACTTTATTGTCCCTGTAGGGAAATGAGTTTTCTGCATTTGACCCATCCCTCAGTGCCACTGGAGCAGCCTGTCAGGCGCAGTGGACCCTGGTTCATTCAACTGATTTTTGTTTAAGAAACAAAAATAAGAAAATGAAAAAACGGTTTATTTTTCAATTTTTTTGTTTTTGAATGTAAAAGGAAAAAAAAACAAATAACAGTTTGATTTTAAATTTTTGAATTTGATGCTTAGTACGAATTAATGATCATTTGAGGACCGTCTCGGGGACGTAATTCAATATATTTTTTCTTCTTCTTTTTCTTTACGTGACCCGGAAATTGATCCCGTGTTTTTTACTAAGCATCAAATTGAAAAATGTAAAAATTATACTGTTATTTGTTTTGTTGTTTTTTCCTTTTACATTCAAAAACATTTTTCTTTCTCAAATGAAAATCAATTGAACAAACCAGGGTCCCACTGCTCCGGACAGGTTGCCCCAGTGGCATTGAAGGATCGGCTAATCCTGCAGCTAGGAGCTCCCGACCAGGATCCTGGCTCAAGATCTGGGCCATTTCTCATTTAACCAGTCCACAGACTCCAGACCTGTGTACTCAGAGGTGCAGACATGGGTCCAGACTCGGAGAATGGACTTGAGGAGAACATGAGGGTTTTGCTTTTTTCAGATTTTGGGATGAGGCAAACTTGTGACATCACAGAAAGTTGCTCTCCTGTAGCACTTCCCCTGTATTTTATATTTAAATTTCTTTGTATAATAAAATCAAAAGTGAAATATCAACATAATTCAGAAAAATCAGGAAGCCTACAGCTGAATTGCCTGTAGTCCTTATTAAATACATCATCATATTAATATAAATAACATCTGAGGAATTAAATGCAATTAAAGGAAGTGGTTTGCAGGAATCCGTGCGTAATGCGAAATGCATTTTGGGATTTATACACACACAAGTATCCTCTGATGCATCCCTGGTAAAATGTGCGGACAAGAACACATCTGGGGATTTGGAGGGGAGAAGCTGACTTTGAATTGGAACAGGACTCGGGCCACGGCAGATTTATTTAGTTAAAAGGGACAATGCACATTAATGAACATCCGTACAATACATGCATATATGTGCTGAAGTTAGCATGCAGCTAATTTACATTCACTAGTCCCTTAACATGAAACACAAACAACATACCACAGTACACTATCCAACAAATCATTCAATAACTCATACATTTCACATTTAAACAGGGCCTATCTATAAAGTGCAAGTGGAAAATGTTTTCAGTATCTTCCAAATGCAGAAGGAGATACTTTCACTCATTCATTCATACATGTAAGGCTTTAGCGATAAAGATTGAAGGGTAAATATGTGCGGTGCATGCCCACATACGTATTTGTTTCATGCTCCATTAGTTCTGAACAACTCTAATGATTTGAACCAGTTTTTAAGGTGAGTTTTGAAGGTGTTGTATGTGGGGGATTCTCTTATTCCAGATGTTACAGCCCCTGACTGAGAGGCCTGACTGTGCAAAGGTGGTACGTCTAAAAGGAAGCTCACAGTCGCCTATAGTCGTAGGTTTTAGCTTGATGTATTCTCTTAATGTTGTTGATGTGGAGAGTTTTGTATATAGCACAAGCACATTTAGAATCTTGAAAATTAGCAAAACTTAATACATTGTATGTTTCCAGAATATGACAGTGATGGTATGAGGTATAGGACATATCACTAATCCACAGCAGTACGCATATTAAAAAATGGCCCTGAGGAAACGTCTCCAGGCGCTGCACTGCTGTTGCCCCAGTGGCATTGAAGGATGGGACAAATTTCCCTTTGAGTATACCTTACCTTACCTTTCAGGCTACACACTGCACCTTTAAAATGTATGGCTTATGATTAAATATCCTTTTAAGTTTGCAGTTAGCTAAAAGGAACATTGTTTTTTTTTGGCATGTTGTTTCTATGTTTCCAAACTCTGAACACACTGCTGATAGCTCGAGCTTGTTCATTAGTGAAATCACATCTTTCTTCAGGTACAATCCTGAACAAGCCCTGACTGCAGCTTCCTCTTTGAGCATCTTTTTTTTTTCCTTCCCCCTCTGCCTGTCATTGTCTTCTGAGCATCACCATCTTCTCATCTCTGCTCCAATTCCACCGCTTTGATTTTCTGCAGCGCACAATCCGAGCCGCCAGCTGCTCCTAAATGAGCAAAACACTGCAATTATGTGGCTGGTAAATTGACATGGGGGATTCATTTCATCACAGGGATATGGATGGTTTTTTTTGTTGACTGTTCGTTTTACACCGAGGGAAACGGCTGATGAGGACGGATTGGAATAACGGCGTGTGAGGAGATGCCTGCAGAAGAAATGAGATAAGTTGTGAAGGTCAGAGAGGGTCAGGAGATGCAGAGGGTCTAATGATGTAGCGGCCGTGTGGACAGTAATGACCGGATTGGAGCCAGATACACAGAGGCACAGGTTTGATTATTCGGAACATCATTAGCGACTGCAATAATAAGGAGACAATGTTACTGGGGCCTCAAAACTAACTTACTAACTTATACTGTGTTTGTGACCTTGTGGATTTCTTATATTTTTTCATATATGTCACACTTAAATGCTTTTAACACTTTTTATAACAGGTGAAGATAACCAAAATAAATACAAAATGCAGTATTTAAATCATTTTTTTCATGTATTAAGGGAAAAAGATGTCCAAACCTTCCAGGGCGTATGTGCAAAAGTACAGTACTTCCTTAATTTTTTTTTTTTTTTTTTTTTTTTTGGAAAGCAGAGTAAAGGGAATGGGTTACAAAGCAATTTCTAAGGTATCGGGACTCCAGCAAACCAAGGTGAGAGCCATTATCCAACTAATAGAGAAGACTTGAACAGTGGCCAGCTTTCTATTTATGACTTTGAAGAAACTTTCCATGTCCTGATGCAGCAAAGAAGCCTCAGACCGGGACAATAACACCAGGGCTAGGATCCAATACTTGATACAATACCAATAATATCACGATATGGCAATATTGCGATTATCAATATATTGCGCTGGATAACCTACATATCACTGTATTTTCTTGTCTGTAATAATTGCATTTTTGTGAATTATAAAGGGCTATATATGTAACAGGTTCCTATAGCTGGTGTAATTACATAAAATTGTTCATTTGGTTTTGTTTTCACCCACACCTGACAGATCTAATGTATGTTCTGTGTTGGCTTTGGTCTTCCAGCTCCACCGTCCTCTTCTTCTTTGTGTGCCCCCGAAAATGTCGCCACCTATATACACAGTAAATTGTCCCGTTCGTTCAGTTTTGTAATCCACTGTAATCATTTTGTTTGTTTTGTTCATATGTTTATTTTTATTTTCTCTGTTAAACAATGACTGATAATGCACTTGTACCTGAGCTGTTATAACGCCACTGTGACATCTGATGGTGCTAGTTACATAGTTTTATTATGACAACAATGAGCGATGATGGTATGCTAACATGGTGTATTATGTTTTGTATAGGGCTGAAGATCCGCTAGTACATGCTACGTGCTAAGTGTAATTTGTTTCCCGTGTGCCTCCAAAACATAATCCTGGTGTTTTGTGGGTTCTTCAGTCATCACACACAATCTAACCACAACACAGAAGTCCACAGGTCACATATACAAACATGTATGTGACATATTATGGCTGCTTATGCCGCTTATGCCACTTAAAACAGAATTAAACGCGTCAGTAATCAAGGGTATCTTTGGTATCGACTCACATATCACTAATATATAGTCTTAATTAAACAAGAAACCCCAAGTTCCCAAAAGTAATAAATCGACCATCAGTCAGTCTGACATTTATTAAGTATTTAGAGATAGGCTGAATCCAAAAATGGGAAATTGTAGCTCCTACCTCCTGTTCCTTAATCTCTGAGAGCTACATCATGAGGGCAACAGTAAAAACTGCTACCACTGTAAGGGAAGGAGCTTCAGCGGTGTTTGGAAGATCCGACCATCCTAACCCAGAGAAGGAAACAACCAGGCAAGTCACGTGGACCTACAGCTGTTTAATAAAAACTACAACACCCAGAAAATGGACTACAATAAGCACACCTCATCCTCCACTGCAGCACTAATGTTATTGATCTTTTTTGATCTTTTTAACATTACAATGTGCTTTCTGTACAAGATCATTAAAATAATGCAAAATCACTCTGCACTCTGAAGCTACAGCTCTGTTTAATAAAGAGCTCCTCACTAACATCACAGACTCTAGAATCATCTGTGACTCACAGAAACTCAGAGGTTTAAACCTGAAACTCTGCTGTAATCCACACAGAACAGGCTCTGATTCTCTGAGACTCACCGACAGCAGCTCTGCTCTCTGCTCTGGAGTCAGCAGCATTAACACAGCCACACTGAACGCCGCTGTGGATTTATGCTAACGAGCCATGCGGTTTTTAAGCTTCGTTTCTCTAAAATGTAAACAAAAGTCCACAGAGCAGCTCCAGCTCACAGTGGCACACAATAATCTTTTATAAGGAGTCAGACATTAAACTGTGGAGGCTCTCTTTTATAAAGTGAGGTTTATTCAGATACTTTTATGGACTAAAGACTGAAGAAGTGACACTTCTGACTCACTCCAAACTCATCACACGGAGATCAGCCGAACTCGGCCGTGTTCAGAAACACTTGGGAGATGGCACAGTGGATTGTGGGATAGTGCAGCCTCGCTGTAAGCCCCGCCTACAGAGGAGAGAGATGTTGTTCACTGTGCGCCTCTTTCCTCTGGAGGCAGGGCTTACAGCGAGGAATTGAGTAGTTGAGGCTGTGAGGAGGCATGCTGGGATTCACCCAAGGAACCTGTTGAGCTTCCTATGCTAAAGGAGCTATTTATAAAGAAGCAGTGAAGCTCTTTTCCCTACCTCCTTCCTTACTGAGAAAACGATCGACAGTTCTTATCATGGCGGATGATGACGTACATCTGGTTATTGCTTAAGGAGCTAGGAAGTTCATTAACAATTTCCCCTTTTCAGATTCAGCCATATTTTCAGGCGTGTGACAGTATTTGTCAGACCAAGTGCTCAGAAGTGCAGTGCTGCCCTCTACAGTCCGGACAGAATGTTTGACCACTTTTGGGCCACATTGGACTGTGAAAGCTGTGCAGCACTGTAGCACCAATTTGACCTCACAAAATATTAAAAGTATTAATATCAATAATATAAACAGTTAATATGTCACAAAATAACGCAATATATCACAAAATGAATATGTTTTTTCTTCTGAGCCCTAATTACCACCACCATGTTTTTCATGGAGTTCTTTTCATCAAATGCTGAGTTAGTTTTACACCAGGACACACATCTTACAAATAGTTCAACTTTTGTCTTGTCAGTTCACAGAATATTTTCACAAACGTCTTAAGAAACATCAAAATGTTTTTTGGGCAAATGTGTGCTTTGTGGTCAGCTGTGGTTTTGACTTTGAAACTCTCCCATAGATGCCACTTTAGCCCGGTCTCTTTCTTATTGTTGAATCATGGCACTGACCTTAACTGAGACAGGTGAGGGCTGCAGTTCTTTAAATGCTGTTCTGGTTCTTTTGGGACAATCCCGGATGAGTCATTGATGCACTCAGGCCTCTCCTGGGAAGCGTCACCACTTTTCTAAGTTTTCTGAATTTGTGGATAATGGCTTTTATCATGGTTTGTTGGAGTCTCGGAGCCTTAGAAATGGCTTTGTAACCCTTTCCTTTTACTCAGCTTTCCAAAAACTAGTTAATCACAGTTCGTTGATCATAGGACCTGGTAGGTTTGGATAGACTTTTCCATTAATAAGTTAAATAATAATTTTAAAAGCATTGAAAGTGTGACAAAAATATCCAGTAGAATCTATTACCTTCAGGAACTCCTCTAAAGTTCAACGGTATCCAACCAATCAGAAGCCAGGGCTCTTGCTAACATACAAATCTGCTTCAGGACATCGCAATTAAAAAAATATACGACCAAGCAGAAAAACAAACCATCTCAAGGTCCATCCCCATTTCATTTTAGATAAACAGTTATGAAAGGCTGCACTAACTCAAAATAACTGAACACGAACAACTTTAGAAAATGGTTGCTGTAAATGAGCTGTCGTGTGTGATTGGTCGGTCCGCCTGCAGCACACCGGTATTTCCCATTTAATTAATTCAATTACGTGAGTTTGCAAAGTTAGGGGCTTAATTAGACACTTTAGAGGCAGCAAAAGTACTTCTCATTCATGTAAGTCGTTGGTGTCAGCATTTAACGAAGCTTATGTTTACCATTAGCAGGTGGAGCTAGAATGCTATAGGAGACGATAACCTTCTTTACCTAATGAGCCCTTCCACAAACCGGGGATGTAATCAGAGAAGCTGTGCTCGCAGTTTAGTGGCAGCAGCAGAGAGAGAACAGACTAACAACATAGAATAAGATGTTTTAAATTACTAAAATAAATGTTATTATTACATTTGTTTATTTTCAAATGAAAGCACTCAAATTTGATAGGATGTGTGGTGACTGATGGATGAAGTCTGAGCATATTCTATTACTATTATTTTTACTACTATTAATATTGTGGTCTGCCAATTTTACACTCCCAAAAAAAAAAAAAAAAAAAAAAAAAAAATTCTGTTAGGCTATATGCTAATTGCTAAAACCATAGATTTAAACGGGAGATACCACATTCGCTGCTGTTGCCTGTTGGAGCGTTGCGACGTAATGGTCGCCATCTTTGGACGGCCCATTCGTTCTTACTTACAGTGTTAATCAATGGATTCAGAGTTCCATCAAAGATCATATTTAAGACATTTTCAACCGATTTTAAAGCTTTTTTATTTGTTACAAATGGCAAACATGTGCTTTGTGAAGTTAAAAAGTGCAGTTTATTCCAAAATGCTCCATCACATTTAGACAGTAGCCTAAACATTAGTTCTAAAACTAATTTAAATGGGACACACTGGGGCTAATGCTAATGTTTTTAGGGTTAACAAATAATAAAAAACACAATTCAGAATCTCTTAATGACAAGGTGTGTTCACACTTGCTCGTCTGCTTCAGGGTGAATGTCCGCACCTGTGCTGCTGATGTCTTTGGTCAGATTCAAGTTTACATTGAGCTCTGTCAAACAAACTGAGCTGACTGAGTGAGCAGTAACAAACCTCGCCTGTAGAGGGCAGCACATCAGTATTTACTGAGAGAAACTGGCGAAGAAGAAACCCTGCTCATCTATGGGTTAAAAGTCCACCTCTTCAGGTGACTATATCTCAATAATCATACAGCACACTTTAATTAATATTTAATAAAGTATTACACTGAGAGCAGCGATTTCGGCTGAACACAGCTGTGGACTCTCACCGGTGATTAATATGAAATCTGTGTTGTTTCAGCAGTGTTTTTACCTTTGTTTGCTAATGTTAGCAACCTTTTAAATACATTTTATTTACAGTATATTTGTATTTTTATTCTTCTAGTCTATCGTTAGATGTTGCTATGTTCTTGGTAAACAGTGGGGTCCACTCCCTGCTGTTAGTTCGTAGTTTGGTTCGTGCTGCGTTCGCATTTCACCAGGACCGCACCAGGACCGCACCAGGACCGCACCAGGACCGCACCAGGACCGCACCAGGGCTCAAAGCGCACCGCACCTAGACCACAAATTTTAGGAGGACCAGAGTTCATTTGTTTGGTGCGCACCTGAGTCTGATTGCGTGTTCACAGCTGCTCAAACAAACTGGACTGTCCCAGGAAGCGCACCTGTGTTCAATTGAAGCAAACCAAACACAGCAAGTGTGAACACACCCTAAAATCGTATAAGACCAAAGCTGTTTATGTTTCATTAGGTTGTACAAGGGGCCCTCATATGGCAGGTACTGTGTACTACATACAACAATAGTTTGTTGGAGCATTACCCCTAAATTCCACTGCAAGCGTGAGCGCCACGCGCTTCGTCGGAGATACGCCCACATCAATCTACACAGATCAGATCGCACCAAACCGGATACTGAACGAGTGTAACTTCCGGATTTTCACAATCAATGTAAAAAAAAAACAAAAAAACAACAACAACTAGTACGCTGTACACGATGTACATAACTTTTAATTACGGTATTAATATATATATGCTTATGTGTTGTAAAAATGTACAATACATGTAAATTTATTGTTAATAAAATCTGTAATATATACACATGCACATGTTCTTAAATCAAGTCACATCCTGTCGCACTTGCGACCCTTCCTGTCACCAGAGGCCGACAGTTCAGGTCACAAATCATTCAGTTTGTACAACAGTCATGAGCCATGGATCAGGAGTTAAACTGTTGTTTTCTGTCCTTCTGGTGAACGAAGATTGTTTTGTTCACGTTCCCGTTTTTATTGGAGGCGTTTATCGCACAATCTCGCAATTCCCACAATTCCCGCACATGCTCCCCCCAGCTGCTCAGAGCTCCGCGGCGCTGCAGTTACAAAACGCTTCCAGTGGGCGCGGGCAGCTCCGTCAGCCACTGGCGCTTCACGGCGCGATAACATGGCGTCTGACTCTTACCAACTGATAAACTGGTCAAACTACACGTTAGCTTGCCATATGTTACCAAGGCACTTAAGAAACATTACTACTGTTATCATTTGTGCGTTGATTTCAACCAGCTTTCCTGCAAAAGGTACAAGAACACAGTCATTAACAGCACTAACACTAACAGTGAGAGAATAAAATCTCAAATGTCACAACACGCAATTAACGGGAGTCAAACCCATACATTCCTGGACATCTGCCTCAAGGGCGGGCGCCTTCACCATTGTGCTACCAATACGATGGCTGTGGCTAAGGCTGTGAGAAAAGAAGGGTGGAGATTATTATCATATTTAAAAAGTGGCGTTTTTTACGAGCGTCCTGATGTGCACAAACTGTCATTTTTCACACGTCTTGATGGACAAAACAGCGTTTTTTTCTAAGGCTTGAAGGCAGCGTAAAAGGCGGCACATTTTTTGGCACATTCACGGTGTATTTAGTGGCACGGCCTTTCATCACGGCGACAAAAGCACCGTAATAACTGACAAAACGCCGTTTTTTGCAGTGTATTTTTGGTGAAACGTGACTGATAGAGGCGTAATTGTGGCAGGATCGGCCTGCCATACTCATCACGTACTGACTGGACTTCTTCTACTGGCAGGTACTGATGTATAAGGCATTAAAGCGCACCCTGCTGGCGAAACTGAGTATTGACCATTAATGCTTTTTCACCACACACTGACTATGGCAGTATAGATAGACATAACAGTAGTTTTACTCATTAGCACACATTAGCATAAAATAAAATTAATGGGGGGCAACTACAACTTTCACTGCATGTTTATTCCCACAATGCCACAAATATTTGCTTACTTAGTTCTCGTTTAGACCAGGTTTAGCTCTGGATCTGTTCTGGTTTTGTCCTGAATGTGTTTTTGTTTAGTCCAGGTTTAGTTCTAGAAGTCTCTGTTTTGTGTTTATCCTTATTTTAATCCTTGGTTTAGGCCTGGTTTAGTCCTGTAATCTGTCCTGCTTTAGTCCTGGATTTGTCCTGGTTTATTCCCTGTTTTGGGCTTATTTATTAATGCATTTTTTTCTCTGTTTTGTATCTTGATTTTGACCTGGGTTAGTCCTGGTTTAGGTTCATTTTAATCCATTAAAATGGGACCTGAAAAAGCCAAACATTTTCAAACATTGGCGCTGAGACCGCAGAACCCAAAAAAACATCCTCACAGCTATTTTTCATTTTGTAGTAAAATGGCATCATACAAAAAGAATTAAAACGCCTATTTTCCCTATATTTCTGCCCAAAAGCGCACAACAGAGATGCACTCTGCTGCCCTCTGCTGGTCTGTTCACCTGTTTCTTTATGGCAGCAAAAATGTAATTATTGGAAACATTTTCTTTTAGTCACATAATGTTTTTAAACGTTGAAAAATGTGTAATGCTGTTCTAGAGGAAGATTGGATTAAAATGATAAATAAAAGTATAATGTAGCCCCTTTAAACTTCTGAGTTCTTAGTGTGGTATTACTGATCATTTTTCCGCAAAACATCCAGTCACTTGTAGCTTGATGCTTTTAGTGTAGCCTAAAATGCTCACAGCTGAATATTATGCCACTTGCTAATGTTCTGTACCCATTCAACAACAGCATACAGTTACCATTTGCCCATATTCTCGATCTTTACATACTTTTACTGCCCAAGGCCCTTCTATCACTCTGTCACTTATCCCTCCGAAAGACAAAGCAGGTGGCAAATTCATATTTAATTTCCACTGGATTTTCTCAGACCCACCTCCTCTGAGACCCCATACAAACCCCAAATTCAATCGCTGGGTTCAACAGTGCCTTAACTTCATCAGTGGGTGAATTTATGGACAGCATAAAGCCACTGGCCTCCAGATGCCTCAAGGATTCCCTCTAATGTTATCAGGGCTATCATAAAGGCTCGCGAATACCAGGAGAGGCTAGTGCTCGGCCCGGTGGAGAGTTGCAGGTTATCGGGTTTGTGCAGGGCTAATTAGAGTAGTGGGAGACAGGCGTGCAGTCAGGGAGGAGGCTAATGTCATTAGCATTGAGGTAAAAGGAGGCCCAAGACGTGCAGCAAGGGAGAAATGATAGAGCAGGCTAGAAATGCCAGAAGGTAATGAAAAATGCACGGGGGTGGTGGAGACAGTCCTTCTCAGGTGTCTCGGATCAGAATAGACTAATTAGGATAAATTATTAATCAGGGTTGTGCTTCTTCCTGATGGATTCACAGAAAGGACAATGTGTGTCTGGGCTAAAGAAACAGATCTATAGAATATCGCTCTCCAAGCACCAGCTTTATGGCAGTAATAACCCAAGAGCACAGACATTTATAAATATACTGTATATAATATAGTTTACGCAGATGCAGCCGGGATGACAATAAACACCTCTGAGTCCAAGCCTATGGTTTTCAGCTGAAAAAGAGTGGCTTGCCCTCTCCTGTTTAAGATGTGGTTGTGTTCTTGAGTGAGGGCCATAGTGTAAAATGAGCTTTCTGGTTGATAGTTGCTCCCTTACAAACAGGGTGAGGAGGTCTGCCACACAGGAGGAGCTCAGAGTAGAGCCACTGCTCCACATCAAGAGGGGACAGCTGAGGTCCTGTTTTGGATGCTCTAAATGGCCAATAGTGAACACATCTGTGTGAATGGTACAGTACGTATACCAAAAGTGACAAACTGGTCATTGTCCAGGGCGGACCCCTGCCTCAAGGCCAAAGTAGCTTAGATAGGCTCCAGCCATCAGCAACCCATAAGAGATAAAAGCAGTCGAAGAGAATGACATGGCAAAGCCAGGATTAATGGGACTGTGCAAAATATTCCAGCCAACACAAATGTAAATGTGGAACATTACGGTTTCTAACCTGTCCAGGTGTGTCTAATAAAGTTTGATGTTACCATGGTAACCTCAGTGTGTCCAGTTGTCATTGACCTGCACTGCTATGAAAGAAAAAGATTCCAGACCTTTTATGTAGTGAATGGATATGGTTTTCCAGACTACATCTATGTACTATTGAATGAAATAGAGAGCACACAGAATGTTTATGAAAAATGCTTTTATTTGACATTTGAAAAAGCCTTTTAAAGCACAAAGATATATAAACAACTCTGTCTCTGACTAAAAAGTATTGGAGTTGCACATTGTGCTTAGATTGCAGTCTGTACAGCCGCCCCATGTCACAACCCCAGTAAACAGTTTATTGCATAAATCACATGTGACCTCCAGGTCAGATGTACAGTCTATCACAGAAAGAGAGGAAAGAACTAAAGTAAAAGAAATGAAAGTCTCAGAGCTGTGACACAGTGAACATTAATAGCAGCTTTCTACTCGGAGGCGGAGCACATCATCCTAAAACATGACTAAAAAGAAAGAGTGAAAGCAAAGCTTTTGTGCTTTTGTCTATCTAACAAAACTGACTCATTTGAGATGAAATAAAAATAAAATCCCCTTCTCCTAATAATAAAACCTCAGACACATTCAAACTACTGAGATATTTTCATTTAAAACGTAGCTTGCTAAAGGCTAATCTCTGGTTGCCCCATGGATGTATTATATGATTGCTTCACAATCTAAATAATTTTCATGTCATGTCATGACTGACATGGGATCCAGATCTAACAATACATCCATGAGTTGCACACACATTTAAAAAGCACATTTAACGTCATATCGCTTTGC
This sequence comes from Bostrychus sinensis, assembly GCA_020698575.1. Taxonomy (NCBI): domain Eukaryota; kingdom Metazoa; phylum Chordata; class Actinopteri; order Gobiiformes; family Eleotridae; genus Bostrychus; species Bostrychus sinensis. Next base: position 10,110,139 of record CM036242.1, on the reverse strand, counting down.
TATCTTGTTTTGCTAACTATTCTTTCAACACTAGTATTTTTCAAAGGGCAGTGTATCTTTTTGTAGTGTCCTAGAATGGCCAACATATTTTCAACTTCAATCCTAAACTTTGGTAAACATCGATTCAACTGAAGTATACATTTACCTTACTAATCCAATCACTTACTTTTTTACATTAAAACTGGTAAACGAATGATTATGAAAGAAATTCACCTTGTCAAAAAAATAATAGCATTTCTGTGTTATCCAAAACAGAGCATGCCTTTTCATGTCACACTCTTCCATTACAATGACAGTCAGTAAATGAAAACATTTCCCATTTGCCATAACAATAGTTTCATGAAATAAGCAAAGAAAAAAAAGCAATTGGAGCACACCAGGGCCACACAGCCAATCATAATCTTTGAACAATAAAAAGCTCATTGATGTTGGAGAGATGTTTTGTGCCGTTTTGTTACCCAGACTGATCGCTGACTCATCCCTGACTGATGCTTGTGTCGGCTCTGTGGCCTATTAGCTGGGTGATTTGTTAGTGTCTAGGCCAGTCTTTTTTTCCCTCGTACTGCGGTCAACAGAGCACTGCCGCCGTTTAAGCTGCTGGGAATCGCTGCCTCTTTTATTTTCTTTTTTTGATGCCGTTTGAGATTTCAACTCGAGCTTTTCAACTGCGTCCTTTGTCTGGGTGAATGCTTGTGTAGTGGTGCTCATTCAGCGTAAAAAAGGAGTTGAAAAGCATTTTTGAAATGATGGAAATGTAGCTAAATACAGAGATGGCTGGTACTACTGGGCTAGGTGGGCCAAACGATTCATAATTTCACTATAAAATGTACTGCATTGTTACAAATACAAGTATACTGTATATTTTGGAACAACTTTGAACATATTTTGACCAATAAAAGTAAAATTGGTTCACTTTTGCAGTCTGTGCATGATGCATGTGTGATGCCCCGCCTTGTTTTCAGGGACTTGAAGATCCCCTTTTATGCTAAATCGACATTTTGAGCTTTTAACCATGTCATAATGTTTCCACCTCAGAAACATCTGCAGTATCTTGTTTCATTCACGTATGTTTGAGTAATCCTGGATGCTGAGCCATTGCCCTTACTAAGGGCTAACACCAAAGCTAAAATTTTGTCAGCCACAGAATTGTACAGTCAAACAGTGCTTCCTTTATCTCTGCAGACCAAACATTACACACCAAGCTCACCAATTATCCCACTGTGAAAGGTGAGATGCCCCACCCCTTTATCTTTTTTAGACCTTTTGGGCCAACAATTATTCAATGCAGAAGCTTGATCAAAATGCATTTTTGTGTACTTCTCAGTCATGAACTTGGTGTCTCAGTCGTTAGCCCATCTGCCCAATACCACCACCAGCCACCACTTTTTATTTGAGGGATAGTGACAGCATAAGAAAATGATTATATTACATTTTAGAGCACTAGTGTGTTAAAGCAAACATCCCTTTTTATGTCCCTTTTCAGTCCTTGATGTAGAATCTGTTGGACTTTGCTACAACTAGCATTTCAATATGTTATCAAATATTTTGATGCATAAAATCTTATGTATTTTAACTTGAAATGCCCATTCGTGCATTATGTAGCATTCCCAGTTATTCTTTGCCGTTTATGTCTGACAAGATCCAACTACCGCCACCTTTAGAACCAAAAGGCAAACTACTGATAGTAACCGCAAATAAACACTAATAGTTAGAACATAAATAAATGTCATTACCTCATAACACATACCTGATGACAGAACTCGGTTTGCGCCTGTTTAATGAGTGAGCTGGAGTCAATGGGATGCTACTTATAGTGTTTCAGTGCTTTGAAACACATCATGGTCCCACTGTCACAGATTTAAATGATGATTTGGTGCAACAGTTAGGTCAAAAAGTTTAGTACTATATCTCTTCATCATAAACGGAAAAAATGAAAAAGTATTTTGTAATAGGATTTTTTGGCAACATTCTCCTTCTAATAATTAATAATTTACTCTGTTATTTACACTTCTGTCTGTTTCAATAAACTATGTAAATATTGTATTCATTTGTAAAAAATACAATCTTAAAGAAGTCTTGTGGCAGATCACAGCAAATAAAGGTTGAAATGGAATATGATTAAACCATGATATATTTCCCTAACATCAGGTGTTTGTTTAAACCACTCGCACACATTCTTTACAGAACACACTCAAAACTAGGTCTGTGCATAATTACAAACTCTAGCTCAAAGAAAATCTCAAATGTAGAGCTACAGCTATTGTAGCAGAAGTATAAAACTGCACCAGGACACAGTAGTGCTGCTGCTGCTGCTGCTGCTGCTGCTGCAGAGGAATCTGGGACATCAGCCCCTCACACAAATGTAATGACCCTTTTCCACATTCCCTGGGCTGTTCGCTCACTGTAGGAACAGTCTAGTTGTGCTTAGCACGGATCCCTTTTAAATATCCTTTCCATCGTTTGACCACGTCCTTGAAGATGGGTGCGTTGTCTATAGAGGCCAGCAGCTGCAGCTGGTTGATGTGTGTGGTGTGATAGTCCCAGCGGGCCAGGTTAGGAGCCGCCCCTAAGATGAAGTGACGCAGGTCGTAGATACTCCCTGAGCCTGTGTCAAACAGCGGCAGCATGGCCTTCAGAGACTCCATCCCTCTGCTGAAGAGCTGGGCTGCCTCCCGCCCCCTGTCCCCCGCTGTCTCCGTCAGATCATAGAGTCCCAGCAGGGAGTAGATGAAGCCGTTCAACACGAAGGAGCTGGGCGTGGTGGGGTACTCCTCGTACCAGTCATACCTGTTCATGAACACCGCTTTGACCCCGTGCTGTGCTGACGGCACCTTGTAGGGGCCCACTGCTTTCAGGGCAGCGTTCAGATAGGTCTGGTCCTTAGTGAGGAGGTAGGCCCTGACCAGAGTGGACATGGCCTGGCCCTGCGCCATAGCCGAGTACCACCCGGGCTCCAGGGGTCTGAAGCCATCCCCCAGCTTACGGGTGACCATGATGGGCCAGCCGCCGCGCTCGTCCTGGTTCCGCACTAACCAGTCACTGGCAGCGTAGAAGGCCGCCATGTGAGAAGTGGTGGAGATAGTCACATTATCAACCGAGCCTCGCCCATGAAGGACCAGACGCACCACCCGCCTGGGCATGATCTGTGAGGAAAACAAACACACAGGTCTGTGTAAGTCAGGTACGGATTTTATTTTCATGCTCCTGGTGCACATTTTGGGAAAGTAAAGATTTGTAATACCATTCTTGTGTACACCATGTATTTAATTAAGCAAAAGTTTCTATATGTAGTATTTTTACCAGTACTACCAGCGGTGACATGACACCTAAACTAACCATAACCATTTATTTAAACATAGTCTGTTATTTCTTGTGTATTCTCAGACCTTTGTAGCCTTGACAGCCTTAGTGTTGGACAGTCCCACCCCTTTGCGGAGGTCGGTGAGCAGGTCGCGGGTCAAGGTGCTCCAGGACGTCCGGGGCCCGATGCCGTAGGTGATGTCGTGGTCCCTGAAGGCGATGAGCTGCGTGTTGGTCACATAGTGGATGGTGAAGGGGGGGCCCTTCTCTGTGGTCTCCAGGATCACTGACACGCTCCCGTTAGAGGTGAACTTGACGTCCAGGCTGAGGATGAAGTCTTTGGAGTTCCCCAGCTGCAGAGACACACCCTCTGAAGACTCTACAGAGGAGATGTATAATATAAGCTTTAAATATTCAGAGGCAGAAATGCAAAAAGGAAACATGTGTCTAGTGTTGGTGTGCGACGATTTCGTGAGAACAGATTCAGGTGAACTTGCGATGGGGATATTTTTAGCTGAGTGATGGCAGGCCGTTTATTCCATCTGTCTTCTTTCAGACACACTGATGTATGAAGTGTGAGGCGGTCTTAGACTGTGATTTTAAGAGTTTGATTTTTTTCTTTCAACACAGGTATCACTGAGGTTTCGGAAGTTTGAAAAGATAATAACGGAACCTTTTGATACATGAGAAAATTACAGAATATGAAATTAAAACTTTTTCGATTATTCTTATGCCTAGACGAAATGTATTAGAGCCAAATTGTACGAAATGTCTGAATTGTAAATAGGATTTTAACCTATGAGTGAAGGAAGTTAAAAGTAATGGTTCTCTGGTGGGAGTATCATGCTTGTCGTGTATATTCTGGAGCAACTGGAAAAATTAATCAGGAAAGATGATAGGAAGGCAATCAGAGAGGCTTTCAAATTAACACATGTACATGCTGGAGTCTGGTAAGAAAGAAATCACTAGGAGGTGGATAACTGATAAGACTCCCACTGTGGACGACAGAACAGAAGTGATTTACAACATTTCTTATTTAGTCTGGAACAATTCTTAAAGGTCCCATAAGAACTATGCTTTTTGAAATAATTTTTCATTAGTATTTCACATTTTATAACAAATAATGTACATGTGTATGGTCTTCTTTTGGGGAGCAGAGAATGGTTGTCCTCTGCTGGCAACGAGGGGAACGACAGAGCATAAAATGGCTGATTAGCACGGCTATTAGCAATATAATACTAACTGACAGATAAATGAGCTGATGCTTCATAATGACAGTAATTTGAGCTCTAAAATTATCAGAACAAGTCCGATGACGGTGTATGGGCTTTAGATACAGACAGGAGCACTTCCTGGTTTCATGTGTCTGAGACTGAGCGTTTTCAGCTCTTGACAGTTCAACATACAGGATTACTCAAACATGCAGAAATGAAACAAAATATTGCTCCAGGTATGTTTTTGTGGTGCAAAAAACATTTATAACGGTTAAAAGCTCAAAGAAGTCAATTTAGCATGATACGGGACCTTTAAGATTTTAGAGGTGGTGTATATTCTCGATGAAATTTATGGACATTTGGTCTTAGATCAATAAAGAGTTGAAAACTTTAAACTTTACTTACTTAGCTTTACAACATTTTAAAAACTTTAACAATCTTCCTGCCATATAAATGTTTACCACAGTTACGCCAGCTTTATTTAAACATACTGTCACTGTTGTGTTTAATTCTCATTTTGGCCCTCCACATGGGAGTGTACCGTTCTATACAAGATTAGCTTTTAAGGCTAAGGATCTAATGAGATGATCTATTGAGATCGCAGTTGGAGCTGAAATGCTCAGGTAAATAGTGTGCTCCTTACTATTGTTCTCTACCCACTCACTGACAGTAACATGTTGTTAGTCACTGTTCAATAATCAGGTTGATATACACTATAGTTCATCTGACCTAAGACTTTTGGAAATATAGTGTATATATAAGATTTATTTGGTGTCCTTTTGTGTGATAATCCTATTTTTCCAGACAACTGTGTTTAGCTCCTCTTTTAAGTAACCATACAAGTCTGTTAGAACGAGTGGGTTTGAGATGTTTCCTTAAAACCATGTTGTACTGAACCTTTCTACTTTCCTGGCCTTTTGAAAGTGTGCCTAAAAGAATGTTACTAATTGCATTAATTGCTCTATAAATAAAAGTCTTTTGCCAACTTCTGGAGTCCAAAACTTCCTTTATATAACCAGAACTTTGCATTATTTGCCATGTGATGTTGCTCAGTGTGTGTGCCAGTACAGTCTTACAGTCTCACAAAGACGAGTCCCTCTTGGGAACAACAGCACAGATGTGTCACCGCACACCGAGCTTAATTAGGAAGCGGACAGAAGGAACACACTGGGAAAAGATAGGGAAGAGACGACAGGAGCAGACAGTGGAGGGAAAGCAGAGACACAGCAGCAGCAGTGTTGTGTGTGGATGTCCTCCTGCAGGGCTCAAAGACTCGTGCTCGGTTCAAGTCTGTGCCAGGCCAGCCGATGTCCTGAATTTATTACCAGCCTCCTACAGTGCAAAACAACCTCTGAAAGTATCAGCTGTGTTTTTTAAAATACAATGCCTTGTGTATTACTCAAGTGATGAAACTAATTGAGCCTAAAGGGATTATCTTTGAGTAAAAATTGGACCAGAATGTGCTTTTAAAAATCAATGTTAGCCCAAAGCAATTAATTTTAAAAAGAATGAATAATGCAATATTAATGGCATAACCCAGACCAAATGTTTTAATGACACTGTTATATTTCCCGTTGTGTGTATTCAGGTACTCTCAAATCTCTGGGTATTGTTTTGTCACAGTAAAGCATGATGCTCAAACTTTTAATTAGGAACAGACACAAAGTGTCGTTAGCACATCAGCACAACACTTTACATGTATGAACTAATTTTATTCCAGTCTTGACACCTCTTCCAGAAACAAGATGAGAAAAGTATGCTCTAAATGATCAACGTTACATTTCAGTAAAGTTATATTTCAGCCATTCCAAATATGACTATAAAGTGGTTAGTAAACTGTGGTTCAGCAGTCCTGATTTAGTATAATTTAGTATAATTTAAAGCCAGAGCTTTTCCTGTTTTAGTTCTGCTTTAGTTTGTACTAGGCCTGGTTTAGACCTGCTTGCCTCCTGGTTTGGTCTTGGTTTAGGTCTGCTTTGTTTGGTCCTAGTTTAAACCTGATTTAGTCCTGGTTTGGTCCTGGATTGTCCTGGTTCAGTGCTGGTTTTGTCCCATGTTAGTCCTAGTTTAATCAAGTCTAGTTAAATCTACTTAAATTATTCTCATTCATTATATGATGGTACTTGGAAATCCAAATATTTTCTATAGTAGTACTTGTTGTGTAAAGCTTGAGAATCACTGCTATAGAGTTTTTCAGAAACCAAGTCATCCAATAAAATAGCAATAGCTTAAGTAGTACCGCCATTAATCTACAAAAAATGCAAAGGGTACTTGTTTTGTTGGGCGATTGCTGTTTACCATCAACAGATGCTAACTCTAGCTTTTACCTCCAGCTGATGGAGCTTTAATGCTTGTTTAAATTGCCCCTCAAAATGTTGTTTGCTATTACAAAGGATTAGAAATTTACTACTTTACTTAGTCTTGTATTTGGATTTGAGTAAAGATTTAAGATTGGGTGGGCCGCACTGAATGTTTTGGTTTTAAAGTGGGTCTTAATAGGCCAGCTGCAAAATGAGGCACTTGCTAATGTTCTCTACCCCCTCACTGACAGCGCACACATGTAGTCACCAGGTTGCCATTTGCTGAATTTGTTTTCTTTATGCCAGTTTCTGTGGCTAATGCTCTTTGGTCCGTTCTCTGCAGTGAGCTTTACTTCTATAGCACCCTCACTTCACACTCTTTCTGTCCTCCCATTGTCACAGCACAAAAATATAACCACGTCTTCTGGCTTTTAAACAACCAACGAGATGGCAAGAAGCCCAGAGCCGGAGACTTCAAAACAGCAATCCACAAAACCGACTAGTGACGTCAAGAGAGTGAAAATGAGCCAATAGCACCGGGACAATTGAGACGAGGAGACGAAGAGTTCTCGCATGACACGGGGAGGGCAGAAGAAGACGGCCAAGATGGTTGAGGACGGGCTGGGGGGCGGGGGGGTAAGGATGGAGCAGCGAGCGAGCCAGTCTGGCAGGGGCCTGTGGAAGACTACGGCCCTTTAATGCACTCAGAAATCCATTACTTAAGGCAATGCGGGGAGTAAGTGGATTTGTACTCTGGCCCTCTGATTACCCCGCCATCAATAAAGGATAGGCCGGGGAATGTAGAGGAGATTGGAGGCTGTGCTCGTGCGACGCTCGTTTGCTCTTCAGTAATAAGTCATGAGAGAAGATTCGCAGCAGGAAATAGAGGTGGTGCAGCTGAGAACACATGTACAGAGTGTGATGTGATATGGAAATCCAGCGACAGCGCGTGTGTTAGGGTTCGTCAACACTGCTGGTTATGAGAGGGCTGTTTCCTCACAATTCAAATACAGGATATAAGAATATGTTTTATTAGTAAAGATTGAAATTGCTTAGCTAAAAACATCCATCCATCCATCCATCCATCTTCTTCCGCTTTATCCGGGGCCGGGTCGCGGAGGCAGCAGTCTAAGCAGAGATGCCCAGACTTCCCTCTCCACAGACACTTCCTCCAGCTCTACCGGGGGCACCCCAAGGCGTTCCCAAGCCAGCCGAGAGACGTAGTCCCTCCAGCGTGTCCTAGGTCTTCCCCGGGGCCTCCTCCCAGTGGGACATGCCCGGAACACCTCCCCAGGGAGACGTCCAGGAGGCATCCGAAACAGATGCCCGAGCCACCTCAGCTGACTCCTCTCAATGTGGAGGAGCAGCGGCTCTACTCCGAGCTCCTCCCGTGTGACCGAGCTCCTCACCTTATCTCTAAGGGAGCGCCCAGCCACCCTGCGGAGGAAACTCATTTCGGCCGCTTGTATCCGGGATCTTGTCCTTTCGGGCATGACCCAAAGCTCATGACCATAGGTGAGAGTAGGAACGTAAATCGACCGGTAAATCGAGAGCTTCGCCTTTCGGCTCAGCTCCTTCTTCACCACAACAGACCGATACAACGACCGCATTACTGCAGACGCTGCACCGATCCGTCTGTCGATCTCACGCTCCATCCTTCCCTCACTCGTGAACAAGACCCCAAGATACTTAAACTCCTCCACTTGAGGCAGGAGCTCCCCCCCAACCTGGAGAGGGCAAACCACCCTTTTCCGGTCGAAACAGACTAAAAACAGACTTTTGTTAAATGTTTTTTTCACCAACTTAAGATCCCACGCAGCGCTCTTCCTATATTTTCAATCAGCCTTGTTAGAACACTTGATACATTACACATAATTGGAAATTGCTAAGTTGCTATGTTTTATGTAGCTACATTTAGTTTAAAAATCTACCATTACTCAGACAGCAGGAATTGATGCTTTGAATGTCAGTGTATTTGGACAGTACATGATTACGCTTATAATCACTACACGCTTTTAGTTTGGAATTACTAAGGGGGCTCTCACAGCTGCACGGTTTGGGGCTGACTTTCCAACTTTTCTGTTTGGTTTGAACAAAGTTATCAGGTTGAGTTGGCTGGGATTCACACCAAACAGCTGGTCTTTGGTCCAGACCTAAGCTGAGTTTGTTTGCTGTGTGAAAGCACATTTGGACTTTCCAACCAAATTCAGGAAGTAACACACAAATGTAAGAAAAAGCATTTTCAGTATGGTCCACAAAATACAGACTCCAAAATTGTGCTGTTTTATGCTTTGTATGTGACAATATACCGTATTTTCCGCACTATAAGGCGCATCGGATTATAAGGCGCACCTTCAATGAATGGCCTATTTTAAAACTGTTTTCATATATAGGGCGCACCGCATTATAAGGCACATCCACTAGATGGCGCTGCGCTAAAGGGAATGTCAATAAAACAGTCAGATAAGTCAGTCAGTCAAACTTTATTAATAGAATACAAACCAGCGTTCTTACAACTCCCTCGTTGAAAACAATGTATTTCCAACTCCATTTGTCACAGTTCAAAGCTACATGAACAGCGTTCGAGCGCTCAGTTTTCTGTCCCCTCAATGTCGCAACTCTTCTACTGAGATGGAGCAAAGGCCGCGCCTCTTTGTTCTTTTGCGGCAGGATCCATAAACACGCCTATGGCACACATGAACAGCTGGGACTGGAATTCCTCTTTATCGTTTTTACCGCTGTCACTTCGGCGACGCCCCCTGAATACGGTAGCCATAATTAACCAACACTGATCCATATATAAGGCGCATCGGATTATAAGGCGCACTGCCGGTTTTTGAGAAAATTTAAGGCTTTTAGTTGCGCCTTATAGTGCGGAAAATACGGTATATAGATTGACATTAGACTTATTATTATATTACTTGAAGATGTAGAATGAGCCACTGCAGGGACCCACTTCCAGCACCATTAACGCCGTCTTCATGAGGCAAAACTCACCTTCAGCGACAGTCAGATTTTAATATTATGATATGAAGTTAGCTAATAAAGCATAGAGCAATATAGCCCTTTACATACATGCACTGTCACCTGGATCCTTTCTTGAAATCTTAAGGAGCGACTGGTTGTTTGAACACAACACACACTCACATGATGGGCCCCTAGTATCATGTCCGGAGCAATCTCTCACACCAGAGAACCCCTGCGGAGATGTGAAAAGTCATGGCCAGCAGATGACGCATTAAAGGAGGCGCTTTTCCACTAGGACGAAACGGGGCAGGACAGATTGGTTTTGGGGTGTTTCCACTTCCCAAAGCCTTTTAAGGTGTTCCCAAGAGAGCGGTGGGGTGGGAGGAGTGGTCTGGAACAGTTAGAGGTGGGCACTGCTTGAAGCTGATTGGACGAGAGAGAATCCTCACTCAGTCAAAAACAACAAGCCAAAGAACAGAAATAAAAGGGAAAATTTTATGTATATAGTTTAGATTGGATTAAACATTTGTTAAATACATGGCGTTATATGATCAGTGGTTAAAATGTGTTGAAGTGGCACAGAAAGCTGGTGGTAAACTGGAAGTAGTCTCCTCTTTACTGAACCTAATACAGCTTTAGCTCCAGTCTCACACAGATACACGCCGGCCTCACAGAGATACACACACACACCAGTCTCACACAGACACATACCAGCCTCACACAGATACACGCCGGCCTCACACAGACACATACCAGTCTCACATAGACACACACACACACCAGTCTCACACAGACACACACCAGGATTTACTCCCAGCGTCAAACAATATAATTTTTATATTATTCATTTATTAACACAACTTTTGTTGTGCTCGTGTGCTGTCAGTGTTTATGTAACAGACGCCGCTCTCCTGGACCCAGAGTAATGCAAACACCAGCAGTTTTTGGTGCCACCCATTCCAAGGTGTCCCGTACGGATATATCCTGTACCGTTCTCCCCAGTGAAAAAGTGCCTGTGGAGTGGGTGCAGCGCTGAATCCTCATACACTTCCCAAACTGTGCTTTACTTTTCTCTGTGTAGTTAAGCTGCTCATTTGTTCGAATATACGTAGTGATGATTTCAGCACTTAAACTGCCCACACTGCGAAGGCCTCGGCTCATTTATCGCACTAATTAAGCGTCATAGGCCGCTCTGCTTATCCCCCGCGGCATTTGGACATGCTCCTCTCATGTGTGAACTCAAATCCTACCAACATCCCATCGACTTCATCCTTACGTGTGAACGCACAGGTCCTGAAATAACTGGGAAGCACTCCTCCTGACATTTGTAGTCCTGAAGTGTGAAAACCCTATGACTTACAATAGTCCTAGAAACAACTACTGTATTTTACTACAGGTTAATATAAAAGTTACAATGGTGCACAATTGCCTGTACATTTAAATGGTGTACTGTTTACCTAATGTACAGTCCAACTTACCCATCATTTCTTTGATGAAGAAAGAAGCTATGGTTGCACTGAGGAGGTCATGCAGAGTCCACATGGAAAGAGTCAATTGTACAAGCTTCTGGCCACTGGGCATGCAAATACAACGGAGCATAGAAATAATGATGTTGTATTCTCTGCCACAGTCTTTTTGCTAAAGTTGCCAAGACAGCTCATAACCATACATCTATTAACATGCACCAAATCTTAATACCATTACAGTAGCTCTGAATAACTGTCATTTAGTAAGAATATATTAACATTGTGGCCTCTTTTTGTGCTGCTAAAGCACCCCCCCCCCCCACCACCACAGTCCAAATCTTTTCTCAGCCTGTCTGCAGCCTTCCCTGATCTCCCGCTGATATTTGCAGCTCTATCCGTCTCTGTCCTCCACCGAGCTGCTGTACTCCACTGTAATTTCCTGCTCCTCCTAATTCCTTGGACAGCTCTCACCCTCTCATCATCAACAATTCCTTTTCATTCCAGCACTTTTCCTGCACCTTTTCTCTGGAATCATCACGTTTTCAGCTTTTCCACAGACATTTCTATATTCCATGTTAATCTCTCTCTCTCTTTACTCTGTACCTACCCACTGATTACCTTCTCCTCGCACTTCCTTCATCCTGCCATCCTTTCAGCTTTACCCAGGCTCATTATAAAGCCCAGGCAAACTTATTTTTTTTCAGTTTCTCCCCCTTCTCCTGTCAATATCCCACTTTCATTTTATCCCTTTACTGTATGTAGGACAGTCTCTTGAACCCTAAGGCAAGTGGATCAATGGTCTCTCCCCTGATAGTAAACCTGCAACAGCACATTTCTCCATCAAGGCTGGCAAGATATGAAGCAGCCAATTTGTCAGAATTTCTGCATGAATGGGTGATATAATAATACAAACACTGTAGTTACCAATTAGTTTTTTATTCCAGCAGTCAGTAAGTAGTCAAGAGCTCACACAGCCATCTTCCTCTGAACCCCAAAGCACAGATCTGTGAAGACTCCCACTCATCAAGGCCAACTGAATCACAACAAAAAGTTAAAAAGAATAAGTCACCTGCACTTGTTTTATCAAAGTAGAAGACGTTTCACCTTTTATTCAAAAGGAAGACTCTCGGTGAAATGTCTTCTACTTTGAAAAAACAAGTCCAGATGACTTCTTTTCAAGCTTTTGATGTGATCCAAAATGCAGACAAACTATTTTACTAGCTAACTGTCAATGTATAGTTACACAAATAATAATAATGATAAAATAATATAAATAAAATGGGTAACAGAAATTGAGAAATGTTTATAAATATTGAGAATATATTATGCACTGAACAAAGGTAAATGTGGTACAGCATGGTCTACCCTTAACTCTTAACCCTTACTGGGTTTTTTTTAGGAGTTTTTCCTTACCTGAGAAGGAGGGTCTAAGGACAGGAGTGTCCTGGGTCTGTTTAGTTTAGTGTAGTTATTGTTTGTGTTGATTGTGTGTTAAGTCTGATTGTGTGTTTGTGTTTGATCAACTGTTTGTGAAGACCTTTGAGGTGACTTTTGTTGTGATACTGGGCTATACAAATAAAACTGAATTGAATTGAACTCGTAGCTTGATGTTTAATATAGTTTAAAGGGGCTATATTATGCTTTTATTTTGATTTTTTTATCAAATCTTGGCACTGCATGTTTTACAAACTTTAAATACATTATGTGACTAATAGAACGCGTTTCCAATAATTACTTCAGTACTGCCATTAAGAGACACGTGAAGACACCAGCACAGTGCAGCAGAGGGCAGCAGAGTGCAGGTCTGCTCCTGAAACATTTTGTGTGATACCATTTTACTGCAAATGAAAATTGGAAACAGAACTGTTCAGTTTTTTTTTTTTTTTTTTTTTTTTATAAATGAATGAGAGTAGACTGGTTGTAGAGGGCTTGTTGATTGGTCAGTGTTTCCTGGAGTGGGCGGGGGTTTGTGGGACCGAGTGTTCTGAGGCCTCAGAAACTCAGCACTAGAGAATACGGGACTACTCAAACAGGCATGAATGAAACAAAACTCCAGGTTTGTTTTTGATAAGGCTGCACAATATATCGCAAAATTATTGTTATCGCAATATCAGCGAACGCAATATCCGTATCGCAAGAATCTAAATATATCGCAATAACGCTGTGGTCTTCCATCTGACAGAGATTTACACTGAAGAATCATTTTCCACCATGTGTTGTGACTAAATAAAAATGTTTAAAAAGTCAGGTTTTAGTGGTAATTTAATTAATTTAGTCACAGCTTAGCCTTGTTTTATTTTGGTTTAGTCTGTGTTAAGTTTTGATTTTGTCGATATTTTTACTTGTAAATACAAGAACTTACATTTTTGCGAAATATAGTGAATTTAACTTAATATGTTTGATGAGGGAACAACATTATAACATGATAGAAACATAAAAAAAAGGTAGATTTTTAATATATCCCCTTTAACCTAATGTCATGTATTAATATTTTGCATAGGTACAGTTTTGCTTTTTTTGTTATAAAAAAGCAGCAGGAAATGTTCAGGATTCAGATTCAGATTCCTTTATTTGTTAGTCTCTTTTTTATTTGTTAGGATCTAGGATGGACAATGAGTGGCCCTGTCTCAAAACACACGCACAGCGGTCCAAGGGCATATTTGTAACCTATAAATGAATACAACTTTTATTATATTTTTGTTCATAAAAATCTAGAAATATTGTGCCTAGCCGTGTTCTTCTTCTCCGGGTCTTTTTACCCCCATCTCTTAAGAATGCAGCTGCCCCGAGATAATACCGTGAAGAAGTCAGGACTGAGGCAGGCTGGAACACCGTGTACCCGGACAACCTGAGTACAACCTGAGCCCTAGAGAACACAACAAAATGTCAATTACATCCCAATCAAGCACTAATCAACTAAATGAGAGCAAGGACAATGCTAACCCTGCGTCGGCTGCACTAAGGTCAATTATTTCTGAACACAGTACAGAAATAAAATCTATTCTTTAACTCTACACTGCATTAAGACTTTCATGTGCACCTGAATCAGGCATGGTTCTGGTCTAATTGAGAGATTCTGTGTTCCCTGTGGCTCACTCAAGCATCATTCTCTTCTTCTGCTGCTGTTTTATGATAAGACTGGGATGGGATAGGAGCAACAGGGGCCATTCACGTCATGCTGGCAAATGCGCATTTTGAGAATGAGGTAACAGGCTTGGTAAAGTGTTCGAGCCGTCCTATAGGAACTAGCAGCAGGAGCAGTGTGTCATCTGCAACTCACTGCAATACAATGTTCTCAGAATCACAATAGGTGTTATGAGCAGCAGTTGCTGGAAGTGTTGCTTGCTTGGTAAAACTTAACTACGTCAGTGGGTGGTTAGCAAGATAGTTGAACATGCAAATTTAAAAAGCAAGAAACTTTCTACTCTAGAGATTTAGGGGAAGGATGTGACAATGTTGTCTGTTTTTAGGATATGCTAACACTAATAGGCACTTCCTGAAAGTGCACAGCTGCAAATGCAGATGGGACTGTTTTGTCTCAATATGGATGCTGCATAAATGAGGTGTTTAAAGTTGTGAAATTTAGGCGACAGCTGTTTTTCACTCTACAGTAACACGCCCTGTCACTCTAAATAACTGTCTACGCTCTCTATTTCATGTTGGGGCACAACCAAAATTACTTTACAAAAAATATGAATGACTTGATGTTATACAGTATTTATTGCAAACATTATTTTTTGTTAAATTAATACTAATCAACACTGGAAAAAGTGATTAAGTGACAACTCATTTAACAAGAATATCCATAATGTTTAAAAAACTTTCTTGAGATCTAGGTTATTGATGCTCTTGTCAGGACCCAAACGTCTATAGGAGGGAAGTTGAATATAGTTTTAATGTTAGCTCATATGAAACTTTGATATTGTTTTTTACATGAAATAGTAAAACAGCCTTTAATATACATGTGTCATAAAGGTTGTACTTAGGGCTGCATCTAATATTTATCATCATGAACTTAAAACTGACATTCTGTTTTCTGTTTCTGTGGCTTTACTGCTCTGTTTGTAATAAAACATACAATATATTTCTGAGACTATGTATACGCCAGATAGCAATTAATCAGGGTAACATCAGGTTTTGTCTAGGGAATTTTTTTAATGCCACTTAGAGTGAAGTTTAATGCCACCCTTGTCAGCCAAAGAACAAGAATCTGTTTTAATTGTAAACTAAGGAATTGTGCGTACAACTCTGAAACTCAAAGATTTTAATTTAAAAGCCCAACACAGAGGAAATAACGCCAGAGCTGCATTATAAAATAAAACAGAATATAGTATATACCGTATTTTCCAGACTATAAGTCGCGCTTTTTTTATTGTCTGGCTAGAGGTGCGACGTATAACCAGGTGCGACTTATATGTCACAATATTTCAGGTGTTGGTTAGAGGGCGCTCTAGGCTTGTGTACCAGCATCTGCTGCACCTGTACCACTGACAATTTAAAATGTAAACATTACTGCTAACAACTGAGGCTATAAAGACAACTGAGAAAGAGCGGAATAATTGGAAATGGAACTGATGCTGAGTCTGACGACAGCCACGCAGAGGAGGAAGCGGCGCTTCGTCTACCTCCGGAGTTGGTGGAGCTGTTCAGAAGCGACACCGCGAATGAAGAATTTAAAGGATTTAGCGATTAGGAGTGAGATGGTGAGTTTGGTGAACTTGTTATATTATGTTCTTTATGCTATAGTTATGTGAATAACTGTTAATATATTACGTTAACATACGAGACACCTATTCAGTTCGTTGTTTATGCTTCATGTAGCTGAATAACCATCAATGTGTTACGTTAGCAAACCATACACCTATTCAGCCTGTTGTTCTCTATTCTAGTATTACTATAACTTGCCTTTCAAGATGAAATGTCTGTTCTTGGTGTTGGATTTTGTAAAATAAATTTCCCCCCAAAAATGTGACTTTTAGTCCAGTGCGCCTTATATACGTTTTTTCTTCTTCATTATGCATTTTTTGGCTAGTGCAACTTATACTCCAGAGCGACGTATAGTCCGGAAAATACGATAGTAGATTGTGGTTGCCATATTTTTGGTAATATTACCATGAATATTGGGCAAATTTAAGACCTATATGAACAAAATTCAGTACCTACTGATAATACTTTAATACTTTTAGGGCCTTGATTTTGACCTTCAAATTTTATTTCTTTTGGATACTTTAAGACATTGGAACCACCTGATTAACTGATTACTACATTAGTTGATGAATACTGTAATAATGAAGTACAATCTATTAATTTAATCAGTTGTTGCAGTTTTAATTGTAGTCATTTCTCTGCTGTGGAGAAAATAACTTGTTTCAGTGTTAAAATTAAGGTACATACACAACTTGATCACATAAGATTATTTTCCCCACAAATGCACAAAAAGAGCTGGAGTCAGGAGGTTGGGTAGAGACACACTGCTACAAAGATACTTTTAGTGTAATGACAACTTCTAACGAACTGGAATGAGCCACAGAGCCACTGAGGCGTAGGGTGTAAATCCAGGGTAAGGATTAAGAATAGATGACACGAAGGCAGTACTGCATGTAACAAAGACTTCAATTAGAACATGGCTAAACTTTTGGACCAAACTGAGATACACAGCAATTGTATAGACAATTATCTGCAAAGTTAAAACCTTTATTTAATTGTAAGGTAGTTTAGTTTCATTTTAACTGACCATATATAGATTTTTAAGACTATATTGTCCACCTCCATATCTCAGTTTGAAATAAAACTGTTGTATGCCTGACGCCACTTTTGGCCCGGATGGAACCCATGTGCAGTGAGCTGAGAGCTGCCATGTGTGTGATGAGCCACTCTTCCTCCGCAGATAAGAGTGCATTCAAACTCATGCTGATTACACAGCCCTGGGCCTGAGTGGAAACACAGCCTGACAGTAGACAGGTGACAGTGTCCACCTGAGTGAACCAAACACACAGAACAGTGATCCCGTGTCCACCGCTCCTTTAATTATCATGGTTTGCAGAAATGTGTCAGAGTGAGCTGTCAGACGAGGTATTGTGACAGTGTTTTAGTGACTAAGCCTGGTATCCCTGTGTCCCGGAGGTGCTTTTATATCTGGAGCACCCAATGGACAGTTAACAACTACATATGCGTGGGCCTGAAAAGGTTTTATTCATATCTTACAATATGTTTTTATGACTTTTCCAATACGCAAGGTAGCTCAAGATTTAAGAGCTTTTTAAGACTTTTTAATCACTTAGAATCAAATGTAATGCCAGAATCGCCTGCAAAAAACAATAATATCTATATAAATTTTTCACTACTAAAAGCATTTTATTTTGAAAGCCTAATACAGATGAAATAACTCCAGTTCTGCATTGAAAAAAAAATAAAACTGAATTATAAACTTCAGTGATAAAGTATGGATCTTTGCAACATTATGCAGCAAATACAAACAGTAGATCCGTCATAGTATTAGCTTTCAAAAACACACAAACTGAAGGCACATTCAAGGGAGGAATTTTTGAGACATTTTAGATCCACTCGTGAGAGTGTTTAATGCCAAATTCACAAACAACTTGCAAAAAAGGGAGAATTTTCTATTGCGAGTTATAGTATTACTCCAAAATTGACTGTATTTGTAGACAAGTGTCTAGTTAGGGCTGAACATGGGTGTTACTTCTAATGACACTTGCATACATGTAACAACAGCATTAACACAATAATTAATTTCACAAAACATTGCTGCAACGACTTGACTTAGATGTCACAGTTTGAAAATTAAATACGCAGATGAACAAATTTAATACCTAATCATAGAGCTTAATCCTTTAAGGCCTTGATTTTGACAACATCAAATTTCTTACCTTTTTAATGCTTTTAGGACCATGAGGCTAACCTGACTACTGTTAACTATGTACATTTCCATGAAAACATTCACTGAAATATACAGTTGAAACCAGAAATGTTGAGTCCGCTCACCTCAACAGATTTTATAATAATGTGAATGAAATATATTGAGAATAAATTATGAAAAAATTAATTAAAAAATCAAAAACTACTTATTGTAACATTGGAGTTATTTTAACAACCAAAGTTTGTTGACTTAACTTTGAAGTTCAAATGAAAAATGTGACTCTTCGGGACTTTGTGGAGCATCCTTTCACTTTCTACAACTTCTAACAAATGTTTTCAGTAATTGCTAACAAGCTTCGTACAACTCTCAACTGGAATCTTTGCCACATGTCAAAGCCTCTAGTGATGAAGAAGACGAAGAATACTTGAGTTCTTAAAAAATCTTCAATAGATAATTTCTTAAAATCTTTTAGGGGTTGAAAAATTCTGATTGCAACTGTATGGATTCAGTATATCATACTAAATTATTAAAATTAAAATAAATACCTCAAAGGGAGACATAAACAATAAAGCTTACAAAGACTTGAGAGGTTGAGTTCGGAGCTCTAAGCAAACACTACATGCTGTGCCAGTGCATGTTTCAAAGTTACTGAAGTAGTGTAGCCTTCAGACAGAAGAGCTGAGCGATGACTTCAAAGTAACATGTATGAAGTGCAAGGAATAGTTTTGTGTCGGTTCAGCTGAGGTTTAGAATTGAAGGTATAGGCTAAAATCATGTTTAGGTATAGCCTAGAATCAGATTTTCCAGATTTTAACCCTGCGTGTAGTCTTACATACCTGGTGCATTGAACTGTCGTACGGTGGAGACTCTGCTCTTGTCGTAGACACGACTCAGACTGCACCCCTTCGGTATGGTCCAGGGGGCGGAGCTAGCCCGACTGTCACGCTCCTCTGCAGTGTCATACACTTCCACATGGGGCACTCTCTCCGTCAGGTTCTTACTGTAGTGGCTCAGGCCGTACTGGGCAATCTGGATGGCATAGAAGTAACCCTGAGGACCCCACTGAGTAGACAGAGGCACACCTGGGAGAAGGAAAACAAAATGCAATATTATGAACATTTTGGTGTGCGTCCAAAAAGTCTAGTTATAAATTACACCATGTTTTAAAAATATCACGTAATCACCAACTAACTAAGCAGACACCAATGCAAATAATGAAAAAGTGACTATAAAGATGTAATTTGTTAATATACACATAATACAAAGGGCTACAACAACTAGAAAAATGTATTAATAAAAACAGCAATAATTTGCTTTATCTATTTTAGGATCCATCTAACTGTTCATTTCAAAGTCTTAATAAATTTTTAAAAAGATAAAAAAGTAAAGGGATTTTAGTCATCACTGGTGAGTTAGGCAGCGCTCTCACTTTGTAACCAGAGGTTCAAGGCCAAGTCTGCGTAAAGTTTAACAGTAGTAGTAATAGTAGTAGAAGTTGTAGTAGTAGTAGTAGCTGTAATTCAACTCTCACTCAAAACAGCTTTTTCGAATGTGAATGTGTATGAATGTGTGCATCTGTGAAGCTTCCCATTACATGCCAGCGCCAGTGCCAGACATAATAACAGCTACATCAAGACACAAAACATATTGGATTTGATACCAGACAAATTTTACTCAGTAGACCAATAATAATATCTTTAAAATGCCAAGAAATTGCTCAAAGAATAAACCACATATTAGATATCGATAAAAACATGACATCCCGCGGTGCCAGCAGACGTCAGGTTGCTGTCTCTTTCTAACTATCTCCCTTTTACATGGGCATCTTGCTGTCTGCTCTCAGAGGTCTATTTTAAGTCTTTTTGGACAGCAGTTGTCATAACGCCTTTTCTTGGCTTATGGGAAGAAGCAATCCGTGAAGTGGTGCAGTCATATCAAATAAACTAGGCCAAGATGAATTAGTAATGCCAAACATATGATGATAAGGCTTTCCAGTAATATGACAGGACTGGCGACCGCGCCGGGACTATTTTTACACAAAAGACCGTGTGAAAAGAGGCGGAAAAAGCACAAGCATCTGTGGTTTGGCGGTGCGGTCAAATTCAAGCTAATCTATGCATTTGACTAGAGGCGAACTGCTCAAGCACTAGAGACAGTACAAGCAGGAGAATTACTGATGAAGAGATGCTTCACTTAGAGAACTGGTGACAGTGCCCATACGTGCAAGAACCATGCCACAACTTATTAATGCTAGAAGATAATATGTGCCCTACTTTTTTACTATTCACCACTGTACAAACAACCCTGGATTATGTAATATATGGTTTATAGCAGTATGGATATTGTGATTTGAACTTAAATGCTTATACCTTTTGTTTTCAATAATAGTTATGATGTAATAACGCTCTGGTAAAACAGCTGTCAAATGTGTGCATCTTCAGTAGGAATATAGCTATTCCAAAACTCTTCAAAATATGTAGTTCACACGTTCACAAACAGGAATGGTCAGATTTAATGTTGAGGTAGTTGTGGGACTGCATTAATCAGAGGCTAAACTCTAATATGAAGTTTCAGGTAAGAACTTTTTAATGTGTTTGTTGTGTTTGTTAAGGGTCACAGCTGGACACAGTTGATGAAACTATTTAATCATTAAAATGTATGGAGATAGTTGCACAGTGGTTTACTGCTGAACATTAAAAGTTCATAGAAAGCTCTAAACTTCAGTTTGATGTAGTATTTTGTAGGGCTGGGAGGGCTGGGAGAGCAAAGGTTGATATATTGTGATATTTTGTAATGCAATACTAAGTTTTGATAATTTTGCCCAATATCGATACTTTCAGTACTGTCAGTGGTGATACAGTGATGCACTGTTTTCACAGTCAAATGTGGGCCAGGACAATAGGGGGCAGCATTGCACTTACAAGCACATGGTCTGCCAAATATTATCACACAAATAAAAGTATTTCTAAATACTCAATAAATAAATAAATGTCAGACTGACTTTTGGAAACATGACTTGATTTCTTGTATAAGTCTAAAAGTGAAACTGATTTTAATTTTAAGGAGGAAATTGATTACTTTGAGCTGAGACTTAATTAAAAAGAGTGATTGATAATATCAAATCGCAGTATTTGCGTTGCAAAATATCAAAATCTCAATGTGAATCCAAATGGCACCAAAGTATTGTGATAGTATTATATCATGACAAAAGAATATAATCCCAGTCCCAGGGTTTAGAAGCACAATTTCATTGTTGATTTTTTTTATTGCTACATCCCCACAAAATTATTCTTCACATTATCTAATGTAGCATGTTTCTAACAGCAGGACAAACAGCTTCAGCCATGCTGTCCATCAAAACAAATTTTTGCCATCATCAGTTTGAGGCAGATGAGCTAGTATTTTTTTATATGATTTGTTAATGGCAAAATACAATTCTCTTTGCTTAATAACAAATGCAGACCATTATTTTGGCCTTGTTTCACCTTAATCACCAGTAAAAATATACAAAACTGACCCACACCACACTGCACCAGTCCAACGTGTATCTAAAAATAAACACCTATCAGCATAAAATGACATACTGCCACTCAAATCTACATAGTTTAAAACTCACCTCTCCGTTCCCAGCCCTGTCTCCACTCCTGTCCTGCTCCTGCCATCTCCCTGACAACTCGAGTCAAATGACTGTCAAAATCCCCAAACTCCAACACTTCTCTGCTGCTCTCAGAATAACACCACAGTAATCCATGAGGGATAGACTGCTAAGCCTGCACATTATATCAACACAAGTCCAGGGTACAGACCTCTGCCAATTAAACCAAATGACACTAAAAGGTTTATTATCGGCTTCCTAGTAATCGACCTTGATCTTGACTCATGGCAGGTCTGCGAACTTTAAACTTGTTATTTCAAACTGAAGGCAATGTTGAGCTAGTTTTATGCTGCCAGTGAACGCTGACGGTTAAACCCTTGAGAATTAAAGGAAAGTCTGTGGGTCCCAGGAGTTTTAAAGTTTGGATCTTCTAAGAAAACTTTTTAACTGCAAAGGAATTAGGAAAGGGGGAGGATTGGGTTGGCTTGACATGGATTTGAGGATGTTAGCAATAAAAATTCTCTCCCACGAGATATTACTCACTCAAATCATTCGAAAGACTACAAAGACTTTTCTTTCTGAAAATGACACCAATCCAAAACCATATGGGAATACTAGCTGGGCCCTGTCCAGGGTGTACCCTGCCTAAGGCCTAAAGTTACTGAGATAGTCTCCAGTACTCGTGACACCTAATGGGAATAAGGGGAAGAAGATGAATGAATATGAGAATACTTTTTAAATTTGAAGAATTTTAAAACAAAACATTTGCCATTTTTGACAACAGGTTAAACTCAAAGTATGCGGTATATTTAATTGTATTTGAGGAAAAATGTTTATTCAATCCATAAAATATTATATTAGAAGCATCTGTAAAAATAAAGACCATAATGCTTTATTTTTTATTTGGCCAATCACATACTCGCATAGAGAATAGTTTTAAATTAAAGGGCTCGTATTATGCTTTTATTTATCTTTTCAAACTAATCTTGGTCACCACTAGAACAGGACTACATGTTTTACAACCTTTAAAAACATGATGGCACATCATGAAGCATGTTTCTTAATGCCAGTAGTAAAGTGATTATTGAAAATTGATTATTCTTTACTACTGCCATAAACAAACAGTGAAGAGACCAGCAGATGGCAGCAGAGTGCAAAGCTGTTATATCATTTTGAACATTTCCTTAAACTTTTTGTATGATGCCATTTTACTACAGAATAAAAAATAGCAGCGAGGGATCAGTGAAAACAGAGCTGTACACTCTTATTTGAATAAATGAATGAAAGCAGACGGGATGTAGAGGACTTGCTGATTGGTCAGTGCCTCCTGGAGCGGGTAGGTTTGTGGAACTGAGCGCTCTAAAGGCTCATTTATCCTCTACGTTAGATACGTATTTGGATATGGAGGGAGAGCTCTGTCCGTCTTCTGCGTTCATCCTGTCCTTAGGGTGGTTCGTTTTTCCAGAGCCTGCAGATACAGACGAACAGAGCAGTACATGTGTTGACCTTTGGGGGCGCTCGTGAACACAGCTCAACAGTCATGGCACAAGACAACAGCTTTTTAAGGAGTGACTAGAGCAAGTTAGTCACGGTTTAATCAAAGACTGAACAGATCTACCGCTACCGTCGCCTCATTTTCTTGGCTCTTTTTCAATAAATGTGGCACAAAAACATCTGCCAGGACTGCCATGTTTATTTATTGTTGCTCTTTTTCTTTCATCTTGGTAAAAAATTTTACAGTCGGCAATCGCCAACTACTGATTGTCTGACATGGTTGGAAGCATAGAGAGATAATAAAACACTAGAGTGGTCACGGCAACCGCTTCGGTGGCATTTCTGGTGGCCATCTTGTGACTGTAGGATAACGCTAATGCTAATGGTAAGTAACCTAAAAACAGTGACATCAGTCTCATAGAATAAAAGTCAGAAATTTAAATAAAGTGATAGTTTTCAACTCGTAATAAAACAGTGAACTCTCAAAGTCTCGGATAGTACATGTTGTACAATAATAATCAGTCTACGGTACATTGTAATAATCATTTTATTAAGGAATTTAATCAATAGGTTGTGTACAGTTAAGCTGATAAACATAACACTATGTAATGAAAAAGTGTTTGCTGTCGATCAACTGGAAAAAAAGAATACACTGTATGGACACAAATCCAAGTTCAATGTAAATATAGGCTAAATGTAAGTAAATGTTTTATGTTATTAAAATGCATATTTGTAAATAAGCTATGTGAATAATGTGTAATCATTTAAAAACTGAGGTACAAATGTTAAAGTTATAAATCAGGTGACTGATCTCATTTCACACAGTATTATCAATTAGCTTAGCTTTTTAATGTATTAGCTTTAATTGTAAAAAAACAAAAAAGGCAATAGCTTAAAATCATTTTTTGCAAAACCAGGCATGAGATCAAGCACAAATAAAAAAAAAGTCACCAAATGAACAAAATTGTATTAAATATTGCGAAGATAAGTGCATCTCCCTATTTGTCGACATTGCGCTCGGGCAGAACATACAGTCACAATATGGCGGCCGCGCCGGATGTCAGTTCACCATTAGAATGTCCACTCTAACCCTATTATAGCTCTATGGTTGGAAGTATAAATGCTGTGACGCCAACAATGCTTGGAACAAGCGGTTCTATTTAAATAAAAAAATGTGAGTATAAATGAGCTTTAAGGGCTCAGAAACTCCAGAGAAATGCCAGAGAACACAGGATTACTCAAACTGGCATGAATGAAACAAAACATAACTTCAGGTATATTTTGGATGAAGGAACATATATAACTTTGTAGAAAGCTCAGAAAAGTCAATTCGGCATAATATAGCGCCTTTAAGATATGCTCCCATTGGCTGTCTCTTAATAATAATAATAATAATAATAATAATAATAATAATAATAATAATAATAATAATGCGTTAGTCTAATATAGCGCTTTTCTAGACACTCCAAGTCGCTTTACAATTTTGGTGCATTATTCGTTCCCTCCTCAGTCACACTCTGTGGTGGAAGCGTGGCTGCCATTGTGCGCCTATGGCCCCTTTGACCACCACGAACACAGTCACACTGACAGATTCACACAGGCAAGGTGGGTAAAGTGTCTTGCCCAAGAACACAACGAGAGTATGCAATGCCAGCAGCGGGGCTTGAACCGCCAACCTTCAGGTAAGTGGGCAGTCTGCCGCCCCCATCTTGATGATAATACAGAGGTAAACAGTAGTCACAAAAAAGCAGCAAAAACAATAGGATAGGCAAACAAAATGTGGATAAATATTGCTACTACATAATTGGCGCTCCCCATTAGTGAAGTAGTTACGTTACTCAGCATCTCTTACTCCCACTCAGTGAAAAGGCTTTGTATGGAGGCATTCCCAGACTAGTTCTGGGTAAAAAATAGACAGAGAAGTAGTCTGGCTGGCCAGGCTCGCCAATTGATCACGTTCCTCTTACTCCTGTTCTATAAGCAGTAAAGGTAGTGGGAGTGGCACCATGATGGAAGTGCATCTTTGGATCAAATTTCAAAACATATTTTCATCTAATGTTAATGAATGAACTGAGAAAAACACCGTGAACAAAGATATTTAAATGTAGATTTCTTTCAACACGTTTAATAAGGAAAACCTCGCCATGGGGTACACTTCACTAAGCCTTCTATCACTGAATAAATCTTATTAACAATAACACTAATCAAAGCTGGATATCCTACCAAGACATATCCCTGGGAGTTGCCATCGTGCTGGAGCCTCAAAACATTTCAAATGAAGGCTTAGAGAAAATGTGTGCTGACAAATAGTGCATTATGATTATGAAATTGATTAAGCCCTTTGTAAGTGGAGAGTGCTTACTAACAATAACGCTAATCAAGCACTGTTTATGAGCAGACATATCCTTGGGCATCATTTATTTGACTTCATTTAGAAAAGGCCTAACCCTTGGCTAAACTTAACAGTAAAATGAAGTGAGTGTAATCAAGGCTAAACACCATTACAGAGTGTACAAAGTAGTTTAAGGCTTGGTAGCACATCCGTCTTGAGCAGTAGGTTAAATGTGTTCCTGAATGTGCCATACTAGGAACTGTCAACAATATAAATCTAAATTATAGTGCAGATTTAAGACAGAGAGGGCCTAAGAAAAAAATAAAAGCCCCCAAATAAGACAGATAGAGATTTAAGAGAGAGTTTAAGAAGATGAAGTACTTCCTCTAATGAGTTATAGTGGCCAGGCAGCTGCAGTGCCATTATTCTACACTTTTGCACTTTGTCGACAGCAAACAGTAAGAGCCTACTATTAAAAACCTATAAAGCTCTTCAGGAATTTGTGCAAAGTCATATTCTGGGATTATACTAATGATCAAAAGAATTGGTGTTATATTTCATTCATTTACTCATTTTCATGTGAGGATGGATTAGTCTGTTATAGGGAAAGTTTGAGCTACATTAAGTTTAAAAGGGGCTATATTATGCTTTTATTTATCTTTTTAAGCCAATCTTGGTCACCTCTAGAACAGCACTGCATGTTTTAAAACTTTGCAAAACATTATGTGACTAAAAGAAAGTGTTTCTAATAATTAATTTACTGCCGCCATGAAGAAACGGGTAAAGAAACCAGCAGAATGCAGCTCTGTTACGCTGCATTGAACAGAAACATAAAAACAAGAGCTTTATTTCCTTAAACTTTTTAGTGGAAACAGAGCTGTACACCTTTTTTTTTGTGGATAAATGAATGAGAGCAGACTGGATGTAGAGGGCTTGTTGTTTGGTCAGTGCTTCCTGGAGTGGGCGGGAGTTCATGGGAGAAGCAGAGAGGCAGAGATTTGTAGAACTCAAACAGGCGTGAATGAAGCAAAACACAACTCCCGGTATGTTTTTGATGAGAGAACATTATAACATGGTAAAAAATTAATTCTGCATAATACAGCCCCTTTAAAACACAATGCAAAAATCTACTCGGTCAAGCGCTACACCCCCAAATGTGATTTTTCATGTTTATGTTAATAACATGTACTTAAAACATGCATGAGGAGTTCTTTGAATATAACAACAGCTATGAAGAAACTGACAGTCTCCTTATAAACTCGACTTGCTCCTGCAAAGAAAGTAACTTTGCTAATGTTTCTTGGGCTCAGCCTGTCCCTCTCCCGTTATCCACTGCTCACTGCTCTTGACACTACAATTTTCTGGGGGAGTTTTCTGTTGCTGCTGCAAAAAGGTATAGTTTTTCTCTGTAGAATAACCACTAAGCCATCACCCAGGTGTTGTCAAAAGAGGTCAGCCAATACATTTCCTTGTGATGCTTACAAAACACATTGTTAAATGTTTGTAAATGTTTTTGTAAATGTGTTTGTTTTCTTTATATTTACTCTGCATACCCAGGTGAAGCTGGATTTAATTTCACTTAACATAAGAGTTTTAGAGTCTAAGAGTTTTAAGGTTAATGGCATTTGAGGATGGATGCCAGAGTTGAAGTTTTTGTTAAAGATTTTGTTTATTTGGGTTTTGTTTTTTTTCGTTTTTTTTTTCATTATTTTGTAGAGATTTGAACAAAGCACATGATACAAATGTGGAGGAAGACATTTTTAAGTTTGACTAAACTCTGATCAGCATCTCCTGTCAAAGCAAGGACAAAAAAGAAGTGACCTCTGCATGACTTGGGATTGACTGGGTATCAAACCCATGTCCTTTCTTTTTATGCCATTTTGGGATGTTATTGTCATTGTCTAACATAATATACAATAGAAAAGAAAAAGAAAAAAATGTCTTTACTCAACATTTTCTTATGTAACATGTCTGATCCAGGCCATCACAACCAAAACAAGGTTAAAAAGAAGTCATCATTTCTTCTTTTCAGAAGTCTTGTGGATGAGATACGAAACATTTCCAACGCCAGATGACTTTTTTATCCTTGTTTATTTTGATTGAGGGGAAAAAGTTATGGAAAAATGAGCCAGGGATTTGAACCCAGGTCCCTCTGAGGTCGTGGCACACCTTCTACCAAGTGAGCCACGCACCAACAAACTCTTGCTGATGTGAAGTGTGCCCTTGTTCATTTTATAAATTCCCTTTACCAACTAGCATAGTGTGGGCTTTGCATTATCTGGGCTAATAAGTACTTAAAGCTGGCAGCAATGTTAACTAAAGAAGACATCCAAATATTAATGGCTAATGCTGGGGGTACAGTTAAATAACTTTTCCCGGGGTAGCCATGGAAACGCTCCCTTGACCTTGTTTAAGACCAGTCTGTGACAAGCTAATGAATGATTAATACATGCGATTTTCACCTCTAAAATATGTGGAGCTGAAGCGCTGAGGGTGAGCTGCAGTGGAGTACTAAACGGACACCGGCCTTGCTTTAATTAATGAACCTTGGGAAAATGTTAGCGTAGATGTGTGTGCCGTTTGCAGAAAGAAGTGGGAGTGGGAGAAAGGTACCATCCTTTATAAGCCAAAATAGTTTTTAATGAGGGATTCTAGTTGAAGTAAACACATAAAACTGAGCAGCAGAAAGGACATTAAACAGTAGTGCATGGTGGTAAAAACAATACTGCTGCACATTTACTGTCTGTATTAGAGCTAATGATCATTTTTAACACCTTGTCTAAAAAAGCTTCTTGTAAAATCTGCTGCAAAAACCCCTCGAAAGCTATTGTTTGTTAGTCTCGACAGGCATTTTAACTTTACAAAGAAATGATCTTGTCTCATCAGCAGTGGATTACCAATGAATACCAAACAAACTGCCTCTGGATGCAGTTGACCTACTGCTAAGCCCCACCCCCAAACATTATGAGCCAGTTCTGCTTGCCAATTCACTTAGATGGCCCCTTTAAAATGCAATGGAAATATTTAATTGTTCACATTTATCCCTATATTCCTTGAAAAAAGTCAAACTGTGAGTATAGCCCATAGTAAAATTCATATCATGTTTCAAACTTATAGATGCAATAGCGACTTGTTTATTTTGTCTGTTGTCTGATCTAAGGATTTGACTGATCCAGGGAAAAACATGCTCTTTTCATTCCCATTTGAAGGTCTTTGAGAGCAGACTTCATTGTGAAAGATAAACCAATCAGGTCCAATGACTGTCCAAGTGAGATAGGACAATCTTCTAGGGGACCCCTTGACCAAAATGGTGGCCTATACCTGCATATGATTATTTTTGAGAGTGAGCAAGTAAAATGTTAGAGTGGTCACAAACCCACCGAAGAAGTGTTGTGTGAAGGGACAGAAGTATTTCCTTTAGTATTTCCTGCCTGAGTTCCAATGGGAAGTGTACATGCTGCAACTGTGGGCAACCATTCATAAACTATTCTCCACAGCATCCACTCATTTGAGCTGCACTGCTGTTCATCCACACTCCCTGGCTCTCTCCATCCCTCCGTCTCTCTCATATCATGGAACGCTGTGTGAGCTAAGCTGTGACTTTGGACAGGCTAAAGTTCAAAAGTGGATATAATGATTAGTCTCGAGTCAAAGTGTCACGGGAGTTAAGGTTGGTTTAAGTACATGGAATTGTATCAAGTACTTTGGTAAAAACAGTTGGGAGTAACTCTGAAGACAAACTATACCAGGCAGTATGAGTATCAGAGTAAGACTGACACCTTCTGCTCACATACTTTACTACTGTATTTTGTAAGATCCATTTGATAATTGTTTTTTAAGCTCTAAGTTTAGCTTATTTGATTTTAATTTAATTTCTTTTTAAATGGATTTTTTTTTTAAATTTAATCTAATAATTTTTTTATTTGTTTATTTTAAGTGTCAGCCTGACAGTTCATCAGCAAAATGGAGCTACACGCTGAAATGCAGTTCTTGGTAATGGCAATCTATTTGACTGTGTAAACCATAGCCAATGGTGCATCTAGCCATTATTTGTAGGGGTGTAACAATACATTTTTGTAACAATACATTTTTGCAACGATACGATATGTATCGATTAGAAGTGTTTCGATGCAATTCAAGAATGATATTTGCTAATTTGGAACAATACGTTTCGATACGATTCAACACCTTCGTATCAATAATCAATACAGCAACTTTTAGCCAAAAATCATAAAAGTTTACTCGCAAATGTAGCACCGTGGCCGGGGTTGATTATGTCCAGCAGACAGAGTGAAGAAAAGTTGAATATAACATTTTATTTATTAAAACACAAAATGTATCTCCAAAAAGCCATATCTGGTTTTATTTTAACATACAAATTTCTAATTTCGATATTTCCGATATTATCAATCGATACTTCATATGTATCAATATTTACTTCATAGAAAACGATATGATTCGATACAAAGTCATGTGTATCATAGGAAAAAAAAAATCGGTACATCGATACAGTTACTGTATCGTTACACCCCTAATTATTTGAGTCATATTTAATCACTTGTGTGTGTGAGTTTTTAACATTTGGCAAAGTCACTACATATTGGTTCTATGATGTCCTTCTCAGAATTAGCTACAGAAACCTTTGATGCCACAATGTAAAACAAGGTGATTGTGTCTCTAAAGTTATGATTGGTTGAGAACATGATTTTATCATAATTTTGTCTGTGAAAATGACTGAGGTGAAGCCCCATTTCATAGTGGGAGATCTTATACCAGGAATGTGAGCATGTCTGTCCATGAAGGCTAAATGTTTATCCAACCATAACTGAATGGTGGACAATTTTCAGACGGTGAATCTCAGTGAGCACAAATTACTGTACACTTCCAAGTTTCTCAAGGATCGACAAACTTCAATTTCACTGATGTCAGGAGAGTATCCAGTCTTTTGTCTTCAAGTGAGAAGCAGAGACACTTTATTGATGACAATGTGGTTTGAACTAATAGCCTTTTAAAATGAGCTATTGATCTGTCCAGGCAATTATTTTAAAAGTGTTGAGGCGAAAACTGAATTGAAGATGGACTTTTAAAGTGCAGAAAAAAAACAAAAACAACATACAACAGATATCCAACATTATCTGCACTCAAAGACTATATGAGAAAACGTGATTGGCACAACATGATTCATTATTTGCGCTGTTAAGGTTAATAGTGAGGCTAATGGCATTTGAGGAAGCGTGCCAGAGATGGAGTAGGTGCTTTTGAAGTGTGATCTGTCCTGTTGATAAAGTCCTGCTTATTTAATTATTTTGCAGAGATCAAAATGAGAATTTGTGACGGGCCATTTGTCTAAAACAGAGCTCATTTAGTAAATCGCCCATCTGCCAGTGGGACCTGAACAAAGCACAAAGTGATCCAAACGTGTACTTATCAGCAACAATATTCTGTTACGGCCCAAGGACAGGTCATGTGAATAACCTTGAGTACTGTGTTTACATTCACTTCACAATATCACGGTTATGAGTTTTATGCCTTAGTTATATGTCTTATTTATAAGGAAAATATTCTGGGTATGAGGTTTACATCCACTCAGTGAACCCTGATTATTCATATTTCTGTATAATTTACAAATTAGAGTGTCCTGGTTTTAAAGTCCTGTTCAATAACTAAAACATTTAAAAGGTCTTTTATTGTTTATTTTTACTTTTTGTTGCGGTCTTTTATTGTGCTTTTTACATGCTTTTTGAAATAGTTTTGGACACCTATGCATTCGTAGTTCACGTTTTCTAATCTAAAATAATGTGTATGGAAAATGTCCTCTTTTGGGAACCTGTTGACTTTGACCTTGCAGAGAACGCTTGGATTAGGTGTCTGACACTCTCTGCCCTTGGAGACTGGAAGGAGAGTAAAATGGCTTTTTAGAAGGGCTATGACCAACATGACGCTAACAGACATATAAACGAGCTTCCTGCTTGGTAGTAAGGGCAACTTAAGCCCTGAAATTATCAGAATAAATCTGGTGAAAGTGCATGGGCTTTAGAAACATACAGGAACTTTCTGGTGTCTATGTAAAGCGGTGAGACCAAACATTTAAGCTATTAATGAAAGAGACGGCACCAGTGCACACTGGTGACTGGTTATTCAAATCAACAAGTGGAAGAAATGCAGAATAGTACAACAACTGAATTTGTTTCAGGATCAATAAAGTATCTAATCTAATCTAACAACTGTTGTCTGATTACAGTCACGTTAACAAGTTTTTTTGAATGGAGGCGTCTATAGTGCTGGACAAGCTGCACAATTTTATGGAATATTGTCTGGTATGAGTTCTGAAAGCACAACATCAAGTAACACACAGTTTCACACAGTTGGTCACAGATCACCAGAAAACATGCACAAAGACGGTACAGAGTCAGTACTTATTAACAATGTATGATCTTGGTGCATTTAAAAAGGCAACAGCTCATTTGTAGAGGGTGCATTTAGACAAGACTACTTAATCTATTGGAAAAATAAAACCTTTCGGTTGCTCAAATAAGTGTCTACATTGCGTTGGCAATTGTCAAAAGTGAAAATAGCTATGACAGATTATGTACGCTATTACATCTTAATCAAGACTAAATCATATACAAGTATAAATAGCTATAGAACTCTATTTATAAAGTGTAATGGATATGTTTACATTTTTTAAGTGTTCTCAATATTTATACTTCTGTTTCTGAGAGCACAATTGCAAGTAACTTTTGTTGCTGTAAAAAAGTGCACGCAGTTTTCTAATTTCTAATGGCTGCCAGTGAAATGAGTAGCTGAATGTGCAAACTCACCCAAAAACACAGAAAAAACAAACATGGTGAAAGTGTTGGCTTGCTACTTGGAAGGTACCTTTAATGGGTGTTGATGTTATGTTTTCTAGTAGAAAAAGTGAATAATACATGATGTTGTTAGAATAAAGGACTGCCTGGTGTGTAAACCATTGTAAACACAAAAAAAAAGTCCTGAAAATGAGCCAAATGTTTCCAGTTGTGGTACAGTTTGAAAGCCACCAAGAGCATCAGCTTCAGAAGAAAGTAATCAGTCTTTGAAGTTGGTGCATTGGGGTCAAGGGAAAAAAAAAAGACGTTTGAACACCTGGACAGAGGCCATATTGGCCATGGGTCAACTCTCCAGAACCTTTTGTGGGCAGTATTGCAGGTGGTAGTTCAAGGAAAGAAAAACAGTAAAACAGTAACAGGAAGTCAGTGTGACGCACAGAACAATTGTGTCCGAAGCACAAGCATTCCCACCTGAGATGTCACACCTATGACCAGAGCAGCAACAGGATCTCTCATTCTGGTGTAACAATAAAATCACAAAAAAGTGAATCTCTGGCCCCTGGTGCCTAAAGAATGAGTAAACAGTGATTGTTTAAGTTACATCCCGCATAATAATTAGAAAAAAAAAGGTAGAACAGGAACCTGAAGTTTTATATGCATCTTCATTTCTAATATAGATCTACAGCATACAGACATCAAAGCATAAAACAAGACCCAGGACCCATAACCCTCTTTACAGAGTCTGATGGGGTTCTTCAAGGAGAAAAATGAAAAAATAATGTTAAGTGATTTATTGCGCTGGACATTCATTCATCTTCTGCCTGTTCTCGTTAGGGGTCGCAGGTGATTGGAAGCTATCCCAGTAACTTTCTGCCTAATGTGGGATACACTCTGGACAGGGGCCAGCTTGTCGCAGGGTTGACACTGAGCATACACAGACAGACAACCATTCACTCTCACATTCATTTAGTAGGGCTGATTTAGAGTAGGGTTGGGTGATATAACAAAATTACTGTATACCGGGATATGTAAAAATCCCAATGGTATCACTTTACCGTATTTTCTGGACTATAAGTCGCACTTTTTTTCATAGTTTCGCTGGTCCTGTGACTTATAGTCAGGTACGACTTGTATATCAAATTTAACATAAACCAAGGAGGGTGCGCGGTGGCAGAGAGGTTAGCGTTCTCGCCTCCCAGCAGGGAGGTCGTGGGTTCAAGCCCCGGGCAGACCAATACACACCATCACACAAACTCTCTGGGTGGATTTTGCATGTCCGTGGGTTCTCTCCGGGTTCTCCAGCTTCCTCCCACCGTCCAAAGACATGCATGTGTTAGGTGACTCTAAATTGACCCTAGTGAATGAATGTGAGAGTTAATGTCTGTGTCAGCCCTGCGACAAGCTGGCCCCTGTACCCCACCTACGGCCCTCTAGAGGGCGCTCTAGGCTTGTGACAACTACAGTCACAGTGAAGTAGAATAAGATGGAGCATGGGGAACTTCCTTACCGGTAGCTTTCTTTGGACTCGCTGGCTTGTTGTGTTAGTTTAGCCTATTCAGTCTCCCAGGTTTGTTCTTTATGCTGTTGTGTAGCTGAATAATTGTTAATGTGTTACGTTAACATACTGCACTTATTCAGCCTGTTGTTCTGTGCTATTGCATATTTGCCTTTCCAGATTAAATGTCTGCTCTTGGTCTTGGATTTTGTCAAATACATTCTTAAATAAATGCGACTTAAAGTCCAGTGCGACTTATATAGGTTTTTCCTCTCGATGACGCATTTTTCGACCGATGCGACTTATACTCCGGAGTGACATATAGTCCAGAAAATACGGTTGTTTTTATTAAATACCTAAAATGTGTATCAACGTTCATGCCAATATAATGGGGATCTTTTTTGTGTAATATTAAGCATATCTTTCAAATTCACAGCAACAGCTAATTATACTTTGATTAATTAGCTTTCTCGATCAACATCATAGCAGCATCTTGTTTCAGCAGTCAACCTGTCTGAGTAGGTCCCCAAAAAACACATCCTCTGATGTTTGATCCTCTGCTTTGTTGTCTAAAGCAATGGCCTTAAAGCTGAATATATAAGAGTGCCATAAAAGCTTAGGAACGTCTTTTACCGTCACATTAAAAAAATTATGCAGCGCACCTAAATGCATCACAGTCCTCCACTGCGTTGTACGGCCACATTTTAACACATTTTCGCGTGCTCTCAGATGTTTAAAGGAGAAAAAAAAAACTTGGGGAGGGAGCGAGACCCGGAGGGCAGAGGGGCACAGGAGGACCTAGAAGACAGAGACGAGG
This sequence comes from Bostrychus sinensis, assembly GCA_020698575.1. Lineage (NCBI taxonomy): Eukaryota > Metazoa > Chordata > Actinopteri > Gobiiformes > Eleotridae > Bostrychus > Bostrychus sinensis. The sequence goes on along the minus strand of CM036242.1, from coordinate 10,075,473 downwards.
ACGTGTTGGAGGATAAACTTTTGCGATGGGTTTTGACCAGTTTCAAATTAACTTATCATATGTCAAGTCTTTATAAATGAGCACATTTTTGTATTTACTACACCTCTTTTTTGCCCAAAAACAATAGATTTCCCTACATTTTCAAAGTACCATTTTAACTCAAATTTAAAGTTTAGCTTCGATTTAGTGGAAATAATTATAATTTGAGTATAATTTTAGTATAATTTGAGGACGGTAAGATGGTATGAAAAAAGGATAGATGGTATGAAAAAAAGGGTATCACCGAAACTCTAGTTTAGAGTGTCTTATTCTCCTAACATATGCATGTCTTTGCACGGTGGGAGGAAGCTGTAGTACCCAGAGAGAACCCGCGGCAACACAGGGAGGCACAGTAACATGCAGACTCCACCCAGAGTATTCACGTGCTGGCCGAGGACCAAACCCACTAACCACTCTGCCACCGTGCCCCCATATGTACAGCAATACCTAGCAAATAGTTCTCCATACAAAAAGCTCTTTGATGTTACCTTCTCTGTAACAAGCACTGATACACACTAGGTGGTGGAGAAAAACCTTCTTTTAATCACCGATGCCCCTCCCTCAGCTAATTAACCTAAGGAATCATGAATTACGCATCATTTATTGTAACAAAATGATCATACATTCACCAAATTTCCGGTGACTTCTCTCACTAGGTGACAGCAGCGGTCGGTTTGACAGCAGAGGCTCGTGAAAGTGGGGTGAATGCTGGGTAAAAGTTTGTGAGAGGACAAAGTTATGGAATGAGAGATGGTTTAACAATTGTCAAGTGTGCACCCCAGACTACTATGATAGCTGTCAGATGGTTAAAACTGACAGGAAAATTGTGCGATCAGACCAGAGATGGAGCAAATGGACAAACAGGTAAGAGGTGAGTCTGTGTGTATGCGTGAGTGCTTTGGTTAGCAATGGTGCTTCTCCCGTTGGACCTGACGGGGTGAGTGACTTGAAGACATACACTATCTATAATAAATACCTTGCTTTTTCTTTGATTTTTTACGAAGAATGCTGTGATTCGATTTTTTGGCTCTTTACTCATCATTGTAAGCAATTCTGGATAAACCTATCAACATAATATCTAATTAATGTGTACTACTACCAATTATCAGAACACTGTAACCTTTTGTACATTTGGAGATGGTACAACTAAAATATTTTTTATCTTACTCCTTAGTTTCCTAACTGACCTTAAGAGGACATATGGAAAGTTGGAGTACATTAAAGAGTAAATCTTTGAGAAATGTTGAATTTTTCCCAAATTTTTGCAAATAGTCTGTAGTTTGTAGAGTTTGTCACTACAATTTTTATGACAAGGAGCCCAGAGGAGCCATTTGATTTGTCTGCCTCTTACCTTCCACTCCACTTATACACTTGACCCGATCTCGGACCTCCACGTTGTACCCCTCGAAGGACATGAAGACTCCATCGGGATGGTAGGGCTCCTCTTGCGTGTAAACTTTAGAGTAACTGTGCTGGAACTCGAAGCGGTCATATCCGTCGTACTGCACCACTTTCCCGTACACCTCGAAGTACTTCTCCATCCAGCTGAAGGGGAAGTACACCTCTCCCCCCTCCCGTCTGCCTTTGATAGTGCTTTCGTCATTGATCAGACAGTCGATCTCTTCAAACTTCAGCCCCCCCATAGCTCCGACCACGGGCGGCGGCTCGGGTGGCTGGGGCGGCTGCTGCTGTTGCTGGCTGCTGATGCTGGCCCCTCCCTCTCTGGGGCTCGGCGGTATCATGGCGGCGCGGGGCAGGAAGCGCAGGGAGGTGTCGGTGGAGCAGCGGTTCCATAGCAGCACAGTGATGAGTGTGAACAGAGCGCAGATGATGATGAGGGTCTTGTAGTTGACCCGAGCGGCCAGGCAGCGCATGGTCACAGCTCACCTGTCAAACACACACAAAAAAGGGACATTTAGTTGGGCGTTTGAAACGGTACATTAGCTGCCAATAATAACTAACGTATGTGGGTTCTCTCCAGGTTCGCTGACTCTAAATTGGCCTTAGTGAATGACAGTGAGAGTGAAAGGTTGTCTGTCTATGTCCGTGTCAGCCCTGTGACTAACTCGCCAATAACCAGGGTGAACGCCGCCTGAGGCCCAGAGTAGCTGAGAATAACCAGAAAAAGATGAATAAATGAATGATGGTGCATTTAAAAAGATAACAGAAAATGTGCAGAAAATGTATCATTTAAGGTGATAGCTAACTCGTAGTCCCTCCAAATTGTGAACCTAAAAATTAATGACATTTATACACTTTCAACCCCTAAATGTCACAAAAAGTTAATTTAAGATACACACACATGCTCCATAAAAGGATTACAATGACTTTTTAATGTCTATATTGAATGGTATTCCAGGTGTTAAGTGCTTGTAGCCAAGGTAGGCACCTTAACTTTCAAGTGCTGGGGAAAACACTGGTGTTTGTCAAAATACTATTCTATTATTATTGAATAATTCAAAATTCAATTATTGAATGTTATAACATTTGTAGAAGATAGATTTAAATAATAATGCTTTGTTAGGAAAATAAAACCCTTTAGAACCTGAAATAATTGTCTAAATTTTGAATATTAATAAAAAAGTAAATTATATAAAGTATCACGTATAAATAGCACAGAAATTAGTCTGATTTTGTGATATATCGCAATATTTTGTGATGCGATATTGGTATCAATTCTTTTGATATTTTGTGATACCAAGCATAATTATGGTGCTATCGCACTGCACTGCTTTCACAGTCCAATGTTGGCTAAAGTGGTCAGGAATTCTGCCAGGGCTGTAGAGGGCAGCACTGCACTTCTAAGCACTTGGTCTGACAAATACTGCCACACAACTGAAAATATCTCTAAATACTTACTCTGCCCACTACCAGAGATTGAAAACTGCTCAAAAAGTAGGCAGAGATCAGGCAGAGACAGAGGGGGAGAACTGAGGGAGGAGCGAGGGCTGGTCCTGTGACTGACAGCTGTCAGAGACCAAGATGTCCTGTCATGGACGTCCTCCACTGCAAGGTTGCCAAATCCCAGAAAGAAACAAAAAAATACAGGACGTCTGGACTAATGTTTTATGTTGCTTTTATAATAATGCAGTGAAAATATTGTAATAAAGGCGTGGCTTACTGCCGCAGTAAAGCATGGCTCCAATCGCGTCTTTATTACTGAAGGTATTATTTCATGAGCTTTTGACCGTATCTCCGGGAGGTTGATTGTCATCAAATGAAAAGTGACTTAAAGCTTGACAAGAGTAGAACACATCTATGGACTCAAAACTCCCTCCAGTGTCCATAATTTGTAGGTATATACTGTTATTGTTCAGGCTCATTAGGCCTTATTGTGTGGTTGCGCTGATGCATGGGGAAAGTGGAAGCCCGGCTGACTTCAAGGTCAAATACTTTGCAACAAAAAGTTAAAAAAGTAGTCATCTGGATAGGATTTGTTAAAGTTGACAACATTTCACCTCTTATCCAAGAGGCTTTCTCAATTCTGAAATTGAACTGGAAAGAGAGCTGGTTTATATTCTCCTAGGAAGGAGGACTTTTGACCTGAAACTAAATTCTATTGGTCAAGGCGACCATGAATAGCCTGAGTGGTTTTGGTTGGTTAGGAGTCCTTTGTCCTCAGCTGGAGTGAGAGTGGTTAACCCTCCCCAGCCTGGGCAGCTCCTACAGATGTTAATGACCTGAGTGAAACTGGTTTGTTTTGTATGGGTTTCAGGAGACTGTTGTAGACAGAAGGAAGGCTGTATCTGAGTCCACCATTTCTGTTTAAAGGTTTATCTTTTTTGACAAAGATTGCTTCTTTCACTCCTCGCTCAAACCGTCCTTTCTCTCTGGCTAAGATTTGGACCTCACTGTCCTCAAAGGAGTGGTTTGTGTCCTTCAGGTGGAGGTGTACTGCAGATTCTGGTCCACTGGAGTTGGCCCTGTGGTGTTGGTATAACCGCTTGAGCAGAGGTTGTTTGGTTTCTCCAATGTACTGTTCATTACAGTTCTCACTGCAGTGGATGGAGTAAACAACATTCCTCTGTTTGCAACTGGGAATTTTTTCCTTGGGATAAACCCGTTTTTGTCTAAAATCCCAGGTTTGAAAAAAAACGAGATGTTGTGTTGGCTAAAAATCTTTTTAGGTTTCTCAGGCTGGAGATATAAGGAATGACTACATTGCTCCTTTTTGGCTCTTGTTCTTTCCTGTCCTGCTTTCTTGTCCTTTGGGATTTGGAGAAGGCCCAGTTGGGATATCCACAGGTTCTGAGGGCTTGGCGGACATGTAGCTCTTCTTTCCTCCTTCCCTCAGAACTTGTGGGAACCTCTTGCGCTCTGTGCTGCAGTGTCTTAATCACACAGAGTTTGCGCTGTAGCGGGTGGTTTGAATCAAATAACAGATACTGGTCTGTGAGTGGGCTTCCTGTACACTTCCACATGCCCATGTCTTCTCCAATGATAACTGCACAGTCTAAGGAGGCTAGGCTGTTCTCCTTGGCATCCTCACGGGTGAACTTGATATTCTGGTCCACAGCATTAATATGCCCTGTGAAAGCTTACACTTCTTGGATTTTGATCTTCACCCAGGTGTCGTCCACATATCTGAACCAGTGGCTAGGGACAAAGGACTCCTAACGACCCGATACCACTCAGGCTATTGATGGAATTTAGTTTCAGGTCAAAACTCCTCCTTCCTAGAAGAATATAAACCAGCTCTCTTACCAGTTCAATTTCAGAATTGAGAAAGCCTCTTGGATAAGAGGTGAAATGTCTTCAACTTTAAAAAATCCTATCCAGATGACTCCTTTGTAACTTTTAGTTGCGATGCAATTACCCTGGACGAGTGAGCGTCTTCACAGACGAGGTCAAATACTACGTCTATCTTCAACCACTGAGCAGAAGTACCACTGTTTGACTCTAGGAGGGCAGCACTCTGACGTTTTCAACACAACATGTGAATTTAGACCTTTCTAGAACTATAAATAGTGACATGTATCACTAAAGCCCCGTTTGTACTAAAAAAAAGTGATTTAGGGTCGAGTTGCTCTTTAATAAATGTCAGACGGAGATGGTTGATTAATGACTTTTGGAAAATGGATTTGGGGTTTCTTGTTTAATTAAGCCCATAAATTAGTGATGTGTGAATCGATACCAAAGATACCCTTGATTACTGATGCATTTAATACTTGTATTAATACAAATATAAAAGTGTTCTGCTGTTCCAGGCTCAAGCAGAAAAACTCCAAAACTCAATTATTACAGACAAGAAAAAAACAATGGGTTCTTTTTTATTTAAAAATCCAGTGATAATCTGAGTATCGTCACAGAATATCATTACTATTGAGTTATGTCCTGTGTATCGTATCGTGAGGTAGCCTGTGATTCCCAGCCACAAAAGAAATATAATAAAAAATATAAAAATAACTGAATCTTGTTATATTTTTATATTATATGTTATGACACCAATATAATGATTTAAAAAAAAATCTACATAAAGCTGGTGCTAAGAAAGTGCCTACATAGGCTAATTATAAATATGTGGGAAACATTGCATAAGCCTTTACAAATAATGACACACTCAGTCCAATAATAAGACATGCATTTATCAACAATGAGTGTCAAAAAACATCAATACAGATGAATAGCTTTGCCTTTTCAAACATATCAATTTCGTGTTTAAACATTGCAGGGCTGCTCTGATTGTCTATGGATGTATTCAGACAATGCAGCACTCGGAGTGTTTTGAGTGCTGCAGAGAATGCCTGGCATTTCCACGGAGCAGCAGAAATCAGCGAGTGCACACAGAGGCCTCTCCTCACACTAATTAAAGCTCCAGCTCATATAGGACGCACTGTTACAGCAACGAGTCACTGTCCAGAGCAAAAATCATTACACACCTCATCTCATTATAACTGCAGCTACACAACAGCAGCAGCAAAAACAGGCATTCATGAGGCTATAGTCATTCAGAGGATTAGAGAGTCAAATATAGGGATAACACTTGGCATTTTGGTATTAATGTGCGACTATTAAATGGTATGAACGCAAAAATTATTTTAAAAAGGTACAGAGCATCCACAGAGCTTCGGCCAATCACATCACTGCATAATAATAGAACTTCAGGAGGAGTCCATTAATTGTTGCTGTACATGACAAGTCCACATTGATTTAATGGCTTCCAGTAATACAGAGACAGTGGCTATTTCAGCACACATTAGGGCTCAGCAATAAATTGAATCTGCAGAAGCTAAAAACACTAATAATCAGAGAAAGAGGTCAAATTACTCCTGTATTGTAATGCCTTGGTGTCAGCCAATAGGCAAAAATGAACAGCATAGGGTGTGCAGCATATGCACTTTGTTAATGTTTACAGATGAGCCAAATGCTTCAAATCTTTTAGCGTCTTTTAACAATATATTGTATGGAGTATAAATTACAATAGATCTGTTCTCCTTAGAAGCAGAGAAGGATAAAACTTAAAGACATTTTCACTTTGGGAGTCTTATTATGCTTTTTTAGGCTTTTTAAAATAGTTTGGGACACTTTTGCATTAGTATTTTCACAGTTTAAAAAAATGTAAGAATAACGTCTTCTTTGGGGAATTGTTACTTTGACTTTGCAGAGAGCACTTGGATTAGGTGTCTCCCAACCCTTCACCTGCTGGCAATCAAGGAGAATGGACAGAGCATAAAATGGCTATTTACGACAGCTGCTAGCAACTTGATCCAAACAGAAAGATAAATGAGCTGGCTGCTTCGTAGTGACGGCAATTTAAGTGCTGAAATTATCACAATGAGTCGGGTATGTTTTTGAGGTGGAAACAACATTATAACATGATTAAAAGTGTCTTTAAGAGCACACTGTTGCATAGCTCTTCAGATTAAAAATAATACAGCTACATTTAAGTTGTTTTTCGATCACAGTAAGACAAAAAAATGACAAAAAAAACAAACAACATATTGCAATTATTTTCCACCACTGCCCCACAATAGAAACACTGTTCATTAAATCAACGGCCAATAAGTGAAATCTGACATTGGATATTGTAGACCATCCTTTGGGACCATCCCGTATTTGAGCATGTGAGTGGCCAAAGCTTCTGATGAGTCCTGAATTTTCTCATCTATAAAAATCTTTAATAGTAAAGTCTAAAGACGATGCCTGAGGTCTAGTTTTTCTATAAGGTATGTACGTTATATTTTGTGGTTGGTCCAATTTTACTTTCTTTTAGTAAAATAAAAACAGGAAAGGTAACCATGCGGTGGTTTATAGGTCAGATCGGGACTGGGACAGATCATTTCAGGTAGTGTAGCTTTAATCCAACACACATCCATTAGCTGCATTTTTATAGGGTTCAATTTAAAACAGTTTTCCGCAGTCTCATAGTCCCTGTTGACAAATGCGTGGCTGTCGTTTTTTGCCTGATAAATTGTTGTCTCCCGTAAAAAAGTATGATTGATATTTAGAGAAATGTCATGCCGGTGCAGGGATGAAAGATTGGGCCGATGGGAGCTCTGACAATGCTAAAAATGCGTGGCAGAAGAAGGCCTGAAATATAAGTCGCTGTCAGGGAAGCGACTATAAATAATGGTGTTTTTTTGCGGTGATTGGTTGCCAGAGCAGAGTTCAGTTCTGATGGCACAGACAAGGCTTAAGCACTGTAGTACACACATGCAGCACTGACTATAGGGGACACTGCTGCGGAGTCTTGTCCCATTTACTGAGTGTGCTGACAGCGAGTGCACAGTCAACTAGTAAATACTACATGAATGAAGAGGAATCTACACTTTAGCATAGGGCTGCACAAAATATTGCAAATTTACTGTTAGGAAATGCAATATCCATAATGAAAAAAAAAAAAAAAAAACATCTATTGCAATAATGTTACAGTACTCCATCAGACAGATTTTCCTATCAGACAGACCCTTAAATAAAAATGTTTGTGACCAAATCAAATATTTTTTAAAATCCAGATTTAGTCCTGGTTTAGTCTATGTTACGTTTTGATTTCAACACAGTTTTGAAAAGTAAATACAGGAACAAATCAAAATATAAATCAAAATATTGTCAATCATTATAGCAAAAGTCAACATTTTCTCCTTTAGTGCAGCCCGCTTTTAGCATGCATAAAATGATCATTTATGTGCATGCTGTTATAAGCCAAGTGCATCACATGAACTAGAAACAAGTGCATAAAGTTTAAAACTAGAGGAGGGCATGTTACATTACTGTCATTGCAATCTTTAAAAAGTACTTACTTCATTATTGAACTACAATGAAATGTTAACACAGAAATGAAATATATTATCATTGTATTGTTTATTTGGCAAATCAGAATGAAACAACCCCAGCTGACAGTGCTGTACAGAAAAAAAGTACAAATTATTTCAATAAATGCAGTCTGACAGCCTAACAAATAAAATACTAAAAAAACAATAGATATACAATAAAAGAAAAATAAAAGATATATAAAAATATAAATAGGGGAATAAAATCAACCAAGATATCCTGCCTAGGTTTAGATTTGAATGCCAGGGAGTGGTGGGTTAAAGACTGGACTTAAACTGGTTCTGAGAGGATCTAACAAACAGAGGAAGGCTGTTCCACAGTCTGGGAGCTGCCACTGAAAAGGCTGGATCTCCTCTGGTTCTGAGTCTGGCTTTGGGTACAACCAACAGGGGCTGGTCTGCAGACCTCAAGGCTCTGGACGGCGCGTAAGGTTGCAGCAGCTCAGTTAAATAAGGCGGGACCATAAGGTGGCCAGTATGGGAGTGATGTGCTCGCGGCGCTTTGTTTTTGCCAGGAGGCGGGCTGCAGCATTCTGCCACACTCTGTAAACGCTGGAGAGAAGCCTGGTCCAACCCTACGTACAGTGAATTACAATAATCCAATCGTGATGTAACGAATGCATAAATTGCTCTTTCAAAGTCAGCCTGTGGAAGGTACTGTTTTATTTTGGCAAAAAGCCTCAGCTGGAAGAACCTTGATTTAATTACAGAGCTGATTTGCTTGTCAAACTTGAACATGCTAGGGCTGGGCAATATGGCTAAAAAATAAAGTTGCAATTTTTTTTTTTTAGCCAATTTACAATTTCAATCGATTTGTTTTGTCGTTGGCATAAAAAGGCTATTTAAATGTAGGTTTATTATTTTTAGATTAAAGTATTGCAAAGTATTTATTTTTGTTTTAGCTGGGCTACAGCAACAGAAAATCAAAGTGCATTACTCTAACAATGACATTAATGAATTTTAATGTTAGCCCTCCCTGCTTCTAAAGACCAGGTCTATTACAATTTATCCACCATTATCAACCATAGAGGCCTGTACAAAGACGCTAAGTAGAGCATGTGGCTAATTAGCATACATAAACAAAGACATGTAAGTTCGCTGCTGCTGCCACTGCACATAGCACCAAGCGGTTTGTTTTGGCCAAACTGCTGCCACATCCACAACAGGGACATTACAGAGGTAAAATTACTCATTTCTCTGTGATTATCAGTGGTTTTAGAGTCTTCAGAGTTTCTACAGTCACTATTTAAGCTGTTCTGGAGCTAGCAGCAGCATTAGTCATAACACAGGAAACAGTGCGGTGCTTGGAGGATGCTAATTTCCACTAAACTCGATTTTACAATTTGGCTATTTTTGTCATCGTCCAAAATTAAAAACGCAAATTAATCCAATTAATTTGATTTATCACCCAGCTCTAAAACATGCAATCAAAAATCACTACAAGGTTTCTTGCAAAGGGATGGCAATAAGAGAACAGAGGACCAATAACACTGTCATATCCGAGCAAAGGGTCTGTTTTTCCAAATACCACAATTCCTGTTTTATTTTGGTTTTAAAAAAAAAAGGAAATAAGTAAAGAAAAATTATATTTAAAATTTGGTCAGATAGCCATTTTTTATATTACATACACTGACAGACAACCAGTCATTTTCATATTCATACACTATAAAAGAAGATTCACCACTTCACCAGACCTGCATTGATGCATGTCTTTGGACCTTGGGAGGAAGCTGGAGTCAGTCTATGCAAGAAAAGCTCATGGCTTTGACCCAGACTTTGTTGCTGTCGAGGAATATGAAACAGCAGACACGAAGCACTCTAATGGTTGAGTTTATTAGTGCTTATCACTAGTGTCTAAGGCCAGGGACCCCTTACAGGACAGAAACAATCCCAAGGACCACCTTTCTTGGCTCCTGATCTACGTGAGTTACGTCGTGCATCACAATCGTCTCAGGAGTTTTAAATGTACAAAATCTAAATGTAAGTAAGGGTTATTAGTATAATGCTTAACATTATATGCTATAATAAAATGTATGATTTTAAATTATTGTCAATTAATTACATTTTTTATCAGTGGTGGGTCTAGGAAACTCTAATCCTGCTCCCAACCCTAACCTTAACCATAAAGAGAGAGCATAGTAGTTTCCACAGGTAGCAACAAGGAGAATGAGAGTGTGGTCTTGAATGTTTTGTTACCATGACACAAGCAGTTCTCCACAATGTCAATAAGGCAGTCACTGCAATAATTATACTTACTTTGTACTTGTTTGTACTTTTCCTACTACAAATTTAAAAGGCAATTGCTAAGATAATATTTCTGAGAGTTCACATAGGAGCACTGTTACATTTTTGCCATTTTATTCAAGCCTATGCCTAACATGACCTGTCTGTAGCCATTCCTCTGTGCAAACGACAGCAGGTAAAATATGGCCTGGACTCCAGTCAGGTCATGACTCGTTTTGGGCTCCTGCAAAGTGTATTATTCTTAAAAAAAAAAAAAAAAAAAAAAAAAAAAAGGGGAATGTCAAAAACAAGCTACAGCAAGCCCCTGGTATAAGCCTTAGGCAGACTGTAATAAAGTGAAATTAATAATGAGCCACATTTAGTTTGGTGTCATGCCACTGAACAGTTTAGCGGATGATTATGTAACGGTCTGTATTCATCAAGAGCTTTGTGATTCAGATCTGCTGTGCTCCGCCGGTTAATTACGAGGAAAACAAATCAGATTTAGCTGGTTACTCAGACATCGAACGCATGGTCTCTGGTGCATTCTGACCTAAATTCACTTACAGTTATTAGCAGTGTGTGCTCAACAGTAAACAAAGCAACCCTACCAACTGACTGCATTGTAAACAACCAATTTCAGAAAATGGAGAGCGTAGAATAGATATTTTGGCAAAGAGCAGGTACAGTACGGGTGAAAGGAATTATTTTTACTTAAGTGGATAAATAGAAACATCACGTGTGCCTATTTGAATTACAGAACCCATCTTCAAGCTATGTCGTAACGCATATTAAATGTATCTAAGTAACAAATGCAACCATGTATTTATGAGTTTGAACAAGAACAAAAGCCTGTTTTGAACGTTGGCTTTTCCCTTCTGGGGTCACCACAACAAGCCATGTGCCTCCTTCTGTGCAGTAATTCACATATTTATTTAGCATAGGTTTTACGTGAGCAATTCTGTATGTTTTTCCGGGCTTATAACTTGTGGATGGATTAGTTAGCTCAGATTTAGCCTTTTATTGTTGTGTGGTGAGGAGTAGACTGCGGTATGGGAACTGATCTGCTTCTAACAGGAGGGCTCTGTACAGAGTAGCAAAATCTGCTTCATCATGAGGGACCCATCCCATCCAGCACGCCAGTTTGTTCAATCCCCTCTGTCACGAAGAATGCTATGCAGGCTACAGGCCAGAACAAATTAGGTTAAAAGTCAGGCTGTTTTAATAACCCATTAAGTCTTACATAATTTAAATGATGATGCTATAATTCATCTTGTGTACCTCCAGGACCTGGTTTAGTCCTGGTTTGGACTTGGCTTAGCCCTTATTCCTGGTTTAGCCCCGGCTTAGTCTTTGTTTAGTTCTGGTTTTAGACATGGTTTAGTCCTGGTTTGACCTCGTTTAGACCAATTTTCGTTCTGGTTTAGACCTGGTTTAGTTCTGGTTTTAGACCTTTAGTATTGGATTTTTCTGTGAATCCCTGTTTTATCCCTTGGTATAGTCCTGATTTAGATTCGTTTTAGTTTTGGAAAGCCAAATATTTTCTAAGAGGGTACTATAAATGATTAAACCATTAACCATGTACCCCCTGCAATGTGGTGGCGCACCCCTAGGGGTCCTCATACCCTGGTTGGGAAACACCGCTTTAATGGCCCACCACTACATCAGCATTTAGTAAAAACAATACTGTATACAGTAAAAGTTAGTAGTTTAAACTCAGCACCGTTTCCCTTCTGAGTCAAACTTTTAAAGCTCTGAAATCCTTTCTGTAATCCAATTGTTTTAGATTCTGAGCACTGCACAGGTACCAGTATAATCCACACACAGCACGCTCTGGAAGGAAACTAAAATGAAAACACAGATACAACTGGACATGAGATGAGCGACGATGGCACTGGAGGATAAAAGTCTGCCACGGCTGACAGATTAAGGCAAAGAAAGTGGAAAACAAAAGCAGATTTGCAGCTTATGTGCTCCCAGTGCTGCTCGAGGAAATTGAATGTGCCCCAAATAGCTGCTCTTAGTGACTAGTGATACTTGGGATTTGTGTGTGACAGCTGTCTGTGCCTTATCAAACACAGATCCTGACTTTACTTGTAACTGATCCATAAAGACGAAAGGCACCTGCCTCGAAAACCATCTGCAGTACCTGAAGCTATGAATTACCTCAGAAAAATATCTTTTTTTTTTAAGGCAAAAAAAAAACAATTGGCAATATCAATATAACAGTTGGTTATATTGATATAAAAATATTGATGCAGCAAAAGTGCAGGTTGCAATTCCACACCTCAATCTCTTCAGAGCATGTGACGAGCTACAGGAGCCCTGCATGGACATCCTGTTGTCTAGTATGAGCAAAAGTACTTTAAGTAAGTCAGATGATGAGTTCAGCTTTCCTTAGGGCCTGAAGACTAGGTCAACCTGTGAACCTTTAAAAGTATATTACTATCTAAAAGACACTTAAACACACTTAATCATAGTTAAGATATTGCCTTGGAGCAATGCTGGCATTTTTCAACAGGTGTTAAGCCTGCAGACTCAAGCTACGGATTCCAAGCAAGACTTCCTAAACTGTTAAGGATTTTCTTATTGATAGACTAGTGTTACTGTAGCGTATCTTTTCATGTTTCAACCACTTCCTGCAGTCTTCCTCAGAAGGGTCATGTGATGTTGTGGTGATGTGTCATGTCAGCCGATTTTAACAGGTTTTTAGTCAAAACATGTCAAAGGTGTGCTACAATAACACTGGTCTATCAATAAGAAAACTCCTTAATGTCAAGATTAGTGGAAGACCAAATGAAACTTTTTGGATTGTTGGCTTTATGGATGAATGCAAACTGTAATAACTGTCATGTGATTTATACACTAATGAAGAAATAACTGTTTTATCTTGGTTTGTGAACCTCTGCTTGCAAATGCATAGTTACCCAGCATAGGTCTAACAGGCATTAACATTAACTAACAGTAAGAATAATCTGCATATCCTTCCTGTTAAGAAGGATATATCTGTATATATTCTCCGACTTCCTTACATTGTGAATGATTGTGAGAATGAATGATTGTCTGTCAGAGCCCATCACTGAAATTAACTAGCCGTTGTCCAGAATGTACCCTGCTTCATGCCTAAAGCAGATGGGATAGGCTTCCACCCCTCAAAATGGAATAAGCTGTAAAAGATAACCGTATTAAATGAATGAATGTTAAGAGAAAAACACTGGGCCTTCCCTTGAAAGCAGATATAGACTATGCCTGCATGACTACACTCCACTAGACATTGATATGCATGTATTTCTTATGATACAAGACAAGGAAATTAAAGGCTCTTGAGTGACAAGGTGATGTGAAGCAAATCAACCAGAAATTTCAACCATAGTTCCTTCTTTTTCTCAATTACAAAGACGTGTGATTTCAAAGTCTAAATCCAAAAGAGGAACTACAGTATTGTCATTAATGCATCCAGTGTATTGTGAATCATACTGCCAGTTTCTCTCTGATTTGACTCCTAACAGCACTGAAGTGCTGCTGCAGACAGGCCCGGCAGCTTCACAAAATCCCTCATGTCCCACAGCACTCACATGTCCAATATTACAAAGGCCTTCTGCTGCTTCTGCTTATCATCAAAGGCTACACTTTGCCTGGGAGCCATTGCCTGGGAGCTGCCATGGAGTCAGCATTTGACAGATTTAATTTGCGGATGCTCTGTCAGAAGCGGTATAAGTGAGGCTGCTTTAACAGTACCGGTATTAACTCTGACTCCAGACGTGGCAGGGTGCTCCAGTCAAGAAGCAGACCTCAATTCTTTTCAGCGTGTGCCACCATTTCGTTCTCAACACCTCTAAAAGTGCATGACAGAATAGATCATTTTAAAGTTTGTGAACAACATGAGCAGCATGCACATTCTGGAAAAGGGAGCTAGGCGCCACACATTTTCAATAGAAAGAGTGTTTTAGCAAAGGGATGCACAACATAGCATGTGGCTTCACGTCACAAGATATACAGTAAAACTTGTATCAGGTTTTTCCACCTTTTTACATCTATGGGGTAAATTATAAATACCATCTCAGATCCAGCAAGGTGTTGTGATTTTTTTAATTATTATTATTATTATCATATAGTGTATATATCTTGATTTTTAATTTTATATTTTTAAAGCTTTTTCTTTGTATTTTGCATTCTTTATTTTTTATTATTATATTGATATCAAAAACTTTTTCAGTGTAAAAAAACTGAAATTTTGATATTTATAATATTTTAATATTTATTTATATTATATACATTAGGGCTGTAAGATATGGAGAAAAAATGTGATATTCGATAACTATGTTGAAAATTGCAATGATATTATTGCGATATTTGAAAATAGAGCCCACTTTTCGAACATAGTAAGTTAAATTCACTACATTTCACAAAAATGTAAGTTCCTGTATTTACAACTCAAAACAGCGACAAAATCAAAACTTAACACAGACTAAACCAGGAATAAAAAAAGGCTAAGCTGTGACTAAATTAATGAAATTACCAATAAAACTGGACTTTTTAAACTTTTTTTATTTAGTCACAACACACGTTCTTTTAGGGCTCTGGTGGAAAATGATTCTTCAGTGTAAATCTCTGTCAGATGGAAGACCACAGCGTTAATGCGAAATATTTAGATTCTTGTGATACGGATATTGCATAGTAGTATATGTTTTAAGTATTTATGGGGCAAATGTTTTTTGGTTCAGTTTTAGACTATAGGGGACATAATTAGACTTTGGTGGGCCGGCATAATCTTCTGAATTATTACTTTATGACACTTGTACAGAATGGAAAATAAGAAAAGGGTAAAACTAGTAATGACTACAAATGAAGAGCACTGGAGACCACTTTGAACTTTACTGAGACCCACCTTTTGAGGCGGGTCTCGGTACGTTTTGTTAGTCCCCACCACAGCTGTAGGGCTGCATGCTATGAGAAGAACATGCGACAGGTACGTATGTTAAATATTGCGATAGATATAATAAGCAATATTTTGATTGAATTAAATGAAAGTCCCTGTATTTACTAATCAAAACAAAGGCTGGGTACCGTTCAATTTTTTTCGATACCAGTACCAGAACAATACTTTTTTTGATACTTATGTTTTTTAAATTCATCTTCTATAATCATAAAACATTTTTTATTTTAACAAAATAATAACCTCTAGGTAAAAAGGAGTATAGTGTTATCAGTTATAAATGTTTTTTTTTTATTTATAGCAGTAACATTAAATATATGATTAATGTCAGTGGATTAATTACTGTATTTAATTATGCTTTAGTGCTGTGGTGTCTTTATGTTAAAGACATAAGGTCATTTGACTAGTCACTTAAATAAATCAATTAGTTTGTAGTTAATAAGTTGTCAGAGTGAGATGTCAGTACTTTGAAAGATGTTTGTACAGTATTTGAATTTAGCAATAGATGCAGAGTGAGTGCTGCTGTTCACGCCATGGTCATTCACGAGTAAAAGCCGCGGAGACAGAGACAGAGACTGTGTCCTGTGTCTCAGCAGACCAAGTGTGGACATTCAGAGACAAACTGTCACAGCTACGCACAGTAAAAGGGAAAACCTGTGGCCGTGTGTTGTGACAAACATAGACGTGCCCTTTCTTCAGGTCTGTCTGTCCTGATTTTGTCTCTGTCCCCGTAAAATCAGCACTAAAACAAGGCTAAAGAATGTCTTAATTACCACTAAATCTGGACTATATTTGGAATATTTTTATTTGGTCTGGAATATTTTTATTGAGTCACAACAAATTTTCATTTTAGGCTCTGATAGGAAAATTATTCAGACAGGTTAACTTTCTATCAGATGGAAAGCCATAGCGTTATTATAATAAATCTAGTTTCTTGTAATATGAATATTGCATTGGCTGACAATAAATTTTCAATATACAGTATTGTGTAGCCATAGTTTGCTGGACCTCCTTCACACCAGCTCAAACAAACCAGACTTAGAAATACTCAATATCGTCTTAATTGCACCAAAACATGGTCAGCGCCATGAATATGTGATTGAATGAAACGACTGTGAGCAACCAGCAGTAAGACTCCAATGTTGCCTTGGTTTGAAAAACACACTCATTAAGGCTATTACTGTAATTTCCAAATGCATAAAACCAATTCAGTGCAAACGTAAATGGCACTTTAAGTCCAACTAGCTGCTAATCTCTGTCCTGTTTCTCCTCACAGAACCCACAAAAATTTACACCATGATCTAAAGTGTGGCAGGCATGGGGTGATTGAATAGAGCAGTTTTTCTTCTCCCGCTGTCCTGTGCTGTAAAAATCACGAGCAGTCATCACACCAATAAAAGCTGAGTGCTCCGGAGACACCCTCGGGGAGCCATTCAAGCAAAAGGCTGCTGTGTGCATTAGGTACAGGTGCTATAGCCTCCACTAAACTCCTGACATTTGCAGCGCTCCTCTCCACCGCTCAAGTACGAACGAGCCGGGAAAGTGTGGAAACAGAGATGCTGAATGTGGAAGTTTGCTCCCCCCAGAGACTGTACAGCGGTGGGCCCCTGATTGCAACAGAACATAAAGATACACTCTATGGCAGGAGACAAATCTGCCGGGAAAAAATAATTTTATCCTCCAGCCATTCAGCGAGTGAGCGATTTATGTTATCTGCTGGTCACCAGTGGCAAATGCTCACTTGGAGTTGCAAATCCACAGAGTGTTCACTTTTTATAATGTATTTTTTTTCGTTAGTCATAGCTTGCTAAACTGACATTTTGAGGGCTGCTCCCAGTTCAGGTCTATAAACAAAAGTGGTACACCGCAAGCATAGTAATAATAATGCATCGGTCCTAAATAACTCAAAGTTCTTTTACAATTAGACAAATTATTTATTCATTCCTTAGTCACACACTGGTGGTGGTGAGCTGTGTCTGTAGCTACAGCTGCCCTGGGGCAGACTGACAGAGATGTGGCTGCCATTCTGCACCTAAGGCAGGGCTCCAGACTGCGACCGCATTCCGCATTTTGCAACCATTTTATGGGTCTGTGGGAGTATTTTGTTCCAACTACTCACACACATGCTACGAGATAATTTACGACTTTACTATTATTATTACAAATATTTTGAATGAACGAGTTTTCTTGTTCACTTGCAGAGGCACTCAGTGTTGTTATTAGTTGAATTAATTCGTGTAATCTGGGTTTGTAGATTCGAAAAATGTCAAAAATAGTCTTTAATAACAGACCCGCGCCGCTGATCTGCTGTTTCGTTTCCCTGACCCTGTCTCTCTCTCTGCTCCACCTCTCACCTCCCTCAGCATGTCCCACTCCTAATTGTTCAGTGTAACCCGCAACAAAAGCAAATATCTGGGATTTATCTGAGGCTTAACTTCATTCACATTTGTGTTCTCATAAAAAGACACTTAAACGCCACACCGCTCCGCTCGTTTCCTCCACTCGTTTCCGTCATTACGCACTCCAAGAGCGGCTTTTGAACAAAACACGAACAGTAACTACTATAAACTAAGTCCACACTGTGTCCAGCAGAGAGAGAGAGGCATCTGGGCTGTAGTTTCTATGATAAAACTCAGCTAAGAAGCTTCTGTATTTAGCATGAGCTGCAGCTGCCTCCTGCAGCGCTGTCTGAGAGAGGAGCTGTTATTTAGAGCCATCAGAAAAAATACAGAGGGCCAGGTGAAAACACCAATGAGCTGATAATAACTCTGAGGGGAGAAGTGAGGGGGATTTGAACAATTCACTTCTTCATTAGGCTAACTTATTACTAATTTAATTCTTTATTTTGTAAAAACTAGCCTGTTATGGATTTAGGGGCAGCGTGTCTGATTGTTTAAGGTTAACTACTGATACATTTCTGATTTTATTTTTTAGCCATATTGCCATAATTTGCAAATGTTCCTCAGACTACATTCTTCATTCTGTACATAGTTCAATTAATTCTGGTAAAATGGGGGGATTTAATATTTGTGATACAGATTTTTGCCATGTGCCCCTAAATTTTCTGCCTGTGCCCCTAAAAATTTTCAGTCAGAGGCTACAGTGCTCCTGACTAAAAAAAGTTAGTCTGGAGCCCTTTAAGGCCTGTTCAACCAACACCAAACACACAATTACACAGTCATAAGCACAGTGGGTGAAGTGTCTAGCCCAAGGACACAACAGCAGTTTTCAAAGCTGGCAGCAATCAGTCAACTAGTGAGCGAACGGCTCTACCTACTGAGCTACTGGCAAAGAAGATGTATGAATGAATAATTCATTGGGTGGTATGGTAGCACAGTGATTAGCACTCTTGCCTCACAGAATGCACTGTGAGCGCACTAATCACCTTGTCCCAGGTACGATTCCCTAACCGGATGGGCCTGTGTGGAATTTGCATGTTCTCCCTGTCTCTGTAGATTTCCTCCCTGTGTTCAGTTGCAGCGGTTCAGGACTTACCCTCCTTCTGACCATCCACACAATTTCAATGTTCATCTTGTATTTATAATGACAACAAAATTTTACTAAATTCAGGCCCTAATTTTATTTCATGACTTAGTGAAAAGTGTTAAAATACCCAATAGTCAGCTTCATTTGCCTAGTGCTGAACTCTGAAGCTGAAGTTTAAGGTCAACTATAAACCTGATGTAATGCAATAAGTATGTGGTTGGGAACTGCTTCAGTTGATAAAATAAAAGCAGGGAGTTCCCTGTGGATGTGATTGGGGGAATGAGAAAATTAAATTTCAAGTAATGCAGCTTTAATGCAAGAGGTAAATGAGCTAAATGCCTCTGAAGAGATTGCACATTATGTTAAATGCATTTGGATCCGATTATTAAGAATGAGTCTAGTCCCTGTCCAAGGAGATTAAACTAACCCTGAATGCAATTGAATAGACAATTAGAGAACGGTAGAGTCATCAGCGAACAAATCCACTTATGTTGTATGCACTCTACCTGGTAAGCCACCACTTTATTTGAAAAACCTGTGTGTACATCAAGACCTAAGCACTTTAAGATTCATATCTATCTCTAGTGTCAATGCAAACATAAATACTTTTCATGTGTATTCATATGCTGGAATCACTATTGCTTCATGTCTCTAGAGTTTTGAGGAACTGACAAAAAGCAATGAAATGCCTCTGTTGAACCCAAAACACAATTACAGTGTGCATGTTTGAAAAGAAGATGCAACTCAAGTCTCTGACATAACAACCTGCCATTTTCACAGGTCAAACAAGTACAACCATTTCCATCTGGAGACACTGTCTAACAGAGAATACAATCTCTGTTTCCACAGTTGCACTGACTAAACCCTCACCACAGAGATGCAAAGAAAAAAAATGGACAATAGACTATTAGTTTTGAAGAGCTTTTAATATGTCATGTATGGTACTTTTTTTCAACACAGCCCTGGGGACTGCCAAATCCTCACCACTGCAGTCAACTAATGCTATAAAATGTGTGACTGCTTATTAATATAATGTTGTCACAAGCATGCGGTGAGGTGTTGCTGTGGTATTAACGCGTTTCTGTGTTTGATCTCTGGATGGAGGATTAAACAGGTCATTAGCTAAAGGCTTGTAGCTGGGGCCTCCTGCTGGATTATGCAAACAGCTTATTAAATGGAGCAAGGCAAAAAAAAAATACACAGAATACTGACATACTGTAGTATTAGAGAAACATTACATGACTTAAAATAAAAATATATTTAAAAGTATAATGATAGCATTAGCCAATATTTGGGACAGGAGGTTGAAATTGTCTAAAACAAGTACTGTATTTTTCGCACTATAAGGCGCATCAGATTATAAGGCGCACCTTCAATAAATGGCCTATTTTAAAACTGTTTTCATATATAGGGTGCACCGCATTATAAGGCGCATAGAATAAAAGCTGTAAAAAACTGTAAAAAGCAGTAAAAACTGTAGTAGCTGGGGTGGCGTTATGCATCCACTAGATGGAGCTGCGCTAAAGGGAATGTCAATAAAACAGTCAGATAAGTCAGTCAGTCAAACTTTATTAATAGAATACAAACTGAGCGTTCTTACAACTCCGTTCACTCCCAAAACAAGCATTCACAATACGGTACCGTACGTATCGGTAGCTCTTATTTGCGCCGCCCTCGTTGAAAACAATGTATTTCCAACTCCATTTGTCACAGTTCAAAGCTACATGAACAGCGTTCGAGCGCTCAGTTTTCTGTCCCCACAATGTCGCAACTCTTCTACTGAGATGGAGCAAAGGCCGCGCCTCCTTGTTCTTTTGTGTCAGGATCCATAAACACGCCTATGGCACACATGAACAGCTGGGACTGGAATTCCCCTTTACCATTTTTACCGCTGTCACTTCGGCGACGCCCCCTGAATACTGTAGCCATAATTAACCAACACTGATCCATATATAAGGCGCATCGGATTATAAGGCGCACTGTCGGTTTTTGAGAAAATTAAAGGCTTTTAGGTGTGCCTTATAGTGCGGGAAATACGGTAAAAGTAATGCTAAATACCATATAATAGTACCAACCTCTCTTCCAGTCACCAAGAAACAGTGAACTGCATCACGCCGACATTCATCCCCAAGTCTGTCCACAGCTGAAGTCCTTCAGCCCCTACAGAAGAGAACACAAAGAAACTGAATAAAAATTAGGCTGGATGCTGACTGAATTTCTGTCTGAGTTTACAGCACAGGAGAAAATCAAATGACTCAGTCCACAGCGCTCTACTCCAACTAATGCTGAAATCATGTGGCATTGGTATTCAGGTATAGACAATGAGGCAATATCAAATCTGACTTGCTAATAAATTCAGATAATTTACTCCCTTATCAATAATTCATTTATAAATATATGTAAGACTGTATCTTTTTGAAATAAAAGCACAAAACCAGAAAAAACAAAACAAAAACAATAATGCTGCATTTGACCACAGAACCTTCCACAGAGCATACAAATGCTTCATAAGCTTTGATATGCAATGCTTTTTATTTTTAAATGTTTTAACTCCTGAGCCTAATATTAGACCTTTATTAAATATTATATCTACCTTGTTATAAAGTGATGTTGTTGTCTTATCAAAAACAAACCTGAGTTGTGTTTTGTTTCAATTCATGCCTGTTTAAGTAATCCTCTATTCTCTGGCACAGTCTTTCTGAGGCCTCAGAACCTCTGCCTCTCCCAAGCCCTGTACATCCAGTCTGCTCTCATTCATTTGGTGTACAGCTCTGCTTCCACTAATTCCTTTTTGTAGTAAAATTGTAGTACAATGGGATCATACAAAGATTTTTACGGTAGTAAACAGTTTTTGTGTTCAAATGCTGTTCAAAAGAGCAAAACAGAGCTGCACTCTACTGTCCTCTGCTGGTCTCTTCTTTATGGAACTGGTAAAGCATTTTTTGGAAATGGTTTCTTTTAGACATAATGTTTTTAAAGGTTGTAAAACATAAAATCCTGTTCTTGAGGTGACTAAGACTGGTTTAAAAAGATAAATAAAAGCATAATACAGTATAGCTCCTTTAACCTACATAATGCGGTATCTCGGCAGCGCAGACTATTGTGTATCAAATATTGTCATATTATTATATTATATATTATAAAATTTCCAAGGCCTTCCAAAAAGAAAAGTGCTTGAGTGAGATATAGACATGAGATAGCTCTATGTGTGTAAAAGACATACGAAGCAGGATAAACTATAATCAGGTGATAACATGAGATCAATAACTACTCTTTTAAAGTAGTTATTTCCCTAATAATATCTTACCCTTACTTGGTATTTGGAATGTATAAATTGTTCAGGCTTTCCATCTCAACTTTTGTACAAACAAACATGATGTCACGCAATACTTTGTCAACATGGCTAATTATAACTCTAACTCAATACCAACAATAAATGGAGATGAAGAAACACATTTGCAGTTGTAATTGCTGCTATGATGAATTCAAGTTCTTGCTGACAGCAGAGTAATTAATGTACAAGCAATCTATCAGTGCAAATATGGAGACATACAACTCTATTTAGCAATTAATCTGGCCAGTATATCTCCGGCTGCAGATGAAATGGACTGTTAAACTACAGAAGGTGCTAAATCGCCAAGTCAAATGGAGCATATTGATTTTTGTATGAATTATGCCAATTGACAGAGCAGTTAATTGAATATTGCAGAAATTAAAGCAGGCAGGCTTCCACCACAGGTTGGTCAGTGCAGCGCTAAAGTAGGGAGATAAAAAAAAAACATATGCTTAAACATAGCATTACAAAATAATCTGGTCAAATAAGGGCCGATCCAAATGAGTAGGAGTTTGTGAATTTGATCCGAAAATCCATTTTTGAGGTTGCCGCAGGGAATAAGCTTCTCCTCACCATCTTGTGTTCAGCCAATTAAACCTAAGGACAGTACGCCAAACATATACAAATTGCTGCCAAGGTCCAGGATTATGCTAGTTAGAAATGTAAATAATATATGCACTAATATATATCCCACCACACACAGTCCCACAATATCAGTAATAGGCTTATCAGACACACAGATAGATGAGTCCTATCGGATTACAGACTGGCTCAGACACTGGCGTTGCTCGAAGTGGAGCTATAAACAGAATATAAAAATCATTTGAAGGCTGTTTTGAAATGTAGAAATAAAATTAATCATTAGAAAGGCAAGAATATTATACAGAATGTATCCTAAGAACTGGAAACACACAAACACTGTAGACCTAAGTTATGTAGTTCTCAAACCTAGGCATAAATCTTCTACTTTAGAAGGGGTGTAACAATACAGTAACTATATAATTTTTTTTTTCCTATGATACAACTATATCAATATGCATAACCTTGTATTGAATTGTATCGTTTTCTAGAAAGTGTGTATCAATATACATGGAATATCAATGGATAACATTGGAAATATCAATATTAGAAATTTGCATGTGAAAAGAAAACCAGATACAGCTTTTTGAATGCAATTTTTGTGTTTTAAATGAAATAAAACGTTATATTCAGCTTTTCTTCGCTCTCTGTCTATTGGACATAATCAACCCCAGCCACGATACTACATTTGAGAGTAAACTTTTAGGATTTTTTGCAAAAAGTTGCTGTATTGATTATTGATATGAAGATGTTGAATCGTATCAAATTGTATCGTTTCAAATTAGCCAATACCGTTCTTGAATTGTATCAAAACAATTCTAATTGATACATATCGTATCGTTGCAAAAATGCATTGTTACACCCCTAATGTCAAGGACTTTGCGACTCAATTGATTTTTTGTCACAATGGTAAAGAAGAATGGTAAAGAAACCTAGCCTTGCCACCCAGATGGAAAAGAGTTAGTGTGGTACCTCATGGTTTGAATTTCATTTCATGGGGCAGAACAATTACAGGTGGATTAATCAGAGAAACAAAGGGCACCACTGACCTGTAATCCAAACAAACATGGTGGATTGTTGCTGATTTTGCCATAAAACACCAGAATACACCATATTATATCAGCAACTATCTACTTATTTCTGAACAGGGACTGCAGCAGAAGGCAGTTGTACAAAGACTTGTGAATTGGTTTGTTTCAATGTGGTGTTTACGCTGGACGTCAACAGGACTTAGCTGTTGTTTAAATGGCAACAAGACCAAGAAAAAAAATCACAGAGGACTGAACAACAACGCGAAATGAACAGGTGACAAATGAAAGCACTTAATGCCATTGCTCTTCCTTCCAATACATTACTGACCTTTCCTGAAAATGTAATCAAAATCTGATCTTTACTTTTTAAGTGAAAGTAAAAAAAAGAACCTCCTTGGTGAAGATTAAAACAGACCAATCACTCTATCTCACTATTTTGTTACTGATGTGGTGAATGAAACAAGTCAAGTCATTAAAGGGCCTATATTATGCTTTTTTGTGAGTCGTTTAAATTAATTTAGGACACCATCTTAAGTTTTGAAACACTCGGATTAGGTCCCTGTCACTTTAAGAGGCCTCCCTCCCCGCTGTCCCTGACTATTGGCACGCCCCTTCAGTGCTCCTCACATGTCGGTGCAGAAGCGGTGTAGTTAAAAGCAGTAAAAACCGTGTTAAACTACATTGATCAATGGGGCATGTGTGCGTCTGTGTGCCGAGGGTCCTAGCGGTGTCTCAGTGGCAAGTCTGCCCAGCCTCAGAGCACGGGAGTCGGGCTTGGGCACACAGAGAGTCCGCTGTCTCATCCAGCTCAAACCAGCATGTTTTATTTAAGTTACTGACAATAATAAACATAATAATAATAATGCCTGTAACTGGAATTTAAATAATATAGGCTACTTACTAGACTACTTACTTAAAACAAGGAATTATTTTATTTGTTAAATAATTTCTATAGTTTGATGTTCATAACAGTTCTATAGCAGCTCACTCCATTTGGTTACAAAAGAGAACAAACTTGGTTCATTTAATATTTTGCACTTTTTTATTTGTGCAAAAAATATATATTTTACATTGTTTTGTTAGGATAATGAATGAATAATCGTTTAACTAATCGTGATTTCAATTAATCTGTCTAAATTAATCCTGATTATAATTTTTTCCATAATTGAACAACCCTAACTCAAACGTGCATGAATGAAACAAAAACACAACGCCAGGTATGTTTTTGATGAGGAAACATCATTATAACATGGTAGAAAGCTCATAGCCCCTTCAAACTAGGATTTAGTGCAATGACCAAACTGGTCACCCATGATGTTATAAACCACTATGAGAAAGCAAAACAATAGGAATACGCAACAACACAACATGTTGTTAGTAGCAGATTCCTATTTTAGATTGAGTTTCACTTTCTGGCTGCTATAATTTGTTTTTTAGGCTATGAGAAGCAGTGGATATAAAGCAGTGGCATCTTGGGACCCAAATTGCCCCATTTTCACAAGACTTTTGTGACAATTAAAAAGAACATTTTCTCATTTACTGTCAGATAATTAGCTATTTTCCTTCCTCTGTCTTAGTACAGTGTTTCCAGGTAGCCATCCCACTGAAATAATTCTGACAAACATCCAAACTACAGGGGCTTAAGAATGTCCAGATCCACAGTATAGCAGCCACGAAAGGTTAAAAGGAAATAATTTATAGCCAATCAAATCTCACACCGAATGCACAATAATTGTAAAACTATGTTTCTACATTCCAAAAACTATTTACCTGATGCAAGGAAACCACAATTTTATTTCCCACCTGCTTTCTGGGGAACCAAGTTCATTCTGCGACCAAGTTGGTGTCCTTACACTCAACATGAAAAAGCTATGTCTACGGTAGAAAATAGTATTTTTTACACCGTATTGTTACACTGTTATTCTGAATATTTTATAGTGGAAATGCTTCAAATGGCTCTTTCAAGACTTAAAAGACATGATTTTTGACATCCTAACATTTAAACTGGTCTGATTCAAAAGGTGCCTCCTTGAACGCGTTTGCCTTCTGATGCATGATGGCACAGGCAGCACTCGAGTAAAGAGGAAGCAGAAATGTCAGCAGTCTTAATCAATATTCTCTGGCTGGTGTGGACCCACTGATGCTTCCTCTGAGCCAGGTGTGCTGCAGGCTGATGGGAGAAGGAGAAAATAGAAAAACGACAGCCTCAAGCTTATCTCCCACTGCACTACCCATCAATGCAGATATTTGGAGACCTACAGTCGAAATATCCGCTCTTCCAAAACATCACGGATCAGCCTTATCTGTCAAAGAGGCATCTCAGTCAAGTTATTATTTCCATTCTGAACTAGCATTTCAAAAATAATTAAAAAGCTAAGCCAGTTGTTATCAAACTAAAATAAATGGAACTAAAAAACATAATAAATAAGTTGTGTGCACCAACTCCACGCACCTCTACTACAAGGACAGGTATTCAAAATTTAATATAAAAAACTAACAAGGAGTGCATAAAGAAATGATAATGAAAACACAACTACCAAATAAATAAAATGTTGCAAAATACTCCAACCTTCACTCAAAAATTAGCTGAACTAAATTAATAATAAATTAATAACTACTTGAGGTTTTTCTTTTTCTGTCATGGTCAAAAACACTCTTTCTCCCTCAAAAACATCAGCGCTATCTTTCCTGTTTTTATTAAATTAGAGCTGGGACTTTAACGCCTTCATTACAATGAATAATTGTAGAAAAATATATGCATAAAAAAAACACCAATTCTGACTTTTCTATGGAAAGACAAAACTTTTTTCAGTGACCTAGTTTCTGACACAAATGTAACCAGGGCTGGACATCCACTGCAGCCAAGAGGCCAAATGTGAGTGTATTACTTTGGCCAGTTGGATACAGTATATGAGCCTATATGAGTGCACTAAAGGTAATTGCTGGGTCCTCTGAGGCCGGCCCGCCCCCGCACAGCCAGAACACTGCTTCACCCCTTTTCTTTCACTTCCTGAAATTTGAACAGGTTCTCCAGGGCACTGCTCATAGTGTCTCCAATCTTCTTTACAGCTGACTGACGCACTCACGCGCACACTCAGAGGAGACAGGAGCAGCGTTGGGTTTAGGGTTAGGTTTAGGACTCACGAGGGGATCCGGCGCATTCCCGATTCACAAACTATTAATATTGCCCTGTTTGTCTGTGGTGTTTAAAATTAGGTTAAAATATACAATCTCCTAGATTGTATTTCTGACATATAAATATTGCTATTTGCCCACCACTATGAAAAAATGTAAAACTGGACATACTAATGTTAAGACATCAAACTGAAGATAAAACCTACCTTAAAATTTCAAGGACTGAAGCAACAACATTTAACCACATTTTGTATCCCTTTTTCTAGTCATGTTTTTCCTTTTTGTGAGGTTCTTTCTCCAGCAGCCATATAATCAACAACAAATAACAGCATCCCCTTTAATCTGTTAATAAAAAAAGCCTATATGACATTGAGGGTCAGTAGAATACTGCATGTGTTTTCATATAAAAAAAAAAAATACATTTTGGGTTAGACTAATGTTAAGTGTTAAACATTTGATATGTAGTTTTATAATGCATTTTGTGGTGGCAAACTGGTAGAGTACTTTAACTACAGTGCAGGTCATGTAGTCTTAGCAATGAGCTTATAGGCATTAGTAGAGTCTTATGCATTCATTTGTCACTTAATGGTGTCCACTGCTACCTATATTTGCACAGTAAGTGTGTATGTAAGAATAAGGATAATAGACTAATCAAACTCAATTCAAACAAGACAAGTGAAGTGAATTCGACTCAGAGCAGCTTTTTCTTTTAGTCCGAACAGAACCTTGCACTGACACCTCTTTCACCGTCTCTACAAATTGCCCCCATTCAATCGACCTTTCTTAAGCAAAGACCTGACATCTCGCATATGAATCATGGACATCAACTTTATGGCTCTCACTGTGAATACATAGAGAAACATTAGCCGAAGGATTCTTCTTCTATGGCAGCTTGACAAGAAGTGATATTATGCCGTTAATTATTTTAGTCAGCCCTCATGCGTCGCCATTGTGACACTAGCAGCGATCTATCAGGACTTGTAGCAGGAGCAGAAGAGGGAGTGAAACCCATCTGTTGGCCATTCATAATAGTGCCATGTTCTCTGGGGAGTCATTGGCTGGACAAACATTGAAGGATCACACGACTCATGGCAGATTGATGCCAGCCATCATTGACCATCTGATACTCAACGGCATCCAAGAATTTAGTTTCGGCAAAATGTGGTTCTTGACAACTTAGCCGACAGAATGAGTTTTACAAGTTCAACTTTTACTTATTAGCTATATTAAGCAGACCATCAGAATTTTCAATATTTTTCCTCATTGCTGGTTTTAAGTGTTGTGCTGCAACTAAAATTAAGTATGCATTTTCTTTTGTTTGTTGAAGGAAAAGCTGTTTGATCACCTTATAGCATATTGCTTTTTGCTATTTTTGCGATTACATATTGCTATTATATATTGCTAATATAATAATATATTGTTGTTTGGGTGTGGGATTGGCACAGAGCTTCAGGATCATGAACTTTTCAAGTCATTTTAAGCAGTTTAAGAATGACTTGGTGTTCTTTGTACAAAGCATTGAGTTTGTGGAAAATTCCTTGTGGGTCACAAGGATTTTGGCAATAGAGCAGAGGGGTAGTCCTGCAGCTAATAATACATCTGTGACCAAACCAAAGATTCTGCCATCATCGGTGCAGTACACATGCATATGAATCACTCTTGCTGGTTTTGCCATAAGGGCCAGGCTAGGTTAATATAAAACGTACAGTAAGCAAGAGTTTCATACAAGGCTAACCCTAGTACCTCGTCATAAAAAACTATTTTAGGCCCCAAACCTGAACTAGTCATTTCACTCCAGCCCCAGGCCCATACCAACCTCTCCCAACTCTCCAAACATTAGGGTCATTTTCACAGTGGA
Source organism: Bostrychus sinensis (assembly GCA_020698575.1). Classification (NCBI taxonomy): domain Eukaryota; kingdom Metazoa; phylum Chordata; class Actinopteri; order Gobiiformes; family Eleotridae; genus Bostrychus; species Bostrychus sinensis. Next base: position 10,046,582 of record CM036242.1, on the reverse strand, counting down.
TTAAGGAGACAAAGAGGACTTCAGTGGGGCCGAATCACATGCTGGGAGATGCGTTGTGGTTGTCACAAGTGTTCAAGACTATGGCCGCTTGTAAAAGGAACTTTGCATATATTTAGCAGCTCAAGGTCTCCCCATTTGTGCTTTGTGAGAAATTCTGGTCTTCAAACTGACTTTTGGCCCAGTTACTTCTAGTTGTTCTCTCCCTGTAAAATACATTAAGACTTAGCATCATTGTATAGATTTAAAATATTTGCTAAACTTTGAGTACTTACAACCTCGTTGTGTTGTATTAAAAATGTCAAAAACAAGCAAAACCAGACTCAGAAGCTGGTACAAGAACGCTACAAAACTTGGTAAAGAGTAAAGACATACTTCTAAGCTGAAAACCTCCGTTAAGAGCAGAAAATATGGAGTGGGAGTATAGAGGAGGGAAGTTTGAGAGAAGATGAAAAGGTAATAAAGTTTGGAAGCTGTGGAAATACCCCTGGTGCCTGTCAGGACTGAGGTGCTGATCTCTGACTTTATGCTTGATGGCAAAAGTTGGAGACAAAGAACTATGTGCCATGAATTCTCTCTAAGTTACTATATAAAAGTTACGCAAGAAGCTGAAAAACGTGTCAGCATTAGAGGTTGACCAATATGGATTTTTCTATGGCCATTGCTGATACTGATTGTTAAAATCCAGAGATGCCAATGGCTGATAAGCACTGCAGATTTTTTGCCAATATTCTATATTCCATTGCAGTATGTTGACTGCTGTGTTGTTTGTCAAGATTAAGCAAAACTATTAAGAAACTAAAGCCTTAATGTATTTTTGCAGTTCTAAAGTCTGTGTAATACTTTATCCAACAGATCTGTATTCAAAGTTAGCACCCATCTTACCTTAACAGATTTTGCCACACCAAGTATAATGTCTTCAAGCAGGCTACTAAAGCCTTCTATTGGCAGGTTTCCTTTCCTTATTTTAAGTGCAATCTGAAGTATTGCATCAGAAACAAGAGCTGGAAACAACAAATTTTGAAAATAAAAATCTTAATTCACAAAATGTTTATATACTCGTTGTAGTTTGTTTTTGATTTATGCAAAAAACAGGTATTGTGAATAATGATTGACAGAAGCGCAGTTGTCTTTTCCATATGCAGGGGTCTTGACATTGTAACACCTGTGCCGCTAGTGCCTGCATCAAAATTTCTACTTTTCTTCTGTTTACGTTTGGATGGAACTCCTGCTTATGTCACCAATATATACAAATCCAGCTTATCATAGTTCTAAATGTTCAGTAATATGTTGTATACAAATATAGCTCAGCTTAAGTTTCACGTATTTTCCTGATACAACACAGGAAATGCTATTCTGTGGTAGTGTTTGACAGGAAAGAGGATGTGCACAATGGCAGCCCAAGTACAAAAAGACAAATGACAGTGAGTTCGTCCCACTGACCTGTGCCTGAGAAACAGCTGTGAACTCCGGCAGCACACTTCTCCTCACTCAGAGCTCAAGAAAACCAGGAGAGTACTGTCCCACATGCCTTACACACCAACCCAAGGCTTGCATCTTCGCAAGCCTGTTAGCTCTGTGAAAAGGCCATGGACTAGTTTGGAATATTAAGCAGTGGGTGCCGTTGGAAATCAAAAGGATTTGGGAAGAGAGTGGGTAGCTCTGGAGTGCCTTTGATGATATAGAACGTTAAATCTGCCAAAGATATGACAGGATCTCACATAAAGACAGGGGAACAAAGGGCTTGTGAGAAGCGAGGGTGGCAGAAGTTGTTCTATCTGCATATATCGTTATCACAGGCTGTCCTCGCGAAATGTCAAGACTTCTTGCTCAAGAGACACATAGCAATAACCAAAGAGATGTTAAAGTGGGACAGTAAAAATATTTGAGGTCATTTATCAAAGTGAAAGCTCTAAAGGAAAACAAACTCAGCTCCAGTAGTTCTTAAACATGGGCAATAATTACACAGCTAATAAAAGTTACAAGAAGATTTTTAAAAATGCATTTCTTGCATTTGAAGAGAAGTGTTATAATATGACTACATTCTGGGAAAAAAGTGTCAACTATGCAGGGTTGTTCCTGTAAGGCAGTCCAGCCCATAGCAAAGTCAAATACTAACACAGTTTAGTTCATGTCCATGTAATCATGCACTTATTTCCACCTCAGTAAATATATGACAATCTCAATGCAGTGATATGGCTAAAAAATAAAATGTATTTTTTTTCCCAATTTTGTTTTTTCTCTTGTTGCCATAAAAAGCTATTTAAATGTAGGTTTTAAATGAGATTATTGCATAGTTATATTTTTATGCTAAATGTCTGCTCAAAATGAGGCAGCAGCAATGTGCATTACTTGTACAGTGACATCACTGTCTTTGAGTTTTAGCCCTATTTTTTTTTTTATGATTTAGCTATTTTTGACATTATTTCAAATTAAAAATGCAACTTGATAAACTTAATTTGTTTTATCACCCAACCCTACAATTATTTTTATTTATTTATCTATTTTTATTATTGGGCTTTGAATAAGCAGACCCAAAGAGTACTGGAACATCCACTTTCTCTGTATTATCAGCAGCTCTTAACTCAATGCTGACAAGTGTTACATCTTGTTATAAAACAAAATGTTGGTAGAATTGTGAATTCCTTTTACAATATTATATTCTAAAAATTATATTTGAATTCCTAATAAATCAGAAATATAGATGTTCTAATTGTTACTGCTATATAAGAAATACTGCATCAGTATTTTATATCACAAAATGACTTACTCAGGGCCTATTGTGATGTGCGAAAATTTCCCAAAAAGTTCTAAAGTTATGGCTTGCGAAACTTTGTTAATTTGAAGCAGCTCTGATTTGGCCCCTTTTAAAATCTCACAAACTAAAAAGCTCCAGAGCTCCAATTATGCACATTTTTCACTGGTTATATTATAATAATGGTGAGTTAAATTAATTATTTTTCCACTTTGCAAAAAGATTACAGTAATGTCTCTTGCAGTCCTCGCAGCAGAAAATAGGTTGGTGCCCTGGAGAAATGCCTGAATAAAGTCTCTGGTATAAAACATCGCACTCTTCCATATTCAAACCAAGGAGAAAAGGTCAAGACTGGAGGAATTTATTCTGAGTGGAAATGACAAAGCGCAGTGTCTTTAAATATTTAGTAAGACTGATGATGATGTCTTGTTTAAAAGCATAGCGCATTTACTTTTTTAATATATAGTAGAACAACATTTGTATGCATTTGTAGTACAATGAGCCATTACTTCCTTGTTGCTCCTACAAGTGAGGACAAGCACTGGCGAAGCATATTTGTGTCTTTACACTTAAAGAGAAAGAGGAAAGAGAAAAAAGAGAGATTTTAATGCCTTTAAAGTTGGCCTTCCAGAAACAGGGTTAAACATGTCTGGCAATGAGAGGAGCTATTGAGGCAGGCTTAAGAGTTATATCCCAAAATAAATGAATGGGTAGTTTGGAAATAGTCTAGAGGTGTGTTTAACCTCATCTAGTTTTTACAGGCGCAAAATAAGGGCATTAGTTTAGCACATAGAATATAGTTTAACACTATGATGTCAAATTTACTTTATATGAACATTATCCTTAGTGAGATAAATGTTTTTTTTTAAGTGGTCTGGTTAATGTTCCCGCCTTTTATGCAGGAGATGAGATGTTTGCACAAATTATACCGGTTCCAAGCCCAAATACATGGAGAGGGTTGCAGTCGACATAAAAACCTATGCCAAATTACCAATGCAAATAATTCTCTACACAGCAACTACTATAACACATTAGGCATACTCTTCCTGGATATATTGTATTATATGTATTTAATTTATGATATAGATGAGCAAATTAATAGAGAATATATGAAAGATATATAGGTAACCTTGTGTTTAAAGTCTCTAATAAGAACACTGAGCTTGTCGTGTTATAATAAATTTGCAGCATATTGAGCAGTTCTAATATATAGCATCTTGTTAGTCTACCAAGCATTTCCACAACACAAGCAGCTGATGGAGTATTCATTAGTGCAGTTAGGAACTGTTAACAACTCAGTCCACTTCCTGCAGAGAGATGCTCCTACAGTAATGATGAAACCACAGAGTAAACCCAATGGTCCTTATGTGGTCCTATATGTACATATATATAAATGTCCCCCTATCGGCATGCATCTACAGTATGGCTCGAGTACAACATCCCACACAAATACGCCACTGGCAGCCTGTATAATCGCCAGTCCCTTGTACATTAGATGGATAAAGTGGGCAGAAGATATGACATTGAGAGAGGCATGGCCGAGCGCATTTGTCACCATAACAGGAGTGTCAGAGCTGAGCTGAATGGTAAATGTGCCGCTCGGGCCGGGATGCAGGATATAAATGTATGAGAGCAGGGGGAAGAGAAGGCCGTGTCTGCGCCGGGATGCTACATCAAGCCTTATTTATTCAGCCGCCCTTCTTCATATGCGAGCCTCTTCAGAGACAAGACACTCACCGGTTTTCCAGCAGTCAGCATTCCCTCGGCTCACACACTTCAGCCTCAGCCGTAATCAGAGGTTGCCAGATGGATAAAAATAATAGTCATTTTACGCTCATCAAAAATAACCTTTTCTGCTTACGTATTCCCTTGGTGCAAAGCGTGAATTAGGCCACACAGAGTGATCAAGGATGTAAAGGTAAACAGAGCTGACAGCTGACATTAGGCTTGTGATGGAAGTCAGTGTAATCATCTCATTCATTCCACAATTCGGTCTCTCCCTGCAGTGAATAAGCTGCATAAGTAAAAAAAAAATCCAGTGAGAGGCAGCTCTGTGGGTAAAAATGTCCTTGTTGATGCCAGAGGTCAGAGGGATATATTAAACAATAACTCAACTAACCACCTGTTTCAACCAAGATCTGCAGAAAACCCATCTCTGAAAACATCAAAACCTTGAAGCAGGTAAGCTCCAGAAGCAGAGGACCATATTTTCCGGGACACTCCTGCCATTTAAAAACAAGAAACAGAGGCACAATACACAACTGGGTTCACCAACATTGGACAAGAAAAGATAGGAAAAAGTGTCTATGTCTGCCAATTCCAAGCTGATACTGCGACATTCAAATAGAAGTATTATCCGTTGGTGATGGTGGTGTAAGGGGACACATTATTGGGCCTCCTTTTGCCGCCAGACCACTGTTTAAACTTCAAAGCCTCACTGAGTACCATTAGTAACCATGTTCATCCTTTTATGACCATAGTGTGCAACTCCTTTGGTCACTACTTGCACACAAAATCTTTAATTTTTTTTAAACCAAGACAAGTACTGCTATTCCTAGAACCGTAGCACTGCTAAACATACAGTCGCAACATTAATGACGCAAAAGGGAGTGGGAACAGATGTCAGCATTACAAGTGTTACAAAAACAAAACTGTTGTCCAAAGAGTATGAATCACTCTACATCATGTATGGGATGATAACTAATTTCTAAGAATAATACAGGCTCAAATATCATGACACAAAAAATACTAAATATATAAATATCTAGATATTTTAATATTAACAGTTGTAGCAACAATGCAGATCAACGCGATTATTCCATATCCTTACTATAGTTTTCTCTAATAAATAAGCCAGTAGTAGTAATTAGTAAGTAGATTTTCTATTTTCCAGTGCTTTGTTTCTCTAAATGAGCATCCCTTAATGCACATGCGTCAAACTCAAGGCCCACGGGCCAAATGTGGCCCGCAGGATAATTTCTTTTGGCCCGCGAGATCATTTCCATTTTATATTAATAATGGCCTGGCGATATACTGTGCTCGATCTGTTTGAACTACATCTCCCATAATGCACTGCAGAAGCGGCGCCGCTGCACACCGGCACTGATCCTCCCCCGCTGTTTTAGCGAGCGGCATTTCACGAGCCGCAGGAGCAGGCAGAGAGTGAAAGATTCTCCGACAGGAAATTTAACTTTCCACAAAAGAAATGGGCAAAGAGGGGTCAGTGAGAGCAGGAGCTTCTTAAAACAGGTGGGACTGTAAACACTCAACTAGGGATGCACCGATACCACTTTTTTTCAAACCGATACGAGTACGAGTACTTCCATTTGAGTACTCGCCGATACCGAGTACCGATACGAGTACTTATATAGGGGTTACCTTATAGTTTATACAGTTACACTGCTGTATCTCATTCATCCCATACTGTGTCGTCTTTTTGCCTCTATCCCCGCTCTGCGATGCTACGTTATTTTTACAACAGAGTGGTTTGAACACAGCTAACCATGGCTAAAATTTGCTGAATATGGACATGTTATACCTCATTTTAAAGCTTAGATTCTCCTCTATCCAGTCGCTAAAATCATTTTAAAAACAGACTGAGCATCTGCGCATAACCAGCGGAAATTCGCAAAAACATACAGCAGCTAACACAATTAGCAACGGTACTTCTTATGTTTTATCAGACAACAACTGCTTCACACTCCGCGCTTATATCATTTTCGGGACAGCTAGGACAACAAAAGGACAGCTGCTTAAGTTTCAGGACTCACGTATGATTTGGGATAAGTCTGGTTGAGCAGAATGTAGAGCCAGCTTTGCTTTTATCTCCATACAGTTCACTTTGAAATCCTTCCACTCGGTTATCACTGCTCAGCTGAGAGGGGAAGGTCACGTGACAGCGCTGTAAAGCGGTATCAGTTGTTGGTATCGGGCCACTTTTATGAATACGAGTACGAGGACATGGTATCGGTACCGATACCCGATACTGGTATCGGTATCGGTGCATCCCTACACTCAACACTTTGTTTGTTAAGCTAATGTGGCAGCAATAAAAACAGGCTCCAACCACACAGCATTGTAAGAACATCACCTTTACAAACCCCGTCTCCAAAAACAGAAAACCAAGTCGTGTCAGTAAAACCAAGTTATCAGCAAAAGAGTTGTCTAAGTTCATTCACAGCACTGCCTTCCGTTGCTCTTTTTCCTTTCTCTCTGTCGCTACTTGTGCTCTAATGCACTCATTAACACACAGTGAGCTGTGTGCTGCAGAAAACCGAGAGGTGGACAGTAGTTTGCTCAATAAAAGTAAAGTAGGCCTATACGTGTTTGTGTGTAGGTAGCTGACTCAGCTTAAAGTTGTGCTGGGATTATTCACATAAGGGGCATGACATGCACCTAAATATTTATCTGCTGGTAGTACCCACTGTCACAGTAAAACAGAGTGGACCTGATGAAAACACCTGTCGTATATGAGGAGTTGGGTAACTGTGGCAGTAAATAATACTTAATAAATAATTGGCCAGTGTTAGTCAGTAGTCTGTGGCCTATTTGTTGTTGTTATTTGTTGAGTTCTGATTTAAAACAAAACTACAAAGCCCCTTAAAACCACAAATCTACACCTGTAGTTCTGTGGGAAAGTATTATTCTAAATTAAAAAGCCTATTGTAGCCTAACTGAGAACAAAAATACAGTAGGCTGGCTTTATTATTTATATAATACTCTTATTCGGCCCACTGACCAAGACTGGATTTCTAATTTTGGCCCCAGCTCCGATTGAGTTTGACACACCTGCCTTAATGTAATGTAATGTAATGTAATGTATAAATCAGTGACATGAGCCCAAGACACAACAAACGCAAATGTTGCTGAAGAAGAATAGAAACTCATTACTAAGTGTCAGGCACATGCAGGCATAATCCACCTCGCAGTGATCGTTAACAGACCTCAGCCTGGCACATTCAGCTACACTACAACATGTAAAAAATACAGAAGCTATTCATTACTCAATATGTATGTTCCATTCAGGCATTCAGTTTGTTCAATATAGGAAGAGATGTATGGAGTTATGTAAAAATATATATGTTTACAGCAGTTTGAACTGACGAGCTAAATTTAATGCAAGCTTAACTTTTGCATAAAATAACTTTAACATAGATTAATTAGACTGATATAGATTAAAAATAAAAGAAACTGAAGTATTTTGCACATCTCTTTCTGGAGACGCATTACGTGCGCAGGAGAGGTCTCACGTAATGCCAGCCAAACCTTAAAAAGAAGAAAAACTCCCGCTCCTGGATCTCCTTCCTGTTGCAATTAGCCACATACAGTGACTGGCGAAGGCAATAATTACAGAGATATTAACAAATTTGAAAAAAAGTATGCATTTAATCGCACTTGTCTATGACAACACAGAACTTTTTTCAGTGACTAGTTTTTGGCAACCAGCGCTGGACATCCACACCAGCCAAAACACCAAATGTAATTGTATTTCAGCTGTGGCCAGTTAGATATATGAGCCTACACGAGTGCACTACAAGTAACTGTGGGGTATCCTCCGAGCCGGCCCGCCCCACACATCCAGCGCACGGCGTCACTCCTTTTCTTTCACTTTCAAATGCACTGCTTCAAGGCGCAGCTCATTGTATTGCTGATCGTTCAGTGGACTGACGCACTGCGCACACAGGAGACAACCCCCCAGTGGACAAAGTTGCTTCAGGAAGGGCAAAGGGCTGCCAAAGTTTCATTACAACAAAAAATGCAGTAATATTTTGCTGTGTATTTATAAATTGCTGAACAAATACTATGCCTTTTTATGCAATGCACCTTTGAGGTCTTCAAACTGGGTCTTCCACACAAAATGAGCTGAAGGTCAGCCAAAGTCAGACATCACTATACACTGAAAGAATTGTAGAACACTTGGATGTTGTGGTGCAATAAACAGAGCAGATTTACAGCAGGCATTCTGACAAGTCCAGTCTCACTTATGACATCTTTCCTCATGTCAGACAGCCTGCTTTATTTACTACTATGTCGAAGAGTACAATCAGCTGGAGGGATTAATGAAGTCTGCAAGAAAAGCTGAAATAACTCAGGGCTGTTGCATGTGCTCAGAAAAACTGCTGGTATATCTCAGTCCATCCAGCCAATCCATTAAAGACTTAACAAGTCTCAGGGGCCAAGGTCGCGCCTCTCACCTCAAAAGGAGGAAAACTTCATTTGCAAGCCTAATCAAGTGTGAATGTCACAAAGGCATGGAAAAAGAGAAGGTCGGCGCAGGCTAATTTTCTTCTGAGATGAAGAGGGAGCTTTGAAGTCACACAGATTGCCAATATTAGAGGGTTGGAGCAGGTTGTAAAGACGCCTATTAAAACAATTAACCAAGGATATTCTGCATTCAACTCCATAGGTCTGTAAGTAGGGAATACAAAATTTGTTCTCAATGACACACCTGCTAAAGACTGCTAACAAAGCCAGGTGAATTCACATGACATGTACGTAGGTGGTTAGCCTAGAGGGCTAAAGCTTATGACAAGCTAACAAATGGCTGCTTTAGAAAAATTAGGTGGAAATTAATTAGAACAAAGGCAGTTACCAATGTTACCATATAAGTTATCACTACCTAAAAGATGCATAATGTATAATGTAAAAACAAACAACAGAATAAAAACACTGTATTAAAGCCACACAATGCAACTCTGTTCATTTTTCTCTACGGAGTTCCCCCTATATTTCGGCAGTGGTATTAAGATAATACTCACAAGATCATCTGACTCCTGTGTGACGCCTCACTTGGCTTCTCTTTTGTTTTCCCCACCTCATATCCATATAAAGCTTTTTCTTCCTTTGGGCATGACAAAAATCGAGAAATAAAACCCTCGCTATCTTGTTGTTTGGCTAACTGAGATGTGCCACTTTCTGGTGAGACTCCAGACTTCAGAGACAGCGGGTCGGCGGCGCTCACTGTTGCAAGTGTGGTTTTCCGCCAAGATACAGCAGGGGAAAATGCAGGCACTTTTTTCACCCTGCAACAACTCATTTAACCATCACATGCACTCTGAAATATAGTATATGGTAGAAAAAGTGACTTCTGATTAAAAAGCCACATTATAACAACAGTCTTTGCATTTGCCTAATTACAAAAAATATAGCTTTCACACTATATAATCTAGTGGTAGGTTCAATATTACATCCAGCTTTTTCTGAGCACGGCTAGAAGAGAAGCATACTCAAATAAACACCCTTATTTTAGCACAGACTCTCGGTTCCAGGTTCCTACAGCTGCCCAGAGTAGATAAACTAAGTAAAGTTTAGACTACCCTTTGAAGCACATCTTATATAAAGGCTTGAATTCTAAAATTTTTAAGGGATCTCATCATCTGTCCTATTCACAACAGATTTTTAAAGAGAACAGCATGTATTAGACTAGGGCTACCATTTATATTCATTCACAAGGTCTGGAAACAAGAGATGCAAAGGCATTTATTTTTCAGTTTTGCCCAGAGAATACATATCTCATAGAAAAGAAAATCTGTCTCAACCCTTATTTAAGCCGATTAAGTATATTTAAAATAAAGTATACAATTTATTTCTCTCTCATTATTATTCCATGCATCACAAATATAAAGCCCCAAGTGAACTACTAAGACAGTGTACACACATTATCCAAGGACACCGACCACCAAGGACAGCCGGGAAACAAACACACTGTTTGTCTGGCTGATGCCAACTTAAGCTTTTTATCCTTGACTCTATTGTGGCCTGTTTGAACAGGTCAATGCCACTAGACTTTTGCACTAGAGTCAAAATGAAGTCGGAGCCATTCCGCCTGTCAGCACAAAGGAGTTTTTGAACTTCGACTGCGACATCGCACAAACTAATAGACACACACTGGCTCTATTCACAGCCGCTGAATGGACATTTGGAAGTTTGATTGCTGTAACTATGGCTTGGAACAACAGAGCGACATCGGCAGCCAAAATTTATGACTAAAGGGCAGGGCAATGGGGGTGATCGCCAAGAGGCCAAGAGAGTAGGCGAAGTAAGAAAGACGTTTTAGAAAACCAAAATACATGGTGGTGTGAATATTATGGATATGACTGTCAAGTATTAGCACATGATTTATAATTCTAGGTTACTAACACTAATTCATTGTATTTATTGGAGCTTGATTAACACAGCCTGTTGTTTACAAATAGAAACTGGCCTATTGATCCACATTTGAAAGTATATTGCACAGCTGCTGCATTACTGGACTGGTCTGCGTGCTTGGAGGCAACAAGGGCCGTGCTCTTTGTCGCAGGGGGTGGTTGGTATTTAGTATAGAGAGAGGATCTATAGAAGAAGCAGCCGGGGGGGAGGGGTCAAAGGACTATGTGCATGTCGCCCGAAGCTGTGTGAGTGGCTTTGAAGTGGACTGCGACTGGATGGACTCTGAAGGTCAAAGGGCAGCGGTTTACAACAACAGTGAAAAGCCAGCTTAACAAACTAACTGCCAGGACAAAGCAATTCAACTGACAGAGAAAAAAAAAACATGCCATCATGAACTAAATGTTAAATATAACACTGGGACACTGGAAAGCTAAAGCTACAAGAAAACAAATAAGCTTTCAGTGACAAAATTAAGCGTCTGGGAAAATGTCTACATAAGTTCGAACTTACGCACACTTTGGAAATCAATGGTAATTGGGCAATAATTTTAATAATAGTGAGCAAGGTGATTGCTCTTAGTAAATTAAGAACTAAAGTCATTGACTCTAAACTGTTTAGCCAAGTTATTTTCGTTCTATCCCCATAAGTCTTGTATGTGCACTCTGTCTCCAATATGGTTTTGTTACAGAATTACACTGAGTGTGTTGCATGTGTGACACGTATCCAATCAGAGAGAGCTGGGGAGAGCACGAGTTCACAGGAGAGTAACGAGTTCACGCTGAAAGTCGTGAGTTCACGCAATAACAATCAAGTACACAGAGAGCTACATGTAAACAAAAACATTTACCTGTCTTACCAGGATCTCCCATTCATTAGGATATTACTGTTGTGCTTCTACCATAAGTAACATGCTACATATATAAATACTTTTTAATGATGTCCGATCTCATTTGTGACCTTGTGCCTCCAATTCCGACGTAATGTTTCCATAGTGATGTGGATAAGAGTCTGCACATGCATTTTTATTTTGAAATATACCTCTTCGCTGGTCCATGACTGACTTCCTGTTGGCTCAATCTGGACTGTTCAACTTTATGCGTGCCCTCATGCATAAAGTTGAACAGACATGCATGGGGGCTGTGGCATCTGTCAAAAATAGACTCTTGTGTATTTCTGCCAGAGAGCTGGATACAGACATGTACTGCAACACAGCTGGTATAAACCAAAGCATTGACTAAAATCTGTATTAGTCTATTTAGATTATTTCCATTTGTTACAGAGGTTGTACAGGACACGTGCCGCACACAGCATATTCAGTGTAAATTTTTCTTCCTTGTACTGTTGTCCAATCTTTAGAACATAAACTTGAGCTACATAATTTAGCACCAGCAACTCTGAGGTAAATAGTATTCTAAGGTTACTCGCTGGCTCATTGTAATAAAATGGCTTGAACAGTAGTGAGTTGCATAAAAAATGCATTTAAAAAGTTAATCTAATTCTCTCTTTTGCCCACTTGAACAATGGGGGGGTCCAGGACTTAATCGCCAACCCTTCAAGATTGTGGACAACAGCTTTACCTCCTGAGCTTGTATTGCCTCTAAAAGTGGATCAAGCCCAAGAAGCATGGTTCCTAGTACTGACTAAAATAGTATTACAGTTAGAATCATGTCTTAAGATTATTAAATAAGATTTTAGGACCAAAAATTAGATGTTAGCATGGCTGGGTAGCAACAGCAAACTCAAATATAGATAAATAACACTGCACTGAAGTTTTTGGTCCATTCTAGCACTGTACTTAATATTTGCTGGTGGCTTTGCTGGAGTGTAGCAGTGTCTGTACTGAAGCAATATCTTACAGAAGATGATATAGTGGGAGTTAAAAGTTAAAGTTAAAGACATTGTTTTTTTTTATAGATTTGATACTTTTGTAAACTTTTCAGATCCCCGGAAGCCCTATTTGTGCCGCCTCATTCTCAGAGCTGAACTCTCACGTTAAAAGGCCACTTACCAGAGATAAGTGAAGGTGGAGTTTTCGCTTCAGGGATCAGGACTTAGGAAGTGTGATGCAGCATGTGGCCCAAACGGAGCAGTCCTTTGTCTATTAGCCTATTATTACGCACTGTGGGACAACCTGGCTTTGTCTGAAATCCCAGCATGCACTAGCTCCAGCAGCCAAAGCAATAAGGCAGACTTGAGGACAAAAGCAGCTTCCAACAGGCCAAGAATAGTATTAAGTCAACCTGAAAGAAAGTGGAAAAAAGCTATTATGAGGGCAATTTATAAACAACTTTAAATCCTATAAATAAATGAGAATTTTTGGGCCAATGCACTTAAATTTGCTGTACTGATGAGGAAAAAGGGGTGTGCTATCATTCATTTTAGCCAATCAAATTAGAAGTCAGAAATAGATAAGATCAGTGCAGTAATACTGTATGTGACATAAGGATTGTTCAAAGAAGATATTGTTTATGTAGCATTTAGCAGCTTTTGAATCAGTGTTGACATGAAGCGTATACCAACAGTTAATGGGACCGCACCAAACTTAAGACTCAAGAGCGCTCAATGGACCAAAGCTTGTCACCCTTTACTTCAGAGTGGAATTGGTCACAGATGGCTAAAGAAAAATCTAGGGATGCACGATAATATCGGACCCGATAATTATCGGGCCAATAATTGGAAATTATGACGTCATACAGATAATTCCGATAATTAAAGATTCAACGGATAATAAGTCCGTTAATAATAAGCCCAAACTGCTTTAATTTCACCGTGTTTGCCCTGTGGTCTTCTCATTGACAGCTCTCAGTCTGTGAGTGTCCCTCAGCCCCGCCCCTGCTGCAGACTGCTGTCAGCCTGGGACAGTGGAGCTGTCCCCAGAGCAGGCTTTCTGTACGGTGTCTGACGAAGAAAGGCAGTTTCTGCATGTTCTGTTGCAGTTCTAGGGGAAGGGAAGGGAGCTACTAGCTTTTTACATAAAATATTATAAGTCTCCTAAAACTTTATCTTGACACAGATGTGAAGAACACAGAGCAGTCCGCCCTGCTGTCTTCAGTTCGAACACACGGGCTGCGCTGAGCGGTGTATGTCGCCACTTCAAAAAGCTTAACACGTAGACAATGTCCAGTCTTAAAAGGACGTGTTGTCTGTTAATATTCGACAAAATGAAAGACCGATAGCCCCGGACTGAGTGTGGAGCGAGAGGAGTTTTTCAGCTTTTCTCATCGAGTGACAGAAGGACTGGATGGTACAAGCCCCACTGCTGCTGAACTCGGGCTTCCTCTCTCACACAGAGCAAAGAACAACTTTGTATCAGCCCTATGTAGAAGGACAGTCTCTTTCCTGCACAAACTTTTTATTAATCCACAGATTCAATCGCCTCGTTCACAGCCTGCGGCTCTGGGCAAACTCATCTGATTGGACGTTCTAACGTAAGCCCCGCCTTTTCCCCCTGTTAGATTCAAGATCATGGGGTAAAAAAAAGACCTGCAACTAAGTTGTTAGAAAACGTCTTCATCTGTATATTAATATAAAAATCTATTTACTACAAAAATAATAGTAGCAAAAAAGGCATTTGTCACCGAGAAAAGTAATGTGTGACTTCTGACACATTACCAGGTCACAGTGGGATACAGCCTACAGTGTAAGTGTGTGTTACTGTGCTTATGAGAAGGCTGGATATAAATACTGAGTCAGAGCAAATAATTTTACTCTATAGTCATAAATTTGTCTCATGTATTTCAGGTAATATAAGTAAGATCAGGGTTAATGAAGTTTGGTAAGAGCTATACTGTTAAATTAAATTGCAATTCTCTCAAAATATGCATGAAACTGAATCACACCACTGAATTATAACGCTCTGTATTTTCACTTGAGTAAATGTTCCTAATACAGATTGTTACACATTTTAAGTGAATAGCACTGCAGTAGTGTTTTGTATTCAGTGGCTGCACCTACATTTTACAGTGAGGAAAATACCTGCCAATCCAAGGTTTGAGTCATTCAGAGGTGACACAGAACAACAAGCATTCCTAATAATGGTGAAGCAGCAGCACTGTGGCTCAAACAGAACAGATAGATTTCGATGTGCATTTCTCGTAATCAAAATGGCCTGATATTTACAAAGGCAGTTGCAACAAAATCTACAGTACCCCATCTATCATTAATAGACCAGAAAGACCCCTGGAGTTAAGTGTCAGAGTAAAAGTTCAAATTTTATTCATAATTTTACTAAAATCCAAATTTTCTCAAAAACTGTTGTGTGTTATGTGAATGTTTGGTGTCCTGTGGTGTGACAGCTGTAGTATGAATATTAAAAATCTTTTTAGGATGGGACAGGGATATATTTATTATGTTAGAACAACAGACATGTTGAGTAGTATATGATAGGAATTCAAAATGGCCAAATTGTAGTAAATCTCATGCAAAGTCATGCCACAGGACAATGTTAAAATACTGTATCTAGAAATAATAGAGTTATGTTTAAAAGTATGAATTGCTCACCAAAAGCTTTTGTCACACTTTTTATATAACAGGGTTATATGTGAAATTATTATTTATTATTCTTTTTATTTTACTTGAAAGTTGTGTCACGCCGCAGGACAAAAGAAAAAGCTGTTCCAAACATCAAACACCCTTTTAAATACATGCTCTAACACTGGGTCCACTTTGTCAAAGCCAATGTAAACATGATAAATATCTGTAATATAATTGAAATAAGTAAAAGCCTGGAAAAGTCAAGGGACATAGGGTTAAATGGTCCCAGTTGGAGCCTCTTCATGCAGCGGAAAATGATCTAAAAGAGGTTCCACTGTTGCACAAAGTGGATTTAAAAATAGCCCCTTTTTATCAATATCTAATACCGCTCTGCCGACCATTCAGCTGTGAAAATGAATAATGGAAATAAAAGGGTGTCGCGCATTCACAACGCAGCAGGTTTCAGGTGGTCTCTGTGTGAGGGGAAGGAAAAAATAAAGACAGCATAAAGAGGATTTCCTGGTTAAGTTGGGCAAGCACAAGCAGCATCAGTAAATGGCCATCTGGCAAACCACATCTGATAAGTCTCCACTGCCATGAGGTGTGTGCAGCACTGATAAGGTCTTTGAACTGTTTTCCGGTGCAGTGTAGAGCTGTGTAATAAGGCTAAAAACAGAATCTTTTTATTTTGGCGATATGCAATTTCAAATCATTTTTGCCTTCTCATGTTATGTTACAATAAAATGCTATTCAAAAGTGGCTTTGCTTATAATTAAAAGTAGCAGTGCAGACCTCCATAAAGACATCAAGGCTCTATTCACTGAGCCATGTTTTTTGTCACAATGGTAAAGAAGCCAATGAAACTAATGTGTTGTTTGTTTCTCACACTGGTACAGAATATTTGCTTCATTGGCTTATTCCTGGCCTTTCCTAAACTTTTTTATCAAAATCTGATCATTAGTTATCGTGCTAACAAACAAACAAAAAGACAAACCAACACTGGTGAAAACAACCTATTTGGTGGAGTCCTTATGCCCCAAGACAAAACATGGCAATCATCATTGTTTCATTGACAGATTTAACATTTTGAAAAATATTTTATTTAATTGCAACTAGTTTATGATTAATGTCAAATTTTCAAGTTGGCATTAAAATTTAATACACTCTTTATGAGAAAGAGCAAATATTAGTTACCCACAAAACCCTTGAAAAACAATTGCTATTTTTTCTAAAGCTTCAGCTAAATCCATTTAAAACCTTAAGACCCTGACTTCACACAAAGTTAATTCTCTTCTCATCAGTTCATGGAAATGCACTCCTTTCATATTTTTTGTTTCTCCAACATTTCAGTGTCAAAATCATTTTTTTTCACAGAAACCAAGTCATATGTGTTGGACTAAAATGCCATCTCTGACTGGAATACAATATGGTCCAGTGTAGGTGCATAAAAAGCTAACTTATCATCACGTGCATCAGGCATCTGACACAAAGTCATTTTTGGTGTGTCGCTTTATTCCTTTCACAGAACAAAAAATGTCCTTTTCTGCAGCCCACTAGAGTTAAGGTTGCAGAGCTATGTTGTGATGTACAGCCAATAAGCAAGATTAAAGTGATGAATTAACCTTCTTGTAGTCCATAGTGTTACTGGAGCACAGAGGCAAAGTTGTAACACAAATCAATGGGGTGAATCTGTTTTAAGAAAAGTTATGGCTCAAACTGGCTAACAACCAACTTAACAGGATTATGTTACAGAAGTAATATGGCTACATTTCTCTTCTGATTACTCGTCATCTTTAGCATCTTCAGAGTTACCGTGGCTATTATTCAACCTGCTCTAGCTATTATTCAACCTGCTCTAGGTGTTGGCAGCACCATTAGCGCTCACACAGGGAACGGCACAATGGAAGAAAAAAATGTGTTCTGTCAAATTCAGTTTTACTGCTTACTAATGGGGGCATGTCTTCAAAATTTATGACAACGCACATTACGCATACAGGCATTACATCAAACTGCATGCTGACCAATCTCCTTGCAATAAGAGAAATTGTGTACATTTATTAATAACTTTTGTTGTTTGCAAAGTTCTGGACACATACAACTTACTTTTCCTGTCAGTACTTTTCAATTTAATGCAAACTATACTTCCACTGGAAGTCTTCCTCTTCTTGTTGAAATACAGATTGTATTGTCTGTGTAACTTAGAGCAATAATAGCTCCTGACATTAAATATTGTTCTTGAGAGACAATTAAAAATACATACATATTTGAAAGTGTAAATGCCAGAGATCTCAAGCAAACAGATACAATGTTTTCCCAATTCTTTTCATAGCTTATATTATTTTCTCTGAAACCATACAGACCTGACTTGTAAAACTCATAATAAATCAGAGTTATGGTCTTTAAATGAGGTTAGATAAATACTTCTTTTCTTTATGCTTTTCCATTCTAAGATCAACACAGCAAATCACCTGCTTCATAGTGTGCAGTGATTAGCATATGAGCATTTTTTTTTTTACATTGGGTGCCCTATCCTGACACAAGATTCTCCGTTTATCCAGGCTTGGACCAGCACAAAAACTACACTGGTTTGTGACTCTTTGTTCGTCAATTAGTTACATTTTAGAGCTGGGATTTAAAGAGTTCTGTGAAATATCATTATATTTTGTAACACACTAGTAACTGGTAGTTGGTAGAGACACGAAGGTTGGCGGTTCAAGCCCTGCAACCTGGCAATGCATACTGTCATTGTATCACGACACTCCACCTTGTCAATAAGAATGTGTCAGTGTGACTGTGTTTGGTGGTGGTCGGAGGGGCCGTAGGCGCTAAATGGCAGCCACGTCAGCCAATGTCAGTCTGCTGGAGGGCAGCTGTGGCTACAGAAGCAGCTCACCACCACAGAGTGTGACTGAGGAGAGAATGAATAATGCACCAACTTTTAAAGCAACTTTGAGTGCCGAGAAAAGTTGTCTGTATAAGACTAATAAATTATTATTATAATTAATGATATTTCAATGGATATTTTTATTACGTCATGCATCCATAATGATGTTGCACTTCTAAGCACTTGGGGTCTGTCAAATACTGTGCTATGTATATTTTTTATTATATTAAATAAAAATCTATTTAAAAATTCCCTAATAATAATAATAATAATAATAATAATAATAATAAAAAGAAGAAGAAGAAGAAGAAGAAGAAGAAGGAAATTTTAACTATTCCTTAATACTTAAATAAATATTACATTTAAAAATTAATAAATATCATGACTTGGTTTCTTGTACATTTAGATCTACAGTATAAGTTAACTTTGTTTAAAAAAAAAAAAATTAAATGTCACAGTAATTGATAATACTGAATTGCAATACTTGTTGCATCTCAACATATCAAAATTGCGATACAAATATCGGTAAAGTTTTATGATAGTATTTTATTCTGACAAAAGCATATCCCAGCCCTAATAAATTGACAATCCTGTGATGTGAGAACAAAGATACACATTGCCTTTTGGTTAAATCCTAATTATGATGATTATCTAAAAAAGTGTCCTTGTACACAAAACCTCAAATGATTAAATATTTTTTTGATATGAAAAGTATTTGATAAAACACAATCCCATTCAATATTAGAGCGACACAGAGAATGACAGATGCCCTGACATGAATTTCACTCTGAGGACACCGAGCCATGCAGTGACAAGTGCTCACACACCTTTCAGATCAGAGCTTGAGCAGATGGTGGTGCCACAAAGGCTAAAATGTGTGATTAGAATTTAGCAGGGCACAGTGGTAGTGATGCTTGTCGAGATTGGCCCAGCAAAAATCTTATAAATGCCTGCATAACAATCAGGGAATTCAGTCTCAGTACAACAAGGGACATTTCGAGAATTCATTGTTTATGGCTAAAATCCAGTGTGTTAAGTTACCCTAAACTTTACTCCATCAGATGATCAAAATTGCATCAGCATCAAAAAAGAATCCAAAGTCAAAATACAGCAGCTTAAGGTGGCCCAAAGTCAAAATAGAGCAACCTCAAACACTCAAACACTCAAAACTCAAACCAATTCCAGATCACAAGGTCAATACTTGTACTAAAACAGGGTAAAATAATCAAAGCTCAAACTACAGCATGTGCAGAGGGTCAAAATAAATGATCCAGAAATGTGACTCCAAAAACAAAACTCATTTTAGGTTCAAAAGCGGTGGTACAAAGGTAAACATTCTACAAGAGCTCAACCGTCTTGATCACACCTCACCAGAATTTGACAGAAATATATTACAGCCTTAGAAGATCCAAACGCTGCAACAGTAAGAAAGGAGACGTCCATCAGAGGGACACTTAAGTGCTTTGTGGTGTGTAGTCAGATGTGCTGATTAAAGGCACTCATCGCTGAAGAGAGTAAAATGGCTTTGCAAGGACATACATCAACAGTAAATCACAGCTGCACGCTGCCAAATTCACTTTAACTGGAAGTGTTGGAGACAGTGGAGAGAAAATACAGTTTAGGTTGGCTATTTCTGAAATGTGAAGAGGTATTCGGTTGTCAGACAATGAAATAAGACTTTTATTATAGCTCCTGAGATACTTTAAATGGAATGCAAAGGAATGCAGTGCTCCAAGTAATAGGTGTACCATTTACCATTACTGCACAAATTATCTGCCTTGCTGAGGAAGTTATAAGGTTATGTCTATGGCTAGAAAATAAATAAAAAACAACCAAATGATTTCTAGTTGACACAAAAAATTGTCAAATTTAATAGCAGTTAATACAGAGCAAAAATATAAAAGTAAATGTCAGTTTGCATCATTTGACGTCATATCACTCAACATTAAAACATTTGAATTACACAATCTTCAAGTTGACACTTAAGACTGCATTAAAATATTAACATAATATAAAATATGAACATGACATGTTGAAATTACAGTATCAAATATGGCCATTGCAATGTTACTATGGCAGAGGAGAAATTTTAATATTGCAGGGCATAATGTTCTCACAAAATTCAATATCGCATATCTAATATTGAGCAGGCAATGCTTAGGGGTGGGTGATATGACTTTATATAATTTTTCTTAATTATGACAATATATTGTGTGTGTGTGTTTTGTTTTTTTGTATAGCTTATAGCTTTTTTTTTTCAGGGAGTGTGAGCACATTTATTCGCATTTGTAAGCTTAAGTGTTTATGTTGCAGAAAAAGAAAAAGAGAATGCATGAAATATACAGCCAAGGGGTGGTTTTTAGGTCTTGTGCTGAAGGGTGACATAAATAAAGTGTAAATTGTACTGTTTTACCCTGGAATATTCAAATGAGTAACTATTTAACTGCACTACAAAGCTGAACTACACAGTTACCAAGATAATTTTGGGGTTAATTATGGCTTTCTGTACTACGAAGCTGCTTTATTTTTCTATGTGTATATTGGAGCAGCAATTTGAAAAATCAAGGTAAAGTCAGGGCAATTTGTTATGCAAAAAAAGCTAAACACATTCATTTCAATAAATACTGAATAATATTTTTGCAAAAAGCATCCCTGATAACACTGATGAGCACTGAAAGACAAGCACCTCTGCCGACAGCTGCACTTTAACCACTGCGCATACGCGACTATAAAAACACAAATGTTTCCAACAGAGACTATAAATAATTTTTCACTTCCTCTTGTTTAATCAAGTATTAATAGACTTCAGGACAGTAAACTAATCTACAAAAGAATTAACTTTGACTCAATTTCACACAACGCACGCAGAATTATCAATCGTTCGAAATTATTATATTATACAGAAGAAGAAATAAATAAATACCAATACTAAAAAATTAACATAGCTGATGTATTACTCTTGATCATTAGCTGTAATTATAGTTATTTCCGAATCCTGGAAGGAAACTAAATGCTCTATGCACAAACAATTCCCATGCACTTTATCAGAATACGAATAAGCTTTCTACATACTTTAAGAATAAGTATACTGCTAATTGTACTCCAGTATTGGAAATCGGTTTCTGTCAAATCACTGCATTTCACTCATGGATATTGCACTGTCATCAAACATACAGCAAAATTACTCTAACCCAAGCCAGAAATACTAAATATTGCACCTAAAGCAAACAGCAAAAAGGACAGGGATTGATTTTAGACTCCAGCGGACAATTCAGGACACAACCCACACTGCTCGGGCCAGTACTGTATAATTAAAAGCAGAGATGGTGTCACTACACGTGTAATTATTACTGCAAGCACAATGGCTCACAGCAACTTCAGCCTCCACATGACTTGCTTTTAAAAGTACCCTTATCAAAGCAGAAATGACAATGAACCACTTAAGCAACAAAAGCTGAAGATTTTTGCTGCAAACACATTGTAAAGTTGTTGCTGAATTCACAAGTTGCTTTAAGTTGAGTTGCCCGACTTACCTCCATTCACAAAACCATGGCTTCCCCTGGTAGCAGACTCGAAATAACCTTTACTATCTGGAGAAAAACGTCAAGTAGTGTTATTTCAATACCAACTCTGCCAGCTAGCTCTTGAACTAGTCAAAGGCTCTTTTTTTTTTTTACATATATATAGGAGATGTATCGTTAGCATATAAGCTAACAGAGGTTTGCATTCCAGAGACAGTCAACAGAGAGCTTTGAAGTTGCTCTGTGAAGCCTTAACATTGTCACGGACCAGCGAGAGGTTGTCCTAAACTATTTAATTCAAGAGTTATACCTCACAGCCACATGTAAACAGCGCCAAAGTAAAATGTTAAAGCAGAGACGTGTTTTACCTGATCATAAACTGTATTGAAATGTGAGCTAGCCCCTGCAAATGAGTATCATTCTGAACTGCAAAAGGGAGCCACCGTTAGCAGCCTTACCTATGTGTTTAATGCCTCATGCAAAGCCGAAAAAAAAAGTCCAAACAAGCCAGTAAAATGTGTCTTGGCTGGCTCGGTTCGTGAGTTTGGAAAGAAAAAAAGAAGGGCTGGTTTTGCCCCAGGCTGGACCGCAGCTCAGCACCGCGGAAGTGGCTCGTCCTGCTCCTCTCTGAGCTACAACAGCGACTGACTAAACTCCAGCCTCTGCCTCTCACTGGGAAGGGGTTTCAAGTATCGCGAGACGTGACGAGAGTTGGGGGAGAGCCGTGAGCCAATCAGAAGCGCGCATTGAGGACGGGCGTTTGTTTACGACTGGCTGCGAGAGGAGGCAGTGGAAATGAAGGTGATTTTAATATGAAATCTGTGGTTTTGCACGTATTTTGAAAAAATTACCGACATGATTATTTACTGACAAGAAATAATTTATTTAAACAAAATATTTAGATAAAAAAAAATGCAAGGAATTCATTTGTCTTTAGCCTCTAATTAGCTAGTCTTTATTTGTTTCGAGCAACTGAAGACAAATATACAGTACATACAGAATCATAATTACACTGAAAACTGTTTCTTTTAAGGCTCGAAAAGGAGTGGGAGGAAGAAAACTTATTTAATCCCACCCCTATATTACATAGAACAAATCAAAACAACTTATTTTTAGCTTCCTGCTCGTACAAGAATAATAACAAAACATATTTACATTTCCAAAAATATAAATAACAAAAAATAGTAAGGCATTTCAGGCAAGTTAATAATTAGCTACCATTGTTTGTTGCAACTAAAGATTTTATGATTAAAACATACTGTAGTCATGTGAACATTTTCAGTATGTCCAAGCCTCAAATTATATGCACGCCTCAAAGTGTAAATATGTCCAGATGTAGCCTAGTACTGTTTCAACCAATAATAAACCAAAGCAGACTGACTGTAGATAACAATCACATAGTGGCCTGCATACATTTTAGGGTCTGGTTACACACACATATATATATATATATATATATATATATATATATATATATATATACACACATATTTTATAAAAGCTTATAAACACTTTTGTATCAGGCCTACTGATATTGAAAGATTAATTTGAAGCTACAAAAGTAAAACAATCACCTCATGCTGAAAACATCATTGTAGAAAGGCTCTTAAGTAGGGCTGTAACAATATGTTTTTTGCAATGATACAACACCCATTGATTGCATTGTTTTGAATTGTTTTGATACGATTCAAGAATAATATTGGCTGATTTAGAATGATACGAATTATTACAGTTCAACACCTTTATATTGATACAATCGATACAGCAACAGCCAAAAATCCTTAATATATACTCTCAAATCTAGCATTGCAGCCAGAATTTATTATGTCAAGCACACAGAGAAGAGTTTAATATAACTTTATCCCATCAAAAACACAAAAATTACATAAACAAGTGATCTGGTTTTATTTCACAGTCAAATTTCTAATTGATATTTCCAATATTATCATTTTCTTCCATGTATATACATTTTGTATCAATATGCACTTCCTAGAAAACTATCCAATACAAGGTGATGCATATTGATATAGTTGTATTGTAGGAATAATAAATCAATACATTGATATAATAAATTTATCTTTACACACCTACAACCAATTTGAACAACATCAGCAGTGTTCTGGAAGCACATAAGTTGCATTCACATTCAAGAATTTGATCATGTCAAAATCTGAAAATGGAGAGTAGGGACCAGTGTAAATGTATGGTAAGGGACCAAAAGTTGAACCAGATCATTTTTTGTTAGGGTTTGTGTCCACCAACCCACTATAGTAATCTTGTAGCCTATTACTGTGTCTACTGACAACAATCACACCTGTGTGATTGAATAATATTACCACTCTCTGAGACTATAGTAAAAAATGTATTTCACTTTATTTGTGCTGACAGAGAAGACATTTAAATGTGCCAGCTTTTGTTTTATGTCCATAGGCCCAGTAATTGCATAGATATTAACCATAAACCAGGCCAGAATATCAGAATAGTGAAATGTGAGGAGTAGATTCTAACACTTACCTGCCCTCCATCTCCTCTTAAACTATAGATACAGTCGGCATCGCGTCATAGTAGGGGGCGTGGTCTGCGTGGGGGAAAACAAACCGTTTCACTCACTCAGAAACACTACTTTTTCATTCTTTTCAGACTTTTTTTTAGGGGATTATTTGCAAATTAAACAATTTTAAAACACTGACTGACTGGGCCGATGTGACATCTCTAAACACATTCTTCTGTCTGAGTCTGAGGCTGTGCCATAAAAGAAAAGTGTGTCTTATGGCCTGACTTCTATCTATATGATAAATCAAACTTATACTTTTATACTAGAGACAGTTAGATTATAGTATGTTACGTTGATCAGATTAGCATGTTTTAGGCGGCTAACGTCAGCCAGTGAAATATGGGCCAATGGATCTCTCTATCTCTATGTCCTCCTGCATGTCTCCGTTTCTTTATTAGGTAAAATATAAAAATTAAATCCATCATCTGTTTATGTTTTTGTTGAAAAGAAGGCAACAGAGCAATATGTATATAAGCCCTTTAGATGCCGAGACATCGCATGAACTGGTGAACACTGATTTTTATAAATTGTACTTAAGTCTGAGGCAATTGCTAAGCTATTTTCATCTTCACAGCTTGTCCTTTTAATACAGAAACTCAGTAATAAAAACGTCTTAACAACTCATAATTACACAGAATTTTACATTATAGATACTGTTAATTGAATAAACCAAGAAAAAGGCTAAGTACTAATCTGTTTCCATCTGTTTGGTGTTGTTTTATCCACAGACTGCTGTGTTAACAAGTTGTGACTGCAACTGACAGGTTAATGAAACACCTACATATTAAACCCCATCTGATGCAGAGCTCAAGCGACTCTCCAGGCCTTTGGGGAGAAGTGGAGATGGCGCTCAGATTGGTAATCTAGCACCAGCCGAGGATCGTGCAAATGACTATAATAAACATGTTTCTATCCAGTGGCGTTTCTGGAGAATCAGAAAATGCCTTGACATCAATGTGCCACCTCTTAGTGATGTTACATATTGAATTGAAGTTTACCACACTTCAGTCTTGAAGCAGTCAGATAAGAATGATTGTGGAGAGTGCCTCTAGACATCTGAAGGCTGTCTGAAGGGGTTAAAAGAAGTAAAGCTCAGATTTTTCTGCTTAGTAATTGCGTCTACACTTGTATTCTTTACAACCTTTGCAAAACTTACAATGAAAAGTGGTTAGATGAAGGTCTTGCAGATAATGTGGATGACATGATAGAGCGAGGGATTGCCCATCAAGCGATCTATGGGGGACAAAAGCATATGACTTTTTTCCAAATAAAAAAATGTTTGAAATTGCACTGCACTGTAAAAAAAAATCTGTAAATTTTACGGTAAAAAATTGGCAGCTGTGGTTGCCAGAATTCTACCGTAAAAATTACAAGAGGTCTTTATTTCATTTTACAGTATAATTTTATCACAGATGTTTTTACAGTTTTTGACTTGAGTTTTTATTATTATTTACTGTAAAATTTCAATTTATTATCTTCCAAAAAAATAGATTAATGTATATTTTAGTTTGTGACTTACATTTTAATCAACATTTACTGTAAAATTTAAAGTTATTATCTTTTAAAAAGGTGTTAAACTGTAATAAACACAGGACTCAATTATTTTAACAGTGCTATACTGTATACATTACAAAATATAAAACTAAAAAATACAATTTTGCCTTATTTTTAATATTACAGTTAATTACCGTAACCAAAACAGTATTTACAATATATCAATTACAGTCTTTTACTGTTGAGATTTTATAGATTTTTACTATGAAATCTACAGATATTTTTTACAGTGTGATTTGTTGTAAAATCGGTTTGTCACCTTGTTAGAAAATTGATTATTTCCCCCGCTTTCGGACAGGAAGGTCAGGGGTTTGATTCCTTGTGGAGCCTATAAACTTCTAATCACACTATGTGCCAGTCCCAAGCCCAGATAAACAGAGAGGGTGTCAGGAAGAGTATCTGATGTACCAACCTTTGCAAAAGTACCCATGGCAACTTCTGAAAGAAAAAGGAGCAGCCAGAAAAGATAATAACCTTTTAATACCTTGAGAAACTTCACATGGACACTAAATACTGGCGTAGTTAAAAAAAAAAAAAAAGACTCACCAACACCTTAAAACCCTGGGCTGGAAAAAATAGCATTGGACTGGTTTTCAAAATTTGGGCTGCTTTTCACAACAGTTGATGGGTTTTTAGAAAATATTCTGGAGAAAATACTAACAAAAAAGTAGTAATTTTATGGCAAAGTAGACATACACATTTCAATAAACTGCTGTGTCCTTTCCACTCATATTAGTTCATTTGTTTTAAAATGAGTGATTCATATTTGGTTGCTCCCATTTCATGCTGGTATTTTTTATTTCTTTATTGTCCTATTGTAATTAACTGTATGTTTCCTTTTTAATATTTTTCTGTACTTAACATTTTTCTACTGATACACTGTACTAACCCTCTTCAAAAACTTTTTTAGTGCTGCTTTTAAGTTTTGTGTTTTTTCTGGCGTATAACAGTGTTAACATTTAGAGTGGTTGTGATTTGGACAGTTTTTCATTGTGTTGGGCGGGTTTTAAGTTCTGTTTGTGCTGGAAACTGTCAGTGAGAGCTGGCAACCCTGTGTGTAGAGAGTATGTTGTCCTCCTCCGTCATTATGTGGTAAGGAAACTGCTCTGCTGCTAACTTCTGCTAAAAAAAAAAAAGCAATATTAAAGGTACTGTAGGTAGCATTTGTGCTCTACTGGTTTAAAAATGGTACTGCAGTCTAAATCTAAACAGTGGTCAGTGGGTTGCCAGTCTTTCCGCTTTTCTGAGTGGACAAAATGTTAACAAAAACAACTTGGACATTATGTGTTTTTTCTTTTTTTCTTTTTATTGTGAATAAATCAGCTCTACCCTTGTTATCAGTAAAACTAATATTTGATTTAAACAATTTTACATCATATCTTGGGACACGTGGGTAATTTTTATGAAATATAAAAAATATATACTGCTCATAGCACCTTTAACTTCTATTAACAGGAGCACATCAAACTTGTGCAGGAGCAGAGCAACCTCCATCATGAAATCGGGTAATAAACTGCGGGAAGTTTCATTGAAAATAATGCATAGAATATATCCGTGTAGAGGTTTTTTAAATAAATTCAATAAGGATATTGACCCACTTTGTACTTTTTGCAATTCCACCAAACAATTTGCCATCTGTTTTTTGATTGTGTATATTCGCGCTACCTTTGGTGCGAAATAGAACAAAATTTTAATTGTGCTCTATCAAATAAAATTGAAATTGAAAAAAAAGATGTTATGTTTGGATACAGCAAAACTATTCATCAAAATATTAAATATATCCTTAATCAGTTTATTATCCATGCAAAATATTATATTCATAAATGTAAATGGGCAAGGAAAACGCCACGCATACAAGAATTCATGATTGAGATGGACAGATACATATCACTCATAAACAAAATGGAAAATAAAAAAGCAATAACATTCTCCATGAGATATATGGACCTTTTTAAAGGGGACCTGTTGTTCTTTTTTAATATTGCTTTTTGATGGGACAAGATGTTCAATCCAACAGAAAAAAAAACAAAAAAAAAACTCTCTAAGCATTTAAGTATATGATTTGTATGGTTTACCCCTTTGTCGTTTTTGTTTTGTTTGTCATTATTGCTTTATTGTCATAGCTGTTTTATTGTGATTTATTTTGGTTATTTATGTGTAAATGTATAAGTTAATAATAAAATAAATAAAAAATAAAAAAAACCTCCATTGTGAAAGACCCATCCCTCCCAGCACATGAACTGTTCACACCCCTTTCCTCAGCCACAGCTTCAGAGCACAGAGGATGAGGTGCAGCTTCTTCCCAGAGGCTGTGAGGCTCAAGAACTCTTCCCTATTTGCCCCCAATATACACTGGACCTCAGTAACACACACCGTTACTCATTTCTTACCTGAGAAACAACAATAAACATCTTATAATCCTTCTAAGTGCTCTGAAAACACTGGTATATTTTTGCAAGCCACCTCTCAGATAAACTAACACACCAGCACACTCTTCTATTTAATATGCTAATGTGAAGTATTACGGACAGAGATCTGAGGCAAGCTGATGTCATCGCAGGCAAGCCCCAGTCCATGCACGAGACATTCATGATGCAAGACTGCAAGAGCCATCCTCCTCTACAGAAGCAGCGGCCCTTATGCAATCACAGCCTTTTATCTGTTTGTTTTGGGAATTACTGTCTCTGATGAATGTTAATGAAGGTTATTTGAGACAATAAAACTGCTTGAAAATACTAAATAGTACAATAGAAAATGCATTAAAAAGGCAAGAATAGCTAATGGCATGTTGTCTTGTTGCACTGGCTCTAAGGAGAGGTTCTTTTATGTTGTTTTCTAAATTCATATGAGCCCAAATGTGGGGATTTCAAACATTTAACAGGCCAAGTGGGATAAAACAGCATTTTTAACATAGAAGTTGAGGTTAGATTTGGTTTCTAAGCAGTATTTATCATTCTGTGGGATGAATGTAGTGCTTAGAAGTTTGCATTAGAACCTAGTTTGTTAATATTACCCCTAAATAAAGTAACTGCTTTACAGATGCCACTTGTTTCATAACTAACCAGGACCTGTTTGAGTATAAGTGTACTATACTAAGAATATCTACAAATAATTTCATGTGTATTTTGTATTTTGATATTGTTAAATGGAAGCAGTTTCTATGCCAAAAAATATGTTTTCTCAAATATCATCCACCACATTTATGTTTTTTGTAATCCAAACTGTCTATTGTAAAAAGCATTACTTTGTCCTGTTCAATATCAAAATTGAACTGTTGTATTTTGCTATTGTTCATTACTCCTGGCTCCTGGAACAAGTCGGAAATGGACAGGATGCGAGAACAAGGCTTTGTTGGAATGTTACTGCTCCAGTAACCCTGGTCAGAGGGGTTAGAGGCAGAGAATGTGGGAAATAAAGTTCACACGAGACACTGGTCTCTGAGCTGGTCTCTGGGAGGAGGAAGTCATTTTCAGTCCATTCTGACTTCCACCTGTTCCTCACCTGTCTGACTCTCCTCTCTTCACTGCGTATCTCACTCCATGTCCGAATGTGTGGATATGATTGGCACATTAGCGTCGTATGTGAAGATTCACTATAAACTCTTTCCCTTATGCGGCAGTAACTACACCCCCTCCAAAAAAAAAAAAAAAAAAAAAAAAAATCAGCACTTTAGCGTGCCCCAAAACGCATGTTGCTCCCAATACGAGGCCATTCTCTCCTCTCAGTGTCTGTGACAGAGACGTGCTGAGGGGAGCGTAGAGCCGCTCACAGCCACTCCGCTCTGAAGAGAAAACTTCTGTCTGTTGCAGTTCTGTCTCTCCACATACAGTCTGCAGCAAGTCCTCTCGATTTGTCAGATAAGGGCAGACACCCTGAACCCCATGCTGTTCACGTTAAAGCTTTAAACGGCCTGCTGCGTATAGCGTTTTCACAATTTGTGTGTATTGTTTTTTAAAGTGGGTGGGTGGTAACATATGAGTACTCTAATGCATTTTCAACCTGTAATGCAGTAACGTAACGTGTTAGTTTTAGGACCAGTAAAGAGATAACGTAACAAGTTACTTTTAAAAGTAACGCTACACAACACTGCTAATTAGCATGGCTATTAGCAACATGAAGCTAAATGAACTGATTGGTTTGTAGTGGCTGAGCTTAAGGCGCTGGAATAATCAGAATGAGTTGGTGATGGTGTTTGTGCTTTAGAAACACACAGAACTTCCTGGAGAAAGCAGGATTTCATGTGTTTACGTAGTGCCTTGATGCCAAGCATTTTTAAGCTCTTGAGAAGGGCGGCACCTCAACATAAAGGAACATAAAGCATTATTCAAACACGGTGAAAAACTACTCCATGTATGTCTTTGAGGTGGAAACAACATTATAATATGGTTAAAACCTCAGAAAAGCTGATTTAGCAGAATAGTTCTACTTTGACAACTTGGTGAAAAGAATGGGATGTATCCTGTTGTATTTTGTCTTAGAGCCTGAGTACATCTCACTGTCAGCGCAACTTAGCAGCACTTAAAGTGGTGTCATGAATAATTTCTGAAGGAAGGCCACTCTTCCATTATAGTGTTATTTTCCATAAGAGACATTATTACTGTAACTGAGTGCAGCAGACATCAGTGAGACCACTTTACAACCAGGCATCCTTTACAATATATAAGCTCAGGTGCTGATGTGTCAGGTTTCTGCATCCCAAGTTACTCACCCCAGGACTGCTTTCCCTCTATCATCACAGTGCCTGTCAGATTTTATTTTAAACAAGAGGTACCCCAAATAAGCACCACTTAGGTAACCCCGTGCTGTGGTGCAGTTACAAAGATGAAGCTACACTGCAGTCTTTTGTTTGAAGGAACAAAACAGAAGCTGGCCTTTTATTTTTTATTGAGATTTATTGACTTTACCCAAAACAAAGATAGCATTTATCATCAACTGCTGTAACCATGGGGTGGGGTTGGGTGAGTGGCAAAGCGGTTAGTGCTCTCGCCTCCCAGCAAGGAGGTCGTGGGTTCAACCTTGGGCTAGCCGACTCACAAACTCTTTGGGTGGAGTCTGCATGTCCTCCCCTTGTTACTGTGGGTTCTCTCTGGGTAGCTGGTTGTCTGTCCATGTATGTCTCTAGGTGCTTTTCCACTAGGGGCACTACTGTACGGGACATGACAGTACGGAACGGCTTGGAACAGGTAGCCCCAAAACCTGCTGGTGTTTCCATTGCTCCGGGTCCAGGAGACCGCCATTACATAAACACTGACATCACAAAAAAGCACCAAAAGTTGTGTTAAATGAGATAAAACGTGTTTGAGGCTGGTTTTTAAAGCAAAAGCAGTAGCAATATTTAATAAAAAGACGAGCATAAATCCTGGTGTGTGTCTGTGTGAGGCTGGTGTGTGTCTGTGTGAGGATGCTGTGTGTCTGTGTGAGGCTGGTGTGTGTCTGTGTGAGGCTGGTGTGTGTCTGTGTGAGGATGCTGTGTGTCTGTGTGAGGCTGGTGTGTGTCTGTGTGAGGCTGGTGTGTGTCTGTGTGAGGCTGGTGTGTCTGTGTGAGAATGGTGTGTGTCTGTGTGAGGCTGGTGTGTGTCTGTGTGAGGCTGGTGTGTCTGTGTGAGGCTGGTGTGTGTCTGTGTGAGGCTGGTGTGTCTGCGTAAGGCTGGTGTGTCTGTGTGAGGCTGGTGTGTGTCTGTGTGAGGCTGGTGTGTCTGCGTAAGGCTGGTGTGTCTGTGTGAGGCTGGTGTGTCTGCGTGAGGCTGGTGTGTCTGCGTAAGGCTGGTGTGTCTGTGTGAGGCTGGTGTGTGTCTGTGTGAGGCTGGTGTGTGTCTGTGTGAGGCTGGTGTGTCTGCGTAAGGCTGGTGTGTCTGTGTGAGGCTGGTGTGTGTCTGTGTGAGGCTGGTGTGTCTGCGTGAGGCTGGTGTGTGTCTGTGTGAGGCTGGTGCGTCTGCGTAAGGCTGGTGTGTCTGTGTGAGGCTGGTGTGTGTTTGTGTGAGGCTGGTGTGTCTGTGTGAGGATGGTGTGTGTCTGTGTGAGGCTGGTGTGTG
Organism: Bostrychus sinensis; assembly: GCA_020698575.1. Classification (NCBI taxonomy): domain Eukaryota; kingdom Metazoa; phylum Chordata; class Actinopteri; order Gobiiformes; family Eleotridae; genus Bostrychus; species Bostrychus sinensis. The sequence continues at coordinate 10,014,664 of CM036242.1, read as the reverse complement.
TCTGTGTGAGGATGGTGTGTGTCCATCTGTATTAGCTTCACTAAACAGGAGAGTACTTCAGGTTTACCGCCAGCTTTAGGTGCATTAAATTAATTTCTCGGCACCACTTTAACACATTTAAACCACTGAACATATAACCACATAAGTTTGTCTTGTATTTAATGCAATCTAAACTGTAAATGGAATGTTTAGATTCTCGAAGCGAGAGCCATACAGCTGTTGCTAATATACGCTAGCTTTATTAAGTCGGCACAAAATTAGCTTGTCCTGTTTTGGAATACGGCTGTTTATCTCAAGAACAAGTGTGCGCTTTCCCTTTTAGTTCCGTCCTTGCTTTGTTGTTTTTGCTTGAGTGAGGATTCTCCAATCTGCTCGCAGCAGTGCCCACGTCTAACCGCCCCAGACGCTTAACCGAGCTGGACCCCACCAGGAAGGGGTGCCAAAAGTAGAAGGCAAGGCAAGGCAAGTTGATTTGTATAGCACAATTCACACACAGAGTAATTCAAAGTGCTTTACAGAAGAAAAAAAAGGCAAGTTTAAAAGTACCAAGACAAGAATTAGAATTAAAACAATAAAATCAAATTTATAATTATAATTAAGAATCAATTTAAAATTAAATTAAAAGAGAAGAGTGCAGATAAAACACTTTCAGTTGACATATGCACAGCTAAAAAGAAAAATTTTAAGTCTGGACTTGAACATGGTCAGAGTAGAGGCCTGGCTAACATCGTCAGGGAGACTGCTCCAGAGTTTAGCTGCATAAAACTGAAACGCTGCTTCACCGAGTTTAACACCTTGGAACGCTTTGGTAAATGGAAATACCACCAAATCCGCCCCGTTCTGACCTAGTGGAAAAGCAACTCTCTGTGTCAGCCCTGCGACTAGCTGGGTATACCCCCCGCCAAAGGCCCATAGTTACTGGGATAGGATCCAGTACCCTAACAGCAATAAGCAGAAGAATGCTATATTCACTTGTGTATATAAACTAGTTTGTGTCCTTTGTTTGTAATTGAATAGAGCTAAACATGAGCAGAACTGAAGTCATATTCAGAATAAGGCAAAATACAAATAAGACACCTGGAGTATGCTGATCTTAATGGCATTATTTCAGCATGTACACCTTATTTGGAGTATTATATTAACCTAAATATAGATCTTAATGGAAGTATGAGCTGCCATGTAAATGCATTGATTGATTATATGGCATGTTAGCCTCACATACCAAACCATACTGTGCCAACCCGACCACTACTGTACCACGTAAACCTGTCTACAGAGCAGTATACTGGGAGCAAGATACTGCTGGTGTTGGCATGGTGTGTTATTTTGGCTGTTTTATCTCAAAGACTCATCAAGTGATTTTAAAGAAGTGAAATGTTTTGACTGTTTTGAGAGAATTACAAGTTAGCTGTTTAGCATTTTATACAAACACAAGTGAAAAAAGTGTTGGGTTGCCTCAGCGTGAGCTCCAAAACACAGAATATTTCAGAGCCTACTCACACTGCAGTTAAAACGTAAGGCGAGCGTCTTCATCATGCCGAGGACAGAAACTTCACTGAAGATACAGGCTGTCTTAAGACTTAAGGCTTTTATAGGCTGATTATATGTGTCACCGCTGGAAAGATCTATGGTTGTTTTGTTGTTTGTTGTTTGAAAAATGTCTTCGTATTACCCTCAAAGTTGTATTTCTTTTAAAGAACTTCTGAAGAAAGAAGTTATACTTTTAATAAGCTCCCTGTCAGAGAGGGATTAGTGGGATTAATGCACTGACAGAGGAGAAAAGTTTCTTCTTCAAAATGTTGCATGGGTGTAACTTCAGTGGAGGTAACAAGTTAGAAAAGTTGACACAATTATCATGAATAGTAAATGAATAGATCTGTGAACTTACTACTGAAGTTTATAAAGCTTGAATTGATAAATACTGAATGAAGTAAGAGCTATTTGTCCTTAAATTACCGTTAGCATTAGCACAAAGTGAGTTCTTTTTGTAATTAGTATGTAATTTCCTCAACAGGAACTCATGGCAGACCCAATATCTGATGTTGAGGTCTGTGTTGGAGCCTCACTAACAGCATCGGAGAGGACTCCACACGTATCCAAGTTAGACGAAGAACCACCAACGTCTGATATAGGTCTTCAAAACATCCACATATAGGGTGAACATTGATTGCATTCATGAAGAGAGATGTATCATGGCTCAGAGACATGTCATGAATATGTCATGTTTTTAGCTAAATTGTTGGAGTACATTTGTTGAAAGTTTAGGGGGCACAGAGATGACCAAAAACAAGCGTCACCAGCAAAGTGACAAAGACAATGACGAAGTGCACTGGAAGATTCTCCAAGAGAGTGACAGGAGAGCCTCCAGGAGAATGAGAAAACCCGGAGAGTGACCAGGAGAGTGACAAAATCTATCAAGAGAGTCAGGAGGAGAGGGATCAGGTACGCAAAGTGACGAAATTAATCAGGGGAGTCGTCAGAAAGTCATCAAGACAGTGATGAGGTCCATAAGAAGAGTGACCAGAAGAGACACTGAAAAGTGACCAAAATCCATTAGGAATGTTACAGGGAGAGTGATGAAGTCCATCAGGAGAATCACCAAGAGATTGACCAGATGAGTCACTAGAAGAGTGATGAAGTCCATAGGAGGAGTGACCAGGAGAGTCACCTGGAGGCTGAACAAAAGAGAGTCAAAATCCATCAGCAAATTCACCAGGAGAGTGATATAATTCAGTAGCTAGACCAAGGCTATATCCACACACAGACAAAAATGTTATTGTTTCAAAAACGTTTTCCATAAACATGGCACCGTCTCTACAAGGGTCCACACGAAACCACTGAAAATGCTGTAATACATATGCCAGGCCTGTTGGTGGCGCTATAACGCTGCCACAGAAAGACACCAAAAATTAAATAAATGCGTGAGCTAGAAATGGGACCTTATTCTGCAGTGAGAGGCGCAGAGTATTTCGCTGTAAAAGCCATAAACAGCTCAGTACCGTCTGCAGCTCGAACACAGCACTGCAAGACACCATTGTTGTTGTTGTTGGAGTTCAGTGCATGCGGGTTAAGGTAGAGGTGGGGCTACAGCGTCATCGTTTCAGAAAACATGCATATGAGCTTTCCACCCTGGGACTCGGTTTCAAAAATGATCGTAAACGGCCTCCAAAAACGCTGCATCTGTGTGGAAATGCCTATACGATAAAAAACCATTGCGGATGCGCCTGAACCCGTCTCCGTGTGGCGCAAGAGATTCACTAAAAGAGCCAACAGGAAATTGACAAAAACATCATATGAGCCACAAAGGGAGTCATAGAAAGATCATCATTCTCTTTCTTGGTCTTTGTTGCTTGTACCAATTTTAAACTGAGTGAAATGGTGCAATAAAGTCCTTTAAATACGGGCCATTCACTCTATACAGTGTGTAGATTTGTATTCAAAGCCCATTCTTATTCTAGCTTTTGAAGAAGTGGAGTCGGGCTGCCATTAAAGCAGAACAGTGTGTATCTGATATGAACCTCCTGCAGGAGAAAGAGAAGTGTGCGTCAGTGACAGCGCTGTGTGGACAGGGAGATAGAGCCAGGATCAAGACGTTCTGTGAAATAAACTTGTGTGGAATGGGTCCATCAGTGTGGCAGCTCCACAGGGTTCTGTTGCAAAAGACGGGGATTGAGTGCATTTTAGACAGGTGCGGGAATTAATCTGTTTTGTGAAGTTGTGCTAGTTGCATCCATGAAATATCCTTAACCAAAAATATATGTGTTGGATCACCTCGTACATGATGTTTTTTATTGCATTGCCTTTACACACATGCACTGTCACTCGGGCCCTCTCCTGAAATTTTAGGGAGCACCTGGGTAATGGAACACTATGTAATATTTAAAAGGTTGAGTATTTTCCAAAAAACACCCCACAAAAACGCAAACCACTTCAAACTGAAGGTTAGCTCGCTCTCTCCTTAAACTTAAGTTCACCATCCAACCAACGCAGTTCTTTCCATCTAGTAAAACATTGTATTGTGCTCAGAATGACCACTGTTCTACTTTTGTTCCCCCATCCCCATTTTTTTTTTTTTTTTTTTTTTAGCGGTTTCACAAATGCAATCATCACTCAAAGAAGTACTTTTTCTGGATTAGTGGCTGCAATTAAGTCAGTGTTAAAAGTGGTGTAGATTAAGGGGCTGTTAAGACGAAAATGCGTTTTACCGAATCTGCAAAGGTTTGATTGCGGTTTGGCTTTTCGTTTACACAAGGACGGGGTTTCTGTTTTCCAAATCCACAAAGGTTTGAAAACGTTGGAAGAGGTGTTTTTGTCTCACAGTGGGGAGCTGCTCCAGTGGCTTCACTCTTGTGTAAACTGTGAATACACCGTACTCACTGAAAACCATGACATAACAGCCCCAATCTGAACAGTGATTGGATGAGTGCACGCTGTAGCAAGCGCAAAATACAAGGCTTTTATGTCTCATAGATTCATATTTAGTCCAGTAACTGTCAGTAATATCTGTATAAGTACTTACTTTTAGGCGAGACTTTATGAGAATGGTTCCAGAAAACTATGGAGGACCGTGAACGCCACGCGAAATGGAATAAAGCTTTTATTAAAAGAGTTTTTAAAAGTGCCTTTAATAAATGTATTACTAAATGGTTTTATTAAATGAGTTTTTAAAAGAGGATTTAATAAATGGATTACTAAGTGGTTTTAATAAAAGAAGGATTAATAGCGTTATTCATTAATTCATTTAGGAAACCGATTTCTAAATGTATTTACAAAACCTTTTCGGAAAAGCATTTGCAAAACCTATTAGCTTCTCCGATTAGCCTCTCCTTTTAGCTTTTCCGTGGCATTCCTGGTCCTCCTGGCTAAAGTTAAATAAAATAAAAAGAAAAGCAATGTAACTAGCTCTGTGACTGGTCAGAGCTACTCGCGCTCTGCTGAAATAAAGTGCGCTGGGTGACGGCTTTAGTTAATTGACACAACAATATCCCGCATCTGCGCTCAGCGATTAGTTAAATATTTAACACACAAATGCTAAAACCCTTATTTGAAGGATAAAACTGTGTTAGTCCATAGCAGCGTTAGTTTGGTGATTTTATTTTGCGATGTGTAAGACATAAATATGTTTTTTGAAGCTGCCCTTGTCCAGCTGCTCGCTTACTAGCTGTGACTGGAAGTGGATCATTCCGTTTAGCCGAATGTGGAAGTAGTTAGCGCATAACCACTATGGCGGACGAAGACGTGATTGTAAATCATAACTTTATTCTGCTATGGGCACGTAGCTCATTTTAACCACTTTTATAAATAATTATATAGTTGGTTACAATGAAGATAATCTGAAATGAAAATATGTGCTCATATTATCAACATATTTGATAGAACTTTCGAATTTTCTGTCCAATCAGAGCGCGAGTCGCTCTGACCAATCACAGAGCTCGTTACATTGCTTTGCTTTTTATTTTATTAACTTTAGCCAGGAGGACCAGGAACGCCACGGAAAAGCTAAAAGGAGAAGCTAATCGGAGAAGCTAATACGTTTTGCAAAATAAATACATTTAGAAATCGTTCCTAAATGGATTAATGAATAACGCTATTCATCCTTCTTTTATTAAAACCATTTAGTAATCCATTTATTAAATCCTTTTTTAAAAACTAATTTAATAAAACCATTGAGTAATCCATTTATTAAATGCTCTTTTAAACACTCTTTTAATAAAACCATTTAGTAATCCATTTATTAAAGGCTCTTTTAAAAACTCTTTTAATAAAAGCATTATTCTTTTTCGCGTGGCGCTCACGGTCCTCCATAGAAAACCTTTTTGCTCCTTTCCACCACTGTTACAAAGTTGCCTTGACTTAGCCACAAACGACTTCACATTTTCGGTTTAATGCTGCCGTATGGCTTCCAAAACTCTCCTGTACTTCTCGACAATATTTCACCTTGCTGCTTGTAGCCTTTTCCTTTTTTTTCTTTTTTTTTTTTTTTTTTTCTGGCTTTGCGGGTGACAAAAAACCACAAAACGAGAACACTGCCTCTGCATCCTCCATTGTTGTTGTTTATGTTGCGTTTTCAGGATGCCACATCAATCCCAAACCAAGTAAAGTAAAACCAAATAGTGCTGGTGGAAAAGGGCCACTACTTAGAGTTCTGTTAAGCAGCTCATAGATGGGTAACTTTCTTAAGTACACAATCATAAATGAGTCCTTGTGTCTTTTATTTCATAGTCATATTCTTAGCATGCTTAAACTCAACATATTGATTTTTTCGCTATTCTAAAGTACATCGCTCATAGAAAAGATCTTCAAAGGCATAACCTGATATCAGAGGGCACACGGGCTACAGGAGTTTTCATTGGGGATTAAATACCTACAAGCAAGCATATCATTGTACTGTTGTGGTCACTGTCTGCCATTCTGGGGTCAGGATGATGGACAGTCTGTACCTCTCACGCAACTACAACTCCTTAAAATGACTCACTTTTGTTGTTTGTGACTTACTTTTGTAGGCCAGGGTGAGAATGGAGTCTTGTTTTATTGTAATGCATCATTTTTAAGGTTTACGTTCAGAAGAATAGCTACAAAATCCACAATATGTACTGCTTTTGAATGGCTGCTGTCTGAAGTGTCCCTGTTTTAACCAATCAAAACACTGTGGTTCTCAATTGCAGTGATTTGATTTGTAGATCGTCTATCAAGCAGTTGCTATAGCTACAGCATGTCTAACCTATTTAAAACCAACAAAACAATACTCTGCAAGTCTAATGCTCAAGACAGAGTGGACAATTTATATGGCACTTAAGTAAAAGCTAACATGCTGCAGAAATAAACCACAATCGTCAAGCACTTTTACCATTAGGTACATAAAGATGCATGCCTCCACAAGTTCTTAAAGGAAACAATGTAACTTCCTGTATGTTAAATAAACCATTTTAAAATCTGTATTTGATGAGTTATTGCAGAGTAACTCAAAGATGGTCAAGATATGAAATCTCCCCCTGGCGGCACATCCTGGTTGGCTTTATTTCTTACATTTCCGTCATGGCAGAGTAGCCAAAAGAAACAGAAAAACGTGCTTTCTTCAAAATGTAGAAGAAGTAAGAGTTGTAATTTGTTGAGATTTCCAGGAAAGGTCAGTAACGGTCCAAAAAATTCATTATTAATTTTTGGTGTGAATCTGAAACAACATCAAGATTTTTTAAGTGGTTCTGTACCATTGTGAGATAAACTGTAGTAAAAGAACAATTGGTTAGTTTTATTCTATAGTCTACCAATGGTTTTAAAACTGTGGTATGGGCTCCTCTGGTGGCACCCAGGCTTCCTCTGGTCGTACTCAGGAGTCTTTTGCAGTTCAAGTCCTGATTTAGTTTAATTTAGAGCCTGTTTTATTCAAGTTTAGGTTAAGTTTAGACCACAGTGTAGTCCCATTTTAGACACAAATAAATCCTGGTTTAGTTTAGACCTGGGTTATTCATAGATTAGTCCTCCTTGGTTCAACCCAGTTTTTGTCCTGGTATAGTTCTTTGTAGTCTATGTGTAGTCCAGGTTTAGTCCCTGTTTTGATCTTATTTAGTCCTAGTTTAAAACTGGTTTCGACTCCCTGTTTTGTCATTATTTAGAAATGTTTATTTTAGGATAAGTTTTAATAAGAAAAGTTTGAGAACCAATGACCTATACTTTATTATTAAGAGCTTTGTCAATCAGTGTATGGAGTAGTTACCCCTGAACTACAAGATTTTTGGTTCAACTCCAGGTTTGGGCATTGCGATATATGACTAATGCCTTGGCGGAGGTCTGCACTATCCGCTCCAATTTCATTTTACTTAATTTTTTTCTATTTATATGGTCCAATATTATAAGTACCTGTAGTTATTATGACTCTATATTGCTTTTGACAAGTTAAAAGCTGAAGAATGCACTTAACAAACATCTTCTGTAAGCATCTGCATTGCTTAAGTTAAAGAGGGGCTTAAGGAATTTAACATTTGTTGACTTTTGGCCCCAAACTAAATGTAGTTGCATAGTGATAACAGAAGAACCAGTTACATAAATCCAATAAACCAACCCCTGTTTGACCCAAGTGTGTGCTGTATTCTCCAGAAGAGAACTTCTGGGTCTTTTATTGTATGTCTCCTAGGTTCATAAAATATTCATGCACTGTGGCTTCTGTATTTTTAATTCACGGCGAGAGGAGCGCAGCGGAGGCACAAACGGGAAGGAAGCAGCTGTGTTGTTTGCAGAATATAATCATATACATTTTCTCCTGCTCACTTCTGGTGTGGCTGAGTGGGTTCTGTACCTGGTAAATGAGCTGAGAAGATGGATGGAGAACAAATGCTCTGTAGAAAGGATCTTCAAATTTTTTACTTTTTTTCCCCCTCCACAGTAAATTAATGCAAATTCCACTCTGTAAATCATAAGAACCGAATGAGGCTTAAATATCAGGGGCGATTCTAGGGGTGGCCTTATGAAACTTAAACATTATATTGTAAATTTGCTTCAAGGGTTATTGTAGTATTATATAAATGGGGAAGATATGTTTATCATGTTTCCAAAGATGATGTCAGGGTTATTTTTAAAGTCCCTGTCAGTTTACATCAAAATGTCTCATGTAAGCCCCGGCAAAAAGGCTGGCCCCAGTGTGGCCCCCCGAGTTAAAAAAGGTCTGGAATCACCCCTGTTAAGCATTTTGTCACACCATAAAATGTTAAAAAAAAAGGTAGTACAGGTTTAATCATAGTCCTAACAATCTGGGCAGACTTATAGCATATACATTAAAGGGGATATATTACTTTTTATCACATTTTTCAAAACAATCTTGCTCACCTCTCAAACAGCACTGCATGTTTTACAGCCTTTAAACACATTATCTGACTCAATGAAAATGTTTTTTTAAAAAGTGCTACTGATGCCATAAATAAACAGATAAGGAAAGCAGCCCAAACTATTTGTTTGATGCCATTTTACTATGAAAAAAAAAATTGCTAAACAACAGAGCTGTACATCTTTTTTTTTTGATAAATGTATGAGAGCAGACTGGATGTGGCGTGGGCCGGGGTTTATGCAACCGAGCATTTTGAGGCCTCAGAGCGGCTGTGCCAGAGAAAAGAGGATTACTTAAAAATGCATGAAAATTAAGCAAAACACAACTCCAAGTAAGTTTTTGATGATGGAACAACAGAAGTCAATTTTGCATAATTTATCCCCTTTAAAGGTGGAGTGTGTGGTTGCATAGGAAAGATACCTCTGGGGAGATCAACTGTGGCAGAGTGGTTAGCACTCTTACCTCACAGCAAGGAGATTGCAGGTTCAATCTGAGCAGGCTACACTTATCTGTTCCAGTGTCTGCAGGTGTAGGTACAAAATCTGCTTGGGTAGCGCTGCTGAATGATGATGGTACGCATTATGATTGGTCAAGACTTCGAGCGAACAGCGTGATTGGCTGTTTGTCTTCGCTAACACACAAGTGTCAACCTGAGCAAAACTGACCATCAAAGCCAAGCAGATTCAGCAGATCTGATCAGACGGACCGCATTATGAATGCTTAATAGAACAATACATATTCTTATCTATTTATTGTTTGTATAAATATTTGTTAAAATAGAATATTTATATTTTTGCTGGGTAGATCATCAGTTAAGATTTTAACTGCTGTTACAGATGGAATAACAGCTTATGTGCAATAACGGTTGAAATAAAACAAATAAGTACATTACTGTGCTTTTCTTGTATTTATAGATATTTTTGTGAGATACCTTGCTCTCTTTATTATATTAAAATGACAAGTACGAACGGAGTGTATACAAATGTGTACAGCTGTCAGTCTGTTAAATAATAAATAATGAGCAAAACACATGGAAAAAACACAAAAAAAATTGTAATAACCATAGACACTTATTGACACAGTGTTTTATTTATTTCATTTATATAAATTAAAGTGTATGATTATTAGTGGCAATACTCAGCAATATCTTGCATTTATTTAATTTTCTTATTCCTTCATTGAATTTGGCATTGTGCTGCTTAAAATGACTGCGTACTTTTCAAAAGGCATTTCTGAATAATAAGAAAGCAAAGCACTTAAAAAAATGTACTTTTAAACAGAAAACACCATTAATATAGCTCGTTGATGTCATCAACATGCGACGTTACTAACCCGAAAAGATTTTGCAACCCAAGCAGATTTTGTACCTACACAGGTCCTCTGGAACTGTTTGGATCTTATAGACTAAACTCATGCACTGCTATTTTATAGTTTCCTGCTCTAGTATTGAACAAATATCCACATCTTTCCTTTTCCCTTCTGGGTTGCCACAGCAAAACATCTGCCTCCGAGTGTGCTGTGATTTGTATATTCATTTGATAGGTTCTTGCGCTAGATGCCCTGCCTGACGCAACCCACTCTACTCCATGGTTTTGGGACCAGCGTAAGAAGACCTTGCCTTGTGACCTCCTGTGGCTGGTTTGAACCTAAGCCTATATGTTAAGTAATACCTCCATTCAGTCATCTTCTTTCACTTTTGTTGCAAGGAGACTGAGTCTATCTCAGCAACTACAGGTCTGAGGCAGTGACCTGGTAGTCACAGGACCGCTGCCTGAAAGAAGAGGATGCAGAGGATAGAGGTCGATGGAGGCAGGTGTGTGTGTGCTGCAACATTTTACACAGAGGACCTCTAATAAAAATGATCTTAAATGCTTAACCTAGCGCTGTAACATTTTCACTGTGTTATTTATTGCTTTAATATTTCTTTGGCAATTACCATAAAGCTGCTAATTTGAAGCGGTCAGGGAAACACCGAGGCTGAACAAACATTCTCAGAGCTAATCCATCACTGAGCTGAAGCATGCAATGATGCTTTTATAGAATGCATAATGTAACGAAGTGTAACGGATCATTCACTGAAGGAATAAACTTAGGAGCTTAGGCCCCGGCAGGTAGAGACGTCAGCGATAAGGTTAAGGGAGAGTATGATGGGGTAGTTAAGACAAATTTCTCCCACAGATGCCTAGACAGTGGTGGTGATAAGGGGAGATGGAAAGGCTGTGGGGGCTGATGGTTCTGCTGCTGCGGTGCTACACAGTCTTCCTGGTTGAATTTTTAATTTGTATTGTATTTTTGAGGTTTTTATTTATATTTTTTATTCCAAGTGATATGTACAAAACAAGTCAGGGAAGTACATCTGACATAAAAATGATAATTTCCAGTACAAAAATGGTGAAGTGACTAAATATTCTTGTAGAGTAAATAAAAAATTTAAAAAGAAAAACATATCTGGCATGGGCAAGGCATCATTTTCAAAACAACAAGGATTTTGTAATTTTTTGGTAGATCATGGCAGTTTTCTTGTTCATGTAAGAGCATTTACTCATACAGCTTTTACACTGTACCCCCTAAGTATTTGGCTTTATTTAGTTCTTGCCAAATTTGTACACAACCCGAAGTGCAGACAACACAGAAGCAGTACATTTAGTGAGTCAATCTGCGACAGTCGTGGCAGTGGTTTTCCAGCAGAGCTCAAACTGGTAATTGGTCTCATTTTGGAACCAACTCCTGCCTGTCACAGACCTACCCAAGGCACAGAGCACTTGTAACACTTTGGAAGTGAGAAATAATCTACACAGCATCTCCAGACACCGCTGTCAATGCTGAAGTCAAATACAAGTTGTGAGTTGTTATCAGTAAAGTAAAAGCGGCCCTGTGGTTTGTGCCCAGCAGATGTTGACAGTCCTAAGCCCAGGTAAATAGAGAGCGCAGCATCAAAAGGGCATCAAGCGTAAACATATGCTAAAGTACTTGAAAGTATGTGAAAGAAAGAGAGCAGCTGAAAGGGACTGATTTAAAAGCACAAAGTGTAGAGTAATGCCCCATCGACCAGGCTACACCACTGAAAACTTTGCATGAATGGCTGTCGCTAACAGAGAATGTGGCTAATTCAGTGCTATGTCTACATACAAAGAGAAATAGCACAAAAAGGAAAGCTTACATAAAGGGAAAGCAATGAGGAAAATAGATATGGTCAAAGTATAGAGCCAATGTTTAAATGGACCATGATAATGGTCAAAGTGTGGGGTAAGCTTTAAACTACATTTTGCTGTGATGGTTTTGCAGTTGCAAACTTGTATGATTTTACTTTGATAATAAAACAATGGCTGGAACCATAGCTTAAGAAAATTTTATGGTGTGTACCTTTAAAGGGCCCATGTATGCTTTTTTCAAATTTTTAAACTAAATTTGGACATACAGTATTTGCACCAACCTTTCATGTTTTATACATTTTGAAATAATATATCTGTATTGAAAACATCTTCTTCTGTTACTTTCACTTTGCAGAAAAAGCTTGGATTAGATGCCTGTCGCTTTAAGGCCCACTCTCTCCCCGCCCTCTGTGGTGAAGGACCACAGGGCTCTTTAGCCTGGGACCAACCCAACGACCCACACCTTCAGCAGAGGCAGGACGACTGCTTTGTCACCTTAGGTCTCCCTTTGTCTCCACTAAAAATAGCTGCAGACCCACAACCAAGCAGTGTGTGTGTTCTGAGCATGTGCAAGATGTAATAACTATTTACACAACTATTTAACAGCAAGCAACGCTAGTCACTAAACTCTGATTATATGGAACTCCTGTAAACAAACCTCGGTAACACTCATCTTTAACTCAAGTATTTATCAGTGAATAATAATCATACCCGCTGAATTCAATTCAGTTCAGGTTTATTTGTAAAGCCCAGTATCACAACAAAAGTCACCTCAAAGGGCTTCACAACAGTTGATCAAACATAAACACACAATCAGACTTAACACACAATCAGACAACACAAACAATAACTACACTAAACAGACCCAGGACACTCCTGTCCTTAGACCCTCCTTCTCAGTAAGGAAAAACTCCTAATAAAAACCCAGCTACAGAAAAAAAGAAGAAATCTTATGGAGCCCAAACTGAAGGAGAGATCCTCTTCCAGGATGGACAGGCAGTGTGTCTAGGACTGTTAGTCCCTTAGTTCATCTATAGGATCATAGATCAGCTCTGTAAGGATTCATCCAGACCAGAGTGGGTGAGATAGGTTGAGGAAGTCCATATGAAGCACTCTGATCACAGTAATGAATAAAGGGACTGAATTATTGCAGCTGTTTGCCTCAGAGGAGGATTATATTTTTTATTCTGCACGAGGCTAAAGCTAAGGTAAGCTAACTGCAGCACATTAGCGTCACGGATGTGGAAAACATAATGAAGAGTTGTAGGAGAAGAGTTCCTTATATTGTGATGTTAAAAGCATGCTGTTTGGCAAATTGTGAATGGGACACAGCCAATCAGAACTCGTTTGAGCACTACGCCTGATGCCTGATTCCACATGTTCAATCAGCTGGAACTAAGTCCAACTTTCTCCTACTACGTCCGACACACCAAACAGTCTCACATCACCAACTGCATCAAACTATCCGACTGTGCCAGATAGGTGTGTCCGGCCTTTTCAAAAGCCCTCTAAAGACAATCTTGCCTCTAGATCTTTTTAGTTCATGCGTGAATAAAGTTGGTCGCACTTGTATTGAATGGTGGGGGAAAGACAGAGCATAAAATGGCTATTAGCACGGGTTATTAGCAACGTAAAGCTAACAGATAGATAAATGGCAGCCTCATAGTGGCAGTAGTTTAAGCGCTGATCAGAATGAGTCCGGTGACGATGTATAGGCTTTAGAAACACACAGGAGCACTTCCTGGGTGAGGCGGGGTTTCACGTTCATCTATGTAGAGCGCTGAAACCAAGCATTTTCAGCTCTTGAGAAGGGCAGCGCCTCAGCATACAGGATTACTCAAGCATCTGAATGAAAGAGCTACACACACTATTGCAAATTTGTTGTAATCACAATATCAACAGTTGCACTAATTGTATCACAAAGAACTGCTTGAAATACAAAAATATTATTTATTCAAAGACATAGATGTGTTAGCAATATGTTATTCAAAAACATCTTATCCATCTTCTTAGACAAAATCCAAGGGTCAAGGGTCAAATCAAAGTCTAATGGCCATAGAGAACATTACTTCATAAAACACACAACTTTGTCTACAGTATAAAACTGATGACTACCGGAGAAAAAGAGAGCAGCATAATGAAGCTGGCTCCACTGCTGCTGGAATAATGGAAATTATGCAAATGTACGGAAGACTTTTTAACAGAGGCACAAGTCGAGCAAATGACAGGAGTTCCTCATAAGAAAGAAAATGATATTTGATTTGCTCCCGCTGCCTGAGCCATGATGTTCCCGCTGCGCACCTACTTTTCTCTGGTTCTTTCGCAAAGGAACACGGGCTTTCTTCCCCGAATACCAATCATGTTGTGAAGACTGCCGCTGTGCCAGGCCTTTAATAAAAGCTCACAGAGAATTGCCAATTATGATGGAGATAAAGCAGATGTAGATTATTGTGCACGGCCATTCCAGCATCAGATCTGTGTCAAACGCTGCTCATACATGCCAATTAACACAAGAGCAGTGTTAGCGATTAGCGCACTGCGAAAATGTCATTATACACCATCCCCTATGTCGGAACACGATCAGGCGCGGTGGATGATAGAGCGAGATTTGAGGATGCTAGAACATAGGGAGCGCTAACTATGGAGCTTAATATGTCAGTGGAATGAGTGCAGTATTGTCAGATTCACATTTAAACACAAGTGTGGTCTCAGTATAAGCATAATAATGGGTTTAGCAAGCCCTTGCTATGCTCAAGATGTACAAAAAACTGGAGCAGCATAGAACATATACAGATTTCACACAACATGTATTTCACTCTGAGCTTCTACTACCCATAATGCACTGTGACAAAAAACAAAACAAAACAAAAGACAGGCAAAAACAAAGCCGATGGCAGAAGTATTATTGCATTCCCCTTCAAACATTACATTTTAAAACAATACTCTCTGAATAAATAAAAACTATAAACATAATTTTGAGTCCACAATAGCATGCGTCTTATTGTCCCACTTCATATGCAAAACTATTGGATAAAACTATGCATTTCCAACCCTTTACTTATACTTTATCTCATTAAAAATACATCTTTTGATGTGTATAAGCCACTAGGACCATTAAAATTGTATTTAGTTACTCTGTGTTCACGAGAGGTGTGTATTACGGGGTAAGTCATAACAACAAAAAACAAAAAACAAAAAATGAAACATCCACAAAAATCTGAAAACGTGCGCTCAAATTTCAAAAAGTGCACAAATTTCAAAACAGACACAGTTTTGGTTTCTGAACTTGTTGCATAAATAACACATAAGCTAATCAGGAAACCAAAACCAGAAACAGTTCTCTTCTATCCAGTCACAGTGAAGCATACTTTTTTCTTTTTTTTTTTTTTTAGGTTTGTTTGCAAGTTTTTAAATTTGCATGCCTGTTTTCAGATTTGAGTGCATTTCTGTTTGTGCAGTTTTTGTTTGTGTGTTTTCTCATTTGTGTGCATGTTTCAGTTTGTGTTTGTATGTTTTCTAAATGTCTGTGTGTTTTCAAACTTACATGCGTATTTTTAGATTTGTGTGCATGTTTTCACGTTTGTGTGCCACTTTCGAAATTTGTGTGCATGTTTCAAATTTGCATGTGTGTTTTCAGATTTGTGTGCTTGTTTCAGTTTGTGTTTATCTTTCAGTTTTTGTTTGTGTTTTCTTATTTGTGCGCCTATTTCAGTTTGAGTTTGTGTGTTTTCTGAAAGTGTGTGTTCCCGTTTGTGTTTGTGTGTTATTGATTTTCTTGTGACTTGTCCTTCAGGGCCACCGTAGTGAATGTGGAGCAAAGAGACTTCCTAATTATAATACCTTAGCCCTTGCAAACTCCAGATTTCAAATAAGACCAAAAATTAGACTATTATTAGATTTATCTTACACTAGTACACAGTATTAACCTCGGGGCTCCGCGCCCTTGCGTCCGCTTGTTGGGACCATAGCGGGGAGATACAACGGCTGACACACACATGTTTGACATCCTCGTGTTCGGACAATTTGTGGCAACAAAACTATCTACTTCAATTTCTATTCAACAGTTGGATTCCGCCTGGATTGTTTTAAAAATAAAACATGTATATCTTTCCATTACTTTGTTTATTTGGCACAAATTTTGCTGCAGTAGACCAAGATATGTGAAATTTTCAATTTATGTTGTTATTTGCTTCACTACAGGAAGGAAAAAGGCTTTTTTGGAGGCAAATATGTGTGTTTTTTCAGGCAGAAATTAGAATAATCCATTTCAACCTCAATTTATGGTCAAACAATATAATTTATTAATATTATTTCTCTTCCACAGTAATCCCCAAAGTCCACCAATTAATTTGCTACCAAGGTTAGCTATGTACACCTAGTAAATGCTAAGTAAAACCTTAATAAATGTAGATATAGAATTTTCAGGAAAAAGGCCTCAGAGCTTAACAGGTTAAACACACTGAAAATAACATTTGTGGTAAATCCTTTTGTGTATGTACTTATGCTTTTGAAGTACTATCTGACTGTATTAACTGCACAGATCAAATAAAAGTAAGGATGCACATTTTCCAAAGATAATGCCATTCCTTTGATGAACGTTGCTAATTGTTTACAAATGTTCCCGCACCAGTAAACAAAAGAATCCTTACTGAAACTACAATGCGAAGAGAAAACGCGAGCACACCCTCCATCAAAGTGACTGTGTGCAGAAATAGTTTCATAAGAAGTGCGGATCTTATATTTTCCTTGTAGCGCACTGTGAGAGCTGTGAGGTGAAGGGGGAGCCGCGAGGAGAAAGAGCTGCGCCGAGGCATCTCCCTGCTCCGGTTCAGCATAAAGGAGAGGCCTCATTAAATTTTAATTGTGGCACAGTGCTGAGTGCTCTGCCATCTACAGAAAAATGCATGCTACCCTCTTTCTCTGCTCCTCTCCATGCAAATGAGTGTGTGCAGCTCAGAAATATGTGATCAGATTAAAAACCAATCAGAAAGGTGATCATTTCAATTATCAGAATAAAATATTATATGTTGGATGAGTAATAATCTGTATTGTGTTGCTTTATGTGCAGTTATTTTACAGTACCCTACTGAGGTGTACTATCACTTGGAAGAGCTTTTTGCTGCACACCTGCTAAAAGCCATGCTGCAGCTCATGGGCTATCTAGACCTCACACTCATGCACATAAAAATGAGTGTCAGAGCCTAATGGGCTGTGTATGTTTCTCAACTGCTGTAGACGCCAGTAAGGTTTGTAAAAAAGAAGAAAAAAACAAGGCGTGAGGATAAAACAGCCTGTCCAGACAGACCCATTAGTAGTAGGTTCAGAATCTCTTCAACTCAAACCTATTTTGCCTAAATGAATCCCTCTTGACCAGGGCCCTTCCTATAGCCAAAGTAAGCAACTGCATAGGGCCCCACAGACATTAAAGGGCCCCCATACTTTAGCATATTTGACTGATTGACTTTTTTTTTTTTTTTATGGTTGTGGTTGTTGTTGCTTGCCCTACATTCATTGTTTATGTGTAACAGAAGATAACATTATGCATGATTATTGTTGATTTATTTTTTCTAAAATATTGAAGGCCAGTAGGAGGGGCAATGGGGGTATAAAGGGGGACTATTTTAGGCTTGTCTTCAGTCTACCACTTGTTACAGAGGAGGTAACATGGTTTGTGGTTTGCTGTTTTTGCAGTGAGTTTTTGGAGACCTTGTTTTTAGATGTATTTTTTACTTTTTCCCTCTCTGTAAATATTTCTGCACATTTTTGGCTGTTTTTGCAGTTTGGACACTGGCACAATGAATACCATCTGAGCACTTGAATTCAACTTGGCCTGAGTTTGATTAGAGCCCCACCACACTACATATGTAATATTTTTAGCTTTTATTTTTGAAGGAGTTAATCTGAAACTGGGGCCCAATGCCAGTAAGGCGTTTTACTGTTTACATGGGCCCCCTCTTCTTCTTGAGTTAGTAACGTTTGCAAGTAATAAAAGAAAGCATTCATAAATAAAAATAAAGGTACACTGTGATAATCTTCACTTAGTGTTCAAAACAATTGAGAGCCTTGGCCCCCAAAAATTTTTTACTTACGGCCCCCAAATATATAGGACCGGCACTGCTCTTGGCCAGTCAGAGTCATGTATTTAAAAAGGGACAAGTTTTATGAGCTTTGGTGTGTGTTTATTCTGCATGGTTTGGTACTTCCACATGTTTTCTGAATGTGGAATGCCTATCAATTCTGTTTTTTAACTTTATTCCAGACTCATGGTCCAATAATGATATAAAAACAAACAATATAAAAATACAAAAGATACAAGAGATAAATCAACACTTTAAAAAGGCAGCTGCACCCAGTGTCTCCACAACTTGGACTGGTAGCGTATTGCACTACACTTGATGTTTGTTAGCGACAAGATAATTTAATTTTCAGATTTGTTTACCTACAGGTAAAATTATACTGTGAATCAAATGCCATTAAGATGTAGTTTAATCTGCATTGATTTATTCCAAATAAATGAAGCTGAACAGAGGGGCCAGACTCATGTTTAAATACTACTGTATAAAAATAAATTAATACATAAAAAATAACAAAATAAAGTGAAATGAATGTGAGAAATGAGCCCAGAGCAGTGAGTTCATCTCTGGCAAGTTGCTCATGATAAAAAAATCACAGTTAACTTGCTGCTGTTTATTTGGGGGTTGGTGTGCTGCTGCATCCAAATGGAATTATTTATTAATAAATTAAAGATGTAATTTTAATCTTTAATTAGTCTCATTAAGTGCAAAACAATGTAAGAGGTAGTTTTTCACTTTGGACATCATTTTGGCCAGTTTATCAAAAATGCAATACAGTGACAAATGTTAAAGCTCATCCTAAATACCTGCTGTTTCATATTTGATAGACTTTTTCATTCGCATTTTAGTAAAATGAACAAAGTTGTTCCTCTAAAATATATGGTAATCATGTGTTGAAGTCATTTTGAGAGGGGCTCCTTTTAACCTGCAATTGATTGTAAAGATACAATGGCTAAATAGGGTTAACTATTTTTTTTTAAATTGGGTTGGGTTTACAAGAGGAGCTTCAGGAAAGTTTACGCACTACAAAATACTTCACCCATTTTATTTTACACCTGCTCGTCTTTTTAAAATGGTTTACTGGAGAATAAGCTATGTTGGTAATGTAAGAGTCATGATGGCACTTTTATTCATGCTGTGTCGTGTTGTCATGGCTTTATGGAAAGAAATACTCAAAACAATGCAGGAATGACTTGGTGCATCTGTGCCTGAATCTGCTCAACGTTGCCTCTTATGAGACATGTATGCACAGCTTCTGCTCTGGCCTTTACAGACTGTACTTCAGCTGCTAGGTTTATTCTCTGTACGAGAAAGTATAGAAAGTGGTTAAGACCATGACAGAGATTGCGTCTTTTCAGTTACTGAAAGCTAAATTACATAACAGAAAGGAATCATACTTACATGGCTGGGATAGATTTTTGTCTTTTATTAGGAGAAAAAAGAGGTCAAAAACTAAATTTCTGCTCTGTTTTGAATTATATTGAATAGTATACTCATGCTGTTTTATTTGTGCTGTATTGTTTGTGTGTTATTTATATTTGTTTATGTTAAAGGTACTATAAGCAGCATGTATCATACTGGTTTAAAAAATGGTCCTGCAGTCTAAAACAAAACAATGGTCTCTTTCCTGATTGGACGATCAGTGATGCAGTTTTAGAACTAAAACATAAGATGTAAACAAAACAACTTGGCCATTATGTAAAACATATTTTTAATTGTAAATAACTCAACTATACCATTGTTATCAGTAAAACAAATATTTGATTTAAACATGTTTACAGCATATCTGGGGACACATGTGGCTCTTTAAAAATGAATACAAATGTAAATAAAGGTAAAAATGGGTGAGCTGTTTTTTCTTCAGGAGCTTTTTTATTCTGTTTATAGTCCCACCCTATTGTAAATCGCAAGCTGCCTTTATAATAACATGATTAATATACAACACCAGCCAGCTGAAGATTAAATACATGCTACAGAACGTCCTATTCTTGATCAACAATACATGCAAATGAACCGGTTAAAGCTCCTATAATTACATTTCTCCATAATTCAGACAGGCAGTAAACAACAGATAATCAAACTATGCTGATGGGCCCTCAGTCCCGGGCCCGCAGACCCAGGTTGGTGTATAAAAGTGCGTCACATGACCGGGAAGCGTCCTGATCGGTATGCACGCTGGAGGAGATTACTGTTTATCATCTTCCTGTCCGGGACGGGGGTTGCATTACAAGGTACTGTCTCCAAACTGCCACAATCAATTAACATGAATAATGAATGGTGGGTGACGCCGCCGGTCGCCTCTGCTGCTCAGTCGCTTCTTTTGTTCTTCTCACACGTGCTGTCGCAGGTAGAACGCGGTGCTTTGAGAAGCAGTCATCTTCAATCAACAGCAGGACGCATGATCGATAAAGGCCAGGTTTCTCAAGGCCTGGATACAACCTGTGCACCATAAAGAGACAGGAGGTGTTAAAAGGGAATATGAAACTGGGCAAAAGTGTTCTGTGACAAAGTGGAGTCATTACGTCTGCTGAAATTTCTTTACTTAAGCATCAATAAGCTCAAAGGTGGCCTCACTTTACAATGAGGCTTATAAATTAACCTATTAATGTGCTTACCATAAGAACCTAAGGCCATTTATTACAATTTATTTCCAAATAAAGATAGTAGGTTTGTGCAAGCATTTGTAGTATTTATGTAGGCACATGACAGGCCGCGACACTGGAATTTAACTTAGATTTAGATTTATCGGGGCCAGTTTTGTTGATTAAAGACAGAAACAATCAGACTGTAATACAAAAAGGCAAATTCTCAATAAATAGATTAGCAACAAACTAGCACTATGTGTGCTGTTAGTGAGTGGGGAAAGAACATTAGTGGCTTAATATGTTAAGAGAGTATTTAGGATACACCACCACCTGATGCTTTGACTACATGCTAGACCTGAACAAACTCCACTGAGACTCTTTAGCCAGCTGTGCTTCCACATCAAAGGCTGTTAATAACAACATCAGTGTACATTGCTACAACAACAAAAAAATGTATTAGATTTTATGGAAAATACAAGTCACCAGAAATCATGTACAATAAGTCCCCCATGGAGCCAGGAGTATATGGTTTCTTCTTTTTTCCCCACAGTTGTTTTTTTTTTTTTTTTTTCAAGGAGGAGGGTCTAAGGACAGGGATGTCCTAAGGTCTGTTTAGTGTAGTTATTGTTTGTGTTGATTGTGTGTTTATGTTGTTAACCATTTGCAAAACCCTTTGAGGCAATTGTTGTTGTGATACTGGGCTATATAAATAAAATTTAATTGAAATGAATTGAATTAAGGGTTATTTGGAAATATGTGAAAGTTTAGTTTATTTTTTTCCACATCTTCTAAC
The DNA here is from genome assembly GCA_020698575.1 of Bostrychus sinensis. Lineage (NCBI taxonomy): Eukaryota > Metazoa > Chordata > Actinopteri > Gobiiformes > Eleotridae > Bostrychus > Bostrychus sinensis. The sequence goes on along the minus strand of CM036242.1, from coordinate 9,993,242 downwards.
ACTAACCACAACAGCCAACATACTGTCCATCAACAGAATACTGACCCTATTAAACTCATTACACAGCAAGTTTTTTTGCAAGCTCCAACATGTTTACTTTGAGTGCTCATTTAAGTGAGATACAGCCTCTGGAGTTGGCATGCATCGTTCTGATGGTAGAAAGATCTATAAAGCAGCTTTATTTCAAAGCATTACTCCTGAAGGCTAACACGTATTAGCCAGGTCTTGCAGGAGCTAATGATCATAAACCCAGGCCTGTTCTTGTGTCTGCTGACTCGCCTGCAGCTGGTATGATCTAAACATACAGGCCATACAGGACTATAGTGTAGAAGAAAGCTCCTGAGAGATGGGACACATGTCAATACTCTTGTACTAGGAGTAAATGAAGCCATCATGCGTGTTGGCTGCATCTTCTCATGTTGCTATGGCGATTCAAGCAGCCAATTGGTGTTCTCCTCAAGTACATAGCAATAGTGGTTATGCGCTAACTACTTCCGCATTCGGCGAAATGGAATGATCCACTTCCGGTCACAGCTTGTAAGCGAGGAGCTGGACAAGGGCAGCTTCAAAAAACATATTTATTTCGTACACATCGCAAAATAAAATCACCAAACTAACGCTGCTATGGACTAACACAGTTTTAACCTTCAAACAAGGGTTTTAGCATTTGTGTGTTAAATATTTTTGAGTTCACACTTACCATTTCTTATTTTGGTTTATTTAACCGGTGCTGGGGTTTAAACTGCAGCATGTGCCATAGCCCCGTGTTTAATAGTTCCTTTTAAAGAGATTTTAACAAAAACATGTAACTTAAAACAGCCGCAATGTACATAAAAATAAATTAAAATAAAAATTAAACATGTGAGAACTGCCCCTGTAGCTGCCTCTGGAAGTTACTTTAAAATAAAGTCAGTTAATTTTACCTGTTAATGTTAAATGTTGTGGAAAAAGAAAAGGTTAAATACATGTTTTATAATATTATAAACAAAGACTGGCTTACTTAAAATGGACAGAGTGTGTTGTGTGTGATTGTATATCAAGTAAATAAATGTGTGTGCTATATCCGCTGAAATAAAGTGCGCCGGGTGACTGCTTTAGTTACTGACACAATGATATTCCGCCTCGTGCTCAGCGATTAGCTAAATATTTAACACACAAATGCTAAAACCCTTGTTTGAAGGATAAAACTGTGTTAGTCCATAGCAACATAAGTTTGGTGATTTTATTTTGCGATGTGTTTTTTGAAGCTGCCCTTGTCCAGCTCCTCGCTTACAAGCTGTGACCGGAAGTGGATCATTCCATTTCGCCGAATGCGTAAGTAGTTAGTGCATAACCACTATTCATATTTATTATCACTTATGCAGTATTTGCTATAGTCAGCAGTCACATCAGATGTTTAATACTGATGCAGTTAATCTTATTGGGTCATTTAGCTAATTAGGTAGACCACTAATTAGGCTAATCACAGGAGACATCATTACCATTGGCTAATTATATTCTTAATTTATGAAAATTCCCAACATTTCTGAGGACGCTGTATGTTCACAAATAGAAACACTGAGTGCAGGTGACACTATCATTTAGCTGCTAGACCTCGCTGTAAATGCACCTGCGCACGTCCTTGAGTCAGAAATGACTCAGATGGTCAGGTGATCTCTTCTCATGCCCTCTTTTATTTAAGGTTAACAAAAATTAAACAATAGTGGCAAGTCAAACATACAAACATACATTAACACCCTGAAAATGGTCTTCATCCACTTTGCCAATCAGCCTTGAAAAGCTAAATATTGATTAAATACAATGAGCAGTATTGACTTTTAGGTCAATAAATAATTAGCAGGTTAGTTAATTGGAATCTGGCTGCACCAAATGTGATAAAGCCATGTTGACAGAACTATGTACAAGAATTAGTGGGGATATTAATCAAAAGTTCCATATTATGCTTTTTTGAGGCTTTTTACCGTATTTTCCACACTATAAGGCGCATCGGATTATAAGGCGCACCTTCAATGAATGGCCTATTTTAAAACTGTTTTCATATATAGGGCGCACCGCATTATAAGGCGCATCCACTAGATGGCACTGCGCTAAAGGGAATGTCAATAAAACAGTCAGATAAGTCAGTCAGTCAAACTTTATTAATAGAATACAAACCAGCGTTCTTACAACTCCCTCGTTGAAAACAATGTATTTCCAACTCCATTTGTCACAGTTCAAAGCTACATGAACAGCGTTTGAGCGCTCAGTTTTCTGTCCCCACAATGTCGCAACTCTTCTACTGAGATGGAGCAAAGGCCACGCCTCCTTGTTCTTTTGCGGCAGGATCCATAAACACGCCTATGGCACACATGAACAGCTGGGACTGGAATTCCCCTATCGTTTTTACCGCTGTCACTTTGGCGACGCCCCCTGAATACGGTAGCCATAATTAACCAACATTGATCCGTATATAAGGCGCATCGGATTATAAGGCGCACTGTCGGTTTTTGAGAAAATTAAAGGCTTTTAGGTGTGCCTTATAGTGCAGAAAATATGGTAAATCATTTTGGAAAATGTCTTCTTTTGGGGAGCTGTTACTTTGACTTTGTAGTGAACAATTAGGTGTCTGTCGCCCCCTGCTGGCAATGGCATAAAATGATCACACCTATAAGCAACATGACACTAACAGATAAAAGAGCTGACTGCCTCGTGGTGACAACATCAGGATGAGACCTCAGCATACAGCATTACTCAAACCAAACATGCACGAATGAAGCAAAACACCACTTTAGGAACGTTTTGGAGGTGCAAACATTATAACATGGTAAAAAGCTCAAAATATTTTGCATAGTAGAGGACTGTAGCAACCAATAATGTAATACCTGCCAATAATCATTTAGCCAATAACGTAATTGTTTATTTATTTGTTTATTTATTTGGATCCCCATTAGCTGTGCCCTAGAGCCAGCTGTTCTTCCTGGGGTCCATTAAAAGACACTTAACTGTTCATATTTAAAAATAATAATAATAATAAATAAATCAAAAAAAAATAAATAAAAATAAAAAATAAAAATACATCTCTAAAATATCATCACAAAAATGTTTCCTATTACATAATATCCCCTTAGCCACTTTCCCACCATATCATACAAATAAAGGTATACAAAAATAAAGGACAAAGCACCATTTACATTTCATACTGTATTTTGGTAAAAAAAAAAGAGAGAGAAAAAAAGACCATTTTTAAATTTAATCATATTTGATTTCATTTACTAAGTATGAACTTCCTAAAAGCTGTTTAATTTGTTTTAAAAAAAAATCAATACTTGTTCAATTTTAATTAAAATTGCTGGCAATGCATTCCAGGCTTTCATAGCTCTAAAAATCACTGTATGTTTAAGAAAATTAGTTCTGGCTCTTGGGATGAGAAACCGACCTTCAGTTGCCTGTCTTGTATTGTATATGACTCTAAATTATGTTTTAGTTGATCATAGAGAAATATTGGATATCCATATTGTAAAATTTTCCATGTTATTCCAACGTAATAACCTACCAATAATGTAATAAAGGTTTTGAGCCAATAACGTAATAACAGTTTGCCAATAATATAATAAGTTATTACATTATTGGCCTATATTAAAAAATCCTTTGTAATATCTGCAGCATATATGGAATAAAACATCAATAGGGCTGTATTTTTTGCAGGCCTAGTGTAATAAATAACAGCCTGGTGCACCTGCGACCCAGGTTCACAGCTATCACGTGTATTAAAAATAAATAAATTAACATTTTATGCCACTTATTTGTGTAAACAGCTGCCAACATATACATGCAGTTCTATTGAGTAGATATGAGATAGTGTGCCTCACCAGCCACCTCACTGCACACCACTGACAACCAAAAATTACTCCACACATAAAATTAAGAATGTATAAATAATATGGTGAATAGACAATTTTGTTCTAGAAATAATTCTCAGTGTTTGATCTACCAACCAGAAATAAGGAGAGAGTGATGCAGAGTGCAGATCTGGATTAATGGCCAAATTGCACATCAACAATTTATATTATTAATATTTTTAAAGAACAAACTACACTAAACCTGCAAAACAAATAAATAAAAAATCCCTTATTTTAAATATTACAAATACGCAGTCCTATTAACGTATTATTACATTATAGGCTCCAGTTATAACATTTTCAAAGGATATTTTAATGCTAGGTCAGTGATGTAATAATCAGCCAATAAGGAAACGTCTTATTACATTATTGGCAAGTTATTATGTTATTGGCTTTATTACACTTAAAACTGGCAAAATTATTACTTTATTGGTACACTGTTAAAAAACAAACAAACAAAAAAAAACTCTAAAACTCAAGGCAGCAGGATCCCTCAGGATTTTTGATTTTTGGAGCCAACTCAAAATTGTCAAGTTTTCAACAACTATAAACTAAACTGCAAGCATGAGTCATTTAAGAACAATGATTAAAAATATTACTAATAACTGTATGATATGCATAATAATTTTACAATATTTACTTAATGCTTACAAAGTTAAATTATAAACAAAAATGCACATACATTTTTTGTGGCACTGACATGTATGATTTGTTTTAACTATTAGTAGACTTTCAAAAATGTAAATGCACTTTTTAAAACTTAAACTATGATATCAGGATGTATAATCTTAAGGGCCCATTCTGAAAACCTGCACTGGGGCCCCTAATTACCACTTTAACCTTAATCATCACCTGCATAACATGTGAGGGAAGACAACATCTGCTGACAATAAACAGGCAAATATACACTGTCTCCAAATATAAAGAAAGAAAATTCAAGCGTTTGAAATAGAAAACATAGCTGATATTGAACATATATAGATTTATTTTTTTTAAAATAGGCCCTGTATCATTTCTCATAATGAAAAAGAAAATAAACGAATACAAAAATATGGTCATCTTGAGTGTTTATTTGAAGAGCGATGCCTGACAAAAAAAGAAAATAGTCTAAATAAATGCAATATCGAAGTACTCATGTATATATTGACTTAGTACAGCATGAAATGTACTCCCAATTATGCACATTTATCTCAACATCTAGCCTTTACTGTTCACTGTTCACTAATTCTGCCATATTTCAATTATTGTGCAGAAGTTTGGGGCAACAATGATAATACAACAATACATCCACTATTTCTCCTTCAAAAGAAAGCCATAAGAATCCTTCATAGGGCAGGATATAGGAACCATACTAACACATTCAAATTCAAAGAACTTAAAGATTTACAGACAGTACTAATTATATTCCAGGCAAAAACAATCTACTACCTGAGAATGTCCAAAAGTTGTTCACTGAGAGGAAGGGAAATATAATCTGAGAGGAAAATTTCAGTTTAAAGTCATTCGGCTGCAGACTAAAAGGAAAACATTTTGCGTTTCTGTTCAGGGAGCAAAATTGTGGAATATTGAATGTGGAGCTGAGGGAATGTCCAAACATAAAACAATTTTAAAAAGAGTTTAAAGAAATGGTTTTCCAAAGTGTCTTGTTTGGATAAATTAATATGGTTTGTATATAAAAAGTCTATTAAGTTTTATTGTTAATTAAGAACTCAGTTAAATGTACTGATATATTGGGAAAATGGGGTAGGATTTAATGTAGGTGCATGCAATTTTGTTATTATGTGCTCGAAATAAACTATAAACTATCTAGCCAAGTATTCTTCTGCATTTATGCCGCGTTGAACCGTTCTAAATTGAGCTAACGTCGCCCTCTTGTGGTAGAGAAACAGCTGTACAGGCCTATTTCAGCAAACGCTCCTCAGCTCCTTCTCTGGGGATTACATTAAATTTTAAAGAATGTGTTTATTTACATGTAAAATATATATATATGCAATAACTTTAAAGGGACTAAACTGGGATTTCCTCACATACTAGGCTTATTTATTTCAGTATTTTCAAAAGATGACTCTTGAGGGCAGACAGCAGCGGCTCAGTGAAATTAATTTTGTCAGATCAAAGTTTGCAAGAAAAAAAAAAAAAACTTGCCTCTGCTTTCTAAAAACTGTAGCTTAGATGCCCTGTTGAAAAGTTGTTATGGAAGAGATGTAGCATCAATCTTTACACTTCAAACTGAATTATAGCGAGAAATATGGTAATGGTGGGCAGAGTATCTTTGAATATTTAAGACCCAATGGTTTATTTGCACAGTTTGAAGGTTCCCTAAACTGGTATTGACTTTTTTGAGTTTCGAGTCATGTTATAGTGTTGTTTCCACCACAAAAACAAACCTACAATACCTAGTTAGTATTTAGTTTCATTCACATAGACTTAGCGCACTGCTCTATCTTTAAATACTGTTATTTTGTGGAAAAACATGCTAGGTTTAGTTTGAGATAAGACGCAGCTGAAGCAATAGAATGCCAGGTGCTGTCCTTGATCCTGACCAAGTTGGGCCAAAACTAAACATTAGATTTTTCAGAAATTCACAAATACCCAGTCATTGGGACGACCATGAATGATGAGTGATGAGTGAGCATTATAGAGGCAATCCTGAGGCCATCTGTCCCACAGCTGAAGTGTCCCGGCAGATGTTTTATGACAAATAATAAACTGTGGCTCACACATTTAAAGGAGCTATATAATGCCACATTTTTCATACCATGCTATAATGTTGTTCCTTCATCAAAAACATGCCTGGATTTGCGTTTTGTTTCATTCACACTTGTTTGAGTAATCCTGTAGACCAGTGCTTCCCAAAGTGAGGTCCGGGCCCCCTGGGGGTCCGCGAAGGTACTACAGGGGGGCCCCCAGAGGCTGTCTATATTTCATTTTCAATTTGAATTTTTTTTTTATTATTATTTCAGACACATTGTTTTGGTTCATAAAAACAAATAAAACTAAAAAAATATAAAAGTCAATGAAAATATTAAGTACCTAAAAACATTGGAAATTAATTAGTTGTATATTTCTTTTAAAATATTACTTTAAAACAACTTTTGGTCAATAATCAGTGTTTTTGTAATGTTTTTATTTAAAAACAAAAAAAACATGGCAGAGTCTTTTGAATACAGGGAAGTTTTATCGTTGGGGGTCCGCAAGGGATTTTCGAAAATTTAAGAGGGCCACGACAGTCTTGACTTTGGGAATGGCTGCTGTAGACCAATCAACAAGCCCTCTACATCCAGTCTCCTTTCATTTAACAAATAACAAACAAAAAACAAAACTGTACAGCTCAGTTTCCTCATATTTCTTACAGCAATTTTTCATTTTGTAGTAAAATGGCATTATATGAAAAGTTCAAGGAAGTAAAAAGCTTGTTTTCTTTGTTTATGTTCAAAAGTCCATAACAAAGCTGTACTCTGCTGAAGTGGGATCACAAACTACAGCATTTCTCAAACTCTGTGTAAACTGTGGTGGGGTTGGTAATCAGTACACACCAGCTGTCTCCTACCACTGACTGCTGCAGACTCTGCCCAACTGTGAATGCTGGGTAAAATGAGGTCTTGTTGTGTGTCCCCAGCTTAAGAGTTGTTTCATTTCTTTTAACGACATGTAATTCATTTATACGTTGTTTATCTTAAGTCATGCTGTAATGAAAAAGGTTTAAAAAAGAGGGACATTATTTCACAATTCATAAAAGCAAAACAAAAGCTTTGATGTTAAAATGTTACTGTGGGATTATTCCCATACCCATTTTATATTGTCCTCTCTCAAATTAGTTTATTTGCATCTTCTCATTCTGACAAAAACGTACATGTCATGTTGTGTATGATCCAAAAACTGACATTATTATTGTCCTCATCTTACTACGGAAGAGGATTAGGGCCATTGTAACAAAAATATTTTTGAGGGTTAATTTCTCAGATTAAAGTCAGAATTCTGAGATTAAAGTCAGAATTCTTACACTATGTCCGCACATGTGGTTCCCGCCTGCGCTGCACAAATGAACATGACTCAGGTTTGATCCTTCCAGGCACTTGTAGTGAAACTACGGTAGCCTGTAAGGAAGGCTTCTGCTATGAAATATTACGTATTATATGTAAAAATTAAACATTTTTACCCACAGAAACATACAAGAATGCACTTAAACACTTATTGGGGAAGTAGTCACCTTTCAGTAATTTAATTCACTGCTTAAGAATTTGTGCTCTGTTTATTGTTGCCACAGCGACGGCCCGTCCATTACTGTCGCTGAGGCAACAGTGCAAGAGAAAGTGCTCTAGAACGTTTAAAAAATGTATTTTCTGAAACAAACAAAGACAACATCACAACCTCATCAATAATAATGCATTTATATAGTTTATTGTATGGATTTTGTACTCTTTTTCTTGCACAACGTCAGTCCTTACAGGCACCCATACTTCTGACTTTAATCTCAGAATTCTGACTTTAATCTGAGAATTCTGACTTTTTTCTCAGAATTCTGACTTTAATCTCAGAATTCTGACTTTAATCTCAGAATTCTGACTTTTTTCTCAGAATTCTGACTTTAATCTCAGAATTCTGACTTTAATCTCAGAATTCTGACTTTTTTCTCAGAATTCTGACTTTAATCTCAGAACTTAACCCTCAAAAAAAAAATTTTTTTTTTTTACAATGGCCCTAATCCTCTTCCGTATCTTACTATGTGGGCTTATATTTGCATATGGAATCGGAGCAAGCTCAAATAAAGATGAGTGTAAAAACTGATCCTTCTTCAGTGGTTTAGTGCTGACCGAGCTGATTCCTCTCCAGAAGAAAGCCCTCAGTCCGCCCCCTAGTGGTGATGTTCCTCCTTTAAGCTTTTAAACCTCATTATTTAAACTGGTTAACCAGCCTCTGCTAATCAGAGGGCACGGCTCACTGTGAAGCACGCAAACCATTCAATATTTATAAGCTCATTATTATAAAAATAACATCAGCCATCTACTTTGCTTAGGCAACAAAGAAACATTCTGTATGCAGGTCTGTAGTGACTAACCTGCAGACCTACAGCTAATATAAAAATATATAGGCTATAAATGTTGGCATGGGAAAGAGAGAATGTGCATTGGCAGACTGCATAAGAAAACAGTGAGCAGCCTGTATTATTGTATTTTTAAAAGGAGTTTGTACAACTATTAATTAAAATGTATATAAAAATTATAATTGCAAACCTTAAGTATCTAACAGAAAAACTGTACTATGCCTTTAATAGTGTAGAGATATTTACACGTCTCCTTATCAGGTTCATGCATGCAATACCTCCACGCCTGCAGAGAAGCATGTTCCAGATGATAACTGCACACTGACACACACTACTGCTCCATGCACAAGGGTTTGTCAATGCCCTTTACACAAAATATTCATAAATACCAACCTATAGTTATTGGCATTACCCCGGGCACGTTGATAACTCCGTGCAGTTTCATGTGATGTGGCTTTTTGCCTCCCTCTAGTGGCTAAACTGTTAAAGGAGGACAGCAGCATGAGACCTCCCTCCCATTAATAACACACTCGAGAGGATTTACCTTCTCTGAAGACCTGTGGAGCGCTGATTGCATTTGACCACTTCAGCCTCTCATTTGGGTCCACTCAGCATTACATTACAATTATTAGCCTACAGTAAAACACTATTATGCATGGTATTGATATAGTCATGTTCATTTTGGAGGTAAATGTGAATAAACTGTTCTCTTAAGATACTATTCAACACCAAATATGCATATTCATAAACACAAGAGACATCACAGATATTTCATTTGTGTTTTATTGATGTTAAGCAGGAATACACAGATTATTTATGGCACTTGTGGGAATATAATAATTTCTGTAAACCCATTGCTTTCTCCTTTATTTTGCAAAGACAATATTTAACTATATTGCAGCTTAAATATATAATTCCCACTCTTCCTTTTACATAACACTAAAGAATGTTATGTAAACACAAACAATTTTGTGGCGAAAGGGGCAAGGCAGCACTTTTCTGTTGCTAATTTGGTTAAAATATTACAGTATGGCATTATTCATGTAAACTTAAGGTAACAAGCAACCAAACTTCGACATCAAAACCCCACCCAGTTGTATAATGGAGGCTTCATTGGCTTGTGTGTGTGTAAATCCGTTATCTCTTTATTCGGCCTCTGCCATTGGCCGGCGGTGACGACAATCCTGCGCCGTAGTCCCGCCCACCGAGCGGATCAAGTTTGAATGAACAACAGCAGTCTGATCTGGAGGTGCTACTTGCATTTGCAGTAATTATTAAAAGTGTGTATCATATCAGGGCCACGCAGATCCAGGATGGATATGAAGAAAAGAATTCACCTCGAGTTGCGGAACCGCACTCCGTCAGACGTAAGTTGGCCGCACATCTCGGCTCCACTGTTCCCGTTACTCCGCTAATGGAGATCCCTTCGTGTGATGCCTTGGCGTGGGGATACAAAGTTTCTTCCAAGTTAAAAGATGATGGAGACGCGGGCTCGCATCGTGGCTAGTCTGCGAACGCGTTTACCTCGATATACAGGTAGTACAGGTGGGAGAGCTGAACTTTAGTGCGACCCTAACCCCGCGTCTTTTATGTGCACTTTGAGAATGCAGTACAGCTTTTATGCCAGCGGTATAAACAAGGCAGGCACTGCGAGAAGCCATATTTGTAACTTTTCATCCTCCAACAAATCGGTTATCGTTTTACTTTAGCCTGTTTCCTACAGTGGTTATGTGTTTCTTCGTATGCTTTGACTTGTGAGCACGTTTAACAATTTAAGCTGTGCACTTGGCGCCTGAAGGATGCGGACTCTCAAAGTCATGAAATTATCATTGATGCAGAAAGAGCACGGACTAGAATTACTGCTATAAAAGCTGAAAGCAGAGCAGTGTGTACTCTGTGTGCGCGGTGGGCTCGTTTATTTAACACAAACCCTGGCGGCGGGGGGCAGCGGGCAGCGCAGGCAGCCTTCAGCCGGAGTCTGTGCACGCTGTGCCCGCAGAGGCCCAGAGGAAGCGGCGCTAACGCGGACCCTCACCGCCACAAGGCTGGGCTCGGACCAGGACGCAAGAAATGAGTACATTCAACCGCGCAGAGGTCTCTGTTTGAGATCACGGCTGTTTTTAACCGAGCTTCTGTTCGTCTGCAGCGCCAACCACAGCGAAACCGATTTGTCGCCGTGTTGTTGTTCTAGTTTTCCAGAACTAGGACAAGCCGCCATTTTACTGAGAAACAAAGGCAGTTGGAAATACATCGAAACCCGCGTTTATTCGACACAAATGACGAAGGATTCATCATACCTTTTTATAAATAGATGTCTATACGCGCCATCAATCCATTCGTCAACTGTTTAGCGCGAGCAACAATGAAAGGTTTGCCTGGCAGCTATCTAATCGGCTTTACCGCCCCTCCTACTCACAAATGACCCTGTGCACGACTCGTAGCTCTGTTTGGCTCGCACTTGTTTTGACTAATGTGCATCTGCGCTGTTCGCAGCCATCCACACATATCTGCTTACACTTGTCTTCGCTAAGCACCGCAGGAAAACCAAAGATACGGCTCAGAAATATATTTTTTAACCGTGAACGTATCGAAATGTAACCTTTACGCAAAGCAGAGGCATATAATGTTGCTCAAAGCGATACAATGTGTCCCGTCTACAGAATATTAAGCCTATTTTTTTATAGTTCCGTTCCGAGCTGCTGATTGGTCAGAGCGTGCTCGTGCCCTCTGTAAATGTTTGATCTGAGCACACCTGTGACATATTCATGTATTCATGCGCCAGGTTAACGAAGGCCTACTATTATTTGTTGTTATATATGTACGGCCATTGTACAGTCTATTTCAGTGATACTAACTCGTATGCATTATGTAAAATATTTTCTCTCACAATTTATTATTGTTGCGTCAGACCACATTATGTGCTTAGCCAAATGTATGCACATAAGCCTACATGACGCTAATCTTTCACAATGAATAATTAAAAAGTAAATATATGCAATTATGTATGAGCTACATGGATTAAAAGGTTTAGTCAACATTTGCATTGTCAAGCGGGTAAAAATATGATGATGATAAAGCCATAAACAAGTATTACAGGAATTATTGTATTCTAAAATAATTGCGAAACAGTTTTATATTTTAAAGCCTATTTGGGCCTATTTTATAGCAGGAGTGAATATTGTAACCATACTATATATAAATGTTCAATATTACACAGTATTTTAATCAAGCACCTATATATTTAACCTAGTATTTCCTTCCAGTTGAATTAAATGTTTGTGTATTTTGCTTAACTGAGTGTTTTCTCTTCATCAACTCCACAGGTCAAAGAGCTTGTTCTAGACAACTGTCGTTCAAATGAAGGGAAGATCGAGGGCCTAACGGATGAATTTGAGGAGCTGGAATTTCTAAGCACAATCAACGTTGGACTGACAACAGTTGCCCATTTGCCCAAGTTAAATAAACTCAAAAAGGTGAGTGTTTATCCACAGAAAAGCCCTTTTGACTCTAGCTGAAAGCGTTTGCGTATCTGGTGCAAGACTGAAAGCCTTTTTATTTGCCAGCTTGAACTCAGTGATAACAGGATCTCAGGCGGGTTGGAAGTCCTGGCAGAGAAATGCCCCAACCTCACACATCTCAACCTCAGTGGCAACAAGATAAAAGACCTCAGCACAATAGAGCCATTGGTACGCACCCATCTTACATTAAACATACGTAATGGTGTTTGCCGTTTTATCTGCAATGTGACTCCTCGTTCCACAGAAAGAGCTGAAGACCCTGAAAAGCTTAGATCTGTTCAACTGTGAAGTGACAAACCTGAATGAATACAAAGACAACGTGTTCAAGCTATTACCCCAGCTCACCTACCTGGACGGCTACGACAAAGACGACAAGGAGGCCCCGGACTCGGACGCCGAGGTGTACGCAGAGGGACTGGATGACGACGAGGAAGATGAAGACGGTAAGGTGTACGGCAAAGTGTTGAGTTCCACGTCGTCTTAGCGTATTTAGTCATGGTTTGACTTTCGGGCGTTGCACAGATGTAGACGAGGAGGAGTATGATGAAGATGCTGCACCAGGAGACGAAGAGGAAGAGGAGGGGGAGGAGGACGAGGAGGAGAATGAAGAGGAGGAGGAGGACGACCTCAGTGGAGAGGTTAGATTCAAGATGGCTGTTTTGTTTTGTTTAGTTTGTTTAGTTCTATGGCAACACAAAAACAGATTACACACCTTTTAATATATCTCTCCATATGTGCCACAAAACTCACTGTGACTGCAACTGAGAAGAACATTCTTGTTTTCCCAACTTTCCCTAAAACCTGCCTTTGTTTATGTCGTTACCATAGACGTCCGCAACAATTCATAACCTTAACACTTTGATCTGCAAGTAATATGACTTGATATTGCTGAGTTTTTGTGTGTTTCCTGTGATATAAATCCATTTGCATACGTCTGAGCCAATGCACACAGTAACGGCAACCTTTTTAAAGATATCCACTCTCCTTAAGTGTGGACCGGTTACAGACTGAACAATTTAAAACTGACTTTAATCTGGCTTTATTGTCTAAAATTCATTGTGCTATCTACTTTCAACCCCTAGCAGAAAAGATTAAAGGGAACATCTTGTGCTTTTTTAAGGTTTTTTCAAATAAATGTGGACACCCTTGCATCAGAACTTTGTTTTATAACACAATATACTTTCCAGAAAATGCTTGGATTAGATGTCTGTTGCTTTAAGTCCCCGCCCACTTTATGCTGTCAGCTCTGAGCCCTTTGCAGAACAGTGTAGTATACAGTACAGCAGTGGACAGTGGTGAAGGACTACGGGGCTCTGACTAAAGCCCTCTACTGCCTCTTGATCTTCTCCTTTAAGCTGACACGTGAATAAATTTGAGTTCAGACATGAGAGGAGAATCTCCGAGTGCTTGTACTGAACAGTGGGGGATAGACAGAGCATGATGTGGCTAATGATGACAGCTAATAGCAACATGAGGCTAACAGATAGATGACTGAGTGCTGAAATGATCAGAATGAGGCGGGGACGGTGTATGTGTTTTAGAAACGTGTAGGAGCACTTCCGGGAGAAGATGTGTTTAAGTAGAGCAGTGAAACCAAGCATTTTCAGCTCTTGAGAAGGGCAGCGCCTCAGCATACAGGATTATTCAAACATGAGTGAATAAAAATACAATTCTGGGTATGTTTTTGAGGAGAAACCAACATAATAACAAAAAGCTAAAAAAAAAAAAAAAGTCCATTTAGCATAATAGGGGACTTTTAAAGGTTTAAAGCTGGGATGAATAGTTTTATATTTTTGGCTGCATCTTGTGGTGAAAGTGCAGAACGCTCCTTCATTTTAGAGAATCTGAATTGCCACAGTAAAAAAACTTAAAAGTCAAATTTATCTAAACTAAATAATGTCGTAAATCTTCTTGCAAGAGTGTGTTCAACTATTGTCTGTGTTTAAAGGAGGAAGAGGAGGAGGATCTGAATGACAGAGAGGTTGACGACGAAGATGACGAGGGTAAGTGTACTTGTGCCATTGTTTTAAAATAAAGTATTTATTACAGTAGAGCGTTTTATAAACCAGTGGTGTTCTGTCTAGAAGAAGAGCGAGGCCAGAAGAGAAAAAGGGATCTGGATGAAGAAGGAGAGGAAGATGAAGACGACTGAGAGCCCTTTCTGAAGTTTGGTTGTGTACTGTTTTGAACTCGTATCTCCCAGTCACGTCCCAGCAGCCCCGGTGTAATCCCCCGTTTCATATTGCAGTAGGAGTGTTTATTCTATTTTAATTTTTTTGTTATTGGCCAGTCAGGTTAGATGGGGTTGTCTGGAGAGTTTAAATTTCTGTATCTTTGATGCTCCCGTGTTCCAGTCTTTACGGTCCACCTTTAAACGCTTTAGTGGACACCAGTTTTGTAATATCGAATAATAGCAAAACCTTTTTAAGAAATGTTTTTGTTTTCTCACCAATTGTGTAAGAGCAGTTTCTGATGACTTATGTATTTTAAGGCTTCCCTTCAAAAAGAAAAAGAAAAAAAAACTTATATAAAAAAAAAAAGAGTGCATGTCTATTACATTTCAAAGTCAACTACTGGATTTCATGTACGGCTGTCCTCCCCTCGTCTTAAAGTTTTTTTTTTTTTTTTTTTTTTTTTTTTGCATTGTTTCTTTTTTAATGTAACTTATGTGTGTAGTGTCACCAGTATGCCAATACTCTCTGCTGTCCTGGTGTGAAACTTCTACTCAACCCTCACAGGGCGTATTTTTAAAAATCCTAGCTACATAATGTCTGCCCTTATCAAAGCTCCTCCTCGCTCCTTTAAAACCCTCAGCTTTGATAGTTCGGAAATTACGTGTTCTTGTAAATAATGACCAAATCTATTTTTTTGTATTCACTTTGATGACGGCAGACATTCAAACAGACGACTGAGGCTGAAACTTCGAATTGTAATATGATGTTAAATATGTATGCTGCTTTATCTACAATACGCAGTGTGAAATTTCTGGAATTTGAACATAACTTTGTATGCATTATCTTTCCATGAAAAAGACATGCTCAACGTTAGAATCCGTTGTTGCTTTTTTCATGTTTTTTTTTCTTTTCTGTGACACACGGGTGGCATTGTATGAATTTGTGCTAGTGTAGAGAAGATATAAATGGAGGTTACAAAGGCAGCAGTGTGCATTTGAAAAATTTATTGTTTCAAAGTGTAAACTCTGGAAAAATGGTCAGTTATTCGGACTACGTTTTCACTCTTCTATGTAATGGTCAAATTGGCCTACCTCAGTGATTTTTCACTCTGTTCAATCCACTGTCATCAGCCAAAATTATGTTTCTTTTCCTTCCCATTCACTTCAATAAATCCCTTTTATATATGCGTGATGTCTGCAGTCCTTGAAAAACACCGCAAAGTCAGGTCATTTTTTAGATTCGCAGTAGAGTTCAGAGTCATATCGGAAGCACAGGTATGAGGCGCAGTAGTGAATAACCGAGCATACCTAAACATAACCGTCCTTTTCTCCATCACAAAATGAGTGGGATCAAATTCGGAGTATTTTTCTGTTAGATGATGGCTGTTAAGTAGTTGTACAGGAGATATCAACAACTTTACAAGCATTAAAATCTGCAGTGTGCAATCAATCGTGTCAAAAATAACACCAACATGGCTCATTGTGTACATTTCCACATCAGTCCATACCCTACCTATTAACATACTTTCTCTACAGTCTACAAAAAACATCTTAACATACCCAAAAATGATATTCCAGGAACGTTTAAGGTTATATGTGGTACTTTTGATAGCTAGTGCCTTCAAATCTAGTGCAAGATGTCCAATAAAATCAATCAAGTGAATTTTAGCAATTTCGAGCCACTAGCTAATGTTCTCTACCCAGGCATTAACATTAAACGTATGTACTCTGTTGGTTGCTTTTTGCCCAAGCCATTTTAAAAACAAAATTGGTGGCTAATGCTATAATTTGTGCACAAAGCTTGATTATGATTTATTGACTTATACAGGCAAGCTTCAGGGTTTGTTTGGTGAAATTTAACACCTTTTTAAGACTTTTTAATACCACAGAGTGAAATTTAATGCCAGCATCATCATCAAAACAGTAATCTGCATGAATTTTACACTAAGGAATTATCCACAGTACGCTCTGACACTCAAGGGTTTTATTTAAAAAATCTAATACAGATGAAAGAACTCTAGTGCTGCGTAATAAAATCATGAATAAATGAATCATGCATTTCAATGATAACTTTTTTCAATAAATATATTTTGCTGTTGCAGTGACTCTACTTTTTTGTAATAGTTAACGTCACGTTTTGACAAATTTTAAGACCTAGATGAACAACATTTAATACCTACTCATAATAGTTAATACTTTTAAGGCCTTGATTTTGACAAGATGAAATTTAATACCTATTTAATGCTTTTAAAACCTTGGAACTACATTGTTATAGCACCTAAAAGCACCCTCAGCACCCATGTTCTTACTTGTGTTGTCACTTGACTATTGTGGTATACTGGAATTAGTTAAATGTATGGCTTTTTCTCCTTTCTCCTATCAAGCCAAACAATTTCAAGTTTTGTGTACTATAGGCACTACACTAATATACAAGTACCACATACAACCATAGCCCCAAAATATCAATTTAATGTCTCATTACCACATTCTTTTCCACTTGGACCGTTCCACTTTAACTTACTCTTGCAGAGCACCCACAAAAGCAGAATCAATAGCAAATAAATGTGCTGCTAATGTATCTTTAAAGTATAAAAATGTACCCCAGCCATTAAAACAGTGACTGGTGACAAGAGAGAGAGTGAATTATTTGAACCAAATTGTAGTACTACATGTTGTACTTTTCGAAATAGGCAAGAATAATATTTTTACATTAATCACTTCCACTTGTACGGCAATCTCTCAGCAACATTCAGCAAATACACTTAATACAAAAAAACATCAGGGTTAACAAATATACAAGGTTATTAGCTAAAAACATAACGTGAAAAATAAATAGAAGCAAATACTTTACACGTCTGCCATCTTCAAATATAGCCCTCAGTGAAAACTAGCCGTGAGACTAGAACGTCCAGTGTCTCCCTTGCTGCTCTGTGGACGATCTATTGGTGAAACTGCATTTAGTTGAATGTGTGATGACAGAATTTAACAGCAATGGGTCAGAAAACATGAAACTATTAGCAGCTAGTGAAAAGGTGATCCTTATCCATGAATTTGTTTGGTGCAAGTTATTGTATGTCTGCCATTTTGCGTAGATACTGCGTAGGGACTAAGGCCTTGGGCAAGGAAGAAAAGGAGCCAGTCTTTGTCTATTTGCCCTCCATTTTGCTTCTGAAAAGTAGAAAGGAGGACATAGTTTGGTACGTATTGGAACAGTTCATGGCTCTCAGTATTGACACATAAATAAAAGGAAAGGCATGGTGGCATATACTTACATCTAGCCCTGTAAAATGATATTTAAAAGAAAAATCCCTAACATTGCTTTAATACTAAGGGTTGATTCTACAATACTTCTTCGCCACCGTTAAAACACATTTGTCATTACAATATTCAGTTGGTATAAGTATTGGTTGCTAGGCAGGGAGGCGGGGTGGATAAATATGGTATTGCAGGACATGTCACGAAAAGGCAGGAGTGGGCTCAGAAGCTTGTCGGAGGTCAGAGGTGGTAGCAGTCCACTCAGAGGTCAGACGTTGTTGGGGCTAACGTTCTTCAGGTTGTTGAGCTCTAACTCCAGCTGCCGTATCCGCACGTCTTTAGTGGCCAGCTCCTCCTTCAGCCGCCGGAGCTCGTCCTGCTGCCGGAAGAACATCCGAAGCAACTGCAAAGACATAAAACAGTAACTTAACTGATTCACATGTCTAGGGTTAGCTTTTTTTTTTTTTAGAGCATGTTTCCTCAGCTGTAGGAAAATATACAACCTGAATTCCAGAAATGAAATGAAATTTTTAAATTTGAAGATAATGAAAACTAAAAGACTTTCAAATGACATGAGCCAATATTTTACTCACAATAGAACATAGATAACATAACAAATGTTTACACTAAGAAGTTTTACACTTTACAGGTGTCACAGTAGTTGGGACAGGGTCATGAAGACATCTGGGCATCGAGGCTATGAGTTTCTGGAGTTTTGGTGTCAGAATTTGGCCCCATTCTTGCCTGATTTAGGTTTCCAGCTGGTGAAGAGTTTGTGGTCATCTTTGACATATTTTTCATTTAATGATGCGCCAAACATTCTTTACAGGTGACAGATCTGGACTGCAGGCCAATTCAGCACCAGACTCTTCTATGATGCTGTTGTAATAACTGCAGCATGTGGTTTTGTATTGTCCTGCTGAAATACACAAGGTGATATCAAGAAAAACAGAGAAGCAGGGAACACCGAGGCCATAGTGCGATTGTGGTCAGTAAGGTTGCTTTAATGGAACAGACACAGCAGACAGAGATGACATAGATCCCGCTACTACTACTCACTCCTACATAGTCTCTGAAAGTCTGTCCCCTCCAGTGTCTGTGTGTCCCTCTCTCTGTCTGTGTGTTCTCTCCCTTGTCTGTGTCCCAGCAGCTTATATAGGATACAGGAGATGTAAATGTCCCTGGGTTGACATATAGGCTGGTCAGTGATGGACTAAGATTAGCTGGTTAGGGTTCACATTTCATGCCTAGGAGACAGTGGAAGACAGTGGACACATGTCAGCTACCATCTCATGACCCAAATATGGAAAAAGGTCAAAACAACAGGTCACAGCTGCTACATACAAGTCAAGAGAGCAGGAGACATTCAAAAATTCATGATATCACAAGGCCTTCCCTGAAAAAGACAATGTCTGGAAGGGAGCATACTATGTTTCTCTAAAACCTTTATAAACCTCTCAGCATTCATAGTTCCTTCCAAAACACATAGCGGGCCATCCCGTCTGCACTTAAGCCCCCCATATCATCAGAGATACTGCTTTTGAACTGAACGCTGATAACTCACTGGAAGGTCTCCTGCTCTTTATCCCGACAGACACACCGTCTGTGATTTCCAAAAAGAATATCAAATTTGGACTCCTCTGACCATAGAACACTGTCCCACTTTGAAACAGTCCATTTTAAATGAGCTTTGGCCCACAGGACACGACAGCGCTTCTTTAAAAAATGTCCCTACATTTTGAGAATTCAGGTTGCACTTCTCATTTAACCCTATCCTACAACATATGGCATCTTTAAAAGAACATTAATCTTCAGCATTCAGTTTATCTCTGCTTGATTGTTGTCTAATTAATTCCCCATTGGTTTATTGGATTGATGGTTATTATTTACACCACTACATTATGTTCACAGTACTGCTATTAATACCTAGTGTCACGTTCAGAGTCCAATGTTATTAATTGTTGTCATGTTATTTTGTAAACAAGATGAATAATCATACATTTATAATTTTTGACTGCTTTTATTGATGGGCCACCGGGAGCTAGAGCCTATCCAAGCTGCTTTGGACTTGAGGAGGTAAACACCTTCGACAAACGCCATTTGTAATTTAACCGCAGGGGTAACACTTACAGGCAAACAGTGGAAGTAGAGGAAGGAATATACAAAAGCACTAAGGATAATTATGTGTTAATTTGTGCCTTTGTTGTTTAAAATTAATGTAACCCCGATGACCGAAAATCTGCACCAGCATGATTTGTAGATTATCATGGGAGAATAACATGGATACCTCATTCTCTGTTCTGGGTGGTACGTTCTCCAGCAGGTCAATCCCATTCACCACCACACTCTTCTTCTCCTTCTTCACAGGGGCTTTGAACACGAGCTGGTTCGGTCGGTTGTATCCATCTTTTAGAGACATCAACACTGGGTCTGGAAATTCAAAACAGATAGAGAAATAGTTAATAGTTTTATAAATGTCCATCCATCCATCTTCTTCCGCTTTATCCGGGGCTGGGTTGCGGGGGCAGCAGTCTAAGCAGAGATGCCCAGACTTCCCTCTCCACAGACACTTCCTCCAGCTCTACCGGGGGCACCCCAAGGTGTTCCCAGGCAGCCGAGAGACGTAGTCCCTCCGGCGTGTCCTAGGTCTTCCCCGGGGAACACCTCCCAGTGGGACATGCCCGAAACACCTCCCCAGGAAGGCGTCCAGGATGCATCCTGAAACAGATGCCCGAGCCACCTCAGCTGACTCCTCTCAATGTGGAGGAGCAGCGGCTCTACTCCGAGCTCCTCCTGTGTACATGAGCTCCTCACCTTATCTCTAAGGGAGCGCCCAGCCACCTTGCGGAGGAAACTCATTTCGGCCGCTTGTATCCGGGATCTTGTCCTTTCGGTCATGACCCAAAGCTCATGACCATAGGTGAGAGTAAATGTTATCTTTGATATTTTGGGATAGCTAATGCAGGGTAGCGCTAGGTTTTTTAGGACCCTTTTAACACTTTTTAATGACAAAGAGTGAAATTTAATGTCAACATTGTCAACAACAGAACAATAATCTGTATGAATTTTACAGTTGTCTTTCAAAAAGTATATTGTAGGCACTGTTATTGTTGTGGTGGTACTTTTTTATATTTTTATTATTATTGCTTTAAAGGTACTGTGAGCAGCATGCTCTCGTACTGGTGTGAAAACTGTACTGCAGTCTAAATCAAAGCAATGGTCTCTTTTCTGATTGGAAGACCAACAATGCAGTTTTAGAACCAAAACAACAAATGTAAACATAAACAACTTGGCCATTATCTAAAACATATTTTTAATTGTGAATAAATTAACTGTGCCATTGTTATCAGTAAAACTAATATAAACATGTTTACATCATACCTTGGGACACATGTGGGCAATTATTATGTATATAATTAATATAAAAAATATATACTGCTCATAGCACCTTTAATAATCATAAGTATTTGACAAATTGAATACCTAGATTAACATAATTTAATACATACTGTTATAATTTTATCCTGTTAAGGCCTTGATTTTGACACCATCAAATTCAATACCTTTTTAAAACGTTCAAGATCTTGGGGCTACCCTGTAATGTAATGCCAATAGCTAATAGTGCCAGTAATAGTATTTTATCAATAGTGGGCCCTTTAAAGGTGCTGAGCAGTATATATTTTCTATATTTCATAAAAAATTACCCACGTGTGTCCTAAGATATGATGTAAACATGTTTAAATCTAATATTAGTTTTACTGATAACTATGATACAGTTGAGTTATTAACAATAGAAATATATTTTACATAATGGCCAAGTTGTTTATGCAAGCTGTGTGCTGAGCTGAGTGCAAGCTGCTAACAGTACCTTCAAGCATCTTCAACACATTTGTTCCACTGCAACATGTATAATGTTTTAAAATGTGTCGTCCATATTAAACTCTTTGTAGGATACCTCTGTCGATGCCACTGAGCCATTCACCAGCAGACAGAGCAGGTTCAGTCCCTGCTGTCATGGGGTAGATGTCCTCCTGGTACGTGTCCGACTGAAAACAACAATTACACACTTCTGTTAGAGATCTGTTCTGATTCTAAAAGGACTAAAACAAATATTAAGAAGCATACGCAATACTTTTACTGTTAACTTGGTAAAACAGAAGCCTTTTATTCATTAGGTAGTGCGTAATGGTCAAATGGTGTTACTGACCCTCCTGGGTACAATCATAGAAATAGGCTCGATCAGGCCCTTCAGAGTGATGAGTTTATAGAAGCGGAACACCTCACACGCTCCTACATCCAGGCCATGCTTTGGCATCACACCTGCAGACAAAAAACACATGAACTAATTAATTATTGTAAAGACTGAACAATTATCAAGTAAAAACTATTTATTGACAAATGCCCTGCAGACATATGTCTTAATTTCTGTCATACACATTTCTTTTCAGTATAAAAAATACTCTACAAAGCTATTTTGCCAAGACACTGGAGACTAATCCAATCCAATCCTAAAAGCACTTCTCTGGTGTTCTGCCTGCACCCTGCTTCTCTGATTTACTCAAAGCACTCATGCTTAAATAGTGCTAATGCTGAACCTTACTGCTGTTGTCAGCCTCAGCACAGAGAAATACCACGTGCTGACTAAAACTGATGACTTACCCAGTCCTTTCTGTGGCGCTGGGGACCGGAACTCCATCAGGTACTGGAGGTATGGCTTCTCTGAGGTGATCTCAAAGTACCGGATGTTGCCATCTCCCTGCCAGAGTTAAATCAGACATGCTAACGTTTGTGCATTTATACAGGCGTAAAATTGATCCTGTACGCAAAGTGAATTGTTGTGTGTTTGATAGAGTGTTTCCATGGCAATGACTGAATAACTTCCACTCCACTCGCTTTCTAATGATAACTGGTAGGTTTTGTCAATTGCTATAAAGTTGGTAATCAGTTGTTTCCATGGTAACAGAGATATACTGATGCTTCTTTGTGTTTCCAAGAGAGGAAGTCACTGATATGACTTGTTTTAAACTTGCAAAGTCAGAGTAAAAAAACAGGCTCAATTAATAGTCAGTGAAGTTATTTATTAGAATATCCTTTCATAATAGTCATTCAAATTTGTTTTGATTTAATGGTAAAGGCTAATAAATACTCAAATTTAGCCTTATCTAACATAACGACACAATAGATGTGCTAATACTAATCAAAACTTTTCATAGTCACTATTTAAAGGGACAAACAAGTCATGACAATTAACAGCACACTGTAAAGATTATTTAGGGAAATAATCTATACACAATATGCAAATTAATGAAACAACTGCTGCCAATGTTAATTTAAGGGAAGCCAGACATATTTTTTCCTATTTATTTAAAGAATTAGTGTGCTTCCTCTTAATCTGAGTTAAAATTCCAGGCTGAGGAATAAACTGGTGCAGATTAAACTACTTCTGAATGAAACTACATAGCATACAACCAATCAGAAATCAGGGGGAAGAACCAAATAGTCAATTATCAATTAGTAAAGCAAATATCACATAAAGACTGCCTGCATTTTAGATTATGAGTAGTCTATGACTGGTCAGAAAAAATACATTTTAGTGGAAATTCTTTGAGTGGGGGGAAGGTTTAGCCTGGTTAAGACACTAGTTGTATATAACAGTATGCAGAGGTAAACAGCTTTTGTTAGGTACTAAATATATTTCTTAGCGTGACCCTGTGACCTCTGACCTTTCCTGCCAGGTACAGCATGTGGGTGTCAGCGTCGTAGAAGGGAAACAGCAATCCCGAGAGCCCGTCTATATCCTCCTCCACGATCGGCATGGACAAATCCTCCTGCAAGAGCCAAGCCCACACAGAGGGAATTACACACGGGCTCTGGCCACCCTGGCACCGTCCCGGGCCATATGGAGGTGTGTCTGACCTGATCCCACAATGCAATCTGCCGAGTGTTCCAGCGAGAGAAGCCCGTGGTCAGCAAGCGCTTCATGTTGCCGAGGAACACCACTCGGTTCACGCGGTGGTTCTTACAGTTGGCTTGCTGAAGAAGAAACAGAAGATGGATGTAAAGTTTATTAAAGTGTACCTCTGAGTGTTCATTTTTTATGTTTATTAAAGTACACTCCCAGTACGAAGAACATTTAAAGTAGCAGTATTTTTAAGAGTACTGTTATGAAAGTCCTTTTTTGTATTACATAAGTAAAAATACTTTGTACCTACCCGATAATATTATAATGTTGAATTCTATTTTAACCCAGACATAGAAATAGTTGTTGGAAAAAATCATCCGTGCTAAATTTTAGTCAACGGGCATGGGTAAGAACAAAAATTTGTGAATATTTTTGGTAAGCAGCATTCATGAATTATATGCTGCATATTTGCAACAGAGGGTGCTACGGGATTTTTCTACTCAACCCATTTACAGATGATACAGGAAAATGCTCCTGTGTGCTTCCTTAAACTGCCAATGTGTTGACAACTACTTAGTAAAATGACTCCACAAATAACAGAAAAACTACACAATACGTAACCAAAATTTACTAACACGTTACATAACATATATGGCATTTCATGAACATGAATACAATAAAGCTAACACTGCATTTCAGAACATATTTTCACATGGTATGTATGTAATAGCTTGATGAATTGTCCCTGCAGCCTGCTCCTGATTGCTTCCGTTTGGTGAGTGAGGAGCACAGCATATGGCTCTAATCAGAAATCATTTCATGGTAATCACGTGACAGAACCACCAAGGTCAGGGATTTAGAAACTGAGAAAGATAGCCCACTGTAGACAAGTCACACAGTAAACACTTATTTGGATACTGAATACTCTTTCACTAAAACTCTCCCTCCAAACAAATTAATAAATATGTTCCTGCAGGCAAAATTGGACCAAGCCTAATTAGAGCAGCTATTTCTGCTTATGCCTAAAGGGAGTAAAACCTGTCAATACCAAAGCTCCATAGTGCGTTGTTCACATTGCTCAGTTGCTCAGTCAGTATGAATGTTCACAGTTGTGTTGTGACACATGGATCTGACCTGCAGCACTCGCCCGGAGCGTGGCTCGATCACCCGGAGCTTCTTGTCCTTACAGCTGGTGGCCAGCAGGCTGCCGTCTGTGTTGAAGGACATGCTGAGGATGACGTCTGTGTGACAGTCGATCATCTTCACGGGCTCTCCAATCTCCAGGTTCCAGATCAGTATCTGAAGGGAAAAGAATACTGTTTGGTAAAACTTTTCAAAAGCTTTAAACTCATGTATGCAGTCTCTGGTATTGTAAAATTGTCAATGATGCTTTACAGTCAAGAAAATAATCTCTCTTTTCCATAATACCTAATTTTGTTCATGACTCTTTCATTGCTATTATTATCATTGTACATCTTTGTTTTCTCTCTAGCTGTCAAATGGTTGAGGCAGCTACACACAGAGCTGGGGTCTGCCTGAGTTTTCTGCCTGCTAAAAGACTCTTTTGTTCCCTTCTAAACTAAACTCTTGGAAAGTGTCACAAGATAATTAAGGCTATATAACTAAGATGAATTGAATTTTGACCAAAACAAGGATTATAATTAATGTAAACCTATATTATTATTTAATATCTACATATGATGTTGACTGCAATGTTAAATACAGTATTATGCATACGTCACCTATTCATTTGCTCATGTTGTAATACCATAAAACCTATATTAATTTTCAATGTCTTTATTTGTCTCCGTAAAATCTGTATATTCCATTTTTTGTGTGAGTACAGTATATTTAATGACTATCCTGATTGACCAGATGTTACACAAAACCATCAGGTGTGCTTACAGGAAAAGCCTTTGCAAAGGGCAGGTACTTTTGATACATACATGGGAGGCGATTGGATAAACCAGGTGCCAGTAATTGACTTCTTCTTTTTTTCAGGCCGTTCTCTTTCAGGAGTCGCCACAGTGAATCATCTGCTTCCATCTAACCCCATCCTCTGCAACCTTCCTGCCTGGCAACTCAAACTCTGCGTCCTACCAATATTCACTGTCTCTCCTCTGTACTTTTGACTTTTTTCTTTTTTTTTCCTCATTCCGGATCCTATCAATCTTCATCACCTCCAAAGAGAACCTCAACATCTTCAGCTCTGCTACCTCCAGCTCTGCCCCCGTCTATTCCTCAGTGTCACTGTCTCTAAACCAGGGGTGTCCAAACTTTTTTCCTTGGGGGCCACATACTGAAAAATGTATGTGCAGGAGGGCCACTCAGTTGAGGCGCCATATTTTGTATCACCACTAAACAAGATATTGCTTTCCTTCAGGGATCTTCATAGTTAATCATTCTTATGGATATTTTTATTGATTTGTTTTACTCTTGACCCCCTTCTACAACCCCACAGTTATCCGAGCTTGGCACCAACACATAGTATGTTTTTTTTTTTTTTTTTTTGTGCCACCAACCGCTAATTTGTTTTTTTTAAATTTTTTTTTATTCTTCTTAATGCCAGAAACATCTCACACAAATCAAGTTTTTTACCTGCGCTTCAAACCTTGCAGTGAACAGTGCTACCTGTGGCAATTTGGGCCAATTGTGAATGAAGCCCGAGGGCCAATAAAGAATAGTCTGCGGGCCGCATTTGGCCCCCGAGCCATAGTTTGGACACCCCTGCTCTAAACCATACATCACAGCTGGCCTCACCACTGTTTTGTACACCCTTCCTTTCATTCTTCCTGAAACTCTTTATTACAATAACACACTTTTCTCCAATCCATTCCAATCTGCTTGCACTATCATGTGGGAATTTTATCCAACAATGACAAATTTAGGATTCTGAGACTAGGCTGGGGTTCACCTTGTAGTCATAGCCAGCGCTGAAGAGGATGCCGCTGCTGGTGGGGTGCCACTCGATCAGACCCACTCTTCTGCTGTGCCCGTACAGCTCCAGCACCGCCTCGGTCATGTTCCGCCTGAGACCGCCCTCCGGGATCTCCCATACTCGCACCTGCCATATTCACATCACACGGTCAATGATGGGCATTCATACAGCGTGTTTATGTAAGTTATTATTGTAAGCCCCAGACCAAACAGTATGACACTGGCAGAGATCCCTGTGATCAGAAATAGCACGGGCTATCACCGCAGCCCATTTGCATTAGGATTACTCTGGATTACAGCTATGGCTAGAGGCTCGGCGTCGGAGCAGAAGAGATTATCCTTCAACAAGTGAAAGTACTATACACACATAGAGCACGGCACCGCAGGGGTGAGACAGTAACAAGTGAATGAAAACTATTTACATTGTATACACATTTAACTACATCATGAGCATTACATTACATTCAGAACAGTGGCAATGGAAAGATGTATTTCAATCAAAGCCGTTTATGGAACAGTCCTGACAGTGAAATCAAGAAATCTAAATCTATGAATGAATTTTAAAAAAGTGTCAAATTTTGTATGGTGAAAATGTATGAGACTGCAGAGTAGTAGCTTCTGTTACATTATATTATGTTTTATGTAATGAAATAGAAAAGTGTCTGTGTTACAGCTTTTATGACTTGATCAGAAATAAATTGTGAATAGGGGGCATACTCTATAAGTTTATACTTCTTTCTGCTCCTTTTCATTCATAATATTTAAATTGAATGTTAAACTGTTTTTAATGAAGGAAATAAACAATAAAAATGAAAAAAAATGAAAATTACCATTCTCCGATATCAGTTCAACCAGTCAAGTGATCAATCCATAGAAACATTTGGAATTTTTTTTTTTTTTTTATCAAGTTCCTCCTGCAGTCCAAAGGCATGTGTTAGGTGAATTAATGACTCTAAATTGCCCGCAGTGAATGGTTGTCAGTCTGTGTGTGTCTGGGCAACCATGTGACTGCAGAACTCCCGCTTCCCCAATCATCTTGTAGCTGGTTGGACTTTTACACTACAGTTCATACTTTCAAAATCACTTTATCTCAGCCTGAAAAGCTCAAAATGGCAATAAAAAGATTTTGCACATTTCTCTGGCATAAAATGTCATGGAACAAAAAATCTAAATGCATTATGTAGCTCTCCCCAAGCTCTACTCCCACAGCAAGTTTAATTGAGATCGCCTTATTGGTTTTCTCAAAAAACTCATCTTCACCTGTTCTCACTGTCACATTCTAACTCATTTGTTTGTTGTTTTAATAAGAATTTCCAAAACAAATGGCTACATTAACTTAATTTCTGTCTTAAAATGAAAATCTACAGTGTTTATTGTCCATCAGCTGCTCTGAATTTTAAAAATTGGTATCGCATGGAAAAACAAAACCCATAATGACAATCCAACTCTAATTTTAATCATGTTTAATAATGTTCAGTGTTTTAGTCAATCACAATCAATTTGGGGAAGTTCCCATTGGTTGGTCTACTTACACAGAGAAATAATCAATACAAATGGAAAAATGGGAAGTTAAACAGATAAATATTAGCAATGCACATGGGAATGCATTGGTCTAATACTGAATTTAGAGTTTAAAGTAAGCTCCTAAACTATTTTTTGGCAAACCATATAAAATCTCTGGTGGCCCGCCTTTGGGTCCTGACCCAGTATTTGGGAACCACAGGATTAAACAGTATAGAAAACAAATGTCCACTGTGTCAAACGCTTTTGCCTAAAATGGGACTGACAAATCACTGGCCAATTTTGTTTTATTGTGAAAACTCAAAATCTCTTGAGGTTAACTCGATCCCACGTGCCTTGGTTGGTTCTAATAACAAAACAGAGATATTATGAATTTGTGCACACTTACTGAGGTATCTTCAGAGCAGGATGCTATGATGTTATCAAAAAATGGGTTCCACTTGATGTCCAGGACATTTCCTTGGTGACCACACACTTTGGGATAATGAGAGTCCAGGCGTCCAAACTGAAAAGACACACATTTTATATATTTAAAGTCAGTCTAGGTTTACAGTAAAGACGAATAATGAAAAGACCAAAATGCATTAGGTTGTCCAATGAGACAGTGACATAATACAAAGGACATGGAATGAGTCAGCGTAATAAAAGTGGACCAAAACAAACCACGTCTGCTTATTGCACTGGGCCATCTGTGCCTGAGCTATTGTTATTATTGCAGTAACACTGGGAGTCCACAGGGGGGCAGTGGCTCCAAACGTAGCCCCAGGAAGCGCTTCTCATGATGAATGTTTGATGTCACTTCAATCCACTGACCTCCTTTCTTTTTCCTCTGGGATTTATCCAGGCTTTGAGTGCGTGTTTACATGGGCTGCCCTGGGACAACCTGCTGCACTTGTCAGGACTTACAGTGCCCCCCAATAAAGATCTATTTATCTTATTAGTATACTTGCTTAGAAAGATGGTAATACAGTAAAAAAAAAACAGCAAAGTGGTTCTGTGATTTAACAGATCAAGAAATAAAATGTCTGAGCAGTGCTGTGTCTGTCATAAAAAGCCGTCTTTACACCCTTAAAGAAATCTGGATTGAGCTGCTAATAGTATGCAAATCATCTTAATACTGTGTGACAAATGTGAGCTGAAGCTATTCTCCCACTTGATTTAGTAATACATTTGAATGTGAGGGATTAAATTAGCACTAAAAAGAATCTGCTGGGAAATGAGTGCAATAGGGCCATTCAAATGTATCATGACACATGTACTAATAGGAAATATTCATACCAGAGCTAGTTCAGTGTTTTGTAAATGTACATAGCTCTATTAGGTATTTTTATTCGGTGTGCAGTGTTGTGAAATATCAGTTTGGAGAGGCCCTTGTGTCCATGGGCAAGACACTGGTTGCAACAGGAAGGGCATCTGGCATAAAAACCTGCCAACTCACCGTGGGACCGGTTTACTGTGGCGACCAAGAATAAAAAAGGGCGCAGCCAAAAGATTAAAAAATAAATCGTATCCCTGCAATATTACAATAGTATGTACATTTACCACTGGCTTGTCTATTCGCAGCTTTTACTATTTTCTATTTTGTGTCTGTGTTGTATAAAGGAAGAAAATTATAAAAATGCCCTGATTCTGGTTCAGGCAGTCGTAAGGAAAAGCTTATATATGTTAAGTTTTGAGTTGTTAAATATATAAGAATAAGATACATAGCACTATCATTCATAAGCCGATCTAAATAACAAAAACATACAATATGACGATGTTAATTCCTATATATGAATGAATGCCCTATTAGCAACCACAGTTAAGTCAAAACCTGTGCCATTGCTTCTGTCTGCTTCTTCTAAACTGAGAGTATTCCACAGACCCTCTTTAACAAAATAAGAGCTCTCCCTTTAAACCATGTGTTTTATTATGATGCACAAATGGGATCATCTGTGGAACTGGCAGGAAACCTGTTTAGACCAGAGCCTCTCTGTGTCTGTATTGAGTTCATTTCCTGATGCTGTGGCACAGATGTCCTGGACAGGTACCAGCTGTTCTGGTGAGGCTGTACACTGTGTCCATGCAGCTCTTTATTGACTGTTATTCTCAGTAAACCTTTATTAATGAGGGTTAGCGCTGCTGTACTGTACACGGCAATAATAATAATAATAATAATAATAATAATAATAATAATAATAATAACAACTACAGCCTTTTGCGGCAAACAGCCACCTCTAGTTCCACAGTGATATGACTCATGGTGCAGGAGAGTGGGCTAATTGAAATTCATCTAAAAGCTTGTCACTGCCTCTTACTTTTACATATTAATGCCACTGCTCAAAAGACTGTATTTTTATATTTTTCCATTTAACGATAAAGGTCCCCTATTATGCCAGATCAACTTTTTTGAGCTATTGCACATGTTATAATGTTGTTTGCACCTCAAAAACATACCTGAAGTAGTATTTTGTTTCAACCATGTTTGAGTAGTCCTGTATGCTGAAGCTGTCCCTTTCTCAAGAGCTGAAAACTGCCAGAGATCGAAAACTGCTCAAAAAGTGGGCAGACACAGAGAGGAGAACTGAGGGAGGAGTGAGGCCGTCATGGACGTCCTCCACAGCAGGGTTGCCAAGACCCAGAAAAAGAAAACACATCCAAACCCATCCTATTGGGGAAAAAAGTGGCCACAATAATCACGAGTCATATGGATGTGGAGAGTAAATCCTTTAGTGACTTCAGTCAGACTGTGATCTCTGTCCCACAAATGCCGTAACACTTTTATTTTAGAGGCGATAGATTGTATGTTTTCGTAACCGTTTCCCTTCACAGAGCCTAACGAGCGAGAGCAGAGTCGGTCTGGTGACTCTGCTTCCACTGTGAGAGGGGAGGAGGGGCAGAGGGGACTGAACGGTAAATGCAGGGCTGTGTGGTGTTTTTAGGAAAACAACCCACACCTGCTAACTTCAGGACTGGGACAAGTGCGCAAGAGAGAACACGCCAACGCCAACGGACACCTAATATAAGTGTCCTCTGCAAAGTGAAAATAACAGCTCCCCAAAAGCCATTTTCCATACAAAAAGATGATTAGGTTATAAAATGCGAAGTACTAATGCATGTGTCCAAAATTATTTTTAAAAGCCTGAAAAAAGTACAAAATTGAGCTTTTAATTCAAAATTGTTTGAATTATTTACAAACTAGGTTGTTGCCAGGTCATCATTGCAATTGAGAATTGGTTCTCAGTGGGCTTACCTGGTTTAATAAAGGTTAAATAAAAAAAAAAAGGGAAAAAAAAAAAAGAAATTTCACACACCAGTTACAGAGATGAACATTTCATTTGATGTGAATTCTTGCAAAAATGTATTGTAATTATTATTATTATTATTATTATTATTATTATTATTATTATTATTATTATTATTATTATTATTATTATTGCTGACAATTTGCCGGGATTCTTTTAAACATCAAAATACAGTTTGTCAGTGGGTGTGTAATTTGCGTATAATTTTCATTGGGCTCTTTTGGCATCACATCACTATTATACAGATTACAAAATACACTTCCAAACAATAAATATGTCAAAAATAAATTGACATAAGTAACATAGCCTAAACAAGTTCATGTGTAAGATGTTACCCTAAATAACTACCAACTTGACGATAATAAAACATGTTGTGTCATCATTGCTGTTAGCATTATTGAGCAGATTTCTTGCTGCTGCTGTAGTTTACAGTGTGATGTTAGTGGAGCACATGTGATCTCCCTGCAGTGAGTCAGCTGACCTGCTCTGGTCCTGGATCACTATCCACACTGACTGTGACCTCACACACAAACACAGCTCCAGTTCTTCAGCGTGAAGCAAAATAGCATTCTACTTTATGAATATGGCCATTGTGGGCTCTGGAAATCCCCTTGGTTTAATAAATATTTGAACTTAATATAGGCTATCGCTTATTAGAGATTTGCTTCTATTTATGCTAAAAGCAAATATGCCTGGAAATGCATGGTGAGATAGCGTTAAGGGCAACAGTGACTCGTTTGATGTAGGGGATCCTAAAATGGGTGACTAAGTGATTAAGGGCCCCACACTATTATGATCTATTATTTCAAATAACACATTACTTTTTAACTTTGTTTTGATGTCAGCTGATGTCAGTTTTATGGCTCACCCAGGACCTTTAAATCCACAAGCCTTTTCATCAAAGGTAGGATTTGATTTTACATGTGTACAAGTTTTATCAATACAAATATTAAGCTTGACTGCCATAGCTAATGATACATATAACCTATGTGCTTTTAGCTGGCCTAGTTACAGGAAAACATATATCTAACTTTGTTGTGTTTCCATTGATTTTTTAAATAAAGCTGTGATAATGGTAAATTACCAAGTTTGTTAGCATGCAGGACAACAAACATTTAGCAATAAGTACAGAGCACATGAATGCACCATTTGCATTGGGGAGAGTCATACAAAAGTGAGAAAATCCACTATGAGGACTGAAGCGGCCTGTAGACCATGAGTGATAATCAGATAAGTTGCCCTCCGCGTTTGTTGACAAGATTAGCATTCCTTCCCATAACTTAAAACGAAGCAATATAAAAACAGTAAAGTAGACATTTTAAGACATTAGAAGCAAGCTGTTGTTTTTTTATATATGTGGTAAAATTTACTATTTGTATAGTTAAAAGCATCCAGATCGAATAGTCAGTTCCATTTAATAAAGTTACCTTCTTAAGGCTACTGTAAGCAACATGTACTCTACTGGTTTAAAAACGGTATTGCAGTCTAAATCAAAACAATGGTCTTTCCGCTTTTCTGATTGGATGCTCGGCAATGCAGGGAGTAGAACCAAAACAAAAAATGTAAACATAAACTACATAAGCAATAATATGTTCAATATTTTTTTCATTGTGAATAAATCAGCTGTACCGTTGTTATCAGTAAAACTTTTATTTGATTTAAATATTCATATCTTGACACACATGGGTAATCTACAACAGCAAGTTAAATTACGTGATACTCAATCACAAACAACACAACTGCCCATTTTAGCAGTCTTAATTTACTTTACACCTATTAAGGCACTTTGACGTATTTATTAATTTCTACACTCCGAGGCTACAACCGTTGTTTTGAAGCCATGATGTTTTTGTGCACACTGTGGCTGTTTTTGGTCGCATACTTTAGTAAAATTTTCCTGTGTGCTTTATATCCGCTGAAATAAAGTGGCCAGGTGACGGCTTTAGTTAATTGACACAACAATATCCTATTCCATATATCCAATATACTATTTTTTGAAGCTGCCCTTGTCCAGCTGCTCGTTTACAAAAAGTAGTTAGTGCATAACCCCTATTATAGACGCTAATTGCTATATTAAATAAAACAGCTAAATGTTGATACACTTGCTTTTATATTACACACATGTAGTCGATTGGCTGTTAGTTGCCAAAACCATCTTCATTATTCATAATTTACCATATTCTGAGGCTAATGCTAATTCCATAGCAAATGTATAATGGTCAAACTTATGGCACCATTCTTTAACCCGCAGCCGGTCTTTTTATAAATACAAAAAGGATCTAAAGTCCGTGAGCGTAGTCCGAGTAAGCTCAACATGTAAACGTACTGAATATCGTAAGTTCAACATCAACAATGACAGAGTGAAGTAGCTAATACATGTGTATGTGTAACTGGTATTATTACAGAAAGAAGAAAGAAGAACTTTCCTCTGGTTAGCAAAACAAGTCAGCAGAAGTCATTAGCGCATGTCAGTGCGGCTACTTTTAAAGCGGAACTCAGTAACCCTGCTCGTTTCTTCGCTATTTTTGGCTTATTTTCCTCTATAGAGCTCCCCCTACAGTTCAGAGAAAAGCACTATCGTAAATACTCACAAGCCCAGTTGACTCCGGTACCTCTCATTTGTCTTTACTTTTGTTTTTTCCCCTTTGTCTATCTGAACAAAGTTTTTTCTTCCATTTGGCCGCTCTGGCGCCCCGAAAACTGAGAAATAAAGTCACCGCTAGCTTGTTGTTTTGCTAACCGGGATGTGCCGCTTTCTCGCAAGACCCAATACTTCTGTGACTCCGGGTCGGCGACACTCAGACTTGCAAGTGTCACTTACGGCCCAGAGACACCAGGGGCAGATGCCGCACGCTTCATTTACCCCACAACAGCTCATTTAACCATCACATGGACTCCTAAACTGTTTATTTAAGGTAAAAAAAGTTACTGAGTTCTGCTTTAAGTGGCTAGTAAATGCTAACACTGATTCACAAAGCACCACGCCTGCTCTTGGCTAGTGTGAGATGATGAGGAGGTAACAGTGACCTTCTGCGACAGTTTCTAGGTCAGTATGTGGCAGGTGGTTCCAGCAGCAGGCCACACTCACTTCTGTTATTGTCCACAGCCAAACATATGGCTGTCCCGCTGTTTGTTAGCATCATGTCTGCCAGGCTGCGGCGTCACAGTTAGCCACACCACACAGTTTGTCTAATGGAACCGTAATGGGTCACTTTAACCATTTATTTTGCAGCTAAATGGATTTTTTCTTGCTTTGGTAAATTTTGAATGTGCGGATAGAAAAGTATTTGATTGATAGTTTTTTTCGCGGTAAGTTAGCTTAGTGAAACATTTGCCAGTATCCCACAGAAGCTTTCATCCATCTGGCTGCTGTGTATGACGGCTGCAAATAATAAAAGTGGCAGCTCAGCAGAGGAAATGCTTTGGAGCAGCTTTCAGTATGCGGCTATTGATGCAGCCAGGGTTTCTAACTGAGTGATAGAGGAGGCCATATCTCAGCTTTAATTTTTAATGAACTCAAAATCTTTGTTTTTTTCCTGAATAACATAATGAATATTTTTAATCTAAAAGGGACACATCTCTGAAAAAACACCCTGCAATGCTCAAAAAGGCATAGGTGTTAGAAATGTTACAATGCCTGTCCGATTAATGCTTTGTAAGATAATCATTTGTATACTCCGTGCAATAAAAATAAATACAGTATAATGTACTAGGCTATAGACTCTTCCACAAAGTTATTAAAATTAAACACACCCACTGAAGCAACAAAAGCAGCAGTATCTCCAATCCATTCATAAATGTGGTGGCAGGCATGTTTCTGTAATAATGTTTTTTATGCTTACTAAATGCATAATCTGTTTAGGCAGATTTCAGTCTTTGATGAGGAAGCACGGGTCCTAAAACTATATTGTTTTCAAACTTATCATACCAAGTATCACTTTGAAAGCTAAAAATATTAAGCTTCCATTTTTAATAATGACCAAACCAGACGGCAGGGGCTCTGTCAGTAGAGACTTTTGCCCACTAACCTGTGGGTTGGCGGTTCGATCCCTGCTACCGGCACTGCATACTGTTGTTGACACTTCACCTTCCACCTTGATTGTATGAATGTGTTAGTGTGAATGTTAATGTTAATGTGATTGTGTGTTTGGTAGTGGTTGGAGAGTGGCAGCCACGTCTCTGTCAGTCTGCCCCAGGGCAGCAGTGGCTACAGAAGTACCCATCACCTAGTGTGACCTAGTGAGTGTAGGAGTGAATGACTATTCAATGTAAAGTGCTATATAAATCCGATGCATTATTATTAAACCAGGAGCAACCCAGGTCTAAACCAGGTCTGAACTAGGATAAACCAGGACCAGAACTATGACTTACTAAGCAGTGGTGTACACTGCACTACTGGATTAAACTCTTAATTAAACTAACCTACATCACGTCTTGAACTGCAAAACACTTGAAGAGGCCTGAGTACTACAGACCTGCAGCGGGTGGGAAATCCTGCGGGATCAGGCGGTACTGACGTGGTCTCGTGCAGGAGCGGGCAGTCAAGCAAAAACATACCGGGTCCAGAGTGTCCCGAAAATTTTGAGTGCACAATTATACTAGTCTTTATGGCAGCAGTCACATCTAAATGTGGGCGAGTGTGCAGCTTACACAGGGCCTTAAGGTAACATGCTGCTGAGAAGGGCAACAGAGAGAGAAAACAGACAGAACAGAGCACGGAGTGCAGCACTGGGAGCCACGCTTTTTATCCTCCGCTGTCTGAAACACAGGAGCTTTAGCCCAATAACAAACAGCTGCACATGAACCCAGAGCTTTAACAGAACATTACACAAGTTAGCTTTCTGCTCTTCTCCTGAATGCTGTGTGTGGCAGTGGTGTGTGCCAGTACAAGCAGACACGCTGGTGCCCCATGGAAAACCCCGTCATACTAAAATTTCTCTGGATCTGTCGGGACCCATGAGAATCTTTTGGGCGGTCAGGTCATGGTAGACCTCAGGACCGGGATGGGAGCGGTCAGAGAAGTTTCAGGAGTGGGATTGAGAAGTCAGTCCCGTGCAGGGGACCCGTACCACAGTTTGAGAAACACTGACTTAGACCATGTGGTGTTATTTTTTACTCTATGCAGCACATTATAGTCCTAAGCAAATACTACAACTCAATATGCTTTTTAATCTATAAACATTGTATTACGTGTTTTTAGATGGTCATTTGAAAACAAATGACAACCAAACATTTCTGCAATTGTCCTTTTTGAAAATTTTGCAATGTTCAGTTTTAGGCAAACAAGATATTGCACATCCAGCATTTTTTCCTATCACCTAACACCGCAACTAGTGGCTGCTGGCTACATAAAATAAAAATCTATCTTGGGTCTCCTGTCACTCCAGCACAGTACGCTCAGCCTACTCAACACTTTTACCTCAGAGTGCTCTGACTCTGTTTGGCAGCAGAGAGCTTTTAAAGTGCTCTGCTAAGTGTGTCTTAAAGAGGCAAGTTACTTAATATTTTCCTTCACCAGCTCTTGACAGAAATAATATACAGAGAAAAACTTTACACATTTAAAAAAAAATAAAAAAATGACTGTCTTTTTTAGTGGACAGAGTAATAAAGTTGTTCACACTGTAAGGTTAAATGCATATTTCTTAAGAATGTTACACTGTTTATGAGCATTTTTCCTCTGGGTTTATGTGCTACTGTTGGCTCTTACAATAAAACTCTGGCTTACAGATTTAAGGCTGGCGACTTTTGAAATAGAAGGGAAGGGTCCAATGTAATTGTAACAAACATCATTACTGGGTTATGGAGTAAATACAAAATGCTATCTAGAAGCATATGCAAAAGAAACTGCACTAACCAAACCCATAATTATTCACCTTCAGGCTAGAATATATATGTCTTAATGTAAGGACTTCATAAATTTGGGAAAATAATATTACGTGTGATATGGAATGTTTTTCTTTTCATTTCATTTATTTCAATCTCCATTAGCTGTAACTAAGCACAGCTACTTGACATAGTAAAAGTAGGATTGTAGTTGTAGTCTAGTCCACATGCACCAAAACAGAATCGAGATGACACCAGCTGACCCACTAAGTCAGAGTATATAGTAGTTACCTGGTTTATGGGTATGATGATGAACGAGCCTCCACCTGCGCTCTCTGTGACCACTGCCAGGAACTTGGAGTTGACGGCGCAGAAGTGGTTGTCATGGACGTTCTTGGTGATGGGCACGCCGTCGAAGCAGTGCTCCCTGTTGCCAACTTTTCCATAGACGTTTCGAAACTTGGAGCTTCGGTAGGTCGGACGCCATGACATCTGGAAAAACAAAAAAGGAGCATAAGCATTAAGTTCAAAAGATGTATTCAATTCAATTCAGTTTTATTTGTATAGCAACAACAAAACAAAAGTCGCCTAAAAGGGCTTCACAAACATAAACACACACAAAAATACACACAAACAATAACTACACTAAACTAAACAGACCCAGGACACTCCTTCTCGGTAAGGAAAAACTCCTAAAAAAACCCAGCTGTGGAAAAAAAAGAAGAAACCTTATGGAGCCCATATTGAAGGAGAGACCCCTCCCAGGACGGACAGGCAGCATGTGTCTAGGACTGTTAGTCCATTAGCTCTATTGTATCCTTTTCCCTTAATCATTTTATTTGGTAGACCTATTCAACTGCTAGTCACATGGCAGCAACTCAATGCTCTAATTGATGGTAAATGCTGAGCTACCACAACCATTTCACCAGAAGATATTATGTGAGCTTCAGTTCTGTGTGAAAAAATGCCTTGTTGATCACAGAGGTCAGAGGGCAATGGCCAGACTGGTTCTAGATGATGAGAAGTCAACAGTAACTCAAATATATTGTCAACAGGAGCCAAATTACTCAGAAAACAACTATAAAATTTGCATAAAATATTGTATGAATTATAGCAATTGGCCTGCCTGTGCCACAGAGTTATGGCACTATTTATGATGCCCAGCCAGCTGTTGATATGACGCTAACTCACAACCCCATTTACTAAACCAAATCAATAGGTCGATGGCTTTATACTGCAAACTAATTATAGTACTCCAACTATTGTTCTGGTCCGTGTGTCCTTCAACAGACTCCTGATTAAGTGCCATCTGGCCTGCTGTTATTTGCAGAGAATGTCAATTTTAGTTAGGGCACACTAAAGAGACACCATGATGAAACTGCCCACTATAATCAACACACTCAAAGAGAAAGCTGTGACCTGAATTTGTATGTGAAGTATTTCCTGGAATTTGACATGATACACTAACTGTGGGCAGTCCCATCTGTGCTGACATGATAACAGTTACACATAGTAGTAGGACATGATCCAAAATGGTCATGGGTGTGAGAAAACATGACTACATTATTAAATACCAACGCAGCAGTACTCATTCATATGAGTGTCAGTGTTAGAGACACTAAATTAAAGACTTGATAACATGAATGCTTTAAAAGTTTTGTGGCTTTAGTAATGCCTGTGCTTATCCTGTCAGACAGATCTCAGTTTAATAGTCTTTGATGAGAAAGCACAGGTTCTCAATAGTACAGAATGCACTTTTAAATCGTCACATTACTATGTACAGACTATGAATAATGTATATTGTGCAGGAATATGAAAGGTTTTTAATCTTGATAGTCTCAGTTAGTCAGTTTTAAGTATGTCTTTTGGGCTTTTTTAGCCTTTAAAAGAGCCTGTAAAGAATGGGGAGAGAGAAATGATTGGATTCGAACCCTGGAAGCTTAAGTATGTGGTATGCAGAGGTGGCAAAAGTACTAGCATTCTGCACTTAAAGGTCCCCTATTATGCTAAATGCACGGTGGTAGTTTCACTCACAGCAAGAAGGTCCTGGGTTCGATTCCCGGACCGTGTGGGGACTTTCTGTGTGGAGTTTGCATGTTCTCCCCGTGTCTGGGTGGGTTTCCCCCGGGTACTCCGGTTTCCCCCATCAACCTCAAAAACATGCACAATAGGCTAAAACCTCCAGCTAAGTACTCCTGGCCAGGATCCTGGCTCAAGATCTGGAGAAGGGTGCCCTCGATCTGTTGTAGGACTGCAGCAACTAATCAGATATTACTACTATTATAGACTATTTTAATAATCATTTAATTATTAACTGGGTTTTTCAGAGACTCTGAAACATGCCATGTGCAGAGAGAAGAGGGTTTATTACTAAGACAGAGCAGTAAAGCAACAAAAACAGGTAAAAACAATGTAATTTGTGTGTGTATATGCTGTATCTAAACGTCCTGTAGTGACATAGTTACAGCTTGGTCTGGTTCAAATTTGGTAAAAATTAAGTAATTTTTGGTCAAATTTTCACAATTTTTAAAGTTTTTAACCACTTTAACCACACACGCTTCACTATCCGATTAATCGGAACAATAACTGACAGATTAATCAATCAAATTAATTGTTAGTTGCAGCCCTAATCTGTTTCTAAACCCTAGACACAATCAATTAAATTGCCATCTCTATGAGAGGACATTTTTCACACATAAGCATTATTTTTACGTTATAAAACATGAGATACTAATACAAAGGTATCCAAAACAATTTCAAAAAGCCTGCAAAAAGCATAATATAGGATATTTATGTAGAAGTACAGATACCTGTGTAAAAAAATACTCTTGTAAAAAGTATACTTACTGACTAAGCTGCTTTACTCAAGTAAGAAAGTACAGGCTCAGAAATATACTTCAGTAAAAAGTAAAAATACATTTTTGTTGTAAGTGATACACATTACATATTTTGATAACTCTGCAAAACTAAAAAAAAAAGCAAATACTTGAAGTGTGGTCATTGGCAATATTCCCTGGTTCAGTTTTCTTCATGTCTCTGCCACAACCTTTTTCTCTATCACAAACTATACTCTTGCTCGACGCCTTCTCTTCGCGATTGACTTTCTCTCTTTCTAATTCATAATAATTCACATATTTTACGTTGTGTCGTCATCTGTGAAACTGACAAAACAAAGCATTTAAGCAGAGCTGTAAAAAGTAGTGAGTCTGTTCTGCAACGCAAGGAGTAGAAAGTACAGATGTTTGTGTTCAAATGTAGCGAATAAAAGTAAAAATTTGTCTGAAAAATGAATACTTACAATACTTAGTACAGCATTCTAAAGTAGTTGATATACTACCATATATTCTGCAATCTGAACTTGTCAAGCCTGCAGAAAAACTTGAAACTATTTGTCTGTCCACTACTAAACATAATATGGACATGATGCCAGCCACAGGAAAAAGACACCAGACACTATATCCTCTGAGGAAGTTGTTGGGATTCCTTCAAAATCAATACAACTACAGTTAGAAGAATTCACCATATGTGACTTGTTTCCGTACTCCAGCCATATATCAGCTCACAACAGGAAGTAGGAGAAGGGATGACATCACACAGGCCTCTACAGAGCATTGTTTCTCAGACTGGAGGCAGGGGGTGATGGGAGTGGCGTGTGTCTGAAAACAGAAACATCCACACACAAGGCTGCTGCCGCCATTGTCCTCACATTTCAAAACACCGTCAAATACGCTCTGTAAGTGCTGAATACATCACTGCAGGAAACTTCTCATACAGTGACCCTAATGCAAGGACACACACAAGAAAAGAAGGTGGTGTGCAACAGGCAATAACCTCAAAAATCAATAGAATAATCTGGTCATTCTGATCCTTATAGCAAAAAGTTCAACCCAGGTTATGGAAGTTGCAGTTCTACTTGAGAAAGATAAATAATAACTTGTAGAACAAAAATACTGTAAGACCTACATTTTAAAAAGGCAGTTTATTAGTATATTAAATTCCCAAAGACAAAATTAAACACATATAATATATGTCATATAATAAATTCTACATTTTAGTCATTCAAATGTAATTAAAGGGGCTATGTGCAAAATTGACTTTTTTCTTGTGTTGTTCCCTCATCAAAAACATACCTGGAGCTGTGTTTTGCTTTATTTAGAACTGTTTAAGTAATCCTGTAGGCAAGTCGAGGCCTTTCTGAGGCCTCAGAACGCTCGGTTCAACAAACCTCCACCTCTCCCATGAAGCCCCGCCCACTCCAGGAAGCACTGACCAAGTAATGAGCCTGCTACATCCTGTCTGCTCTTGGTGTACAGCTCTGTTTTCACTGATTCCTCACAGCTTTTTTTCATTTCGTAGTAAAATGGCTTCATAGAAAAATGTTTAGGGAAATAAAAAGCTCTTTTTCTAGGGTTCTTTGCAGCTCTGCGCTCTGCTGCCCTCTGCTGGTCTCCTCATTTGTTTCTTTATGGCAGTAGTAAAGTATTTATTGAAAAAGCTTTTTTTTAGTCACAATGTTTTTAAAAGTTGCAAAACATGCAGCACTGTCCTAGAGGTAACCAATATTGACTTAAAAATATAAATAAAAGGATTATATAGCCTATAATAATATTGATCTGCCTTTGTTATTGTTAAAAATTGTTGATATAAGATAAGGTAAAATTAAAACATAGTCAACTTGAGGTAAATTTTAATATTTTTACCAATATAGTATCTAATACATCTGACCCATTTCAAATGTCCCTGCTCAGGAACTGTAGAATGCTTGCAGGTGAGATGTAGAATTGCAAATGTCCTACATTTTAAATAAGCTGTGCAATATTAGCAGTGAA
Organism: Bostrychus sinensis; assembly: GCA_020698575.1. Classification (NCBI taxonomy): domain Eukaryota; kingdom Metazoa; phylum Chordata; class Actinopteri; order Gobiiformes; family Eleotridae; genus Bostrychus; species Bostrychus sinensis. The sequence continues at coordinate 9,951,078 of CM036242.1, read as the reverse complement.
TATGAAATATGATAACTGTGGTCTATTGTGACTTGCACTGTTTAAAAGTGGCCAATGGCAATGTGTCTGTCTTATGAAATACAGTAACATTTTCGTGCTACATGCAGATCTGAATGTTGCTATTGTTGATGCTGCAGTAATAAGTTGGGAATATATTGCAAAATATATAATATGAAAGAGCACAATTCTTAGTTATGAGGTGCAGGGAATCAAACTATGTTAACTGCAGGGTTAACATTTAGAGACAAAACTGTTTAAGCCCTCCTTGGTGAAGTGATTAATTTCCCTTTAATGCGGAAAATTGTGGCTCGACTTCAACAGGAAGCCAACAACTTCAGACATACTTTGTGCTGGTCCCAAGCTTGGATAAATGTAGAGTTGCACCAGGAAGAAAAAGAAAAAAACAAAACAATGCCAAATTACCTGTGTGAATGAACTGCAGTCGCCACACCTTGCACAGTCAATATCAAGGCAGTATTATTATATGAATTATGAAGTGGTGACTATTAAATATGAACATTAAAACATAACAAGCAACATGGATAGAAAACTTCTCAAAAAAATGTTCTTATACTGTGTTTTGCAGAGAGGTGCTTTAAAGTGATCTTTGAAATTCAATCCTAACCATAAATGTTCTTCATACAATACAGTATACTGAAAATACATCTTATGAAACCTAGTAAATATTACTTCCAACCATAAACACATGCCACCAGACAGCCAGAGAATCAGATCTGAAGCAATGACTGCTGAAGACAAATAATGTGCTCTTGTATTTGAATTAATGCAGAACAGAAGAGCAGCACAGAGTGGCCTGAAGGACAGACCAACTCTCCACAACAGCACTCATTCACTCATTCACTGCACCAGACAAGGGTTGGGACATAACAGCACGTAATTACAGAAGTTCACACGCCTATTTAAGGTCGAATTTAACCACATTTTAAGGTTCATTTGCATATTAAAACCAATATAATGCAAAATGTCATGTCTACATTTTAGACTTCTTTAAAAATCTGGGCAATATCACATTTAGGCACTTTTCAAACTCCACTTATAAATAAATTTTCAATAATGAAACAATGGCTAGTCTACATTTACATGATTAAAAATAGTTTTTATTGACAATTTTCATATTTATACCAATATATTGATAAATATTAGTCTATATTTTAGATTTTAAAGATTCTAAACACATTACTAAACAAAATACAATTGTAAAGTCAAATTCAAGCACTGTTCAATTCCATTTCAAGGTAAATATCAGTGATTTTATCAGCTGACCCATTTCTAATGTCCCTGCTGAGATACCGTAGAATAGGGACAGGTGATGTGTAAAACTCTAAGTTGCATTGTTGTTACATGATGCCACCAAAGAGCTACCTACACACTCCACCTTTGAGGATAGTTAAAAGCTGAAAAACATCTATTACCACACAAAATTATGGTGCAAAATACATCCTACCTAATCTCAAATGCTTTTTACTTAATCTTTGAGTTGTTACATATTGAAACGACTTTGTAAAATGGTTTAGTAAGAACATCAGAAGTCACTTTCAAGCACTTCCCAGGTCCACTTTAATATTTATACTGATATTTTTCAAATTTCAAGTGTACATTTTAGACGCTCAGACTTGTTCTACATCAGGAAAACAGTCACAATCATACAACTTTAATGCCAAACCACAACAACTCAAACCATTTTGGAACTAATAAGCCATACTAATAATTCAGCCCAAAGACACAGCACAAGGAATCCAGATGACTGAGTATCCATCACAAGACTGGAAAGAGCCCCCCAAGGCAACATTACAACTTGGGACACTTATTCTTTTTACTGTATAACTCCAACTGGGCTAGTATAAAATCAACTTAAACAAGACAACTTTAGCGTCTTTAAAAGTCAAGCTCTTACCTTACAAGAGCCACACTGACAATGACTCTACCCTCAGTCCCGCTGCACACCCAGCACACATGCACTCCGGTTGTAAAGGCGCTACCACGATGTTGCTCCTCCTTCTACTCGGAGCAGCCGGTCTGTCTGTGTCTTCACTCCTTTCTTCTCCTCCTCCTCTCTCATGTTCACCCCTCCCCCTGTCTCCTCCCACCAGCAGCAGCAGAAGTAGTCGCTGCAGGGTTCATCCTCTTTATTCTCATCTGACCATATCTGACAACTTAAAAGTGCATTGTGTAAAATTTAGGTGCATGGCCAAAGTGAAAGACAAGAAAATTGCACTACTTGACACACAATTTGGCATTAGAAAGAGGATTTTGATGTTTCCAATAATTACTTTACCGGTGCCATAAAGAAGAGAGCAGTTCTGTTGTACTCTTTTGAATAGAAACGGTGAAAAAAAGCTTTTTATTTCCTTAGATTTTTTATATGATGCCATTTTACCCCCCAGTGAAAGGAGTGGCAGAGGTCCTTGGAACTGAGCGTTCTGAGGCTTCAGAAACTCAGTGTCAGAGAAAACAGCACTACTCAAACAGACATGAATGAAACAAAACACAACTTCAGGTATGTTTTTGAAGAGGGAACAACATTAAAACATAGGAGAAAGCTACTAAAAAGTCGATTTGGCATAATAATAAGAAATAAATTATTTCTGACAAAACTCACTAAATCTATTTGATACAAAACAGAAATCCAATCAACAATTAAATAATGCAGTCAACTGCAAATTGTCTTCAGATTCTGATTTATTTAAGTGGTCGAAATAATTGCACAGCATAAATGAGTATAAAATAAATTAGATTTTGTTGCTAAATGTATAACCTATTTTCTGAACCATTTCTTTTGTCCCTGCTGGGTTACCTTAGGTGACTTCAAACTCTATCCATGAAGGAAGTGATGTGTGGAATTGCAGTCTGCCATTGGATAATAAGAAGCAAACTGGCCCCAACCCAGGCGATACATGATCCACCAGGTTAGACAGGTTAGACACAGGTTACAATTCTTTAAAATAAGGATTTTGGCAATTGAATACAATGAAAAATTAGGACAACATGCAAGAACAATACATTCTTAGTGGCCAACCATATTCATACAAAAAAAAAAGTATATCAGTGCAATGGGTCAGGAGGAAACCCGTCCATTCACAACAATATCCACTTGTTAGTAGCCTATCAACCCAATAATATTTCGAAAATGATTGAGAACCAACTCAAATCCAGGGACCAGACTAATTCTTTACATGAATAGAAAACATGACTCAACATTGGTCACATGGAAGACCATATCTCTGCAATGTAAGTAGCTCTATGTAATAAAAAATACTGAGATGAGATGAGTTTGTAGTACATTATACGCCAAGATTTAATGACTCTACAACACATCCTGCCTCCACTGCACACTCCCTGAAGCCCTCCCCATCTCTCCTCTCAGCCCCTCCAGCTCTGGTCTGGCCCGAGGCAGACAGTGCGTAGCATATTGCCCATTCATTTGACTTCCTTTCCCACCCTCTGCTTGTTTGGGATAACCAGATTCCCACATTTCCTCAGGCTGCATCCTGACCTGGCCTACACTCTCACACTCTCATCCTTTCACTGTGCCTTCAGTCTATGAGTGTAAGAACTCTACACACCAACCCAAAAGTGTCTCCCAGGGGCCCGTTTGTGTCTGCAACCTCAGAACCTGTGGGCAATTCTAATAGCCTTTGGGTAAAATGTAAAACAATATGGTAATGTGAAAATGAGATTAAAGTGGATTAATACACAAAGGCTAATTGCTGTGTTTAATCTACACCAAAGGCAAAAAAAGAAAAAAAACTATTAAATACCATGGGGTTGTTTTGCTATGTACATGTGAACGCCTGGAAATTATGGTTAACAATATTTTTCGCATAATTAGGTGTGGTGGCTGTTGCAAATGTTGCAAAAACTCAAGGCAACAGGATTTTGGGGCCAACTCAAAATCTTAAGTTTTTTTCACCTAATTTGATGTTCATACGTCCCAAAAAGTTTTACTCATCATCATAATCATTTTTTTTACTCATCCTACAGCCAACTTACTATCCATTGTTCAGAAAAAGTATTATTATTATTGATAATAATAAAAACTAAATTATTATTACTAAATGAACAAAAGATTAATACTTTTTCTGAACAACGGATAGTAAGTTGGCTGGAAGATGAGTTAAAATAATGAGAGTAAAACTTCAAATTAAAGGTTTTTAGACATATGTACGTCAAATTAAGTGAACAAAAAATATTATTTGAAGGAACCTGTTGCCTTGAGTTTTTGAGTTTTCACAGGATTTTTTTTTAAACAGTGTATACACTCTATTACAAAGCACAAGACTAATGTCCATGAGTACTGCAGAGTTAATATTAAAATCCTTTCCATCTACTTTAGTGTGGTGGAAAACTGCAATGTCACACCTTTAGAGCATGTGAACAGCTATGGAAGCCCTGGAGAGACAAATGTTATGTACAGTACAAATCAAGTAGCCTGGCCTTTCAGACTCTCCTACTTTCTAAAGCAGGAGAGTCTGGATTCTCTGCTATAGGGAGCCATTTCTAATCAGTCCACTTCTTTGTATAGAATAAGAAAAGAGTTGGTCTGCTAGGCTACAACTCTAGTAGAATACATACAGTTTATAATGAGCTCACTTTTTTAAAAACAAACTCAAATTACTTCATGAACCTTCCAAAAATGTGCACTCCAAAACAAAGATAAGTGTGCTTCTTCATCAGCAGTACATCAGCAGCATAACAGAAAAGACATTTATCTAGGATAGACAGATAGCATTTTTTTAAAAATATTTAAATATTACCACATAAACAGAGCAACCCAGGTTCGATTTCCATCTTGAGTGGATTTACTGTCATTTACCATCTCTCACCCTTTCCTGCCTCTGTCTGATAAAGACAAAAAGCCCCCTAAAAATACACCCTGACTAGTCAAAAAGGTAAAGCACAGTGCAGTAAACATGTCATCTACTGTCATTACATTGATACAGTCTGAAGATTATCACAGTTTAGTAATCCAAAAACATCTCTAGCATCTCACACAAAGACGTGTAAGGATGAAACAAAGAGTAATGTCTTTCCTGCCTTCACGTCCTAAATGTGTGTGTATCTAGCAGCTCTAGGGTCTCTGCTCTTTCACTTCTGCTGAGTGTGCACCCCCCCTCAGGTCGATATCTGAGACAGGTGCTAAAACTCACTCCCATGATGATTGTTAGACGTGAGACATGTAACCCTGAAGGCGCAGTGTTGCAGGTTTATACTCTCTGTACACTTCTCTTGCCTCTTTTGTCTAGTAGTCCCTCTCAGTGCGTCCATGTGTTGACTGTTTGCAGTATCCGTGCTCTGCTGCGCTGATGGCTGGAGGCAGAGCACTCCAGAGAGCTCAGTCTGTTTATTGAGTGTTTTTACACTTCGCCCCAAGACAATCCCGCTGCTGTGCACAAAGATGTTTCTCTTTCCCTTCTCTTCAGGCCTCTTGTTGTTCTCCTCAAAATCCTATTCTTCAGTGTAAACAATAACAGGAGTAACAGACTTTTTAAACAAGCACTACTTGTTTATAAGCAATATTTGGTTAAATAACGTCATCACTTGGGTCAAAATACATTCACTACCACTTCCAAACACTTGCAGAGTACAAAGTAATATAATTGCATTACAGAGATCCAAACCATACTCTCATATTGCTCTGCTGCCCAGCGCACAATCTGCTCATGTTTGTCAATAACAGTAACAAGATGCTTTTCAATCACATAATATTGGGAACAGAATTGGCCCCATAGTTTTGTCCATAAGACCCTTCAACAAGCAAAATCATAAAAAAAACATTTCATTTTCACAATTTCATTCATTTAGATAAGCACATAATAAGCTGGTTGCTGTGTTTTACTGTTAGCAAATGGTAAGAATCGATGTTAGTGAAGTGGTCTGTGCCAGTCCCAAGCCTGGATAAAGGAACAGGTTGTCCGGAAAGGCATCAGACATAAAAATCCTGTGAAAATGATGCACTCTGAGGCATAATGTTACCCCCCAGTGGCTTAGTATAGTAAATGCTTGGATAAACAGAGCAACTACCTATTAGCCAACTTGCTAACTTGTTTTTAACCCACTTACGAACAGAGCAAATATGTATTCAGATATTGATGGTTGCAAACGGTGAAATAGTCTACTAACAAACTCAAAGCAATTTATTTTTTTCCACTTTTTTCCACAATTTTGATTAAGGCAGACTGCTGTTCAGACAAAGAAAATGATTGTCTTATCAGTTAAAACTCTGGAGTATAAAATATGATAAACATGTTAACTGAGGGAGGACATGCAGACTCAATTTAAGAAGATGGAGTTGACCAGTCCAAGGATTAGCTCCATAATCTTTTTGCTGAGAGGCAGGAACACTAACCACTAGGGCTCAATTAATCAAAATTGAATTGAAATCGGAATTTGGATTATTGCAATTAGCAAATCGCAAAGGCTGTAATTATCTGTGTGATAAAATATCCTCTGCAGAGAACAAAATATCCCGTCTCTGCAGGGTCTTAATATTTGTCATGTGTGCTAAGCTGTAGTTTAGTCCTCTATGAACTGAAAGGCCTGTAATTCCTGATATTAGTTCAGCAGTGAATATTTCAGTGTTCTTTTAGATGTCAATTCTCCATCACATGCTTAAAATGTCAACTGTGAACTAAACATTTAAAAAATATATACTGCAGATTTCATTGCACCAAAATGTCTGTCAGAAAAAAAATCACAATTAGATATATTTTCAAAACCGTTCAGCCCTATTAACCACTCTGCCACCATGCTGCATCATAACACAGCCCACACTCACTTATAGTTAGATCCCAATCAGATCATTTCCAGTCAGGATTTTCTCAGTGTTGCTGCCAAAGACGGAAGTGTAGCCATCTGAGCTCATATTGAAAAGGCAGAGAAAGAGATCCACAGGGAGTGTCAGTCAGCCATAGAGAGGGGTGTCTCAGTCTTTTCCACTGTACTCGCATTTATGACGACCAGGAGGCAGAGACTCAATAAGACACACATCCTGTCGCCTCCTCTCTCTCAGTGTGAAGTGGGCTCTCGGTGCCAGACTCTTGCAGGAAGTGGCACAGTTGGCTTTGCATCTTGGAATATTTTTACACCGTTATGGCAATTCACTGTCTGATTGGACAAGTAAAGCTGCAAGTATTTGTATCTAACTGAGCAACAGCTGACAGCATTGTATGGTCTGCATCTGTTGGAGCAGAACAAAGACTCAAAGCTCATTTCAGGAAACAAGATAGGGGTAGAAATCAGAACTCATGCAATTTTGTCAGTAGCGTATTTTCCTGACTATAAGTCTCACTTTTTTCACAGTCTGGCTAGAGGTGCGACATATAACCAGGTGTGACTTATATATTAAAATATTTCAGGTGTTGGTTAGAGGGCGCTCTAGGCTTGTGTACCAGCATCTGCTGCACCTGTACCACTGACAATTTAAAATGTAAACATTACCACTAACAACGTAGGCTATAAAGACAACTGAGAAAGAGCGGAATAATTGGAAATGGAACTGATGCTGAGTCTGACGACAGCCACGCAGAGGAGGAAGCGGCGCTTCGTCTACCTCCGGAGTTGGTGGAGCTGTTCAGAAGCGACACCGAGGATGAAGAATTTAAAGGATTTAGTGATTAGGAGTGAGATGGTGAGTTTGGTGAACTTGTTATATTATGTTCTTTATGCTATAGTTATGTGAATAACTGTTAATATATTACGTTAACATATGAGACACCTATTCAGTTCGTTGTTTATGCTTCATGTAGCTGAATAACCATCAATGTGTTACGTTAGCAAACCACACACCTGTTCAGCCTGTTGTTCTCTATTCTATTATTACTATAACTTGCCTTTCAACATGAAATGTCTGTTCTTGGTGTCGGATTTTGTAAAATAAATTTCCCCCAAAAAATGTGACTTATAGTCCAGTGTGACTTATATACATTTTTGTTTTCTTCATTATGCATTTTTTGGCTAGTGCGACTTATACTCCAGAGCGACGTATAGTCCAGAAAATACGGTATATTGTGTTGACTAGGGATGTTCACATTATGGCCATAATCGATTGAAAGAAATACTAATAATTAATTGTTATGCTGTACAATAGAGTAAAGGTACAGTACCATTGGAGAGTTAGAGCAAATTAAACATAAAATGAAGCAACTGTTTCCTAAAATATACAAACCTGTAGCTCGTCTTTAGTTTAAAAAAGCCACTTTTTTAATATGGTTCATGACTTTGAATTTAATATATAGTTGTCTGTATTTTATAAAACGTAATGATGGGTGATCTCAAGCCAGTGGTTAATGGTTAAGTGATTATCATTTGTTAAGACTCCAAATTAATCGATTAAAGAAAATGAACCGAGTGTGCATGCCTAGTGTTGACAATATAATTTAGGGGTCAAATTTAATGGGACATGGGGCATGCCCAGTGCAGATGTATGTTTCTTAGCCTTCTCTAAATCACAAACATAGAGCCTTACAAAATCCAGATCTTTAAAAAAAAAAGAAAGATCTATGTGTCATTTAAATTCTAATTATCATCAAAGAGGGGCCAGAGCTCTGAACTGACTTTTACATTTGTATATTCAGCAACGTTGCAAATAATCTTATTAAACATTGCTTCGACTGGAGTAGGAACTTCCTAAAAAGGCAAACTGTACGTTGATGCACACATATCTCTTGTAATGTAAACCTGTGTGGGATTTAGGGACATCAGTGCTGTATTCTGTTACAGCTCTTCACATGCTTCACATTGAACTCGGGTTAACATTAGCTCCAGGCTGCACTGCTGTGTACGCCACACTCACAAAAGCACACCATACCAAAGTCACATCCAGCAGTACAGACACTATGGACAGTAAAGAGTCTGGAGCCAGTGGAAAATAGGAGGCAGTAAATCAGAGCAGCAGAGGCGTCTGACACACCTGCCCACGGCCCACTGTGAACCTGTGCATATGGAGGCAGTCAGGTTTTCCAGATGGGAACAGTGGAAAGGTAATCTTTTATTCCTTCATTAATTTCCATGAGAGGGGAGGGAAGGTCACGAGAGCTGCTTCGTCTCTATCACCTGGGCCATCAGTGGCTATTATGGGATATCTGGGGAAACAATTACGGCCTAACAATCACATTTACCTCAAGAGGTAGCATCTAGATAAAGGGCAGAGTTTCCACCCTTACTCGGCCACTGACAGATGATATAGATACAGCAATCACATTGTGTAGGCCAAGGAAAAACTGCAGTTATTAAAGGAGACTAGAAAAGGGCATTGCTTTAGTATCATAATTATGCAATAATATGTTGTAAAAGTAACCTAATGTACTATTACTTCTTCAAAGATTGTGGCGCTACAACTAATGTACTTATCAATATGAACTAATACCCATATCTGTACTCATTATTGGCAACTACTTAGGAACTACAAATTAGCATTTAGCTGTAAACATAGTATTGTTTACGCTTTGTCCCAGTTAAATGAGCATAAATAAATCAAATAATAGTTATGTTTCAACTGGTTAAGGCGAGGGAAAGACAGAAAAGCGAGTACACTTTAGGGCTTTAGGGAAAAATAAATGCAACTAGTACAATAATATGAAAAATATAAATAAATATATACCTAAATAAAGACATAGCCACTACTTCGTCTAACCTTAACCAAAATGCTCAGTCGTAACCTCGTACTCAATGATTAACGTTGTTTTTAGTCTGAATATAAGCTGTCTGTGGTGCCTACAGCAAGGAAGCTCATACATCACCAGATCAGATAACAATAAAAAAAGCACAATGTTTCAGAAAATGCATGTGTTATTGTTTGCATTATTCTCTACAAGGCGATCTGCAGAGCTACAGCTGCAAAAACACAGGAAACAGGCTCCAAGTGTCATAAAAAGCCTTTCAAAATAAAGGCTCACTGAAAACAGCGGTAATATGAACATCGCCACTTTGAGTGCCTCGAAAAGCACCATCTAAGACTAATGCATTATTATTATTATTGCACATAGAGAAGTTGTTTCTTGAGGGGGAGAAATGAGAAATTACAGCGTAACAGCAGCAGCTCTGGTTTAAATTGATGCTTTTAAACAGACGTGCATAAAACGACCTGCTACAGCGACGCCCTTGTGACATTTTTGGTGTACATTCAGGGTGAAACAGCAGCATTAAAGGGTGGGTCAAATGCAGAGAACAAATTTGTCTACAGGAACAATAAAGTATACCTTAACCTTAACAATATGCTTCTAATAATACTAAATTAAACACTAAAATGCACATTTCGTACAAAATGAACACACACAACGGAACAGAAACACGGAAACGTGGTTTAGCATTTGGTGAATGCGCTAAACTAAACAAACATTTAGCTTTTAGATACATTAGCTTGTAGCCACTTTATGTCTAAACACTATAAAGACTTCAGAGTACTGTAATCCTGCATGCAGGTGAAGCATCACTTCTCAGTAATGAGGCTAATGGTAGCTCTTAGGCCATAAGCCACATCCATTAGGTAAAAGTAAAGAGCCCACGATACCTGAGCACAGGAAACATATAGAGATGCACTTAAAGCAGAATGAAGAGCAACAATCTGCAGTATCCAATACTTCAACAGTGTCTCCATCAACAGTTGGGGTACTTATATAAATAATAATAATAATACTTCCTATTTGTTTAATACTGTGAAAACAATGTGGCTTGCAATCTGCACACTCCTTTCTGGAAGAAAAAGCTAAACTTGAACTGTATTCTTACATAAAATGGGTCTTACATAGCCATTCTTATGAAAAAATAATTTTTTCTGTTCTCAATAGAGAGGTCTAAATTAATAATGTCCCCTGTGCCTCCCATCCTCATGGGGCTGAGTGGCCTGTGCTTTTTGGAGCAGAAACAGCATCATAGGTATTCCCTGAGAGAGACGCTGGAGTCTCAAGGTGAAGGAAGAGTCCGAGGACAGACAGAGAGACAAAAGAGTCCCAGACAGAGACAGACTACAGATAAAGAGAGGCGGGACTGTCTCAGAGACAAGAGAGGGCGAGGGTAAAGAGGAGAGAGGAGGAAGATAACGAGAGAAGAGACAGACAACAAAGAGGCATGAAATATTAAGAGAAACTAAAGGAGAGGAGACAGCGGGGGTCTGACAGACCACCTGCCCACTCTGCACACACACCCAAGACACATTAGGATCATATCAAATATTCATGTTTCTCTTTTATAAGTGACTGATTTCAATTTCCTACTGAAATACTGCTAACATTCACCATGGGAACATTGATAAAAATGTATTAAAGGTTGTGTGTGTTATTATAGGTTTTAGTGCAGGTTCTCACTGGGAATGAGGGTTAGGGGATCATCCCATTTTGATGTCATATCAGCCTCTGGGCTGGTGTTATATTTAGTATCCTTTGACTCTGACTGTGGATTTTTATTGTCAGTATACCAGAAAAGGTTTTATAGGACAAAAATGTATTGATATTTCTGTTTTATTTTTAAAACAAACACAGAAGGCTATATGTGAAAAAACTGTGGTGTAACCAATTTTGTCATTTTGCATGCAATTTTAAAATACTCTGAAATATTGATGTGTAACGAAATGCCACACTGGTTTGCCATGTGGAAAAAAATAAATATTCAGTTTGTCCAATTTTATTTAAGAAAAATTTTATCTTTTTAGCATGCAGCCCTTAGATTAAAAAAAATAAGCTAAGCCACTGTGTAAACTGCAGTAGTACTCATCTGTGATCTGTTTTGATTCTTGTAGATTTCAGTTCCTTACAATGCAGCCTTGTGTTCCAGAGAACAAGCGGTTGTTAGTTAACAATGCTGTTACTATGACAATACATTTGATCTGAGTCTTTATTCAATCAGCTGCCAGGCATTTCAACAAAGCCAAACTGCCATTCTCTAACATTCGTCATAGTTTTGTGTCATGTATTTGGCTTCATTTGCATTATGAACTTACAATAGATTTAGGAATTTGAATGAAAGCATCACAACAAATGTAATGGAAGATTTACTGTTTTTTAACATTTTGCTGCTTCCATCACTCACAAATTGTCCCTAATATAACATCTGATATTTATGTTAAAGGTCACAGGGACTGGTGCATATCACAGCTGTCTGATGCAGACAGATAACTATTCACTCACACATTTATTCACTGTGGGACGATTCACCAGTTCATCTAACACATGTCTGTCACTAACTTTGGACAGTGAAAGGACTAAATACTTAAAAACTTATAAATACCATGCAGTCATTTTCTTCAACGGTTGCTGCAAAAATAATGAAATGAAAGTTTTTTAGTTTTTCAAACTGAATAAATATTGACCACAGTAATACTGCAAATGGTCTCATGGTAGATTGACATCTCACTCTCTGAAATTAAATCTGGCAGTGGTTCATATTGTGAAAGCTACATGGCAGTGAGCCCACAAACCACAGCAGGACATTTCATTAGATCACTGAAATATATCACTGAATAAGACTGCAGGTAGTGCTCACTAGCTTCATCTGTTTGGCTGTATAATGATATCACATTTCAAGGTGCCTTCTGAATGTTTGGCTTTACTTTACTCCACAGGTCCCCACTTCAATTACACTTCATTTAAGATATTTTCTGGTGCATCTTTGCCATTCCTGCATGCCCTGCCCCGACTACATGACATGTATGTGAGTATATGTATAGCATTATGTAAAAAATACCTGTCGTTACCTTCATAAAGACATAGTTACAGCTGGCCCTAAGTTTCAGCCACTACTCTGACTATGCTCATGGTCTGTCTTCAGTTTGATTTCTCCAGAGGACTGGTCAAACCACTCTTGTCTCAGTCTACATGTAGAGCAGAGAGCTGAAATACTGACACCAGCTGTGAGGCATTTAAGTGGTATGGAGATTTACCAGCAAGGCAAAAACTTTGTAGTGTCAAATTCTTAAGTAACACAGCTAATTTACACAATAATCAATAACAATCAAAACAAGTTTTACGTCTCACCCCCAAAATTGTCAAATGTCAATCAAAGACGGAGTCAGCACTAAACCATTTGCAATTGTAACAGTACCAACGGAAGCTTTGCTAGCATGATAAAACCAACAACCAGACAAAGTGTGTAGTCTGTTGTTTAAACTTTGGTGACAATAATTTTCTCAAAATGAATGTCAAATTCTCTCAAAAAGTGTGTTTCTTCAGCATCTCTACTGACTCCAGTGGGCCAGCACTATACAATTGTACAAGCAGGGACTTGGAGGAGTCTGTGTCGCGCTTTTGAAAAGACTTTTAAAGAACCAGAGTTTTTTTTTTTTCTATCAAATTTACATACCCATCAATGCAGGTTGGAGGCTACATGAATCACCTGAGCATCTATGACCTAGACTTATGTTGTTGTAACTCTCTTCCAACGGCTCTGGCTTGTGTGCAAATAATTGACTATAAATGCATGTAAAGTAGCAAACAACTCACATTTTCAGAAAATATTGCTTACAACCCTGCTATATTTTTGGTCTAGCTGAGCTAACCATAGTTACTGCAAAACTATATGGCCTAGAAAATGTAGATTTCTTAGAGACTGTGCATTCAGTCACACATTCTGTATATCCTTAACATGACTCAGAAATGTAACCTATAGAACGCTGCAAGTTCACAACATTTTCCTCGCCGAGACAGACTGATCACTGCCTCCGCGTTTTACCAGTCTGTCCTTCTGTCTCTGTTCTCTCCTTCCTCTGTCCTCTCCGTGTCTCCTCCTCTCACTCTGTCTCTCTACACAACATTAGAGTGATATAGAGCACGCTAATCTAGACGGAGTTAGCAGCCAAGTCAAGTGCCAGACCATCTGCCGGGCCAAGAACTTATCCATTCCAGACAACAACAACGAGTTTTACTACAAAGAAACTCGGCTCATGTGTTTGGTTTTTGGAGAGGAGGACATGGTGGAGTTAGATAAATGACATGATAATATAAAATAAGTAGTTCCATGTAAGATCTGGTATGAAGGCCATGAAATACTGACCCTAGTGAATGAATGTCTGAGTGAAATCTCTGTCTGTTTGTGTATATCTCTGCCAGCCTTGTGTCTAACTGGATACTGTCCAGGATGTACGCCGCCTAAGGCTCATAGTTGCTGGGATAGGGTCCAGTACCCGCCACCCAAACGGCAATAAGTGGAAGATGAGTGAATAACTTTAGGACATTAATTGTCTAAATACTAGGGCTGCACGATATGGAGAAAACATGCGATATTCGATAACTATGTTAAAAATTGCAATAACGATAATATTGAGATATTTAAAAATTGAGCCTATTTTTTGAACATAGTAAGTTAAACTCACTATGTTTCACAAAAAAATGAAAGTTCCTGTATTTACAAGTCCAAACAGCGACAAAATCAAAACTTAATCACAGACTAAACCAGGAATAAAACAAGGCTAAGCTGTGACTAAATTAATTAAATCACCACTAAAACTGGACTTTTAAAAAAATATTATTTAGTCACAACACATGTTCCTTTAAGGCTCTGGTGGAAAATGATTCTTCAGTGTAAATCTCTGTCAGATGGAAGACCACAGCGTTATTGCGATATATTTAGATTCTTGCGATACGGATATTGCGTTTGCTGATATTGCGATAACGATAATTTTGCGATATATATTGTGTAGGTCTACTAAATACCATGTGCCACGTTATATAATGGGGCATATAGTTAGCACTGTGCTATTGCTGTATGTGATAGGGTCAGAAATGAATAACAACAGTAGTCATGAATATTACCGTATTTGCCGGACTATACTCCGCTCCGGAGTATAAGTTGCACTAGCCAAAAAACGCATAATAAAGAAGAAAAGAACGTATATAAGTCGCACTGGACTATAAGTCGCATTTTTTGGGGGAAATTTATTTTACAAAATCGGACACCAAGAACAGACATTTCATCTTGAAAGGCAAGTTATTGTAATAATAGAATAGAGAACAACAGCTGAATAGGTGTGCGGTTTGCTAACGTAACATATTGATGGTTATTCAGCTACATGAAGCATAAACAACGAACTGAATAGGTGTCTCGTATGTTAACGTAATATATTAACAGTTATTCACATAACTATAGCATAAAGAACATAATATAACAAGTTCACCAAACTCACCATCTCACTCCTAATCGCTAAATCCTTTAAATTCTTCATCCTCGGTGTCGCTTCTGAACAACTCCGCCAACTCCGGAGGTAGACGAAGCGCCGCTTCCTCCTCTGCGTGGCTGTCGTCAGACTCAGCATCAGTTCCATTTCCAATTTTTCCGCTCTTTCTCAGTTGTCTTTATAGCCTAAGTTGTTAGCGGTAATGTTTACATTTTAAATTGTCAGTGGCACACAAGCCTAGAGTGCCCTGTCACAGCTGTCAGTGTGAAAATAACAAACACGTGAAATATTTTAATATATAAGTCGCATCTGAGTATATGTCGCACCTCTAGCCAGACTATGAAAAAAAGTGCGACTTATAGTCCGGAAAATACGGTATAGTCAGCTTGCCAGATGTGTAAGATGCACTTAGAATCTCATCTGTACTCAAGAAAAACTACTACTACCACCCCCATCATTGTTAGTACAACTATTGCTTGAGTGATTTTTAATGTAAAGTTCTGAAATTGACTAGCTTAAATATCAGAACCAGAATATTTCAAGTGGAAGCTAGAGTGAGTCTGTTGCTAGAGGGGCAATGTAGAAAATCCCCAAAGCACCTTAAGCTCCTCTATTGAAGAATGAAAAGTGACAGCCTGCAGGTAGTTCTGGCACATTTTACCAGCTTTTAAGAGGGGGCGGGGAATGTCCAGATGTGTCTTTTTATTCGGGGAAGCAAGAGTAGATTTCTAATGGGTTTTTCTACCAAAGTAAGCAGGTTGAGCCACAACAGCAGCCCCAATGGCTCAGAGATGTCCGCTCAGCAAAACTGACATGGAGAGGAATCAAGCTAATGCACGGGAACTGACAGAATTGAAATTAGTCCAAAGTCTGTATATAGATTTTTACAATAGAGGACATATTGCTAATCATAAATGCAATTTCTAAATCTATTGCTGCAATGTTTTTACATTTGGTTGTGTTTACATTTTACAGTGGCCAAAATTTTGGAGAATTGGGTTTGAACTTTGAACTACAATAAAATATCATTCCTTCACAGAATAAAGCAATGCAAGGTTTGCTGTCCCAAACTTTGCATATGGGACAGTAGTAGCACAGTTGGTAGAAATGTTCACTCTCTAACAAGGAGAGGTGGTTCGATCCACGCTTCTGGCGATGGATACTGCTGTTGTGTCCTTGGGCAAGGCACTTCACCCATCTTGATTATGACACCATAAAATGTGACACTTTTCAATACTTAAGACTCTGGGGTACCCTGATATACTTATCACATATTGTCCTGATCTTGTGCAGTTTTGAAAGGCAAATTCGCAAATATGTTGTCAAATGATGAGCCTCTTAAGCAATATTTGAAATGACGGTATTCCCACAATGCATTTTAAGGTTAATGTGTTGTAAATGTGACCTACTTTACAGTAAATAAAACCTCCCAGGATAGTTTTATTAATAATATTTCCATTGTTGAATTAAACTATGAAAGCAGCTGGAGATATGTGGGATATGTATTATCATTCATGCAAATGTTTCCAGTCTGTTGCATTGATCTGTTTATTGCGTCCCGTCAGATGGAATCGTGCTGTACAAAAGGCCTATGTCCCAGTTTAAAAGCCAACTATACACAGACCTCATTTCAATATCCTCTGCGGAGACGGTTATTTAATTTGAGCAGATATTCCATATGGGATTCTGTCATGCACCCTCTTCTCTGAATCCTGGATTCACTTTGGGGACTTCAGTTTACTCTGCTATATAGTCTTTTGTAACCCATTTTTTTCCACTTAACGGCAATAAGTAAGCAGTAGCATGTAACTATTAACTAGTATAATCTAGTTCCAGGGTCTAATAGTCCAAGAATGCACATGTTCCCCAGAAAACAAACTACTGTGAAGTTGCAGATATAGGATTAGTCAAACCTAAAATAAGCCAACAATAATTCACTTAAAAAAATCATAAACCTACAACTAGTTTATGATGTCACATATTATCATCTCACTGTTTTTAGTAGCAGCCCTATAAAACTATTTTGATTTAAGAACTTTTTTAACCCACTATTTTATAAATTGATATTAAAAAAAACTTGTATGTATTTCATTTTATATATTATATTATTATATAAATATATGTATTTCATTTTATTTGTTGCC
Source organism: Bostrychus sinensis (assembly GCA_020698575.1). Classification (NCBI taxonomy): domain Eukaryota; kingdom Metazoa; phylum Chordata; class Actinopteri; order Gobiiformes; family Eleotridae; genus Bostrychus; species Bostrychus sinensis. The sequence continues at coordinate 9,933,813 of CM036242.1, read as the reverse complement.
ATGTTTTGTCTATGTAAGCAAATGTAGTCAGTGCTGGAATAGACATGTTGCCACTAGGATTTACTGGCTGCTGTGTTTTGTTTTGTTTTTTTGTTTGTTTTGTTTTCATGTTTACAAGCTAAATGGACCAACAGCCTTTAAGGACATCTCTTATTCTAGTGAGAGTAAACAAACCTGGCTTACTGTTATTTTTCTCTTAAAGATGCACAACCTGATTTTTCCCCTTGTATTTGAAGAAAACAAGTTAATCTCTGAAAAAGAGACCGAGACCTCATCTGGGCTTTATTACAAACCATTTTTGACAAAGGGAAAACTAGAGCAGGGACTGAATTTTTTGACCAATCACATGCTCAGAACAAAGAGGGATGGTCCCATTCAAATCAGGGACACTTTCATTGATTGAGTGGAGGCTCATGCTCGACTTTACACACTGTAGTAACTCACCATTTATTTTGAAATATACTGGATTTCTAAATTCACACATTGTCTAGAATGGTGTCTATTTGTTACGGAGGCTGCAACGGACGCATGGTGCATCCAACCTATTCAGGATAAATTGGGCGTAATGGTGGCAACAAGTCTAAATAGAAAGATTGATAATTCCAGTGCTGACTCCTGTTTACACCATAAAACATAAGAAAAAAGAAAAAGAAAAACAGACAGGAAAAAGACACAAAGTGTAAATCTGACATTAAACAAAAAGAGGAAGAAGGAGAGCTTTTTTTAAAAACTTGAACTGTTTTTTTTTCACATTCTCAAAAGTCAAGTAGTGGCAAGATTCAGAGGTCACACTTTTTTTTTAATCTTAAGGCCCTTTCACATAGGACATGGCAGACACACTACTCGCTGCTCGGCGGTGCAGTAGGAGCAGAGGGCGCAGTTCGTGGCCATGGCAACCACACAATCCAGAAAGTGGTGTTAGCAAGCATCAGTCAAGGCAAATTTTTTGAAAGCATGGATGTATTATAGAACTGGATAATAATTGACATCACGACCGCCGTTGTTTTCAATGGCCGTGCTCATTGGCGCATGATGCCAAAAAAGTTTTTTACTTCCGTGTTACTTCCGCGTTGTGTGGCCCATGGAGCAGGCGCACTGCGGCCCTGGAGCAAGCGCAATGTAGCTACGTGTACCACGTGACCGGCTCTGACCAATGGGCGCAATGGCGGGCTAGAGCAGTGACGTCACAAACCATAAAAAGTTATTTTTTAGCCAAATTAAAGATTTCAAAGAGGGAAAAAGTCCATGGCTTGAAAATAGATAATAAACACTACAAAATCTGACCATTTTCCCAGCTGTAGGTGCTCTGTCGGCCGAACAACAGGCATTTCTTTTTACATTGTGCTCTATGGGAAAAATGCTTTCTGGGCCGCATTGGATTTTTTGCTGCAGTTCTGCAGAGCGGCCGCTAGGAAATTTGGCATCAGGGGAGAGGGGGCAGTGCCCGATCCAGGTCTTATCATACATCCATGTTTGAAAGGCAATTTAGCCTCATATTGTTTTACCCTCTCAGTGAAAGTAATGTTCAGGATCACCACACCCCTCTCACAGTCACAGCACGAGGGCTAACCCCTGTATGCTAGGCTAACTTTCTAATATAACAATAGTAAACATCCCGTTTGTACTGCTTTGTCTGAACGGACCTTTCAGGCTCTGTGATTGGATGCACTAAGCTGACGTCTCCGCACGCTGCACTCAAGTTGAACTTTTTTTTTTTACTTCAGCGCGCTCTAGAACTGCGCTGACACATACAAATCAATAGAATTTGCCACTGCACTCGCCACCCGCCGCGTCCTATGTCAAAGAGCCTTGAGGTTTATTTAGGAGTCCCTATAAGAATGTGGCCTCAGCGTAATGTGGTCTCCGAGTAAAAATACTATATAGGTTTTTACAGTTGATACTAGGGGCTCCACCTAAGACTTCTTTCTTTCCTTTGGGCCAATTCTGTCATAAAGCAACATGATGACTGATGCTGTGTGGCTGTAACCTTTGATTTGAGGAAAATGTCTTCCTCAATAAGAAGTAAATGGTGTGGTTCATGAGCACAGACTCAGCAGATGCTCTTAGCTGCAGTCAGCACACACACAGCTCACAGCACAGTGCACAGTAGACAGAGGGACGGGGAGGGCACACACAGCTGCCTCCCTGCTGCTGGACATCTCTTATTAAAGACATGCAAACTGAAATTATGTCCTGCACAATCTATTTAAGGAAATGTATAGCAAACTGAAACTTAAAATGGGGTGTGTAGTTTTTAGTCTATTTCTCCAACATCTGGTGGAGAAATTATAGATTTGAATTCCACCCCACATTTTTTTAGAGCATGTGAACAGCTATGGCGTCCTGCAATGACAACTGTCCAGATTTTCCCACACTTTAAAGAGACCTTCAGTGGCAAAACTTCAATTTGCCTTGCCATAATCTCAAAATAAGCCATGTTAATTATAAACTGGGTGGCTGACTGTACATACATAAGTTGTATACATGCATACACACTGCTGCTGATTAAGACTTAGAGAGGAATAAGTTTCATTTGCCGCCATGTGAGTGTGTATAGCTATGTGATGAGACGTAGACAGCAAGACAGGAGTCATACAAACATTAGCAAAGTTATTTTTTTTCCCAGCTGCCCAAAACGTTTAGCTGCACAGCTCCAGATTATAGCGCAATGACACAGCTATAGCTACAGCAAGTGTTAAACATAAAGCACCACAACATAATTACATTTAATAATAAAAATAATAATTCATCGAATTTATATAGCGCTTTTTTGGACACTCAAAGACGCTTTACAATTGATCAATTATTCATTCACTCCTCAGTCACACTTGGTGGTGGTGAGCTACTTCTGTAGCCACAGCTGCCCTGGGGCAGACTGACGGAAGCGTGGCTGCCAATCTGCGCCAACGGCCCCTCCGACCACCACCAAACACAACCACACTAACACATTCACACAGGCAAGGTGGGTGAAGTGTCTTGCCCAGGGACACAACGACATTTGCAGCTAGCTAATGTATAATGTAATATAATATAATCTATAGATAAGTATGCCAAATTAGTGGGCTTTTCTTTCAGATAACTAAGCTTGCAATGGGTACGTTAGAGTTTCAGTGTATTTTTTTAGGAGTGTGACAAGATCCCACAAGATCAAAATGTCACACGATTCCTGTGAATGTAAGGATCGGGTTCTGTTTGCACTTTTTACAGGGGAGAATTTATTATAGCATATAATTCAAATAACAGAAGTAAACACCAGTTATTACAAGTTGATTTTAAAAATGCACCTAAAGAGTGTAGCATTTTATGATTTACAGGCTAATAAATTACATTTTTCATTCGTGTAAAATACATATTTCAGTAGTGTAAAAATCTCATCTCATTCTCTTTAACTCAGTCTTGTTTCTTGTCACACCCCTGGTATTTTTACAAGATACAAAGATGCAGTAAGTGTTATTCTGTCTACAGTTAGTGAAAGTGTAAGGTTTGCAGCATACTGGAGTTTATATTCTGTAAAACATTTTAGCTACATTTTTATATTCCCCACAATTGCAAACTACACCGTTCTTAGTTTGTTGATTTGACCAAATATGTATCCATAAATAAGAAAGATAGATGGCATTAGTAAGCAAGAAGTGACATATAGTAGAGCTGCACGATATAGAGAAAACATGCGATATTTGATAACTATGTTGAAAATTGCGATCACGATATTATTGCGATATTTGAAAATAGAGCCTACTTTTCGAACATAGTAAATTAAATTCACTACATTTCACAAAAATGTAAGTCCCTGTATTTACAAGTCAAAACAGCGACAAAATCAAAACTTAACTAAACCAGGAATAAAACAAGGCTAAGCTGTGACAAAATTTATTAAATTACCACTAAAACTGGACTTTTTAAACATTTTTATCTTTTACGGTTCTGTTGGAAAATGATTCTTCAGTGTAAATCTCTGTCAGATGGAAGAAAACAGCGTTATTGTGATATATTTAGATTCTTGCAATACAGATATTGCGTTTGCTGATATTGCAATAATAATTTTGCGATATATTGTGCAGCCCTAACATATAGGATTATTTTTTTGAGGATTTAGCTTCGTCGAGCCATTGTATAGCGGAACTGCAAGAGTAGAAATCAAGTACTCTTTTGCTGCAGAACCCATTTCTATATTTACTCCTCTCACAATGCCCATAGGCGGATGTAGAGCTGAACGTGACCCTGTGAACTGTGTGTGTGATTGAACCAGAGCGTAGGCTGAAGCTCCATCCTTCATAGATGTGTTTCCCCACTCAGAGCTCTCCTATCTCCACTCAACTCTAATGCACAGAGGGAACATCCTCGCCCATCGGACAAACAAGCCAAGCGCTATAGCAACAAAATGCATAAAAATCTAGAGCAACAGAAAGATGACATTGCACAGTCAAGTTGAAAAAGTAGGGCAGTGTAGTCTTTTTCATGCCTGTAAATGTGACTTGGATGGATAAAGTTATGTAAGGAGATTCCAGAGCACTTCATAAGCAGCCAGCTGTTCCAGAGGGGAAATGGGCCGCTCAGATTATCATTGCCATTGCACTGCCATGGCCCCGGGATCAATATACGCTGACCACTGCAAAGGTTATCTAACACTAAATGAGATTGAGTTTCACTGCTCAATTTGACCTGATACAATAGAGTCCTGAGCCCAATGGCACAATATTGTTTACAGGGAGAGGTAAAAAGTGTTAGTAATAAATCTAACACACTACTTGATAGAATATTTAGTTCCCTTTACTCATACTCTAACTTTATTGCATGTTTACTCTATATTCATATGCATATTATGTAGTAAGTTGTCACATAAACTTGTTTTTTTCTGTTGGAACGCTGAAGTGCCATTTCTCAAACGAGGTTAAAGCCTGGTGCCGACTTGAAAAACTGGTATTCACTGCACAATGCACAATGTGATAGGTACTGTCTTAATCGATCCTTTAACAAATAACTCAATTCTCAAAGATAAATTTCCTTCATTGCATTTGTAGTGACACAATCCTGGCAAAGAAAGCCACACTGTGTTGAGGGTCTTGTTTTTTTCGTGGTAAATAAACTTCTCATCTAAGACCGCCATAATGTCTCAGCTTTTAGTTCAATGCCGTGGTATGGTTGGGGTGGAGCTGAATACACCATAACTAAATAATATGAAGAGCCTTTACTTGAGCAAGGATTAGAACCACCCCCAAAAAATAAAGAGTGTCCTCTAAACTTTTTCATGGGAGATGTTTTAGTTTCCATAAAATGCAGGAAATTAGTGCAGCTTTCTTAATTTCTTAATTTAGTTAGAATATAGATTGTTTTAAACAAAATGGATCAGTCTTGGAAGATGTTCAGGAAGATGAAATTTTATCATATTTTTTCTTAGGTTTTATTGCAGCAGCTTATGGCTGACTGACTCTTTGTCCCAATTAAAGCTGCAGTTACCTGATTTCTTTTGCTTATATTTCAGTAAAGATAATTATTTAGTTATTAGCACAGTGTAACAGAAGTCATCTCGGAAAAAAATGAGACTTTGAGGTCACCTGTGGGCTGTGTTATAAGGGTTTTTGTTTTAGAGCGAGGGAAGGAACAGTTTAACCAATCACACGCTTTCATAGGACAGGAGCACTCTGATTGGTCAATACATCCATCTATCCAGAACTAGAATCTATCAGGAATAATGTGAACAAGCTATTGTTTTATTTCAAAATTCATAGCCTATTAACAGTATTTTTATTTTTTATTTTAAAGAATTAAAAGCAAACTCCAGATGTGTGCTGTGTTATTGTGGTAGCTCCTGGCTGTGTACAGACTTCCAGGTTTGTGTGAGACTGTGACAGAGCGTCGCCAAGGAGAGGAATTAGGAAAGAGCAGTGTATCATTCAAACTTTTTTAGACGCATCACTTTTACAGTCACAAAATCAGGTAGTGCAGCTTTAATTTCACCTTTTACAACCTATACTGTTTATTTTCTATTTGTGGTGGTACCACTTTAGCACTTAAATTAATAATAATAGCTTCAATGTATATAGCACTTTTCAAGGCACCCAAAATACTTTACAAATCCATTATTCACTCCTCAGACACACTTGGTGGTGGTAAGCCACTTCTGTTCTGAGGAGGACTAACATGAAACATGGCTGCGGGACAGGGCCAACTGCCTCTCCGACCCCCACTAAACACACAATCATACTTATCCATCACAGACTATTCTGAGCTTTCTACCAAGTTATAATGTTGTTTAAGCCTCAAAAACATACCTGGAGTTTTATATATATATATATATATATATATATATATATATATATATATATATATATATATATATATATATATATATATATATATATATTTTTTTTTTTTTTTTTTTTTTTTTTTTTTTTTGGGGCCTTTTTTTGGCTTTATTGGATAGTGCAGTTGAGAAGTGACAGCAAATAATGGGGGAGAGAGCAGGTAGAGACAAAGTGTCGGAGTTCAGACTCAAACCCTTGACAGGCAGGCTCTAGTTGCTGTGCATATTCACCACAGCTCTGCAAAACTGAGCCATACCACAGTGCCATTCTCATGTTTGAGTTCCCCAGAGCTCAAACGCTCGGCCTCACTGCTCTGTGTAGACACGTGAAACCAGGAAGTGTTCCTGGGCGTTTCTAAAGCTCATACATCGTCACTGGACTCGTTCTGATAATTTCAGAGCTTAAATTGGCCGTCACTACGAGTCAGCTCATTTATGTGTTAGTGTCCTTTCCCCGCCATTGCCAGCAGGGGGCCACCGACAGCCCAAGTGTTCTCTGCAAAGTCAAAGTACCAGCTCCTCAACAGAAGACATTTTCCATAAATAAAATATTATAAAATGTGAAACATTAGTGCAAAGGTGCCTAAAACTATTTCAGAAAGCCTGGAAAAAGCACAATATGGGACCTTTAAATGCAAATAAGTATTATCTAAGTAAAGAATTATGAACTACACAAACCAGGACAGGCCTGCCGACACTGACCACCTGTGTGCATTGTCTGCATTCTCACAAAGAGGAAGCACATCCTCTTTCCTCATTGTTTCAAACAGATTCTCCTGGAGGTGCACATAACCTCAGTCTTCTGCTAATGGTCACTCTCTGCATTTCTGCTACAAATTATTGATGTCATGAGAGCAAGCTTCTTTATTTCAAAAACTGAAAAACTTTTAATAATAGTAGCATCTTTGTCTAGGGGCTTTTCGCTACGTTTTGCTGAGAAAGTCATAGCTGCAAGGGTCAGACTGCATTGTGAGTGAGGAATGATTTATGCAGTTCCATGTGGAAAGAAAAGATTCCCTATTCTTTCTGCTCTTGGCTTTGGACACACAAGTCCAATTTTACAGACAGCCCCGCTCACACATAGACACAGCAGAAGAAGGAAGCTCTCTGACAGACGCTGAGCTCATGACATCTGAATGTGATGGCTTTCTCACAACTATTCATTTTTTTTCACGGACCCCACACAACTTGATTTTTCTGTGCTAATTCTATGAGCTGCCAATTTAAGAAATGCCAAAAAACAAATGTGTTATTGGCTTTTCTCAAAAACCTAAGCCAACTATTTAGTAACCAAAGGAATAGAGCTTTTAGGTCGCTCTTTGAGTCATTTAGCTCTTGTTTAATGTGTGTGGTGGAGTGTGTGAGCCAGTATTAATCCTGACAAGTGGCTCTTTATAATGCAGGCAGTGTCAGATACAAAGAATTTAGACATTTTGGGGTGGATGTGATTGGATTTTAGAGCATAGTCCAGTGGTGTCAATTTCATAATGGGTCATATAAGAAAATAACAGACCAGGAAAATGCAACAGTCATATTGTCTGAGTTTTGCATTTACACAAAAAGCTGAGATGTGAAGAAACAACAACGGGTGTAAATAAACTGTTGTACACATATTTGTCCAGCAAGCGGTGTTGTAGGCCCTGCAAATGCTCTACACCACACAGTTGACCACACAGCAGAGGAAATCATAGCTCCGGTCTGCAACTTCACAACTACTTAAAGAACTTGTGGTTTTCTGGAGCCATTCTGATGAGGTCTTGAGTAAAAGTAAGTACTTATAATAATAATACATCAATTTTATATAGCGCTTTTCACACAACTGAAAGTCGCTTTACAATTTTTGATCTATTATTCATTCACTCCTCAATCACACTCGGTGGTGGTGAGCTACTTCTGTAGCCACAGCTGCCCTGGGGCAGACTGACGGAAGCGTAGCTGCCAATCTGCGCCAACGGCCCCTCCGACCACCACCAAACACAGCCACACTAACACATTCACACAGGCAAGGTGGGTGAAGTGTCTTGCCCAGGGACACAACGACAGTACGCGCTTCAGATGGGATTCGACCCGGCTACCCTCCGGTTGCTGGGCGAATGCTTAACCCACTGCGCCACCATCGCCCCACAATGTACATATATTACTGACAGTTACTTGAGTTACTTTTAGTTTATGATTGCGGGTCAGCTGATATGCGAGTACGTTGTTATCACAGTTTACACAAGTACGGAGCGGCTCTAAGTGGCTGAGAGACCAAACAGCTTGAGTGTTCCCAAAAGTTTGAGGTAAATGTAGTATAATTGGACAAAATGAAAGTAGGTCCCTATACCATTTTTTTCTACAGTTGTTTCTACAGATGACCAGAGAAGACAACTTTGTTCAACTTTTTCTTTGTTTCCTTTCGACTGTTCCTTTCAGGGGTGGCCACAGCGAATGACCTGCCTCCATCTAACCCAGTCCCACCTCTGTATCCTCTTCTCCCACACCAACCAACCTCATGTCCTCTTTCACTACATCCATAAACTACTCTTTGGTCTTCCTCTAAACGCAGCATCCTTCTTCTAATGTATTGACTCTCCCTCCTCCGTACATGTCTAGCCCATCTCAATCTGGCCTCTCTGACTTTTTCTCCAAAACGTCATCAAATCTCCTTCTGATGTTCTCATTCCTAATCCTAATTCATCCTTATCACTCCCAAAAAGAACCTCAGCTCTGCCTTCTGTCTTTTCCCCGTTACCACTCAGTACGCTGTTTGGGCACCTATAGAAAAAACTTCCAGTGCTTTATATTTGCTTTCTATGTGCTTATAAGGCTATTGCATGTTAGCAAAATATAAAAATAGTTTCTAGCTTCTGCTTTGTGCAATTGTAAAGACTTTATGTGTACACCCTGAACCTTTAACAACCAACAAAAAAAAAAGTGATTTTCACGGCCTTGAATTTGACATATGCTATAGCCTCCCAAAAGCAAATGCTTATTTTCTAGTTGAATTACCCCATGGAATAATAACAAACCGTCCAATCACTGATGAAGGTTACATGTGTTGGATGAGATCTACTGTAGTTTAATGAATGGAAGTCTTAATAGTCTACAGTTAATGGTGAAGCAGTACCATAAACAGTGAAAATGGCTCTCAGACGCCGTTTTCACCACATATGGGCTCCTCACTTCAAAGGGCCTCCTTCATAATTAAAGTGTTTGCATATATCTAATTGCTTACACACTTAACACAGCTGGAATGCTATTTTGAATTACCATATTCACGTCACTTGGCTACATATAAAACATTTGTGAAAACCCACTGGCAGGGTTTATACACCTTTGAGACAAAACTGAATTCATACTTGTTTAAATTAGTATCTGGGTCCAAGCCCATAATACATGCGAGGGTTTCAGCACAGATTATGGTCAAATTATGTCAAAACATTAGCAAATATGAAGTCCAAAAAACACAAGTTGTCATACTTACTTACTATAAGAAATACCTAGAAGGCAGAGGCACCAAACTGTTTCAGGTTATGCAGCAGCTACTAGTATTGGCCAAAAGCTCAGTATCAAGTAGGGCTGCAACAACAAACTGGATTAATCAATTATAATCTATTATTAAAATAATCGTCAGCTAATTGGATCATCAATTATTCACTATCATGGGTATTCATAAACTCTAAAACATATTCTGTGCTTAGAGATGAGACTTTACTACCAAGGCAGAGCAAAAATGCCACAGGAAACAGTAAAAAATGTAAATGTTGTGTTTTTGGTTAAAAACATATGTGACATATGTGTGATTTTTTGTAGTATAATCACAAATTTTAATGGACAGGGTATAACACCAAGTTCTTAGTTTTAAGTTTTTAATGTCATTGTTAAGCCGCCTGGTTATGATGTATTTACTCGTGCTTCACTATCTGATTATTAATCAATCAAAAAAATATTGTCAGATCAATAAATTATCAAAATTAACGTTAGTTGCACTCCTAGTGTGAAAGAGATGGAACAACACACAAAAAAAGAAAATGTGTTGGTGTGCTATGACTTTTTTCATGAAAAAACACTGATTATGTTTATTAGAAAAAAATATTTTAATAACAATCCATTTTTCATTCAAATAGTAAATGTCATAAAGGACCTAGATGTTAGCAGCCATCCTTGGCTGTGTTTTCAAGCAGTTTGGGTATCTTATACTGCAATTTATAGGAAATACCCAGCCTTATCTCAGCATGAAAAGAGCAATGCAGCAATAAAAGCATGTTGCTAAGTTCTCTAGCATAGAACAATTATATCAACTATATTTTGTAGCTCTCCTCAAACTCTATTCATTTATCAAGCTAGAATGCATACTTTTTAAGCATTTCAAACCATTTTGAAAACTTTAAAATTCAACTAACAATTTCATGCAACCCCACAGTGGCATTTTTGCCCTATGCAACATGCAACTATGGCTGCTTTCGACATTTTCGGCATGCTGTGTCCCTAATGAACAGTCCAAAATATGGTGCTCCATAAGCCCCCCTTTCAGCCAATATTCATAAACAAAGATCAAAACAAAGCCATGAAGCAGCAATAGTTTAATTTGACCATGCCTTACAGTGTTATTAACTAGGGAGTTACTACTGTAACTGCTTCTAATTACTTTCTAAAAGTAAAAAGCAAAACTGAGTTGTTGTTTTTTTTTTTTGCTATGCTCAAGAGCCAAGATGGTGGCTGAGTTTTCCAAGCTTGAAATGTGTAAATTGAAGCAGCAGAGAACTGCATTACATTTGGAATAGTCAGTATGTATCTATCCTGAGGGAGCAGCAGTCATTCATCCCCTCCTGGACTCCCTTTAGTGTGCACTGGGGAGCATTTCTGCTGGTGACTTTAAGAACAAAAAGGCCAGCACCCCCTCCCCACTATACTCACCCTGGTCGTCCCCCATACTCCTCCCCAGGCCTGGCACACTGCACTTTCTGTGGTATCCAACCCAACACAACCGCACCATTTTTGTGGTTGCCGTGTAGATCGCAGCTTTCCCATCAACAGGCTTTGGAAAAGGGCAGCCGAAGCCTCAGCACAGCCTCAGCGCAGCCTCCGTGCCAGCAGCTAGTCATTATGTTTTATGGCGTATTTTAGTATGAAGTCAGAAAATGCATTGAATATAAAGCTGTATTGAGCCGTCATGGCTTTATTGACTTTCTTCTGGTTGAAGGTCAGTTGGCAGACAGAGCCGTTATGACTGCAGTCTTGTGGAGAGGTCAGTTTCATGCACAAAGAGTTCCCACTGTGGCCATTATGACTCTCCCTTGAGAAAAGCAAAAAAACTCAAAAGTGTCAGGAAGTAACGATCAATGTAGCAGCTAGCCTTTGTTGCCCCCTGCATTGTTGGAAGACTCTTTATTGGACTAAATGAAGGCTGAGTCACTTCACTTCTTTCTGTGTACTTTCATCTCATAAGCTGTGAGCAGCAGGCTTTATTCTAAACTGTGAGTTGTAAGGATGGACACTACGGTGTGCCAGTACTGTGAGAAGTGGAAGTGATACCACCAGCAATCCCCCCAGCAGCATGGCGCAGCACAACAAAACAACAAAACAGCCAGCATGCTCTTTGGGACTGAGAACAGAAATAAACCTGCTCCTTAGGAACTTTGTTATTGACAGTTTTTTTGAAATTGCATAATGTTTGTTCCCAAACAATGACATACAAAGAATGAGACAAACAATTCAGAAGATCATAATAACAAATTGCGAAAAAATTACATTCGGCAATCATTACAGTGCATCAACTGGAAATGACAAACACAACATCGGCAGTGCTCTGGGATAACTTCCAGTGGGCACAATAATGCCTCTTACCTTTAGGATGGTGGCATCATGGTTTGATATAACATTCAAATTATTTCAGCACAGAAACAATAAATGTCTGTTACATGAAAGATCACAAAAATACTGCAATTCAAGCATTCTTTGTGATACAGATATTGTCATTATTTGCTATACTGTTGACAATGTGTGTACTGTGGACATATGTATTACTACAACAAAAAGATGTACATTGTGTGTAATGGTTCCTGTGTATGAACTGGAAATGATGAACACAGCATCATTTCTTGGCTACTTCCAAACTGGGAATCTAATTAAATATTACAGCCATCTTTTGACTGTGTTTGTCCGCCAGCTTGTTTTTACAACATGGAGTCCATTATGTATGGTACAATATAAAAATATGACGTATAGATTGTGTCTGTATGCCACAACACTACTGTTCTTGGCAGTTGCCCTTCTGAAATCTGGCACGAGCACAGTCAAAAATGTGGCTGATGAATGTGGAAAGAGTTCAGCATCACAAACTCTGTGTTTACTACCATTCTAGGTGTGCCAGCTGGAATTTGCCATGCCTAACAATACACACACACAGACACAAGTAATATTATGAATGTAGCTATTAGTACATGGATTAGAAAACACTACACATTTTCTTTCAAAATACTGCAGCCATAATTGTCTCTGGGGATTTATACATTCATGTGTATGCATAATCATCCATATGGTCAACAAATGAATAAATATGTCCATTCTTGATTGTACTGAACGCCAGTATCTCAGATCCATCACTGCAGAGCGGCTGGTGGTAGTAGTGGAAGTTCTCCACCTACACTCCATGTGTCTGCCAAGTCACATTTGTTCTCTCCCACTCACTTCCACACTCAGTGTACATGCAGACATTCATACAATCACAGCACATGAGAACACAGTGTCCACTTTTAGAAATCATATTCCCATGCTGTGTCCTGATGTGAGGGAAGTGTTGGGATTTTTCCACTATACTGTACTAGCACTTTTTTGTCTTAAGCTCACTGCTCTGGTTTCAATATTTGATTACATATTCTAGACAAGGGATGGGGAGAATGAATGAAAAATCCCTACAGACTTGCACAATGAGATACGGTTTGTATGTTGGATATGGTAAGATATTATTTACTATATTTGAGTGTCTCTTTTAGTATAGCAAAGGTCTTTAAATCAAAAAGGCAATAATATTAATTTATTGATTACCATTTTGCAGTTAAGCATAATTTGCCAAATGCATTTAAACAGCTTGCTGTTTTTGCATGTACTGCATTGTCCAGGAACTTAAGGAAGCAGTGCCCAAGTCTCTAATTTTAGGTTTTATACTTTTCAGTACCAGATAATCTCTTATTTTCCTATACAAATCATTGCCAATGGACAAGTGTTAGGCTTAAACCTAAAAAGATTATGGTCCAGTTGACAGAAAGGGGCTTAAACAAATGAAATATTTTCACTTTTCTGTCAGAAGAATCCAAAAGAGAATAGATAACAAGGCTGTTGTTGATATAAGGCTGTTGTTAATATATCTTAATTAAAACATATCTTGTTCTTATTAAAAGAGCATGTAGGCTACAGCTAAATGCTAAAAGCTACAAGTCAATGCTTAGGACATATGAACACATGTAGCCTGGCTGCAGTATACTGTATGCTATTCTAGTTTGTATTTATTTCCCCAAAAATTATTTTGTGTTTGTTTTCTATACAAAGCTTTAGTCTGTTTCTCTGTTGAGCTGACCCAAATAAACTACCTCTGAATGCAACTAAATAGACATAAGCCAGTAACAACACAATGGAAAGGACCTGCTTCAGGAGGCAATTAAAAAAAACAGTCATCAGAAAAACAGCATCACATAAAACCTGACCAATGTTGAATAAACTTTAAACTTCACCTTGTTATAACAGATTGAATGGGAAATGTTCTAGGCACAAATCATGTTGCCATGAAAGTGACTGACCAAACTCACCCTGGATAAATGGGTCATTAAAACTAGGCAAGCCCACCTAGTTATTCTTACACCATAACATTTTAAGATCATGCCATCCTCCCTGCTGAATACTGTCACAACTCTGAGTAGCAGCGTGAGCAGTTTAGCCCCGTCAGCATTCAGCCTGCTGTCTGGTGTTCCTCCCAAGGTGACTCCTGTCTCTGTTGTTGGCAGGCAGAGTCATGAAAACAGCTCCCTAGACCTCCTTTTCCCTCTGCTTCTGCCACATCACAATTATCTAAAAACCTGTTAGGTCATTCTGCTTCATACCTTATTTTTTCCAGAGCTGTCGAGACACATTTAGGTCATACCTTTTTCCCACTTGAGTCAAAATGGACGTGTTCATTAGCATTCCTGTGATGGCTTTGGCCTAGTCTGGAGAGACCAATTGCAGACAAATTATTGCCAACATGGGAACATCTGATCTAGTCTTCTCAATGCAATCGCACACACCTCCCACACACTGGAAATTCTACTTGAAATGCAATTGTGCTACAGCAGAGATAAGACCAGCTACAGGATTTGGCAGAGTGTTGAATGTGCAGGTGTGCAAAGTGTTAAATAGGTCATTGTCCCGTGTCTACACTAGGTCATCTATTTTAGTGCGGCTTAATGCTCTTCATGGGAGTAGGTGTGCTCATTTCCTCTATGTGAATCTCTCTCACACTTTGTCTGGCTTTCTAAGTGTTAATGGACTAAGAGGATTTAACCGGCTGCTCCTGCGACGCTAAGCTTGGCCTGGGACCACCGCTACACCCTGTAATAAACATAAACAGAGCCAAGGAGGACACGCCCACTTTAAGTTTGGCTTGTGACAAACCATACACAGCCTAATCTGTTTTTATCACTCATCTGGAAGCTTCCCAAACCCATAACCATACATCCCTCCACCCCTGACCCTCACATTAACCACTGTTGTAGCCTTATATTTAGTGGTTTTCCTTCCTTTTCATCATCATACAAGGAGCATTCCCCCAAGTTACTTTTTTTCTTTACTTTTTTTTGGCCAAGCCAAACTCTGAGATGGAGCTGGAAGATGAATGAATTAATAAATGAGTGTTGGGGTTATTTGTATAGGCCAGTGTTGTCCATCCAGATTGACATGAGTTGTGCACAACATAGTGACGCTTGGACTTGAGGAGGTTAACCTGCATTAACCCCAAGCTAATGTGTGCGCCAAACAAGCAATTAAGCATTTTTTTAGAATAGGAAGTAAAGGGACATTATTATTTAGTCAGTTTGCTCTATCGCTTTTGGGTAGAAAATTGAAGATAGTGGTCTGCAGCACTGCAAGAACGTTTTGTCAAATGCTTGTAAGACTGCAATGACACAATCATACAACTACATAAGCTCAGCCACAATAAGTTTTTACAAATTTAATTTTTTAGATTTTCATTTTGGGAAGTAATTGGAGCAGAAACCAGTGCCCTGTGACCAGTTGTGGTATGTGACTGAAGAAAAAGTACTTAGTTACTTTACTTAAGTACAAGTTTCACATATCTGTACTTAAGTACATTTTACAAACATTTACTTCACTACATTTTAGAGTAAGTATCTGGTACTTTAAGTTCACTACATTTTCAATCACTTTGAAGCACAAAGCACTTTGAGTTTTGGTTAAAAAAAAATCATTTGATTTTTGCTGTGCCCTCATTGTAGATAGACATGCAATAAAAGATGCTGTAAAGTAATAGGCCTGCTCATTAAAAACATCACAATAATGAAGACAGAAGATGTCACCAACAATGTCAGCCATCTTTTACCGCACTGGTCGTTAAATTTCAGCATAGTTCTTCATCATGATCTTTCACTCATTTAATTCATTGATTAGTGGTTAAATCTTTACCTTTTTACTTACAAGTACTTTTGAAAGTAGAATTTTTAATGGGATACTTTTACTTACGATTAGGGTTAAACTTTCATGTGTCACTGCCAGTGACACATGAAACAGCAAGATACCATATTCTCTCATAGACTAAACGCAAAGCAGACTAAATATTTATTGTCCAATACTTAGATGTGAGATTATCCCTCAATTTTGCTATTATTCTCTAAGTGCCACAGAACAGCTAACACCACTCAAAACCGGGGTACAAGGATTATTTTTGCATACATGAACAAGATATAGTTACTATAAATATAAATTAAAGTGAGACGTGGTTTTAAGTTAAAGTTGTGCCTAAGGCAATAATGTAATTAACAATAATTTAATAAACAGACTTTTTTACATTTATAGACCCTGAATTACCACTGATGTTTATAATTTGGCACTGATTTACATGAGCTTATTACTAAAGAATTAAATGATACCATATTTACAATGCAGTAGTGTTTATAACTGTTAAAGTAATGTTACTAATTCTTAACTAATACTTAATTAACCGTTTTAAGTGTGAGTTATTCTAAAGTGTTACCAACTTCTTGAGGGGCCACTGCAAATAGTGGTCTGTCTGCAACAATTCACTCTCAAAGTTTTCTCACACAGTTATTACAGTGCACACAACTGTAAGGACAATCCCACAACTACACATGAACACATCTGCCCAGGCTACAGCATCTTCACAACACTGTCCTGCCCAGCAACTCTCTCACAGCCAAGAAAAGTCCCAAAGCCTAGTCTTCATCCACAAGCCACATTGACCATTCATGCTAAAAGTTCTATTTATCCCAACCGGGCAGTCTTACCTTTGTGACAGTCATGCAGAATCAATGTGTGAAGAGTGGGCCGGTGCGTCCCCTTCCAGGCAGTGAGCGGGCGCCGCAGGAGTGGCTGAGCGGTGATGAAGAAGAAGAGGAGGGCTGCTGAATATGCAGAGAAACACAGAGAGAGAGAAAGAGAGAGAGAGAGAGAGAAGAGGAGGGGACAGGCAGGTTAGAGAGTCTGGAGAGTGCGCTGGCTGCTGCAGTGAAGTAATGGCTGGCAGGCGGCATGCGATGCTTACTACAACACTGAAGCAGCCCTGCCTCCTTCCACGCGCAGTGATGATGAAAAGTCTGTCTGTCCCGCTCACTGTCCCAATATGATTAGTGAGGGGTTAATCTAGCTTATTGATGAGCAGCCAGGCGTGGAGGCAGGGGTGGAGTAGTTGCGGCGGGGGGGAGGGAGAGGGTAGGAGCAATGCTGACCGGGACAGGAGAGATGACTGCAGAGACACAAAAACACAAAATGAGGAGAGTGAGGAGAGGGGAGGGAGGTGGACGCTATGTCGCAGTCTGCTTCTCCAGCGTGGACCTCGCAGCACGTCATCTGCTCTGGGTGTGTGTGTATGTGTGCGTGTGTGTGTGTGTGTGTGAAAGGATAAGGGATGCACACTGATTGGAGGAGACAGAAAGCACACAGTTTTAAGGGGTGACTTGTAAGGACAGGCAAGTTTACTATATTACCTACTAGATAAGTTCTTAAAAACAGCACTCCAGCCTTTTTACTTAGAATGAAAAAAAGTCTGACAAACAATGGGCTAGGCTATAATTCATCAGAACATATATTTTGCCAGATTAGGACAACTTTACAAATCTATTAATAAATGCATACAGTATACTGTAAGGTAAACATTCAGTGAATAAACAGCAGTGCAGCTGCAGACAGAATACTTTAATGTGTGTATATCTGCAAAGGTTACACAATGCTGCTTCGAATCATGTATTCTTAAGGTCATTTTGAACAAGAAAGAACACTTTCCACTGGCCCAGTGTGCTAGATGTATACATCACACACAATAGATACATCACACTATGTAACTCTGAGTGAGGGTCATGATAGTTTCTCACCAAAACATGCGTCCTGCCATGTAAAGACAACTTTCCAAACACTTTCTCCCTCCTGATAGGAGTGGCTACAGAAGCCTATACCAGCAACTATGGGCTTTAGGGAGTTAGTTAGGAATCGTTAGAATCACCAATTCTCCAAACACAAGCATGCCTTTGGATGCAGATTCCACTCAGAGAAAGATCGTAGATGGCCAGCCCAAGGATTTGAGCCCACAACCTCCTTGCTGAAAGGTAAGAGTGCTAACCACTCTGACACAGTTCACCCCACATTTCAAATACAATATATAAAATAAAAAATATATACTAGAATGGAACCGCTTTATTCACGCATTTGCAGACGGGTGCAAACTAGGTGAAAAATTTTAAACATTTTTTGTTGCTTTAAACAACTTTTTGTACCATCTGACCAGATCATATCTGGACATGTTTTCACAGATAACTTCCAGCAGTGTGGAGCAAGAGTATAACAGTAAAGACCACTAGGCCACTAAGATCTAGAAAAAAGCCTACAGCAAAGCCAAGACGGTGTGGCATACACAATGTTTCAAACCTGGCATGCTGACCTAAATGATTTGAACAACGGAGGTATTTTAAGCAACACTGAATAGTTAAGGTTTTGGATTATATTACCACATCGGTAACTGTTTTGTTTTTTTGTTTTTTTATAAACATGGCAGCGAAATTGATAAAATAGACACTGACAAATAGTTTGCCTTTAAAATCTGAGGTCACTGCAACTTGGTGGATGTTAGGTGAGAGCCTGGCACAGCACAAATAGATTAACTTTAACAATGCATTTAAATCTGTGCAATACAAAAATAGTGGTATTACTTTTTTTGCAAGCATTATCTATTTATGGACATAGTAGCAACACAATTGCACCCACCCACAATCCACTGAAGTAACACATCTCTGTCATACTAATTGTCTGAAATAGTAGACACAAGCCAAAATTCCAACTCAGTTACCATGGTTTAACTAAAACCCATACACTAGGGGCTCCTATTCATGCAATGGCTTTATTTTGCCGCGCTTTATAGAAAAAGGCATTGTAAGTAAACAACTTAAAGGCTATGGTCCACAATGAAATCCTTCAAGGTGGTTTGGTTTGCTTAATAATCACCTACACTCTGAGTTGTTAGTCATGTACTTCTCATGTTCTCAGAATATTATCTTTGCCCAAAGTCTTATCCTGTCTGAAACAATAGTATTTCCTCTGTCTGTGTGCAAATACTTGGTGGGGGGCAGGATCCTTCAGTATAGTGAGAGTAATGTGTTGAGTTCATGTGATGATACTAGTTTCAGAATACAAAACATTTATATCATAGTGTCTTGATAATATAATTAGACTTATAATACAACTTTGTCCAGAGGAAAAAACACAAAAGTAAATTTAATGAGCACCTTAGGATGAATAAACTAGTGTGAACTTTACCTGTTGTGCCATGAACTGAACTCATTCTAGTCTTGCGCCAGGGTTTTAAGGTATTCATGTTTTCCAACACTTTAAAATGGCTGTAAAAGGAAAAGACATCAGTATGGGGTGGAGGTGGTGAATGGGGTTCCTGTCTTTTTATAAGTGCCAGTGTGTCTCAAATGTTCCACCAGACATTATGGTGTACCTAAAAAAACACACAGGATAAAATATAGAATCAATAAATAACATCACATTCAACAACTCTGGTTAGATAGTGACAGTTAAACTTGGCTCTCTGTATTTGGTGTAATATTTCTATTTTTAGTGGAAAAATGAGAAAGTCTGATGATTATTATTACAGATAATTACAAACGTTGTAAATCTTCCTGACCCTGTTCAGCTTTGAGTGGTAAAGTAAAGGTCTGATAATCTGATTTGAAACGCAATATTCTGCCGCCCTCTTGTGGACATTTACTACTAATGTGCAAAAATCACAATAATTTCCATTGGAGGTGAGTTAAAAACGCCATAAAGGACTTGGAGAAGATTTTCTGAAGATACAAAAAAAAAAAAAGGTGTTGATTTGCTGATTCGTGATAAGAAATATTATTAAAGCATTGAAAACAGACAGACTTATCTTACCTTAATTTTAGTTTATTATAAATGGTTTACTATATCTTTTAGCCTTTTAATCTCGCAACAGGTATTTGGCTCAACAAAATCATACAACTATCAAATTAGCACATTATTAGCCCAGTAATGTTATGAGGCTAGCTAGCTTGTGTGTGCAACCAGAGCACTTGTTTTTATTTATTTATTTATTTATTTATTTATTTATTTTTATTTTTTTTTTACTGGAATTGCAAAAGTTCTTTTAAAGGTATGTCCATTTAGATTTAGCATATTTAAAAAAAAAAATCATAAAAATGTATTAGTTTTGTCCTCTTTTTTTCGACAAGCTAATTTAGCTTACCTTTGTACGTCACAAATATAGTACGTTTTACGGCATTTGAACTGTCTTGGTCCACGCTCATCATGGCAAGAACAGGGAATCGAGAAAGCACAGTAGAAGAAAACCTCAGTAAACAGAAGACCAGAGAGTGCAGTAGAAGAGTGAGTAGAGATGGGGCAGCAAATGTAAATCCTGAAAATGAGAGTGGAGAGAGAAGAGAAGGAGAGAGGAGCAGCTCAGAGAGACCCAGAGAGCTGCAGGGGCCGACATCAACTTCCAGGTAAAACCGAGACTCCAGGTCCTGCATACATTTTAGCACATAAGACACTGATTTCCAGACATACGTATTCACTCAATAATGTAACATGCTGTAGATTAGAACTATAGTGTGTACTTATGTTCCCCAGTTTCTATGGACTAGGAAACATAGGCCCCACATCCCCACTACCTATGTTCCCTGGTCCATAGAAACCAGGGAATAAGCTCATGTTAATCAAAATGATCAACATCAGTGATAATTCAGGACCTATACACTTTAAAAACTTTATAGATAAGCATTACATATTTATTTATGCTTTATTACTGCTATAGTTGTGAGTGATTCTAAAGTGTTACCTTCTTTTGTGTTTGCTGCAGGAATATTTTGCCTTGTGGTACAAGACTGACTTAAAGCTGATGTCCTTGCTTGTCATTCTTAAAAGTTTCGCACAGAATCCAAGTCTCATAAAAAGACAAATTGGGTGGGTTTTATTGGGTCTTCATGGGGCTACACATGGCGAACGGTGCCATACTAACCCAAGCCAGACACACTCAGTGAAAATCTGCCTTTAGAGATAAAATGGTTATAGAAGTTGTTTTTTTAGGGCCAAAACAAGAGAGTGTGAGAAATACTGTATAATGTATTTAATTGTGCACCGAGGAAGCCTGTGGTAATCCTATAGGACAGTGGTTCTTGCCTCAGAAAATATTTGGCTTTCACAGTATCATCTTTAATGAACTAAAATTAGCGCTATTATATTAGAACATAATCAGGTCTAAACCAGGACAAAATCAGGATTAATCAAGGACAAAACCAAGTCTAAACTAGTGATGGCCTCGTGAAGCAGTGAACCACTTTGACACAACTGCCTCAGGAGTGACACATTGTGCGAAGCATTTACCACCGACTGAATGGTGACATCTGTTGGCTGTCTGTGAGAACTGCATCTGGTTATTTGCAGTGGTCCTGTGATCTGAAGCAGGGATCCAGTCACTTGTCTTGAAACACTGAGCGATAATTTGTCGAGCAGTGGTTGCAAGCATATCGCTAGTCTAAACCAGGACTAAACCAGATCTAATGCAGACTACACCAGTACTAAACCAAGTCTAAACCAGGATTAATCTAGTACTAAACCAGGTCTAAACTTAAACCACACTATGTGTAAACCCAGACTAAGCAACCAAACCTGGACTAAACCATAAATAAAAGTGGCTCTAGATTAAAGTAAATCAAAACTGCCAAATGCTCCTGAGTACCACCAGTTGTATCTGTACTACAAGTTGACATCCATTTCTATAGAATACCAACTTTTATTCATTAAAACAAGTCAAGTGATGATGGACATTACACTGTCACACAAGGGCAATGCAGTCCTACCTCAGCTTTTGTATGTTGTGTCAAAAGACTTTTCTTTAAATAAATGTGCTTTCACAGGAAATGGTCATTTTTGTTGTGTTTTTATTACCCTTGTTTAATTTTTACATTTTATTTTTAGAGTTGCCTTTGTTGCGAAAATAATTGTTGAAGCTCATAGCACTTGCTGAAGACGCCAAAAAGAATGACTCAACCCGGTGGTGCTTTGCCACGGCCCACGGAGCCAGGCTTTGGCACTTTTCCTGAGCGGTCAGGGCACAGAGAAACTCCCCAGGGATACAACGTAGAGGCCGCTTCAATTTGCTTTAACCCACGTGATTTACATAATAGTAGCTTTAATAGTAGCTCAGATGCTAAACAACCAACATACTGGATATTATTGCTCACATTTTTTATTTTTTTTTTCCTAAAAAATTGTTTGATCAGTCATGTTGGCCGGTGGCCATTAATTTTATCGGTCATGTGCATTTCAAAACAGTCAAAAGCCAGCATATACCGGCTAATGGAAACACTGGTGTATCTGGATCACAAGGACAAGTATGTGTTTGATTTTAAAAAAAAGCATTTTCCCTTTTATTTCTGTCTTTTGGCTTGTTGTTTTTGCCTGAGTGAGGATTCTCTCTCATCCAATCAGCTCTCAGCATTGCCCATCTCTAACCATTCCAGACGCTTAACCAAACTGGACCTCCTCAGGGAGGAGTGCCAAAAGTAGAACGGTTTGGTCTGCTTTTTGGGAACACTTTGGAACACTTTGGGAAGTGGAAACAATCCCAAACCGTCCTGTCCCACCCCGTTCCAACCTAGTGGAAAAGCGCCTTAAGAGGGGTAAAGAGTCACAGAAGCCCTGCCGAGTCAGAGGCCACAGCAGAGCGGGGTTTGTGCTTTTGAGACAGTTATCGGTACAGGCTGTAAGGCTGGCAGTGGCCGCTGCTTCAGGGGCTCTCCACCCTTTCTGTGGGCTGCCCTCTGTCTCTCCCGATTACCACTCCGCCTCTGGCTTTATATCTGTTTTAGACATGGTTTTAGATCTGGTTTATTTCTTGTTTAGTTCTGGTTTTAGACCTGATTTATTTCTTGTTAAGTTCTGGTTTTAGGCCTGTTTAGTTCTAGTTTCATACCTGTTTAGCTCTGGTTTTATATCTGGTTTAGTTCTGGTTTTATATCTGGTTTAGTTCTGGTTTTATATCTGGTTTAGTTCTGGTTTTAGCTCTGGCTTTTTTCTTGTTAAGTTCTGGTTTTAGTCCTGGTTAAGTTCAGGTTTAGTCGCTGTTCTTGTACTTCCTTAGTATTGCTTTTTTCTATTTATCCCTCAGTATCCATCAGCATAGTCCTGGGTTAGTCCAGATTTAGGTTCATTTTAGTCTTTGACAGCTAAATATTTTCTGAGAGAGTTATATAAAAAACTGCATGTACCCCCTGCAATGTGCTTGCGTACTCCAAAGGGGTCCCCTTACCCCTGGTTGGGATCTACAGTAGGGTGACCAGATGTCCCTATTTAATCGGGACAGTCCCAGTTGTCCAATGTCCCAACACATATCTTTAAAAAACACTCATATGTCCCAGTTTTCAATAAACCATGCCCCAGTTGTCCTCATTTTAACCAATAGAAAAGCACAGGAAACTAAAAAAACATTTTTAAAAATGTCTACTTTTGTTATTATTATCAATATAAATTAAGTCATATTTTTTATCTTTATTTGTAGAAGCACATTTTACAAACAAGACAGTTTCCAAAGTGCTGCACATAAAACATTAAATAACAATAAATTACTCTATTTAGCTCCACTTGTTCCCATTAAAATAATAAGAACCAGTAAAACCAAATAAGAGCAATGCAATAAAGTAACAATGAATAAGTATAAAAACAAAACAATAAAAGACAATCTAAGACCACACAATTCACACCAAGTTAAAAGCCAGAGAATAAAAGTGGGTCCCCTTGAAACCTTACAGACCCAAAAACAGGTCCATAAACACACACCATATTATGTACTGAGTAAAATCAACAACAAGCAACTAAACAGCATAAAATGTTCATAATTATGCAAAATTGAGATTCTGCCTAAACATATCAGTACTAAAACCTCTCTAATTTTGCCTTGCTTCACTTTATCTGTGTTACATTTGGCCCTGGTAAGGATCAGGAGCTCTGGTTTTAGGCCACAGCTGCATCAGTAAGAGGGATACATGGAAATGGAAATGTTTTTTTTTTTATTTCTGTCTGTGTGTTCTATGTTCATTGACTCTATGTTGGTGCTTACACATCAGTAGAAATCTGTAGAAAGTGTGACTTTTTTATAGATATTAAGATTACTCATGTAGACCAAGGAATTGCAGAGATTTAATCATTTTATTTTTGGGCATGTTGTTTTCAAGCAGGAGCCTAAGAAAAGTGTCTACAGGTTATCACGAGACTTAAAACATTTAACTGTGGGGGTCGTTAGTAAATTGCCCTTAAAATTGAATACATAAGCTCAAGCACCATGTACTTTCATTGCATGCCTGAAAATTGTATTAATTTCTGAAGCTTATTTGTCACTTGGTGAGTTCAAATGCACTGTGATTGGGAAAAAAGTATGTGTCCCAGTTTATGGCCTTAAAAATCTGGTTCTAATATTTGAACCACCAGGGGGCAGGCCACAAGAATGAACATACAGTTCTCTGTCATGGTTCCTTGGCAGCTTTAAATGAACATATATTTGCATATAAATCAAAATATAAGGACCTTATAAATAAATAAAAATCCCCACCCCAACTGCACCACCCCCTTTTTTGCTACATTTTTACACGGCAAATAAGATAAACATTGGATACTTATTGGATAGAGGCAAAGGTAACAATGACAAAAAAGCTCACATGATAGAATGCTTGCTATTTATTGGTTGGAGGGAACTAAAACCATGAAACCATGACAGAGAGCTGTATGCTTGCAAATAGAGTCTTACAGCGCCTCATTCACTGACAGCTCCATGGGGTTAAATGCCATAAAGTAATAGCAATTAATAAAAATGGACAACAGCTAAAAAGTTTGCAAGGGCCAACTTTATTTGGCCGTGGGCCTAGTTTCAGGGGTTGCCTACCAGTAAAGTGAAGTCCATTGCTAAAGTTGAAGTAATTTCTGTGGTTTATCTGACAGTAATATTTATATAGCCATTATAGGACTAGTTAACTGTGCGTACGACCTGATAAGATGAAATAGATATTGTATTAACATCCATTTAATATTTACAAGCTTGTTTCGTAACTTCACACGTTACTAAGTTAACTACTTGTGCTAACCTTACAAAATACAACATGGTCACTGGTCATTTCAATTTTCTGATGCTCAGTTGAATATAATTTGCATGGTTGAGGGAGTTTATTGAAAGTGTGCAATAATTTTGTTAAAATGTAGGCAGAAGTCTAATTAAAACATTTGTCGGCTAATGATTTGACAACCTTATAAACTCACTTCAGGCAGGCCTATACAGATGAGGCTAGTTAATGCTAATTAATTGGACTTAGTCAACAATGACTCAACTCAACTTTGCCTCGTTCAAATTTGTGATTTTGTGCAGTATTATCAGTAATTTTGACATTAAACTATAAAGCAACTACATTGAATTATAAAGCTACTAAAATTTTTAACCAATTGTCTTTGTTAGGCAGAGACGTGGTTGCCTGGAAATTCCAGACTCACCGCTGTACCAGCGGATGAGTCTGGTCGCCTTACAATCAATTCGATTTCTAGGGCGGAGCAAACCCGAATTAACGAACAGCGGCGTTAGCCAATCAGAAAATGGCGGACGTGACGTTAACAAAGCGACAACAAAGTAAGAAAGTAAACAAACGGAGTAGTGAAGCCACGAGGGAGGAACGAAGGAGTTATTTCAACATTACCGTACCATATCGCTGACTGAAACAAACTCTCGGCTCCTCGGTGCGCCATCATTATTGTTGTCGGCGAGGAGACGCGTACGAGTGACGTTGCTCGCGAAGAACACGTGACTTAAATAAACCAATCAAAATGCACGGTACGCTTGGGATTTGAGTAAACCACTGCGGACGGCGTGGTGACCAGACTGATATGTCTCTGTAGAATAACACAGAGACATATCAGTCTGGATTTTCCAGGCAAGAGACGTGGCTCCATTGTGTGTCTATGGCCTTTCCGATCAACACCTTTCACAGTAAGCAATGTGGTTGAAGTATGAAGTAACAGTTTGATCTGCATAAAGTGGGTTTTGAACCACCAATCTTCCTACCAATTTATTATACGTGATTATTATTTGATTAACTGAAAAAATACTTGACAGATGACTCCATTATCAAAATATTTTTTAGTTGCTGCTATACTGCCTTGAGTTTGTGATTTTTTGAAAACCATTTGGCCAATTCAAGTGGAAGGTAGTGCAGAGCATTATATGTCTTTGATGTTTCTTTTCAATCAGTTCCAAAATTGTCTTATTGTCAAGCAAATTACCTTCATGATTTCTTTTTAAAATACTGTGCTGTCACCGTTTTCTGTAGAACACGGGTTAATTAAGGTTGTTACCAACTTTTGTACCTCAAAATTGTGTACCAATAAATTTAATTACCACATTTACAACCCATAAAAACCTCATCAAGATTACCTAATATAAGCACTGCATTACAAAAGCATCACAATAAGGGTTTTTGGCACATAAACAGATTTTTACATAAGCCTATAATACTGAGAAAGTATACTGAATGGTAGTCAAGGCGTTAGGTACTTGTTCGCAAGGTGGCCACCTTCACTACAGAGTGCTGTGGGAAACCCTGCTATTTGCTTTGCCCTTTTATCAGGGCAATACTGTTCTAGCATTAAGGTGACAATATTTTTCTTTTATAACACCTTGAAGTAAGGAGCAAACCTAATTTGTTGCCTTACATACTTCCACTATGTGCCATGGTGACTACACATTACTTGTATGAGCACTATGTTTTGCGCTCCTGTTCCTCAAGGGGGAGCTGCAATTCTACCGTTTGCTACATGCTGCCTAAGCTCCATAATGCATCCATATACATATTTATTTCATTGTTTGGCCAAAGGAAGGTCAGAATGACAGAAGAAAAAGAGAAGTATACAGTTCAAGGTATGTGCTCTGAATTTACTGCTGGTCTTCACTGTATGGGGCCCAGTAAATTAGCCCAGAATAGCTACGTTTTTATTTATAGTAATGAGCAATTCCCTCCGTTACTAACCCTTCTTTTATTCCATTCTACCCCAGATGTGCCCCCACCCCCCACCCCCCTCTTTGCTTTTGGATGCTTAAACACTAGCCTGCCGCATGATTTCCCCTCACAGAAATTGTTGCTCTAGTGGAACATTTAATGCACGGGGTTTTGAATTTCCCCCTGGTGCACGACACAGTGTTCCAGCCAGCCACAGTCTGCACCAAAACCACTTCCTTTTATCTGACGCAAAGTGGAGCAGAAGAAGAAGAAAATGGATAAATGGGAAGGCCTTTCACAGATGCAAGGATAGAGGCTGTCAGAAATGGGAAGTACAAGAGCACACAGGAGTGGAATGATTACCTTTCAAGTCAGTCAGTCCTGTGTCCTATAGAATAACAAAGCAAACTCACTTTCTGTGGAAGTAATGCATAATCTCACCATTAGCAGACAGTTCCACAGTTTTTCTACTCAACACACCAGCCTATCACTCCTGTCTCGCCTTGTCTCTAAGACATTTTTTCCACTAGATTGGCTTTAGCCTCTTATATATCTACCGGTAGGTTTTCTTTCCCCAGAGCTTCTCAGTTGCTCTATTTCTTCACCTGCTGGTTATTGGGGCCTACTTTTTGAGTTAGACCATGTCCCAGTCAGCCCTTACTTGACCTTAATCCACTGTCAAGAAGTGGTTTCTGACATACAGCGCTAGTAAAATATCTCTCAATCCTAAAAAACTATTTAGAAAGCACAAATTTCTGCTTCTTGATTTATCCTTCTAAAGTTTATCCTCTTAGATAATTCGATTTTCTCTATAGGGTTCTTTATCTTTGGCTTACAGCAGTTAATGCAAGTTCCTATTCACACATAGACACTCATTATTTTCTTTTATGTGGACCAAGCTGTCTCTTCCCTGCCGTACTTTTCACCACACACAGAGTCTGGAAAACAACACAGTCACATTAAGGCAATGACAGCAACATGTGGGAGTGGTTAAACAGACTTCTGCAATGCAGTACACATCAAATGAATGAAAAAGTGCTGGAAATAAAGTACACAATAATGCAGAGATGACAAAAGAATGAAATTGCTTTCTTCCTGAAAAATCTCTTTCATCCTTTCTATTGCTTAGGATATTTTGGATTCTATAAAGGTCAATTACCAAACATTTAAAACAGTAATGGCTCATATATAATGTAAAATACATGAGCCAGTTTGACAAACATTGTACCTTTAAGTGTTTCAGGCAGACTCTGTCACAACCAATCAAAATTAAGCCATTTTAATGTCCATTTGGTTGAAAAGAACCTCAAATACATATACATACATATACATACATATACATTTGTGGTAGACCAGGTGTCGAGTAGGTAGGTGTATTTGGTTGCTGAAACAATTGTAAATGCATGTGCAATGACTGGAATTTGCCGGAAGCATTCCTTGGCAAGAAGGAGAAATTATTGTCTTGGTGAAATTATTGTCTTGTTAAGGAAATCAGTTTTCAGATGTATTTTGTGACATTGCACAGCACAGTATCCTGTTGGATGGCTAAACTGTGGTCACGGAGATGGACATGATCAACAATAATACTCAGGTATGCATTCCTAGAATGTGTCCCTCCCAAGACGATGCTCCCTTCCCATTTTTAGACGACCACCTGTCTGAATCCATGCGTTCATGTTGTGAGATCAGAACAGACAACATTTTACCAATATTCTCTTCTCCAGTTTTGTTGAGCCTGTGTGGTCTTCTGCTGGAGCCCATCTGCTTTAACCTGATGTATGCTCTTCTGCAGACATTGGTCATAATAAGGACTTGTTATTTTATCTCAAACCAATCTAGCCATTCGTCTATTTTTTTCTTACTATTTTCTGTTAATCAGAGAAATGGTGTGTGTCTGAAACCAACAACCAAACAAAAGTCTCTTTCTTTTTCATTCTGATGCTCAGTTTGAAATTCAGCACAAATGTCTAAATGCACTGAGTTGCTGTAATTGGAGCAACTGTTTGCATTAACAAACAGTGTTGGTTATTAAAGATATTAGGGAGAATTTTTTTCGACTGCTGAGAAACCAGTGACTGTTTGTCCTTTTTTGAATAATGCGCATGCGTCAGGCCCCGCCCTTCACTGTTCCTTTCCAAGGAACTCCTCCACAGCAACGTGCACGAGCGTTGGAACACAAGTGTTTGTTTACAGTCGGCATCAGCAGAGATTCACCTAAACCTAGACCTGCATGTTTGTCTGCGCAACCTTTGACCTAGTTCCCCACACAGACCCAGTCGCACGCACAGCAGAAATATCTGTCCTCCTGTTATTGGTAGCATTAGCAAACTGATGGTTGCTGTACAGTTGAAATGGTTCAACAGATAAGGAAAAAGGGCATTTTTTTCAAACGATAAGATAAACGTACCTGTCCAGCAGAAACTTGGCGACCAGTGAATCGGTCTGAAGCCCTTTCTGTTCCTTCAGCGCACACCATTGTTTGAAAGAATCACCAAGAACCACACAGGTTTTATTCTGCTCTTCTACGGTTACGCTCCTCCTCTGGTTCACTTCAAAAACAGTTTTCCTTTTGCGACCACCCAGTTCACGGTTTTCCTGAGCCATTGTGCTCTTCGAAGCCAGGCTGTCCGCGCTACGATGAGGCTCGGCTAATGCCGGACTACATAAACATACTGCGTACTCATGCGCAGGCACAAGAACGCGCACGTATCGCCGAAACCAGGAAGGCAGAATGATTGGCAAGTCTGTGCAACAATGGTTAGCGTACTCATGACGAAAACGATTGGTTGAGGTTTTTTAAGTCCCACAGAGTCCACAGTTTATTAATATTATTATTATATTTTCTAATACACCAATTTATAAGCATTATACAGGGCAATGAAGGTAGTTTTAATAAATATTCCAAAAAATTAATTTATAAAGATCCTCCCTAATATCTTTAAAGTTAACTAATAAAGTTGTTTGTGACTTTACAAAAGGTAGATGATAAACAGGTGACATAAGCTGCTGAATCAACCAGTTAGGTAGAAACAGTATTAAATTTTATGCAAACAAGGACTCATGTCACTGTTTTTGTTTTTTTGCTTGGCTTTATTCCTCTGTGGCTGGTGTAATCTTGTTGTGGGATTGGTTGTTGCTTGCGTTGCTTCTCAATTGCATACATTTTTGCTCTGCTTAATATACTTAGCACATTGCTGTAATTGTGTCTGTCACAGACATTCATTTTCTGTACAATTAATGACTCTATGTAGGACAATACGACAAAATCTCACCAATTTTCCAAAATGATTATGGTATGATGGTATTGGTATGATGGTATGCTTTGTGCATTACTTGCAATATGGGGCATTTTACATTTTTTCTCAGGCAGATTGGACTTTTAATTTCAGTGTGTTCAGTGCAAACACACTTATTCAGGATCTGAATGCTCAGGAGTTTATATTGTAATAAGGGTAGGCTTTAACCCCAAAGAAATGTAATGCGTATATTGTAAAGCAAAGAAATAATCCAAACACAATACAACATATAATAGTCAAAATAAAATATACAGTCAAGCAAAACAAACAAAAAACTCCCAGGAAAGGCTTTTAGTTTTATGGCAACATTTTTTCCTTTATTCCCTGGTATATGGAAAATTCATATCATACAAGGAAAAAAAAAGTATGTGGCATGAAACACTGTAACTGTACTCTGTACTGTAACTCTGTGACTTTAGTTGCGTGTGTCCGTGTAACATTCTGTATTTTGCTGAATTTTATAAAGCGTGCTTCTTACATTGTTGCAACTGGGCAGTGGTTGCCTTGGAATTAAGGCCGAGTATGCCAAATCTTCTATAGGCCATAGCGTGATGACATGTTTTGATAGTCCTATAGAGTCCTAACATCCTGGGTGAGCTTGTGTTTAATTACATAAGAAGCACCAAAAATATCACAGTCACTTGTTTGTTGTTATTTCCACACACTCTATAGAATCTAGAGCCAGTCTATCTCTTTTGAGGACATTTTACCCAGTAGCTCTTATTGTGTTGATGTGATAGCACAGCAATAACAAGGGTTGTGTGAACATCTGTGTGGTCTGTCCTCTTATCTGCAAAGCACCAAGGCGTATCCAAGCTTAGTGCTAAGTCCAACACTCTTTCTTCAATTAGTGAAGCTCCTGTTGTTGCTTACACAGTTTCTTGGTCAGTTTGAAGTTTTCACTCCCAGGCTTAGTGCTAACAGGCTAAATCTTATCAAGAAAGTAGTGGAATGCTATTGAACCTTGTCCAGAACATAATATCCATGCAAATGTATTGCCATAAGTAAAAACACATCGCTTGAATCATGTCTGAGGTCAAAATGTCAGCGCAGTGACTATAAGCCACGGTTTATCAAGATCATTGTTATCATTGTGTTCAAACTTATGTTACTGGTTCTCAGATGAAAAGACTTCTAGATTGTCTGCCTTCTTTTTTGTCCCTGACTTGTTTATATCTGATGTATCATGATGCTTTGTGCCGGGGATGGATTTCATTCCAATCTGTCTCCTGATTGTTTTTGATTGAGCTGGTAATCAAACTTGAAACATGTGGTGTGATTAGTACCAGGCACTGCCTTTGTACCACATGAAACAAGACATACTGTGGTTCAGACCAAGCCTTTGTGTTTGATTTGTGTTTTATTATGACATCAATCGATTAAATATGTTTTCACTCTGACAGCAGCAGTGCTTTTAAATCTATCCTTAGGTGGTAAATTGATAAAAAGGTGTTTTGTTTCTGTTTTGAATTTGCTTTATGCATTTAGAGGTGCGGTGTGGAGTATTTTGGTGTGTTTTTTTTTTTTTTTTTTGCTATAATAGACCTACTACACGCAATTGTCTATGAACAAATCCAGTGGTCATTCAGTCCACCAGATGGTCATTTTATAAGCAGTAAGTCTTCACCTGATGTGTGCTTAAAAAGACAATGGGAATCAATTTAGTCATCTATGTCTGTGTATCGCTTTGAAAAAGTTAAAATCTTTAACTTGTGTGTGCTGCTTGCTCTGTTCTTTTCTGTCTAATGGTGAAATTCATATGCAAGCTGTGCAGGTGCCATTGTGTTTTATTAGAAGCTTTGATCAATAACTCATCTTGTCAAATATTTACACAGATGGAGTCCTTTGCTCTCCTGTGTTGGTGCACCTGTTTCGAAGTGCACTCAAGTGTTAACCAACTTGAGTACCAATTGGATGCACTAATCAGACCCAGCCTTTGATTTATAAAGAGGAAGCAGATGGCACTTAAAAAGGGACTTGAGTCACATTTTACTCTCAACTTCAGTTAATAAATGCATTACTTTAGTTCAGTGGAAAAGAAGTGATTTGTGACACATGCACAATATAAATGTAGCCTAATTAGGATGGGAAAGGCTGCAAAGATTCTTCTCATTCCTACTAGATGCTACAGAACTCAGCAAAGTCACTAAGGAAAAGAGCTACTGGGTGTCTCCAGTAAGTAGGGTTGGGTATTGTTAAGATTTGTTTGATACCAGTACTTAAATGATACCTGGATTTCAATTCTAGTACCTGAGCGATACTTTTTCTGATACCTATGGTGTAAAATCATAAAACACAATAATATAGAATAATAGACCAGTAGTTTGTATAATTTATTCTGTGTTATTTGATTCATACATGCCAAGGAACATTAAAGGTCTCATTAGGTATTGAAACTTGGTACAGAATAAAAATTTGTTTTTTGATACCAGTAGTATCGTAATCTTTGTTTCGAAACCACAAAGGTATCATTTAACAGTTCCCAGCCCTACAAATAAATCAAACCGCAGAAACAAAAGTAAGAACCTGCTTAAATGAAAAACAGTTGAAATGAAGGAGGATCTTTAAAACATATTTTAAAAACTTTGGCATAAGTATTGACATGTGCCAGGAATCATGTTACTTACATTTATATATATTTTAGTGTCACAGAGATAGACCCCTTTAATGGTAATATCAGATACAATCTAAGCCTAATACATTTTTTAACTAGAAGCACTCGGAGAGCGCAGACAGAGGTCACTCACCCAAGAAAATCCCTTAAGGCCCGGATCTAGCTCAGTAAGTATTAAAGACACATCAAATCTGTGAATATACTACTAAAAAGTGGAAAACCCTCACCTTTTATTTGGCGTTATTTGCAAGTGTGCAGCTACATTTGTTGCTGTGCAAAATCCAATTTCATATGTACCTTTTATATTTAGAACCTTCTGGATCACCAGAACCAGAATATCAACATGATCTGGGTCAAACTATGTCAGATTATAACATTTACCATGATGTCATCTTGTAATTATTTGCCAATGATTCTGGGCAGTATTTGTTAAGTTCGAAGCTCTTATGGCGAAATTAGCCCCATCTCCCAATGGTAAAGAATTCTGGTTCCAGATTTGATCCGGATCACCCCCAAAATTTAATCACTTGCTTCTTATTCCATTTCTGACATTTCCTGAAAATTTCATCAAAATCACTCCATAACTGTTTGATTCATGTTTCTAAAAAACAAACAGACAGACAGACAAAAAAAAACAAAAAAGCGTCTGAAAACATAGCCTCCGGTAATAATGAGGTAATAATGGACAAAGTGCTAAATCATCATGAGTCTTTGCTTACAAATTCTTACAAACAACAATTAGGACTCACAAAGTGGCAAAATAAATTCCATTTCAGCTGTTTGTGCTAATTGCAGCAGTCCAATTGCTTTTTAAATATCTTGGGTCATAGTTTTCTAATACAGTGCTGCCAACAACCAAAATAACTGCAACACTGTCATGTATTCATTATACTGTAGTCACTTCATAGTTCATGTTTGAATGATATGGTGCAGTACATATTTGAACACAATCTCATGTATCTTGCAAACCAGAAAGCAGCCATTGTTTGCCAGATAGGTGTTTTTGGTGCTCTTGCTCTGTAGTTGCTGTATGATGTTATGGGAATGACAGCTTGCAGAGGCACATTTGTGGAAACAGCTGTTGTTGAGAAAAAAGATCTGGGACAGAGAATGGCCACATCAGATAGATCAGTGTTCTGACATTCCTTCAGCCGTGAAGACCAAGAAAAATAGGTTTATCTAGAGCTGAGTGTTTATAGAAAATGGATGGGGAAAATGAAGCTTTTGGATGAACTTACTGATAAAGTTTATATTGTGAAATTGCGTGGCTTGTCATATTGTGTAACTGAACGATTGACGAGGGTGCAGCTTTACCTGTGATTGACAGAGGAAAGAGGCTCAGCATGCAGAGACCCTGAGCAGCCCATACCTCGCTGCTGGAATAGTGCCTCTCTCTTACAGTAAATCACAAAGCTGTAGGGGTCGGTAAAAAAGCCGAAAAGTCTGACTTGGTATTTCCACCTAAACATCTCATTCCTGGACACCAGCTGTTTGGCGGAGTAGAAGCGACCAAGGCACAGCTAGCCCATATAACTCAGTGTTGTTGTTTTTTTTTTCTTTTTTGGTGAAGCATTTTTTACGGCTGGGATTTCTGACTTTGTTCTCCACCACATAGAACGTTCATTATGGGCTTTTGTGGTACGTCTGGAAATGTGGGAAAGCGATGTGGTGTGAATGGGGCCCAGGTATGGCCCAGGATCATGTGTCTAATCATAAAATATAATCTCAGCCTGTTTCAACTATCACTATAGGCGGCACAGTTCAACAAATGCTGTTGTATCATGATTTTAATGAGTTCAGTATAAGCAAATTCTCTGCAACTCATTATAATTAACACACTGGTATCTGGTGGGAGAACAGTTTGATGACGCAAAGAGTTATGCTCTGATGTTTGCAGGTAATGTGTAAAACAAATCTCTAAGCTGAAGTGTGTTGTCCAGGTCATGTGAAGGCAGAGACACACAACTATATATTTCTATTTTTATGATTGTTATTTTATGTGCCATGAGTTTTATGAATGTGTCATGTGTGTGCTGGATCCTGCTGGGCAATGTAACGTCTATATGAGCTATATATCCTCTAAACTATCGCTGATCTGGTTCAAGGTTCAAGGTTCAAGGTTCAAGTTCCAGTAGCAAGCATACAAGTGATGGCTGGAGAGGTTCTTGCAACTTTTCTCCTTTTCAACTGGTAATAACAGTTTAAAGCCAATAAATGAACATCACTAATTGTGTGTGGTTTGTCCATCTAATTGCAGCTGTCCAACTTCATCATACATCTTGGAGGACATAGCACGGACCTGAGTAATTGTCCTCCCTATTGGCCCAAAAAGACAGGTGGGTACAACATACTCTAACTTGTCCCTGCTCTAAAAGAAACTACCTAAAGCCACTCTTGTACTTGGTCTATAAACCCTGAGTTCTGCTGTTGATGTGTGTGCACATTCAAATGAAACAACCAGACTTAGGACTTAACAGCAAATCAGCATTGACAAAACGTAGGCAATGGTAAACTATAAAGCTGAAATGTGCTGTCCAGATCACGCAGAGAGACACACAAATAACCCCCCTGGATTTTAGCCTAGCGAGCCAGACTTTCCTACTCGCTTTTCACAGGCAGGACAGTCTGGTTCCCCTCTCAGGGTGGTGCATTTATTCAGTTCAATTTGTAAAGGGCCAATCACAGCCGTTTATCTGCAGTGCACCTTACGAAAGAGGAAGAGCTAACCAAGGTACCATTAGCTACTGAGCTAATTTAATAACTTCTCTGACCTGATTAACGGCGTTTGTTGCTTTTCTTCGTCACCTGTTGGTTCTGCTGAAGTCCTCATTGTTGTCCAGTCCTCTGTTATTTTTTTCTTTGTCTTCGCCATTTTAGCAATAGTTAAATCCAGTTTACATCTGATGATTAACAAACGCGTTAAAAAAACAACTTTTTCTTCAACTCTTTGTACAGCTGCCTCCTGCTGCTGTCCCGGGTTCAAAAATACGTACAGAGCTGCTTTTAATACGGCATATTCTGTTTTTTTTTTTTTTTTAAATGACAAGAATCCATGTTTGTTTGGGTCAGAGGTGTGCAGACCCTTCGTTTCTCTGATTGGTTACTCCGCCTGTCATTGTTCCGCCTCAGAAACGAAACTTATGAGAAAAAATTCCAGACTGACTTCTTTGTATAGAATAGGAAAAGAGTTTGTTTGGCAGGCAAGGCTACCTTGATTTATTTCCAACTATAAGTTTCTGTTTCATGAGTGTAATGTATATATCATGTGTTGTGGCTCCTGCTGGGCGATGTAACATCTACAACTAAATGTTTGGCCAATCTAGTTTAGAAGGGACTACAAACATGTGAACATTGTTTGGTATTTTATTAGACATTCTGCTATAAACGTATCTGTTTGGTGAGGGTAATAGGCTCTGAGGCCTAATTTGCATGAATCCTCCTCCCTGCGGCCTTTGCCACGGCATTATCTTGCCCATCTCTTCAGTTTTGTGCCAACTAACTTACTGTTACTGTAATTCAGATTAGCTGCATACAGTTTTAGTTGTACCAAGACTAACAAATTACTCACTTTTAAGTGTTTTGTCTGTTGCAGTTATGGATCTTTGGTCAGCAGATATAGGAAGACAAACATTTTGAATGGGACTATATTACTGTATGTAAGCTCAACCTTAGTTATAAGTTCTTTTATTTTATACCAGTTTTCCATCAGAGATCCTACTCCAGGTGTTTGAAGCTACCACTCTGGACAATACAGGTTAATTGCAAGGTTAACCATAACAAGGACAACCATTCACACTCATACTTGATTTTCTTCTTGTACTGTATAGAATTCCCTCAATGCCCAATCAGTGTGTGAAGGCCAAATGATTGCATTAAGCCCTAAGCATCTTATAACATGGCTAGTGGGTAGATGATGACTAATGATCATTAGAAACGGTCATACCTTTGTAATGCATACATTTTTAGTAAAAAAGTAAATTTTTTGTGTATGCAAATTGTTCATGCCTTGATGTGCTACGTAAATGATACTAGGTCTGTGTGGACATAGATAAAACTAAAATACATCACTATGACAGTAAAGCACACTGTAATGCTGTTTGCTGTTGCTGCTTTGGATTGGCATTAGACAATAAACATGTTTTTTAAATATTTTATTGGTAATTTGATAAGAGAGTCATAACCATTCATCTGAAATGGACTGGGCTCTCTGATTGGTTGTTTGTTTTTAAAATTGCATCAGCCTTAAAAAAAAAAAAAAAAAGTTCTGCACATGGTGCGTTGGTGCTGCGCCTTGAACAAGCATCAAAGTAATTCTGTTTTCCAGATTAGGAGGGCTAGCCAGGATAAATCCTAGGTGGGATACAAGCTGAATAATTACAAGATATTTGCTAATATTTAAAGATGGGATCCTTGTCATAACTTTCTTGTTATGAGACAAGAATGTGGAACCCACGAGCTCAACATCAAATTTCATATTTTGTGTAATATTTTTGGAAGTAATGAAATGAAATAGTGCTGTATTTCTGATCTTTTATTATACTCAATTAAATCTTGCATTCTCACAGGATAACAAAAGGTGGTTGAAAAACCATCTAGGCCTGACACCCTCTTCTTTCCAAATTAAATAGTTGCTTGGAAAATACAAACATGCTTAAAGAAACTAAATCTGTCTTCTTGCTTGCATGTGCACTGCCAAGCCCGATGTGAAAATAAACACAGGGTTTAAATCCCAGTTGCAACAGTAGCTGCCAGGGTTTAGAACAACAGATACAAATACCATCACATAGACTTTCCCTTTGGAAAGACCATGCCACATTATCCCGAGATGTGTTGTCTTAGGGTTGCATTTAAGGGCCTGCGAGAGGGACTTAACTTGGTGTTTAAGCGGTCAATCTGTAACAGATAATTGCATTTCTGAAACCTAATAATTACAAGCAGAAATTGTACACACTTTGGTTTTCCATTGAGATCCAGCAGAAAAAAAGGCACTGTACACTTTTTCCATCTGTTTCTTAATAGATGTAAATGCAATGAAACAGGAGCATGTGTGCTTCCATGATGAAGACATGACGGAGGGAGATTTTTGTTAGACCGCTGGACTGAATGACCCACGTCTCTGTGAGAACTGAGGAACTGTAAAGTGCACACGCTCATATACATGATAAAGGAATGTGTCTTATATAAAAAGCCATTTATTTCAATTTCTTCCCACTCATCTCTGCATTTCCATCATTACAACTCAAAAGCCACTGACATATAACACTTACTCATGGCTATAGAATATTGTATCGGCAGCAGTACTTTGTGTATCAGCTGGTGACGATAGACAAGGCTTTGCACTGAATTAGGATGTGTGAGTTTTGCTGCGTTCCTTTGTCGTCCATCTTGTGGCGTGTGGCTTTAGTTTCCACATTAGTCTTTTCCCACTATTGCTACTGGCACAGGCCATCCTGCTTAAGGCTCTGCCAGAGATCTGGAAAAGTGAGAGTGACTCACTTAAACAGAAACATTTACCTCTTCAGTCGCTGTATGTGGTCCTAAATATGGGCATTTTTATTATACTCTTTATACAGATTTTCCATTTCAGAATCAACAAATATAGGTTTGAATGATTTCATTCAGATTTTATTTTTATTTTTTTCGTATAGTGACAAAAAATGCCTGCTTTTATATGGACCTAAATGTTTGTAACTTCCATGGAAACAAAATGTCATAAATACTAAAAAGGGCCCCTGAGACTGACGAAAAGCCCCCCACAAACAATGTGGCTAATAACAATGCGAATGCTACTGCACTCTAGTCTAGTCTGCGTCAACAAATTGATCTTAAAGCGTATTGGGTTACAACTAAAAGTGCAACTGGACTCTTATCAACAATCTACAACTCATTTAAAGACCCGAAAACATTGAACTAATGGGCCTAGGAATCACTACAAGGGATTTAGAGCTACTCAGTCTGACAATGAAAAGAGCATGTTGTGAACGAGAACGTTTCTGCACTGTGCATGAGAAAAAAGATGCACTGAAAATGGATCAAAGAAACATACTAAGAGAATCATGTTGAATTTTAGCTTGAGCTTAGAGTCTGGACTTCTGTAAGGAGACATGTTAAATCATGTAAATCATTAGTATTATAATGATAGAGAAGAAAGCAGCGGAAATGTACTTACATTACATATAATATTGGAGAAAAAGTCAAATAAGAAGCTCTGCTGAGATGTAGAGCTACCTGATACTCTGGGGAAACCTTATGTAGAAAGTACTTTTGGAGCTATTAAAAATATGGTAATGGATTTGGGAGCTGTGAAGGTGTGAATGAGGGACCAGAGGAAAATGATTTACACGTAGAACCAATATAAAGTATTTTAAATTATGGCAAAGGAAATTGGAGCAACACAAAATATAATAAAAAATATTGACAAAATTCACAGCACTTGCAGTTCAAGCTTTTTGGTTTTCAGTTCAGTACATGCAAAATATGTCCATAATTCAAAACAAGGAAATCAGAATCATTAGAAAGGTCCTACTAGCTCGCCATTTGTTTGCACAAGACGTCCGGTGTTGTGGGGTAGTTAAAACCTCACCGCTCAGTCAAATTTGGAGTTCTAAGGTTTTCCAATGAGAAAAGTCTCAAAGAGCATCTCTGCTGCATGCCACCAGCCACAGGAGGCACCAAATGCCAGAGGTATTCTTCCGCGAGCTGGGTCTTGTATTTGCCGGAGTTGTGGGGCAGCAAATCAGAGAGGCTTCTGGTGTCACATGATGCAGTGATGCGGTGGTGATGCGGTACGGCCACGTGACACGAGCTGTACTCACAGTGGCATCCAGTACAATGTAACAACATATTTAGAAAAAAAAATCATCATTTTGTTTCAGTTAAATTAGTCATTATTTTTAATTGGTCAATTATTTTTTCGTGGTAGCAAAGTCAAACATAATGGATTTTTGTCAGTCCCTCACCATAGACTGCCTGTGACAAACATTCAATCAAGCACTTTACAACAACACAAGGAAGACAAAAGTGCTTTACATAAAAAGAAACATAATTAAATTTCCAAAGTTTAATCAATGCTATAAAATGTTTAAAACAATAAGACACAACACACAGTAACAGAATTAAACAAAGACTTAAAGCCTAAGCGTTAAAAGCCAATCTAAACAAGTGAGTTTTTAGCCTGGACTTAACATTCTACTAATGCATTTTTTTTGACAGAGGTTTTATATGCACAAACAGAAACTCTTTATTACACACCATTTTAGTACATGTCATGCACTGACAGTATTCTGTCCAGTGTGGACTGAGTTTTGTTTTAGATTACATAATAATTGGTAACACTTACTAACTCGGTATGTCACCTTAGTACTTTTCACAAGGAGCAGAATTTACTGTTCCTGATGTTCTAGATTTGCAAAGGAACCAAAAGTGAAAGATGGACAGTTGTTTGTCTGTCTTATTTACACTCAAATGAACAGCAGCTAGTATACAACTATGGAGTTCCTATTTGGAGTTCCCAGAGATACCACAGTGGCCTGAACATAATGATATGTGGGATGTAACACATATTTCCACTTAGTCTAACAGTCAGTCATCTAGCTTTGAAGCTCAGAGGCAAACATTAGTCGAGTTTACATCCACGAGAGACTGTTTACTCTAAATGCCATCTTTAGGAAAATGTCTTGTCTTGGTCTTTTTGGAAAAAATAAAGAGAAACCAATGCAGAGAGATTTTGGTAAAGCTCCCAAAGCTCACATTCGGATCTCTGCTGTTTATTTACTCATAACTGTATTATCTTATGTATACATGGGGCATGCTCATCATTTTGCGACAACAAAAGAGCAACATATGGAAACAGAGAGAAAGACACTAACCCCCCATAATATTTTCAAAAACCATGCCTGTTTTAGTGGAGTAGCATTTCTGCATGGCGTCCTAAAAACCACAGAATTCTTCTCAGCGAGTATTCTGTCATCCGAATACTTCATTCAAAAAGAGTCGCAGTGTGTTGTTTTAAGTTGTTTCAAACTGGTTGTTCACCTCCTTGACACTGTGTACTAGTTACTGCTGTCACCTGGTAGGCTGTTTCACTTTTTTATATTATGTGATTAGGTTAAGACAAGGGTAGGTTTGGGAGTGAGAAGCAGATCCAACTGTGCTACAGACTCGTATAGCTCTACCTTATACAGGTGTATGTTAGGAAGTGTGACAGATGACAAATTACCCGCAATTAGGACCATGACAATCTTTTTAATATCTGTTCCACCACTAGAACATGAACTGATAATCAACCACAATATTTCCATTGATTTTTATGATTGAGGTCATGACATTTTTTATACATTTATTAAACAATTAACGTGTGTGTGTCCTGAGACAGTTTCAGCTAAAATTACTTTTTTATCTTCACTCATTTAATATCTTCATTAATGCAAATCATATAAAATAAAAGTACATTTTCTTACGTTTATAACAATATATTGGTTGGAGGGTTTATTTTACAAATATTTTATTGTGGCTGTATGAAATAGCGCTATTGTCTGAGGTTTAAGCTCGGCAGTGCTATGGTCCTGAGTCGGACCTCACCTTTCTGGTGTTTTCGGGCTTATTTGTTGGATTTTTCGCTCGTGATTGGCTCTAATTTAAGGCTGGGATATTTACGTTCACAAATCTTCA
This sequence comes from Bostrychus sinensis, assembly GCA_020698575.1. Taxonomy (NCBI): domain Eukaryota; kingdom Metazoa; phylum Chordata; class Actinopteri; order Gobiiformes; family Eleotridae; genus Bostrychus; species Bostrychus sinensis. Next base: position 9,892,176 of record CM036242.1, on the reverse strand, counting down.
CATCTGGTACTTTGTTTCCATCTTTCAAAATAAAATACGGCACTGAGGCCAACAAGCAAACTACTGTGAAGGCACAAAAACACTAAGATCACTGAAAGAACGTTGCCCGAGTGTGACCTGCACATTTTCCTATCAAAATTACTTTCATATCATGATTATTTTATAAACATTTAGCATAAATACACAAAAATTACCACAGAGGTAGAGCAATATGCAGAGTTTTTGTTTACCTACCATTAGCCAGTTAACATCTTTACGAACATCTGTTAGAAGACCGAAAAATGCCAAAAGGTGTGTCCCACTCAGGGCCATAGTATCAGATTCAGGACACACACAAGTTATCTCTTTTCAAAAAAAAAAGGGAAATAATATTGTTTGGTGATATACTGCAATATTTTGTAACACAATACTTTGATACTTTGATACCGATATCAATACTTTTATGACGTCATGCATGATAATGGTGCTACAGTGATGCACTAGCCTGGCCAGCCAGCCCCTCCTACTTTCTTTTCAAAAGCAGAACAGTCTGGTTCCTCACTTGCAGCAAACCATTTCCCCCCTCGATTTGGAACTGGCCTATCACAGCCATTTATCTGCAGCGCTTCTCACGAATACAGAAGCTAATCTAATCAACAATAACCAAGATGGTACTATAAAGCTAATGGTATAACTTCTCTCATCTGATTAACGGCGTTTTACTGCTTTCGCTGTCTGTGTTTGTTTCACCCATAGAAATGGAATTTAAGTGAAGGGGTACCAGACTAACTTCTTTGTATAGAATGGGGAAAGAGTTTGTCTGGCAGGCCAGGCTAGTGATGCACTGCTTTCACAGTCAAATATGGGCCAAAAGTGGTGAACAATTTTTCTAGTACAGAGACTGTAGAGGGCAGGACTGCACTTCTAAGCACTTGGTCTGCCAAATACTGTGACATGAACAAAAGTATTTCTAAATACTCAGTAAATAAATGTCAGACTGACTTTTGGAAACAACTTGTTTTTTGTATAATTTAAGGAGAAAATATATTGTATCAGCAATATTTCAAAATTGAAATCCAAATCCTATTGGTACCAAAGTATCACAATGGTATCATCTTGTGACAAAGTGTATCGTCCAAGCCCTATTATCTGCTATGACATGAGGTCTTATTGTGTAAGTTTTTACTTCTGCTAGGTGAGATACACCTGCACCCCCATTCAGACACCTACTTCAGCATAATCTTATAAATGTGAGCCATATTTAGTGTAATAGTATATTGTTTTTCAATAAATTAATGCACTGATGTATAAATTAATGACATCCTTAGTAAATATCCACAATAACCAAAGTGGGAAGAACATCCTAATAGTGAAGCCAAGCAGGGTCTTCTGGTCAAAGGGAGTTGGATTTCCTTCAACTTTATTACCAAATGGACCTATTTAAAGATATTTTGTTATTACATGCGTAGCACAAGGCAAATGATTGTTCTCAAAATGTATGTAATGTTTTAATTTATGAACATCTATATTGCGATTACGTTTCAGTGCTTGTACTATCATGTTGACATTAGCACATAAACTCTGACACAGCGCTCAGTGAGCACTTCCTGTGGATGACCTCCCAACACTTCCTCCAGGTTAATGCTATACCCAGGGCTACTTGTTGGAACGATGCTATTGGCTGTCATAAGCAAAACTGCTTCCAAAAAACACTTCTGTGAGCTGGAAGAGAGGCTTGTTGCATAAAGCTCCTTGGAGGACTTTGACTGTGGACTGTATTTTTGTAAAATCATTCATTGTTTCATCTCTTTGCCCTGGCCTTAGTTGGCTGTGATCTGTGGAAAGTAACATCTCCACAGGCAATAAACTCGAGCATGTACCTTTGAATGTTTGAAAAATCTTTCCAAGAAATATCTGAGGTTGTCAGCAGCAGCAGGGAAACAGGAGATGGCTCTTGACAAGTGAATAAGGGAAGGGTCATAAAGCACTTCAGAGCTGTGAATGCGCTTTCCTCTGGACCATCCTTTTGCACAAAAATGGTGAACACTCCCTTTTATTGCTGTTTTTTTTTGTGTTTGATCTTTGCTCTTGTGTGCCTTATGTGTTGTGTATGTCTTGTGTGTTGCCTTATGAGTCAAGGTTCAATCCCACTCAACTTGTCCAGGGTGGTTTTGAAATCTTTCCTGTCAAATACATACAGTACCATAGAAAGAAGCCAGACATTAATAGCAGATTGTCCTATGAGTCAAGTCAAAAGAGGGTATTTTACAAATGTTTTGAATCAGAATGATCATCTTCTGCCTCTAACTGAACGCTACAGTAAGTATGAATGAATTAGATTAAGTTAGGATCAGACGATTTATTTTTTCTGATCCAGTGGAGCAGTGGAGATGAACCTGTTCTACCGTGCATTACTACAAGAATGTAAGTCAGTTTCCTGATGAGATTAAGACCAGGACGACAGTGGTAAAACAAGTGCAGGTAACAAACACCAGACACCAGTTTGACCCCCACCTTTTCTTACTCCTGTCTGTAAGTAACAACAAGAAAATGTGGTATAAATCAAAATGCAAGCAACTTCACAAGAGAGGGCACCAGAACAACTAATTATCAGAATCAAGGCTGAAAAGCTTGTGCACAACTGGCGGCTGAACCCTTAGACCTAAATACAAGATGCCACAATGGCTGTGTGCTGCAGTATACACTTCCACCACCATTTACGGGTGCTGTCAGAGTCATGACACTGTTTAAGTCTATATTTACACAGATATAGAGCTGCCCCCATTACAATTTGGAGATTACACATGAGTGTGAATTAAATGTCTAATGTAAAGCTTGCTTAGATACCAAAGTAATTGGCATCTAAGCTGTTCAATTTTATACTACAGTGTATTACACTACAGTATATTATTACACTTCCCCACTGCCTCCAGCCTCCTCTCCCCCCTAATGGGACGACGCACTGGAAAATAAATTAATTTTAAACCGAATCATTGCATATATTCATAGTATAATTTCATATTTGTTACATTGCATTGGTTACTGGTCAATGTGCTATTCAGAATAGGGGTTGCATTGTTTTGTTATAGCAAATGGACAGCTGTCATTGCCCTATACATACAAGGTTTAATTCTACCCAGTTGCGTAGATGGTCAGATGGAGGGTTAGTCGTGAGCTGCTGCGGCTGAGCGTGGGCCAACCTGACCCAACCTGACTCTACGCAGACACGAGGAGAACATGTAAACTCCACACAGAAAGGCTTCGTCCATCCAGAAATCGAACCCTGGACCTTCTTGCTGTGAGGCAAGTGTGCTAAACTTAAACTCTGTGCCACCGTGCTGCCCCTCTAACTACTGTTCTACTTCCTGCCGCTCCTCAGTTTCCTCTAATACATCTTTAAATGTTCAGACAATCTCTTAATAGCCTTATTACAAATGCATGACCATTTGTTAAAATAATGCCAAAAAGGTAGCAGTACAGAAACACTTGAACCTAGGAAGCCATTACAGAACATTTTCAGGCCTACAAGTCAAGAATGTGACAGGTGAAATGTACGTATGTGGCAACTTGATCAATGTGTGTATAAAGCTCTAGTTGTAGCCTATAGAGCCATACGCCACACACAAACAGATAATCCCAGAGTGATTGAGGTAATTGCTAGCAGTTGTGTTGTGGTGTTGGAGAGGGCCCTCCGAAGGTGAGGTAAGTGCAGCTTCTGTGCAGTATTGATTTCAGGCTGTTTTTCACAGTGGGGCTTTGTGTGGCTTATTTAGTCTGTACGGGGAGAACTAAAGGCAATTTTCAAGAACATATTTTGTACACTCTTTACCCCCTTTGTACCCCTGCCGAGAGTTTCCAGGACAATTTTGGTTAGCATTGTAAGCAGTGAGGATACTACCCAGCACCCCCATGGTCCCGAAACACTGACAGCCTTGAAGTGCACTGGCACACTGCCCCTATTCAGAGAAACTAATGCTAATTGTAGGTTCCTTTCCGATCCATCATTTGTCTTGCAAGCTGACAGTGGGAGACTCTTGAGCTATGACTTTGTACTCACTGTTCTGGTTAAAACAATGCTTGCTAATGTTTCTGGATTGCTTTTATGTTATAATGATTGCCAAACCTCCAAAACGTCTGGTTTTCTTTTGAATTTATTAATGTTTCACTTCAGTGGTGTTTGATATGACAGGAGTTCGGCCTTTCAAAACATTTGTGTAGTATTAGTATTCTGCCTGACCCAGAGGTGGAAAATGTATTTTAATTGTATTGTAAACCCATGATAAAATTCTTTCACCAAAGAATTTAACATTAAAAGTATTTTTAACTAAAAACATTAAACAAGGTCATCTGGACAAGAAGACGTGTAATCCTTTATTGTCCTTTAAATAAAGGATGAAACGTCTTCTAAAAATACTGTAAAACAAGACCTGAATAATGTTAAACACATCTAATGACATTTTTACTGTGTGTAATTTAGTAAAATTTTGACATTTTAATTTTGATATACATTACATACATATACATGAGAAATACCCCTGTGGCAATGTATCTTTTGAAGTATACTAATAATACTATACTCATTAAATGATTGTAAAAAAGGTAAAACAAGAAAGTTTCATTGCTTCGTCTAAAGAACGTTGTCATTTCTAGTGAAAACTGCTGTGTTTTAGGAGCTTATAGTAGTTCTCTTCCAGAGGAGTTTTTATTAGAAATGACTAAGTCCTTCTGATGAAGCAATGAAACGTCTTCTAAAAACAAACCTTGTCCAGATGACCTTCTTGTTTTACCTTTTTTACTGAATTCTTCTGGGTGACTGAGACCTTTGCCAAGACACTTGTTCTTTACTGACCTCTTGTGGCTGGAGTTGGTAAATTTGCCCCTTAAAAATCCTTAAAAATCCTCGCAACAGACAGATCCGCACCAAAAACATTTCTTTCCCCCTGAAAATCAAACTGATAATTATTTTGATAATAAACATGTAATCAAAACTGTGATCTCCTTGGCAGAAGTAAAAATGTTCTCAGGAAGAATATTTTCTTTAAAATTTTGTTAAATAAATGACCACCACTGACTTGGTCATACTTGTTTTTGCTGCCTAATGTCAAAGTAAAGGACAGATTTTAATGTGGTTCATTTTTAGTTCTATTAGTTTAGCAAACAGTAATTTCCTGGTTTTACAATCTAAACATTCCTAATGTCAAATGCAGACGTAGTATATCAAATGTGGAATATCTCTCGTCTCCTGACCCTAGCTTGAGCATTGATAGCAGATCAGTGGTGCACTGTGAGCATTCTCGGCGCCAGCAGTAGGTACATGGCTTAATTTCCTGACATGAAAGACTTGAAACAAGAGGCCAGCAGAGGAGAAAAAAGTCCAATGATCTTTTAAGCACCCATAATCAAAGCAAGTTGTGACTATTTCTTTTCTTTTTTTGGGGGGGATGGACCCTCGTTTAGGAACAAACACTGCCTTGATTTGTGTGATCTGTGGTTGCTCTGTGTCGAGAAGAAAACACAAGTGTGATTGCGAACCAAGCGGAAGTGTTTGGCTGAGTTGAAGACAGGCATAGTTTTCATATGGTCAGCAGCCTGCGTATCAGATTTGTGTTTGTCAAACTGACGGGGGCTCAGTGTCCTGATGACTTTCACAGACACCTGACCGTCTCCTGTGTGCTGTTTGGCTACTGACAAGAAACATTGTGCTGCTCCTGAACACATGTAGAGAACACTAATTATAGGCTTACAAGATTTATGTTGGAGATCAGCGATTACTTACTGTAGCACTATTTGTGGCAGTGGATTAAAATGCTGAAACAAGTCAGTTTTGCCAAACAAATAGGGCTGCAACAACTAATTGGCTTAATTGATTATAATCAATTAACCACTAACTGGGGAATTCATAGACTCTGAAACGTGCTGAGGAGGGTTTATTAGCAAGACAGAGCAGTAAAGCCACAGAAACTGTTAAAAATAATGTACATTTTTTCATGCTCCACACCACGCCCCAGATTTAGAGCAGGCCGCCTCAAAACAAACCTCACCTGTAGAGCACCACGCGCTGGCGGGGGTCTGTCTGTGCCAAGATCAGGCATGCACCATTCACAAGACCGGGCCTGTAGCGTTTTTGCCTGGAAATTCCAGACTCGCTGGTCGCCTTAGAATCAATTCGATTTCTAGGGCGGAGCAAACCCGAGTTAACGGACAGCAGAGTTAGCCAATCAGAAAATGGCGGACGTGACGTTAACAAAGCGACAAGAAAGTGAGAAAGTAAACAAACGGAGTAGTGAAGCCACGAGGGAGGAACGAGGGAGTTATTTCAACATTACCGTACCATACCGCTGAATGAAACAAACTCTCGGCTCCTCGGTGCGCCATCTTGATTGTTGTCGGTGAGGAGACGCGTACGAGTGATGCTGCTCGCGAAGAACACGTGACTTAAATAAACCAATCAAAATGCACGGTACGGTTGGGATTTGAGTAAACCACTGTGGACGGCGTGGTGACCAGACTGATATGTCTCTGTAGAATAACACAGAGACATATCAGTCTGGATTTTCCAGGCAAGTAGTGTTTATGATGAAAAATTTTATTATGTGTGGAATATGGTCTATGCAAACAGTGGCATACTTATAGCTCCCTCTGGTTCAAAATTGGTAAAAATTAAGTGATTTTTGGTTGAATTATTTATAATATATATATATATTTATTTATAATTATTATTATAATGGAACTATAAAACACCTCAAGTTTTTAACTACTTTACTTAGGCTTCACTATTCGCTCAATAATCAGTTAATTGCAAAAATAATCAACAAATTAATTGATTATCTAAATAATTGTTAGTTGCAGCCATACAAACAACTTTTTTTGGGTACAAAAATATATCCAACCCAATAATCACCATCATCCAAAAATCATCTTAAAATCTACCTACATTTTTTGGTAAAAATTACTAAGTCTTCTTGTTTTACTATTTTACTGAATTGTATTCCTGGATGACTCGACTCAAGGACAATGTCTCTGTGCAAACCTTGCCTATCCCCTGAGGAGTTTTAGGAAGTGTCTGGGGAAAGGGAGGTCTGGATGTCTTTGCTTGGACTGCTGCATCTGGCACCTGCCCCCAAACAAAGCAGTAGAGAATAGGTGGATAGAGGAAACTTAATAAATAGGATATTTGACCGTTTTTATTTCAGTTTTATGACTTTATTTTACCTCGTTTCACTATGTAACTTATCTCATTGCTTACCAGTATATTGTTTAATGTGAGGTTACTTTATTGAAGTAAAAGCAGTCAAAATATGTAAGATTAGAATAACTAAAAAAGAATGCTGTTACCATTGAGACACTTAAAACATATTTCAGGCTGTTCTTGATTAAACAGTGTTGAAAATCCTTTTCCTTCACTCTCCTTTTCATATGTGTATTGGGTTGTATGCAAACATTTCTCTAAATTGCTACTGTGTGGTTTGTAGTCCAAACACAGGTGTTGATGTATTTTATTTTAACAAAGTCTAAAGTTAGGCCAACGGTTTTTTTGTGCATGTGTGTTTTTTCCAAACAGACTTACGAGCGAGGCCTATGCGAAGTGGAGATGTGCATTCATGTGACGTACAGAGATGAAGCAGTGAATGGGAGATCTACCAGGGGACCACAAATGGATTTCACTTCAGCTAATGTACACAATGGTTGTCTTATTACACAAGTGGGATCATTATACTTTCTGTAGTGAAGACTGGATGGTTGGACTGCGACAGTATGAGGTAACAAGCTAACCCTACATTTATGTTCCACTCTTAATACACTGGTTAGTTTGTGGTCGGGCCATGATGACAGCATGTGTGGTGGCAGACTGAAAATGTCTCAGGGAAACAGATTGCTGGTGCTTTGTATCCACTCTCTAATCCACAGTATATTTCTGTGGATTAACTTTTCAATAGTTCCAAATATTTTCTGTCTTTTTGAGGGAACAGTCATTAATCTGTATTGCATATTGTACATTACAGTGCATAAACATTTGATAGGATGCAGTATAGGAGTAAAAACTAAATTTTATGACTACAATTCCAAAAGATTATTTTTTTTTTTATTTTTTTTTTTTTAAGATTGGATGTGTAGTTTTTGGCTTTTGGTAGGGATCTATAGTGCAGTGTACAAGTGTAGGTTTTGTCAGTAAACAGCTATCGTAGACCCGCAGGGGCATGCTGTTGTCTGAGAGTATTACTGTATTTTTCGCAATATAAGGCGCACCTTCAATGAATGGCCTATTTTAAAACTGTTTTCATATATAGGGCGCACCGCATTATAAGGCGCATAGAATAAAAGCTGTAAAAAACTGTAAAAAGCTGTAAAAACTGTAGTGGCCGGGGTTGCGTTATGCATCCACTAAATGGAGCTGCGCTAAAGGGAATGTCAATAAAACAGTCAGATAAGTCAGTTTTTCTTTCACTGCATCTTAGTCCATTTACAAATGTCTTACAGTGACGTCACTGTAAGTCTATTGCAGGTGTTCGCAACTGATCTGGCTTCGGGACCCACCATCACTCTATAATAACAAGCGGCGACCCAAATAAAAAAGATATTGAGGAAAATAAAAGATATTTCAGAAAAAAATTAAGAGATATTGAGGAAAATTAAGAGACATTTCAGGAAAATGAAAAGATATTGATGAAAAATTAAGAGATATTTCAGGAAAATTAGAAGATATTGAAGAAAATTAAGCAGTACTCACATCAACCTTAGGTATGCCAGTAATGTTATGCTGAATTTTTACTCTGGTTGAGTTTCTTTTTTATTATTCTATTCTCCCACACTGCCACCTACTGTTAAGGACTGCAAATTGATGATTTATTTTTGAAAATTTAACTTTATTTTTTTGCTGTCAAAGGCCTGCAACCCACTGAAAACAGTTCTGCTACCCACTTTTGGGTCCTGACCTACCAGTTAAGAACCACAGGTCTATTGGCCCATTCACCTCCTCTGTCTGTAGTCCAGTATCTGTCAAAACCAACTAAAATTCCAACTAAATTTTCCAACTTGGCTTTGATCCTCTAAAGTTAACATCTTAAAAAATAAGTCCTCATATGCATTATTTATTATTCCCCTAAGATATATCAGAGCAGATTTAGCCAGCCTGAAGGAACTGAGGGGAAGTTTTCCAGGCTGCTGTGTCAGTGTGGCCCTCCTTCTTCTTCTTCCCGAGGCCCAGTCCCCTCCTTCTTCTCCGGGATATAGGCAGTACTTTAACTTCAGTCAATCAGAGAGGGAACTTTAACTGTGCCTGCCACTGGCTCTCTGTGCCTCAGCCCTCCACCACCACAACACTCACACACTCCACCACCAGCAGTCATCACAAAAACAGACGTGCGCGCTAGCACCGGCTAACATATGGAGTACTTCTGCTTCATCCTGCTGTGGATCTGGAGCCAGTATTTAGGTGAGTCCAGCATGTTTATGAATGACTCACTGCATATGCATACTGTATGTGCACGATAGGAGTTAATAATGGAACTTTAATAGGCAGTTTTAACTTTGACTGGAAACTTCTTGCAAGACTGTGGTGCAGTTAAAAATATATTGTCTCTGAAGATTTCATTTAAAGTCACACAATCCTCGAATACAGTCTTTAATAATGAAATATTTAAAATCTTTACATATTTGGAACTTTTAGAGTTTGGATTGACTTGCGAAAGATTTAATTTAGGTTTATTTACTTAATATAATAGCATGAATGATTAATGTCTGTCACTACAACCACTTTTATTTAAAGTGTGCTGTGTTTAATGTATTATAATGTTTAATGTATTATATGGCATTTTAGGAAAAAGGAATCATCTATCAAAAACTAAACATTATCTAGGCTTTGTTATGAAGGATTTCAATAGTTGACAATCACAAGTTTGCATAGAAAGAAGTCTCCAGTGGGGGGTACTATTGGATGGTTGCATGGTCTACATTGCTTGTCAACATTATCAGTATCTGTGGATAATACTTAGAAAGAGAATTTTTAAAGTGCTGGCTATTTCTGCTTGCACTGAGAAGTAAGTAAGTAAATAGAGAAAAGAAATGAATGGACTCCTTTTCGAGTGACATCATACCCTGACCTTTGACCCAGTATCTTGGTAAAAGATATGAAGAAGCCAGATTTCAGTAACTCTGCTGAAAGATGTGTTGTCCCGCTGCTCTCACTGGGCGCAGGCATGTTCTTTGAAATGAAAGCTGATCCTATCTGTTCATAGTGAAGTTTCCAGCCACTGTAGAACTGTTGGGACTCAGCCAAAATTGTGGTCAATCACCAGTGAAATGGCAATAGCAGCTACGCATATAGGCATGGTGAAAGAAAGACCAAGTGAGCGCGTTACATACAAATCCAAAGAGTGCCATAAATTGATGTATAATTACATCCCAAGCTGAGAAAAGTATTCAGATGTGTTTTCTTTCACTTCTGGGTTATAGTTGAATTAAGTAAGTAAGTCTGGAATATTTTTGCAATGAATGAATCCATCATCGATTTGTCCGCTTGGGAAATCTCACATACTAAAGAAGGGAGGAGAGGACATGTCTTCTGTAAATATTTGGTTTGATTGTGGAATTCGACTGAGCCACAGTGATGCGGAGAGTGACCTTGTAGATGGAATCTGTGGAGTCAGATGCAGGACTCTGGCTCCATTGCCAAGCATGAAATAGGACGCATGCAATTCAGATTTAGCTTGCTGTTGGTATGTTTTGTGCAAGAGTAAGAGTGAACAAACTGATTTCTAAGTAACAATGTTTTCAATTTATGAGATACTTTACCAGTGGTGAACTGTCATGACCATAAAGGTATTCACAGCTTCCTCAAAATACATTTAAAACCGATTTTCTGCAGGTTTAGTAATAATAGTATAGCATAGTTTCTAGACCTCCTGTTTAAAAATATATAATTTGAAAGTTCCAGCTGGTAAGTTGTTTTGATCAAATGGCTATATGCCGAATGTCTGGTTGTCAGTACACTCGTATTGAACTAACCAGAGCACCTGGCAGTGTTTTATTCCAAGAAGCATGTGGCACTGAGGCATTATCCAAGAACCTATTTGTAATTGGCAATGCTGTACATGGCCCCAAACATTTGAATGTATGTTATTAGTAGTTAAATGTTGAATGTAGTCGTACTGCTTTGAGGAATCAATGGAAACTACACTTTTTTTTATAATAAATGAATGAGAGCAGCTGTATGATGTAGAGGGCTTGTTGACTGGTCAGTGTTTCCTGGTGTGACCAGGGGTTTGTGGGAGAGGTGGAGGTTCATGGAACCAAGGTTTCTGAGGCCTCAAAAACTCAGCGCCAGAAAATATAGGATTACTTAAACAGGCTTGAATGAACAAATCCCAACTCCAGGTATGTTTTTGATGAGACATTATAAAATGGTAGAAAGTTAAAAAAAAAAAAAAAGAAAAAACTCAATTTTGCATAATATAGCCCCTTTAAACCACAATAGATTTGACCACCGTTCATCCATCTTCTTCCGCTTTATCCAAGGCCGGGTTGCGGGAACAGCAGTCTAAGCATGTCAACCAGTCTAACATGCACATGCACTAAAAGGCAACATATAGTAAGCTGATTGTACCTTATTTCAGTAGTGCTAGCAGAAATATTATTACTGTAATATTTTGTACTAAAGGACACACAAGTACCATCTTTCCAAAAAAAAAAAAAGAAAAAAAAAAAGCGATCAAAAATCTGTAGTTTCAGTGTTGCCTTAGCTTCATATTCTCTAACTGTTATCCCTATGTGATTTTGCATTTTCAAAGAGAGTACTTTGGTATAAGTCCTGAAGTTACATAGCATTCAGTTAATAATATTTGTCTTAAAGAATTATATTTCTTTCTTATTATTTTAATCTCATCTCTTTCAGCAGTTTTTACAGCAGTTCTCACAGGCAAGTTTCACTGATTGCTTCCCCACTGAAAGCAGTAAATGCTCAGCCTATAAACCACTCACTAATAGTTACTTATAGAGTTGTAATCTTGTTGCAGTCGATGTAGCTGTGCCGTGTCATAGTGATTAATGGCTGGTGCTGAATCTGCGGACATACTGTGGAGACCTAGTTGGAAGCCTAGAAGGATGCCTATAGGATCTTTTATCCATCCAGAAGGTTAAAGTCTTATTGAGCAGTGCCCAGTTGGCTCCTGCTTCTGGGAACATCTGGTTTCAGACACCCCTTGCCTTCCAGTGTATTTACGCTGGCTTGTGGGAATACCGCTTTAAAACGGCAGAATGTTTAAAAGTATATTGTCCAGTGCAAAGTACCTTCCAGAGAATACAACTGTAATGGAAACGCAAAATGGATCAACAGTAGAGCCTTTCTACTTTCGGGGTGAATTCTATGCTAGTGTAAAGCTTCTAGTCAAGGCATATTGCAGAAGAATGGCATGAGGTTGCAGATTTGCATGAGTGTGACTGGTCCATGTCAGTGGTTCTGTGGTGGAATTAGCTCCTGCAGGTTGGTGTCGGGCCAAAAGCAGCAGCAGAAGACTAATGTAGGTTGCAATGGTTTGGGGTTTATTTTTCTGGGCATAGAAGTCACTGCAGAGGAACAAGTTGTCAACGATGCATAAGAAGCTGCTGATATTGCTGAGAATATTAAATTGCTTGGTCGCATTACTAGCTCCAAGTGGAAAGTAGATACAAAGCTTTTTCTCATTCTGTTAACCCTCTCACTTTTCCCAGTATGTGTCTTGGCTGTCACCCTCTTTTAAGACCACATAGAAAGCACTGAGTAACTAAAGAACACACTTTTTTAATCCACAAAATGACTGTTCAGATAAATAATTGCAGATAAATATGGTACTTATTTCTTTTAGCCGATATTAACTTGTAAAATTAGGATTTAAGTCTTTGATGAAAAATCCTTGAGAGTACATTGACAAAATATTGTGGTCCAAGGTGGCTCTTTAACTACTTGACGTGCTTAAGCCTCGGATACAATGACCCGTACAACAATGGCTACGAACACCCTACAAACAATTTTTGGACCATTTCCTACGATGTCCTTAAGGCGGTCATAGTCCATTCCTAAGTTCGTGGCCAGGTCTTGGTCTTGTCCAAGTTCTTCTACGAACGTGCCATAAAAACCCTCTCTGAAGGGCCTACGTACAATGCCTTAGCAACATCCTTCCTGACTCGTGGTCCAGCTCATGGAACAGAGCGTTGTACTGGCGATAGAGGCGATAGCCGCCTCTGTATCCATGGCCGTACCCACCAGCGTCACCGTCTTCTCTCCAGGTCCTCCTGCCGCTGCCAAACGAAAGCAGTGGCTACAACCGCTAGATCATCTTCTTCGTCCTGCAACACTACCTGTAGAAGGTGCAGCTGTAGCTTTCTCAGGATTATTGTCAACTTGAAGATTATGCAATTTTTCCACAAATTTTCTTGCAGACTGTGATAATGAAGACACAGAATTTTGGAGATATTGGAATGGCCGCCACTTATATATCCCGACAAAACGTGCCGAAAGCCATAGGATGACTTGAGATTTCCAGGAATTGCACGTACAGGTGCCGTACGGCCACCTTACGACAACAATTTTCATAAGAGGGCTGTGAGTATACTGCAGGAAGGTTCGAAGGCACCCTTATGGTGAACATAAGAACACTACGGCCAGCATACAGCAGAAAATCAACTAATTTTCTCGAGAATGCCTCAAGTTGCTCTTGCAAATTGAATGGGAGCCGTACCAACTTCCTAAAAAGGTTGTAGGAAACTATACCCCCCTCCACGAATGTCTACAACCTCCAGGTTTTGTACGAACTGGGAGATTCATACGAACACTCATTCATTCATTCGTGAGAACCTTTGTGACTGTAACTTTAATATAATAATTCAATAACTTTTAGAATATAGCCATTTATAGCTTTTGTTATGTTAATAATAAGCCATGCAATAATGTTCTCTACCCAAACAATATTTAACCTCTATAGTCGGGTGTTTGGTATTAGTCAAAGCCATTTTAATTATGCACAATCTGTGATTTTTTTGGTTGGATTGCTATAGCTATAATGCACCACCATACAACCTGTAATTCAATTCAGTTCAGTTTTATTTGTATAGTATCACAGTATCACAACAAAAGATCCTCTCCCAGGACGGACAGGCAATGTGTCTAGGACTGTTAGTACATTAGCTCATCTATAGGATCATAGATCAGCGCTGTGTTTTCCAGGAAGTGCTCCTGCACTTTTCTGAAGCACATACCCCATCGCCATACTAATTCTGATAATTTCAGCACTTAAACTGCTGATGCAGTCAGCTCATTTATCTGTCTGTTAGCTTCATGTCGCTAATAACCATGCTAATTAGCCATAGTATGGTCTGGCTATCCCCCACCATTCACTAAGTCAACGTCAATTTTATTTCTAAGATTAGTGGTAGATGAAATTCTTGTATCTGATTATAATGAATCATGTATTGTGAATTGTATTGTGGGTTATAAATTTCACCTTTAGAGGCTTTAAAGGTCGTCACTGAAATAACAGTCAGAGCATTATTTATAGTTTTAATCAACGCATCTGTCTAATAGTTGCATCTTAGTGCACTTTCCTAAAATTGTCTTTTTCTTTGGGCTGCCATCTGCAAAATAACTTATACTGCTCTTTTTAAACTTGCTACTCGTCTATTTTCAGTCATTCCTTTGTGTCCAGAAAACCAGAAGAGGATGTTTGGTGACTGGATCAAAGGCGGACTAAATACTATATGGGAACCATTCATAAAGCAGGAAATGAGCAATGTGGAGAATGTGTCAATATTTACAAAGAAAGCTGTATGGTAAAGACGGACATTTAGTTTCACGAACTGGACCAGCGTGTATTGTAATGTCAGTCAGCAGTGATATACTATGCCTATTTGACAAATGCAGTGGTTAAAATGATTGACTCATTCAGTATGTGGCTGTCAATCCACTTAAAATAATGCTTCTGTGGCCTTCATGGCTTTGGCCACATTTGCACTCTCAAAGCTGTGAGTTACAGCTGCATGTTTGCTGTGGTATTTGTTTAGACAACTTATTAACACATCTAAATATCACTTGTCCAAGGAATGCAGACAACTTGATGTTTTTGAGGAGCCGGGTTCACCAGAATACAGCTGTTGACGTCCAACTTTTCTGTTAAACATCTGCACAGTCTATGATGAATATTGTTTGCATGTGTTAAGCTTTTATTTCATCAAAGTTTCCAACATAAAAAGGTAACTATCATCTTTAAGTACTGGTGCTATTTGGAGGTAGAAAATGAGTGAATGAATGTGTTTTTACATGCATGCAACATTATTGGGCAGTTTTACAAGGGCAACAGGTCATAAGGTCAAGCTAAAGCAGTCCACTTGGCCTAACTGTTTAACTAATTGAGACCCAGCTCCCACTGACTTCTGGGCTGACAGTGGCTTCTGTTCTTAGGCATTCATGGCGGTTTTTGTTACATTTATAATTTTAATAGCTTCATATTGCTTATCATATAGTTCTTGCTCTTTTTCTTTGCTCATGTTTTATTGTTGCTTACCTTGGCCTTACTGTAAGGGGTAATTTCATCTTGGGTACTGATGTCTGTTTACATAAGTGCTTGTATCTCGATTGTTGCATGTATTTCCACAATTTGAATGTAAGCCAGCTGTGTTTACATTAGATTTAGGCAAAATGCATTTGGTTCTGCATAGCATTACTGTGTATTTTTAGCAATAAATCAGACTTTGACACAGAAGTTTATTAAATTATATTCTCTAATGGTATGTCTATCCCTCAGCTGAGCTTGCTTCATGCTCCTGTCACAGTGGAAAAGTAAAACAAGACAGCTTTGATTTTGTTTAAAACACTCACCCAGTGTGGGCAACAAAGAACTGAGAACTTCCTGAGTCTGTGCACATCATATATGAACTGAAATTCTCATAATAGACACAAGCTCAGGTCAAAGTAACAAACTGATTTTATTGTACAAATAGGCTTATTGTTGCATACAACACATTAACATAGAACAGTAAATAAGAATAAGAATAAGAAAACCTTTATTAGTCCCTCAGTGGGGAAATTGCATTGTTGCAACAGCATAGGTACAGTTAGCAGTAGCACACAGTGTTATCACACAAGAGCACAAAGTGTATCAGAGACCAGTCTGGCCAAAGATAATTAACTAAAAAACTAAACTACAAGCAGAGCTAAATAAACTAAATTAGAATATAAGCAATTAAATACACTATAATAAATATGTACAGTATATAGTCTGACAGTAAAGTATAATGATGCAACACTATAGTATGATTCATGTCAATTTTGTGACTAATGGGGAAAATTAGACTAAGCTTGAACATTTCAGGGCAAGTTCCTTTTAGTTTTGTTAAAAGGACAATATTGTACATTTCTGGCTTCAGGATCTCACTGGAACAAGACTGTTCAGTGTTTAATGATGTGACTGGTGTGTGGTAGGTACACTGAGGGTTAGGTGAAGGTCAGCTCTGAATGGTTTTATGACATTGTTATGGACAGACAAGCCATGGAGGGAAGGTAGTTGTATAACAAGACCTGTGGACCATTATTACTTTTATAAGCCATGTCGGTGTATTTGCTATTGTGTCCATAACAATGAGTGTTACATAAAATTCTTATTTTAGCTGTTACCACATTTTTTAAACCTACGGCTAAAACCTACATTATGTTGTTGAATGTTTTTTTCCATAGGGGCAGACTGGCATTGGTAATTGATAGTTTTTAATGTTTGCAGACGCACAGCCTTCAGCATCATCTATTACATAATGAGGGCAACAGGGTCTAATAAATTAATGGAATCTGACTGAATAAAGTTGATGAGAAAAACAGCATGGAAAAAAACATTTTGGTATTAAGATATTCATTGAAATGGCCTGGCATGCCCCTGAGTAGAGGTAGCCTTGTTCAGATTTTTTTAGAAAAGCCTTGAATTTGAGCTAATATGTTCTTGTATTGTTTAGAATGTATGTCCTCCAACGTTAACCTTTTTGTTCACATTCAGGTGCAGAAAGAAGGGCTCATCTGAATTGATCTGACCCAGTGTCATACACATGGGAGAGCGCTAAGTGAGTGAGGACATTTAGCGTGAGGCTTTAGGCATTGAATAAGTGTCTCATTGTGGGATGACAGCCACAGAGACTGAGGGTTGGTCTGGTTGTAGGGTGTAGTGGTTAAAAGGCCTTTGTGCTTTCATCCAGCTGTACTGCTCAAACTGTGAGAAAACATATTATCCTCAAGGAGAAATGTGGCACTTCAAACCATGCTGTTTTAATTACTTCAAAGTCTGATGTACATTACACATCCATCAAATCTTTTAGGGCCCGACTAACTATAGCTTTGCATGTACTAAAGCATTCATCAAGTGGTTGGTGCATGCAAATAGAGCAAAGTGATTTACTATGCATGTGTACCTGAGGTTTGTGTCTCTTGAATACTGCACAATAAGGGTAAAGCGCACATTTACAGCTTACAGGCGCTTGAAATCCTTGAAAAAGTGAAAAAGTGTTTGACATTTTTTGGAGCAACCAAGACAGGTGCGCCAAAAGTGGACCAGAACACAGCTCGCCAAATTTCTCTCCAGCGTTTTGCAGCTCCACCACCTCTAGGAGCACCCTCTATACTCTCTCCACTTCATCCCGCTGCATGTGAAACAAAGGTTTTACTGTGCTCTTGTTTGTGTTTTAAAGAAATATATAGTTTCATAGCATGCCGGTTCCTTTCCTTTCATCCTGCTCCGGTATGCGGTTAATAGAAGAGCGAACTTTGGGATAAATTTAAACAGAAACTCCACACTTTGTCCCAACGGAGGACAGAAATGTAGACAGCGGTTTGCTCAATAATAGTTAGCAAAGTGGTTATCTGTCACAAGTAGGCCTGGGTATCGTTCAGATTTTTTTGATACCACTACTTAAACGATACCTGGTTTTTGATACCGGTACCTGAGCGATATTATGATACCGGTAGTGTCCTAATTCATCTTCTACAATCATAAAATAGTAATATTGAATAAAAGACCAATTTATGGAGCAAAATTTCTAGCTGTGAGTTAAAACCAGTAGTTTGTACAAGTTATTCTGTGTTATTTATTTGATTCATACATTAAAGGTCCCACTAGGTATTGAATAAAAAATACTAGGAACAGTTTTGAGTCTATAAAGGTCTGCTACAATTCTAAAGCTTCAAATCAGTTTTTGTGAAAAGACAATCAGCCTCATAAATGCAGAAATGTGATGTTATAAATAGCTACTTAGAGTATATAATATAATATACATGGAACAAAAATATAAGCGCAAAATATTTGTTTTTGCTCCCATTTTTCATCAGCTGAGCTCAAAATTTGTGTTAGTGAGCACTTCTTCGCTGAGAAAATTCATCCACATCACAGATGTTGTATTACTGTATTGGGGGCTCTGGGGGAGGTCAGAAAACCAGTCAGTATCTTGTGTGATCATCATTTGCCTCATGCAGTGCAACACATCTCCTTCGCATAGAGTTGATCAGGTTGTTGATTGTGGCCTGTGGAATGTTAGTCCACTCTTCAATGGCTGTGCGTAGTTGCTGGATAGCTTGCAGGAACTGAAACATGCTGTCGTATTCGCTGATCCAAAGCATCCCAAACATGCTCGATGAGGTGTGTGACATGTCCAGTGAGTATGCTGGCCATAACTGGGATGTTTTCAGCTTCCAGGAATTGTGTTCAGATTCTTGCAACACGGGGCTGTGCATTATCATCCTGCAACATGAGGTGATGGTCATGGATGAAGGGCACAACAATGGGCCTCAGGATCTCGTCACAGTATCTCTGTGCATTCAAAATGTCATCTGTAAAATGCACCTGGCTTCATTGTCCATAACTTACTCCTGCCCATACCATAACCCCACTGCCACCATGGGCCACTCGATCCACAACATTGATATCAGCAAACCTCTCACCCACACGATGCCATACACGCTGTCTGCCATCTGACCTGTACAGGGAAAACCGGGATTCATCCATGAAGAGAACCCCTCTCCGAAGTGCCAGACGCCATTGAATGTGAGCATTTGCCCACTCAAGTCGGTTACATCCAGAAACTGCTGTCAGATCGAGACCACGATGACGACGACGAGCATTTAGATGAGCCTCCCTGAGACGGTTTCTGACAGTTTGTGCAGAAATTCTTTGGTTATGCAAACCGATTGTTGCAGCTGCTGTCCAGGTGGCTGGTCTCAGACGATCTTGGAGGTGAAGATGCTGGATGTGGAGGTCCCTGCCTGGTGGGGTTACACGTGGTTGTGAGGCCAGTTGGATGTACTGCCAAATTCTCTGAAACACCTTTGGAGACGGCTTATGGTAGAGAAATGAACATTCAATTTACGGGCAACAGCTCTGATGGACATTCCTGCAGTCAGCATGTCAGTTGCACACTCCCTCAAAACTGTGACATTGTGTTGTGTGATAAAACAGCACATTTTAGAGTGGCTTTTTATTGTGGCCAACCTCAGGCACACCTGTGCAATATTTATGCTGTCTGATCAGCATCTTGTTTTAGGACACCTGTGAGGTGGATGGATTATCTTGGCAGAGGAGAATTGCTCGTTAACACAGATTTTGACAGATTTGTGAACAATATTTGAGAGAAATAGGCCGTTTGTGTACATAGGAAAAGTGCATTTATATTTTTGTTTGGAGCATTATGTTCCAGTTATAGAAGACAGCTTGACCTCGACACACCTGCTCACATTCTTTCATGCACACACTTTCAGATCACATACTCAAAGTTGTCAAAAAGGAATTAGCAATTGCTCTGCTTGAGTAAGTTTTGTATGTTAAACAGTCTGAGGGAGATGCCCAGAGTTGTAGTTGTACGAGCCCTGAGCTTTGATATTGTTTTTGTTTTTGCATTGAGCAGTGTAGCTCAGTTGGTAGAGCATGCAGCGCATATAGAGAGCACCTAAAGCCTGGACTCCCAACGATTTGCAGAATGTCTCTTCTTGCTCTCCCACCCATGATTTACAAACACATCTCTACTGTCCTGCCTAATAAAGCCATGATCACCCAGCTCTAGCTTTTAGTATTCTCAGTCTGTCATCCTCTTTTTGTTTCTCAACAGGAATGAGCTCTGCATAGACCTTGACCTTTTAGTAGCAAAACATCAAATGAACGACACTTCTTTCGTGACATAATGATGATAAAGCCGACACCTGGTAAAACAAAGATGAGGGGATTATGCAGATGACAGATGAATGGCGCGAGATGGATTAAGAGGAAGCCAGAGAGCTAGACGATTACACTTTTTCTCCTTTTCCTTTTGCCATAGGGAAAATCTCATCACCTCGCATCCCCTTCTTGGAAATTTAAAAGCCAAACGACGCTGTCACCATCAATAAGGCATAAAGCGTAACTTAGTGACACTTTGAAGGAAAAAAATGCAGTGATTGGTATTTTAATTGAAACCAGACGTTTGCTGTTTTTTCAAAGCTCCTGCAAAGCTGTCAGAGGATATGAGTGAAAGTTAAAAGCACAATTGGGAAAACACATTTGCTTTGATCAGGTCTCGTGGCGGCCATTTTTTTACTTGTCCCTAAACAACAAGTGAGGTTACACTTCACTTTAGATTTATGTCAACTTTCCCCCAGTGACCACACAAATAAGCCACAACAGAAGGTCATAGTGTACAAAACCCTCCCTCTATGGGAACATTCTTGAAGGTCTTGCTTACATCTTTAAATCACATTTGAAACTATTCGTGAGGGTAATTTTGAATATTTTGGGTAGCTTCTAACTTGCAACCAGGAGCATAGCTTATTTGTCATTAGATGTAAGACTGGCTGCATAGACCCTTCCACAAGCAAGAGGTTCAAAAATATTCATACATGCCATATTTATTTGTACAGGAAAATACATTGGCTGCTATGCTGTTTACTAGAAGAAGTCACATTTCTGCATACTTCTCAAGTCAGATTGTTGCCTAGCATGCATTTGTTGAATGTCTATGGTATCCTGGAGAGATGTATTGAAGTACCTTAATGTAGAATATATGTAGGTGTAACAATGTGTGTGCTTATCTTTTTAGGTAGATATCAAATTTTGATAAGAAAGGACAGGCTCTGTAATCCGTTTGAAACTTTAACATGGCCCTAAGCATCATATGACTAAATTTTGCCTAAATATATGACTCGACTTAGATTGTTGCCGTTACTTTTCTACAAATAAAGCAGCTAAATATCCAGGCTCTTGCTGATGTTCTCTATCCACTCACTGACACCACACACATGATCACTCTGTTGCCGTTTGCCATAGCATTATTGGTTATTTTTGGCAATTTTAAATGGCTACTGATCCATTTTTATTGAAAATGGCTTGTTTAATACCAAAATGTAGTTTACAAATACAAAATCTGTTTTCTATTTTTCTTTCCATTTTCAGTTCATATTAAATCATACTGTAACTGTCCAAAATAGCCCACATAAATACTGTTCTTTGGGCTATATCAATTTGTAACAATGGTCACTCAACACTAGTGTAGTGTGGTTTCAGTCATGACTTGATTTTTGTGAATGTCAACTGTTCAAAAGAATATTTGCATATGTACAACTGTTCAGTACAAAGTGAAAAATTCTCTGGTTGTGAATGAAATGTCTTTTTTCTAGGTCTCTACGACTGCTTCAATATTGACACAAAGAATCCCAGGATCATCAAAGGTCCCAAACCGGCGCAATTCGGATATACTGTTCAGCAGCACATGGCGGCAGGGGGAGAAAAATGGTAAGGCTGTGATCATACGACACATGCAAAATTGTTTCTAGCTGTTATTATTGCAGACTTTGTCTTATATATGCAGTTGAAGTGTATAGCCTTATTTTCCTTTTATCTGCAAAAGATAGTTTGGTCCCTTCCAGTTGAAATGGAAAAAATGGATGCAGATCAAATTCATTTATACTCTCATTTTGTTCATAAATAGATCAGTTCGTTCCGAGCGTTGTTGCATCACAGCATTTATACTTCCTACCGTTTTCTGTGTCATCGTGTGTGTGTTAAACTACCAGTAGGGGGAGATCGGCGGCAGTCAAAGATTTACCAAGAAGGAAGGAAAACAGCGACAGTAAACAAACATGGCTGACTGAGGTTTTAACACCACATTTATTTAAAAAGAGACAAGAAAATGAGGTGAAAATAGCTGTGGTCTGTTCAGTCTCTGAATAAACTGTGACCAACTTGCTCTAGTCACTTCTTTAAAAAGTTCAGCGGTTTCCTTTGCTGTAACTGTTGAGCTGTGTTCACTAGCGCCCCTAATGGTCAACATGTGCACTGCTCTGTTCGTCTGTATCCGCAAGCTCTGGGGAAATGAGCGTACGACAGAATAAACACAGAAGACGAACAGTGCGCTCTGTCTGTATCCAAATGCGTATCTAACGTTGAGGATAAATGAGCCTTTAATTGAGTAGACATACAGTCAATCAGAATAGAGAAGAATTGAGGGGAGTTTCAATATATGCATATGAAACTGTATTTGAGCCAATACAATTTGAAAAACATACCACTAATCTATAAAATTAAGTATCTCCTAAAGCTTGCCCAGTTTTAGATCGTTTTAAATGGTCAGGTAGGTTAAGTACAGTTTTGTGGAAATAGATTCAAGAACCACATTTCACTTCACCTCACTTCACCTGGGTAGGGAATGGATCTGGCTGACATATTAACATTTTGTCATTAACAACTTAAAGACTAAAAAGACTGGAAATATTGTATGTAACTTCAGTAAATGAACCCTTGTCTGTTTTTTTAATATAATAATTAATACACACATACATAATACATGGGCCATATGTGTTTTTGTAGCAACTTATTAATTTCCACTTGGTATTATACAACTGTTAGTGAAGTAAAAAAAAAAAAACTATAGCATTTTAATCACATCTGGTATCCTTTTAAGTCAAACCGTTTTTCTGTCTTGGACTGTCTATCAACATCTGGTTTGGAGACAAGATATGAATGTCTTTGCATATTGCGGTTCATATTTCTTGCGTAACACCTGCTGATCTATGGTAAGCATTAGGAGTTCAAGCACAAAGTGAGTGTAAAACACATTCTGACAAGCTGAGATGCTGACAGGTTTGGCAGTTAGACAATGGGATTTTTCCTGTGAAAGGCAGTGATCTCCTGCACCTCCCTTTGCAAAGTTTCCTCTTATTAATCTGTGTTTGGAGGTGGATAGCTCACATTTATCATACTCCAGGATATACTGGCTCAGTTCTATCAGTCCAGTTGGCAGTGCATATTCACTATAATTGGTTTCTGGCAATTCCGCGATATGTTTGGCAAGCACACATACGGCCTATTTTCAGTTTCAGGTGTGCTTCTGTGGGAGTTTGTTTGCAAATCCTACTGTGAAAGGTCATTAGCTCATCTGGATTAAATTAAAATTATTTCTGCTGTATATTTGTAGTTATACATTAATGACACACTGGTATGTTACATATTTGTGGGATTTGTCACATTTATTGAGAAGGACAAGTATGTAAACAGGAAATGAGAGAATGAGCGGTGATGGCATGAACAAAGTGAGCCCAGAGTCAAGGTAGCTCTACAAATAGATAATGACTATTTTATTTATTAATTTGCAAATTAATGTAGACCTGTATTAGTGTGGTAAAAATCAATAATTCTCATGATAATTAAAACTCAGAATGATTTGAGTAATGGTTTGGCCGTAGCTTTTCTAAGCTTAATTCACTTAGCAATAAATCATACATATACTTATGAGCACAATTTAACTTGTGCTCTTTCTCACAGTCCCTCTGTGGTTGATTAGACTCCAGAAGTATAATCCACGTTTTTAGAAATTAACTTACATTAAGTATTGACCCATCCACTCTCCCGAGTTACATAGTAATAGAGGACAAGAAGAAGAAGTGCTCAGGGGTCTGGTCATGGGCAGTTCAGTTTGTTAAGACTTTATCTAACATTGATAATTTTTAAAACATTATTTAAGTTCCAAATGTTACATAGTGTTTAGCTTTAGCACACTGCATGATTGATCCTAGTCAGTTTCCATGTTTTTTGGTTACACCCTATAAGCATAATTAAAAATAACAATGTATCTAGCCAACAGAACTACTATGAATCCCATGACTGCATGGAGAAACTTCAGCCATGTTTGAATAAGATTACTAATGCATATGAATAATCAAATTATCTTCAAAAACTGTGGCTTTATTGACAAATGTTCAGTTGGGTCCCTGATTGCTCTTGGCTACTGGCAACAGTCCTATAGCTAGTAAAACAACAAATAAAAACCCCTGTTATTGAGACACCTATCCCACTTTTGGTTGTACTGCACAACCATTTAGGCATTTGTCCCCGTCCCACTTATTAGGAATAATGTCCCATTTTTTCATTGATGCTCAGTGGAGCTCATGAAAAGTGAGATTCGAGTTAAGAACAAGCTCAGTATTCCTTGTGGAAAATGTGGAAAAAATACTTGTGGTCGCCTTGGGTTGGAATATATGCTTGGTGTGTTGCCCCTGTGTTTCAGAAAAGGCCTCTCCATGGAGCTGTGAGTTGGTGCTGGCTGCTGCTGGATTGTGTTGAGAAAATGCATTAAGTAATTTTTACAATTAGGCCCTAAACTGCAGCAACTTGTATGTTTATCTAAATGAAGTTTAGACTCAGCAAGTTGGAAACTTATATATGTATAATATCAAAGCTTTTATTTTTAGGTGGTGACCCTAACCCCAGTTGGTCCGTGTTGAGACCACCTTGACAGTCAGGTTAGTTTTGAAGTGGGCTTTCTTGTGAGTAATTGCTGTTTAGCAGGGACATAGTTCACAGTGCCTCTACTGGCCTGGCAGATATGTAGTATTGTATAGCAATGCTTGTAACCAGTATATTTCTCTAGGAATTTGTGTAAATGCCCCTAAATTTGGCAGCTTTTAATCCCAAATGTGCTTACTTCTGCTCTTCAGTCTGAGGCTGTGCTGACCAAAATCCAGTGTCCCGAAGAAACCTATACATTACATGATTTGTTCCATGGATGCAATAAGACATTTTTAATCTACTTTTGTAATGTAAGTCATAGTCACTTCATCTAAGCTTTAGCCAAGCAAAATACACATGTGGCCATTTGCACCTAATCACATTACTACTGCAATAACATATTGAAGCCCTGGTGTTACTGGTCATTAGGAGCCTTTTGGTGGTTTCCCTCAAAGGCCCCTGGCCCACCACACAATGGCCTCAGTGTACTTGGGCTAAATCCCATAGATGTAGTGCTCATTCCTTTTTACTGTTCCTCCTGGCTCATTTTCACCCTCCGTCAGCCTCAAGCTATGGGGCTCTGCGATCTATACATCTGTAGTGAGTAGAAAGAGACAATATTGAGCCTTGGGTATAATGCACTTTGCAGTACATGTCTCCAGGCTGCCGGCTGATAAGACAGTAAATCCTCTATAAGTCACAGACCATAGTCTGCTTCATCACAAAGAATTCCCTCCACTGTGTGTAAATAGATGTGTTTTTGTTTTGTGAGGCCTGTTAGAGTAAGAATTCGTAGGAATGAGGACAATTTAATTATTTTTCCTCACGTGAACCTAGTTCAGAGGTTCTAGATTACATTTACAGTCTTTGTTCTGTAAAAGCTGAACAAGCTGACAAACGAGTCCCCTGAGCTATCACATACTTGATAAGAGCTCTTTTCAGAAGGAAAAGTGATTAGAAAGGTTTCAGTGCTTTCTTATCTCATATAGGAACCTCTGAACATTCCTGAAAGAAGCTTGAAAGAAGCGTATTGCTTCCCACAATTCAATGCATCACCACCAGAGAGGCAGCTGAGAGAGGCAGATCCAGATATTATTCTGCATTTCCACTCTTATTTTGTAAACTCTACTTCACTCCTTTTTTTAAAGTGATTGGACAATGAAATAAAGCATGGTCTCAAATCAGAACAGAAGCAGACCCACTGCATGTGAGCCTGAGAATGGCCAAGGCACCCGGCAAAGTTAACGGTCACTTGTTGAGCATGCTCATTTTTGCACAATAAAGGCAAGGTTGGATTATTTATAAAACAATATGCTATAGCTCAGCAAAAAATATGTAGAGGGGACACAAAAAAATATTATTTGCACATGATTGGCAAACAGCCTCATTACAATTTGAAGTTAAAATATAAATAAACATACAGTGTTCAGCAAATGAATGGTCCCTTCTCTTGACAAGGGATTTGGCAGATTTCTGTCATTTTAGGTGAACTGGTATTTCAGACTGAAAATGCTGTCCATTTATTAATAAATAGTTAAAACCGGTGAGATATTTTCTTTAAATCACTTTATTTTCTTGCTTTCTGCACTTTAAGAGTGGCCTGAACAAGTGAATTTCTCCACTTTGAGATGAATAAAGTTCAATCTAATCTAATCCAAATAAGTACATGGCTGGGGATCAGATGTTTAAAGGGGTACAGGGCTGTACTGTTTGAGAACCATTGCCACAGGTAATTGATATGGGAGATGAGTTGCTTAGGGCCCCTTTGTTCGTGAATTGATGAGTACTCCCATCTGTCACACAGGAGACAGGGGTTTGCCAGTCCCAAACCCAGATAAATGGAGAGGGTGGTGTCAATAACATCTGGTTGTTTGTTAGTTAGAGATGAGATGTTTGTTAGTGAATCTTATAGAATATTCACTTCACTTGCTGCTTCTGCTGCAGAGGTTTGTACAATCAGTTCAAACACAGATAACATACAGTAGCTTATAATAAAGGTTAGAAAAAAAGGCACTGAAAGAATTTTGAAGTATATGAATTACACTGCATAAGACTGTGGAACAGAATTGAAAGCCTTTTTGTTTTTTATAGATTACTGTAAAAGTGGGAGCCTGCTAAAGTGTTTGTGTTCTCTCTAAACACAAGCCAGTCAACTGTTACAAGTGAACTGATGAGACTGGCAGGTGTTGTAGAGCAGCCTCAGGAGATACTGTAGCCTCCGAGAACATTGTAAAACATTTACAGTGTAGACAGGGGATGTTTGTGAAATCAAATGTAGGTATTATGTAAAAAAAAAAAAAATCCTAAAATAGCATTTGAGATTACATATCTGTCACTTACACCTATAGTTCTTGATGGTCTATATACGTTGCGCTCTTTAGTTATGACTCAGTCCAGACTTGTTATTTGAGGGTAAAGCTCTGTTTAGTCGCAGCAGCAGTGAGCGTGGGCGTGAGGATGTGAACTCACAGCTGAGTGTACGCACTTCACTCCCAGTGTGTATATTTATGTGCGCGTCCGAGGGAGTCAGTGTACTCTGCAGCCTGACACTATTCAGCTGGAGTCAGGAATGTGCTAACACGGAAGGAAGATCTGAAAACGCTTAGATACTGACAGGGGGAGCCTCATCATGGTGCAAATAATAATATGATTAGAGCCATAATTAGGATGTTTACTGTTATCGCTAATAAACAGCTGTTGCACAGACACTAAGTAGAAGAAGAGTTATGCACCAATAAACAGTGACGTTATAAAGAAAGAGGACACATCTGGTGAAAGGTCAGAGTTCAGAAAGTGTGACAGTCAAAAATGTATCTGTTGCCAGCAAAAGTAGCACAGAATGATTCACAATTAGGTCACGCAAACAAACAGTGTCTGTTCAGTCGAGTTGGAGACCAAGTTAAACCTAAATCAATAAAAGCATATAAAGCGTATATCAATGTCTTTTATATTTTTTTCTTATTTAGTTTCTACTTTGTTATTAATGTAAAACCCAGAAGAACCAATATGTGTTACATATCTTGTTTTTTATGAGAGAAAAAAATCATATATTAATGTATCATTATACAACCCCAACACTAACCTTTAAAGAGGTTACCCACCAAGAATCTTTAAAGATACCCTATATTTATAGTTTTCACAGTGATATGACTTTATTGTATCAGCTGCGTAGTAGCTGAGTAGAGCACATGACTTATTGAGAAATTAATTGATTATGTAACTTTTGTGTATGCCAGACATAAATTGGAACTCAGTAACTCTTGGCGTAAAGCACAATCAGTAAATACTATGTCTAATTAACTCATATTGTGATCCCTTGCATGGCTTTACTTTGGTTTTCCACTCTGCGTAAATGTACAAAGTTTTTTCTGCTATTTGGCTGCTCTCCCACGACAAAAATTAGAAAGAGAAATAAAGCCATTTCTAGCTTGTTGTTTTGCTAAACCTTCTCTGACACCGGGTTGGCGACACTCAAACTTGCAAGTGCCATTTACCCCACAACAACTCATATAACCATCACATGGACTCCAAAACAGTTTATTTAAGGTAAAAAGTTACTGAGTTATGCTTTAAAGAAACCTAACCTCATCTGACACTACAGTCCAAAAGTATTGAGCATATTTTAAATCTAGGATTGCATGATGGCAAAGCACTCTGCTCTCACTTGGAGACATTTTTAGGTTAAATTAATCTAAATTGCCCATAGACAGTGAATGTAAAGGTGAATTGTTATCTGTCACATATTTACATGATTGTTTACCTCTGTAATTCCTGTAATTAACTATGCAGTTGTCCAATAATCACTGGTGTTCCCATGAGCGCGCGTTCCAAACTGCTGCACTGTCATCGTCTCCAGACTGGTTTGATTTCACCAAAGCTTTAGTTCTGTTTGGATAGGAGCAAGATCACAGCTGGAAAGTGACTCTGTAAAAAAAAACCTTTTATGAGCCGAACCTGAAACAAGGCAGACAAGCCGCTACATTAAAAGAGCTTTCTTTTGAAGACTATATTAAGAGTGGTGCTTTTGATTCTGCAGAGGTTAGATAAGTCATTCACAAGAGCCTTTGTGCATCTGCTTTTTAGAACTCACATTGGCGCTTATCTGTTGCAGGACTGTATTTTCTTGGTGGTCACTATGTAATCATAACATGGCATTTTAGGAACTTACAGAATAGAGTAGTGTTGGGTTGGGTCCTCAACATAATGATGGTCTAAACACTGGGGCAGAGCAGGTCCTCACTGGGGAGTCCAGAGGAGGCCACGTCACCTCCAATTGGTAAAATAGTGCTGTCCTTTTTCAACCTGCTGAGCACTGAGCTGCATTCACGCCTCAGAGAGTGCCCTCCTTCTTCTCTTGTGTTTATTTTTTTTACAGCGAGGAGCAGGTCTGTTCAGCAGAGGCTTGACCTTTACTCCTGAGCTCAGTTACGAGGTGCACACCACAGAAAACTGCAGGGAGTCTGCTAAGTCCTATAAAAAGTAATGTTTATCTGCTCAAGGCCAAGTGTTTGAGTTATCAGGACAGGAAGACAGTACTGTAAAGTAGGAGTCCCAAACTTCTTTTGCCCGAACTTCCTCCTCTTATTAGGCATATTTTTTTTTTTGCTAATGGTTTAAGAAAAAATCATGTGGTATCCAGTGTTGTGGTTGAGTCACCAGGTTTATGGGTCTGAGTCTCCCTTGAGTCCTTAGTGTTCAAGTCCAAGTCAAGTCCAAGTCACTAAAGACCGGTCCCAGTAGAGTCACCAAGAAAAAAGCTGTCTAAGTGGAATCATCTTGAGTTGAGTTGCAAGTCAAGTCCTGTCCAAATCAGTTCAGTTAACAACAACAGTATTTAGTCTTTAAAGGTGCTATGAGCAGTATATTTTTAATACTTACCCACATGTGTCTTCAGATATGAGGTGAACATGTTTAAATCAAATATTACTTTAACTGATAACAGTACAGCTGAGTAATTCACAATTAATTAACAGATTTTACATTGTTGTTGATTGTTGTTATGTACATTTTTGTTTTGGTTTTAAAACCCTGCATTGCTGATCATCCAATCAGAAAAGCGGAAAGAGCTCCATGCTCTGGTTCCCACACAGGCCACTGTGTACTGTGCAGCAGAGCTACAACACCAGTTGGTAAAAGAGCACACTGTGACTGACAACCCACGAGACCCTTGTCTTCATTGTTTTGCTTTATTACAAGTATCATTTTTGAACCCATATGAGCGCATACGTACTTTCCAGAACCTGTAAATATAGCTGATATTCAGCACATGACCCAATTTGGGTTCCTGACCCACCAATTGGCAATCAATGCAAATTATAATTGCACAATATACACCAATTATACAATAAACCTGAGGAAGGCCTTTGAGCCAAACCTGTTGGTGCATAAGTTTTAATTAATTTTAATTCATTTGCCATGTTTCAATAAAGGCTTTTTAACAGAGAAACAGTCAGTGCCTTGGATTTGTTTGTTTTCAGATACAGAATACATATTGGTTTTGTGGCTCAGTTTTTAATTGCTACCAACTACCCCCTATCTAATACATCAATAAATGGGAAATGATAAAAGCAAAACAAATGCTGGTTACTTGTGACTGCATTTTATTTTTTTCTTCCATGATTACAAAAGAGCTGTTCCTCAGTCATAGAAGAGCGAGCAGTGAGTAAACTAAAGCATTGCAGTCCGTGATCAAGTCTCTTCAGAGCTGGAGCTGTGTGGTCACTGACGGTAGATTAAGGTGTCTCTTTACACTCTGCTAAAGGTCATGGGTTTGACCATGGAGTTGAATGAGATCTCAGTCTGATTAGTTATTAAGATCTGAGCGCTATCAGGAACTGTTCATTTTTCATCTACTAGCCTGCATTAGGATTGCCATAGGAAGATCATTTTTTACCTCATTCAATGTCATTTTAATACAGATTTTTAATATAAACTGCATTAATGATGGCTAAATCTCTGTCCTTTGCAATTGACTAACTTAATCTTCATTAATGTATGGGCACACATGTTATTCTAATATGTGTGGAGTGGTGAGCCAGTGTGACATCAGAGTATCTTCATCCTGGTGGGGGCAGGGATGTGGTTTCGCAGCACGCGCATCGCCTCTCTCCAAATATGAACAACATTACCGCATTAATGACAGCCTGCACTCACTGATGGCACTTCCTCAAACCCCAAAAACTCTGTGTTCCGAGGTAACCATGGCAGAAGAAATCCACTGCAATAATTTTGGGTCAAATTCTTCCTTCTAGGGCCATCAGCATCGCAGCAGTCATGAGTCGGGTATTTGGGCCTAATGACTTCTGAAACATGATCATTTAAACAGCTCCTGCTCAAACTCCGGACGTCCCAAGGTAGTCTTCCAAGTCTAATGTAACAATAGACCTTTTATTAAGGTAACAGTATCCTGATCTGAACTTTAGCAGCCCCTTCTATTGCCAAAAATATGGAAAATGCTGAAGTCTGTGATATTAATAGCTATGAACGCAATCGGAGTAGTGTTGTAAATAAGTTCCAGAGTCTGGGGAACTTTAAAGTTGGCTTATGAAGTAACAACATGGAGATTGACTTCCATATGGGCTGCTTTGTGTTCAGTGCGGTGATGGACTGTTCCAGCAACATTTCCCCTTGTCCCCAGTTGCAGCTATAAAATCTCTACACAATACCAGTGCAAAATTGTGTGCTATACATCACACAGAGTAGTCCCAAAGTAAAGATTGTCAAAGGCTGCATAACGTAATGTAAAACTGAATTAATCTTCTGTGTATTAGATAAATCACATATAAATAAGCCGCAACAGTGTAAGATGAAATATGTACAATTTAGCATTATTAGAATGAATCAAAGGAACGCTTTTTAATTTAGCAAAAATATGGTCTATGAAAAAAATATGAAAAGCTAACCTTTTTGGGGTGGGTCACAATAAAATGATAAATTTAAAATCTTATTTTCACTTGTACCATTTACAGCAGTGCATGATTCAAGGCAGGGTTTCTTCAGGGGTCCTAAAAAGTTTTTAAAAGTCTTACATTTTGAAGTCTGAATTTAAGGCCTTAAAAAGATTTGCCCAGATGCAGGACTATTAGGTCTTGAATATGTTCAAACAGGCCTCAAATATTGACATTTGATGCAACAACCTCAAAAAGTTCCACTTAAATTCTCAAAGGCACATTACTATCACCAATACGAGAGGCTTTCCTTACCAAGACAGGACAGATAGGTCTTAATTTTCTTGAGCTATGGTCATAAAACGGTTAAAAAAAAGTGTTGCCTGTGGAAAACTTGTTTAATTTGTTGTTGGTGATACTGGCTGCCTTTCCAAACTGGGAGCCTATCTGCCATAAAGGATAAAGTTCCTTCAGATGTATCTAGTAGGGGCTTGTCTAGGTTATGTTGCATCTCAATTATGTGTGTCTTGAAGGAACAACTTTACTTTGCAAAATTTTCCATAAGACATTAACCTGCAGTAATAATGTACTACTGTGACCAAGCTGAATACAGTCTTTGTGCTTTAAAGGATATGTTCAAGCTCAAATTGTAAGATGGCCTTTGCCCTCTGTGAAATTATCCAAATTGTGTCCGGCGAGGATGCCGTGCAATGAAAAGGTTATAACTGCTGAACACTTAGAAGGCAACATCAACTAAGAAAACAGCACAAACTAAGTACAAATGATCTTCTGAAGACTTGTCTTTGACCCCTGAGTCCTCACAGGAGGTCAGCGGTGGTCTGCTTTTGCAATGGGCTGGTGTCAAATGTCTGTGCTTCGAGGAAAAAACAGAAATGGGAGTTGTTTCTTTGAGCACTGTTTGGGAAGTCCTCTTAGACTGCTCTCTTGTTTGGATTCCTGCCTGACTAACTGTTTTCACTAAAGCCTCTTCAGGAAAGTCATTTCTATTCACAAACTAACGTCAAATTAGCAACATATACTAAAATCTAAACAGCAAGTTAGTCACACCGCTAACTTTAAAACATGCAGGCCACCATTTGAAAACCTTTAAACCTGAAAAAAAGGTTTGATTGGTTATTTATTTTTTTTAAGGTGAGTCTATCTGTGTCTGCTCATTTTACCTAGACTGGTGAGCCCTACTTTCTTTTTGAAAGCAGGACAGTCTGGTTCGTCTGGTTGATTTGGAACTGGCCTATCACAGCTGTTTATCTGGAAGCACGTCTTACAAATGCAGAAGATAACCAAGGTAGCGCTTGCCAAAGCACTTGCTACCGGGCTAATTTTATAACTTCTCTGAGCTGATTAACAGCATTTAGTGCTGTCCTTCGCCACCTGTTGATTCTGCTGAAGTCTGCGTTGTTGTTTTTAGTCCTCTGTGTGTGTTTTTTTCTTCATCTTGTTGCCATTTTAACAACAGTAAAATACCATTAACGTCCGATGTAATGACCACATTCAAACAAACTTTTTCCACAAGTCTTTGTACAGCTGGCTTCTGCTGCTGTTCTCATTCAGAAATAATACAGAGCTGCTCATAATAAGCTGTATTCTGGTGTTTTATGGCAAAAACGGCAAACTACCATGTTTTTTTGAGTCAGCATTGCACTGCTTCTGTCCCGTTCTTTGTTTTTCCTGGTTACTCCGCATGTCATGCCATATAACTTCTTTTTATAGAATAGAAAAAGAGTTTGTCAGGCTGGCCAGGCCTCTGAAGGAGCTCTTTGATTGGACAATTTTCCTTTTCCTCATTCACAGCAATACGGTTTATTCTGTTTAAATACAAGAGTTCAGCTGCATTTTGAGTGGAGTCTGCATCTCCTCCCTGTGTTACCATGGGTTCTCCCTGGGCTCCACCTACCATCCACAGACTTGCATGTGTAGGTAAATTGGTAAATGGCCCCTACTGAATGAATGTGAGAGTGAATGGTTATCTGTCTGAGTGTGTAATAGGGTCTAGTTTATTACATTGATGAAACTATTACTCCAGAGCAGTCCAATCAGTCCAGTCAATGGTAAGGTCAGTATAGCTTGTCTATAGTCTACTCATTAAACAAAACCAATATACCAGTTTATTTCACTGTTTAATTTTTGTTTTTACAACATACTACTGGCTCTCCATATCTGCATATATCCCACTTTACTCTGTCATCATGGCAGCTAGTCAATTTGATTACTGTTGCCATGGTAAATCCTCTTTTCCTGGCTTTTCTTTGGCTTTCCTCCCTTAACTAAACTTGTAATGAATAGAATAGATCCTTGCTCTGTTCAGTGTAGACCTCTGAGCTGAACTCTGAGTACATTAAACCTGCTGCAGGGAAAATGGCCCTATATGAGTGCACTGCACTAATGCAGTATGTAGGCTACTAAAAGCCTGAGGGCAGTCTGGCTGTCTTGTTATCTATTGAAAAATGCTCATTCTTGAAGCACTTGGACATTTAACCATGTGATATATTCTATTTAATGTAAAGTTTTCATGTGACGAACAAATATCACAAGACAAAGCATGCAACCCTAAAGGACTTTAATGATTGAAAGGAGGCAGCGGGCAATAAATAAAACAGCAAAATCCCTCTTACTTCAGGCTTAGCTCTTATCACTACACTACATTTGATCTATGACTGCCTTTGAGGCCTAATGCGCTCTTTCAGCCCAAGGTTTTTCATTTTCCCCATCACATAAAGTTGTCTAGAACCTCTCAATGACATTTATTAGACCATACTGCTGACCCCACGTAATAACCTACTGTGATGTCAAGTGATGGACTCTGGCCTTACTGGGGCTACATCATGGAAGAGGAATTTAACAGCACTTAACAACAGTCTGTGAAATATATTTAATAGTAATAGTAAGATTTGCAAAGAAAGGAAACCTGAACAATGGCTTGTATCTGATTGCCGAGTGTCTTAACTCTATCTCTCAGCACAAGACATCAAACTGCATCAGGTTTGGTGTCCTGAGATAGTCTGAGTATGTTACATAAGGACTTAAATAATGGCTATTGTTGGCTTGTTGTTATGAAATGAAATGAAATGAAATTGCTCATATTGTTTTTCTGTTTTTTTGTGTGTAATTGCAGGTTATTAGTGGGTGCTCCATATGAAATGAATGGACCTTACCAGACAGGAGATGTATATAAATGTTCACTGAATAAACGAATCAATGGGAACGGCTGCACGAAGCTCAACCTAGGTAAAGTATAACAAAAAGCCTTATGTCATCAGATTTTATTAATGTTAAGGCTCAAGTGTTCACAGGGATGACGCAGACTGACTATTGAACATGTACTGTTGTGCATTCTGTGCATTGATAGCGACAGGTACTTGCTAAACTCTGCTAATTATGGGCTTTTGTAAATATAATACTATATAGATTAAATACATATACAGTTGCAGTCAGAAATATTCAGCTTCCCAAAGATTTTAAGGATTTATCATTTAAAGATTTTTCAAGAAGACAAAAATATTCTGGAACGTCCTGATGTGGCCTTCTCAGTCTCCAGAAATCCCACTGAAAATCTTTGGAGGGATTTAAAGAAGGCAGTTGCAGCACAGAGGCCATCAAACATCACTGAGCTAGTGGCTTTTGCATGTTAAGAATGGGCAAAGATTCCAGTGAAGAGATGTAAGAAGCTGTGTAGTAATTGTCAAAAATGTTTGTTAGAAGCAGTGTTGGGAAGAACGACGTTAGCGATGTTAGTATCGGTGTTGTTTATTCAGTAACAGAGTAATCTAACTAATTACCTTTCCCATGGGTACAACGCCGTTACAGTAACTGATAAAATGTGGTGCATTACTTGGATAAGAAGCAGAGAGAGGAAGAGCAGCTGTACGAGTGCCTAAGCATGGCTGCAATCAAACCTTGCTGTTTACTGTGACTTCAGCAAGGCCCTGGACTTAATGGTTTGCGGGTTTGCCTTAGCAGTGCTCTAGTTGGGCTGCGGGGCAGAGACTGCATGTCATGGGCCACTACACTTTCAATTTCTCTCCGTGGTGTGTCAGGTAGTTGGCTCCGCATCATGCAGTAAACCGTGTGCATGGCCCCTCATTAAATTTCTCTCATCGTCACACGCCGCTATGATACTCGAGGTTAGCAGTCGAAGCCCAGGGGCAGCAACGTGACCTCCACAAAGAACATCAATAAAATTATAATATTTGAATACAGACACGGAAAACTACAATCATTTAACATTTCAATTGTTTGTAATGTTAAAGGTTCTAAAACATCTATTGTCTTTTATTGTTCTGCTATTTTTAAAATAAAATGCCCAACACTGGTTAGAAGGACACAAGAACTAGATTATTGCAGCTGTTTGTCTTAAGAGGGAGGCTAATATATTCATCTGTACATCCCTGATGTAGGAAACATGTTTAATAGTTTGAATTCAAGTTGTTGAATTAATTAACATAAGAAATACTAACCATTGTGCTAATCCAGATCCTATAAAAGTCATTATAGAAACGTGAGTGATAAGCATCATGGTCACATATGTGTGCCACCAGTGTGGGCACCAGTCATACCAGTCATTCCACATTTTACTGTCTTCCTCTATAGTTTATGTACCTTTCCACATGTGTGTTTTACCGCACGTCACTCTCCACATGCCTCTTCACACGGCCCACACGTGTCGCACTCTTACATGAATCTCTGTCTCCTTTCATTTGATTTGAAGTCGTAGACGCTGCCTCAGCTCACCAGACAGCAATAACAAACCGAGTTAACAGATGGTGGAAGTTGTGTTTGGTCTCTGTAGGATATTCCATGTGTTTATGTTTGCATATCAGAGATCATGTCAGCAAAACTCTTTTTCCATTAAGGAAGGATATCGCTCACCAATGTATCAGAGCGGAAAGACAAGATGAGACTGGGGATGACTCTGGCTTCAAACCCCAAAGACAACAGTTTTGTGGTGAGAATGGCTTTCACTGCCACATTATTGAAATAATAGTGCATTTATAGAGAAGATATTAATACTAATGTTTAGAATCAGAAAAAGGAGCAGTCCCACAAGAATTTTGATTCAGTTACATGGGTGTCAAACTCCAGTTTCCCTTCATAATATTTCTGAAAAAATTTACTTTTTAAATTTTACATTGTGGTTACATATGTCTACTGTCTGTGTAAATGCTTGCATCTCTCTTTCAGGCCTGTGGGCCCTTATGGTCCTATGAGTGTGGCAGTTCTTACTACAGCACTGGAATATGCTCCAGAGTTAATGCAAGCTTCAAGTTCTCCAGAACCATTGCACCAGCCTTTCAAAGTATGTCCCGATTTTTGGCCTTTAATCTTTATTCATTATGTGTACATGCAGACCATAGTCAAAGCCTTCTCAGTGGGATTTATGCTCAATGTATCCTTTATGTTACACTGGTGGTTGTAGTAATCAATGAATAGTTCTGTTATATTCTTTATGTGTGTTGAGGCATTCAGAGAAGGTCAGTTGACTGCCTTTCTCCCCTATCAGAGTAAGATATACAGTTTACTACTAGACTAAGGCTTTTTTTTTTTTTTTTCTCTACCTGCATGTACTTTGTAAATGTACTGATCAATAGCAAAGTGAAGAGAGACCAGAGGCAGGACAAGGAGAATGAATTCAAATAGACCCAAGCCACATTCAAACATGGGTCACTGGTACCTGGTAATGGTGTGTGCATTACCCATTAACCAAAGGGTGTCTTTCTGCCATAGCAAGTAGTAATTGATCCTTTGTGAACATCTGCTTTCTTCATAAGAGATAGAAAACCATGATTAATTATCTTGTCCTTAAATGTTTTGCAGGATGTGAAACCTATATGGACATAGTGATCGTTCTGGATGGATCCAACTCCATTTACCCTTGGTACGAAGTGCAAGCTTTTCTCATCAACGTTCTTCAGAAGTTCTATATTGGACCTGGTCAAATTCAGGTGTGTGGAAGAAAAATGAATACTGACAAGATGGGGAATTATGCATTGATCAGACACAATAAAAGTAAAACTTTACAGCGTTCTTTAATTAGATCATTAACAATTATGACCATCACATTAAAGGTAACTGGAATATGCACTCTACTGGTTTGAAAACGGTACTGCAGTCTGAATCAAAACAATGGTCTGTGGGTTTCCAGTCTTTCGCTTTTTTGATTGGACAATTGGTAATTCAGGATGTAGAATTAAAACTAAGCCATTATGTGAATTATTTTTTTATTGTGAATAAATCAAATGTACTGTGGTTATAAAACTAAAATTTGATTTTAACATGTTTATCTCACATCTTGAGACACATGTGGGTAATTTTTTATGAAATATAATACATATGTAGTGCTTATAGCACCAGGGCCATTTGTGGATATATTACTGTACTCTGTAAAAAGAGGCAAGTGACATAATGACTGGTAACATATTCCATACAGTAAGAAATTGCCACAGATTAGAGAAGCACACAGGAGTGAATACACAGAGACACCACCATATACAACTTTAAAAGGTTCCAGTGAAAATAGAATTTTTAAAGGCTCTTGCAGTTGCATAAAAGATATTCCTAGACATTTTAGAAGCCTTTTTATTGTTATCTTGGACAGTACATTACACAGAGCCAGTGTTAAGCTCCTGTCTGCTTTTCCAGACTACTTTGAAATCTACTTAAGGACTAAAAAAAATATGAAAAAAACTCATGTGAAATGTTGCCCGACTTTCAGACCTGATGTCATGTGCATTATCATAAAAATAAGGACAACATGAATGCAACATTAGTAATAGCTTTCTTTGTGCTATGGACTTGCATTCTAATTTTCATTTAAGCTTGTGATTCTTGATTAGGTTGGGGTTGTCCAGTACGGTGAAAAAGTTGTCCATGAGTTCCGACTTAGTGACTACAAATCAGTAGAAGAAGTTGTGAAGCGAGCTCGCAGTATCAACCAGCGAGGCGGAGAGGAGACCAACACCGCTCTTGGCATCAATGTAGCACGGTAAGGAAAATAACAAATCGTGTTAAAATATTAATATGTTTTTTCTTTTTAAGGTCTATTTTTGTTGTTACAGTTCAGAAGCCTTCAAACATGGCGGTCGCCGCGGTGCCAAGAAGGTGATGATTGTGATTACTGATGGCGAGTCACATGACAGCGCAGATCTACAGCAGGCCATAGAAGACAGTGAGAAGGATGGCATTACCCGTTACGCCATCGCTGTAAGTCTAATCTATTCTCACCTGGGTTTAAACTTACACTATTTTTGACATTCAACCTAGATTTCTGATGGCTAATAAATCCCCAGAGGAGCATTAAAACTCCATAAACATTAATGAGGTGATCTCAGGGAGTGGAAGGCGATCTTTCAAGAGCTATAGGCGCGTGAGGCCAAAACACTTGGAGCTCCTGGAGGGCTTTGAGTCTAAGCTGAGTGGAAGTGCTGTAAAAAGTGTAAATGATCTCCTCTAGACCACATGATCCTTCGCTTTATGCCACTTCTGGTACTGGCTTAGGTTTTTCTGGAAGACTGAACATGCCTCTCAAGTCAAAAATGTAAAAAAAGAAATGGTGACAGCCCAGAAACTTGTGGACATCTGAAATCCTATTAACATTGTGAATAAATTAAAACATTTGACTGTATTTAAGAACTGAGTTTGAACACTAAAAGGCTTTTGACCTCCTGTCTGCAGGTGCTCGGCTACTACAACCGCAGAGGAATTAACCCTGAAGCTTTCCTTAATGAGATCAAGTACATTGCCAGTGACCCTGATGACAAGCACTTCTTTAATGTGACAGATGAATCAGCACTCAAAGATATTGTGGATGCTCTGGGGGAGCGCATCTTCAGTCTGGAAGGTTTTTTGTTTTTTTCTAATTTTCTAAGAATAACTCCATATTTCGTCAAAAGAAATGCATCTGTAGGTGAATTTGTTACTCTAAATGCCACATAGTTTATGAATGAGTGCAAAAGTAGCACATCATCCATAAACTATTAATTAGTCATTTTCTAGTATTTTTTTCGGACTGTAAAGTATAGTTGAGTATAATTTAAGCCATGCAATCTGTACTTAAAAAGATATAGTATATATGAGGAGTCTCCAACTTTTCTCCCCTGAGAGTTACTTTTACAAATCTAAAATGGCAGAGAGCTACTCATACTTTCTAACATTTATTTAGTTATTGGAGCCTAACTATGGGCCTAAGGCGAGGTGCACACTGGACAGTGGCCAGTTAGTTGCAGAGCTAGCACGTTCAACAAAAAGAAAAGAGTATTTTGTTTTGTTTTTGTTTTCCCTTAACATTTGCTTGGACATTTACAAAATGTTAGTGAACACAACTCATTTTTTAAATTAAAATAAAAGTTATTTAGTTCACTGCATGTGCACTTTGAATGCACATGCTGTGAACTAACTCTGAGTGCAGCGAATGACACACATTATCATTAAATTTGTGAAAGCAAACTCTAGTCGCCTAAGCTCAAAATACTGTAGCCGAGCTCATATCACTACTGACTCATCAAGCAACTGTTTGACTGACAACTAACTGGCGAAAAATAGCCTAATACTTTTGTGCAAAAAGGCGCTGTGCAGCTTTAAATTGGATTGAAGTTGGTTTGCCAAGTGATAAATTAAATTTGACAAAACAAGTTTATGTAGGAATCATAAAGCCTTTGGGGAGCTGCTTGGAAAGTGGCTGAGAGCTGCAGGTAGCTCCCGAGCTACAGGTTGGAGACCCCTGGTATATATAGCAGTTTTCAGTTTCATCCACACTGATCTGGCGTTTGGGAGCTCGACTACAATAATTTCTGAAACCTGGTCCCAAAGTGAAAAGATTTCAGCGCCCTCCTACGCCTAAGCCCATCTCCAAGTTGACAAGGCATTACTGTAGTCTTTGTTTTGGCCCCTCATGAAACCACATAGACTTGGTTAGGTTAAGTACAGCCCTTCATTTTAATGATTTATATAAGAGCTGATGTCAACAGGCATTTGGTCTGGCCTAGAGTTGGAGAAAGTTGATGGAGATTTGTTAAATCTCATTACGTCATTGAACATTAATGGCTAAAAAGTAATTTGTGCTCATGAATAGTTTAATGGGAATAATGCTTGCATTTACTTGAGTATTTTTAACACTAGAACTTTTACCTGTAATTGAGTATTTTTTGGCCATGTAACAGTTCTTAATTTTCAGTACTCCTTCCTTATCTGATCTTCAGTATAGTGATTCCTAAGTTTAAGGTTTTCAAAAATGCCATCAGAAGATTTAAGTAAAGAAGAAAAGAGTTCAGCAAAAACACACCAGATATTATTACACTGTATAGAAATATGGCAGTGTTTTGAACAGGAGCCAGCGGTGATCAGGCTTCACGTGGCTCACATTCACAGCATCGGATTCCACATTTCTACTTGCATTATTCTTCTTATGTTTTTCTGCACTGTTAGTTAGCACCAGCTTAGGAATTGCTGGCTCATATCAGTGTAATTTGGCAATATTGTCAACATTCCAGGTTCAAGTTCATAATAGTTTAAAATGTTTGTATTGTGTCTAAAGAAATGTTTTTTAAAGATAATCAACTGGATGACTTTTCTGGTGCTTTAGAAATCTCTAAAAATCATCCTTGTTTACACAGGCACCAGCAAGAACGGGACAGCGTTTGGCCTCCAGATGTCCCAGGCTGGATTTTCCGCACACAACGTTGAGGTTTGTCTCATGTCTGATTCCTCGCCGCCTCATACCATCTGCCACCGTGAACACTTCACATCTTGTCTCAATTTCTGACGCGTCATAACTCCTCCCCACAACCTGTCATTTATCACTAGGCATTCCCCCGGAGGAACCCAATGT
Source organism: Bostrychus sinensis (assembly GCA_020698575.1). NCBI lineage: Eukaryota > Metazoa > Chordata > Actinopteri > Gobiiformes > Eleotridae > Bostrychus > Bostrychus sinensis. Next base: position 9,850,723 of record CM036242.1, on the reverse strand, counting down.
GTGGCCTGCTAGCTCATTTTGATTTAGGACAGGGGAGACGGCCCTTTTTCCACAGTTGCTGTAATAGGAAATGAGACACGATTAGTTCCTTAGGGAGACATACTGATACACGAGACACCATTTCATTAAAATTAATTGGAATTTTCTTAGATTTTTTTGATTATGAGAGCTGCAGGTGTGCTGGCTTTTAAGGTGACATAGCTGTAGAGGTTAGATAAGGCCTCTCCTCAGCTATACCTGAGCAAAGAACTGTCTTTTTTGGCTCAACATTGATATTCGATGATCCATTTCATTTGAATTTCCAGCTTCCCTTCACTGCAATTTGTCAAGGGAGCGATAAATAAACATCCAGCTTATTATGGAGCATTTAAATATATAGAGGTATTTGCAGATGGGTGGCAGCAATGACTGGAAATTTTGTATTTCTGCTGCACCAACTTGAGTGTTCACAGTAGAGAAAAAAAAAACATTTTGGAAAGAATGTTGGGGCTTTAAACAGAAAAACAGCCCCGAAAGCCCAGATGGTTTTGCTGAATGTCATATGTGGTAACTGTGAGGGCTGCTTATGTCATATAAGATCCAGACGTTGCATGATTTGACATACAGAGAAGATTCACACTGTGCTACGTGGTTAGTTGAAACAAAAAAAAGCTAAATCTAAACTTTTGAATGTAAAATCTTAGCTGGCTTTCTATCCTGATTTATAAGTCGATGTTCATAAAAATTGTCATGACATATTCTGGGACTCATACGCATTTAAATATAATAATGAAAGTCAAATCCATGTCCATTTTATAAAATAGCTCAGTCATTTATAAGCTTAGACTGTTTTGGGGGTTTCATTCATTTGCTATGGAGACCATTTTGACCAAAAACCACAAAGGCATTACAGCGCTGTCAAAAAAGTGACGTAGTGCACGCTTGGTCAGTGCTCAAATCCAGCGTTCAGGAAGGAGTCATGGCTCATGCTCAATCAGTCCAAATGTGCTTCAAGAACCAGGAAATCTTCATGAAGCAGAGTAATGTCATACTATTGTCTAAAATTACTTATGTCTTGCATTTTGGTTACTGTAAAATAAAAAGTCATTAAAACGAATCAGGAGTTCTAATGGAGTAGAATGTTACATAATGCATAATAATCCATGACTGTTTATATAGACATTAGTTTTTTTTATTAGCCTTGCCAGCCATGCTAATATTTTTTCTATCTTCTTTGAACTATTAGTTGGTTTGTCAATTTTTAAGTTGGATTTTAGGGGACAGAACAATTATATATATACATAATGGACAACATCTGAATGGAATTAGATAATAAATAAACCAGCCTCTCCCAAAGTCAAGAGGGTCAGGCCTCTTTTAAAAATCACACAATCCCGTACAGACCTCAACAATAAAACAATACTATATTCAAAGGTCTGCATTACCTTTTTCCTCATAGATTTCTACGAAAAACATTACAAAAAACACAGACAAAACTGTACTTGTACTTAATGTAGAAAATCTCTGGTGGCCCTCCCCTGCAGTACCTTCACAGTCCACCAGTTCCCTCACTTTGGGAACCACTGAAGTAAAGCATATCGAATTCAGGAAGTATAACACAGGCAGAACTGCTTCTGGTTTGATCCAATGTAACAGACATACAACCAATTAATAAAACTAAGCCATGTATGAAACCTGCTACATTATAGTTAAACAATTATGGTTGGTGATATATACATAAGAGTCTCAAGCCCGCTTTAGATTGGGAATAAAGTGAATGAATCTGGTTGGCCAGGCTCTATTTATGATTTTTTGATAATGATGTTTACTTTTTAGAGCAGCTATGGTAGACTTGATGAATAAAATTGATATTGTAGGTCACAGTAGTACAAGTTATAAGTGCACCAAAAACTACCTCTTACAATGATTTGAGCACAAGCAATGCATTAATTGTCTATTTTTGTAGGTTATACCCCTCCTTAACCTCTCCTCTGTCTGGATGAACCCTTCCCCGCCTGCTGCATCCTTGCAGACTTGAACTCTATTAGCAAATTGACTATATCCATCCGTCCTGGACACATCTGTAGCCTGTCCGACCTGGGAGTGAATCCCTCCTTCATGTGGTTCTCCCTAAGGTTTCTCTTTTACCCATAGTAGTTGTTTTTTTTTTTCCTTACTGAGATGGGTGTCTAAGGACAGAGGATCTTTTTGCCTTTTCATGTTTCATCTGTCTGTTTCTGTAAAGTCATCTGAGGCAACTGTTTTTGTGATATCAGGCTATTTAAATAAACAGAATTGAAATGAATAGACTAATCAATCAAGAAAAAAATAATTGATTATTCTGTGTGTTGTGCCTCGACATCAGTATTAAAAAACTGCTTCACTGTACTTCTCCTACAGGATGGGATTCTCGTGGGAGCAGTTGGTGCTTACGACTGGAACGGGGCAGTGCTGAAAGAAACACGACAGGGAAAGGTCGTCCCTCCGAAGTCATCCTACACTCACGAGTTCCCCGAAGCGCTCAAAAACCATGGAGCCTATTTGGGTGAGTTACATACACAGGATTTAAATAACTCTTTTCACTGAGGTAACCCTGAACTACTGGTATTATTTTTAGCACAATTACATCAGCCTAGATGTTGTATGTATGTATTTAAAGACTTTTTTCCCCCATTGGTTGAGGGATATATGGTCATATTGGATGAAGTGGTTCACTGCTGATTGTTTTACATAGGACATGTGTTCAAAGCGACCCATGGCTTGTGCCGCACACTTCACATGCAGCCTCATCTTGCCTCACCACCGCAGGCTTCTGTTTTTACCATCAGCGGTTAGGCCTAGAGCTTATCCACCACACTGCCAGTGGAAGCTGTCCTAGACTGTGTAGTAATATGAGGTAGAGGCATCAATTTGGACAGACAGAGACCAAGTTAATGCTGGGAAAACGCTGAGAGATTAAGATGGAAAAATATCGAGAGTGAGAAAGTGTGATTTATAAAGGCAAGATGATACACAGGATGAAATCTGAGAAAGCTGAGAATCCTGAATAGTCAGTGTTGCATCACTTGGTGCTTAAATAAAACCTCTTGAATAGGAAATTTGGAATTTTATCTTATTACTGTACATCAGTGGTTCCCAAAGTGGGGTCCAGGCCCCCTGGGGGTCCGCGAAGGTACTACAGGGGGGCCCCCAGAGGCTGTCTATATTTCAATTTGAATTTGAATTTATTTTATTTTATGTATTTATTTATTTATTTATTATTATTATTATTATTTCAGACACATGGTTTTGGTTCATAAAAACAAATAAAACATACAAAAATATAAAAAGTCAATGAAAATATTAAGTACCTAAAAACATCAGAAATTAATTACAGTTGTATATTTGTTTTAAAATATTACTTTTAAACAACTTTTAGTCAGTAATCAGTGTTTTTGTAATGTTTTTATAAAAAAAAACAAAAAAAAAAACATGGCAGTGTCTTTTGAACAGAGGGAGGTTTTATCGTTGGGGGTCCGCGAGGGATTTTCAGAACTTTCAGGGGGGCCACGACAGCCTTGACTTTGGGAATGGCTGCTGTACGTAATAAGTTTTCTGTTCATACCAACGTTGGAAATAAGCTAAAACATCTAGAAACAGTAAATGAGTAATGTTTCTGTTGTTATTTCAGGTTACACAGTGACCTCAGTGGTGTCAGCTCGAAGTGGACGCCTGCTTGTAGCCGGAGCTCCACGGTTCAACCACACAGGCAAAGTCATCATCTTCACTCTGAAGAACACAGGAAACCTCACCATTCTGCACTCTCTCAAAGGACAGCAGGTACATGGCCATAACTCACTCACACAACACTTTTATCACTCAGCTGAAGTCAAAAGTGAAACAGTTGTACCAGGTCAAGGACATTTATTGGAAAAATCTGTTGAAAATATGTAGATAGTTATACGCCGCATAATGCACAATTCCGTGTTGAGAAAATCAAGTCAACATCAATCAAAGGTCTAGAATATTCACTGAGATTGACTGCAAATCTGGATCTTGCTAAAGTAACATCACCAATAGACATTATAGTGAGGCGCTGTTTTCTGGTTGTTGTTATTTCATTGGGAGCCTGTCTACAACTGAAAACAACACATTTATTACATGAACACTTTAAAACATTAACACATTACTCGCGCACTCTCTCCTTATTTTGTAACCTCTGTTCTGACTCATCCAGTATCCCTGTATCATCAGCAAAGTCTAGTCCATCAGTCCATCAATATGCTGAACAAGAAAGGTGTACATATGCAGCCTTGCCTGACGCCAGTTGTTATTGGGAACCAGTTTAACACATTAAAAACAATATATATATTTTTATTTTCTTTTTTTAGATAGTGTTAGATGATAGGAAACCAGAAAAGGGTAAAGGCTTAAAGCATTTGAATAAAAATGAAAAAAATATATATATAAAATTGGAATTGTGACCCTGCCTAAGTCCTATACTGTATGTAAAGAGAACATTAATTTTTGCGCGGTGGGCCGCCGTGGCTGAAACTTGGCTACCACAGTAAAAAGCTCCCCATTTCAAGGATCTGTTTTTACTTCATAACATTTAAATTGCTGTTTTTGGGGAGTTAAAAGTATCACATGTTGCATTGGCTCTGTCCTCCTCCCTCCCCGCTGTCCGTCAGCAACAACGCTGCCGCTGACACACACAAACATAGGCTATGCACACACACACGACGTGCGAGCAGGTGAAGCAGTGCAGCAGAGAGTAAAAAATGTTTGCGCTTTTATTTAACTCAGTTCCCTCTGTGGTTGTGTGAGTGTTGAGCTAAAGGAAAGCTAATGAGCTATGGCTATAGCTACCATGGCTACAGTTTGTCGGAGTTCACAGCCCCAGAGAAGTGAGAATGGAGAAGCTTTATTTTTTCTCTTTTTCATTAAATTTAATGTGAAGGTGTTATCACTGCGATATGACAATAAGAATATAGGTGATAATTATTAGAATAATAATAGCCTAATAACACTCCTCACACCTCGGTCACGTGACTTATATCACCACCACACCAAACCTCTAGGCCCAGAGGAAAAACACTGATAACTGTTGTTGGGCTACAAAAAGTAAGAGTCTTATAGCACTGATATGACCCTAGACCAATACTGTAAGAGATCTTCTTGAATGTTCTAAATGTTCTTGCCTCTCTAAGTGTAAGATATTCAAAGTTACTCGTGCTGACATAATTTGTCCCCTCCTTTATTCCTAATGTTATAGAAATGCAGTGCCCAAAAGAAAACCTATAAACACCTACACTGTTTATCTTTTTTTTCTTTAAAAAGGATGTGGTCATTGACCCCTGCTCACTGCTTCTTATTGGCTGCACTTCATAAGCTAATTCTCAAATTCAGCTCTCATTGAACTGAGCCAGGACTTCACAGCAGCAGCTGTTGTCTTCTTATAAAGAGACTGTCTTGATCTTTTTTGTCATGGGAAAATGACTAAAGCACAAGAAAGAGTAGATATTTTTAACCACAGATGTTTTTAATATGAAAAGCAATACAGCAGTCACTGACCAAGTCTGCCTCTAAAGATCTCACAGTCTGAGCAGCTACAAAAGCCTTGGACCATTTGCATTTACACAATACAGGCTCTCATTAGCAGACCTTTTAGTTTCAAATATTTTTTTTTTTAGAATAGTATTAGTTAGCACACCAAAGCAATATTTTTGAAGTGGACAGAGTCATTATTGGTAAAAACAGGCTACAGTTATCCATTGATATTTTTAAGCAATCATTCAAAAAGAATCAAATTTAAATGAATAACACATGAGAGATATTATCTGCTTTGGTCAAAATTAAAGTTAAATATGCATTTTAAGGCAAACAAAAAATCTCCAAAGCACGCCGCTGGATACACAAATCAAAGAAGCCTTTATTTCGTATTGGGTATATACATTTAAAACTCACCGGACCAATGCATTTACTACATTAATGCCTTCAGGGTGCACAAGTACACACACGCACTTCTACAGCCAAGACAATTAGATCAAGATTTGAGAGAGAAACAAAATACAATATTAAGGCAAAAATATACAATAAATGCTTGCATGTGCTCAAACTACTGTAGCCACCCACAAACCCCATTTTGCCCTGACCCACCGTTTGGGACCTAATAATAATAATAATAATTCATCGAATTTATATAGCGCTTTTTTGGACACTCAAAGACGCTTTACAATTGATCAATTATTCATTCACTCCTCAGTCACACTTGGTGGTGGTGAGCTACTTCTGTAGCCACAGCTGCCCTGGGGCAGACTGACGGAAGCGTGGCTGCCAAACTGCTCCAACGGCCCCTCCGACCACCACCAAACACAGCCACACTAACATTCACACAGGCAAGGTGGGTGAAGTGTCTTGCCCAGGGACACAACGACAGTATGCGCTTCAGATGGGATTCGAACCGGCTACCCTCCGGTTGCTGGGCGAATGCTTAACCCACTGCGCCACCATCGCCCCACCTACTCATCAAAAGCATGAATGTGTCACTGTAACATAAATGTATGTAGCCTTTTGTATTAAATGAATAGAAGTGAAATGAAGCGACACACATACATAATAACATACATAATAACATTTATTTTCCAGATTGGTTCTTACTATGGCAGTGAGATTGCTCCTCTGGACATCGATGGAGACGGTGTGACAGATAACCTTCTGGTGGCAGCTCCCATGTTCTTCAGCGGAGGCATGGAGAAAGGAAAAGTGTACATCTACAGAGTGACGGAGCAGGTAATTGTAAACATTTGCACAAATACGCACAGACATGGCAGTTACATGTACTAATCACCCTGGACTAAATTAGGTCAACACCTGTTTAAACTCCAGACTCCCCTGGTAATTTCAAACACACCTTTTCCAGAACAGCTCTTGCTGCTCCACCGCTAACGCCGTGACACGCTGCAGGCTGACATTTGACATATGACCTCTTCCAGATCAAAAAAGTCCAACCACTGTACCCAGATTTTATTAGAGGTGTACAATGAACTCAAAAGGAAAGAATTCTACCCTTAAAAGCCATTTCCAGCAAACCATTTGGAGGTGAGAACTTTCAGTAATAGAAGGAAAGTTTCCCACCGCTCCACGTCTGTCTTGCTCATTGGAATAATAAATGTGTGTTCGCTGTGTTTTGACTGCATTTAAACAGACGTGGAATGGGTATTTAAATGTTTTGCACAAGCCCAAACCACATGACAGGTGGCAGATGAACTTTAAGGAGCAAAGACAGAAAGCAAATCGGGATGAGGCGTTCAGGGCAATTAATTATTCTGATGGGGTTGATTCAGGTGCTGCTGCAGATGCGTGCATTGCAGTATGGCTCTAGGAAAGTGTAAGCTTTTATAAGTATCTTTCTGACCACACTGAATATGAAATGTGCTGTGGTATTTTCAATTTACTTTGAGTTTTCAGTGGACCCAGAGACGAATTGCATATTAATACAATACCTTGAATTTCTAACTTCGAGTTCCCAGAATTATCTGTGCCTCTCTTGAACACATTAAATATTTATCTGCGTCATTTTGCTTCTCGTGAGACTTCATGTGATTTAGTGTCCTCTGGTATGCAGTGGACATTCTCATCTATAAAATCCTTGATAATAAAGCCTAAATCATCATCACTGTTGAATTAAGTTATATGTGATTAAAGTTAGATTTAAGTTTTGCATAGATTCATCCAATACTTGTCACATTTGACACGTAATGCAATTAAGTAGGTAACTGTCAAGACATTCCCAGTTTGAAGAAGCAAACAGGAGCAACAGGAACCGCTGATGAACACACATTCACATTCATTTCAACAGCTAAGATTTACATGCATTTTTGTCTATTTATTGTCTTTCGTTTATACAATTACATAACCCAGTATAAGCTCCCTAATGTGAACTAACAATTTGGAGCAGTGCAAAGTATGATATACTCGATGTAGTCTCTGAGACATTACTCCTGCTTCCTGCTGTTGGTATTTTTCAATATTTTGGTATGACTGTTTATCATGTTAAGCGTGTTTAGTGGGATAACATAACAAAGCATTCAAATATGATTACTGGAGCAAAACAAACAGAAGGTCCCTACAGCTTTTAGTTAGTGCCAACCATTTTTTTTTATTTTTTGTTCCTGTTATCATGATATATATGGAAAATTCATATCATACCAAAAAAAAAAAGGGTATTAAGTACGTATCTGTACATCACCCAGGCTTTTGGGTGACCACCTGTCCCACATTTGGTTGTACTGCACAGCCATCATAGAAGAAAAAATCCATTAATGGAGTAACCTGGCCTTTCAGTATATGCAGGTGGTCAGCTGACCTCATTTTTTGGCTCCATAACATTGCTGAACCCAGACCTGACCGACTGCAGGGAGGCTCTTACCTATTTGCTTAGTTAATTCCAGGTGACGACTTTTTTTTTTTTGGTCAGGCAGTGTATATGGTTGGTGTGCTCCTGCACTGTAGGTTTCAGGAAAGGCCTCTCCTGGAGCTGTGAGTTGGTGTTGGTGCTGGATTGTTTTGAGAAAATGCAGACTGAGAGATGCTTTACTTTCTGTATTCTTCATTCCAATGAATAAAGTCTCGATAAGGGCATTACTTTGCAAAATGTGTATTTTTTTGGGATGAAAATAGCACATCAAATGTATTCTAGGCCCTAAACTTAAGCAACTCTGTAAGTTGGTAAAGCTAGATTTGTTTATTGAAAGATTTATTTTTTTGAGCCTGTTCCACCTTGTGCCTCCAAACTGCTCAACTTATCCCACTATTAGTACTTTTTGAGGTGGTCACTTCAACTTTATTTTCTTCCAACCTAATTATAAAGCTTTTTCAAGAAACTCCACTTGCAAAAGTGCTGTAAATATGACACAATTCCTTCTGGATTGTGGATAATCTATTTGATTTGGAAGACAAAGTTGCTGCCAGACATATCTAGTGCTGTATGTTCAAGTATGTGGTAGCTATTCTCAAATTAGTTGGTCACCAGCATTCTTCTGATGTAAAACTGAATATATTTATGATGCATATGGCTGATTTCATTAACGTTTTCCTTGCACATCATCCACTATGGACTAGCTGTGACCTCACGACCACTGCTCCAACCATATGTTTCAAATTAAACACCAGTGAATGTATTTTTCAGCCTTTTTTACTCGCGTCTCTCTGTCGGTGACACATGCTTCCATCAGGTAGCTGCGAAGTCAAAGCCCTCATCCTAAATCAGCTCCCTTCTCATTTGTCCAACTGGAAAAATAACTGAGCTCACGTTACGTCTGCTCAACTGAAATTACTATATCACGGCCCGGGACGCCAAGTGGAGCAATGATATGCATGACTACTGATGGACTATTTGCCTCTTATCGTCCAAAAAGACTGCGTTCGAAGATTTTTCCACTTGTCAACGTCTGGAGATTTTCTGTCAGACTTATTAGCTGCTAAGAATAGAAGTACACATAAGCTCTAAACCAGGCTTTAGTACTTTTATAACTTAAAATTCCTGACATTTCTTTGGACCGATGGTGAAGTTATTTAAGTTCAAACAAGCAGAATTAATAGATTATCTATAAAGAGGTGAAGCCATGCCAAGTTTCTATTTGGATTGATCGTGGAAAAGATGTTAATTGCTTTCAAAAGAAACATGGTCTGAAGATGCTTTTTGAGATAACTCAGAGCCAAGAGATTAGGACTGCAGTGTTTTTTATAGGTTTATCATGAGTCTAAATCAATATTAGTAAGAGGTGAGTAAGAGAATAGGCAATTGAGTGGAAAATTACTTCATTAGACATGGCACTGAGCAGTTTATAAGCGTCATCTTCTATTTCCTATCAAGCTTCTGTCCTGGCATATTGTGTTTCAGAATGTATGGACATAATTGACAAAGTGGCACAAGGGATACAAGGATTTTTCTTAGCATGTGTTTAACATGTGTATGTCTCGCCAGTGAATCAGCGAAGTTGTTTTGTCAGCCTGAATGCAGCTTTGAGGCCTTTTAAAGTTGTCTGTCAAAGTATGACTCATGCTTTGTCAGCAAAGTGTAGAGGGTCTGAAACCACTCCACATCTTGTTTAAACTAACTTAACCAAAATCAATCTTTCTGACCAATTACAACCCTTTATCTAAAATGATGAAGGTGACTGAATGCCATTTCCTCACGTCTGGACTACTGTAACTCACTTTACTTTGGAACAAATCATAATGCAGTGTAACACTTGCGGTTAGTCCAAAACACTGCTGCTCATCTTTGAACAGAAAGTAAAGACATGATCATATCACCCCCATCCTCTCTGTACTGGCTTCATGTTGGTTTTAGAATTGATTTTAAGATTTTTTTTGTTTGTTTTTAAAACTTTAAATGGACTGGCCCCACGGTGCATCACAGACCTCCTCCAAATTTACACTCCGGTGCTTTCACTGAGGTTAAAGGGCCAGCTCCAGCTCATGGTTCCTAAGACGAGACTTACAACCAGGACAGACCGAACCTTTTCTGTGGTCATCAGAATCGCCCCCAAAGTTGAAAGTCTTGTTTTAAGACCCACTTTTATTCTCTGGCTTTTAACTCTACATGAGTTTGTGGTCCTCTGTGTCTTTTATTGTTTTATTTTTATTTATTTTTATTTTTATTCTTATTTTTCTTTTCTCTTACTTGCTTTATTTTAGTGTATTGCTCTGATTTGGTTTTACTATTTTTTATTATTTTAATAAGGACTAGTAAAGCTAAATAGGGCATTTATTTATGTTTATTGTCTTTCTTAATGGTGCAGGACTTTGACTTTTTCGTAAAATGTATTATATAAATAAAATGGATTTGGATTTACCATATTTTTTCCCACGCTTTGAACCATGCGGCTTATACAAAGATGCGGCTTTTCTATGGATTTTTCTTCAGCCGCCAGGGGGCGCTCTAGCAGGAAGTGCAAAAACGACACTGAAGAAGACGACTTCAGTGGTTTCAGTGCTCAGGAGGAAGATGAATAAAGCCATCAATTACTTTTCTGTTTTGTTTGATCAGCACTTTTACTGCCGTGTTATAGGTGCTGTCCGGAAACAATCAGTTCAGGTATATAAATAAAAATTTAGGGTACAAAATCTTTCTGTGTATCCGGTAAAAATCTAATTTCTCAGCCTGGATATCGGCGGCTTATAGTCCGGTGCGGCTTATATATGTCAATTTGTATTTACATATTTATTTTATTTTAAAAATTTAGTGGGCTTATATTCAGGTGTGCTTTATATTCCGGAAAATACAGTAGATTTAGACCAATTGTGCATTATGTCAGCACTATTGAATTTGAGAGGAATGCAGTGGAATAAGGCCTTAAGTCAATATTTATATCAATGTATATAATAAGTGCTGTTATTTTGTACAAAAAATACTTTGCAACATGTACTCAAAACTATAAAAAAGATTGGAAAACATACCCACAGGTAATCACATCACAGGTCTACAACAGTAGTGTGACAATTTAGCTATATTGACAATATTACCACTAACAGAATCATCACTCATTCATCCAGCTCATTCATTCAAGTAATTATATGAATAAATAACTAAATGGGTTGTACATTTTTTTTCTCAGAATCGTTTCATCTTTGAGGGAGCACTGGAGATCCATAACGGAGGCCAAAATGCTCGATTTGGTTCTTCTCTAGCTCCTGTCCCAGATCTGAACGGAGATGGCTTCAATGACTTAGTGGTGGGCGCTCCTTTAGAGGATGACCACAAAGGAGCCGTCTATGTGTTCTTCAGCCAGCAAAACAGAATTCTGCGCAAATATAAACAGGTAATACTTTTCACAACAATAAAAAAAACAAGGTCGTTGACATTAAGCAGTTGTTGTTCATTGCTGTACTTGGTGGCAGCTGTAATGTCACAAGGGAGTGATTTTTCTATTTAGCTTGAGTTAAATTAGTCACTTTTAAAATCAAAAAAAGCACACAACAATTAAACTGTTCGCTTACAAATAAAACTTTTGCTGTCATTAGAGCTAAAAGGATAGAAAGCCTGCTGGATTGAAGTCTGACTACATTATACTTAGTGGTATTGAATGAGTTTTTAATCCCCAAAATAAGTCTAAATATTCTAAACGTATGCTGTCAGTCTCTAACAATAGGGTTGTCTTCAGATTGAAATAATTTTAGGATTTTGGCTACATTTCTTTGACATTTGTCTTTACTGTAGCCTTCAGGTTTTTATCGTGTTTGTTTACAAGTGTGATAATTCCCATGTGTTTGTGATTTTTAGAGGATAGCAGCCGCAGACTTAGCCTCAGGTCTGCAGTATTTTGGCCGGAGTGTCCATGGCACGATGGACATGAACGGGGACGGTTTGGTCGATCTGGCAGTGGGGTCCCTCGGAGCTGCAGTTCTCCTCTGGTTAGTATTTCACGCAGACTAAACAACTTAGAAATAAGTGATATCTGCAAATGTTAAACCCTCTGGAGCCTTTTAGAATAGATACAGTTTTGAAATATTTAAAGTATCAAAAAGATGACATGTTAAAGTATAACATTGGTCTAAGTTAATCCACATACATTTTCTACATTTTATAAGAGTGAAGATACATAGTTTTGTACAGCAGTTCTCAACTAGTCTTAACTTAAACTACCGTATTTTTCCGCACTATAGGGCGCACTTAAAAGCCTTCAATCTTCTCAAAAAATGACAGTGCGCCTTATAATCCAGAGCGCCTCATATATGAATTTATTTACGGCTACCGTAGTTAGGAGAATAGTGGAGTAATACATACTGTGCTTCACCATAATATTGCCGTAATCGCCCAACTGTTTAACTCGGACACTGAAGATGAAGAATTTGAGGGATTTGTGGACGAGGAATGAACTGAAAAAGTGAGTGTATTGTGTTGTATTTTGTTATAACGTTAACTGAACAGTTATGAGTTATTGTGAATACGCTATCGTTTGATTTAGCGGTCTCAGACTGTGTTTTTATTCACGCGTTACAACTGAACAAGTTTGGGAGTTATGGTGAACGCGTTGAATAAAGTTTGACTGACTGACTTATCTGACTGTTTTGTTTCACCTTTTAGTCCAAAGCGCTTTATATATGAAAAAAGTTCAAAAACAGACCATTCACTGACCTTATAATCCGGAGTGCCCTATAGTGCGGAAAATACGGTAGATATTTTTTGCTGAAAGTTTAGCTGCAACACACTATTAAAAAAAGAAATGTTCAAGAATAAGCAATTTTTTCTCAGCTTTTAGGTATCTAGGATAAATGGACTGGAAAGGGTTAAATCACCTCATTGAAATCAAATGTATAATGTATAAGCTGAGAAAGTTGCATGTTGTCAGTGGGTTTATTGACCTGTAACACATTGGTGCCCCTCAGGTCACAGAGCGTTGTCCGGATCTACACCACTGTCAGCTTTGAGCCCAGTAAAATTAACGTCTTTGTGAAGGACTGTCAGCGAGGAGGCAAAGACGTGACCTGTATGTCAGCCATTGTATGCTTCAACATCACCGCCCGCACGTCCATTCCTCCAACTCAGGAAATTGGTAAGACAGAGAAAATAATCTACCGTGGAAGCATCTCTGAGCAGTTTCCAATTGCAGCGCCATTATTACAAACAAAAACAATTTCAGTATTTCACAGTTTTAGACACATTTTTTTGTTGTTTGCAGTATTTTTTAAGTATCTTGTTGGCTCACCAGGTACATAAATAACACATACGAACCTTGAGGCATTTGGGTTTAGCTGTGGTCAGTTTTTTTATGTCTTTTTCTCCCTCTGCACTATGTTTCTGTCTAGGAACTATTAATAGAAGCCAGACTATACCTCAGCTACTTTAAGCATGAGACAGTGCACATTTTGGATAATCACCAGCTAATCATAGGGCACTTAGTCATTAATTCACTGTTAAATTCATTCACTATTGGCAAATTTAAGTCACCACTGACTGCACTAATAATGGCTGCTGTTAGCCAAAGATTGAGCCCACATCCTCATTGCTGTGAGGCCAAAAATACCATGTCATTCAATTTTAACCTGACAGCAAAAAGATGATAAAAGCATTAATGAATATTCTGACACTGTGCAACACTGATGCCTACCTCTGTGTGTTCTGTGTATACAAGTTTAGCTACATAACACCTTTTTAGAGGATGTACTGAATAAGAAACAGCCTGTGTTTTCAAATGAGCTCAAAATTGCAGACAATCCCTAAACTGATAATTCTGAGGTATACTTTAGCTTAGTGAAAACTGGAACTTGGTTAGAAATGTAAAGATTAATTCAAATGAACATTAGATATGAAAATGGTGCCTTTTTACTTAAATGAACAGTCATCAGCGTATCACCAAGTACAACCTGTACTGATCCTGTGGTCTCCAGTGAGGTAACAATACGATAAATATGCATATAAGATTTTAAAATGTAGCTTCACATAGAGCTGCAGGCTGTTCATTATTCAAGGTGAAATTAATAATAAGTCTTTCTCTTCAGAACATAAAATTATGCCTCAGGAAATCAACTATTGTCTTCAAATTGAAATGTCCTTGTGATAGCAGTATCTGTAACTAGTTTCTGCTCACTTTTTTATGCACAACATTGTGTAGAAGTATTACTGCCTCACTTCATTCACAGTGGCGCCAAAGAAAAATGCACAATGAGATTATGATATCATTGCTGTCCATCTGCCAAAATTTCTGCTGTTTTAGAGCTACTGTGTCCAGAGTTCCCTTTATTTTGCAAATACTGCTGGGAATGCATTAGTTTATCTCTGTTCAGAAATTGTTTCCTAATAACTTGAAAAGGGAAAGCTCGGAATGGCACACTGTAGTAATTAGTCTGAAAAGATATTTCAGCTGAGTCCAGTTTCAGAGGGAAACAGCGGTGCAGAGGAATGAGTTAACCTCTTGACCCTAACATCTTTATCATATGGGACACCGGACGAGCCAAAACAGAAGATAGACAGAGGGAGTTATCTTGTCTTCTCTGGTCCCCTTCACTGAGACACGTTTATTTCATTTGCCTTATTGTCATGTCTGGATAGTAATGCAGGGCAGATGTGCTGCTGTTTGTGAGATCTCTGAGGTTTGTGGTGTAAAAGAAACTGTTTTATGTTTCATTTGAATTCATCTTATTTGAGCTAAATCTGTTTACAGTATTTAGAGCTTTTAATAAAGGATTACACTACTGCTTTTCATTTGTGTACTTTTCAAAGACCCTCAGACATGTCCCCTAGGGGATGTTAGGGGAATCACAGCTAGACTTTTTTCTCCTACATGCATGAAATATCAGCTGAGTCTCCATGTGATGCATACATGTTGCATTGATATATGTCAGGAGATAGTCCAGGTGGTGTCACTGACCGGCAGGAGGTAGGTGGAAACCTGTGCAATATTTATATTATTATATGCCATAATTATTTTATTTTACTTGAAGCACCTATTCACAATGCACACTCTTTACTTATGGTACTTGAATATCCATACTCTGTCAGACTATATACTGTACATATTTATTATAGTGTATTTAATCGCTTATATTCTAATTTAGTTTATTTAGCTCTGCTTGTAGTTTAGTTTTTTAGTTAATTATCTTTGGCCAGAATGGTCTCTGATACACTTTGTCCTCTTGTGTGATACCACTGTGTGCTACTGCTAACTGTACTTATGCTGTTGCAACAATGCAATTTCACCACTGAGGGACTAATAAAGGTTTTCTTATTCTTATTATTCTTAAAATGTGTGGAAACAGGATGCGATGCTTAACTTCTGTGACCATATATATCCATACTGTGGGGGTATAGTCATACAGACAATATCCAAACAGTGGATACACACACGTTTCTTAAAGTCCAGCTATTCAACATTGTCAAAATAATAATAAACATATAATAAATAATAGAAGTGAATAAATGCTCCTTAACTCATTACTGGCACTGCAAGTTTAAAACTGTACCATTATTACCCTTGCTAGTTCAGGTCACAAAGCATGCATGTAGCTTAGGACTGGAATTCATGTCTAAGCCTTTTCTATTCAGATTTCTTTCTTATTTCTGTTTCTGGAAAATGGTCAAATTACATAAAACACTATAATGATAATGATAATGTCTGAGTTTGGTTGCAAATGTGATTTTCAACTTCATATCTACATAATATTTCTGGTTTATGCATGCTGTATTCCTTTTAATATTCACATCTCAGATAAAGGAGAACATGGTGATTATTAAGTAAAACTTGTTATTGAAGATTCAAGAGTAAAGTTTTCTTTGAGTTCATTATACTGGCAAATAAATCCCACAGATTTATATGGAGGGTCTAGAGGGTTGATTTTATTATTTTTATTTTTACACCCTCCCTGTAGTCATCACTCTGCTAAATATTATGCAAAATCCACTTTTCTGAGCTTTTTTACCATGTTATAATATTGTTTCCTCCTCAAAACCATACCTGGAGTTGAATTTTGTTTCATTTACGCATGTTTGAGTAATCTTGTTGAGGGCGCTGCCCTTCTCAAAAGCTGAAACCGCCTGGTCTCACAGCTTTACATAGACACATGGAGGAGCACCTGCCCATTCCTAAAGCACACCATCACCAGACTCATTCTAATTTCAGCGCCTTATCCATGGTCATTACGAGACAGGCATGCTAATTAGCCATTTTATCATGCTCTGTTTATCCCCCACCTCTCTGTACAAGCACTTGCAGATTCTCCTCTAAAACTTGGGGCAGCAGTAGCTCAGTCGGTAGAGACATTCGCCTCCTAACCCAAAGGTTGGCGATTCTGTTCAGTTTGGTATTGCATGGTGTTGTTGTTTGCTTGGGCAGAACACTTCACCTATCTTGCCTCTATGAATGTGTTTGTGTTTTGGTTGTTGTTGGAGGGGCCATAGGCACAAATTGGCAGCCACACTCCAGGGCAGCTGTGGCTACAGAAGTAGTTCATCAAGTGTGACTGAGGAGTGAATGAATAATCCACCAAATTGTGAAGCAACTTTCTAGAAAAGCACTGTAAGACTTATGCATTATTATTGTTATTAAATACAAGAGGAGGCAGTAGTGTCTTTAGGGGGCTTTTGTAAGAGAAAGGCCTTAGCCCTGTGGTCTTTGACAACACCAGAGCAGTGGAGCTTTAAGTTATAAAATGTGATATGTTGATGCAGATACACTATATTAGCTCATCTAAGCTAATACTTAGGAATATATATATAATAGTGTATGTCCAAATATGCCCAATAAGCGTTCACACATGTATATAAAGTATAAAGTATAAATTATATATGTATATAAATGTAGTCCAGCCTTCTCATAGCGTGTAAAGGATGTTCTTAGTCACTTGTTCAGCTTGGTCTTATAATTGAGTTTTAGGGTCTTGTGAGGTGACAGCTCAGGACACTTCTTGAAAATGTGAGAAATCCAACATTACCTGGAGGAAATGTCATATGCAGTACAAATGAGCACTTGTACTTCATGATTGACTCATTACTATACAGTGGTCAAAGGTTAGAGTGAGATATTTTATGCCATAACATAGGAGTCATTATGATGAAGCATTTGACATATTATTATCTTAAAGGTTAAAGGTCACTTCGATGGAACATCCTTCTTCAACAACACTGCCCAGTCAGGATAATAACTGAACTTAGAAAGTAGTGTTGACTTGGAGTGATTGAGGCACAGAACAGAGGGAGACATTGTGTGGAATTTGGTGAAATGAGTCTTGGGCCCACCTTGGAGCTGAGCTGATTATAGATCCTCTGTTCTGTTGGGTCCAACATGTGTGTACAGCGTCCATGTTTTGGAATTTATAGTCAGGAATCTTGATCCCTTTGCCATGAAAACATTGGGGCAACGGATGGAAATCCAAACAATGTGGCCGGGAAATGAGTCATTTCAGAAACCACAGCATTTGGAATCCTGTAGCTTGTATATTGTTTTCTCATTCATTATATGTTCAGAGTCGAGCTGACATTGTGGTGGACTACACTGCTTCTACAGTGATGTCATTAACCATAGAGCAGAGCAGCCATTAGTATGTGCCTACTGTAGCCAAACAGAACAGAAGACTTCGCTTTACAAGTTAAGGTTTGACCCAATTAGGAAATCTTTGTGTTTTATGAAGTGCATTGCATGTTTTTGAAAGCCTGGTGGTATTTTTACTTCATCAACATTACAAGTTAGCTTTGTGGTTAAAAACATAGTAGAGTTACACATTTTTGAGTAACTTTTGAGTCTGCATTCACCAAAAAGTAATTGAGACATTCTAAGTTGAAATGCCTTGTCAAAGAAGGGTCTTTTGAGGGAGCAAACCAGAGATGTTGATAGAATATTTTTAGATTTTGTTTTTATATTTGGTCATGTCTATTATTTAAGTTAGGACAGATCATTAAACAGGTTATATAAGCCTATTGTTTTATTAGATTTTATCCAGACTGAGTGCATTATACTTTGCCTTAACCTTCTTGCATGGCAGCTGGATTATTGTGAGATTTGTTCATTCCACAAACTCACTGAAATCCATCTTGTCCCCTTTAAAATGGGTTTGGATCAATGGTTATGTGACAATGCTGGCAGGTATAGGGGTTTTAGGTTTGGAAGATCAACAAAGGGACCTTTATGGGCGTTGCTCTGATTGTATAAAATAGTTAGTTCGTTACTAGCATGTGTTTTGCTGAATCACCCACCAGGTTTTCATCTGAAAGTACCTTTAATTATGAAAATATCAGTGAGCATGTGATCATGCCTTAAGTACTATACCTTGATGATATTGTAAAGATTGATAGATTCACAGCATGGTGTTACAGTTTGCTTTGTTTCTTGCATGTTGTCATGGCATCATGTTGGGTGCCACACACTGAGTATTTTAAACATATTTACATTTAGAAAGTATATATTCCAAACATATATTATTTTTTTTAACAGGCATTAAATACAACGTCTCCATTGTGGAGCGACGGTTCAATCCACGAGCCGTACTGGACAACCCAAACAAGATCCTGCCACAGAATCTGACCCTTCTTCCTGATGAGGAGTTCTGTGAACACATCTACTTCCATGTTATGGTGAGTCCCAGATTCAACATTTACATGAACATGGTCTTTAACATTATGGTAAACATTTGACAAGAAATTAATTGGTAAATGTAAACCATGCTAAGTCAATCTATTAAAAAAAAAAAACTTTTCATCTATCTTGGTTTGCCACAAAGTTAGTTTACATTCAAATTAGATCATGATACCATCTTTCTGTAGTTTATGATGGGAAAAAGTGTATTAGTTGCCATAGATTAAGTGCCCTGATAGATTAAATCCACCTATCTTCATGTTTTTCACCAGGAGACCACAGACTATGCAAGGCCCATCATATTTGCTGTCCAAGTGGGGCTGCAGAATCCAGACCAGGCACCAGTTCTGGATGACGCTTGGCCCACAGTAACACGCACTGAGGTAAGATCCCCGAAATACTTTAATGACTCATCTTCAACTTCAACTTACAGTATTGCAGTTCAGTTTAAAGGGATGTTTTTGTGTTGTCATTTAGTTGCCCTTTTGGAATGGCTGTGACGAAGATGACTGTATACCGGACCTAGCTCTGCAGAGTATGACTGACCTGATGACTCCAAAGTAGGTACACGAACATAGCATCACAACATTGTAGTAAGGAGCGTCGTTATTGTGTGTAGAAATCAAGGACAGCCATCAAATATAGTGGTTCCAGAAAGGCTAGCACTTACAATAAGAATTAATCTATTTTCGGACATTGGAATGCTTTCGCCTTTTGTGCAATATCTAGTGTGGATTGTGGTTAAATGCCTTACACCTCTCCTTTATAGGACATGTGAGGAGCTATGTAAGCCCTCAGGAACATGCTGTTGTCTATGAACAAAGTGAAACACAAATATTTTGGTCAAATCTTTATGTGAGAATGTGTGCTTAAAATCAAACATGGATGTGGCTTTCCTAGAGGTACTCCAAATCCATTCAGTTTCTCCGCACTGGGCATATGTAGCCACAGGATGTAACAAGACGTAAAAGATCTAATTAAAGATCTTATATATGCTAGGCAATACACAATGCAACTTAAGTAGATGCCACGGTAGCCACATAATCTATTAGCTGTTTAAATTGTGAGCAAATCTAGGTGGCATTGCCAGACCACCAATGCTGTTATTTGTCCTAATGGATGATTTCACTTTTTTCCCAGGCAGTTCTGTGCACAACCTGTACAGTCTCAGGGCACTTTCTGTCGTAACATCGGTGAAGATGGGACAGAGCGGTCTCTTAGGGTTATAGAGGCCAGAAGAGGAAGGATGGTGGTGGACGTCCGATTGGAGAACAAAGGAGAAAATGCCTACGGGGCTAGGCTCAACATCAGCTACACAGCCAACCTGCGCTTCACCAGCCTCGTTGTGAAGGTATCAGGAGTCTTAAACAATTATCACTCCATAAAAAAAACAATGCCAAGGTAAAAACTAGATTTTTTATTTATTATGCTTTTTCACCTTTGCATTAATAATGTAAAATAATGTAATGCAAAACGTCTTCTTATGGGGAGCTGTTATTGTGACTTTGCATTAGGTGTCTTTCGCCCCCTGCTGGCAACGGTGGGGAATGGACGCAGAACTAGAAAGGCTAATTAGCACGGCTTTTAGCAACATGATGCTAACAGTTTTTTGTTTTGGTTTTTGCACGTTTTTTTAGAAATGGCGTATTAGAGGGGCGAGATAGGTTGTATATGATTTATGTAGCATATGTATAATGGTCTTTCATCCCCTTACTCCAAACTCTGTTACTCTTGCTCGACATCAACCTGTCCAGGGACTGCAGGTGGAAATTAGTATTTTTGCTATAACCTGTCACCATGCATCTTTCCTGTTTTTGTAGGTCAATGTATTGTGGTGCACTGTCCCTGTGCAATAAAATCATACCATGCTATACTATGGATAGATAAATGAGCTTTGTAGTGACAAAGCAATTTAAGTCTGGTGATGTTGTATGTGCTTTAGACATGCACAGAGCTGTGAGACCAGGTGTTTTCCCCGCTTGAGAAGGGGACAGCATCACTACAGGATTATTAAATCATGATTTAATGAAACAAAATATTACTCCAGGTATCTTTTTGAGGTGCAAACAACATAATAACATGATAAAAAGCTCTTAAAAGTTGATTTAGCATAATAAGGGACCTTTGAGAAAAAAATGCCTAGCAGCCTTTTAGAGACACACTAAAGTAGAAAATGATATATTATCCCCAGTGCATGTAAGCTTGAATAGGACAAGGACCAAAATCTGTATCCGTTGAGCTTTGCATGTAAACATAGTGTTTGTTGTATCTCTACTGCAGGACAACTCTGACCTCAAAATCGAGTGTGGCGGTAAGGACAACCTGAGACTTGAGAGGATCTGCAATATCAGTCCTCCGTTCATGAGAGCCAAATCTAAGGTAAGACCACAAAAAAAAAATACAACGGAAACAAAATGTCAGCGGCAAATACAGTCTTTGGTTTTATAGGTTTTACAGTCCTATTACGCTGTATAACTGATGTTGTTTTGCTCATAATATTTAATGTCTCAGGTGGTAATAATCAATTTAACATTAAACATGATCGGGTGAATCAAAAGCAGATGCATAAGCTGTTCTTTCCATCCCTAAAGAATGTATTCATATCAGAGCTTGCATACAGATTTCCAAATATGATGAAAATGGGTTGAAATGGCTGCAGTGGTCTCAGAGCCCACAACTGTGCCACCGCTCAGAGGTTGAGAAACCGTGGACGTGGGCCATATTAGACCACAGTACTCAAAACACATGAGGCAGGCTGGAGATGACCATGGCACACCACTCTGCTCCACAGAGAAACCACAGAACAAGAGGAGCTTTTTAGCTCTGCTCTCTGAGATTCCATCAGCACTAATACTAAAACCTACAGAGCCTATGCTAAATGTTTCTTGTTTTCCATAATTACTATAACTAATCAAAGTTAAGATAATTACAACATATATATAACTCGTGTCAACATTTCTAGTGCATCAGTTTCAAAAGCTTTTGTTTTTACAAAATAAAACCACGAAAATGTCCAACTTCATCTCCATTATTTACAGTGGTATTTGTATGGCACTGTGGTAGTGGTCTCCTTTTCATTGTGGTTTAACAATGAAAGTAGTTTGTATATTAACACATGACACATTCCTATTCTGTGGTTGTGATCAGTTTAAATATTTTAAATGGGACTGTTTTGGATTAGGTTTTATTTAAAATGCATAGCCAGTCCACAATCAACAATAATTAGTATGTGGAGACTTTCAATCATCCAGGTCTTTGTAACTCTCTGTTGTCTTTAGTAAGTGCAAGTGTGTGCATACACTTGTGTATGTGACTGTAATGGGTGAATGCATTGCTTGAGGTCAAGTTTTTGAAGAGTCTGTGCAGGTAGTGCTTTGCATAAAGTTGACTTCAGTTCAACTCCAAACACTTCACCGGTCACTTCAGTCGCTTGTTTTTGTTGTGAGTCCACCACAAGACACCAACAGGCAGTGTGCACTCTCCAATGTTAAACTTTCATTGTGTGTGAGAGAAAAGTTAAAGTTAGCACATACAGACAAATATAAGTGTGATGGAATGAACACCTTTATGTGTAGGTCAGACAGTTTCTTTGTTTTAATTTGAAAGCTTACATGTTTGCCTTAAACGTCCAACTTCCAGCACATTGCATCTTTATCGTCTGATTGACTGTGAGCGAAAGGTGCTCAGCTCTGTAGCCTGCAAACAAAATGGTGCACAATATTATTGCTTTGTTTGGTGAAAAAAAATGCCTTACCATGCTTTGTAGCTTAGTTTAATTGCATCAATACTGTGGTCAGAATTGGGTTCATAGAGGATTTATTCAGATTTGAAGGACTAAATGTGTTTTTAATGGAGCTAATGGTTGTATTTTCTATGACAGTGCCAAGTGTGGATGCTGACCAAGAAACATCAAGACTTTCATGTTAGACTTTGGCCAGTCAGTCAGTTTTGTAATGGGAGATAAAAAATGTCTAGTCTAATTGCATTCAAGACTAAAATCTGTACAGTATGTAAAATTGATGGCTCTAACTGGAGACAACAGTTCAGCCAATGGCTATATTATACATTATCTTATAATAGGCATTGGGTAATTCTATTTTTAGTGCAGACAAGAAGGAGGGCAGATAGATTGTGGCATTTCCTTTAGTACTGCCTATTGAAGCTGTGAGACGGCAGATAATCCATAATTCTATATGCATCTCATAATTATCACTTTAATACGGGCTTTGAACTGTTAGAACTGTTATGCTTATATGTTTCTGAAGTTTGCTGACCCATTTGTGGATATTTTATTAACTTTCTCAAAGTCAAGAACAATCCTTTAGCTCAAGATGTCTGGTTAGCATTATGTCAAAAGGACAGCGCGCTCACTGGTGCATAAACACGTCCTCATGACTCAAAGCTTACCGTGCAGTACGGAGCTATAGGAATGTCTGGGACGCACGCCATCTCATGTCAGCAATGTGGCTATCACTCAATAGTGTAGGTTCAATGTATTCTTTTGAATGACCATGGGCATAAAGCCAAGAGAAACCATGAATCTTATAAAACCAGTCTGTTTTTTTTACAAGCTAGGGTCTATTGAGTTCACTTTTATTGTATTATCAAAGAATTATCAAAGCACTGCAGTGTACAAGGGTATAAAAATTGAACTTTGTCTCCGCTCTAGCCCTGTGCGCCAGGTGAGAGCAAGCATTACGCCGTCATCTGTTCCTGATTCTCACATTCAGTTCTGCTGTTTCCAGGCTTTTCCACAAGCTTTTAATGTCTGCTGTATTTATGAGACTCCAGCTTTGTTTTTAAGGGGGTGATGTTTGAGCAAAGTGGGACCAGGATGACACTGAAGCTACATCACAGCGCAAATAAAAGCATGCAGACTATACGCAAGTAGTTTAGCTGAAAAAAGTCTGAGTCAAGAGATAGAGATAGATGTTCTTAGTTAATAGTACAATAGACAAAAATACATTATAAACTACTTAAAGCAAGACTATGTAATGGTCCTCAACTGCTTAAAGTAACAGCTCCTACAAGAAGACATTGCATTATTTTAAGCTATAAAATGTTAAATACTGCTCCAAAATTATTTCAAAAAGCATAATGTGGGACCTTTAACTCTAAGAAATTAATTATTTATATAGCACTTTACAACAACCAGGGTTGACCAAAGTGCTTTACAAAGTTAGAAATGTTAAATAATCAACGAAGGTAATACAAGAACAGTCAATAAAACATAATTAATACAGAAAAAAAAAGTCACAATAAGTGTCAGAGGCCAATCTGTAACACTCAGTATGACTCAATTATAATTCAGTAGTTTTCATGTCTGTAAATGTGTTTACAAAAAATATTTCACCATGACTTTTATGGCACAAGCATTTCAATATCGCAATTCACCATCTATGTAATTCAAACAATACAGTAACAATATTTGGTTATGTAAAGCTGGTCAGTCCAAATGACCAAAGCAAGATGGAGCATTTTCCTTCTAAACACTGTATTTTTATTATTTTTTTAAAATCAACGCTCCTGGCTTGATTAAATTGCAGTGGATTTCATTATTATTGTTATTATTTTTTAGATCAGAAAACTTCTTGTTCATATAAATTCAGACAACAAAAGTACTCCAGTTAGACAACTTAATAGAGCTACGCATTAGCATGGTCTGACCAAGCGCTGCATGTATGAATCAACATTGACCAATCAGAGCTCTTCAGGTTTGAGGAATGGGAGGGTCATAAGCGACGAAAACAAGGCATAAAAACTAGGCACCGCATTGTGACAAACTTATTTTTATGTCTTTATGTTAAAATAAAATAAAATAAAACATCTGGAAGGGAATACAGGAATGTGGAATAGTTTTTCTACTTCCTTTGGTAGTAGTATAAAACTTAACCACGTCATTATCTCAAACAGCAGCCATTGCCCCAGCAACTGAACATCACCACATTCCCTGCATCTCCCCAGTGAACTCAGAGCTCTGTGGTGCCCTGTAAAAGTCGGTGATTCATATGCACTCAGTCTGTCCCGCGTCCAGAGCCACAAGACCCACGTGACTGGCCCTGAGCCTTTTCACAAAGTGCCACACAGCTAAACAGAACTGATTCAACCCCACGCTGCCGCCAAACTGCAAAACCACCAGAACTAAAAGGAAAGTCCGACCTCAGGACAAGACTCTTGATGTTATCACCCGTGTTTTCTTACGACTTGTGTGAACCTAAAATGTTCTGTAAACTTTTACAACTGGTCTAGCAGCACGACATCCCAAAATAAAAGAAGACTCCCCTGAAGCGGCTGGCGGTGACAAATGTGTTTATGTTCCTGGTGGGTGTTCACGCAGACAAAGAGAGTAGTGTAGTTTGAGCTGTCAGAATCACTCTCATAGAAGATACTCGACCAGAGCGGGGAGAGGAGGAGGGTCTACCTGCTTTTTCATGTGCTACTGTGAGAACATGCATACATTCAGTTATATGTTCACACTTTCAGGTATGCAAGACCAGAAAATCTATACCACTCCTCACACAGAAGATTTGATTCAAGTCTGGTTTCCACTGCTTTGTACACTACAGTTAGCACAGCATGGCTTGGTATGGTTAACCCCAAAGAGGCTACATAAACAGTGTCAAGTTTTTAAAAAGTTCATTCAGCTCATGCCCAAACTTGAAAAAAAGGACGCTGAAACAACTCACTCCTTTTAATTTCTTTTATTTATTAATTGTTTTCTTTTGTTGTTGGATGTTTCAGTTCATTGTTTCATTGACATTTTTAGCAGGTAGACTTGTGTAGACATGAACATTGTAGATTGAAGATTATCAACCTACTCCATTTAACCAAAGACACAAAATGCACATGAAAAATCACCACAATAAACTTATTTTAACAATTAAACCCAATGAAATGTACATTAACTTATTTAAATTAATACTTTTAACTTATATTTTACAAAATTTAATGTTTTTAATCAATGGTTTACATAATGAAATTAGGTTGTACCCAAATAGTTTAACAAATTAATGTTTTTAAACTAAATTATTAAATCAACTTAAGACACTTATTTTAACGTAAAACTAAAGAAATCCACAAATGAATTCAGTTACAAATTTCAGTGTACATTTTAGCTTACCATTTGTGTCTATTGTTAAAGCCAAACTGAACCTCTTTGTTCTGAGCAGTGAGCCACAGGTGAGCCACAGGTGAGCCACAGGTGAGCCACAGGTGAGCCACAGGTGAGCCACAGGTGAGCCACAGGTGAGCCACAGGTGAGCCACAGGTGAGCCACAGGTGAGCCACAGGTGAGCCACAGGTGAGCTTACTTATGTGTGAGTAATTGCTGTAATTGGGAGGCAGGAGAAGTGAAAGGAGCGTTTGATTTTTCTCAGGCTGCAGCCAAACTGGGTGGGAATACTTCACCAGACCCCACACTGCTCTGGTTTTTCTTGACAAACAGTGTACCAAGTAAACAAGTGCAACCAAATTTGGGGCATAATGCACATTTGAGGAAAACACTGATGCAAATCCATAAAATATTAACAACTATGGGGCACTCTTCCAAACTGGGGATCTTATAGTTCAGGGGTAAATGCTCTATTGCCTGTACAACCCTAATATTTAGTACTCAAGGCTGAGACTCTAAAGGACGTAAGTGACATTCTGGTAACTTTGCAGGAGAGGCAAAAAAAGGTCCACGCTTGACTTGTCTGAAAAAATGTAGTCCTAAAAACTCAAATATTCACAGACACAGATGACAAAAGACTTATTCAGTTATTTACCCGGTAATAAAATATATAATTGTTGAAATTCACATACGCCTTTGTGGCTCTCACTTTCTTAATAGAGTTTTATAGCAGTTACTTGTGCACTTTTGGCAAAGAGAATCCTATGTTAAGATACAGGAGTTTTGTTTTTATCAATAACTCTAAATTTATTGGAATATTTCTGATATTTTGGCAGTGAAGAGAACTCATCATAGCTTTCATTTGATATATACATATATATCTTTATTTTGTCAAGAATATCACTTATGCCCTTTAGATACTCAACCCTCTATATGCTACATTTGTTTTATATACTGTATATTTTTTGTTGTGCATTTTATTTGTTCAAATTGTTTCAGCATATTTACAGTCAACTAAATGTTTCAAAGCAGATAACATATTTGTGGTGGACCCCCTTTTGGTAATGACTTGTTTACAATACATTTAGTAATGTATTACACAAGATTGTACTCCTTTTCTACCTACAGGCAGTCCTGTAGCTACAGTAACCTTGTCGTGCAGTACTGTCTGCTCTGATGAGGGATTTTATTACAGACTGAGCCACTGTAAACAAGCCCTGCTCCACATGTTCTCTGTCCGCTGCTAATCACTCTCTCCTGATGTACTTTTCTCTTGTTTTCATTCTTGTCTCCAGCTAGTAGCCGTCCTCGCTGTGTGCAGACAGTTACTGTATGTTTGAGCCACTGTGCTCATGAGCTGTGTATAAGTAGGGCCTGTGTGGTGGGCAGCGTGCCCAGGGGTCAGAGCCTGGCAATAACAGCAGCTTATTGCAGGATTTACCTCTTAATCACAAATATAGAGGGTTTATTGTAGCTTGACCAGTATCCAGTACAGTAGCATTCAATTTGGAGTAGTTGTTACACTTTTTTTCTTCCATGGGTATGATTCTGTCAATATTTGTGGTAAAATTGTATTCCTTTTTTGTATTCTGGTCAATTAATGCTTAACATTTTGATAAACATATACTGTATGAATGAAACAGATAAGATGAGAATGTCCTACAATATGTTAGGGTTGGTACTTTCCATTTAGTGGCAAAGTGCTAATACATGGTTGATGTTAAAAACACACCTTTCAATTGTTTGTGACTGAAAATACTTGCAATGCAGAGTAATCATCAGCTGATACTTGCCTGAGTAGACCCTGCTGCTCAGTACTTAAAGACAGAACGAGCTAAGAACACTGGAAATGCTACTTTGAAATAGCTTTAAGATTAAGGACCATATATAATGGCAAATCTGAATTTCAGGGGCTTTTGGTGTTTTTGAAACTGTAAAGTAATGTCATATCTACAGAGAATAGACAACCTTTAGACAATCCAGGTTTTCTCGATCTCTCAGGATGTGTTATAAGAGCAATGAAAGTAGGCCACCCTCAGCTACCTACTTACCTTTTCTCCAGTGGCTCAGGTACAATCATCTTCTACTGGCCTATATATATTTGTCACAACACAGCTATGTTGCTAACAGTTTTAATGTTGGGTCTCCTTGAGCAGGTCTGGCCGTGGGACCAATTTTATCCTTGGTCATTTATTGTGACCCAATTTTTACATAAGCAGTAGTTTTTCAAGATATTTTAAAACTTTTCATGGGGGCAACAGTGGCGCAGTGGCTTAAGCGTTCAGAAGGCCAGCGGTTCAAAACTTGCTTGCAGCGCATACTGACGTTGTGTCCCTGAGCAAGACATTTCACCCACATTGCCTACTCTAATCACATTATGTGGCATCCAGTGTAAAAAAGCTACAAAATCACTGTGCAACAGGTTCTTTTTTTTATTATTTTAATAACCTTTATGGCAGATGTATTGTAAAATCTGTCACAATTTCCGATTTCCCACTCAGATAAGATTAAATTGTGTGCAAACCTTTTCTTTTATTCTGCTTACTTTAAATATTTATATTAATTTTCACGATATTTTTATGAAGTAATTTCTGTCTGGTTTTTGTCTTAGGTGTATTTTCGCTTGGAGTTTGAGCTCAGCCACTCTGTCTTCCTAGACCAGCTGCGGATCATCCTGGAGGCCAACAGGTATGGTTTTGTATTCAGATTACTAGTAAACCAGTATTCATTAAAGGGGCTATATTATGCTTTTATTTATATTTTTAAACCAATCTCAGTCACCTCTAGAACTGCATTGCATGTTTTACAACCTTTAAAAACATTATGTGACAAAAAAAAACAGTTTCTAATAATTACTAACACTCTTTACAGCTTTTTATTTCCCTAAACTTTTTGTATGATGCCAGTTTACTACAAAATGAAAAATAGCTGTGAGGAATTAGTGGAAACAGCTGTAACGTTTTTTGTTTTTTTTGTTTTTTGGGGGGGGGCATGAGAGCAGACTGGATGTAGATGGGATGTTGATTAGTCAGTGCTTCCTGGAGTGGGCGGAGGTTCATGGGAAAGGTGGGGATTTGTGGAACTGAGCGTTCTGAGGCCTTAGAAACTCAGCGTCAGAGAATAAAGGATTACACTAATATGCGTGAATGAAACAAAACACAACTCCAGGTATGTTTTTGATGAGGGAAAAGCATTGTAGCTTGGTAGAAAGGTCAATAAAGTTGATTTTGCATAATATAGCCCCTTTAAATGCTATCTTCAGAATAAAAATGTGTTTTTTATTATTGTAAACAGTGATGGAGAGGATGTGTCCACTGCTGATAATTTCAATGATATCTACTACTTCTTACAATATGAAGCTGATCTGCTCTTCACAAGGTTTTATTTATTTTTTTACAATATATACAATTCTGAGAGGAAAAAAAGTACATTTTTTTTACTTCCATTCCCTCCTACCCTCATTTGTAGAAATTCCAACCCCACTCGCTATGACATCAAGTCTGAGCTGTCGCTGGAGGAACCTGGAGTTATCGGCCCACCCTTCAACTTCACTTTCCAGGTCAGGGCCAACAACAATATCTCCACTGCGTGCTGACTGACTGTTCACACTTAACCCAATCATTTATTTTTTACATTTTGTCCCGGCTTCAGATCCAGAACCTTGGCTACTTCCCAGTGAAAGATCTCCAGCTTAACATTGAGATCCCAGAAATGACCAGAAACGGCAACCAGCTTCTGCAGATATCTGACTTCAGTATTGACCAAGTGAGTGTGCACAGCCCCAGACTCTGCATAATTACGTTGTTTCTCAGTTTTAGCATTTATGCAGTTCTATTTAATCCAAATTTTCACTTGTTTTCTATCTGCAATTGGTAGAAAAAAATGTAGACCTTCACTTTTTAAATCCTACTCTTTCATGGAAGTCTACAGGAAACACACACACACAGACCAGTATCTCCTCTTTGGATCACACCATCCACTCAGCCACAAACTGTTCAGGAGGTGCCCACAAGTGCAGAAGGGAGGAGGAAGGACGACCAGTATTTCTGCCAAGCTCCTAAAGCCTGCCCCTAATTGGGCCTTTGCCAAGTCTAGGCAAAGGACTAATAGGAACAGAAAGGAATAGAATGAATAGCCTGGTTATTTCTTATGTAGCTGGACTTTCTGAATAACTCAAATGGAATTTCAATAATTAAAACATTCCAGTCCATTACAAACCTGGCAACATCCTCCGACTGAGACTTGTTCACTCTAAGGACACAATTTCTTTGGGGCAGCAGTAGCTCAGTCGGTAGAGACGAAGGTTGCCCCACAGTCAAGGTCAAGCCCCACAACCTGCAATGCATACTATCGTTGTGTCCTTGGGCAAGACACTTCCCCACCTTGCCTGTATGAAGGTGTCAGTGTGACTGTGTTTGGTGGTGGTTGTGGTCGGAGGGGCTGTAGGTGCAAAATGGCAGCCACGCTTCCGTCAGTCTGCCCCAGGGGTAGAAGTAGCTCACCACCACAGAGTGTGACTGAGGAGTGAATGAATAATGCACCAAACTGTAAAGCGACTTTGAGTGTCTAGAAAAGTGCTATATAAGACTAATGCATTATGATTAGTAATGTCTGGAATTTGGCCAGAGAGATTGATTGATACAAACGTGGTATTAGGGAGGCTACTTTTGTGAAAATTGAAAAACCCTCACTAAACAGGGAGGAGGCTTAAGATTTAAGCTACCCCCAGTCTACACCTGTAAAACACAAACAAAAACAAACTCAGTTTCACTCTAACAATAGAGCACCAACATCAGAGGCACCTTATGTTAATGGATCACAGGTGGTTATTGACCCTGTTTCCAGCCCAGGCCATTCAGCTGCTAATTGCCCTGAGTCTAACCAGATTTAACCTCGCTGTATATAAACTCCTACTCAAACAGCAGTTGTCTTTAAAAATGATTAAGTCCTGTCAATGAAGACACAAAACATCTTCTAGAAAGCAAACTTTATCCAGATTACCTTTCTTGTTTTGAATGAAAAATTTATTTAGGCAGGTTCTCAGAATCTTTAAAAAGCTTATACATAATTTGAGTGATTTGAGCAGCATGACTGCAGCTAAGAGTCTTAAAACACTGATACAGTACTTTCATGAAGATAAGTTATAGTAAAGTATAGAGTAAAGGCAAATGAAGACAGCGTCTTGTTTTTACAAATGTAATCGATAATTGTGTGTGTGTCTGGTCTGTGGTGGTGTGTGCAGTTGCTGCATATAACCATACAAAAGGCACATGAAGGTGAACTCAGTATTATTGTTGTTTTAATGGAAAATGTGAGTTGTGGGCGCCAACATTTTGTAAATGTTTAGGTAAATGTTAGATACCCATTTTTTGGGTTGAAAGTGTCAGCTCTGTAACTAATTGGCTGCTGTGCAGGGTGTTCCCTGTCTAAGGCCTATTGTTACTGGGATAGGCTCCAGTACCGGGGCCCCTTACCAGAATAAGCAGAAGATGAATGAATAAATGAATGTTACAAGGGATGAGTAGCAAAAAAGGCACTCCTGCTTTAGATGCAGCAGAATGCTTATACTGTAAATGATCTCAAAAACCAGGAGCTAATTGAAACGTTTACTGAACAGTTTTCTTTCTACACATGGTACAACTGGTAAACATTGTACACATTCACACTGCTTTAAAGTTTTGATAGCCAGGTAGAAACACTGGTAACAGCTGTTGCTTCCACAGAGAGATGGCACGTACTGTCTGCCCCCCCAGCATGTGGCTCAGAGCCGGGCGGCCCCTGAGGACTTGTCTCGATACACTCGCTTGGTAAAGTACAATTGCACACTTTTCACACTCCCAATCAATCTAACTTTAGTTATAAGAACTTTCTTTTGTGTCTTGTTACAGAACCGCTCCAACACATTAACTCTGCCCGTGCAGTGCTTTGTCAATGTGGCCTCCAGCAGAGACATCGCAGTTCGAATCACAGGAGCTTTACGGATAGACACACTCCATGCAGTGAGTACAAACTTCTCTGTTCCCTATATAACAGATGCGTGCACTAGTGTCCTACAGTTGAGAGCACTATCGGTAAGGTCTTGGTCTTTTCTTCACTTTTAACCGTGCCAAGGCCTGCTTGGATGGTTTCCTCAGCCCTGCGACTAAGTATTGTCCATGGTCTATCCCGCTTAAGGCCCATAGTTGCTATTTGGGATAGTCCCCTGCCACCCACCACCCTTAACATGAATAAGTGGAAGAAGATTCATGAATAAATGAATGGCTTTAAGTATCTTTTTGTGTGTGTTTGTGCTCTGGTTTGGGTTTTGACAAGCCTCTGTCCTGTTTTCTGTGGTCAGAGCTACAACACATGCGTACACTTTGTCTGCGCGATGACAGATTTGTGGTAGTTGAACTGAAGGATAGCGTCATCCTTTTGTTTCCTCTCCAGCTGAAGTTTAAAATCGTGGAAGTGGTGACCAGCGCCTCAGTGGAGCTTCCCTCGTCCAGCCCCATGTTCCTCCACGAAGAGCGGCCTGTCAGACATGTGAGTCAACACACTCTACAGCTCGAAACTGCTCTGACCTCAGCCTCAGTTTGATCAGATTTAACTCTTCTCTGATCATATTGACCTTACCCATGTGTAAGTATCCACTCTGGTTTCAGCTTTCAAAGACTCCTGAATAGGCTTAGCGCAGTAAAATATACTTACACTTTCCAGAAGAGTGTGTTTGTATGCAGAGGAGCGCGATGTGAGGCTGAGAGCAGAGCCTAAGGAATGAGAGTGAGTGGTACAGAGTGGAGCTCAGGGACCGAAAGGACCAGCAGCAGCACATGTCAGCAGCATCGACTTCAACACAAGACTATCTGCTGCCATCTGTTGGCCTCCATGCACACTGTTAGCTTCACTTCTGTTCAGTAAATGCCTTTAGCTGTGAAGGTCTGAATAATACAAAGTTATCATCATGAAATAGGGCTGCACAGTTAATCAAAATCACAATTTTTATTGTTGCAATTAGCAAATTGCAAAGGCTGCAATTATTTATGTGATTTAACGTCCACTGCATTTTTAAAAATATATCGCAAATCTAATGGCAACCGCAATATCTGTCAGAAAAATCGCAATTAGATATTTTTTTAAATTGTTCAGCCCTACCATAAAAGTGGGAGGCTTTGTTTAAAAATTTCAAAATTTCAATCTGAAAATTAATCAGATTTAAGCAGATATATAATCTTGTTAGTGTTAGGCTGTGAAGATTTTTCATTGCAACGTTTGGTTTTATTAAGAGCTGTAAGTATAAAGGGTAGGCAAAATAAGCTTGAGCTTCAGCCTACACCTTTTCGGTTTGTTTGTTCATGTGCAGAATGATATTTTATCTCTATGAACACATGACAGTTAATCAATTATAAATGTATTTGTTATGTATTTTGTTATACTTGTGACCAAAATAAACTAGCAAACTGAAAAAAACTACCTAAAATACAGAAAAATAGATGACTGTTAAACTAGTTAATTTTGGCTCATTTAACATTATAATTGTTAAATAAAGAATGCACTCTTTTTCATAGACTTCTGCTAGGGTGAGGGGAAGTGACATAAAAACAAGATCTTAAAAAATTAACAAAAGATCCCCCTCAGAGGTCCAGTAAATGTTAACAAATTTTAGTATAATTAAGCAATAGGCTCAAAAAAAGAGGCACTTAATAGAGTTTCAAAAGGATGACTTACCTAAAAAACACAAGTAAAATAACCAAAATGATAATGCGTTACTTTAATTACAAAATATATAATCAAAGTCACACAAAGTATCAAGTGATTACAACATTCAACAATATCTCGTTATAAATTTAATTTCCATTTTTCATTTAATCTTATTTACAGTGTTGACCTGCACGTGCTAGGGAACACTTGAAGGGAGAGAGAAGAGGGAAACAAACAGAACATTTATACAACCGGAGATATAACTATTGTTCATTAGTAAAACAAAAACAAAGTCACATCACTTTCACAAAGGGCCAGCTAGCGACACAGAGATAGACACAGTGAGTTTGTGTGAGGTGAGCTGTTCACATCTAAAATTCCAGCTGCACAAAATAAGGACTTTCATTCGGCCTGGAGACGGCAGGTGTATGCACTGGATAGTGGGAGAGATAAGATGCCAAGCCAACCAATGACAAGGAGGCAGCAGCCAATCAGAATAAGGCGTTAGGAGAGGCAGCCAATCAAGAACCAGACATCACAGAGCAGCATTTACATACAAAGTATAAAAAGAAGCACACACAGATGAGCCAGCAGAGAACAAGTTATTCCTACTTTTACTTCTTACCACCAGCTCACTAGATTATAGGAAAAGGTGTGTACTGTCGCTTTAAAGTAACTGTAATGTAACTAAAAGTAACTTTTTTAATAAAATCCAAAGACTTCATTTGTATATTTAATCACCAAATAATTTCAAAGGTTCTCAACATAAAAAAGAAAAAACATAGTTTATTTTGCAAACACACTGCACCACTAGATCCTTCTCTAACTAACTAGAGTAGAAAACATATGCTTAATAAAAATAATATTGTTTATAAATATTATAAATGCAAGAAATACCCAGAGGAACAATTCCCACTGCTTCCATTCTCCACAGCAAAGTGTCCTTGTCAAGACTCTACCCTACCACTAGTGTCCCACTGCTCTGCGATATTGTGCGTCCGTGCAGATGCAAAAGCCTAACATGAATGCCCCTTGTACTATCTTGTGTGCATTTAAAGCAGTGTAGACTAAGAGAGAGACAAATAAAGTAAGGCTATAAAAGATTTTCCTCCTTTCTTTGTACAGTAAATGTCATTGTCTTCAAGTTTTAACATAATATTCAAATCACAACCTACTTGAAAAATGAAAATATCTTTAAAGAAATTAATGAAAATGTACTTTGTGTTGTCCCGCAGATCATATTGGAGATCAGAAAAGAGGGAGATTACCGGATCCCCACCTGGATCATAGTCGGCAGCACACTGGGAGGGCTGCTGCTGTTAGCCCTTCTCACTCTCGCTCTATGGAAGGTGAGTCCTTGTCTGAAACTTTTTAAAGAACAAAACTTTAGTCTTACACTGCCACCTTTTGGTCGACTAACCCTGCCCCCCTCCCCCAAAATGACAGCATAATCTCGATTTAATTTCCTGCTATTCAGGAGGGCTGACATGATTAATACTTCCATAGAGAGATGTAATGTCATGCAGCAAATTCAATGATTTTCCGTCTATACTTCCTGAAGTTAATAAAGTTAATAAATGCACCCTCACGTTCCCAGACTTTGTAGAGATGCATACGCTCTAACAGTTCAAGTTAATAAACAGTCATGCTTTTCTTCTGAGCCACATCTTCACATAGAATTAATTATGAACCTAATGGGCCTTCAATATGTAACAACTTTTTTCTTTTTAATTTAATTCTGAATAAAGCAATGAAATGTACACCCACACAGTAAAGCTTTGAATTTACCCACACAGACCGTACATGCAGCAGGACACAGCAGAGACAACAGCAGACAAAACCAGTTGGCAAAAGAGCTCACTGTGACCCGCAGACCATTGTTTTGATTTAGACTGCAGTACTTTTTTTAAACCAGTACGAGCGCATGCTGCTTACAGTACGTTTAACGTTAGCCAAGGTCCTTGATTTAAGCTTGATTTAGTCCTAGCATCCTCTGTTACTAAAGTGATTAGCTCCCCCATCTGTCACAAGGGACATCATCTATCATTGATTAGTCCAATTCAATTCAGTTTTATTCAGTCTCACAACAAAAGTTGCCTCAAAAGGCTTCGCAAACAGTTAATCAAACATGAACACACAATCAGACTTAACACACAATCAACACAAACAATAACTACTGTAAACTAAACAGACCCAGAACACTACTGTCCTTAGACCCTCCTTCTGGGTAAGAAAAAAAAACCCAGCTGTGGGAAAAAAACAAGAAACCTAAGACCTAGACCTAGTCCAGGTCATCTTGTCATCCTGACTTAGTGCTTGTTTAGTCCTGGTCTAAAGACTTTATATAACAAAACCTCTGAAAAAATCTTCAAGACCCGCTTAAATGTGACTGATCTTCACTGAGTTCAAAATGTGTCCTGGCTGTGTTCAGATGGACAGGTAGTATCAGGGGATTATGGGTAATAAGTAAAAGTCTGTACATTTCATCTGTGGTGTTATGTAGAAAGCACTTCACATATACAGACCATGGCTTATGTAACACCTGGATATGAAATTTCATTTAACAGCTCCGTCTTTGATGCCCACAGGAGTCACTGATAAGACCTGTGCGCATTTCCCTGGGGTTGATTCATGTCAGCCCCCAGTCTCACATCACCTGATTCATATCCACACCAACACATCAAGGAAACTTTACAGGCTCAAAGTATGAAGTTTGCTTCACTTAACACATAACATCCCTACAAAGAATTCTAAAGCTGATGTATATTTGTTGGCCCTATGATAACAGCGTGATACAGAAATGGACAGAAAATGTACTGCCTATTGCTAGTACATTTTAGTATGGTGGCCCTCTGATTTAAACTTTTTGAGCTAAAATAGTATTATTAGAGTGATACATTACAAGTTTAGTTTGAGCCAGCTGTTATCAGCTGCAGGGCTAATGACAGCTCCAGAGGGAGGGATCACAGCAGGAACAGCAAACGAAAATGAGATTTTCTTTTAAGGGACAAAATGTATTAGTCTCACGAAGACTTACTTGAAATAATAAATGGCACAACCACAGCATGGAATCAAATCAGTCCTCTTCAGATATGAACGGGCTCTGTTTGGAGCAGGTTTAGACAAAATTCTAAGAAATTCAGTGCTGAAGGCCCTGATTCGATGGAGCCTAAAGAACCACTTTGTCTACAAAAATCAGAGATGAACCAACCTGGAGTTCCTCCAGCCCCTTGCTGGAACTATTGATTTTGTCCATAAAAATAATGAACTGAATTGTCACCTTATTGCTCAGCCACTGCTTCCTCAATGGAAGTCATGTTGGTGGGGTTGAAATAATCCTTTAAGTATTCCCTCTGTTTGATAAAGGTCAGTATCCTCAGTCTCCTCCAGGAACTAGTCAAAACTCCTCTGGAGGTGAGAATTGCCAGAGTGGGACTAAAGTTTCAAAAAAAGTTCAACTTCCTCCTCTGCCACTGGATTCTCTGCCATTCATCCCCTTTTCACGTGTGTGTCCAGGAGATAGTGTTCAGAAAAATACATCCTAGGACTATAGGGTGTATTTGTTTAACATGTCCTGATGGACACTGTTATGCTGGGACAAACACCACTGCAGCAAAGGACTCCAGTCAGTCCAGCCCCCTCTGGAGGTGTTGGGTGCCAGAGTCCATGCTGTTCACAGTTAATTCATGCTACAAAGAACTAAAAATGTACAAATAGCTCAAATCTAACAGAGAGCCAGACCCAATGTTGTTGGCCTATAAAAGAGACAACAGAGATGCAGTTGGTGTATTTGGAGAAGAGGTGTGAGGCGTGGGGGCAAAACGACTGGACATTTGCTCAGGATTCTGTGAGCGATTCTTGATCATAATTGTGATTTTTTTTAATCTTCTGCAGCTGGGCTTCTTCCGGAGGCAGAAGAGGCGAGAGGAGGATGAACACGGGCCGAACGGTAAAGTGTCGGAGGAGCGGTAACAGCGGCTGAGGGCCCCACAGAGAGCTCTACACAGGGACCCACACTCAGGGACCACGCCCCCACTGCTCCACACAGCCACTGCAGAATCACAGCAGAGCGGCCATGATGCTTCACTGGACACACCTGTGACCTTTGACCCTGAGCACTGTCACACTCATTCCTGCACTGTGGCCACCCCAGGGCCTGCTTTGTCTGAGTATTTCCAGTCCTCCACATGGCCCCTACACGCGGCTTCAGGCGGACCCTTGGGCTTTTTCAGCTCTTTCAAAACAAAGACATACTTTTAAAGACTTTTTGATTATGATTATTTTTCCACTGAGGCACGTTTCATTCTTATGCATATTTATTAAACTTTTATGGGCTGTTCTAAAGTACGCAGAAAACCTCATGGATGACCTGCCACCCCAGTGTAAAATTATTTTACTGTATGTTAAATCTGATGCATATTAATTTATGAAGAATTAAAAGTGAAGTCACCAGAGTGCAAAGAGGATTGTGACATTTAACCTGCAGAGACTTTGCTTCATCTTTTGAAGAGACTACCTTGTTCTCTTTTATTATTTTATCTTCTTTCTTACCTTTTTGTACCAAGGCAGAACATGTACTGTGTGCTCACAGGGCAGCCTTATAGGCTTTCGTCCTATGTTCAAAGTGTTTAACATAGTACTCTCTGTGTTCACTTAACTTCTTGGAGACTTTATACTGTATTAATGGTGTTTGTTACGTTGTTTTCTGGCCTTTTGGTGATACTCAGAGGCTAAAGGGCTACTCCACATACCAACCTTGATTGAAAGATGTGTGCTCCAAAACATAATCGTGCACTCCTTCAACAGGACAGGTGTAAGAATTCAGAAAGAGCTATCAATTTGTCAATCTGTCTGTTCTTGGCAGCCAGACCCATTCCCTTCACAACATGAAAAAGATCTGGTATTCCTTTGATTGACAACAGTTTCCCTCAGTAAAATTCCTCTCAGGCCGTTTGTAACTTTAGCTAACATGAGGTTGGCTTTGTGCAGTGTTGTTCCTCTGAGTCCAGAGTGGTCAAGAGACAGTTTAATTTATGTCCATTTTGTCCGCACCATGGATTTCAAATTACTTTTTGTATAAAATAGAAGAAGTATTAGTTCTGTTTGGTTTTTTTTCCTGGTTTCCATTGCTGTGAAGTGTTTTGTCTTGGTCCATTAACACAACACAGAGAACATGAATACAATTCCACTGACATTGTGGTTCATTATGTTCCTTTGTGGGTTGGCATGTGGCCTCTTTTTGCTGAGGAAAAACCATTGTTGTTGTTTACACAATACATCATTTCATTAGCTCTGTTCATGGTAATGCATATATTGTGCAACAAAAAAAATCATCAATTTATACAATATAAAACATAAATGAATTATACACTGCTGACCTCTTCAGCTGTTTCAGGACATTACTATTCTAGGCCAGTGGTTCCCAAATACTGGGTTGGGCCCCAACATAGGCCAAATTAATATTTCATATTTAATATAATTTAAACAAGATTATATTATGTATTTACATACATACTAATTTATGTACTTAATTATTGTAGACAACCTTTGGTGGCCCACCTGCAGTAGCTGCTTGGCCCATTGTGGGGCTGCGGCCCACAGTTTGGGACTCACTTGATTAGGATAGTGTAGTATGAGCTTGTACTGGTAGGATTGGTCACATCATAAATTACTCAGTGTGAGTGCACTGAACTCAAAGTTATTCTATGGTGACACAAAATGCTTTGAATGTTGTTTGGTGTATGTATCATGTGACACTGATGTGTCATGAAGCTCAGTGAGCGCGAGATGGTTATATTTGGTCTTGGGAATGAGAATGGGCTATAATTTTCCATCCTGGTCATCAGACGGAGGGTTTAAATATTTGATGCACTTTTATGTTCAACTTGAATTTTGTAAATAGTCCGTTCACATTTATAGCCTTTCTACTAAGACTGTCTCAACATGGCATTGATTCTGAGCGCATGAACCATGAGCGTTGTGATAATGAATCCATTATGAGAGTATATAGCCTCGTGTGTGTGCTTACAGGAGCAGCAGAAGCGTTACTAACTGATAATCAGATGTTTGGATGAATGCATGGCACTTTTGTCACGTCTGGTGTTATGTATAATGTTCTGTTTGACGAGGTGTGAAGGCCATAACACACCTTTGAATGTCTGTGTCATGCATGATATTTAATACAAGAGAAATGGGAAGTCGACTATCATGATTCTTAAAGCAGATTTTTGTGTTAATAAAATATTAAATAAGCGGTGTTGAGTTGTGAAGTCATTTTTATTCTGGCCTGAAAAGAAT
The DNA here is from genome assembly GCA_020698575.1 of Bostrychus sinensis. Lineage (NCBI taxonomy): Eukaryota > Metazoa > Chordata > Actinopteri > Gobiiformes > Eleotridae > Bostrychus > Bostrychus sinensis. The sequence goes on along the minus strand of CM036242.1, from coordinate 9,810,604 downwards.
CCTAGTCCTAATTAGAGTCCTAATTTCCTATTACTGTATGTGTTTTGTGTTATTTATTTTGCCACACATGTTTTAAAGGTTGCAGTGCTGTCAATAAAAACACAGTACATCCCTTTCAACAGTGGGCCTTTGTCAGGACTCTGGGGTTAAGTGTCTTGCCCAAGGACAAAGCGGCAGTTTGCAGTGCTGCCAACCTTCCAGTTAGTGGGGTGACTAGGGGCAGCAGTAGCTCAGTCGGTAGAGATGTTTTCCCACTAACCCAAAGGTTCGAGTCCCGCTGCTGGACACTGCACACTGTTGTTGTGTCCTAAAGCTATTAATTTCTTTCTTTTACTGTCCCTTTGTGGCTGGTTTGTATTTTTGCTTTGAACGGTAGATGGAAGCTAGAGAAACGGAAGGAACCCACAGTAGATGTTGTAAAATGTCATCTTTACATCAGAAGCTCCAGAGAAACTGAAGTACACAAGGTTAAAAAAAAAAAAAAACACAATGTAGCCTCTAGGTACCGTCATTCAAAGACAAATTATACCATGAGTAGGTGGCTGCTACTGTTATTTTTCTAAGTGGAAAGAAAAGTGCGAGGTTGGGTTCAGCTACAGTTATACTTATTTTCTCCATTCATTCTGGAGCACACTTCTGCAGGAGGAAGGAGGAAAATAAACAGCTTTAGCCATCAATGTGAAATGAGAAGTGTCCAGTCCATTCAGGGTAAAATATGAAGTAATTGGGGAGCATTTATCAAAATAGACTATGGACAACAGCAGTAATTTGCACACTAGTCATTCATCAGATTATGTTTATCTGTAGTGGGTGCTGGGCTTTTCTTATTCAATAGGCTGCCTCATTTTTTATTGTTTAGCTTTGGGGTTTTGTGAGTGATAGGCTGTTTCTTATTTTAAAAACTATGATGTTGCCATCAAAGTGAACACAGGCAAGCAAGACCATTGTTAGTAGTGCTCCAATATGGCCAATCAGATCTGGAAGTAATCCTATTAACATCCATTAAACTCTATTGATTTGTTGTTATTATTAAAGAGCTTTTAGTCCTGCTTTAGTCCTGCTTTGAGATAAAAGCAGAAAAAAAAAAAAAAAAAAAAATAGATGCTGACAAAACGGCAAGTAAACCATAAGAAAGTACAGAACTTCACTGATACTGGAGATAGGGTCTTTGATTGGTTTACCAGAGGTTTACCAGAGGTTTACCAGTGGTTTACCAGTGGTTTAGCAGAGGTTTACCAGTGGTTTAGCAGTGTTTTACCAGAGGTTTACCAGTGGTTTAGCAGTGTTTTACCAGTGTTTTACCAGTGTTTTACCAGAGGTTTACCAGTGGTTTACCAGTGGTTTAGCAGTGTTTTACCAGAGGTTTACCAGTGGTTTACCAGTGGTTTAGCAGTGTTTTAGCAGTGTTTTACCAGAGGTTTACCAGTGGTTTACCAGTGGTTTACCAGTGTTTTACCAGAGGTTTACCAGTGGTTTAGCAGTGGTTTAGCAGTGTTTTACCAGAGGTTTAGCAGTGGTTTAGCAGTGGTTTAGCAGAGGTTTACCAGTGGTTTAGCAGTGTTTTACCAGTGTTTTACCAGAGGTTTAGCAGTGGTTTACCAGTGGTTTAGCAGTGGTTTACCAGTGGTTTAGCAGTGTTTTACCAGAGGTTTACCAGTGGTTTACCAGTGTTTTACCAGAGGTTTAGCAGTGGTTTAGCAGTGGTTTAGCAGAGGTTTACCAGTGGTTTAGCAGTGTTTTACCAGTGTTTTACCAGAGGTTTAGCAGTGGTTTACCAGTGGTTTAGCAGAGGTTTACCAGTGGTTTAGCAGTGTTTTACCAGTGGTTTACCAGTGGTTTAGCAGTGGTTTACCAGTGGTTTAGCAGTGTTTTACCAGAGGTTTACCAGTGGTTTACCAGTGTTTTACCAGAGGTTTACCAATGGTTTAGCAGTGGTTTAGCAGTGTTTTACCAGTGTTTTACCAGAGGTTTAGCAGTGGTTTAGCAGTGGTTTAGCAGTGTTTTAGCAGTGTTTTACCAGAGGTTTACCAGTGGTTTACCAGTGGTTTACCAGTGTTTTACCAGAGGTTTACCAGTGGTTTAGCAGTGGTTTAGCAGTGTTTTACCAGTGTTTTACCAGAGGTTTAGCAGTGGTTTAGCAGTGGTTTAGCAGTGGTTTACCAGTGATTTAGCAGTGTTTTACCAGTGTTTTACCAGAGGTTTACCAGTGGTTTAGCAGTGTTTTAGCAGTGGTTTAGCAGTGGTTTAGCAGTGGTTTACCAGTGGTTTAGCAGTGTTTTACCAGTGTTTTACCAGTGGTTTAGCAGTGGTTTAGCAGTGGTTTAGCAGTGTTTTACCAGAGGTTTACCAGTGGTTTAGCAGTGTTTTAGCAGTGGTTTAGCAGTGGTTTAGCAGTGGTTTACCAGTGATTTAGCAGTGTTTTACCAGTGTTTTACCAGAGGTTTACCAGTGGTTTAGCAGTGTTTTAGCAGTGGTTTAGCAGTGGTTTAGCAGTGGTTTACCAGAGGTTTACCAGTGGTTTACCAGTGTTTTACCAGAGGTTTACCAATGGTTTAGCAGTGGTTTAGCAGTGTTTTACCAGTGTTTTACCAGTGGTTTAGCAGTGTTTTACCAGTGTTTTACCAGTGGTTTAGCAGTGTTTTACCAGTGGTTTAGCAGTGGTTTAGCAGTGGTTTAGCAGTGTTTTACCAGAGGTTTACCAGTGGTTTAGCAGTGTTTTACCAGAGGTTTACCAGTGGTTTAGCAGTGGTTTACCAGTGGTTTACCAGTGGTTTAGCAGTGGTTTAGCAGTGTTTTACCAGTGGTTTAGCAGTGGTTTAGCAGTGGTTTAGCAGTGGTTTAGCAGTGTTTTACCAGTGGTTTAGCAGTGTTTTAGCAGTGGTTTAGCAGTGGTTTACCTGTGTTTTACCAGTGTTTTACCAGTGGTTTAGCAGTGGTTTAACAGTGGTTTAGCAGTGGTTTAGCAGTGTTTTACCAGAGGTTTACCAGTGGTTTAGCAGTGGTTTACCAGAGGTTTACCAGTGGTTTAGCAGTGGCTTAGCAGTGGTCTACCAGTGGTTTAGCAGTGTTTTACCAGTGTTTTACCAGAGGTTTACCAGTGGTTTACCAGTGGTTTAGCAGTGGTTTAGCAGTGTTTTACCAGTGTTTTACCAGAGGTTTACCAGTGGTTTAGCAGTGGTTTAGCAGTGTTTTACCAGAGGTTTACCAGTGGTTTAGCAGTGGTTTAGCAGTGTTTTACCAGTGGTTTAGCAGTGGTTTAGCAGTGTTTTACCAGAGGTTTACCAGTGGTTTAGCAGTGGTTTAGCAGTGTTTTACCAGTGGTTTAGCAGTGGTTTAGCAGTGTTTTACCAGTGTTTTACCAGAGGTTTACCAGTGGTTTAGCAGTGGTTTAGCAGTGTTTTACCGGAGGTTTACCAGTGGTTTAGCAGTGGTTTAGCAGTGTTTTACCAGAGGTTTACCAGTGGTTTAGCAGTGGTTTAGCAGTGTTTTAGCAGTGTTTTACCAGTGGTTTAGCAGTGGTTTACCAGTGGTTTAGCAGTGTTTTACCGGTGTTTTACCAGAGGTTTACCAGTGGTTTAGCAGTGGTTTAGCAGTGTTTTACCAGTGGTTTAGCAGTGGTTTAGCAGTGTTTTACCAGTGTTTTACCAGAGGTTTACCAGTGGTTTAGCAGTGGTTTAGCAGTGTTTTACCAGTGGTTTAGCAGTGGTTTACCAGTGGTTTAGCAGTGTTTTACCAGTGTTTTACCAGAGGTTTACCAGTGGTTTAGCAGTGGTTTACCAGTGGTTTACCAGTGGTTTAGCAGTGGTTTAGCAGTGTTTTACCAGTGGTTTAGCAGTGTTTTACCAGAGGTTTACCAGTGGTTTAGCAGTGGTTTACCAGAGGTTTACCAGTGGTTTAGCAGTGGTTTAGCAGTGTTTTACCAGAGGTTTACCAGTGGTGTAGCAGTGGTTTAGCAGTGTTTTACCAGTGGTTTACCAGTGGTTTAGCAGTGGTTTAGCAGTGTTTTACCAGAGGTTTACCAGTGGTTTAGCAGTGGTTTAGCAGTGTTTTACCAGAGGTTTACCAGTGGTTCACCAGTGGTTTAGCAGTGTTTTACCAAAGGTTTACCAGAGGTTTACCAGTGGTTTAGCAGTGGTTTAGCAGTGTTTTACCAGAGGTTTAGCAGTGTTTTACCAGAGGTTTACCAGTGGTTTACCAGTGGTTTAGCAGTGGTTTAGCAGTGTTTTACCAGTGGTTTACCAGTGGTTTACCAGTGGTTTAGCAGTGTTTTACCAGTGTTTTACCAGAGGTTTATCAGTGGTTTAGCAGTGGTTTAGCAGTGTTTTACCAGTGTTTTACCAGAGGTTTACCAGTGGTTTAGCAGTGTTTTACCAGTGGTTTAGCAGTGTTTTAGCAGTGGTTTAGCAGTGGTTTACCTGTGTTTTACCAGTGGTTTAGCAGTGGTTTAGCAGTGTTTTACCAGTGGTTTAGCAGTGGTTTAGCAGTGTTTTACCAGTGTTTTACCAGAGGTTTACCAGTGGTTTAGCAGTGGTTTAGCAGTGTTTTACCGGAGGTTTACCAGTGGTTTAGCAGTGGTTTAGCAGTGTTTTACCAGTGGTTTACCAGTGGTTTAGCAGTGTTTTAGCAGTGGTTTAGCAGTGTTTTACCAGAGGTTTACCAGTGGTTTAGCAGTGGTTTAGCAGTGTTTTACCAGTGTTTTACCAGTGTTTTACCAGTGGTTTAGCAGTGGTTTAGCAGTGTTTTACCAGTGTTTTACCAGTGGTTTAGCAGTGTTTTAGCAGTGGTTTAGCAGTGTTTTACCAGAGGTTTACCAGTGGTTTAGCAGTGGTTTAGCAGTGTTTTACCAGTGGTTTAGCAGTGGTTTAGCAGTGTTTTACCAGTGTTTTACCAGAGGTTTACCAGTGGTTTAGCAGTGGTTTAGCAGTGTTTTACCGGAGGTTTACCAGTGGTTTAGCAGTGGTTTAGCAGTGTTTTACCAGAGGTTTACCAGTGGTTTAGCAGTGGTTTAGCAGTGTTTTAGCAGTGTTTTACCAGTGGTTTAGCAGTGGTTTACCAGTGGTTTAGCAGTGTTTTACCGGTGTTTTACCAGAGGTTTACCAGTGGTTTAGCAGTGGTTTAGCAGTGTTTTACCAGTGGTTTAGCAGTGGTTTAGCAGTGTTTTACCAGTGTTTTACCAGAGGTTTACCAGTGGTTTAGCTGTGGTTTAGCAGTGTTTTACCAGTGGTTTAGCAGTGGTTTACCAGTGGTTTAGCAGTGTTTTACCAGTGTTTTACCAGAGGTTTACCAGTGGTTTAGCAGTGGTTTACCAGTGGTTTACCAGTGGTTTAGCAGTGGTTTAGCAGTGTTTTACCAGTGGTTTAGCAGTGTTTTACCAGAGGTTTACCAGTGGTTTAGCAGTGGTTTACCAGAGGTTTACCAGTGGTTTAGCAGTGGTTTAGCAGTGTTTTACCAGAGGTTTACCAGTGGTGTAGCAGTGGTTTAGCAGTGTTTTACCAGTGGTTTACCAGTGGTTTAGCAGTGGTTTAGCAGTGTTTTACCAGAGGTTTACCAGTGGTTTAGCAGTGGTTTAGCAGTGTTTTACCAGAGGTTTACCAGTGGTTCACCAGTGGTTTAGCAGTGTTTTACCAAAGGTTTACCAGAGGTTTACCAGTGGTTTAGCAGTGGTTTAGCAGTGTTTTACCAGAGGTTTAGCAGTGTTTTACCAGAGGTTTACCAGTGGTTTACCAGTGGTTTAGCAGTGGTTTAGCAGTGTTTTACCAGTGGTTTACCAGTGGTTTACCAGTGGTTTAGCAGTGTTTTACCAGTGTTTTACCAGAGGTTTATCAGTGGTTTAGCAGTGGTTTAGCAGTGTTTTACCAGTGTTTTACCAGAGGTTTACCAGTGGTTTAGCAGTGTTTTACCAGTGGTTTAGCAGTGTTTTACCAGAGGTTTACCAGTGGTTTAGCAGTGTTTTACCACTGGTTTAGCAGTGGTTTACCAGTGGTTTACCAGTGTTTTTCCTGTGTTTTACCAGTGTTTTACCAGAGGTTTACCAGTGGTTTAGCAGTGTTTTAACAGAGGTTTACCAGTGGTTTAGCAGTGTTTTACCAGTGGTTTAGCAGTGGTTTAGCAGTGGTTTACCAGAGGTTTACCAGAGGTTTAGCAGTGGTTTACCAGAGGTTTACCAGAGGTTTACCAGTGGTTTAGCAGAGGTTTACCAGAGGTTTACCAGTGGTTTAGCAGAGGTTTACCAGAGGTTTAGCAGTGGTTTAGCAGTGGTTTACCAGAGGTTTACCAGAGGTTTAGCAGTGGTTTACCAGAGGTTTAGCAGAGGTTTACCAGTGGTTTAGCAGAGGTTTACCAGGGGTTTAGCAGTGGTTTAGCAGTGGTTTAGCAGTGGTTTACCAGAGGTTTACCAGAGGTTTAGCAGTGGTTTAGCAGTGGTTTACCAGTGGTTTAGCAGTGGTTTACCAGAGGTTTAGCAGTCGTTTAGCAGTGGTTTACCAGAGGTTTACCAGTGGTTTAGCAGTGGTTTAGCAGTGTTTTACCAGTGGTTTAGCAGTGGTTTAGCAGTGGTTTAGCAGTGTTTTACCAGTGGTTTACCAGTGGTTTACCAGTGGTTTAGCAGTGTTTTACCAGTGTTTTACCAGAGGTTTATCAGTGGTTTAGCAGTGGTTTAGCAGTGTTTTACCAGTGTTTTACCAGAGGTTTACCAGTGGTTTAGCAGTGTTTTACCAGTGGTTTAGCAGTGTTTTACCAGAGGTTTACCAGTGGTTTAGCAGTGTTTTACCACTGGTTTAGCAGTGGTTTACCAGTGGTTTACCAGTGTTTTTCCTGTGTTTTACCAGTGTTTTACCAGAGGTTTACCAGTGGTTTAGCAGTGTTTTAACAGAGGTTTACCAGTGGTTTAGCAGTGTTTTACCAGTGGTTTAGCAGTGGTTTAGCAGTGGTTTACCAGAGGTTTACCAGAGGTTTAGCAGTGGTTTACCAGAGGTTTACCAGAGGTTTACCAGTGGTTTAGCAGAGGTTTACCAGAGGTTTAGCAGTGGTTTAGCAGTGGTTTACCAGAGGTTTACGAGTGGTTTAGCAGAGGTTTACCAGAGGTTTAGCAGTGGTTTAGCAGTGGTTTACCAGAGGTTTACCAGAGGTTTAGCAGTGGTTTACCAGAGGTTTAGCAGAGGTTTACCAGTGGTTTAGCAGAGGTTTACCAGGGGTTTAGCAGTGGTTTAGCAGTGGTTTAGCAGTGGTTTACCAGAGGTTTACCAGAGGTTTAGCAGTGGTTTAGCAGTGGTTTACCAGTGGTTTAGCAGTGGTTTACCAGAGGTTTAGCAGTCGTTTAGCAGTGGTTTACCAGAGGTTTACCAGTGGTTTACCAGTGGTTTAGCAGTCGTTTAGCAGTGGTCTACCAGTGGTTTACCAGAGGTTTAGCAGTGGTTTACCAGAGGTTTACCAGTGGTTTAGCAGTGGTTTAGCAGTGGTTTACCAGTGGTTTAGCAGTGGTTTAGCAGTGTTTTACCAGCGGTTTACCAGAGGTTTACCAGAGGTTTACCAGAGGTTTAGCAGTGGTTTAGCAGTGGTTTAGCAGTGGTTTACCAGAGGTTTACCAAAGGTTTACCAGAGGTTTACCAGAGGCTTAGCAGTGGTTTAGCAGTGGTTTACCAAAGGTTTACCAAAGGTTTACCAGAGGTTTAGCAGTGGTTTAGCAGTGGTTTACCAGAGGTTTAGCAGTGGTTTACCAGAGGTTTACCAGAGGTTTAGCAGTCGTTTAGAAGTGGTCTACCAGTGGTTTTACCAGTGGTTTAGCAGTGGTTTACCAGAGGTTTAGCAGTCGTTTAGCAGTGGTCTACCAGTGGTTTACCAGAGGTTTAGCAGTGGTTTACCAGAGGTTTACCAGTGGTTTAGCAGTGGTTTACCAGAGGTTTACCAGTGGTTTAGCAGTGGTTTAGCAGTGGTTTACCAGAGGTTTACCAGAGGTTTAGCAGTCGTTTAGCAGTGGTCTACCAGTGGTTTACCAGAGGTTTAGCAGTGGTTTACCAGAGGTTTACCAGTGGTTTAGCAGTGGTTTAGCAGTGGTTTACCAGAGGTTTACCAGAGGTTTAGCAGTGGTTTAGCAGTGGTTTACCAGAGATTTACCAGAGGTTTAGCTGTGGTTTACCAGTGGTTTGCCAGTGGTTTACCAGTGGTTTAGCTGTGGTTTACCAGAGGTTTAGCTGTGGTTTACCAGAGGTTTACCAGAGATTTACCAGAGTTTTAGCAGTCGTTTAGCAGTGGTTTACCAGAACTTTACCAGTGGTTTAGCTATGGTTTACCAGAGGTTTACCAGAGGTTTAGTAGTGGTTTAGCAGTGGTTTAGCAGTGGTTTAGCAGTGGTTTACCAGAACTTTACCAGTGGTTTAGCTTTGGTTTACCAGAGGTTTAGTAGTGGTTTAGCAGTGGTTTAGCAGTGGTTTAGCAGTGGTTTAGCAGTGGTTTAGCAGTGGTTTAGCAGTGGTTTACCAGAACTTTACCAGTGGTTTAGCTATGGTTTACCAGAGGTTTACCAGAGGTTTAGTAGTGGTTTAGCAGTGGTTTAGCAGTGGTTTAGCAGTGGTTTAGCAGTGGTTTACCAGAACTTTACCAGTGGTTTAGCTATGGTTTACCAGAGGTTTTCCAGAGGTTTAGTAGTGGTTTAGCAGTGGTTTAGCAGTGGTTTACCAGAGGTTTACCAGTGGTTTACCAGAAGTTGAGACTGAGTTTAGTCCTGGTTAATCCTGGTTTTGTTGTGATTTAGTTCAGGTATATTTATAGACTGGTTTAAAACTGATTTAGTCCTAGTTTAGACCTGGGTGGACTGTCCTGTTTTTAACTGGTTTATTCTTGGTTTAGTTCTGGTGTAGTCTTGGTTTAGACCTGTTTTGGTCCTGGTTTAGTCCTGGCATAGTTCTGGTTTAGTTCTGATGTAGTCCTGGTATAAAGCAGTTTTAGATAGATTCTAGTTCTGGTGTAGACCTGGGTTGGTGCTGATTTAATTCTGGTGTAATCCTGGTCCGGACCCGTTTTTTATTCCTAGTTTAAACTTGGTTTAGTTCTGGTTTAGACTGGTGTAGTTGTAGATAAGTCCTGGTTTAATACTAATTCAGACTAGTTCAATTCTGGTTTAGTTCTAGTTTAGACTGCTTTAGTTCTGGTTTAATCCTAGTTTAGACCTGGTTTAGACAATTTTTTGACCATTTTACATACAGTAGTATTTTCTTTTGCTTGTTCCTGTTAAGGGTTGCAAGCGGCCGGTGTGCACCCAGCCACTTTGGGCCTGAGGTGGGGTACAACTTGAACAATGGACAGTCATATTGCTGACATTCACTCTCATTCTCACTCACTAGGGGTATTTTAGATTCACCACTTCACCCACAGCAGCACAAGGAGGACATGTAGACTCCATTCAGAGAGAAGTGTCTAAAATGCTGTACTATAAAGGACCTACTTTAGTGTCTACAACCTGCTGTGCATCTATCAGAATTATATCTCAGATATCTCTCTGAGTTATGAGCCAAGTGTACATCTATAATGTTTAAAATAATGGCGTGTGTTTTGAGAATAGATGATTTTAATCTGCATTTGAGTTATTTCAGGTTTAAAGCCGGTGAGTAAGGAGAGCTGAGAGAGATGGCAGCACGATTAACAGATCCTTACATTATTGATCATAAATATGAGTTATGTAACAGGTGTGAGACGTTATCAGACACGGGTGAGTGGGTGAATGGGGTTTTATGAAACATAATTATGATTAGCATAATGGAAAACGACATTAGTGGAGTGAGGAGAATTACAGTGGTTTAGATTAAAATAAATAGATAGTAGAGCTGTTTCAGAAGAATTCATAAAAAACAACTGACGCAAAACATTTAGTTAGGGCAAGTGGGCTTTGTGGAAAACATCATTATTATTATTATTATTATTATTATTATTATTATTATTATTATTATTATTATTATTATCATTATTATTGTTGTTGCTTACTATTACTATCTTCATTATTATTTACCTTTATTATTACTTATTTTTTGCAGCTTACCACGCATCCCCTAATAAATAGGAATTACTTATTATATTATCATTATTATTATTACGTTTGTTGGCTGTTATCATTGATTTGTCCTTATTCATTGTTTATTTAATAACAATAATAATAATAATAATACACGTAGTATTTATTTATTTGTATTTTAGTTTTGGGTTATTGTTTGTTTTTTGTTTGTTTATGCATTTATGTATTTCTGTTGTACTGATTCTGATTCTGCTTTCTCCTTTAAAACAAATAAAAATTGCTTAAAATAAATAAACAAGTAAAATAATAATTCTCATTGTCATTATCATCAAATTATATACAGCATATAAATATAAAAAACTGTTTGTGTGTTGTTAGTTTTCTGTTTGCAAAAATACCATAATACTTTTATTCAACCGAGCAATGATGTAAAGCAAAACAACAAACCACAAAACAACATCCATTTTGTCCCTATTCACATTACATGCATTGAAAATAAAATGGTAGCTGATGTTGGTGCACCTACACCTAAGTGTGTACATGTAACAAGGGGCAGACACAGTGCCAGTCCTGTACACTTGGGGGCCCTAAGAAAGATAGGTTTGGGGGCCAATCCTCTTAGTCTTTTTGTACACCAAGTAAAACTTCCCATTGAAAGTTTTTCATTTCTTTGAAACACAGACACAGTATTCATGAATGCTTTCATAATTAACAAACTTCACTGATTCAAGAGAGGGGCCCCAGGTGAACAAGCGGCATGGCATTGGTCTCCAGTTTTAGATTAATCCAATAAAATATGACTTAACACAACATTAAATGCATGGACAAAATAACATAACCCACATTGACAACCAATAAAATAATAATACATAAAATAATAATAATGGAGTTGTGAGTCAGCCAGTAAACAATGCTAAAGACTTGGGGGCCCATATAAAGTCTGTGGGGCCCTATGCAGCCCCTTACTTTGCCTATAAGAAGGGCCGGCCATGGGCATACAAATAAACATGGGTTTGGCAAAAGTGCAATTGTCATAATGAAAAGAAGGAACAATATTAATACTTCCACTTACTTCCATTAAGACTTGTGGGACTTGAACACAGGAGAGCCAGGAGTGCTAACCACTCTGCCACAGAGCACCCTTATAAAGACATTAATAGAAAGACATTTTCTATGATTACCTGAAAAAGTATTTGATTTTTTGTTTTGAGAACCATTTGGCTGCATTGTCACTAAAGATGAGTGAACTGCAACAAGACAGTTCAGATGACATGAAAGAATTGCCTGGATTTTTATAAACACAGATTCATCTTCTTAAGAACATGTGAAGGTCTAGAATAGAGCTGATCTATTGTGTTTGGTTTAAAGAGGTGATGTGATTATGCACCTGCTTCCTCAGAGCTGCTCAGAGACTCAGGCACGCCCTGCATGGAGCAGACACATAGACCATAGACATGTTGACACATAAGTCTTTATGCTCCTGTGGTTCGACTGTTATATGTGGCCCTCAGACAGAGTCAGGGGCCACAGACACACGGTGTATTGTATTCAACAGCACTGACTTCTGTTTCACTCTTTACTCAGATTGGACTCACATTTATGGTCAGTGCGTTCTAAAACGTGTCATTAGGAACCTTAAACTTTGAACAACTACTCCTGTTCCCTGTACAGTGTGTGTGAGACTCATGAATTAGATTCAGAAATGAGAACACCGCAGGGAGAAAACACTTTATTTACAGGTTTACATGAAGACTGTTTGTGTCATCCAGTCTGTCTTCTCCTGCACATGGTATTTTTGTCCAGCATCAGACACAAACAAGCTCTCAGTACTTTCCCCCTCAGTCTTTAGTGTCACTGCCCTCTCAGGGGACAGCAGATGCCCCACGCAAAGATTATCTAAAGAAAAGCTTCAGTGTAGCAGAACAAACATAAACAGCTGCGTTTCGCACATAAAACCTGAAAGCGTTTTTGCTGTCTTTAAAGTGTAATCCAGAGTCCGCTGTTCAGATGGGACACTCTTTGACGCACGCTACAGCACGTGCAGAGAGTGCGCCTCATTGTCCTGCCGATATAATGAACGGGGAATGCTGCGCGCTGCTGGACTTGGACTGTCCTTTGCGGTCGATGATGGACAGAGTGTACTCCGCGTTGTCCAGCAGCTGCGGCGGCGCGCCGCCGTCCGTGTTGCCCTGCGTAAAAGAGCGCGTGGCGCAGCCCTGGTTGGAGCTGGGTGTGGAGACCTTCCAGAACACCCCATTCAGCATCTTGCGGATCTCGGGCCTCATAAGGCAGTACAGCACCGGGTTCAGGCAGCTGTTGGTGTGCGCGAGGCACACAGTGACCGGAAACACATAGGTGTGCACGAGATAGTAGGACTTGTCCCAGTTGACGGCGTTGAGCTTGACCAGCACGCCCCACAGCGTGATGGCGTGGTTCGGCATCCAGCAGCAGAAGAAGGACAGCACCACGATGGCCACAGAGCGGGTGACGCGCGAGCGGCGCCGCGGGTTAGCGCCGTTCATGCTGCGGCGGCGCACGAAGCGCAACAGCAGAACGTAGTTCGCGCACACAATGAGCATGGGCACCACGAAGGCCACGAGGATCTTCTGGATGTGGTAGAGCGCGAGCCAGTAGCCCTCCGGAAACCGTAGCAGGCATAACTTCTCCCCCGCCACCACCGTCGCTGTGGAGAAGACCGCGGTAGGCGCCGTGGCAACGGTGGCGGCCACCCAGAGGACCGCGCACACCCAGCGCACGCAGTGCGAGCGCCTACACGCCCTCTTCTTCAGCGCTGAAGATACGGACATGTAGCGCGTGACGCTCATGGCCGTGAGGAAGAAGACGCTGGCGTACATGTTCATAACGGTCACGGACAGGATGATCTTACACATGGCGTCTCCAAACGGCCAGCTGAAGTCCAGAGCCGTGTCCACGGCCCAGAAGGGAAGCGTTAACACGAACTGGAAGTCCGTCACCGCCAGGTTCAGGATGAACGTGTTGATGTTGGACTTCTTCCTGCCCTGGCGCAGCTTCATGAGGAAGAAGACCAGGAGGTTTCCGACCAGCCCCATGGCGCACACCACGCTGTACACCACAGAGATGATGATGCGCAGGACGGGGCTGCCGTCTGCGCTCACGTCAATGTCCTCAAAACTGAAGCGCTCCTCCACGGAGCTGTTCCTGAGCCCGCTGTGGTTCAGTGCCTCCTCCATGTCCGCGCGCTACTGCCCGCGCGCTCAGCAGACAGCAGGACGCACGCGAGCCCTGAGAACACACAGTCCTGTTTCAGCATGAGAAGAGAGATGCACCTCGCGCGTCTGAGTGACAGCTGACTGGCGCGTGCTTTTATACAGGTGTGTCACAGCGGAGCTGCGCGTGGATTGGTCTACCGCCACGAGACACGGGCACGGGGCAGCACTTATCACATGTATTGCTTGTTGGTGTAGAGTATGGAACAAGCACCGTGCGCGCTGTGCGTAAAAGCGCTTTAGGTCTAACCCACAGGAGAATGCTGGGATTTAGACCAAAACAAAGTGTCTTTACGGCTGAGAGCCAGAGTGTGACAGCTCGATAACAAGCTGCAGGCTGATATTGACCCGCCTCTGCACAAACATTATCGGGCTCTTAACGTCTCCAACCTGCACCCTGTCACTTCTTCTGATGAAAAATACACAGGCACGTCACCAATTACACAAATATACCAACAACAGAAACGCACATTATTATTTAAAATCATTAACACAGAGAAGAGATTCACATACACACCTACTACATTAACATTGGATTGAATTTAAAATGCTTTGCAGCCAAAAAGGAATCATCAACAGAAAATGTAGCTCTGTAACTAATGAACTCACTGAAGGACTTGGACAGAAGGTGCATCAATAACCTCCTAATAATCTCTCTCTTTGTGTGTGTGTAATATATAATAATGTAATATCAAAGAAAAATAGAATAACAGTACAAATAAACACATGTTCATGTAACCTCTTATCATGACTACAAAGATCTGATGTGTCAGTACCTCTTTATTTCCACCAGAGGGGGCTATAAGACTTGTACAAGACACTGATCTGCATGAGTCTATAAGTTCACTTTAGGGACTACAAATATCTGTTAAATAAGAGGCTGAGGACACGTTAGAGTTCATTAACCATAGTTGTCAGGAGCACGCGGCGCATCATTGTAGTTTTGAACTAGACTGTAGCCGGCTGTATTCACACTCCTTGTGATCTGTCACTGTGCAGGTCGAACCCCCCATAACAGAAGTCACTTCTCAGATTACACTTGAACGCAGGAGCACCAGAACCGGACCTCGTGTGACCCAGAGAGAAACCGCAGGACCTCTGTCTGAGGATCTGTGCCAAGTAGGTCTGGCTTTTCCAGGCCGCGTCTGGAGGCAGTTTCCCTTTAAGCGTCCAGCCCCCTGGAAGATGTCCCATTGTCTTAAGTCCTCCCATCTGAGGGGCTGGCCAAGCGCAGTTTGCAGACAAAAACTTTTTAGCTGTCACTGTGGGTCGGGAGGCGGCTGATGGAGGACAGAGTGGATTGCCGTTCGGAAGGAAGGTCCAAACCAGGCACAATGAAACGTCCCGCCGCTGCACGGGCCTAGACTCGCCGCACTTTAGTTCTGTCACAACTCAAGTGCGCGGCTGCAACAATAGCTACTCCAGTTCTCCACTTCCCATCTGCATGAACTTCAGACAAGTGACAACCGACGCCTTGTTCAGCGGATTTTAAATGATTCTAAACTCTCTCATCTCGTCTTGACAAAATGGCCCGGTTTACGCACGGGCGAGTTCACGCAAAGTACGGACAAAGACTCAGCCTCTGCGTTCATGTCGTCCTCGCGCTTCTTTTGGGAACGTGCACGGCGCTGCTGGGACCCGCACATGATCCAGGTTAGTGGAGCTCTTTACGAGGCACAGACTGCAGACCAGCTGTGGCTTATGTTTACACAGAGCGAGCCTCCACATAGCAATTAGGACCGCTCGCTCCCAGCATCCTTCCTGTTCAAACTCTCCCACAACTGAAGGGGCTGCAGCTTTGACACTGACCTTTGACCCCTACCTTCATTTAAAAAAAAAAAAAAAAAAAAAAAAAAGTTCAGGAACTACAACAATGCACCTCTGGGTATACCTAATAGCAAGGCTTTTTTCTCAGGGTCGCTGGATGTTTTCAGTGGGGAGATTCAGAGCTGTGTGATCCCAGCGTGTGGTCAGGAACATAAACAAAATGGCTCCTCGGAGACGCCACAAACAAACACAAACAATGCATGAGTCTACTGCAAGTCAGTGGTGTAAGGCCCGAGATATACAGTCTGGCACTCAGGAGGAGAGTCTCTGCCACATTGGTGCCATGGTTACTTTGATGTAGCTGGAAAATCTCTGTTCTAGTTTAGTACTCTCTCTGGGCAGCTTTTCACAGTGAGATCCACCTCACGTGTCTTATAAATGTCTTATTATAAACACCTTGTCTTTTTCTTTCAGGGGTTGCCACAGTAAATCATTCACAAGGATAATTTGAAACAGGTTTTTACACCAGATGCCCTCCCTGATGCAACCCTCTTCATTTAACCAGGCCCTCCTCAAAAAGTCCCATTAGATTTTACCCTTTCCTATTAGAATCCAATTAGATTTCAATAAAAACTACAAAATCCTAAAGGAATCCTTTAAGAATCCTCCTATAGGACAACCATGATGTTTTTATTTCTTTTATTAGAATTTTTAAGTTTATTGGAAAATTCTATAGGATTGTGGGATTATTTAATAGATTAGTATAAGATTCCAACACTTTGCAAAATCCTATAAGGCATGATATACGTGTCCTAATGTGTCTTGAAATGTCTTAAAACCTAATCAAATAGTTTTGTTTTGTTTTTCTAAAAATCACTTTTCTGCTAGATGGTAGGTAAAAGAGCTTTGAATCATTTCAGACCTATTTTAAATATTATTTTTGTATTTGTCTATGTCTATTTAAAAAACAAAGCATCTGCACAAAAATCTGCACAAAAAGCACACACATTTATTTATTAATTCAATATAAAAAAGACAAAGAGAATTAACTTCACAAAATGATACAAATCAGCACATTAAAAGAATATAATGCTGTAATACTAACAATAATACAAAATAATAATACATTCTCAAATGTATTATATTTCTAAATCATTAAGAGGAATACAAAAAGAGCTTTTTACCACCAACTGGTCTTTGGAAGTGGACCAGCTGAATGAGGATCCAAAAATCTGTAAAAAAGCATGACTTTTTTTCTTTTTACTGCACGGGGTTCATTATGTCAAAAAAAATACAACCGTTGTTTTTTTTTGGCATAATGAACCAATGTCCCACCACACCTTAATTATATATAAAAAGTGTAAAATTTACAGTAAAACGGTGGCAGCTGTGGTTATTAGAATTTTACGGTAAAAATCTGGTGACATAATAAACCGTTTACATGAAATAAAAGACTCTCCTTTGTCTGCCATGTCTGTGTGACTTACTGTCTCTGATCATCATAAAAATATGTGGTGTTTTACAGAAGTGTACTTGAAAAATGTTTACTTACAATAAAGTTTTCACCAGATTGTTTGTAGTAAAATTCTGATAACCCCAACTGCCAATATTTTACTGTAAAATGTATCATTTTTTTACAATGTAATTAACTACTACCCCCCACTGTAATTGAATTTAAATGTTTACTATTATTTTATGTAATTTAGTTTTATTCATATTGCCGTATAGCACAACATTTCCCCTAAAATGCCTATATTCAAACTGCACAGGACACCTTACCATGCGTCTTTGCTTTAAGGCTGTACAAAAAGGAGGGGTGTGAAGAAATAATCCATACTGGGTGGGATGGGTCCTTGATGACGGTGGTCCCACTCATCAGCTCTTGCTCCAGCTGATGTGAACGTCCTCCAGGGAAAGGAGACTTCTGTTGGTCGATGATGATGGTAGGATGATGGCAGTATACTCTTACTGATAAAGGCTATTAGCATTTGAGAGCTCACTGCAGCCCCCTTCAGCCTCCTTAAAAATACCAGGCATTGGTGGGCCTTTTTGATGAGGCCGTCTGTGTTGTCGGTCCAAGTCCTTTTTAATGTGCACTGTCAGGTATTCAAAACAGGACACTATCTTCTCATTTGTCGACCCAAACAGAGACAGGACGTGTGGCCTTTTTCTTTAATGCCCTGCTGTCATTTCATTGGTTTTTGCACACTGATGCAGGGGTGCATAGTTTTACAAAATATTTCACCCTCTGCCTTCTTCTTGTAGCCTGCTAAGCCTCTCTTACTTTCTTTTCAAAAGCAGGACAGCCTGGTTCCTCACTGGGAGAGAAGTGTTTCTCTCCGGTCGGTTTGAAACTGGCCTATCACAGCCGCTTATCTGCAGCGCATCTTACAAATATGGAAGTTAAACAAAGTCGCACTGGCCGCCAAGATTTTTTAATAACTTCTTCGACCTGATAATGAATATCAGTGTTTTCTTTTGTCACCTGTTGATTCTGCTAAAGTTCACGTTGTTGGTCTGTCCTCTGTGGGATTTGACTTGTTGCTATTTTAACAACTGTAAAGTCCTGTTGATGTCTTGTTTAGGTCAGCGGTGCACTGCTTACGTCCCGCCCTTCATTTCTCTGATTGGTTACTCCGCCTGTCATTGTTCTGCTCATAGAAATAATATTTAAGTGAAGAGATATACAGTGGGGCAAAAAAGTATTTAGTCAGCCACTAATTGTGCAAGTTCTCCCACTTAAAAAGATGAGAGAGGCCTGCAATCATCATAGGTATACCTCAACTATGAGAGACAAAATGAGAAAAAAAAAATCCAGAAAATCACATTGTCTGATTTTTAAAGAATTTATTTGCAAATTATGGTGGAAAATAAGTATTTGGTCACCTACAAACAAGCAAGATTTGTGTCTCTCACAGAGCTGTAACTTCTTCTGTAAGAGGCTCCTCTGTCCTCCACTCGTTACCTGTATTAATGGCACCTGTTTGAACTGGTTATCTATATAAAAGACACCTGTCCACAACCTCAAACAGTCCCACTCCAAACTCCACTCTGGCCAAGACCAAAGAGCTGTCAAAGGACACCAGAAACAAAATTGTAGACCTGCACCAGGCTGGGAAGACTGTATCTGCAATAGGTAAGCAGCTTGGTGTGAAGAAATCAACTGTGGGAACAATTATTAGGAAATGGAAGACATACAAGACCACTGATAATCTCCCTCGATCTGGGGCTCCCCGCAAGATCTCACCCCGTGGTCAAAATGATCACAAGAACGGTGAGCAAAAATCCCAGAACCACACGGGGGACCTAGTGAATGACCTGCAGAGAGCTGGGACCAAAATAACAAAGGCTACCATCAGTAACACACTACGCAGCCAGGGACTCAAATCCTGCAGTGCCAGACGTGTGCCCCCGCTAAAGCCAGTACATGTGCAGGCCCGTCTGAAGTTTGCTACAGAGCATTTGGATGATCCAGAAGAGGATTGGGAGAATGTCATATGGTCAGATGAAACCAAAATAGAACTTTTTGGTAAAAACTCTACTCGTCGTGTTTGGAGGAGAAAGAATGCTGAGTTGCATCCAAAGAACACCATACCTACTGTAAAGCATGGGGGTGGGAACATCATGCTTTGGGGTTGTTTTTCAGCAAAGGGACCAGGACGACTGATCCGTGTAAAGGAAAGAATGAATGGGGCCATGTATCGTCAGATTTTGAGTGAAAACCTCCTTCCATCAGCAAGGGCATTGAAGATGAAACGTGGCTGGGTCTTTCAGCATGACAATGATCCCAAACACACTGCCCGGGTAACGAAGGAGTGGCTTCGTAAGAAGCATTTCAAGGTCCTGGAGTGGCCTAACCAGTCTCCAGATCTCAACCCCATAGAAATCTTTGGAGGGAGTTGAAAGTCCGTCTTGCCCAGCGACAGCCCCAAAACATCACTGCTCTAGAGGAGATCTGCATGGAGGAATGGTCCAAAATACCAGCAACAGTTTGTGAAAACCTTACAGAAAACATTTGACCTCTGTCATTGCCAACAAAGGATATATAACAAAGTATTGAGATAAACTTTTGTTATTGACCAAATACTTATTTTCCACCATAATTTGCAAATAAATTCTTTAAAAATCAGACCATGTGATTTTTCTGGATTTTTTTTCTCATTTTGTCTCTCATAGTTGAGGTATACCTATGATGAAAATTACAGGCCTCTCTCATCTTTTTAAGTGGGAGAACTTGCATAATTAGTGGCTGACTAAATACTTTTTTGCCCCACTGTAGAAAAGGAAAAGAGTTTGTCTGGCCAACCAGGCTATCTTTCTTGGCCTTTAAGTGAGTAATATGTTGTGGATGACTGAGAATCTCCACAGACATGACCATAGGTGTGAACAATAACTAAAGAAAGGACAGGATTCTACCGGCAGTAGCTCAGTAGGTAGAGCTGTTCGCTCACTAACCGAAATGTTGACAGATCGATCCCTGCTACTAGCATTGCATACAGCTGTTGTGTCTTTAGGCAAGACACTTCACCCACCTCGCCTCCAGTGTGACGAGTGGCATTAGTGTGTGAATGTGTTAGTGTGAGGGTGAATGCAGCTACTGAAGTGTCTTTGAGTGTCTAGAAAAGTGCTACATAAAACTGATGCATTATTATGATTATAATAATAAAATCAGGGGTTGGTTAAACATACATTTGTTATTATCAGGAAAGAGTGGTGGAATGTAACATAAAGTAACTTTTTTTATTTTTATTTGACCTTTATTTAACCAGGAAAGTCCCACTGAGATTCAGAATCTCATTTACAGGGGAGCCCTGGCTTCATGGGGGACGTATTGTACATGTGTTTAGTGGTAGGGGAAACCGGAGCACCCGGAGGAAACCTATGCAGACACTTAGTTTACTTAAGTACAA
Source organism: Bostrychus sinensis (assembly GCA_020698575.1). Classification (NCBI taxonomy): domain Eukaryota; kingdom Metazoa; phylum Chordata; class Actinopteri; order Gobiiformes; family Eleotridae; genus Bostrychus; species Bostrychus sinensis. The sequence continues at coordinate 9,790,676 of CM036242.1, read as the reverse complement.
TTTTCATGTATCTGTATGTTACAAGTGGTTGTACAGATTATGCGGAAGACAAACACATGAATGAAGATTAATAATATTTATTACATATAAAGAGTGGGTATTCCTGTTTCATATGTCCGGTTGTCGTTTACACAGCATTGTTACAGAGCCGAATTCATTTCCCACACCACTAGGGCGGATAAAGCCGCCGTAAACCACTGCACACTGGTTACTTCAAGCAAAATAAAGTTACAGCAAAACACTGCAAGTCACCACAGATGCTCATTTCAGACAGGATTGGATGTAACACTGTTAGACAAGAGGGATTATATTGACCCGGGAAGTGACCCAAAGTAAAAACAAAACAAACAAACTAAAAGTTTAAAGTAGTTAGTCCGCTGTCCACTCCTAAAAGCGGACTAACTAAACCCAAAACACTCATAAAAGGACAGCAGGTAGCGGTACGTGAATAACTGCAAACAAACAATACAAAAAGAATCAACCACCTGCTAAAATAAACGTTTTACTTCAAAATATTAAAAACAGTAAAATACCGCATACCTGTGATATGGAGCACCCACACCCAGTCATTCACGCAACAGGTCGTCCTCACAAAACCACGGCCCTGTCACATAAAATACGTTTAAAATACAACTAGACCAAACATAATCATTAAAGTAAAACCATATTTACCAACTTGGCTCAAACAGTCGACACACAAACGTGGGCCCAGCAGTCGTCCTGGCCACCCACAGGAATCTGGCACTTTCGCGGGCAAACCAGCCACTTCCCATTTTATAGGAAATGCCCTGATGCCAGAGCGACACCCTGCGGTGTCACCCATCACATGTACTTTACTTGAGTCAGAATAATAAAGACAGAAGACCTCACCGACAGATTCAGCACCAGTTTGTTAATTTCATCAGTAATCAGCACAATTTTTCAGCAAAATCCTTGACATTTAACTGGGGCTGGGAAAATTATCGCGTTAACGCAGTGCATTCATTTATTGATTTAATCGCGTTAATTTCAATTGACGCATCAGTTAATTTGATCACAACAAAAATATTACGACAACACTGACAGAGGCAGCAACACGCCACGGGTCTTCCAGCGGAACAGAAATGCACCGCACGAGCGTAGAAGATGACACATTTCCGTTTCCATCCATGAGGCGCGTTCGAAATGAACCAGACCTGCACAGTTTCGATCAGTGTTGGTCTGTGCGCAGTGCACGCCGGTTAGATTTGTGTCCGACTTGTTCCCGACTTGCTCTGACGTCATGAGTGCGACGGTCACCGAAACCTCGTGAGATCCAAACGAGACCAGCGCCTGAGCCGCTGCAGTTCATCAGGAGCAACTGCGGAGGCTGCATGGCTCAGTGCATGATGGGAAAACGCGCACCTGTCAGCGGTGAACAGACAGGTGATTGGATCTGAGTTTAGTGCAGATCAGAAACGTAATGCACGACACTTCACTGCCCTCCTCTCCTCCTCCCCCGCGTCTTTTTTTTAAATACAGTCTAAAGTTACAGTTTTGACCTGGATAAACTTTGCACCCTGCTGCTCAGTGTGAAGTAGAATATTATTAAAAAGATTGTGCACAATATCTGTTGTTATAGAAGGCTGTTTAACTTTTATAATGTGTAAATTTTTAGACATAAAAGCTAAGAACCACTGCTGAATGTGCCTCATGTTGTGTGCTCCTGAGGAGTGCCTCATTAACACACAGACTTTGGTCAAGCACGGGACAGAAAAGTTCTTACAAATCAGTTTAATGCATTTATTCTCAAAATCACATCCAACACACGCAAGAAGTGGATTTCAGGCGTGATGGTGCGTGATCTGAGCCACAAACTGTCCGACTTCAGTACAGGTGTATTTCCCCTCCTCTCATTGCGGCCGTGCACTCTCGTTCACAATCCAGGCGAGGCGCAGTTCATCTGGAACGAAACCTAATGCAACAAGTGAACGAGCTCTCTGAATGTAAACGGGAATCTTTAGTGCATGATTGAAAGATTTGTGGAGAAAGCAGGACAATGCAGCTGAGAAAGTGACTATTCCACCGCTGCCTTTTTCATGCTTCTACAGAGAAATGGCACAATGTGAAACAAATACTGGCTAAGCATTCACATTGTTCCTTGTTGTTGTTGTTATGAGTGGTTGTGGGAGGTCAAGAAAGGTGAAGGCCGAGGTGAAGAAAAAAAGTGTCAGTGGTTGTCTGTGTTAGACCATGATGTACCAAATGCCCTTTATTTGTAAATGCAATTTAGAAAAAGACTGATGACCTTGTCTATCCTTTATTACATGTCTTAAAATGTTTTCTTTTTTCTTTTTGACCAGTATAGAATTGAAATGGTTAGAGGATCTGGTGCCCATTGGCCGCTAGCTCTTGTCAACAATGAACAATGGTGGCCAAGAAAGATATTTCCAGTCCATCTCAAACCTTAAGAGCTTCAAACTTTGATTTGAAAACATCTTAGTGTTCTAATGTTGCAAATTAGTTAGGTTTAGTTTACCTATCATGACCAACTATAAGCAGGCAGGCAGGTTGCTATGTTGTTGTTGGGACTGAGTGGAGATTGCAAATATAGTAATATGTTGAATTGGCATCAGGCGTCGCCTCACAGGAGCTCTGATTGACTGTCTGTCCCATTCAGAATTTGTCATACAGCTCACATTTAACATTAAAATATAAGGAACTTTTGCTCTAACAACTGTTCATTATCTTTCCTACCTTCATGTTGCTAATGTGCTGCAGTTAGTTTACCTCAACTTGTAGCTTTTTGCAGATGAAAAAATATTATCCTCCATCTGAGGAAAACTGCTGCAATAATCCAGGCTGTTTTATTGATTAATGTGCTGTTAGGGTGATATATATAATATATAATTATTATAATTATGTTAATACATCTATCACATGCACAGGTACATTGCACTAATGATGGGTCATTAGCAAACAAACCAGCTCAAAGAGCCAATCCTTTAGAGCAAATGCGAAGAGCCAACCCCCGTAGATAAGAGACAAATCTTCAGATAACCATGCTCAGCTCTGCTATATCTGCACAAGCAGAGCAAAATTTTATTTTGATGGGCTCACCATGCAGCCAGTCACATGTGAGGACAGGCTAGAATCATATTATTATATAAAAATATATTTAAAAAATTATTAAAAACGTTTACCAACACACAAGCCACTTATAATTGTTAAAATAGGCCTAAATAAAATGCTCCCAGTGATACTAAATGAAGAGCCATTTGGGAGCCATAGGAGCGGGCTCTTCTGAGGGAGCCGAGCCAAAAGAGCTGAATCTTTGAAAAGCCCCTCACTACAGTGCACTGCTGAGTAGTGGGGCAGAGTCACTGAGGTGTGTCTATAGCCACTTTTTGTGCTGACCAGGGGGCGAGGCGACAGAATGGCCTTTTCTGACGGTGGTCAGGAGCTGGAAGCTTTACAAGCTTCTCAAGCTTCTCAAAGCGCTTTACATGAGTCCATTATTCATTCACTCCTCAGCCACACTCAGTGGTGGTGAGCTCCTTCTGCCCTGTGGCAGACTGATAGAAGCGTGGCTGCCATTCTGCACCTATTGCCTCTCTGACCACCACCAAACACAGTCACACTGACACATTCATACATAAAGTGGGTGGAGTATCTTGCCCAATGCAGGAGAGCCGCTGTAGACCTTCACTGGCCACAAATCCACAAATCCACAGTACTTACCTTGTGTTGCTGCAAACAGAGCAGTACACTGTCCATACAATCACAATCATGATGCTTACACAGAAATCACCTGCTCATGTGAGGACTTAAATTAAAATTGATATGTATCTGTGTCAACTAAGACTAAGGCCAAGTTAAAGGTATTAGGGAGGATCTTTATAAATTCATTTTTTGCAATATTTATTAAAACTACCTTCATTGCCCTGCATAAGGCTTATAAATTGGTGTATTAGAAAATATAATAATAATATTAATAAACTGTGGACTCTGTGGGACTTAAAAAACCTCATCCAATCGTTTTCGTCATGAGTACGCTAACCATTGTTCCACGGATTTGCCAATCATTCTGCCTTCCTAGTTTCGGTGATAGTGCGCGTTCTTGTGCTTGCGCATGCGAAAACACTATGTTTATGTAGTCGGCATTAGCGCGGCATTAGTGCGGTGTTAGCGGCGTTAACATCGTAGCGTGGACAGCCTGACTTCGAAGAGCACAATGGCTGAGGAAAACCGTGAACCGGGCGGTCACAAAAGGAAAACTGTTTTTGAAGTGAACCAGAGGAGGAGGAGAAAAACTGTAGAAGAGCAGAATAAAACCCGTGTAGTTATTGGCGATTCCTTCAAAGGACGGCGTGCGCTGTAGGAACAGAAAGGGCTTCAGACGATGCATTGGTCGCCAAGTTTCTGCAGGACAGGTAACGTTTATCTTATCGTTTGAAAAAAATGCCTTTTTTCTTTATCTGTTGAACCGCAACGTCAATTTGCTAATGCTACCAATAGCAGGAGTATATATTTTTGCTCACATTTAGGGACTGTGCATGTGACTGGGGCTGTGTGGGGAACTAGGTCAAAGGTCGCGCAAACAAAAAATGCAGGTCTAGGTTTAGGTGAATCTCTGCTGATGCCGGCTGTAAACAAACACTCGTGTTCCAACGCTCGTGCACGTCGCTGTGGAGGAGTTCCTTGGAAAGGAACAGTGAAGGGCGGGGCCTGACGCATGCGCATTATTCAAAAAAGGACAAACAGTCGCTGGTTTCTCAGCAGTCAAAAAAAATCCTCCCTAATATCTTTAAGCTGATTTTTCAAAAGAGTTGGAGTTGGAACATAAAACACTTTTTATTTGTTACTGGATTAGTCTCTGATTAAAATAATACACTGAACAGCTCAACAGAGAGATATGAAGATAAAATTCTGTTTCTTTATCAAATGTTTGTGTCTCTTTGAGTGGCGAAAAACTTGATTATTATTCCAGATGGAGCAGATTAATAGATGAAACCTTCTTCCTGGATTTGGAGCCACACATGGGACAGACCCACAGCTCGCTGAGTTCGTACTTCAGTAAGAGCAATAAATCTTTTCAACTAATCTCCATCTGGATGCTCTTTATCAACACACTTTAAATTAAAGCCAGCCTGGTGACAAACCAACGGGACTTTACCAAAACACTTTCTATTCTGACAGCCTCTGTATCAAATTAAAGGTACCCTGTGTACAATATATAGCATACAGCAGAACAAACTCGGTGTTTGGTGAATGCCCCTAATAAATGTAGTGAACATATGAATAATGTTTGTCTGTCTCAGTCAGTGTCCTCCCGGCAACTGCCCATTTTTCAGGGTGTAACCCGTCTAAGACCAAATCAGGTCTAAGCCAGGGCTAAACCAGGTCTAAACTAGGGCTAAACCAGGTCTAAACTAGGGCTAAACCAGGTCTAAACCAGGACCAAACCAGGTCTAAACCAGGACCAAACCAGGTCTTAGCCAGGGCTAAACCAGGTCTAAGCCAGGGCTAAACCAGGTCTAAACTAGGGCTAAACCAGGTCTAAACCAGGACCAAACCAGGTCTAAGCCAGGGCTAAACCAGGACTAAGCCAGGGCTAAACCAGGTCTAAACTAGGGCTAAACCAGGTCTAAACCAGGACCAAACCAGGTCTAAGCCAGGGCTAAACCAGGTCTAAGCCAGGGCTAAACCAGGTCTAAACTAGGGCTAAACCAGGACCAAATCAGGTTTAAGCCAGGGCTAAACCAGGACCAAATCAGGTCTAAGCCAGGGCTAAACCAGGTCTAAACTAGGGCTAAACCAGGTCTAAACTAGGGCTAAATCAGGACTAAGCCAGGGCTAAACCAGGTCTAAACTAGGGCTAAACCAGGACCAAACCAGGTCTAAGCCAGGGCTAAACCAGGTCTAAGCCAGGGCTAAACCAGGTCTAAGCCAGGGCTAAACCAGGTCTAAGCCAGGGCTAAACCAGGTCTAAACTAGGGCTAAACCAGGACCAAATCAGGTTTAAGCCAGGTCTAAACCAGGACCAAATCAGGTCTAAGCCAGGGCTAAACCAGGTCTAAGCCAGGGCTAAACCAGGTCTAAACTAGGGCTAAACCAGGTCTAAACTAGGGCTAAACCAGGTCTAAACTAGGGCTAAACCAGGACCAAACCAGGACTAAGCCAGGGCTAAACCAGGTCTAAACTAGGGCTAATCCAGGACCAAACCAGGTCTAAGCCAGGGCTAAACCTGGTCCAATCTGGGGCTAAACTAAGGCTAAAATGGGACTAAATCAGGTCCAAACCAGATCTTAACCAGGTCTAAGCCAGGTCTAAACCAGGGCTAAACCAGGCCTACATCTAGTCTAAACCAGGGCTAAACCACGTCTAAACTAGGGCTAAACCACATCTAAACTAGGGCTAAACCAGGTCTAAACCAGGTCTAAGTCAGGGCTAAACCACGTCTAAACTAGGGCTAAACCACGTCTAAACTAGGGCTAAACCAGGTCTAAGTCAGGGCTAAATCATGTCTAAACTAGGGCTAAACCAGGTCTAAACTAGGGCTAAACCAGGTCTAAACTAGGGCTAAACCAGGTCTAAACTAGGGCTAAACCAGGACTAAGCCAGGGCTAAACCAGGTCTAAACTAGGGCTAAACCAGGACCAAACCAGGTCTAAGCCAGGGCTAAACCAGGTCTAAGCCAGGGCTAAACCAAGTCTAAACTAGGGCTAAACCAGGACCAAACCAGGTCTAAGCCAGGGCTAAACCTGGTCTAATCTGGGGCTAAACTAAGGCTAAAATAGGACTAAATCAGGTCCAAACCAGATCTTAACCAGGAATAACCAGGTCTAAGCCAAGTCTAAACCAGATCTAAAGGGCTAAACCAGGCCTACATCAGGTCTAAACCAGGGCTAAACTAGGTCTAAGCCAGGTCTAAACCAGGCCTACATCAGGTCTAAACCAGGGCTAAACCAGGTCTAAACCAGGTCTAAACCAGGCCTACATCAAGTCTAAACTAGGGCTAAACCACGTCCAGGTCTAAACTATCCAGGTCTTATCTAGACTAAGCAGTGGTCTGGATCTAACTCTAAATTAGAATCAGGACTTGAACTGCAAAAGACTCCTGCGTACCACCAGCGGTACCCGTACCACAGTTTGAGAAACACTCGGGTCGCACTCTTGCTTCACAAACAGAACGTCTCCAGTTTGAACTCAGATTACAAAAATTACTCTGGTAAACATTGCTACCTAAGTGAACGTAACATTGAATATTTTTACTCTTAAGTAGTAATTTTGTTGAGTACTTTTACAGTTGCAGTTACATAATATTATTTTGGAGTAACAGCAATTTCTTTACTATAAAATTCAAAGACATGACATCAAACTCCGGGGTTGTTTAATGACATGGATGCAGACGGGAGTTGCATCTACACAAGAGGAGTTTTACAATTAGGTACTTGTTTAAAAATATTACTTTTTAGGACTTTTTAATGCCACTTACAGTGAAATTTAATGGCAGCACTCTCAACATTTAATTTTACACTAAGGAGTTATCCATACTACTCTCTGAAACTCAAGAGTTTCAATTTAAAAATCTAATACAGATGAAAGAACTCCTGTCCTGCTTTTAAAAAAAACATATATATGAAAAATTAATCATGCATTTTAATGATGACATTTCTTCAGTAAATATATTTTGTTATTGTGGTGATATTAACTAAGTTTTTGACAATTTTAAGACCTAGATGAACAGAATTTAATACCTACACATAATATTTAATACTTTGAAGGCTTTTTAATTTTGACACAATCAAATTTAAAATCTTTTTAATACTTTTAGGACCTCGGTAATGCCTTGTTTTTAGGCAACAGCCTGAAGAAAAACAAGACATAATATTTTAACTAGAGACAAGTCTTATCGTTGGGGGTCCGCATGGGATTTTATGTTTTTTCAGGGGGCCATGACACTCCTGGCTTTGGGAATGGCTGCTTTAGACAAATGTGTTTCATTTGGTTAAAATGTGGACAACTGGGACATGGTTTTGTTGAAAAATGGGACATTTGAGTGTTTTTACAGATATGTCTTGGGGCATGGGACAGGGAGCCTAAAACTGGGACTGTCCCGGGTAAATAAGGACATCACCCTAGCTTAGCTTATCTCCATTTTGTTTAACAATAAGTGAAAGCATTGGCCTTTTTTTTTTTTGTGCTGTTAAACCCAGCATTGGAGTCCACACTTTCTCTGTATCATAAGGAGCTCTATGATCAAATCTAAATGATGTATTATTTTTTACACATACTTATCAGAGGAATGTCTTACCCTCTCTTAGCAGTTGTAAAGATGATTTTTAAGCAAATTTGGATTGTGTTATCTTGACTAATCAGTGTAATCAGGTCTAAATTTGACTTGATGTGAGTGTGCAGATGAGGGCTGCACTTATCCTTGAGGCGGCGGCAGCGTGGCTATGATGTGTTCATGGAAATATTTGAACAGATGACTCCTGCAGAGAGACCTTGTCCTTCTCTGTCACAAAGACGTGTGGAGATGTTGTTTACGCCCAACTCCATTGCTGGCTCCACAAAGGAAATGCAAACACATTTTCACAGAGAGCTGGAGATCTTTTGTGTCTTTTGTACGGCATGGTGACTAGGTTGATACATGGTAAAGAAACTGTGAATGTGGTTCAATACTTGCTGCAGTAGTTACTTAGGCTCTCACAAGAATGTTATTGTACATTTTTACTACTAGTATTTATTCTGTTTAGGGTCACACTGTATTTCATTTTATTATGTTTTAGTGTAGTTTTTAATTTTTTATTATTATTTTTTAGGTCATGTTTATATATTTCCTTGATTCTCTTATTTTGTATCACGTTTCTAGGGCTGGGTATTGTTCAGTTTTTTTTCTATAAACGATACCTGATTTTCAATACAGGTACCTGAACAAAATTTTTTGATACTTATGCCATTTTAATTCACATAAAACCATATATCTTACAGAACTGTGTGACTAACTGTAATAACATGTAACTACATTGTACTTACATGATAACCCTAACCCAGGGGTGTCCAAACTTTTTTGCTTGGGGGCCACATACTGAAAAGCATATGTACTGGAGGGCCACTCAGTAAACATATTGCCTTCTTTCAGGGATATTCACAATAAATCATTCTTATGGATATTTTTATTGATTTGTTTTACTCTTGACCTCCTTCGACAACCCCACATTTATCCAAGCTTGGCACCAGCACATAATATGGCTTTTTTTTTTTTTTTTTTTTTTTGGTCGCACCAACAACCGCTAATTTCCTTTTTTTTCCTTAATGCCAGGTACATCTCACACAAATCAAGTTTTTTACCTGCACTTCAAACCTTGCAGTGAACAGTGCTACCTGTGGCAATTTGGGCCAATTGTGAATGAAGCCAGAGGGCCAATAAAAAATAGTCTGCGGGCCGCATTTGGCCCCCGGGCCATAGTTTGGACACCCCTGCCCTAACCCTAACCCTTAATGCCATCATGTAAGTACAATGTAGTTACATGTTATTACAGTTAGTTACACAGTTTGTTACATTTAATTAATGAGGTAGATACAATGTAAAAAGTGTAGTGTAATATAAAGTGTGGCCAACATTATTATTATTATTATTATTATTATTATTATTTCAAGTCCAGACTTAAAACTGTTCTTTTTAGCTGTGCATATGCCAACTGAAAGTGTTTTATCTGCACTCTTCTCTTTTAATTTAATTTTAAATTGATTCTTAATTATACTCTTTAAATTTGATTTTATTGTTTTAATTGTGTTTTATAATTTTAAATTTGCCTTTTTTTTCTGTAAAGCACTTTGAATTGCTCTGTGTATGAATTGTGCTATACAAATAAATTTGCCTTGCCTTGCCATTATTGTTGCATGCTGTCAGAGCTGCTTCCCTTTTTACTTTTGCTTTTACCTTGTAGCAGCGAGGTAGCGATGGCTGAAGTGTTTGAGTAAAAAAATAACACATTCGTGAGGATCTAGCTCTGTCCTGGATGTTCTGCTCCATTCTCAGCTCCAGTGCTCACCTGTTGGGCCATGTAGCTTGATACGGAGGAAACATGTGATAATCGTGATAACATAGTAAGTTAAATTCACTACAGTTCACAAAAATGTAAGTTCCTGTATTTACAAGTCAAAACAGGACAAAATCAAAACTTAACACAGACTAAACCAGGAATAAAACAAGGCTAAGCTGCGACCAAATTAATTAAATTACCACTAAAACCGGACTTTTTACACATTTTTATTTAGTCACAACACATGTTCTTTTAAGGCTCTGGTGGAAAATGATTCTTCAGTGTAAATCTCTGTCAGATGGAAGACCACAGCGTTATTGCGATATATTTAGATTCTTGCGATACGGATATTGCGTTCGCTGATATTGCGATAACTAATTTTGCGATATATTGTGCAGCCCTAGTTCACAGTAGTATATTCAAACAGTTTTTCTTATACATGCCCAAGAGAAGAGTGATTGAGCTGTCATCCTTTTGGAAGAAGCTGCATTTTAGTCTTGATGTTCTGGATGTGTGATTTTATAGCTTGGGGTTGTCACCAGTTCATGTTGTTGTGTGGGATAGGTTCTTTGTGATGACGATACTTTCTTACTGGGTTATGGAAATGTCCTCTAGGGAAGGGAGGCTGCTGTTGGTTAGCGCCTTTAATTATTATTTGTTCATATCAGCTGACGTAGCAATAAACCAAAACCCAAATTTGAGGTCAGAAGGCCATACAATTGCTTACACAGAGTAAAAAAGAATTAACGGCAGCAGGACAGGAATTGAGCGTTCCTATGGTAACTCAAACTCTTGTTACAATAACTAAAACTGTTTTACTCTAAGCTGAAAGCATTAGATTTTTGTCCACAGCACCATGACACAGGTGAACATTGTCACAGGTGGACTGATAGCTTTGTGCAAAACAAGATTGCATTTCAGTGCCACCGTACTCCAGCGTTGTATGAGCAATGATGAAGAAACTTTTCTAGAAGCTTACCTGAGTGAAAACTGTTGTGTTAGGTTAGGGCAGATCATTTGTTTTTTTTACAAAATGTGACAAAAAGTTAAGCTTTCCTTTAATTCTAGGAAACCCTTTCTATTAGGGCTGCACAATTAAGCGAAATCGAATCAAAATCACAATTTGAACTGTCCTCTGGAGAGTACAAAACATCCCATCCCCACTGGATCTTAATCTGTATACACTGCGAAAAATCAGTGTCTACTTTAGTTAAAATGACTTCAGTTCAGTTTATTAATCTTAATTTGAGTAATTTTCACTAAATTGGATTGATTTGCTTATTAGGTAACTTATTACTACATATTTGACTTGTTTTAAGTTACTTCTCTGTTTTAAGCTATTTTTTACTTATATCAAGCAAAATTATCTGTCCATGAGGTTAGTGTAATTTTCTGACCCCATGGAGAGATAATTATGCTTGCTTTTGCTGAATTCAAGTCATTTTACCTAATGTAGATTTTGATTTTAGAGTTTGATTTTAGAGTTTAGACCTCTTCAGACATGAACTGAAGGGCATGTGATTCCTTGTGTTAGTTCAGCAGTGAATATTTCAGTGTCAGTGCTCCATCAAATGCTTAAAATGTTTACTGTGAACTGAACATTGATTTTACAAAATATATCGCAAATCTAATCGGAGCCACAATATCTCCTAGAAAAATCGCAATTAGATATTTTTTCAAAATCCTTCAGCCCTACTTTCTATTAAAAATGCCGTTAGGTTCAAGTCAAGTTAACTCACACAAGTAGGGCCATTGTATTTAACTCAAGGAGCCAATTTTCAGTAACTGGAAAATGTCAAGCATCTCTGTAAGACTGCACTGACGATATTTTTTGTCAAGTTGTAGAAGCCAGTCACAAAGTATTTATCATATTCATTATATTGGTTTTTTGAACAACTGATATTCAGTGCACTGACATCTATTAATGCCATTAATCATCTAGCTGACATATCATATATTCTATCTGCTCTTCAGGGTTAGCACATAATTCATACAGACAGCGTATTATTTGTCACTTAGGACACTCCCTTTGAGTGCAAATGTGCTCCTAATGCATACAGTCTTTCTTTTACCTTCTACCTGTGCATGGCTAACCTAATGGAGGAGATAATAATTTTCTTTATTAACTTAAAGAAAAAAGACCCTTCTCACAGATTCTAATAAAGTTAATTAGCATATCCAAATCTCAGGGAATTATTAATTATCAGTGGTGAGCCCTTCAAACATGTAGAACCAGGTGGACAAAATGAGAACTTTTGTATGTTTTGCAATGTGAAATTGTTTCATATTTTTAGTTTGTGTAATAATCCTGCAATTTGTAACACTTTCACACATTTTGTAAAGAACGCAATATGTAATAAATGGAAGTGGAAATGGGGTGTCTTCTGTACACTTTGTTAGCAATTAAATATCAGTCTTTTAATAGACTCCCACCAGTTTTTGCAGGTGCTACTGTAATACTTTTTTTTTATTTTTATAATAAACTGTACAACCTCTTTGTGATTACATAGTACATCATATTTATAAATTTCTTTTAAAAAATTCCTTGCATCTTACCTAGGGCCGCAAGCTTGGGTGTTGTGAGATTTGTGAGTTCACAAACTTGCAAAAGTCCATTCTGTCATGCTCTCGCTGGTTCGTCTGGGGCAGGGCCAATGGTGTAGCAGTTTTAGGTTTGCTAACAGCAACAAGCATTTTTGGTGCTAGTTGTTAACAACACGATAACCCGAAAAACATTTATATGCTGCCAAACATATACAAAACAGCAAAAAAAAAAAAAAAAACAAACAAACATAAATAACACTTTTGCAAGGTTAGCTTGCACCTGCTGCATTTTGTAAGAATTATATTAATATGTAATAATTCATTACAAAATTCAGGAATTTATTCTGATTGCCTTCATGTGGCAAATTATTTTAAAAAAGTAGGATTATTCCACTGTCAGATAATTTTCCTTAAAATAATTCAATTAGTCTAGCGTAATAAGTAAATATTAGTGATGGGCAGTCTAGCTCTTTTCAAAGATTCGGTTCTTTTGGCTCAGCTCCCAAATTCAATTCAGTTCAGTTTTATTTGTAAAGCCCAGTATCACAACAAAAGTAGCCTCAAAGGGCTTCCCAACAGTTGATCAAACATAAACACACAATCAGACAACACAAACAATAACTACACTAAACAGACCCAGGACACTCCTGTCCTTAGACCTTCCTTCTCAGTAAGGAAAAACTCCTAAAAAAAAACCAGCTGTGGGAAAAAAGAAGAAACCTTATGGAGCCCAACTGAAGGAGAGATCCTCTCCCAGGACGAACAGGCAGTGTGTCTAGGAGTTAGTTCATTAGCTCATCTATAGGATCATAGATCAGCTCTGTAAGGACTCATCCAGATGGGAGTGGGGTGAGGTAGATCCGGGAAATCCTTAGAGGTGAGGTTGAGGCAATGAACTGATTGGAGATATAGAATATTACATAATATTAATGACAGTGATAGGAGAGGAGCAGCAGATGAAACCAGAGGACAGAGGTCAGTGCACCATACTTCCCCCAGCTTCTAGCTCCTAGAGCAGCCTATTTTCAGCTGTGGAGTTAACCCTGTTCCTGGCCTGACCATAAGCTTTCATAAAGAGGAACGTTTTAAGCCTAACCTTAAATGTAGAGACTGTGTCTGCCTCTAACATGAGCTGGAAGCTGATTCCATAAAACAGGAGCTTGGTAACTAGTTTTTCAGCGTCACTTTTAGATAAAATATTTCTGATTTTGGCTATGTTACGTAAGTGAAAGAATGCTGTTTTACAGGCTTGGTTTATATGAGCCTTAAATGATAAATCTTGGTCAAATAAAACTCCTAAGTTTGTCACAGTAGAACTTGAGGCTACACTGACACCGTCCAGGGAGACTATCTGGTCAGACAGAGCATCTCTCAGCTTTTTGGGGCCTAGTATAATGACCTCTGTTTTTTCCTGGGTATTAGGAGGAGATAATTAATTGTCATCCAGGTCTTTATGTCTCTCACACAGGCGCTAAGTTTCTCAACGCGGTCATTCTGATCAGGTTTAATTGATAAATACAACTGTGTATCGTCTGCGTAACAGTAAAAATTCATGCCATGTTTTCTGATTATGTTTCCTAAAGGCAGCATGTAAAGCATGAACAGAATGGGTTCAAGTACTGAGCCTTGTGGCACTCCATAGCTAACTTTACTTCACTGTGAGGAATGTTAATTTGCACTGACAAACTGGTACCTATCAGATAAGTAGGATTTAAACCAGCAGAGGGCGGCTCCTCTGACCCCTATGTCACAGTCTAATCTCTGGAGTAAGATGCTGTGGTCAATGGTGTCAAAGGCTGCACTGAGATCTGACAGAACTAGGATTGAGACCAGGCCATTGTCTGAACTTAATAACAAGTAAGTAAGTTGTGACTCTGACTAATGCAGTTTCTGTGCTATGGTGGGGTCTGAACCCTGACTGAAAATCTTCAAATAAGCTATTGTCCAGTAGGTGGCGACATAACTGTTTAACTACAACTCTTTCTAGGATTTTTGAAATAAAAGGGAGATTTGATATTGGTCTGTAGTTGGCTAAAACGTCAGGATCTAGACTGTTTTTTTTTTCAGAAGCGGTTTAATAACTGCATTTTTAAAAGACTGTGGCACATAACCTGTTTCTAAGGAGGTGTTCATTATAGTCAGTATAGGTTCATTAATTAGGGGAAGAGTTTCTTAAGAGTTTGGTAGGTATTGGGTCTAAAAGACAAGTTGAGGTTTTGGAGGACATAATGACTGATGTTATCTCAGCTTGGTCTACAGCGATGAAGCAGTCTAACGTTACAGATGGTTTTATAGTGGCCTCCCTTTTTACAGCTTTGGCTTGCTCTGAGCTGATTGTAGGGAAAATTTTATTTAATTTGTCTCTAATACTTGTGATTGTGTTGTTAAAAAATTGAAGAAAGTTTTCACAGCTGAGAGTAACAGGGATACAGGGCTCTACTGAGCTGTGACTGGTGGTCAGCCTGGCTACAGTGCTGAACACAAACCTAGGGTTGTTTTTGTTTTCTTCTATTAAAGTTGAATAGTATCTGGCTCTTTTAGTATCACTCTGACCATTGAATTTAGGCCTAACTTAGCCTAATTATGAATGTTTTGTGTGTTGGTAAACCATTTTTAATCAGTGTTTTTGTAAAAGTTGCAAGCACAAAATACAGTTACAAAATTCTGTATTCATCTTTACTATCTCCAGTATAATCAAAATCACTGCCTTCGGAGCCCAACTTCTTCCACATAAAGATATGATATGTTCCTAGTTTGTCCTCACATGTGATTTGCTGCATGGTCTGCCTATCAAAATCAAATTCTGCTCTACTTGTGTGGATTTTTAGCAGCGCTGAGCAGGAGCAGCTGAAGATTCGGCTCTCATTGACAGGAGTCGTCTCTTCCAGTTCACTCCAAAGAATCGGCTCTTAGAGCTGGCTCATTCACAAAAGACCCATCACTAGTAAATAAATAAATAAAACTAGTCTAATCAAGATTCATATTTTGAATTAATTATCGTTTTGACTAATGTCGATATTCATTTTTTCCATTTTGAATTTTTTTCCAAGCCCTGGTCTCATGTCCATACACGTATGAGAGTTTAGAAAGCATTTCTTGTTCTAATACATAATTAATTCTATTTAAATGCCATGTTAATAGTGTTCTTGCAGTCGCTGGAGTTTCAAGCTCTGCTAAAAGTATCTTGGTGCTTGAGAACGTAGATTTCTTTGGAACAATTCTTAAGTAACTTCCATAAGAAAACATTCATGAGTGAGGCCCATTACTTTTTTACTTTTATGCAAGTAAAAAATTTGTCAGTCAGTAGCAGAAAGACAGAGTCAAATAAATAAACAGTGAAATAACCACTGCGGTCTCTGCAATTTACTGCAGCCTTTACAAAATAAAAATCTTTTTTATAATATTCTGATTTAATTGCAAATGCAATTTATTGTTCAGCCCAATTATTGTACACCCATGGTTCTCCAAAGTTTGAAATCAGACGAATGTCACTTTGCTGTGATAATGTACTTCCAAAACACACTGAACAATTATTCAGTAAAAACAAAAAACAGAAAAAGAAATCTTGACAGGTAACTGTGAGAATAATTTTGTATCCTAATACACTTTGCCCAATGCTCCACTGGTTAACAGCCTGTCTCTTTCTCATCCTCTCTTCCCACCAGAAAAGTCCCTCCATGCCTCTCCCCAGTACAAAGTGGTTTACCCCAGCAGAGTGGATGCCAAAGGTCACTTCCTGTCCCACTTCCTGTCTCACCATGCTCCGAGAGTGCAGCGTCGTGCGGCCCCTGAGGACCCAGTGGACGTGGACACAGTCTTCTACCACTTGTGGCACAGCGGACGCAGCCTGCACTTTAACCTCACCCTCAACCCCCACCTGTTGGCCCCAGGCTTCCTGACTGAGAAGAGGTACGGTGGCCTGAGTGGGGCCAAAATTCAACCACCTGCAGCAGCTCAGTGCCACTTCTTGGGAGAGGTTTGGGAAGACGCCACTGTGAAAGGCAGAGCTGCCATTAGCACCTGCGACGGACTTGTGAGTTGATATCAAAGTGCAAATTATAAATACAGTAAATATTTTAGCATTTTAAAGGCAAATAATGTTAGAGGCCACATATTAAGATATTTTCAGACTTTATGAAATAATTTTGGACACCTTTGCGTTACTGAAAATAATGTATGTGTATGGAAAACGCCTTCTTTTGGGGAGCTGTTACTTTGACTTTACAGAGAATGCTTGGATTAGGTGTCTGATGCCCCCTGCTGGCAACACTGGAGGACTGGACAGAGCATAAAATGGCTATTTAGCACGGCTATTAGCAACAGGACGATAAAATATAGATAACTGAGCAGATCGGGTCATGGTGAAGGCATTTTAAGCGCTGAAATGATTGGAAGGAGTCTGGTGAAGTTGCATGGACCCTGGTTTCATGGGTCTACTTAAAGCGGCGGCGAGACCGAACGTTTTCAGCTCCAGCATACAGCATGCAGGACTATCCAATTTTATGTGAATCAAACAAAATACTACTCCAGGTATGTTTTTGAGGTGGAAACAACATTATAACAAGGTCAATTTAGCATATAAGGGTTAGGGGACTTTTTAGCTTAATGACAAAATTGATAATTCATTTTGGCTGGCTCGGGATAACTCAAGAAGATATCTTAAACTCTGCTTAATTAAAGATATCCGTAATGTCTTTAATAATTAAATACTTATTATGCACTGCACTTGTGACGAGTCATAATTAAACTGAAGATATCCCTAATTAGGGAAAGTCATCTTTTACTGGAAAAACTGGCAAAATACATTTATAGCTTTACTTTACACTACAACAACAACAATGACAACAAACAACAATAAACACAACAACCCCAACAATAACAACAATAAACATTACAAAAACAAACAACACAACAAAAAACAACAACAAAACCACTTCTGGAGCCACAGTTGCCGGGGGGCAGACTAATGGAAGTGTGGCTGCCAATCTGTGCCTATGGCCCCGGCGACTACACCAGGCACTCTGACACATTCATATTACCTGAAAATGTGTTTTCTCAGTTCAACACAATCAGCGGAGGTGAAGTCATTGAGGAGGATTTGCTTGGCACATGAGCACACAGCATGCTTTACTTTTTGCCTCACTTTTTTTCACTGGCCATGTGTGTGATAAACGTCCACCATAACAGTTTTATTTCAGTAATGTGATAACTCTCTGAAAACACAATATTTTATGAGCCTTATCTTGTAAAAACATGTCAGATTAATTTTTTTACAGTGAACAAACACACAACATGACTACATCTCACTCTTATGATAGGTTTTCACATTATATCATTCTACTTTTATTTTCCTGACCTGCCCGTCTCCTCTGACTATTTAACCCGCTGTAAAACACCACACAACTCCTTTTTGCACTCTGCAGCATACTGAGCACACACAAGCCAAGGACCTTTTAATTTTGCACATGATGT
Source organism: Bostrychus sinensis (assembly GCA_020698575.1). NCBI lineage: Eukaryota > Metazoa > Chordata > Actinopteri > Gobiiformes > Eleotridae > Bostrychus > Bostrychus sinensis. Next base: position 9,772,650 of record CM036242.1, on the reverse strand, counting down.
TTAATGCATGTGTCATATTCGAGGACAAGTGACAGTGCTCCCCTTTGCGCTCACACACACACACACACACACACACACACACACACACACACACACACACACACACACACACACACACATAAATGCTCTGTTCGCTTCTAATCAAGGTATACACATTCCAAGTGCACACAATGCACGTCAGGCTTTGCGCTTGTGATCGCATCAGCCAGTGCATGTTAATGCTCGCAGTGAACAAAAGTTGTCAACCCAGAGCCAAAGCATAGAAACTTTTCTTGAACTCCCATTCAAGAAAAAAAACAAAGTAAGCACATTTACATACCAAAGTGGGAAATATAGCTTTCAGATCTCAAAAGTGGGAGCATGTTCAAATGCAAATGCACAAATAGGGTACTAGCTTTTACCTAACATCTTGCGCAATAAAACATAGGACGCCTTATGTCTAGCAGTATAAATTTTAGCCTTAAAAATAACTAACTGTACAGCTCAGTTGGTAGAGCTGTGACGCATATACAGGGCAACTACAGCCTGCCTTGGCGTCATGGGTTCGAGTTCGAACTTCAACAGTTTGCCTAATGTCTGTCCCTACTTTCTCATCAATTTCCTACTATACTCTGTCCTATCAATAAAGCCTAAATGGTATAAAAAATAAAAAAAAAACAATAGATATGACAAACAAACAATATAAAAGGCAAAAACATGAGAACTTGTAGAGTCTGAAGTCTGAGCAGTGAATCAACAAGAATTTTGGTAAAAATATTAATCTGATGTAAGCCAATAGTCCCTTCATACATACACTGCATATTGCATGCAACAGCTTCAGTGAAAAATATTACAGATCCACTTTAAATAGTATTGCTCCCATGTAGGTGCTTTGTACAGCTGCACAAAACAGATGATACACAGTCTATTGCACATTGTCGGCTTATCAAGAAGTGTATATTGCACATTGTCCATGTAATTGCACTGTCTCCTAAATGAGGGGTTCCCAAAGTGGGAGTTGCAACATGATTTTCCAATTTATTTATTTTTACCATAGAAATTAACATGTTATTCAAAACAGTGAGTAATTTAAAATAAAGCATGCTAAGAAACAATAGTAACCTAGCATTTAAACGTCCTGTAAGCAGCATGCGCTCGTACTGGTTGAAAATGGTACTGCAGTCTAAATCAAAACAATGGTCTGTTGGTTGCCAGCTGCTTTTCTGATTGGACGATTGGCAAAGCAGGGTTTAGAACCAAAACAAAAAATGTAAACATAAACAACTTGGGCATTATGTCATTTTTTTTAAATTGTGAATAAATCAGCTGTACCATTGTTCTCAGTAAAACTAATATTTGATTTACGCATCATATCTTAGGACACACAATTTTATGAAATTTAAATAAATATATACTTTTCATTACGGTGGCCCAGAGAGCTCAACGAATTACAAAAGCCGAAACACACTTTACAAAAAGAAACTGCCGCACGGCATTACAACAACATTCACCTGCACCGGAAATACACACACGACATTACAACAACAATTTTTCTGCACTGGAACATGCAGCACCAGAAACTCTGCAGCTAGAAGTTCATAGTACAGTATTTTTAAATATCCATTAATAAAGGAGTCACAAGAATTTCTTCCTGTTTAACAATGAGATTGACAGAGGAACCAAAGAATACTTATATCTATTTAACTTTACAGTTTTGAACTCTGTGTCATTTACGTGACCACATTAGCTCATATTGTTTACAGAGAATATGGCTAGGGTTGTTCCAGCTGTAGAGGGGTCACACAATATACTGTATTAAAGACTAATTACTCTGTCCCATTTTCACAGCAGCTCATGTTGTAACTCCCTTATGTGTATACAATCATGTAAACAAGTTCTGTTGTGGTACGAAAAGCACACATACATCTGGGAATTTACAAGGCTGCTATTACAGCAGGCCAGTGATTTTTCTTATGTTCTTTTATCTCATTATGATAACATGTTGTCAACTGCACTGTTATGGTCTTCATGTGAGCTGACAGTTGTGAAACGGGGACAGCCTCCTGCTAATGTAACTCTTTCAGAACTGTACTGACATATTTCTGTTCAATGCTGTATCCATAGGCAATGCACAGCAGTAAATAATAGATCAGAAGCTGGACATGCGCTGCCCAGCTACTGTGACTATAACCTACTCACTGTCAGTTTACTAAACAGACAATGTGTATTTAGACCTACAACTTCCAAAATGATTAGATATGGTTGTCTGTTTTCATACAAATTTTGTATGGCCCTCTTTTTTCATGATAAAATGTATTGTCAGGTAGCATCAACGAAGATTTGCCTGTACATTCATGCATCTCATGTACAGGGCTGCTTCTCTAAAGCCAGATATTCTCTAGACTGAATACATTCATATACTACATTATATTATATGGTCACTTTTGGAAATCTTGTATGAAAGATTACAGCCATTTTTCTTTTGATTTGAAAACCTTATGTCATTACTCTTATAGTACACAGTAAATTAATCTGATTACATAGAGCATATCATATATTTGATTACCACTTAAGGTCATTTTTGTTTGGTCAATATTAATTCTCATGAAAATTCTTATAAAACATTCTCCCTTTTTGAAAAAAAGTGGGCATCTCTGCTTTGAATGGTTAAGAATACTTTTTAATTCATGCATGGCATTAAGCTGCAGCAGGAGTGTACCTTATTAGCCGGCTGCGTTACACACAAATGTTCATTGGTACAGTAGTGAAAATATATTATATCCTGGACATGCACTATCTAGTCTCAACTACAGAAACTGGCCGTGTATTCATAACTTTTTCCATCATTATAACAACCCAATTACGCACTCGTCATTGATCCACAAATGGACTTTGGCCTTTGACTTCCATTCATTCTGAGCAAATACAAGTATGTGGCTTCCATACCTGAGGTATATATGATTGTGTAGTACTTGTTGCCATGAGTGTGCACATGGGAAAGTGCTTCACGCTTTGTTATTGTGTGCTTCGCACACTTATGAGTGGGCTTTGCCCACTGACCTCCATTCATTCTGAGTAAATACAAGTATGTGGCGTCCATACCTGAGGTATTTGTGTTTGTGTAGTACTTGTTGCCATGAGTGTGTACATGGGAAAGCTCTTCACGCTTTGTTATTGTGCGCTTTGCGCACTTTGGGGCAGCGCGCACTGCTGTGCAGACACAATAGGCCCTGCGCCACCCTGGGGGCTCGGGCCTAATTAACTCTTTATAAAACAGGAGGGAAAAGTTTATGAATGCACGGCCGCTTATGGCTGTCGTACTCAACCACTAGTTTTAATATTTATCATTTTTATGGTGTCTAGCATGTAATAAGCATAAAATATAATCAATACATTGAGGTGCCTAGTGTGTAGCTGACTCTGTATCATTAGCTGGCTATAATATCTGTAGTATCTTATTTTATTTTCAAAATGCCCAACTTCTAATCAGATCACAAATGTACTTAATTAGCACCTAACTAAGCATAAGCATCAGTAGCAAGCTAATATTTTATTAAAAGGCTAATTAATATGTGGGAAGCGTAATAGCGAGTGATACAGCTGTGAAGACTAGGAACTGGAAAGTTGTAATGTTATTTCAGCACTATATTTCTGCAAGTAAGTCTAGTTTATGATGCTTTTTTTTTTACATGACCCCCAAAGCTTGCTAATGAAGGCTATAATAAAGCTAATGGCCTAAAAGCAGCTGGTATAATTGTTGGTGTTCAGTGCATATTTTCTACCTTCACGTAACCAGATGGATAAAATGTATTGCTGTATGTTCAGTAGCTATTTCTTTTTCTTATCAGTTTTTCTGTTATTGTTTATTTGGTTTGTATAGAATATTACCTATTTTATTATTATTTATTACAATTTTGTATTATGGAGGACATAGAGGGGCTTTCATACCAAAGTGCCAAATATAATATACATATTTACTGTGTTAATAAAATATTACATGGTTACATTGGAGTTTAGTAGATTAAATCAAAGGGTTCATTTTTATGGTTGTACTAAAGCAGTCATGTGAGGGGATCACATCTGAATAGCCTACTTTTATTTAATAAACTAACTAGTGTAGCCTATAGTAAAAATTTTAATAAAACTTTTCTTTTTGTTAATAATAATAATGCATTAATATATAATATTAATTATTAATATATTAATATAGCGCTTTTCTAGACACTCAAAGTCACCTTACAGTTTGGTGCATTATTCATTTGCTCCTCAGTCACACTCAGTGGTGGAAGTGTGGCTGCCATCGTGCGCCTACAGCCCCTCCCACCACCACAAACACACAAACACACTGACACATTCATACAGGCAAGGTGGGTGAAGTGTCTTGCCCAAGGACACAATGACAGTATGCAATGCTGGGAGTGGGGCTTGAACCACAACCGGCAAGTGTCTCTACCAACTGAGCTACTGCCGCCCCAAATAATGAAACTTTTCTTTTTGTTATTGATATATGTTCACCAAACTGGGGCTGTGCACACGATGAGCCGCCATTGTTATTATAATATGTCCCCTAAACCCCCTTTTACAAAATAGTCTAGACTCCAGAAGGCATAGGCTAGTCCAAAAAAAGCCACTCTGTTGTCAGATTTTTTTCTCAGAACATTGCATTCTCAGCTAGCCTGCCTGGGGAATGATATCAGGGTAAATAACTGCACAAAGAGAATTTATTAGCCTTATCATATTCTCCTCTTTTGCTGTTTTTTTTTTTTTTCAACATCAAATCAACATTTGATTATTTAAATATATTTTTCTTAGCTATTTGCACTTATTGGAGTGTTTGGCGTACATGTTTTCACATAGTACAGTGTATGCATATTGAAATGTTTTTTTTTTATATTTTGCCCTCCTTCCTTATTAATGAATAGAATATTTTTTAAAAGATTTTTCTACAGGAGCAGATGGCAATATACAAGCTGATGCAAAAATCATAATCTCCACAGCTGCTATCTGTAAAGCCACATTAGCTTTAAAGCGGCTTTTCAAAAGATATGATAAATTGATATCATGTTATAACGTGATCCTTAATTATCTTGTAAAAAAGTGATACATATCTTGTAAAAACATTAAAAGATCTTGTTAAAACTAAAAAAGATTTATCATGTCAAAACGTGATAATTTCATTCAAATTAATTCAAATTAATTCACACTCAGTTGGCATTAATACACTGCCATAGTGTTCCCAGCTAATCTTGTGATTTTTTTTTTTTTTTCAAAAATTTTTTGGAAGTTAGCTTTTTTTAAGTTGGGACTTCTGAGTTTCCTATCTGTCTTGAATGCAGCTTTAGAGCATGCCCTCCATCTGAGATTTTGACATCAAATTCTAGATGTCAAAGACTCTAAAGGCCCTATACTTTATGACTGAGCTGTAGGCAGGCCAGAATACTGTGGTAGAATCTGCTGCTAAAGATTCAAAATGCAGATGTCTTGGTGTTGTTTATGGTTAATATCTCTGTGATTACTGAACTTATCAACATGAAACTAAAACTGGCACAAAGTAGCTGTCAGTAAAATCAGCTAAAGTGAAGTTATTACTTCACTATAGCTTCAAAAAGTGGTGATATTTTTCAATCACAGGTGTGATTTCTGTGGTAGACTTGTCATCAAGCCACAAAAAAAATGATCAGGTTCAACATTTGTGGATTTTTTTTTTTTTTTTACCTATACATTTATACAGGCCCCTGCCGTCCATCAGAGGTTTTAACTTCATCAAATTCTATAACATGAACGCAACCTTTAGAACAGTAAAATATTATCAGCAGATGAACCATTTCCTTGATTATGTCTGTGTTTGTTTTTAGTGGAGGACTGGCAGAAGTGATTAGTACATCACAGTCATCATAATTAACCACTACAATTAAGACCTAATGACCAATCAGCACATCTTTTGTGTCACAAGAGCCATTATGCTTTCATGCAGTGCTGTAGTTTCCAAAGTGGGTTACAGGGCTGCCTGGGGGGCACATATCGTTTTCTAGGAAGTGTGTATTGAGATACATGGAATATCGATCGATAATATTGGAAATATTGATATTAGAAATTTGCACGTTAAATTACATTCAAAATGCCGTATCTTGATTTATTTTGAGTTTTTAATGAAATAAAATGTTTTGTTCAACTTTTCTTCACTCGCTGTCTGCTGGACATAATCAACCCTGGTCGTAATGCTACATTTTGTGGTTTTTGGCCAAAAGTTGCTGTATTGATTATCGATGATATCGAAGGTGTTGAATTAAATCGAATCATATCGTTCCCAGTTAGCCAATATCATTCTTGAATCATATCGCAACAGTTATAATCGATACGTATCATATCAGTCCAAAAACATATCATTACAGCCCTATTAATGAAGCTTAGTGACCAGGCACAATGTCATTGTGTTTTGATCAGTGGTAAGGTGATGGCAGTTCATCATAATTGAGGTTACATTGGGGTTAAAGTCACTTCTGCAGTGTATTGGTGGGTACTTTGACCTTAGTGTGAGCAGACACCTATGACTTAAGTGGAGTAGAACTTGTTGCACTGTGACTATGACAGATGTATTATTACTTTTTATACCAAAGAACCATCGAAACAACTCGGAGGCAACTCTGAGGCTATATGACTTCAATGCTGTTTTTTATTTTTTATGTTAAGAGCTGTAAATTGAACTTAATAAAATATTCAACAAGATATATTTTAACAAGATTTTTTTTTCCAAATTGAGGTGATGAAATGACTCATATCTGTTCTTTTCTTTAGACAGGAATGTTTAAGTTATCTGAAGAGGAGTTCTTTATTGAGCCTTTGGAGAACTCAGACCATGAGATGTCAGCAGCACAAGCTCATGCAATTTACAAGCGCCACACAGCTCCTCCCCCCTCTACTCCAGGGATCAAACCCATCTCAGGGAACCACAATGGGACCTGTGGGGTCAAAGGTACGTCGGGCTTCTGCATATGAAGAGTTGGTAAAACATGAGATGATATACTGTATTAATGTCCTTTCTCCTGAAACCACATTATGTGTTGTAGTACGTCCAACAGGTGACTACTAGATAATCATGGCAATCAGATCAGGATTAGTACAGGCATGGTACAGGCATTTTATATTTTGGGCTAAAGTTTTGGAATTTTAAATAGTTTGAGTTACATTCGGCCACTACTAGCTTAAAAAAAACAAAAATATTATACATCCATGCTTTATACACCCCAAACCAGCGTTCAAAGCGGAGTTTATTTATAGATAACAAGGATCAATTGACTGTCTGGACAACGCGTGTGAGCAAAATTTTAGGCTTGACTGGCTAGTAATAATGCCATTAACCTCTTTTTACTAAAGTTTGTTAAAAGCATTGGCTAAAGCATAGATATATAAACAGTAATCATCTGGTGGACATTTTACAGCCTGTCTGTGCTGTCCTTACAACATACCACTGTGTGTTTCTATACAGCTAACAAATAAATATAAAGAAGGCTCAGCATAAGGCTTGCTTTTCTCATTTGGAAGTTCTCCTTCATGTATTTTATTTGTGTTACTGTAACACAGAAAAAAACAAATACCCTGAGCATGCTGAACACTCAACACTGATAGCTAGCTTTAAACATGTGGTACATGATAAGGAAATGTTAGCTTCACTGCCAGTCAATAACATTATGTTCACAGCATTAAACTTTACAGCCTCTATTTAAGTGCGTTGTAACACATTTATACTCACAAAGGCGAAAGTTTTGTAAGGCACAAATGTTAGACCACATTCAGTGCTTACAAGCTGTTCAGTCCCTCACTGATGAGAACACCAATGGCTTGACCTCTTATAGAAATGGAAATGATGTCAAAAGTTAACCACCGAAGGAGCAACGGCTGATACAAAACCTTCAACACACTAGTTTCCAAAACAAATATTTTTTAACAGCTTTTACAATAAATCCAACTCATTTACTTATTAACTGTGAACTACTATTCAAGTAACCTATTAATCTTATCAACCCATTTATGTCCTTAACTTAAAGGCACAACACTGTCTGAATCAGGCATATGTTGTACTAACTAAACATATAACTAATAAACGTAACACAACTAAATAGCTACATTAATTAAACTGCTGAGAAAATACAGTACTGTGTGTAAGACAACAATAATGTTCATTCACACCATCCAGCTAGAGTTGAATTAGGCATACGTGTGATTCACAGGTTTACTTCACAAACATGAGCGACAGCGAGAACGCTGGGAGCAGAAGCAGCAGAGGAGGAGGCGCATCCGTCAGCGCTCGGTGAGCAGAGAGAGATGGGTGGAAACTCTGGTGGTGGCTGACCATAAAATGGTGGAGTACCACGGGAGCAAGACTGTGGAGAGCTACGTCCTCGCTGTCATGAACATTGTAAGTGTACTGCCCTAACTCTTCAGAAACATCACCATGTATATAGTGGTTTTAACATTATAAATATGTTTTCCCTGTGCACATGTATTCAGAGTAATAACCTTATAAACAATATTCTTTAAAAACACTAAGACAGTGTACTGTAGTATAATATGTGCATACATTTTCAGGAGATACGCACAATCTAACAGAGAAGAGTATTTTTTCCTTTTGCTCAGACAATACTACTGTAACCTTGGCATGCAAGACCAATGACTAGTCATCATGATCCATTGTCTGTTGTTGATTATTTTTTCATATTGTCCAAATGGGAAAATCTCTTATTATGTAAAGGTGTGTTTACACTTGCTGTGTTTGCTACACTTTAATCGAACCCTGGTGCACTTGCTGGGACAGTCCAGTTTGTTTGAGCAGGTGTGAACACGCAATCAGACTCAGGTTCACCAAACAAGTGAACTCTGGTCCTCCTGAAATCAGAGGTCTTGGTGCGGTGCGCTTTGAGCCCTGGTGCGGTCCTGGTGTGGTCCTGGTTTAGTGTGAACGCAACGCAGACCAAACTACGGACTAACGCCTGGGAGTGGACACCACTGTTTACCAAGGGCAGAAAAACATGCGCACATCTAATGTGACTATAAGAAAAAAAATTTAAAAAATACTGCAAATAAAATGTATTTAAAAGGTTGCTAACATTAGCAAACAAATGTAAAAACACTGCTGAAACAAAACAGATTTCATATTAATCACCGGAGAGAGTCCACAGCTGCGTTCAGCCAATATCACTTTTCTAAATGTAATACTTCATTAAATATTAATTAAAGTGCGCCGTATGATATTATTGAGATATGTATAGCTGACCTTTTGACCAATAGATGAGCAGGGTTTCTTCTTCACCAGTTTCTCTCAGTAAATACTGATGTGCTGCCCTCTACAGGCGAGGTTTGTTACTGCTCACTCAGTCAGTTGAGTTCCTTTGACAGAGTCCAATGTGAACTCGAACCTGACCAAAGACATCATCGTCACAGGTGCGGACTTTCGCCCCGAAGCGCACAGAGTCCTGTGGACCAGCAATTGTGAACACAGCCTAAGAAGGTCTAACTTTAGAAACTGTCCTTGTGTCATCACATTTCCTATAAACTCCTGCATTCACAGTTTGCTTTCACTTTGTGTTATTAAATGTGAAATGAATATGCACTTCCACTTCGCCTCTACCTTCTGAGGTACTGCCCACCAATGATTAAATATAATAAACTAAAACATAACAGTAATAGTAAGACACACAATACATAAACACATTTTGACTTGACTTGCGTAAATAAGAATTATACATATTTTTTGCTAATATAGCAAAAAGTCAACATAAGGTTTAGAATGGTTTAGCATTTAGCACACCTGCCTCTCCACTAGGGGATTGTGGGTTTGACCCCTGGGTCAGCTGACACACAAATATCTCTGAGTGGAGTCTGCATGTGTTCTGGGTGATCTGTATTCCTCCCACAGACAAAGATATGCATGCATAGGTGAATTGGTAAATCTAAAGTGAGAGTCTGTCAGTGTCAGCCCTGTGTTACCCCTAAATAAAAAGTGGAAAAAGATGAATGAATGCTCTCCATCTTTTTTCAGTCAAAGAAATATGAATAATAGTATTATTCACCACCAGAGGACCAAAAGTGATGGACTTCATCTTCTCTATCTTCTTACATCTTACAGTTACATCTGTAAACAACGCGGCACAATCGGTCTTATTCCAAACTTCTAGTCAGGGTCAAGTGAACTGACACCATAGGATTTATTGATGAGCTTATCCAGTGAGGCCCCAATGCACAAGGTCTGCTCTGGTACATGCTACTTCAAGACATGCACTGGACAGAATATCAGGAAGGGGAATTCCCTGACTGAAAAGCCTACAGATTAAATAACAAGCATTATACACAGAGGAAGCAGACATTATTTTCCACATCCTCTCATAGTCCTCTGCACTCCAGCTTTGAACTTTAAAAGTCCCTTTATGAGGCCATTTTGCTAAAACAATCTTGTACAGCATCAGCGGAAACAACCTCTTGCTCGTGTCCAAACAATGATCTGCCATCTGCTCCATTGTCTTATCACTGGCTTGTCTTGTGTTGGCAGCAAAACAGCTTGTACTCCACTGAACTGGGGGCACCCTGCAGTTTGATTTATACACATTTAACAGCACCGCCACCGGGAAGCTAATCTGAGCAGAACAAATGAGAGGGGCAATGACAAAATTACGCCCTTTCACAAAAATAGCTCTCAACTTCCTCTGGTGTAAACAAATGTATTTTTTTTCTTCAATTTGTCAGAATAGGTCCAAAACATAGTAAGTAAAAAGAATGTCACATCTAAACTGCATGTGAGAGGGAAATGTCCACTAAACAAAGGTCTGGATAGCTCATTGATCTTAACTGACATGTAGTTAGCCAATAAAGTGAACACTACAACAACATGAGTCTGTTTGTAATAGGTAGACTTAAACCAGAATTTACTGTAGCAATGTGTACTAAAGTATACATGAACATTATATGTATAAATACAGGGCCTACAAAAAGACATACACAACCATTTAATCCTTATATTATAATATTGTGTTTGTAGAATATAAAGGCATTTAGAAAAATAGCAGTCTCTAAGGCAGAGATGGGCATTTTGCCGCCTGAGGGCCACGTCCGGTCCGAGAGCTCTTCCAACCCGGCCCACGTCTGGCTGTCAGACCCGAACTGAGACCGAGAGAGAGAGAGTGAAAGCACGCAGTGAAAACGCCATACGCAGCAGGCCATTTAACTTTTTAACGTGAACAGTGCGGGGCTTTCGGTGTCTGTCCTTATGTGACTAAACGAGAGGACACGCTGCAGTCTGTGTGCAAAGAGACAGGACCGCAAGTTTTCTCTTTAGAGAGGAGCGGCTCTGTGCACCCCCCTCCCCTCGAGGTTTGTTTCTGTCACAGACACAGAGAGGAGAGAACAGCCTCTGACTTACTGGGAAACTGGGCTAAACGCGTCTTTTGAGGCACAGTGCTGCTTGATTTTTTTGGGGATGCTGGTACGTTAACCTGCCAATCAAATCCATGCGTTCGGGTACGGGGAGCGACATATGCAGCAGAGAGAGGAGAGATAGAGACAGGCATGGAACAGAGTGACGCCAGACTGGACTAAAAACAACCTCTATCCTCCCAGAGACCAGCACAGAGCCATTGACTTAAGTTCTGAGACAACGGCCTTTATTAAAAGCAGCAGAATTAACCCCAGCAGCACCCCAGCATAGCACAACAATGTTAATCAAGTTAAGTTTAAAAGTAAGAGCTGATTATTATTTTTCTTAAAATAGGTATTTGGAGCAATCAAATCTTTTATTTTAAAGTTACTTTATTTGATATAAGAATGTAAAATGTACCTTTTTTATTTTCTTGATAAAATATAATTGAAATAAATGCTATCTGAAGACCTGAAACAGACCTCGTGATGTTCTGGACTTAACTTGAGGACATTTTCAGATTGGACCTCAGTGAATGTTTATATCAAGGAAGAGTTATTGCTCACAGACAGCTTGTTGCTCTTTTAAAGTAGCAGTGGTGAACATGGGGTCTGCTGCTGTCAGAGGGCTCAGTGTAGGCAGAGGTTTGAAAAAGGGGGTTTGGGATCTGAGGAAAGAGATCCATGAGTTTTGTCCTGACCCAGGAAAGCTCTCTGATGCAAACTGGAGCTGCTGGCATTCTGTTGATTTGACTGTTCAGTAAACTAAACACTCATACTGCTAAATGCACATTTAAACTAAATAATCCGTTTTTGTTATTGCTGTTTTGGTAAATGCTGAAATTTCCTGTATTCTTTTTGCACTTGCCTGCTTATATTTATTAAGCTTGAACTTAAATAGATACACAGTCATTATTGAGCACAAGTGAAGTTAGCGCTGACCCGGCCCTCTGCAACCGGCCCAGATTTAAATGTGAAATCTAACTTCTTCCCCTTGTGTTTTATATCTTGTCCTTTTGGTCATGGCCCACAGCTCATGACCATGGTGGGGGTAGGAACATGGAGCAATACTCTCCACAGAAGAACTATTGCTTTGGTTCCTTAATATTAAAATATGACCGTACCCTCAGACTGGCACATCCTGTAATTCATTCAGAATTTACTAGAAGTTTTTATCTGCCCATTTATGTTTTGAAATTAGCAAGAAATATCCTCTAAATACAAAGGAATGGCTTGTTTTGGGTCCTAAATGTAAAATACTCTCTCCTTTCCTGTAAGATTGTATCTACCAGGGAAATTATGACTTTTTAAAGTCTGGTATACAGGAGGGATTTTACCATATAAAGCTTTTTCATGTGAGCTTGACTTGTGCTCGTGTGTTTTTCAGGTGTCAGGGCTGTTTAGTGATGCCAGCATTGGAAATGCTATCAACATTGTGGTGGTACGTCTCATCCTACTGGAGCAGGAAGAGGTAAAAAACTTCCTATGCTGTGCTTTTGTTATCGCTTTCATTCATTTAGCACAGAACGACGACGATGCCATATACACTATATTTACAAAATTATTCACTCACCCACCCAAATAACTGAATTGGGATTATGGTGTGGCGTTGTTTTTCAAGAGTTGGGCTTGGCCGCTTAGTTCCAGTGAAAGGAACTCTGAAGGCTTCAGCACCATGAGATTTTGGACAGTTCCATGCTCCCGACTTTGTGGGAACTGTTTGGCGATGGCCACTTCCTGTTCCAACATGACTGCACCAGAGCACAAAGCACAGGCCCATAATGACATGGATGAGTGAGTTTGGTGTAGGAAGAACTTGACTGAACCTGCACAGAGTCCTGACCTTAACCTGACAGAACACCTTTTGGGATGAATTAGAGCGAAGACTGTGAACCAGATGGATAAATGCAAAAGTTTTTTAAAACCCATGGATTAAGAATGGGATGTCACTTAAGTTCATATGCATGTAAAGGCAGGTGAGCTAATACTTTTGGAAATATAGTGTATTTGTAAGGCTTTCACCAGAATATTTTATGTAGTAATAAACAAACAAATTATTTTAGTGGTGGTCAATGGTAATTGTCAATAGCGTCAATAGTAAATAGTGTTAAATGTAATATATGCATTTTTTTCTTGAATTTGAGAAAAAAGTTGCATAAGGTCAGCATAGTCAAATATGTGCTGAACCCAAGCCCAGATAAAATGGAAAGGGTTTTGTCAGGAAGGGCATCTGGCATAAAAACCTGCCAAAATACCCATGTGAATAATTACTGTGACTATTAATTCAACAGCTGCCAAAGAAAGTAAGCTCTAGCTGCTGTATGTCTGCCTGTACAAAAGCACAGCAAAAAGACAACATCAAAAGAAAAAGGAATGCAAAGTGTCTGTGTGTTTTTTGTGGCGAGAGGAGTAATTTGAATGTGACAGAAATATGTCAGTGGGATTGTGGAGCCTTAAGTGTCCTAGCTGTAATTCTGATTTTGCATGTTCTGTTATTTATGTCAAATTTATGCAAAGGATGATTTAAAGATCACACATCATGCAGACAACAGCTTGAACAGCTTCTGTAAGTGGCAGAAAGGCCTGAACATGAAGGGAGATGATCACCCACTGCACCATGACGTAGCCGTTCTGCTCACCAGGTAAGCACAACTTCTCTACACACAAGACGCTGGCTGTGACTTTCTGTTTAGTGTTGCTTTGTGTAATATGCGGTCTATAATATACTGTATGTCTCACCTCACACTAAAACATGTATGAGTATGAAGAGTGATCCTCAGGGCTTATGCTCCAAAAAGAAATAAAAAGAAAGAAGTAATCATGTTGTATGTATTGTCATTTGAGTGAACAAAATGTGAAGTGTTACTAGTACTAGTGGAGTACAACATGTTCATGGGTCTTTCATAATGGATCTGCCAGCTTTTATAAATATCTTCTAGGGAATGGAGGCTGATGTTGGCAATTTTTGATCAGATTGGACCACTTTGTGCAGAGGAGTTCCCATACCACTAGCGCCGCTGACTGAGGAGGACAGTATCATCTATTTTAGGCTATTAGGATCTGAAAGCTCACTCCATGCTGCTTTAGTTTACAAAGTACAAACACTGGTGGGCCTTTTAATCATGCTAGAAGTGTTGGAAGTTCATGTGAAATCATTTGCATTAGCACAGCCAAGAATATGTTGTGAATAAGAAATATTGTTTATCTATGTAAATTTGCCATATGGTTCTTGTTTTCTTCTTCTTCAGTTTTATTTGCTTATGCTCCATTATAAATACTATCGCAAACGTAATATAATAGAAGCATGTCACCTTTTTGCAGGACCACAGGACATATTAAAAATATCACTTTGTCGCCCAGAGTAAACAAGCATAGCCCTGCTGGAGGGAAAACAAACGCATGTCTATTTGAACATGTTTCGATTTGTTTATACACAACAGCATGCGCCTGTGCAGTTCACATGCTCTAAAATAGAAGGGTGTAAACTGCACAAATGAAGTCTGCACTTTCACATTCAAATGCTGCCAAAAACACTCCAGCTTTTTAGTTTAGATAATAGAATTCAGGATCTGTGTTGGGGTTGATTACTTGACACACATCATATTCTTGTGGAATTCTCACAGCTTCCAGGAGTTTAGATAAGTTGTGCACACAGCTTGGTAGATTTGTGTTCTATCCCATTCATTTTTACAAGGAAGCAAAACAAAAATATGAATTTAAATAAATTACATTTTTGAGCAGCAGGAATGAATTAATATGACCCAGATCTGATTGTCAGCTATCGTTGCTAACTTAGTAGAATTAGTGGTGATGGAGGGATTAAATCTGAGCACACAATTGTGGTCTGCCACATTTGTGTAACTACTTGTCCAGCGCACCATTAAAATTCAGAAATGTAAACTGCATAGCCCTTAGCTTATATGCTAATTATAGACACTAATTGCTATGTTAAATAAAAACGGCAAAATGATACACTTGCTAATGCCCTTGTACAGTGTAACTTTCAACTGAGCTGCTGCCCCTGATTGCTTTGTATTTTTTAAAATAGTATTTTAAACACCACACAGGAAAACAGTAAGCGGTCATAATCAGATTAACATTTCATCTGAAAAGAGCCTGAACTTTCTCTTTGGATGACGTGCAGAAAATTGTTGTAATTTTCTGCCACACATTTTTACACCTGCAGTGTAATAATACTCCTTTGAACGTTGTGTTGAATGTTACAGCAATTAATCTGTTTCTTGTGGTGTGGTGTGTGCATCAAAGGAATAAAGTGCGAACCCATCACTCTAAAAGTGTGCAGATGTTGACAGGTATTTCCTGGAGTTACAGTTGTTAACACCATGTTGCCACCACAGAATCACACTGGACTTAGTCTAGACCAGATGTGTCCAAAGTGCGGCCCGGGGGCCAATTGTGGCACGGGGTCAAGATTTCATGTGGCCCTTGCCTTCTATAAAAAACTGTATTACGTGTGGCCCATCAGTACTTTTGTACAGTGTTTCTTTACATTTGTGCATCTCATCTACTACTCTGCCTTGTTTTCTGATTCTGATCTGAAGTTGGTCAAAAAAATAGTGTTTATGTTCAAAAATGTAATTTTGTTGGAACCTGTTTTAGATTTTGTTTTGAAATTTATAGTTTTTTGGCTTTTGAAAAAAATATTTAAATACTTATAAAACAGTGTGCATTTAATTTATATTGTAGTGTGCATTCAGAAAACATGAGGATGTTGGCCATTGATTCTCTGCACATCTACAAATCTGGCCCTCTTGGGAAAAAGTTTGGACATCCCTGGTCTAGACCCTTTGACCTGGATGACTGAGAACCTCCACAGACAGCTGTATTTTGACAGAAAATAAGGATGTTCAGAGGTGCAAGGACAAGGCTGAACAGATTGACATATTGTGCAAATGTTTAATCAGTAGCTACAAACAAGTAATGTCCTCTTATTTGCCTTGTCTTAGCTTCCCTGCGGGGCGCCATGACCTAAAACCTCTTTATGCTCCCACTATTCTCCTCTCTATTATGCTCACTTTGCTTACTCAAGACATTTCTTTTCAGTGTCTCTTGCTCGTGCTATTCTTCTCTATAGCTTAGTTCCGAAACATTAATGCAAAGTTGTAAATGAACCTTGCAAATAAATAAATACAGTTGTAAAGAAGATACTGAGTTCATCAACCTTACTATTCAAAGACATTTCTCTCAGAAAGTGAATGGGGGTCAGTATTTTATGTTGTTTATAATGGGGTTTTAAACGTCACATGGGTAAATGTCTTACTCCAATGGAGAGCAGTCAAATTTCTCTTAATCCGAGTAACACACCTTGATAATTTTGTCAGCTGATGTATGTGTATTTTACAGGAAGGACATTTGTGCAGCTCAAAACTCGCCTTGTGAGACTCTGGGCCTGTCCCATGTGGCGGGGATGTGCCAGCCCCATCGCAGCTGCAGCATCAGTGAGGACACAGGCCTCCCGCTGGCCTTTACAGTGGCACACGAGCTGGGACACAAGTAAGGTTCACTAAAACTCACAGACTCATGGAAAAAAAGAAACTTCATTCTTGAGACGAGTTTAATAATGGGATATCGTTGAGGAAAGCAAAAACTACAAAAAAAAAAAAAAAAAAAACTAAAACTTGGAGAAGTTAAAAAAGCAGTCATCTGGATTTGATTTTTAAAGTTGAAGAAGTTGAAGCTCTCAGAACCTGTGGACATCCCAACTGGGCCTTCTCCAAAGGACAAGAAAACAGGACAGGAAAGAACAAGAGCCAAAAAGGAGCAATGTAGTCATTCCTTACATCTCTGGCCTGTCTGAAAAACTTAAAAGGATTTTAACACAACATCCCAGTTTATTTCAAACCTGTTAATACTCTCAGACAAAAACTAGTTCACCCCAAGGACAAAATTCCCAGTTACAAACAGAGCAAACAGAGTTGTGTCCTCCATCCACTGCAGTGAGAACTGTAATGAACAGTACATTGGAGACACCAAACAACCTCTGCTCAAGCGGTTATACCAACACCGCAGGGCCAACTCCAGTGGACCAGAATCTGCAGTACACCTCCACCTGAAGGCCACAAACTCCTTTGAGGACAGTGAGGTCCAAATCTTAGCCAGAGAGAAAGGATGGTTTGAGCGAGGAGTGAAAGAAGCAATCTTTGTCAAAAAAGATAAACCTTCTTTAAACAGAAATGGTGGACTCAGATACAGCCTTCCTTCTGTCTACAACAGTCTCCTGAACCCAAACAAAACTCAGTTTCACTCAGGTCATTAACATCTGTAGGAGCTGCCCAGGCTGGGGAGGGTTAACCACTCTCACTCCAGCTGAGGACAAAGGACTCCTAACCAACCAAAACCACTCAGGCTATTCATGGTCACCTTAACCAATAGAATTTAGTTTCAGGTCAAAAGTCCTCCTTCCTAGGAGAATATAAAGCAGCTCTCTTACCAGTTCAATTCAGAATTGAGAAAGTCTCTTGGATAAGAGGTGAAAATGTCTTCAACTTTAAAAATCAAATCCAGATGACTGCTTTTTTCACTTTTTGTTGCAATGCAATTACCCTGGACGAGTGAGAGTCTTCACAGATATGTAGAACTTGGAGAGTACATGGACATGGAAGGACAACATTTTTCACTGATGCACTTGTGTGCGTATTTCCATATTTGCTGCTGTGACTTGCCCTTCAGGGCCACCGTTGGTGGGGAATTTAATCATTTGGAAAACCGCTTGGCGAGAAGCTGATGATATGGATCACTCCAAAGTGGTCCTGCAGCGAAGGACCCTGGCGATTGGGAAACACCCAACAACATGTCCCTCTTTTTTTACATGTTCAGTCCGCTCAAACTGATTTTCTTGTCCACTATCTTCCAGCCAGTTTATAATAATAATTTCAACTGGCTATTAATGACCTGGCTGTTAATAAAAGGTAGTTGTTAGTCTGTCAGTTTACATTTTTATAGACTGGCCTACTGTAATGAACCCTTACCTTACTACTATGTTATCAAAGGGACCATTAAAACATTTCTTTGTATAACTGTACATAATACCTAGACATAGCTGTAGGTAATGTACACTAATTATATGTAAAGTCAACAGCAAAAGTATGAAGACTTATAATTAACCTTACGCTATATGACATTTTCTCAAATGTCAGATTGGAAAAGGTTAGTGTAGTGTGGGATGTGTAATTACCTTACGTTGAATCTTTCACATATCAGACATGCTTGTTTGAAATTGCATTGTGAAATATAGCTTTAATCATCAGAAATATGAAATATGAACAACTTTATTACCTCCTTTGTATCTTAATTTTTTAATGTATACTGAATTTGCCATATACAGTGTGTTAATATTATTTAGTTAGCATGTCATGTCAAATGCTGTTGCACACACGTTTTATAATAAAACACAAGGGAGGCTGATCTTTTTACTTTTATCTAGTCTTGGTCACCCTAAATTCACTGTTTTGTGCTACAGCTTTGGAATTCAGCACGACGGCAACGGTAACGATTGTGAACGTGTGGGGAAGCGACCCTTCGTGATGTCCCCACAGCTGCTGTACGGCACCTCCCTGCCCAAGTGGTCCACCTGCAGCCGCCAGTACATCACCCGCTTCCTAGAGTAAGTGCTCACACACAACAACTTCTTCAATACATACACAAAGTCACCTTCCAATTCAGACAGTGGAGCAAAAAGAGGCCTTATTCCAATCCCTGCTCTTTAGACTGGGCGCAAAACCTAGTCTGAAGAGGTAGGACAGGGGCTGAGCTTGGGCCAAAGAGGCTGAACTTGAACTGGCGCAAATCTAAGCTGGACGACAGCTGTGCATTTGGGAAAAGGTTGGATTTGAGTGTTTCACGCATTTAACAAATCAGAGAGAAGGCGCTGCTTTTAAAGGCGAGTGGAGCCCCAGTCCTGCAACTGTGTCCTTACCGGGAAAAGAAGTGCCTGGGTCTTAGAGGAGGAAACGGTGATCCTGATTGAGCTGATGAAGCAAAGCTTCTGCACTACAAGCAGCATAACTCTGTGCCTGGCTGTGCTCAGGGCAGTGCCCGCCTCATCCTGGCCTGACTGTCGCGGTCCTCTGTGTGCGCGAGACTGCACCAGCTTTGCTT
The DNA here is from genome assembly GCA_020698575.1 of Bostrychus sinensis. NCBI lineage: Eukaryota > Metazoa > Chordata > Actinopteri > Gobiiformes > Eleotridae > Bostrychus > Bostrychus sinensis. The sequence continues at coordinate 9,753,150 of CM036242.1, read as the reverse complement.
ACTCCTCCTACCACAGTCGCTCGCCGCTGTCTCAGGCTCTGTCAGGGCACCAGCCGCGGCTGACATACAAGCAAACAGTTTACAGATACAGTTTACTTTATTTTTTTTTTGCTTTTCAGCACAGCGAACAGCGGCGACAGAGGAGGAAGGAGCGCATTCGATGGGGGTGGGGGGTTGAGAACACAAATGAATGTTGGAGTCGTGACTCCAGGTCAAGAACCAAATGAACCCTCGGGCCCATAATTACATGTAATGGGTCGGGTCCGGGTTGGCCTGGGCCCAGCCTGCAACACTGAGCCATGGAGCATACCTTTCCAGCTATAGGAGAACCAGTGCTCATGTGAATAAAAGCATGTGACCGATGCGCACTGTTAAGAATGAGCCCATAAGTTTACCTGGGTTAAAAGAGGCGGCAAGAGGGACTGGTTAACACGGGTTCAAAATGTAGAGGGCAGTACAGTAATAAAGTCCCCAAAACCAGTGACAGAGGTCTGATGTGTGCCCAACTGCTTCAGTAAACAAAGAGTGAAGGGAGCAAGAGGGTTAACCCCGGAGGACTAACGCCTTCTGCCCTGGATTTCCCGTGTCCCCCCGGGGTTACGAGACCAAATCAGGGAAGGTTAACACATGTATTTAAGTATAGTAGGCAGCACACACTGTCAATCAACTCTGGATTGTACATAGAAACGTCAGAATGTGCGCGGGCTTGGCTCGGGCCCATAACCTACACATAATGGTTCAGCTAGAACATGAACGGGCCAGTGGAGCGGATCACTGAGGCACACACCCTGGGCCTCACCCCGGGCCTCACCCCGGGCCTCCCCTGTCTGCTGCTGTGAGACGGAGCTCTTTGGTGGAGTACACGGACCTTTCCTAATCCCACTCACTCTTAAGAATAAATGACAGTTAAAATGATAGGACTCCAATAATGTCGATTGCTGGGTGAGTGCTTTGATGACGCCAGCTCCATACACATTTGGTTAATTTTCTTTAACCCTCCTACACCCTTAAGATATTTTTGATGTTTTGCAACAGTTTTTTGTGGATAACTTTTGTTCTGTGGATTCAAATAGCATAGATTTTAGGTGGGTATTTTTAAATTCATTTAGGGCTATCATAAATTGGTGTGAAAGTGTGTGTTAAGAAATTAGTGTATTTGTGTGCACACATCAAAAATATCGTCTCTACCTAGATCTGCATCAGTGCAGACTGAGCAGATGTGTGTATGCGCCACAAAAACTGGTGTTAAATTTCATAAAAAGAATTAATTTTTGCTACGTATGGTGAGGACTGAAGGCAATCATTGTAACCATTAAAAAAAAATTGGAATTATTGACTATTAGATTAAAGTCATGGATCATAATAAAAAAGTGGCTTTTTTAAAACTAAAGACAAGCTATAGGCTTGTTTATTCTAGGAAACAGTTGCTTGGTTTTATGTTTAATTTGCCCTAACTCTTCAGTGGTATTGTACCTTTACTCTACTTGACAGTATAACGATTAATTGTTAGTATTTTTTTCAATTAATTATGGACATAATGCTGATTATTCAATTTACCAGTTAACCCCTAGTGGGAGAAGCAACAGAGAAGGTTCTTATGCAAAAATGTTTTAATGAAAACATACAGCAATAGTGTAAAATATAACTTGTGTTACTTACTATTTTTTGGAAAATAGAGAGGTAACGCACACCAAAAAATATTCTTATAGAGGTGCAGACGCTGGAAAACATTTAAAAATTCAAAAAACCATTGCACACTCCATCACTCCATGTCAAATATATTTATTTGATTACATTTCGGCTCAACAGCCTCCATCAGAGCAGTGATCTGATGAAGGAATGATGGAGTGTGCAATGCTTTTTTGAACTATTTACTATTTTTTAAACATGCATTACATGTCTATAAAACTTTTAATCACATGTATTTAATTTTAACGGCAAACTATTTCACCTAAATCCTTAGAAGAGGCAGATCATGCTAATGGTAACAACTCCAGTAATTTCACATACGCCACAACTTTGAGTGACATTCATTAACTACTGACCATTAGACAATAGGTTAAACCACTCTCTCTGAGGGATATTAACTCACCTCTTTTGAAAATTTGCTTTATTATTGACAAAAGGAAACAGTTTACAAACTATGTCCAAATAGCTTCTTCTTAACCTTACTTAGTTCTTAAATGTGTATGATCTGGGTGAGTGAGAATATACAGACAGTTGCCTCCAAGTCTTACACACATCTCACTTAATTATTTCTTTCTTGGAAGCATCCCTGCTGCAGTACGCTATACTGTGTGTGTAAAACAGTTCCCTAAAATACAAGAAAATATGACATGATTCATCTATTTAACATACTCACACATTTGATTCGTATTGCAGTGCACAATATCGTGCCAGCCCGCTCTCTATGAGGCGCACTGTGATTTTGACTTCAACAGAACATGTGTAAAATGTCTGAAATACTTGACTGGAGTCGCCCCAGTTTGTCTGCTGCAAGCATCTGGAATTCATTGAGTGGGAGTTGAGCTACTTGACGCTATTGTGGCTTCTTGATTTTACTGTGGACAGAAAGGCTGAGGGGCAGTATTCACACTTGTGGGAGTTCAAGGCCCAGAGCTACTGGTTTGTGTGTCTGCTGGGACCAAAATGAGCCGTCTTTTCATGCAATGTTTTTAGTGACCTTTTGACTATACACGAAATAGTCAGAGAGGCCTAGCCTGCAAGTCAAAAGTGTACCTCCAAGTACTAGATAAAAAGGTAAAACGTTTGTATGACGCCATTTTATTACAAATTGAAAAATGTCTGTGAAGAATCAGTAGAAATAGAGCTGGACACTGTTTTTGAATAAATAAATGAGAGCAGACTGGATGTAGAGGGCTTGTTGATTGTTCAGTGCTTCCTGGAGTGGGCGGGGGTTGATGGAACCGAGCGTTCTGAGGCCTCAGAAACTCTACTACAGGATTACTTAAACAGGCATGAATGAAACAAAAAACAAATCCAGGTATGTTTTTGATCTGGGAATACCATTATAACACGGTAGAAAGCTACTATAACTTTATTCTGTATAATATATCCCCTTTAAACAGCCAAAAGCAGAATTTAATTGGACAGGCTTAAATATGTTGAAAGATAGCCCAAAGGAGAGGTTGCATTCAAGTCCACTGTGTCACTGAGTAAATGGATGTTTTGATTAAAAGGAAATATTGGTTATATTATTTTTTACCCCCAACAGAGTAGCTACACGCAAATAACTCCTATAATATAATACTAGAAGGATTCTCCTGTTTTTTTATTATTGATTGTCAGCAGCTAAACATATTTTCTATATTAATAATTTATAATAAAACATTTAATTTGTCTGTGGTTCCCAAGTTTTGGGTCACAGCAATAGCTGGCACAGGACATCGCTGTGACTTTTGTCTTTTCAGTCTCACAGCAATGCAAGTTCAGTTCTCGACCAAAGAGAGACCAAGTGTAAGGAAATTTATGGTCAGAAGCATTTAAGTCAGAGAGCGCAGACCTCTGCCAAAGCATTATGTTTCTGTCCTAGATCCAGAATCTATTAGTCTTATATAAAAAACTTGAATATGATAAAAAAAAGTCAATTCGTTGAAATAATAATTAATTATATAGATTCAGTACACACCGAGTAAAATTTTTCAAACATTAATTTATTTTAATTACATTTGAATAAATAAAATCTTACATAATCATAATTATTACAATCAAAATAATGAAATTCTTGAACTGTTTCACTCTGTGTATACTATATTGATATACTCACTGAAATATATTTACTTTTCCACCATATTCTGATTATACATAGTTTTAATATTAAACCTATTTGAAGCCTCAACATTGTTTTAAAGCTGCTATAAGCGGTATATATTTTTTATATTTCATAAAAATTACTCACACGTGTCTCAAGTTATGAGATTAACATGTTTAAATCAAATATTAGTTTTACTGATAATAGGAGGACAGCTGATTTATTCACAGTAAAAATAATAATAATAATTAAAAAAAAAAAAATCCATTATGGCCAAGTTGTTTTTGTTTACATTTTTTGTTTTAATTCTAAACCCTGCATTGCTGATCGTCCAATCAGAAAAGCAGAAAGACTGGCAACCCACAGACCATTGTTTTGATTTAGACTGCAGTACTGTTTTCAAACGAGTACAAGCACATGCTGCTTACAGTAGCTTTAAATTACACAAAAACACAAAACACATTTTAAAATACATATGCAGTAAATTATTTTAGAAAAATAACTGGTCTGTTACAATAAATTTGTCAGGCATAAATATCTGTCCCACAACCTGGCCAATTTTGAAACGATAGACAAAATAACGTAATGAAAAAGGTCAAACCTATATACAATTTTTTAAAATATAGAATAAGTAAAGTAAGTTTACAAAAAATGTCACAATCATGAAATGTATATCCCTTTTCATTCTTATTATGATGCATCTCTCTCTCAGTCTCTCTGGCCACAGGACAACAGCTCTTTTGTGCGGTTGTCCCCCAGGCTGTGGATTCTCGTGCAGCTTCTGAAGTTGGGTCTGTAGGTGTTAGATTATGAGGAATGTGAGAGGTCACACTTAGCTGCCTGGGACGATATGATCACACAGACCGATGGCACACAAACAGAGCCCTTTGCACAAGGAAACCTAAATGCTAAATGGTCAAAGGCAGATTAGGACCAGCAGACTAATTTAATTTTACATAATTGCTGCAAAGAAACACCATTTCTTCGAGGAGTTAAGTTTAATTGCTGTGGATTAACTGTTGAACCCTTTTTGGGAATGTGATAGTGAAAATGTATTGGGTAGCACAACACTTCCAGGAAAGTTGTCTTTGTGAATGGCTGCTCATCTGAAGCCCCACGGCTCCGATCCAGGGGCACTCATGGAGAACATTTTAATTGCTGCTAGTCAATAGTCAATAGTGTGAAGCCATATATAAGCATGACTTTTGCAAAGACCCAAACAATCAGCCTGTCTCTGCATATTATCTCCCCAGTATTTCAACAGTGAACAAGTGCAAATAGCATCTTCTTTTAACTATAAAGCCATTGTAAATAGATGGTGGTGGTTTATTCAGCAGACAACCTAGCAACAAGCTGCACCAGTAGGCAAAAACACTAGAGTGTAGCTGCTGAACTGAGTAATCTCTCCCACTGAGCTGTGCAGACCACACAGAGGCTTGGGCAGTAATCATAAGAATTCACTCTGGCATTGGTTTTTACACCCAATTTCCTTCTGAATTGAATTTCAAAGTACCACGAATGCAAATTATTTCCTTGTGAAAGAAAGGGAGCAGCTAAAAGGGGCTTTCTGTCTTTAAAGACCCTGCCATGAGTGACGTATTCAAACAAGTAGTGCACGCAGCTTGGTACAGAGATTAGCGCTCTGAAATGAAATGAAAATATAAATTTAGATGTTTTTAGACAGCAGTAATGAATGGTGGTTGTTTATATATTCTTTAAAATTTACTATGAATTGTGCAGCAGCATGGCTCAGTTGGTAGAGCTTCGGCGCATAAACAAGGTGGCTAGGGCTTGTCTGGGCATCGTAGGTTTGAGTCCGGACTCCGACACTTTGCTGAATGTCTCTCCCTGCTCTCTCCTCTGATTTCCTTTCACATCTTGACTGCGCTAGCCAATAAAGCCGCAAAAGGCCTAAAAGACTGACTATGAATTAATATGATCCCTAGCTATAGTTGCTACAGCGGGTCGCCATATTTCTGTGGCGGCAGATACAAATTGGCAAATCTTTTCATGTTCGGAACTTAAAAAACTTAACACAAGCTCCCAGAAGCACAGCAGACATGGCCAGTTAAGCTGACGGTTCTATTCCCTCACTGCCAAAGAAAGATCAGTGTGTTATTTGAAGAAACTTATTGAAAAAGGATACAATCTCTGCCTCTGTCACAGGTGAACGACCCCACCTAGTGGACATATTTTAGTACAACAAAAATATACTTCATTTAAAGTAATTCATGACAAATACAATATCAGTAAAATGTTGGCCGACTTAAATGAGTTTAGTGTTAATTTAGGTCTGGACTGAATCAACATCAACATTTAAATTAAAAGGATCTGTGTCCTAATAACATAGAAGCTTATTAAACCTTTGTGTGAAATAGCCATTTTTAATCTTGAAACGAATTAAAGTTAAGTAAATAAATGTTTTATGTGGTAAGAATATTGATTCAGATATGAACATTAACAGAGTGACTTGCCGCTTTTAAATTTGTACACAAATTTACACACGCATTATTCTGTAGTTATACAGTAAACTGGGGTCTAGTCGGTCATTTTATCCTTCCCTTTCTTTCTATGACTCACCTGAGGCCAAAAATCTCTTCCTTTGTTTTTTTTTTTTTTTTTTTTTGGTCTGTAAGCAAGCAATTAAAATCTCAAATTGGGTTTTTCTTTTGTTATTGGAAGTACAAAGCTGATTGTAGCAGAGTTTGGCCTGACTCCAACCTCTCTCCTGCTCGTGGCTGGTTTGTTTTCACCTAAAAGGCGGCGTTAATGTTCTGTCAACAAGGAAGTGACGTATGGCTGCTTTCATCTATATGAAATGAACCGGATGTAGAGGGCATGTTGATTGGTTAGTGCTTTCTGGAGTGGGTGGGGCTTTGTGGGAGAGGCGGAGGTTTGTGCAACCGAGCATTTTTAGGGCTCAAAATGGCTGTGCCAGAGAATGTAGGATTACTCAAACAGGTGTGAATGAAGCAAAACACAACTCCAGGTATGTTTTTGATGTGGGAACAACATAAGATGGTAGAAAATGTTTTTTAAAAGTTGATTTTTGCATAATAATTGCATAATTAAATAAAAAAAATGTGTATTTGATTTTAATTGTAAGCTTGCTCAAGTATGAGATGAGCTGGAAGGACTTAACAGAGTTTTCCACCGTATGAAAGGTAAATTCAAGTGCACTTGGCATTAGAGCCCAGTGGGAGGTTGATTTCCATGGAAAGTGTACTTGTGGTGCGTCTATCATGAAGGAATCTCTAGAGGTCTCCTCAAACTAATGAACTTGTGATCTGCAGCTTTGATTGCAGGGCTTTGAAAATCCCAGGGGCAGTCAATGTGCTGTGAAAAGTGATTCAGCAGAGGTTAACGGCAAAGCACGCAGAACATCTTCAAAATTTGACAGCTAACAAGAGAAAGACTGGAGGCAAGTGGCTGGAGCAATATAACATGCAGTTTGAAGAGCATGGGAGAAGGAGGACAGAGTTAGCGCTGGCTTACTGTAGGTGAGCTGGCATGAGAGGGTTTCTGTCCTAGCTGTACAGATGCATTTTAAACAGGCATCATTAAAATGATTTATTTTTTTTATTGAAACATTCAAATTCATTTTGGGAGTGCACGTTGGCAGAGGGACTAGCACGTCTGCATTTCAGCAAGGAATTTGCTAAAATGCAGACTCGTTTTTTATTCACTTAAAACTGAGTATCTAATTACTTTTCATAACCTAGTATTATTTTGAACAACAAAGTTGATTCTTTAGTTCTGTATCAATGCTGCTTATGTAAGTAGGGTTAAAAAAAAAGCTTTACAGGACGCTATTTCTATTAAAGAGTTTGTAGAAACAGATTAAGGGAGAAATTATTATTATTATTATTATTATTATTATAACAATAATAATACTAATGATAATAATTATAATAATAATGATAATAATATGCCGTAATAATCAAATTTGTCATAGTGATGTCATTAATATGCAAATGATGACATTTGGTGACATTTAGCCACTTTTTGAGCAGAGTCTAGCTACTTCTCACTGAAAATAGTTGACAACACTGTTTCACTGGAACTAGGAGGAGAAGCCCAGCTCCTAAAAACAAACCCCACCATAATCCAAATTCAGTTATTTGGGTGGGTGAGCGAATACTTTTGGAAATATAGTGTAGGTTATTGAGCAGTTTTTTCCGGCTTTTGCCTTGGGATAGAGATTGTAGACCTAACAGAGAATAACATGAAATATCATGGAGCAAACTGGCTCGAGCCTTAAATCAACCCCAGGTCACTCTGGCATGTGGTGTGTGCTATACTGAGGCACCCCCTTTAAAAAAAAAAAAAAATCTAATTTAACCACTCTATATCAGCAGCAGAGCACTTTCCATACCTCACAGTGATGGAGGATGACGCCATAGGCTCACCTACTATACACACTGATAAAAGGCCTTTAGGATCTGAGAGCTAACCCCACTCCGCTCCAACCTCATCAAAAAGTACAGGTGTTGGTGGGCCTTTTTAATGATGCAGTCTGTGCAGGCAGTCCACCTGAAGTCTTTTTCATTTACACATGTAGGTTTTTAAATGTGGACACCTTCTTGCAATAAAGAAGGAAGGAAGTGTGATTATTCTCTGTAAAGTTTTTTTCTTTTTTTTAAATTGAGATTATTTCCACCACAGCCGTGTTGTCAGTAAACCTGTCAGTATAATTGCTTTGGTATTTGGCAGACGTACGTGAGGAGTGTGTCAAGGTGGTGTCATATATACAATACATGCTCACATAGATGATTTTGAGCCTCTCTATTGTTAGTACGTTATTACTGAGGCTCATATGTGAACACTAATAATTACTGTAGCAGCAGCTCCGCACATATTCCTACACTCCTGCTTTTCTGTTTTCCTTATAATGGAAGATAGGCTAACCTCATTGGCTGCCAGTGTTATTGTGACTGGCAGGCTGTAGCTGGACAGTATAGCAGATATATTATTAGCTGTACTGATGCCATACCATCAAAATTGTTCTTGTCATTTTATTGGAAGCTCCTCACTCTATCTCTAAGGGAGATAGAGTGAGGAGGCTCGGGCATCTGCTCCGGATGCCTCCTGGATGTCTCCCTGGGGAGATGTTCCGGGCATGTCCCACTGGGCGGAAGCCCCAGGGAAGACCTAGGACACGCTGGAGGGACTATGTCTCTCGGCCTGGGAGCGCCTTGGGGTCCCCCCGGTAGAGCTGGAGGAAGTGTCTGTGGAGAGGGAAGTCTGGGCATCTTTGCTTAGACTGCTGCCTCCGCGACCCGGTCCCGGATAAGCGGAAGAAGATGGATGGATGGAATGGTAAACTCTAGCACCCCCAACTTTTTGGGACGTTGTAACTGCAACTCCAAAAGGTTTACAAAAATAAATTATATTTTATTATACATTTTCAGATGAATTGCGTTTTCTTCATTAGTTTTAAATATTGTAATTTACCAACGCTGTTTAAAGCCGTGTTGTTGCTGAGCTATTGAAGCGTTTTAATGTTCTCCAGCTTCTTCTCAAAAGATAATGGGCCGGATCGTCCGATCTTTCAGGGCGCCAGGCGCTGCTGACGTACAGGAGAACAGTTTACAGTTTACATCTTTTTTTTCCCTTTGCTTTTTAGCACAACGGAAAAGCACGACAGTGCGTGTAAATAGCGCGCCAGATTTACTGCCATTTTGCTGCCATCTCAACGCATTTTTCACTTTTTGCGTCTCTCATTTAAATCACTTTCTGATCCTAAATGGCACGCCTCATATGTCACATCAGCAATAAAAATATATGGGGACAGAGGCTTGTCAGAGACAGAGATCACGTTGCACTATGGTCATACTCAAAAACAAGTCCAAAAACTGGCCCACACGAAAGGATACTGTGTGAAAAGCATGCAAGTTGCTATAGCAATAGCATGTCCCGTCTGAGAGTAGACAGGACAGTAGCCAGTGGAGCAGCGCACGCCCCTCACCTGTCTGCAGCTGTGATGGGAGCACTGTCCCTAAAAGCGGTGAGCGCCAGGACACACAGCAGATTTAATGCAAACGAAAGATGATTTCTCTTACCCGCAGCCTTCGCGGATGCCGAGGTAACATTGGCGCACTGTGCAGAAGGATCTGTGGGCTGTGGCGCACCGCGCAACAACTGCGTGGCCACTACTTGCTCATAAGAACAAATCCAAAACGAATCACTTAGGAACACGCTCCGGCCCCTCACCTGTCTGCAGCTGTGACAGGAGCCCCGCCCCTCACCTGTCTGCAGCTGTGACAGGAGCCTGTCTGCAGCTGGGACAGGAGCCCCGCCCCTCACCTGTCTGCAGCTGGGACAGGAGCCCCTGCCCCTCACCTGTCTGCAGCTGGGACAGGAGCCCCGCCCCTCACCTGTCTGCAGCTGGGACAGGAGCCCCGCCCCTCACCTGTCTGCAGCTGTGACAGGAGCCCCGCCCCTCACCTGTCTGCAGCTGGGACAGGAGCCCCGCCCCTCACCTGTCTGCAGCTGGGACAGAAGCCCCGCCCCTCACCTGTCTGCAGCTGGGACAGGAGCCCCGCCCCTCACCTGTCTGCAGCTGGGACAGGAGCCCCGCCCCTCACCTGTCTGCAGCTGGGACAGGAGCCCCGCCCCTCACCTGTCTGCAGCTGGGACAGGAGCCCCTGCCCCTCACCTGTCTGCAGCTGGGACAGGAGCCCCGCCCCTCACCTGTCTGCAGCTGGGACAGGAGCCCCGCCCCTCACCTGTCTGCAGCTGGGACAGGAGCACACCTGAGCACTGCCCTGAAACAGCTGTGCACAAAGCTATGCTGCCTGGGTCCAGACGGTGAGCAAGGCCGTGTTTTCCCGAAGCACACTTTGAGGTCAAACAAATCAAAAAAGTTGAAAAATACAGCACTCAGGGTTTTCATTTTTTTTGTTTTTTGAGTTTTGATGTATAGTAGCCTAATATAAAATAGTAATTGGATCAGGGCTTGTTTCTGTTTTTTGTTTACTTATTGGGAAAAATGAAAACGAAAGGCCAGCAGGTACACGGACCCCGTGCCTTTCCCGATCTCACTCACTTTTAAGAATAAATGACTGTTAAAATTAACAGAACTCAATTTAATTAAGATTAATAATATTAAGGTTATTATGACAAAAAGCTTACCAGGCCTCTTTAATTTCTTTAAAGGGGCTATATTATGCAAAATTGACTTTTTTGAGCTTTCTCACTTGTTATAATGTTCCCTCATCTAAAACATACCTGGAGTTGTGTTTTTGTTTCATTCATGCACGTTTAACTAATCCTCTATTCTTTTACATGGAGTTTGTGTGATATGAAGGTGCTGAATTGAAAATTTTAATCGATACGTTGTATTGTTGCAAAATTGTATTGGTACACCCCTAGTGGTTTGCTGTTGTGTTTTGCAAACTGACCAGTTTGCCTGCAGTTTTAGCAGGACGCCATGCAAGCAGTCATGAGCTCATTAGGGCGTGTGAGTCTTTTCATTTTCATTGCCACTCAGTAATATTTGGTTTGTAAGTGCTGCTGTAACAGGATTTATAATCCAGTTACAACTGGCGACATCAGTTTGATCTTTGCTACAGTAAAGAGGCAAATAAAGTCAAGGGAGTGTACATTAAAATTCATGTCGTTTTCATTTTCTTTACCAGTCCTTTGTGCTTGTGTCCCTCTCCTCACAGTCGTGGCTGGGGCTGGTGCCTGGATGACCCTCCAGGGAACAACAGGCTGGCTGTGAGCACGGTGCTGCCGGGTATTTTGTACAGCGCCCCTCATCAGTGTCGTCTGCAGTACGGATCAGGCTCTGTGCTCTGTCAGGACATGGACGTAAGACTGCACAGCTCTTCTCTATAACTCTCCTCTCTGCTTTCTTTACACCTGGACTTCAGTTTTTACTCATTTGCTATTAAAGGGAAAGAATGTTTTTTGTAATGTTTGAACACCTAATAGCAAATTTATAATCTGTGAAAAAATTGTCAACGTCTTCTGAACTTTTTACTAATCAGGGATTTTAGTCGATGATGCACACAACTTTGTCAGCTTTGAAGAAATGGCCGCTGATAATTAATTCAAATCAAATTAACTTTATTTATAAATCACTTTTAAAGGTGCTATGAGCTATATATTGTTATATATTTCATAAAACTTGCCCACAGGTATCCAAAGATAAGAGGTAAACATGTTTAAATCAAATATTAGTTTTACTGATAACAATGGTACAACTGATTTATTCACAGTAAAAAATTATTTTACATAATGGCCAAGTTGTTTTGTTTTTTTTACATTTTTTTGTTTTAGTTCTAAAACCTGCGTTGTCGATCGTCCAATCAGAAAAGCAGAAAGACTGGCAACCCACAGACCATTGTTTTGATTTAGACTGCAGTACCGTTTTTAAACCAGTACAAGCACATGCTGCTTACAGTAGCTTTAAATAATAATAATTATTAAAAAATATTAGTTAATTATTTTGTTATTAATTAATAATGAATGGTACTGGAAGCAGCAGGTGCTCGTGGTTTGAAAACGGTACTGCAGACTAAATCAAACAAAACGTTTGTAGTATGATACTAAGTATCAATACTTTTGCCCGATATTGATACTGTTCATACTTTTGTAATGTCATGCATAATAATAGTGCAACAGTGATACACTGCTTTCACAGTTAAATGTGGGACAATAGTGGTCAAGAATTCTGCCAGGACTGTAAAGGGCAGCACTGCACTTCTAAGCACTTGGTCTGACAAATGCTGTCACACAAATAAAAGTATTTCTAGTGTGAGAATGAGTTTTGTAAACATTACTTGGTTTGGTAAGTCAATATTGAACTTGAATTAAAATTTTGGGAGAAAATATTGAACTAATTAATATCAAATCACAGTACTTGTTGCATTGCAATATTTCTCTATACAAATGTTAAGTAAAGTATCCTGATAGTATGCATTGTGACAAGTAAGTTATATGCCTAATCCAGCCACAAGGGGTCACAAGCCAGTGCTGGTCCCAAACCTGGATAAATGGAGAGACTTGCATCTGGAAAGACATCCAGAGAAAAACCTATGCCAGATGAATTTGCAGATCATTAATATGGCTTCAATACGACATCAGTAGAGATAGATGGAGGCAGGTGATTTGCTGTGGCAGTCCCTGAATTGAAGGAAGCAGCTGAAAGAAAAGAGGAAACAGTCATGGTTTCCCTGTGAGGACATATTCTGATTTGTGAGAGAACTCAGAGGAAATAGGTCTGAAATAAGTCAAAATTATGAGCGGGTGTGCTTCTTTTCCAGAAGTGCTTAGTTTGTCCAGTCCGGTGATGGAAGTATCATAGCAGAATCATAGTCAGTGATGTGTTTCTTTGGGTTTATCTGTAACATTTTGATATTTAATGTGCTTTTGCAAAACTCTCTAACCACCTTCTTTCACAATCTCCATCTGACCATGCCATTCCCGTGTCTTCTGGGGTTAGTATAGCACATTATTTTCATTCTCATCTTAAGCATTAATGATTGAGCTATAAATAGTGCATTTAAAAGGCACTTGCTAATGTAGTAGAGGTGATGACAGCGGGTGATCATTAATTCTGTCTTTGCAGTTCATTTCTGAAGCAATAAGATGAACTCTTGACTTGGCTGCAATCTCTGATACCACCATACACTTTAGATTTGTTGGTTTCCAGACCTTTTTAATAGTCTTATGTCCTCAGTGGAGTCCCATGCCCAGCACTATGGGATTTGTACTCTATAGATTACTTCAGTTTGGTTTGGGAGTTGAGTGCAGACATGTCAGAGTGGATATGGTAAGCTCACAGTATGTCTTATTACTGTAGTGAATCAGATATGGGCACATTATTAACTATTTGAAAAGATTTTTTTCAATAAATGTATGTTCCATCCAGTAAAGGTTGTAAGACATGGTGTGTATGTAAGTATATAATGTACAGTATGTCCAGCCATGGTAATAGAAGAGGCAGTAATGCAAAGAGACCACACACGCGCGTTCTGGGCTGCATGCTTTAGAGTAATGGCTTATAAAAACAGTTTGTGGCCATATGTGAAGCCTCCTGAAAAGGCAAACTGCTGTGAGGTGTTTACAGATTTAAACACAGTCTAATAACACAGTGTACACATTCCCCTTATGTCATGGAAATGTGTAGACTCATTTCTTTAAGGTGAAGTAAGCAGCATAGAGCAAAAATTTTATTTTTCAAAACACAAACAGAAAATTTCATGCAGATCCATCCATCCATCTTCTTCCGCTTTATCCGGGGCCGGGTTGCGGAGGCAGCAGTCTAAGCAGGGACACCCAGACATCCCTCTCCCCAGACACTTCATGCAGATATTTTTGTATTATGGCACCAAATGGCAAATTATGTTGCAATTGCCTTTTTGCCTGCTTATAGGCGTTGGCTTTTTCCATAGTAATCAGATAAGGGCCGGGCATTTCAGTGGTTGAAGGAGGTGCTGTCTTTTCCACCTTTAGAAAAGGTTGTCTACAGAGTGACAAAATGTTCTGCTATCTGGAATACTTCTGTTTATGTATACCTTCCCTTTCAAAGTCGAAGCATCCAAATAAGAATTATTTTCTTATTTCCTCTCTTTTTCCTTTAGAAGCTAAAGGTGGGGGAATGTTTTTTGTTTTTTTTACTGGATTAATTCAAAATAGTTATTGCGTAAGTCTAACTGTGTGCAACACTACAACCAAAGCTTAGTCTATTTCAAAACTACCAATACAAATTCTTTTTATGAAACATGTGGAAGATGTGGTCAACAAGTAAAACATCATAAAAAAAAAACTTTCTTGGAGGAACATACACTGAAGTACTTTGTACATTTGGTGTCTGTTAACTTAATATATTTGAACACAACTGTAGAAATGTCTGTTTATATCAGCAGAGCAATTGAAAGCAGAACTCGTGTATATAGATTCAGAGTAAAATATTTCAAGATTTTATTCATGTTAATTGTGATGATTCTGGATTATTTGATTATAATTAAATAATATTAATATACCATAATAATCACAATTAAAGTAATAAATACTTGAAATATTTTATTCTGTGTATTCTGACTCTACAGTTTTATGAAAAATGCCTTTATACCACTTTTTTAACTTTTTTTCTAACTCTATGAACTACTTAAGCCATAGAGTAATTTCTAATCACTCAGGTTTCTATTCATTCTGTACTGATCACATTAAACTGCATGTGCCTGAGTATACACATCAGTATACAATATATCAATACAAATGCATTTAAGACATATACTCCCTGGCCAAAAAAAAGAGTCACCACCTGGATTTAACTAAGCAAATAGGTAAGATAATTTCTGCATGGGTGATTATGTTTCAGCTGAGAAGTTATTTAACCCTGACTGATGCGGTGAGGAGCTGATACAATGACCAGGTTACTCCATTAATGGATTTTTTCTTCCCTGATGGTACGAACTTATTCCAAGATGACAATGCCAGGATTCATCAGGCTCAAATTGTGAAAGTGTGGTTCAGGGAGCATGAGGCATAATTTTCACACATGGACTGGCCACCACAGAGTCCAGACCTTAACC
The DNA here is from genome assembly GCA_020698575.1 of Bostrychus sinensis. NCBI lineage: Eukaryota > Metazoa > Chordata > Actinopteri > Gobiiformes > Eleotridae > Bostrychus > Bostrychus sinensis. Next base: position 9,737,832 of record CM036242.1, on the reverse strand, counting down.
CCACTGAGAATCTTTGGGACTTTGCGCAGTGGTTCGACTTTCCCATCATCAATGCAAAATCTTGGCGAAAAATGAACGCAAAGCTGGATGGAAATAAATCTTTTGACATTGCAGGAGCTTATCAAAACAATGCCACAGCAAATCAAGCTAAAGGCTGTGAAGAAAATCTCACTGGTAATGCTTATTTAGACATTTCTTTTATATTATTGACACTTATGCAAAAAATCTATGAAGATAAGTATAAATTAATGCATGAAGACCAGTAATTGTCAAAGGATCCTCAAAGCATTTTGAAATGCACCTTGAGTTTTCCCATTTGTTTTGCTTAGGGACCTCAGATGTTTACTGCTTGTGGTGATCTTGTATTCAGTGTGCTACTACAGATGTGCTTTTATATGTGTTTAAGTTCCTGGGTGAAACAGTAGTGAGAGCTCTCGTTATGCTGTGTTCTTACTTGAAGTGCATATGCATTCAGCCACAGCTGGTGTGGGATTCCTGCTGTTTGCTACATTGATTGTTGGCTAAAGGGGAAAACAAAAACAGATAAATGTGTAGGCCCAGTTTATGATATAGAGAAAGCAGTGCATTTGTGTTAAAAAACTGCTCTTTTTGCTATAATTGGTCATCATCGTCATTTCTAATTGACCTATTCTAGAAAGTTTACTAAGGTACTTTTCTGTTCCAATAACAGTCTAATTTATTACATTGGTATGTTTCAAATAGCAACTAATGAATATAAAATGCACATTATCTGGCTCAAGTTGGCTAGCATCTTACTAGCTTGATAAATTTGGACAATATCATCACCATCACTGGAAAATAGAGCCCCAAATCCATCTGGTTAAAACCCTAACCAAATCCAAAATAACATCCCTAAGCTCCTTTTGCAAATGTACTGTCCCTTCTGGTCAATTTCCAAACATTTGAACAACTCCACTTTTCTCTCCCATACACAACCCCGAAGGGACCATTGATAATCTCAATGCCACCTCAGTTGCATCTTTCCCATGAGTCAACACAACAGTGTCGTCAGCATACATGATGATCTTAACATCACACACTGAGGGACGGCCGTTCATATATAAACTAAAATGCAGCGGCCCTAACATGGAGCCCTGCGGTACTCCCAGGGTACAGTTTTTGAAGGAGACAGTGTGTTATTTACTCTCATACACTGCTGTCTCCCACTCAGGTAGGATACAAGCCAGTCCATTGTATGTTGGGATAGTCTAAAACCTCCTAATTTAACATAAGATACTGTGACTTACAGTGTCAAAAGCCTTGCACAAGTCAAGAAAAACAGCTCCCATTGCCCCTCGTGGTCTAAGCTAGATTTTATTTCTTCAAGGAATTAGCAGCAAGCTGTTCAAGTGGAAAAATTCCTCCTGAAACCAAATTGCAAAGGATTTAATAAATCACTTGCATCAAGGTGTTCAATCAGCTGCTCGGCTACAACCTTTTCATAGACTTTTGAGATGGTCGAGAGAATACTAATGGGTCGATAGTTGCTGACCTCTTGTTTATCTCCCAACTTGTGCACAGGCATAATAATAGCAGGTTTTAGAAATGCCGGAAAAAAACTCTCTTTGATTGACTGATTTATTGTTTTTGTGAGAACTGAGGCTAAAGTTTCATTATGGATTTTTGGGAATGCACTATCCAGCCCATGCAAGTCTTTTGTTTTGCTGTTATTTAATTTTGTGAAACTAATTTCCACTTTGTCATCATTAGCAGGTGTCAGTCTGAAGGTTGATGTGTTTTAAGTAATGTAACTTTATTTCTCAAATTTCTATAAATCAGATGGTCTGTTTTTAGTCCTGATTAAAACATTTTTTCAGTGAGTCATCGCTTCCTTTATTAAATCTCAGAGTTCATTATTAAACCACAGTAAACTTCGCTTTTTTAAAAGTAAAGTTTTAGTGGACTGCCTCCTTCCCTCTGCTCACAAGCTTTATGGAGATGCTGGTTTTATTATCCAGCAGGACTTGGGGTCTGACCCACACTCCCTAAACGCTAGTTAAATGGTAAAAACTGTGGTTGATTGGCCAGCAAACTCTCCAGACCTGAACCCCAGAGAGAATCTAGGAGTATTGTGTCAAGAGGAAGATGAGAAACAGCAGACCCAGTAACACAGATGAGCTGAAGGCTGCTTTCTGAGCCACCTGGGCTTCCATAACACCTCAACAGAGCTACAGGCTGATCACTTCCATGCCACTCCTCACTGATATGCACTCAGTCATACAGTATACATACTTTTCGGAAAGCCAGCATTGCTATTTTAATAATTATTTCATTGGTCTTATGTAATGGTCTAATTTTCAGCAAAAATGCTTGAAATACTTCGGTCGGTGTGCAGTCAATTTATGAGCTGTATGTTCCGGACTATAAGTCGCTCCAGAGTATAAGTCGCACTTGCCAAAAATTGCATAATAAAGAAGAAAAAACTTATATAAGTCGCATTTTTGGGGGGAAATTTATTTTACAAAATCCGACACCAAGAACAGACATTTCATCTTGAAAGGCAAGTTATAGTAATAATAGAATAGAGAACAACAGGCTGAATAGGTGTGCGGTTTGCTAACGTAACACATTGATGGTTATTCAGCGACATGAAGCATAAACAACGAACTGAATAGGTGTCTCGTATGTTAACATAATGTATTACAGTTATTCACATAACTATAGCATAAAGAACATAATATAACAAGTTCACCAAACTCACCATCTCACTCCTAATCGCTAAATCCTTTAAATTCTTCATCCTCGGTGTCGCTTCTGAACAACTCCGCCAACTCCGGAGGTAGACGAAGCGCCGCTTCCTCCTCTGCGTGGCTGTCGTCAGACTCAGCATCAGTTCCATTTCCAATTATTCTGCTCTTTCTCAGTTGTCTTTATAGCCTAAGTTGTTAGTGGTAATGTTTACATTTTAAATTGTCAGTGGTACAGGTGCAGCAGATGCTGGTACACAAGCCTAGAGCGCCCTCTCGCGGCTGTCATTGTGAAAATAACAAACACGTGAAATATTTTAATATATAATTCGCACCTGAGTATACGCACCCCTAACCAGACTATGAAAAAAGTGCGACTTATAGCCCAGAAAATACGGTAATATATACAAAAGGCTAAAGCACCAAAGAATGGATGCTGAGATGAGATACAATTAGATGAGAATGAGAATGAGAATTCTGCACTGTTATGTCATTTCATACAGGACATTCAGGCAGCAGCGTTGTACTGATGGGAATGTCAACAGTGTGTGCAGGATAACCCCTGCCTCTAATCCTTATCTGATGGGCTCATTTTGAAGAGGTGACAAGAGACGTGATGTCTTTTTATAGAGCATGAACAAACATTAGTCTTTACCAGAAGCACTTTGGTTTTCATCAATAATAATGCAGTGAAAGTCATGCAGTAGAGATGAGTCAGACATGTTTCTACAGTCTCATAGCGTTTCATTCTGTACTCATTTTTGACTTGCTTTTTTATTCAATGTTGTATCATAGTATGACTGATGATCGATGTCACTTTTTACCATAATATACATAGCCTGAATACATTTGAATTTTTTTTACTTTATTTTTTATTTTTTTAAGTGTGAGGTGCTTGCTTTAAAGTTGTGCCTCTTCCAGGACGTCTGTAACACACTGTGGTGCACCGTGGAAAAGACCTGCCATTCGAAACTGGATGGGGCGGTAGATGGGACCAACTGTGGTGAGGACAAGGTCAGTTCTCCACTTATGGGAAGAAAAGCTTCTCATGACACAAATACACCCATCAGCAGGTCATTGCAAAAACAAACAAAACAAAAAAAAGGCACTTGTTGTATTGCTAGTTATTAATTTTTAATTTCTGGGATATTTTGGAGGATTACATTTTTATTTTAATTTTTTTATAGAACCTTTTATAACCAGAACAATACCAATGGCAAGTTCAAGGTCTAGGTTATACTGAAGTTGATTTACATAGCAATTCTCTGTTGGTGTGATTGTAGGACCTTTTAGAGCAGATGTTTTTTTTTTCATTATTATTTTGCTATAAGCTTTATGACGCATGTATTTTAACCATGGCATGTTATTAAAATAATATTTAGGCTTCAAATAAACTGGAATTTTAATATATTTCATGTCCCTGTGACCCATCTTTGCTCCGCACCACCATTTGGGAACCACTGGCTTAAAACCCTGCGGTGTCAAAAGTCTGCATGCACTCTATATTCTCATCATTATTACTCATCTAATCCACTCTTAACATTAAAATACCTTTATCTACCATATTTTATTACCTACCATTATTGATAAACGCTTTGCATATTTCATCACTCTATGACATTTTGCAGCTCTTAAATACTCCATCAGATGCCCTTATGTTAATGAATACTGGTGAAATTAGCTTTTAAATGCTATGTTGACATACACACATAATTTATAGAAAGTTCTTTAGTGCGAGTCAGGAAGCACACTTTTCATATCGTTGTTAACAAATGGCCCGGGCCATTGAAATAGATCTGGGGGCATTTTGGAGGATTCATTACCTTTTTTTTTTCTTTTTTAAATTGTTAAATCACCTAATTGTATATTTTTGATAGCAGTCATATGTAAAGAACACAAATTTAATGTCATCTCAGCCTATTAAACTCTCATTGATAGGTCTACACAACTTTGAAATAATAGTTGCTGATAATACAGAAAACGTGGCTTAGAGAATTATTTTCTTACTGTGAAGGGCCAATAAACTAAGTTGAAATCTTTTGTTTTGGTTCTACAGTGGTGCATAAGTGGAGAGTGTGTCTCTGTTGGACACTATCCAGAGAGTGTTGATGGGGGCTGGGCTTCGTGGAGCGAGTGGTCGGCCTGCTCCAGAACATGTGGATCTGGCGTGCAGAGCGCCCAGAGAGACTGTGACAACCCAGTGTAAGAACTACCAGCGCACAGAACAAGACCACGCACATGAGAGTACACAGAGGGTGAAAGCAAGGAGCTGAATTAATACATTTGTAACAGAGGATTTGATGAAATGTTATTCACTATTCAATTAATTTACAGCCAGTGTTGGGAGTAACGAGTTACAGTAACGAGATTACATTTGTCAGTAACGCAGCGGGTAACGCGTTACTTTTGAGCCCATCCATCCATCTTCTTCCGCTTATCCGGGACCGGGTCGCGGAGGCAGCAGTCTAAGCAAAGATGCCCAGACTTCCCTCTCCACAGACACTTCCTCCAGCTCTACTGGGGGGAACCCAAGGTGTTCCCAGGCCGAGAGATGTAGTCCCTCCAGCGTGTCCTAGGTCTTCCCCGGGGCCTCCTCCCGGTGGGACATGCCCGAAACACCTCCCCAGGGAGGCGACCAGGAGGCATCCGGAACAGATGCCCGAGCCACCTCAACTGACTCCTCTCGATGTGGAGGAGCAGCGGCTCTACTCCGAGCTCCTCCCGGGTAACTGAGCTCCTCACCCTATCTCTAAGGGTGCGCCCAGCCACCCTGCGGAGGAAACTCATTTCGGCCGCTTGTATCCGGGATCTTGTCCTTTCGGTCATTACCCAAAGCTCATGACCATAGGTGAGAGTAGGAACGTAGATCGACCGGTAAATCGAGAGCTTCGCCTTTCGGCTCAGCTCCTTCTTCACCACAACAGACCGATACAACGACCGCATTACTGCAGACGCTGCACCAATCCGCCTGTCGATCTCACGCTCCATCCTTCCCTCACTTGTGAACAAGACCCCAAGATACTTGAACTCCTCCACTTGAGGCAGGAACTCTCCTCCAACCTGGAGAGGGCAAACCACCCTTTTCCGGTCGAGAACTATGGCCTCGGACTTGGAGGTGCTGATTCTCATCCCAGCCGCTTCACACTCGGCTGCAAACTGCCCCAGTGCACACTGAAGGTCTTGGCTTGATGAAGCCAACAGGACAACATCATCCGCAAAAAGCAGAGATGAAATCCTGTGGTCCCCAAACCAGACTCCCTCCGGCCCCTGGCTGCGCCTAGAAATTCTGTCCATAAAAATAATGAACAGAACCGGTGACAAAGGGCAGCCCTGCCGGAGTCCAACATGCACTGGGAACAGGTCTGACTTACAACCGGCAATGCGGACCAAACTCCTGCTCCAGTTGTACAGGGACCGGACAGCCCTTAGCAAAGGGCCCCGGACCCCATACTCCCAGAGCACCCCCCACAGGACACTACGAGGGACACGGTCAAACGCTTTCTCCAAATCCACAAAACACATGTGGACTGGATGGGCGAACTCCCATGAACCTTCGAGCACCCGATAGAGGGTGTAGAGCTGGTCCACTGTTCCACGGCCAGGATGAAAACCGCATTGTTCCTCCTGAATCCGAGGTTCGACTATCGGCCGAATTCTCCTCTCCAATACCCCGGAATAGACTTTCCCGGGGAGGCTGAGGAGTGTGATCCCCCTGTAGTTGGAACACACCCTCCGGTCCCCCTTCTTAAAAAGAGGGACCACCACCCCGGTCTGCCAGTCCAGAGGCACTGTCCCTGACCGCCACGCGATGTTGCAGAGACGTGTCAGCCACAACAGCCCCACAACATCCAGGGACTTGAGGTACTCAGGGCGGATCTCATCCACCCCCGGTGCCTTGCCACCGAGGAGCTTTCCAACCACCTCAGTGACTTCAGCTTGGGTGATGGACGAGTCCACCTCTGAGTCCCCAGCCCCTGCTTCCTCAACGGAAGACGTGTTGGTGGGATTGAGGAGATCCTCAAAGTATTCCTTCCACCGCCCGACAACATCCCCAGTCGAGGTCAACAGCTCCCCACCTCCACTGTAAACAGTGTTGGTGAAGCACTGCTTCCCCCTCCTGAGGCGGCGGATGGTTTGCCAGAATTTCTTTGAGGCCAACCGATAGTCCTCCTCCATGGCCTCCCCGAACTTTTCCCAGACCCGAGTTTTTGCCTCCACAACCACCCGGGCTGCAGCACGCTTGGCCTGCCGGTACCCATTGGCTGCCTCAGGAGTCCCATGAGCCAACCAAGCTCGATAGGACAATAGAGGTGGAGAACATGGTCCACTCGGACTCCATGTCTCCAGTCTCCCTCGGGATCTGGTCAAAGCTCTCCCGGAGGTGGGAGTTGAAGACCCCTCTGACAGTAATAATATTACAGTTACGAACAAAATACCCATTTAGTTACTTGCGTTACAGTCACTACAGTTTCATTTACCTGCAGTTTACCGCGAGGACACGCAGCGAAAATAAAACAAACAAACATTTAGCGCTAATACGTTTAATACTTTAATTTCATCCGCTCCTCCTCTGCTCCTGCTCATGCGCGTTGCGGCTACTCCTCCTCTCTGCGTGTGTGTCAGGGTGAGTGTGTGTCAGCTGCCGCTGCTGTCAGCGGGGAAAGAAGAGACGTGCACCGCTTTGGCGCTAACAACAAGCGCATTTTAGCCTCAATGAAGTGAATTAAAACACTCTCCACAGGAACTCAATCTCCGTGTTTTTACTGATGTGAAAAAGCAGGACCGCTGCACAGGGACAGGGACAGGGACAGGGACAGGTGAACTTAAATGGCAGTATTTGCCTCAGGCTGCTGCAGTGAATGCAGCTAAAACTCTGCTGTAACGTGTGCATGAAGAGAGAAATAACAGTGCTGCTAAGGGCAATAGTGAGGCTACAGGCTTCTTCTATTTAGAACTGGGTTCATTTAGGCCTATAAGCCTATATCTCACCTACTGTTAGGAAGTAATCCAAGAGTAAAGTAACTAAGTTACTTTCATGAGTCAGTAACTAAGTAATGTATTACTTTTTAAAAGAGTAACTAGTAATTTCTACTTTTTTTGAGTAACTAACCCAACACTGTTTACAGCATAGCTACATAAGATTGCATTGCATTGTCTGATGTGAGAATCTGCGACAAGCTGGCCCCTGTCCAGGGTGTACCCCACCTACGGCCCAAAGTTACTGGGATAGGCTCCAGTCACCCGCGACCCCTAATGGGAATAAGCGGTAGAAAATGAATGAATGAATGATGTGAGAATCCTCGACCTTGCTGTTGTCCTAATGTAACTTGATTTTGAATTGATACAACAAAGGGTCGTGTAAACATAGTATATTTCCATTTGCTTTAAAGCTCTAAATGCATTAAATGTGTTTAGTAGCTATCACCTCAAGTGACAGTAGACTACTATTCTCTTTTATTCACCTTGTAGCTCTCGTATTCACCTTGTAACACAATATGTTTTAATTATTTTGCTTATTGCACTAAGAAACACTAAAATGCAGTATTAAAATCCACTTTGCTATAGAAAGTTGAACTGGATTAAATAAAAACCTAAACCTGTACAATAACCTCCACTTGTACTGGACAAACTGCTTTCACCATCAGCCAACAGCCTCAATGTCTGGCCTTCAGGAAGTGGAGATTTAGGGGATGTAGTGAAAAAAGACATGAAGTCAGTTGATGTGTGAGAGAAGAAGATGCAGAAGAAGGATGAAGAAGTCATACCACAGAGTCATTATAGGGTCTTGTTGTGCAAACGGTCAAATGTGTATTAACATGAAATGCATAGCAATATTGCAATACAAACACTTTTCATAATGTGAATATTGCTGATGTTAATATTGCATTTATGATAAGTTTAGAATATGGGATACTGTGCTGCCCTACCAACAGTGAAGTTATCAGAAAGTAATTTCATACAATGTTCTGTCTTTGTACTCTTTGGTATCATGCAGTCCTAAGCACAGAGGGAAGTACTGTCTGGGGGAGCGGCAGAGGTATCGAGTCTGTAACCCCACACCATGTGTTCAGGAGCAGCCCAGCTTCAGGGACATGCAGTGCAATCACTTCAACAGCCTTCCTTACAAGGGTCACTTCTACATCTGGGTGGCAGTCATCAACAGAGGTAACATGATCAAACTAATCCATTCATATGTGAGTTATAATTTGTCGTGCTTACTGTTTTTTCCTGGTCTGCCCAGTTACCCCGTGTGAGTTGCACTGTCGACCACTGAATGAAAACTTCTCAGAAAAAATGAGGGACGCTGTCACTGATGGGACACCATGCTACGAAGGTAGCAAAAGCCGAGATATGTGCATCAATGGCATCTGTAAGGTAGCAATACTCTACCTTATGTTTCCCATACTGTGGAAATATTGCACAGTATGTGCAGTATTTATTTGTTCCTAGTTTTACCTTCAGTATTATTCATTTAATTCATATATACAGTTTACAATATTTCATGAGATAAATCAACAATTTTTATATGTTTATTTATTTCAATAAATATATTTATTAAATGGGGGGGCTTGGTGGCAAAGCGGGTATTGTTCTTGCCTCCCAGCAGGAGGTTCAGTCCTCAGGTCGGCCGACAGACAAACTCTCTGGGTGGAGTCTGCATGTCCTCCCCGTGTTACTGTGGGTTCTCTCCGGCTTCTCCAGCTTCCTCCCACCGTCCAAAGACATGCATGTGTTAGGTGAATTGGTGACTCTAAATTGCCCCTAGTGAATGAATGTGAGAGTGTAGTTGTCTGTGTCAGCCCTGAGACAAACTGGCCCCTGTCCTGGGTGTACCCCGCCTAAGGCCCAAAGTTAAAGGGATAGGCTCCAGTGACCCACGACCCCTAACGGGAGTAAGTGGAAGAAGATGAATGAATGAATGTTTATTAAATACAAAAGCACCCTACTGGAGTCACAGCCAATCATCTGCTGCTGCATGCACAGGTTTTACACCGGATGCCCTTCCTGACTCAACTCTCCTATTTATCCATTCTTGGGAATCACATGTTCACTGGCCTATGAACGCTTACCAAACACTACTATTACAATTGTCTTTATATTATAAAAGTATAATATAATTATCACAATGAGCTAGAGATGCATATACTGTATATCCATGCCATTATTGGTTCTTTTTTTGTCATTTGATACCAGTGATACCTGAAAATACACTAGGCCCGTGGTTCCAAACTGGTCTCTTCCTGGCTTGTTTTGAACATGATGATAGCAGGCACTGGTCTCAGTATTCATATTGTTTTTTTTTTGTTGTTTTTTTTAAACCTTTTAACTGTGATGGTTTGATGCAAGCACTACAGGTGCCTCAGCCAATTTTTTATCTTTAATAGAACCTGCGATCCACTTAGAACATAATAAGAACTGCTGACTGAGAAAGGCGGCAATGGTTAACATTTATGGTAGTGAGCTAAATTGCTAGATTTCTGCACCAGTTCTGTGGGGTGCATAGACCTCACTGGCCCAAGTAGGCCTAGGTCCTATTTATTTGGGGGAAATAAAGTATTTTACAGCCTAAGTTGAAGGCAGAAGTTACATAAAACATGTGCAGGCCTATCATTTGGAATACTGCTTTAGGCTGTCTGTATGTAGGTTATTATTATCACTGTAACACATCACAGAACTACATCTACCTTGTAAAACAGCATAACCATAAATTAATCCTGTGAATGTGGCTGACGACCCCACATCTAACAGCTTTGGCAAGGACACGCTTTTGTAATCTAAATTTTACATCCTTAATCTTTTCTTTTGTTATATAGCCTCTAACCCTGTTTGTGGTAGATTGTAATAGGCCTTTGATACAAATACATTGCATTCAATTGCCCTCCCTGTGTTGATTTTCCTTGGCTGTTTGACATATTGCATGTAAATGAGCATTTGATAGTAAATGTGCTGAGTGTTATCTCTGTAGATAACAGCCTGCTCTTGCCTATCACCCAGGCCAAATGCCAGTCACAGAAACAGACGCTGTTCACACTCGGAGTGGACCTCAGCCGCACACTTCTGTTTTGATTTTTTGACATTTGATTTTATGACATTTTTACAGGCTAGCCATAAACCAAGAATAATGTAAAGCCCTCAAAATGACACATAAATACACATTTTTATCAGTTTTTATCAGTTTAATAAACACATAAAACCAAATATAATATTAGTCTGTGGCATACATACATGGAGGGATCCACTGCGAGGATGGAAAGGTCGTGCAATACATGTGTCCAGGACAGTTATACAATATATATACACACACACAACAGACCATTTTATAAACTGGAATCCTTAAAACAGATGACTGAAGGCTTAACCTCCATGTTTTTTGAAAGCAAAGTACTTTGTTAGCGCAACATTGCACTATGAGGTCTTGGAGATGGGATGGGGCCAGATACCAAATATGACCTAATTAAAGAAAAGGATTGTGAATTTTGAAAGCAATGGGAAGCTAAAGTAGCAAGCTGTATCATGCTCTTTTCTGTGTCTTCCTGTTTGTGCACTCTGCCAGCATAGCCACATAGAATTTTCTTGAAGTACATATGCCATTTTTCTTTAATTTCTTTTTTATACAGTTTATTTTGCTCTTGTATATATCTGAATTTGTACGGAACATTTGATAGCATTTGATACGATAGCCGATGTATACATTGATAATATACAGCTTGACATCAGTGTTATTCAGACTGGTGTAATCACTGACGTGTGTTATCTTGCAGAATGTTGGCTGTGACCTCATTATTGACTCCAGTGCTGTAGAGGATCGCTGCGGAGTGTGTAATGGTAACGGCTCAACCTGTGCCACAGTGAAGAAAACCTTTGATGAGAGTGAAGGACTTGGTACGGAAAAAATGATTACTAACATTAAAGGACATATATAGCAGCTTTTATGAGCTTTCTGCCATGCTATAATGTTGTTTCCTCATCAAAAACGTACCCGCAGTTGTGTTTTGTTTCATTTACACCTGTTTGAGTAATCCTGTATTCTCTGTCGCTGAGTTTCTGAGGCCTCAGAACGCTTGGTTTCATGAACCCCCCTCCCTCTCCCAGGAGCAAGCCCTGACCAAGCAGCAGCCCTCTACATCCAGTCTGCTCGCATGCATTTAGCCAAAAAAACGATGTACAGCTCTGTTTCCACTGATTGCTCACATTTTTCTTTTTTACTATTAAAATGTGATCATTCAAAAAAAAAAAAAATTGAAGTAAAAAGCTTTTTTCACAGATTATGTTCAAAAGAATGGAATAGAACTGCCCTCTGCTCCCCTCTGCTGGTCTCTTCACCCGTTTCTTTAGTAGAGTACTTATGAAAAGCGTTCCTTTTTAGATGTTTTTTAAAGGTTGTAAAACGTGCAATGCTGTTCTAGAGGTGACCATGAAAGAGTTAAAAATATGAATAAAAGCAAAATAAATCCTCTTTAATATTAGTAATGAGGCATACTAACAGAATTTTTAAATGAATTGTGCAAGGTTATGTGGACATTGGGCTGATCCCAGAGGGAGCGTGGGACATCCGTATCGAGGAGGTGGCCGAAGCTGGGAATTTCCTGGCACTGCGCAGTGACAACCCTAACAAGTATTTTCTGAATGGTGGCTGGACCATTCAGTGGAATGGAGAGTACAAGGCAGCGGGGGCAGTGTTCAAGTACGAACGGATGGGGCAACTCGAAAATCTGACGTCTCCTGGACCGACCATGGAGCCGCTGTGGATTCAGGTACTCCGCTGAGGGAATTATTTTTCTATTATTTTAAGGCGAACAGAGTGCTCTAGTTATTTATGCCATCATAAATCTTTTTTCTATCCAGCTCTGTGCAGTTCCTATTGATTTTAGTTGGATTCTCAGGGAGTGGAACACATAGATAAATGACTGTTTGACTGCAATTAGATATACTACCTATGAAAAGAGAAGCAGTGCATGTATGAAACCATCCAAACCTTACTAAAAGCTGATTTTATATGGCACTATGAGGTTGCCCTCCTTACCACTTTCCGCCTTGGATTTAAATTGAAGGATTTTGAATTTTTTTTTAATACATCTGAAGTCAATAAAGGGTGACAAAAAGAGTTGTGACTTCTGTTTGACCCGCTATTTTCATTTCTTTTTTACCATTTGATCTTGTCTCTATAAAACAGGAACAATACAATTTTGCTAATTTCTTTTTACTGTTTTGGTCATTTTTTTCTTCACGGAGCTCCCCCTACATTTTGGAGTAAAGCACTGCCGTAAAAACTCACACAGTCGACTCATGTGTGACCCATCTCTCCACTTGACTCTCATTTTCTTCTCCTTGTATCTGTACAAAGGTTTTGGCCACTCTGCAAGAATGAAAATCAGAAAAATAAGGCATAGTTAGCTTGTTGTTACTCACTAACTGGAATCTGTCACTTTCTCATGAAATCCGTGACTTCAGAGATACCAGCTCGGTCCTTTCATTCTCGTGAGGCAGTTCCTTTGCCCAGATAAGCTAGAGGGAGGTGAAGAAAGCTTTGTTCACGTTTCAACAACTCATTTAGTCATCACACTGACTCCAAATGGTTTATTTATGGTCAAAAGTTACATTTTCTCCCTTTAATTTGAGTTTATAGGAGGTAGAACACAATGATGCATAATAAACATCTAAACACTATTAGTAAACATACAGCCATTTATAAATAAGGGCCAGTACAGTGAAATGTTTCTTGTTTTTGTGTATTGCAGCTTCTTTTTCAGGAGACCAATCCAGGAGTGCGCTATGAGTTCACCATTAACCAAAATGTCACAGAGAACAGAGACGTACCAGCTTCATTTTTCTACTGGAAATATGGTTCATGGAGCGAATGCAGTGTCACCTGTGGCTCAGGTAAAGAACCAGTGATGACAATTAAAACATTACTTGGCATACTGCTTATTTGTAGCACAGAAGAAGATAAAAGAGTAGATAACTTTAGTAGTAGTTGTTTACTTGTCATAGTTGTCAGATAGCATTAGCTGTGCCTTTTGTGAGAATTGTGCTTCCATAGTCTTTTGAAGTGCTGCATTTGTTCCTATATTTATCTTAAGGTCTCTGATGTTTCTTCGTATTTTTTCCACCCCATCTTTTCAGGCTGTCTGTAAAGGGTTGTCTTTGAAGGTGTAAATTACGTATTAGATACACATAAAAGCTCACCACAGGCTCAAATCAAAGGCCATTGAGAGGTGCTGGTTTGATGGACCGGAAACCCCCGCAGGAGGACAGATAGTGATGAGGGGCTCTCAGTGGAGGAGATAAATCTGTCACAGCCTTTGGACACCAGGGCTTTCATGCTTTAATGCACAGCTTTGTATAAGCCAGTCTAAATTAAGAAGTACTACCAGTGTTCATTATGCCAACATCTGTTTCTGTTCTTGCCTTTTCTCGGATTTTCTGATTTGTCCTGGAAGAGAAAAATACAGTGTCTTTGTGTCTTCTAATGGTTTTACACTACCTGATATTTTTCTTTCCATTACTTTCACAACTCAATCCCCCAATGTAACATCTGCTTTTATCTTATGAAAAGGTAAAACTGAACCTAGTCTTGAAATAGACTTTTTCAGTGTTAAAAACCAACATCTAATCAGAACTAAGATTTGTTAAGCAAGCATTTAATTGGCCAAGACAAAAAAATGTATTTATAAGATTTTTTTAAAAGGCGAAGATGATGTCTTCTTTTGTTTTTTGGATAAGAGAAAAATCTAATCATTTCATAGCGCATTGAAAGGGAAGCTCCCTTTGGCTGTTGACATGTTGGCAGCCAAGAAAGTGTGTATTTTATCACTGGCATTGTTATACAGAGAAACAGAGGGCAAGTACATTGAAATGCAGCTAAATATTGCCCACTCAAGACATGATGTTTAATAAGGCAGAGTTAAAGCTAAACTCACTTTGTTGGACTGTGTTAAACTGATACATAATGCTAAGCCTTTTGTCTCTCCAGGTGTTCAGAGGCAGATTGTCTACTGTGTGGAAAAGAAAAGTGGGATTGTGGAGGAGCACTTCTGTGACCCTTTAACCCGACCTGATAACAATCAGACCAGCTGTCACAAGGAGGCCTGTCCTGCCATGTGAGTACAGGCCCGGACATTACACGGGACACACTTATTATTCACAGTCGCACAAATGCACCTGCACACCTCCAACCTAATGTATACAACTGCTCCATCACATTCAGGTTGTGCAGATTTATGTGCAGATTAAGTAGTGTGTATATTGAGGATAGAAGAAAATATCTGTCAGAAGACTCTGTTCATGTCCATAATCTATTCAGAGAGTAACTTGAAAAGCAAAGTATCTAATGTTAAGGCAGTCTGAGCACTATATTTATAATATTGTTAACAAAATAGGGTTCTTACTGTGCAACCATAGTTGTAAATTCTGTAAGTTCTGTTTTTTATGTTACACAGGAAAAAAGAAGGCTAACATGCAGTAGTACTTATATTATTATAGTCTTTTTATTTAGTAATTACTTGTAGCCAGTAGAAAAGTACAGGTCATGATACTCTTTATACTGGAAGAAAAGCTCATGTTATGCATACTCTGGCCTTAAACACAGTAACATCATACATTGTGAATGTGTAGTGATAACATAATTCTATTTACTGCTATAGAAAAGACAACTATATTTGTGCTATGTGGGTTTCTTTGACATAACATATTTTTTTTAAGGAATTCTACAAGCATTACATTCATCCTATGAGGAATCAGTGACTGAGTGAAAAATCTTTCTGTGTTCTGCTGCTCTCTATAGGTGGTGGGTGGGTGAGTGGCAGAAATGCTCCTCCAGCTGTGGCAACCTGGGGCTCTCTATAAGGACAGTGCTGTGTATTCAGGCGGTCACTGTGGAGGAGCAGAAAGCCCTGCAGCCCAGTCAGTGTGAGCACATGCCCAAACCAGAGTCTGTATCCCCCTGTAACACTCACATCCCCTGCCCAGCTGAGTGGAACACCGGCAACTGGTCAAAGGTCAGTGTGCTCAAGCTTTTCTTTGCTTTAAAATATGCACATATACATAGTGTGGGGCAGTAAAATATTTGGAAACATAAATTTGCAAGAACAATGATGATTTTTTTGTGATTTTGTGATTATTTTCCTTTTTTTCCCCTATGAAACACTTAAAAAAAGGGGAACAAACAATCAAATAAATATACAGAAAGGGACAGTAATAGTAATAGGGAACAAAGACAAACATACGGACATAATAATACAAATTTGATCATTATAGTGTCCTGGCTCCTAAGTGGTAGCAGGTGGGGGGTGGGTTGTATGTAAATGATATGTGGATAATTGTTTCTACTTTGTAATAACATTGCCAGTGGCAGGAACTATGCAGATAATTGAGGACTCATGAAGATACACTGCCTGGACATAAAAAAGTTGCCACCTGGATTTAACTGAGTAAATAGGTAAGAGCCTCCCTACAGTTGGTCAGGTCTAGGTTCAGCAACGTTATGTGACCAAAGAATGAGGTCAGCTGACTCCCTGCATATACTGAATGACCATCAATGGATCTTTTCTTCCCTGGTGGCACGGGCTTATTCCAAGATGACAATGCCAGGATTCATTGAGCTCAAAATGTGAAAGAGTGGTTCAGGGAGCATGAGACATCATTTTCAAACATGAACTGACCACCAGAGAGTCCAGACCTTGACCCCACTGAGAATCTTTGGGATGTGCTGGAGTGACTGCCTGCCCAAGTCACACACTAGTATTTTTTGCACCTTTAGCTTTGATTACGGCATGCATTCACTGTAGCATCGTTTTGATAAGCAATGTCACAACATTTATTTCCACCCAGGGTTGCATTCATTTTTTTCCAAGATCTTGTATTGATGATGGGAGAGTCAAACCACTGCGCAAAGTCTTCTCCAGCACATCCCAACGATTCTCAGTGGGGTTAAGGTCTGGACTCTGTGATGGCCAGTCCATGTCTGAAAAGGATGTCTCATTCTCCCTGAATTACACTTTCACAATTCAAGCCATCTTGGAATAAGCTCGTACCATCAGGGAAGAAAAAATCCATTAATGGAGTAACCTGGTCATTCAGTATATGCACGTAGTCAGCTGACCTTATTATTTGGTCACATAACGTTGCTGAACCCAGACCTGACCAACTACAGGGAGGCTCTTACCTATTTGCTTAGTTAAATCCAGGTGGCGACTTTTTTTGGCCAGGCAGTGTATTTAGAGGGATTAACTGCTATGGTTATTGTCAATAATCCAGACAGTTTTTCACAAGTGATTTGTTTAGAGTAATGGGAGAGGACAAACTTGCACTGTCCACATGCAACTTTTCTATTTGCAGGTTGATGTAAATTAATAACAGCATGTATCCTCTTTAATGTTAAATGCACACCCCCTGAAAGTCATCACATATTCTTTGTTTAGAATAGAAAAAAAGGATTAGAACAACTGGTCAAGCAAACTAATATCGTCTACTGCCTTGTGTTTTCTACAGTGTTCAGTGACTTGTGGAAGTGGCACTCGCCTGCGAAACATATCCTGCTCCAGAAATACAGGAGTGGACTGTGACCCCCTCAAGAAACCCACAAGTGTGAGCAGCTGCTACCCTCAGGACTGTCCGCGAGTAGAGGACAACTTTGAGGGCATTGACTGGTCTGGAAGTGGCTGGTCAGGTAAAGAGGTGCTCAATGAAATTAACTCCATACCAGACATCAAACCTGCTCCAAAGTACGCTACCACAAAGGCTCAGCCTAAAACCCACAAAGATGTGAATAACATTATTGAGGGAGGAGATTTCCATTACCACAATAATCTCGAAAGTCCAGACATTTCTCAGGAAAAGCGTGTCCATGTCGATGACTTTTACTATGATTACAACTTCATTAACTTCCACGAAGACTTGTCCAATGATTTTGAGAGTGACGGAAAATTCTCAGGGAATGAAGAGGTTCCTGATTGGCCTCCGCAGGAGCCCAAGCCAGCGCATGTGAAAATGACAAGTGCCCCCACTGCTTCTCCCTCAACCCAGACACCCACGTTATTTAAATCCAACTCCACTTTACAGAGTGCGGAGCAGCACAACACAGAACTGGAAGAGGAGAAGGACAATGATGGCACCTCAAAAAAGAATCCTATTAAGGAAACATCAGAAGACCTCAACGATTTTCTTTCTGAGGATTATCTCTTGCCTGTGTTTACCACTCACATGCCACCATTGTCCACCACAAAGCGTTCACAAACACAAAAAGATGACCATTACAACTTAAGTGAAGTGCCTACAAAGGAGCTTGACCATGATGTGGATTCAGATCAATATGGACAGGAGTCTGAAGGTTTGTACGACTATGAAGATATCAGCAAAGAGCAAAATCTGACACCTCAAACTGAAACTACAGCCACAACCACGACTACTACTATCAATTATGACAGGTTTATGAACACTGTACAGGGAACTGATGTTACTGTTGACCATTCTGACTCCCCAACGCTTGAATCTGTGCAACAAGTTACAGTCGGCATGGAAGAAATTACATCTGAATTACCTCAAATCACTAGGCAATCAGTGTTACCAGATGGATTTTTATTGGACAGTCTGGACTTGGAGGATTTCAACACAGCAGCTAGCCCTAATGAAGACAACTCAGACCTTGGTACAACCTCTCTACCTTCTTCCGGGAAACCTATGCCACATGTTCCTAATCCTTTTAGCCCAAGTAGCCACATGGTACATAAACACATCACGTCTTTACCTGGAAAAGAACTCATACCTCTAGGAAAATTCCTCAACCCACTCTATGCAGCTACAACTAGTCAACCACACATACTCACTCAAGCAACTAGAAGCTATGTGACATTTTCAGATGATTTAGTTGATTTTGACTACAATGAAATAGTCATTCCTTATGGGATGACAACCGCTGGGAAGACAGATCCTGATTTTTCACACCAGAATCCAACAACCACAGCAGCTACGTTTACAGCAGAGCCAGAGCAGAGAGAATTACCAGCACCTGCTACTTCTATTTTACCATCCTCTCCGTCCCAGGCATCACAAGTGAATGCCTACTGGGTCACGGGCAACTGGAGCGCAGTAAGTCCTGTTTATGTTAAGGAGGAAGCAGCTGTGTCTCACTATAGCTAGCACAGTATCTCTTTTCACTTGCTGCAATGTCACAAATGAATGAAGTGACCTGCTCTAACCCTCAGTCACACATAATGTTTGTGACAGTTATTTGTAAGCTCTAACAGGGTGCTTGGCCTGACACTATTTTTGTAATCAGTTGTTAAATTATGTTCCATTTGTAAAATTTGACAAGCAAAACAAAATATAAATGTCATTCACTGTTGTAGTTTTAGATAAAAGTTGTGTGTTATAGTTTCTACAGTACAGTATATAAGTGGTTCTCATCTGGTGGGTCTTGCTTTAAAGGATCTCTATTATGCTAAACTGACTTTTCTGCTCTTATTACCATGTTTTATATTGTTTCCACCTCAAAAACATACCCGGTGTAGTATGTTTTTCATTCACACTTTTGAGTAATCCTGCATGCTGAGGCGCTTCCCTTCTCAAGAGCTGAAAACGCTTGGTTCCAACACTCTACATAGATGTATTCAGGTCTCATGCAGTATTAAATTTAATGCAGAGCACAGTTCAGCAGGCAATGTTATATAAAAACAGTTAGCCAGTTACTACACAGACTTATTAAAGGCTCTCTTACAATATTCAGAAGGTATTTCTGAGATGTATTTTTTATATCCAATTAAAAACACACTCCTCAACCTCTCTGGATTTTTTTTTTTTATTCAAAAGCTGCATATTGTCATTGAAAATTTACCAAGTTATACATTGTGATTAATCGTGATTAATCAAAACTCAGGAGTGTGATTAATCGGATAAATTTTTTTTATCAATTGACAGCACTAGTTTGAACTCAGATCCTCCCAACTTAATTCACGTGTGAACTAAACCTTTGTAAGAGAAAGGCTTCAGTCCTGCGGTCCTTTTCTAAAGCAGAGCTGCCGGTAAAGTGGGCGGGGCCAGGAGGGCCTTTAGACATTTATATTACATTATTTTAAGTTATAAAATGTGAAATGTTGATGCATGTCCAAATTAATTTCCAAAAGGCTTGAGCAAAACATAATGTGAAGGTGTTAAGGTTCTATATAGTATAAATGTTCAGCTTGTTTGAAGCCTAAATAATGTTTTGCAAATATATAAAATGGGGAATCAGATTTTAAAATACAGGCACCATAAAGATCATAATAAAATCATTTGTTCCTTTACTGCCTCCTTGTGGCTTGAATTTAGTGTCTTTGACCCTATCTCATAATCATATAGAATAAATAAAGAAAAACAAAATCCGACCAGCTGAGAACCACTACTGCAGTATAAGATCAGAGCTGTTATGTACAGATACAGACAGTCACTGTGTGATGAATTATGCTATAATGTAGGACATAAAGTTCTTTTTAAGGTGCCTCTCGGGTGTATTTGTGAATTTACAGAACTAGGAAAACACTGTTGAAGTATTGCTCTGTATGTGACCAGTGCTCGACCAGCTGCGGCCTGGGTGCGGTCTGGAGGTCACTGCACTGCAGCACTGGCGCTGAGGCAGACTGTGACCCAGCTAAGAGGCCTGCTCCAGCCCAGAGGTGCTACCTGCGCCCCTGCTCCACCTGGAAGGTCAGCCAGTGGAGCAAGGTAAAGCGGCACATAATCCAGGAACATTTTCAATGTTAAACGTTAATCGCACTTGTGATATTTGAATGTCCCTATGTGCAGAGTTAGAATTTGAATTAAATTTTTAGTACAAGTTTTGTTACTGACATTTCAGTTTTATATTTGGTTGCATAAAAGATGGTTAATCTGGGGTATATTGTGCAGTCCTAGCTCAGCCAGTCAAACTCATTCACTTTCTTTGTAAATTTAGCAAGCTCTGGAACTAATACCATTAACCACCACCATAACCTAAAATCTAAAAATGAGACAGACTTTACTCTCAGATTGGTTGCATACTTCAGATTGAATCAATCCAGACTGAGGTAGTTTGTCCTGCATTTGTTGGTACTGTTGCATTTTCTGATGGTAGATGTCTGTCCAATTGCAATTTCATTTGGAAATCTGGGAACTGAACTTGAATTGATATAGACTAGACTCACTCCTTCTAAACACTACCACAATAATTTGGATGGCTGACCAGGCTAGAGCAGTCCAATTTTGACACAGGAACAAAAGATTTAAACCAAGCCATTACAGTTCCACTCCGGTTTCAGATGCACACTAAAAATCATTTGTTCTTTTACTGACCCTTGTTGCTGTAGTTATTATCTTAGTGTAGTTACCCTTTTTCACAATGATAAAGAACTTTTTAAAGAATTCCTGGATCTACTGGTTCCATGCCAAAAATCTTTAATTTGCTTCTTGGTTTCTTACTGACCTTTCCTAAAATGTCATTAAAATGTTGTGTAATGTAATTAATTAATTGCGATTAGTTACATTTCTATCCAGTAGCAATATTTATTTAACAGAAATACAATATATGTACTTGTTTGTATGTGATTGCTTATTTTAATTTAATTTCAAACTAACAGTGCGGTCAAACAGGGCAATATTTAACCCTTGTGCTTCTAGTCATGAGTGTGTGGCACAGGAGTGCTCCTGACCCCTGCGGCCGTGCACGTCTCTCTTCTCTGGGCTTTTTCTAAGTGGGTGCGCAAGCCACGAGTGGATCAGTCAGCTCAGAGAACGATCTGAGCTACGTAACGAGTGATGCCTTGAAGAGCGGCCAAAGCTGAAATCCACCTGCATTTGGCATTTTTGCTGGTGTTCATGTCCAGTCCTGGCTACTGTGGGCCAGAAATCAGGGGACTGAGAAATGTTCCATGTTGCAACTGTTTTTTCAGTAATTTATTCATTTATTGTATTTAATGCATTCAAGTTCCAGCCCTAATTAAAATACAGACATAGTTATTAATTTATCTTACTAAAAGACAACCACCCAACATTGATGAAAATATTCTTGGAATATAGGGAGTATAGTCTTTTCTGTAATACTGATATAGTATTAGTGATGATTGTCAGGACTGAAACCATCAATATGGAAATGTTTAATCATTACTTAGATGAATTGCTCTTGGATGTAGCTGATGCTGAAGTATTAGCTCTGTCTGTCTCCATTCTTACCATGCATTGTGTTCTCCCAGTGCTCCAGGAACTGTGATGGTGGAGTTAAATTACGGGAAGTGCAGTGTTTTGACATGAGAGATGAGCGACCTCTACGACCTTTCCACTGCCGAGCCATGGCCTGCCCGGCCGCAATCTCAGATGCACTGTAACCTTCAGCCCTGCCTGGACTGGTACCTGTCCTCCTGGGGTCAGGTATGAACCATGCACACACATTCCTATGCAGCAGTAAGGTCTGCTATAGAGGCTGCACCAATTAGAGGAGCTTATGGGAAATCCAGTACAAACATTTATGGACTTAGTCTCTACTTTTGAAACAATTGAAATGTAGAATGTAGGGTTAAAATGAAAGATCCAAGGCACTATGGCTGCATTAAAAGCTAAAACTGTTTATTAAACAACTGACATACCAACACATCAA
The DNA here is from genome assembly GCA_020698575.1 of Bostrychus sinensis. Lineage (NCBI taxonomy): Eukaryota > Metazoa > Chordata > Actinopteri > Gobiiformes > Eleotridae > Bostrychus > Bostrychus sinensis. Next base: position 9,715,524 of record CM036242.1, on the reverse strand, counting down.
GGGACACAGTCTTTGTCAGGGCATGTTCTAAAAAAAAAACACTAGGGCGCTCTTTACTACAGAGCAGGATTACAGGGTTAGCAAGGTAAGTCTGGGGTTAACCCTGGCTATTTGATGTCAGAAGACTATGGAGCCTTTTATAGAGGTAGATTTCTGGTGAAACTTGGTCAGGGGGACAAACTTGCCCTGAAGCAGGTCAGAGGACAGAAACATTGGACTTTGAATAATTAGAGATGACAAATGAGGTGCGGGACGGAAAGACTGGCGCTCAGACAGTGGCAAAAAAGACATTGCACAAGTGGTGAAGGCCTGACGTGAACACCAAGGTAGCAAATATTCACTTAAAGCTGTGACACTGAAAAGCAAATTCCTTAGAAAATGTCTATCTTTTCTTAACTTCTTGCTAATACTGTATGTTCATACATGTCCTGAAACCTGAATGGCTTTAATATCCTTCTTTATAACTATACAGGAGGTGTACTATACATGACATTGAGAAATGTTTCTTTATTGAACAAAATTACAATATCACTAGAACGCTGTCTTCTCTCATTTATAGCTTGTGAAAAGGATCTGACAAAAACATGAATCCTCGATGCTTTAGCTCCTTTATGCTTAGATGTACATTCATATTCCATTTCCAAGAATATCCCCACATATTGCTCAACAAAAAAAAAGGAAGGTAAAAGGGAAAGATGCTTATGGAGTGGGTCAGGTCTGTCTCTTATCCTCACAGCATTTTCTTGTTCTATTTGCTAGAAATAGTTTAACTTATTTCTCTATGTAGCCATGTTGTAATCCATCACTTTGGTGTACATTTTGATGATTAATTTCTAATTTAATTTAAACATTTTCACAATAAAGGAGAAATTGTGCAGACTGAGAACTCCATGTTGAAGATGACAGTATATATATGGCTTAAGAAGATTAGGTTGGGGGATGTTCACGTTTTTTGCAAGTGCGCTCATGGCTGACAAGACCAATTCGGGCTCTACATCCCCGGCCACATCAGCTACAATAGAAGGTCGGCTCTGTGTTTGGGTTCGCAGCCCAGTCTTTTCGCCTTTGTCTCTTCTCTTTCTGGCAGATTCTTCGAGATTCTTCGAAGGCACAGGTGGCCTGTTGGATAGTTCTTTGCCATATGCTACGGTCGGCAGCAAGGCAGGACCACTGGTCGAGATTGAGAGAGATTACCTAAGGTCTTCTTAAGGCAGTCTTTGTACCTCTTCCTAGGAGCACCTCTGTCACGATGGCCAGAGGAGAGCTCACCATATAGAATAATCTTTGGTAAGCGATGGTTGTCAAGTCTGGAAGATGAAGATGAAGATGACAGTAGTGACAGGTCATTTACATTAAGCATGGCCTGATAGAATACAGTGTGTGTTCTGTTCTTCGAGGACTGCATTTATAACTGCGCTGACAGTTTTATGGCTTGTATTGCCAATGTGTCTTTTTGACCTTCTGCTGTTGCCATTCATCTTACAGCAAAACTCTGGCGAGAGCTTTTAACCTTACATTTGTCTGTGATTCTCTGAGTGAAGTTTGAATAGGTTAAGGTAAGCTTCCCTGTTCAATTCTGCGCTCCACAACAATAGTTAAAACATTTATTTTGTTGTACACACGTGCATGCCAAACATACTCGCCGCTCGGCTCAGGCTAATGCTGCATTTCTGTTCAACCTTACTCAGTTTGAAGTGTTAAATACTAGTAAACTCCAATGTAATTAGTAATGATTATCAACAGAACAGTTGTGCATTCAGCAAAACTTGTTCTTTACATTTCAACTAACCCTTAAAAGGCATTAAAAACACATCACAAGCTACAGCAATAAATATTCATCTTTTAAAAAGACCAAAAGAACTTCCTTTCAAGTTGTAATACATTTTTGGCTATTATTTTGCTGTCAGTTGAAGAGTGGGGTGACAGTGGTGCAGTGGGTTAAGCGTTTGTCATCCACCTGCAGGGCTGGCAGTTTGAACCTCGCTCAAAGCCATTACTGTCATTCACGTCACCCACATTGCCTACTCCAGTCACTGTATGTGGCTGGTTGTGACAGGAAAGGAATCTGGCATTAAAAAAACGTGCAAGTTAGAAATGGTGGAAAAGCTAGTTTTTATTTAATTTAATAAATAACCTTTGAACTGGTTATTATTGATTATTTTTATTCAAAGTGTCACCCTGCCAGGACTCTGCCTGGGTTTTATTTTATGATCTTTTTGATGACGTTTATTATGCCAACTTGATTAAAGGATATTAAACCCACTGTTTTATACAACTAAAGCTTTTCCCAAATTTGGCTACTAGTATTTTACAGATGTACTGTAATACACTCAAGGAAAAAAGAAACGCACCACTTTCATTTTCTCAATTTGTCAAAAAATATTACAGCCAGTGAAAAATTACAGACTACAATGAGTTTAGTACTATTCTGAGTCAAAATGGAATGACTGTTTTCCTGGTTCCGGTTGATTGATTTTGATGAGCAATAACAACTGTATTTTTGTATTAATCACCTATGTCTGGGTCATGAGTAAAACTCAGAGATGAATTGGACCTGTCCTCAATTGTGCACAACCATTCCCTATAAAAAGACACCAAAATGGAAAAAAAAGCACATTTGTTCACAATGCCACGACTCCTGCAACCAGAGAGAGATCATGCCATTGGCCTGCTTCAAGCTGAAGGAGCACACGGCTGTAGCCAGGAGTTTGGAGTCCATCACTCTACTGTTGTACGCCTCGCTGAGCGTTTCCACACCACTGGATCCTCCAATGACCGTCCCAGATCTGGTCGACCACATGTCACAACTGCTGCATTATTATTGTTTGGTCATGTTATTGTTATTGAAACTGTCATAAGCATTGATTAATTGGGTCTGAATATCAGGGACGGGTATATGGTTGATGTGCACATGTAATATTTCCATCAAAAATAAGTAACCAAACAAAAATGTGGTAAAAAAGCAGGTGGTGCGTTTCTTTTTTCCTTGATTGTATATTGATGGTGACTAGCTTCAAACAGCACGTCCACACACAGGCCCTGCCCGCAGCCTCTGCGGAACAAACAGCACCTCTGCCTCGTGACAAATACAACTGTGACCTTGTTCATTGTCACTGAGGAAACTACTGTCCAGGATCTGTTCACTGCTGGACACAGAATGGAGTTAGTTTAGAGTTGGTGTGACACTTGATTGCACGCTATGTTTCAAGAGCCACAGTAAAAGAATATCTAATACAGTGAAATTCAGTTTAAACAATTTTAAACAAACACATCCTTTTATAACAATTGGTGTTGCTAAAATGTTTTTACATTCCGTAATTCTGTCACACATTGAATATTGCATTACATGTTGGTCACTGGCAGGTATAATTACATGCAAAATCAGAGCATCACTCAATAAAAATTCATTAAAGGTTTTTGATAGAAAACCAATGTCATTCCACGTTTGTAACATTTTTTTTTTTAAGTACAACTTATTGAGTTTAAACATTTAAAAATTGCTTGTTTGATGTGCAAGGTGTTACATGGACTGGCCCACCTCCCATGTCTGACTTTCTTTAAAAAAGTCAGGTCAGTCAGGTCTCAGGACCAGGGTCTCATCTGGGGTAACCGTGAGGTCCCATACAGAAAAACAGCCTAAAGGCCAGTAAGATCTGCAACAGTCTTCCATTCTCCATAAGGGAGTGTCCCACATTGCAAACCTTCAAAACTTAGGTCCAGCAGTGTTTGAAAGCAAAGCAGTTCTTAGTTAAGTACTGTCTTGTGATGTGTTCTTATTGTGATTTATTGTCCTGTTCTATATCTTATCTTGTTTTTGTGTTCCATGCCTAGGGACTGTGGATAAATTAGCATTGTTTCTATAATCCGGCATATTTACAGTCTAATGCTGTCTGAATAGATGTTCATTAATGTGCACTGTCCCTATCAAATAAATAAATCAATCAGTTTCTGCTCAAGGTAGCCCTGAGTTCTCTCCTCTGTTTAGTGGAGTGGAGCAGAGCAGGCGAGACTCGAGAAAGAAGAGGGGTGTGACAGAGACAAAAGGAAAGGACACAGCTGCTGCTGCCATAAAACAATGTATTTTTCTGAAACATGAACAGTAGAAGAGTTGAACCAGAGTTTCCCTGACAACAGAAAAATGAGGAGACGGTGCAGGGCACGCTTGGAACTGCTGGAGAGGGTCAAGTGGCGCTCCGGTAGTAGACAGTGCGTAGGATGTGCTCTCTGCTGTGGACATTCATGAAGAAAAAAACATTCCAGAGGGCGGTATTTGGAGAGAGATCAGACCAGACGTTGTTCGCTGTAACTGCAGACTGACGGACAAACAGAAACGCGATCACTACGTTAGTTAGTTAGTTAGTTAGTTAGTTAGTTAGTTAGTTAGTTTTAGTTAGTTAGTTAGTTAGTTAGTTAGTTAGTTAGTTAGTTTTAGTTAGTTAGTTAGTTAGTTTTAGTTAGTTAGTTAGTTAGTTTTAGTTAGTTAGTTAGTTAGTTTCAGTCACAAAAAACACAACACACAAACAGCAGGAAATGTTTTGCAGTTGTTGGGACCAAAACAGGCAGTAGTGTAATGCTTATGTGCCTAACAATATAACTCAACAGTCACTTATAGGAGAGGAGGAGAAAAGATGGAAGATGAAGAAACAAAAAGATAACCTTCAATAACAAGTTCATTCATTCTTTCATATAAACACTGAAAATATATTGAGACATTTTCTTTTTGAATAGAAATAATGAATTACATGATTTCATCTCAGTGCTGACATTGTTCCATCGCTGAGCACCAAGTACTGACAAGCATCTAAACATTTTCTTGCCTTAGATACAATAAACTTGCAATGATCTCTTAAATTATATTTGATTTTCTGAAATACAAAATATTTTTGGATACAGCCTGGGAGCGTCTTTGCTTTAGCTTTTAACATTAACTGAATTATTTTATAATAATCTATGTCTTTAAATTTCATAACTTTTGATTTGAAACATAATGAATTTGTGTGGTCATAATAGCCTGCCTTATTTATAAGACAGTATGGCCCTTTTTTGTAGTAGAACAATATCATTTACAATGATTTTAAAAGTGGACCCCCACAGTTCTATACAATAGGTCATGTATGGCAGTATCAGGGTATAATAAATGATATGGAAAGCTTTATAACTAAGAAAATCTTTCATTTTAAACAAAATACCAAGTGCCTTTGAGATTTTACCTTTATGTAATTAATATGCTGCTTCCAGGTTAGCTTACTGTCAATTACAACCCCTAGAAACTCTCTCGATTTCAATTCCACTGATTTAAAATTTTATCTCTTTAATAATTTCTTTACTATTTTCAAAAATCATGAATTTAGTTTTTGCTATATTTAAAGACAACTTATTAACATTAAACCAGCTTTTAAGGAGATCTAATTCCTTTTAGGTCACTGTCAAAAGTTAATTTAATTTTTTGCCAGAGCAAACTATTAATGTGTCAGCATAATAAAGTTAAATAAATTGGAGATTACAAATGTCATTCATAAAAATAATAAAGAATTTGGGCCAATAATAGAACCCTGTGGAATTCCACATGTTACAGTCCTAAATCCAGATACTGTACCATCTAACTGAACTCTAACTGAACACACTGTTGACAATTTTCTAGATAGTTTTTTATCCATGAGTGGACTATTCCTCTGATCCCATACTTTTCAAGTTTTTCCAGTAACTGTCCATGATTAATGATATCAAAAGCTCTTTTCAGATCGATGTATATAGCTATCTGAAAATCATTATCCAGAGCAGCAGGGACTTCCTCTAACATCTGCACCACTGCAAATGTTGTAGTTCAAGTTCACCTAAATCCATATTGTTGATCACAAAGTATCTTGTTCTTTTCCAAAAAATATCTAATTGTTTAACAAAAAGTTTTTCCAAAATTTTTGAAAATTGTGATAAAAGCAAAATGGGTCTATAGTTTCCCATATTGTGTCTGTCACCATTTTAAAATATTGGGATCACCTTTGCTATTTTCATGTCATTTGGAAAAACCCATAGTGGAAGGACTTGTTACATATGTGTGTGTCAGAGGATGGGCAATGTGACCAATAACTTCTTTAATAATTTCCATATCTATGAAGTTGATATCAGCTGATTGATTGTTTTTAAATGCTTTTACAATCTGAATAACATCTGTTTCTGTTACCCCCTGCAGAAACATTGAACTCGTATTTATATTTATTGTATTTTTTTAAAAAGTTTGGATCTTTTTTTGTCGTTGTAGTTTTACTCGCTAATGTTGGTCCCATATCTAAAAAATCATTGTTAAATTTGTCTACTATAATTTCTAGTTCTAATTTTTTGTTGGAAGCTCAGTGTTAGCGCTACAATTTGCTATGACTTGATTTATTGTCTTCCAAGTCTTTTTTATATTATTTTTAGTGTCTTCAAAGACTTGGTTATAATGATGCACTCTTAAAATTGAAGTCAATTTGTTCTTGTAATCTTGAAATCTTGTAATTTCTTTCATTTTCACTAGTTATATATAGTGATTTTTTTTTCTTTGACATGCATTTTGCAGGAATTCAGAATTATATGGTTCATAAATTGTTTAATGCGCAATCCAGGTGTTCTATAAATGCAACATAAAATATACTTTGATTATTATCAATATGTATTTGTATAGTTAAACTCTCCTTACAGTAGAAGTTATTTTGTACATAAAATGCTACACCATCACCATTTTTATTTTTTCTATTTATATTAAAGAAATCATAACCTTCTAACATATATTGATAACTAATGTCATCAGTTAACCTCCGATATAGCAATAACTTGGTATGTAGATTTTAAAGATTTTAAGCACTCTTTGATATGCACAAAATTAGTTCTGAGACTCCTACTATTAAAATGAATAAGTGAAAAACCACTCAAGTCTAGATTTTTAAATTGATCCTCTGAATAATACACAGCAGAAGAGTTATGATCTTTAAACAAATGCATTTCAGGATCAATATCCTTGTCAAAATTAAAAGCTTCATAGTCTACATTCAAATAATTTAAATTTAATTCCTCACAGTTTGTTTCACTATAACCATCTTCATGCTCTGAAATATTATCCTCAAACTCATGAATACAAAATTGAAAATCACTATTTATCATGTTCTGAATGAACTTAATAAAACAAAAATAAACCTTATAATCTATACTATTTCTAAATTAAAATGTCACAACATACCATATGCAGTCCAGACACAGCAAGTCATTTGTATTCATCCAGTTCCTTCAATTTTTTTTATAATTTTTGGTTTAGTATCTTCTCCATTTGGTCTTATATAGACTTTCCCATTTCTTGTCCACGTAGCTTGGATTTTCTTTTGTTTCTTGAGGAGATGTCCATGTTTAGCTTTTTCAGCAATTTTTTTTATTAGGTTTTCATTGAAGTAAACTTCAGTACCTTTCAATTTTATGGACTGTTTCAACAGCTCCACCTATGTGTTTTTGGTTAGCAAAACTGAATCACAATGGTTGGCTTGGTACTTTGATCCTTGTTAGGAAATTCATTGCAAGAGGAAATATCTTGTTTCTCCAGGCTGATGTCTTTACTGCTGAGAAAATCCACAAGTTGTTTCTCAAGTTGTGTAGTCTGTGTATAGGGAGGTCTGGCTCTGAAACAGATTTTCTCAAAAATTCTGCAGAAAGGAGGTACTCTCTTTAAGGTTTAGGGTACATGCTTTTTACAAGTTCACTATTTTTTCTTGTTCTTTTTCTTGTTTTTCTTGTTTTCTTGTTTTTTTAGTCACACCTTTCGCCCTAAGCACAAAAAAAAGACTGCCATTGAAAAATTATCTAATAGTCAATAATTCCTCTTTTTTTTTCATGGTTGCAATGATTAACTTCAGTCCTTCATCATACAGAGCAAAAATTAATTCTGTTTATGAAATTTAACCCCTTAAATTCCAGTTTATGTGGCTGCATACACACATCCAGCACAAACCTCTGCCTCTGCTCAGTCTGGGACCTTTTTCTACTTTGCCCTGATGTGCACATCTCTGTAAGAACTACATTTTGGATTTGTGCTCACGCAAACACAACAAACTCATTTCTCAACAAACACCTTCACACCGAATTTATGACAACCCTAAAACACACCCAAATCATTTTAATTCAAAAAATGTTTTTATTTGCCTTGTAGGCTTGATCATTTATACAAACACTAATGTGGCCATCTACAGATTTATACATCTGTCTTCCATATTTGGGGAAATGGCGCCACCTTAGTAAAAAACAATAAAAACTAAAATTCCAATCCCTCACTATCATGAATCCATGAAATACTTGAGAAAAATGTGAAATTACATTGCAGTGACAGTTTTAATGGGCTCAATGGCACAAAAAATGTCTTAGGGGTAAAGGTATGACTATTTTTTTAGATGGATTTAGAGGATTTTTCAAAAAAAAAATCCTGAAATCTGAAAATTCATCCAAAAATACACACCTGAAGCAAAATCTATGCCATTTGAATCAACACAGCAAAAGTTATCCTCAAAAAACAGGTGCAAAACATTAAAAATGCAACTTGGGTAGGTTTTCATATGACTGTTTATGTAGCATTTGCCATCGTCTATTCATGTCTTAAATATACTGACCAACATACTTTTCACTTTAAAGCAGAACTATGCAACTTTTCAACCAGTGGTAGAGTGACCCAAAATATGTGTCTTTGCCTCCAAATAAATAGATAAATTAAATTAAATTAAATTATTGCCTAACCAATAGATGTTTAAATGCAGTTTTAAAAAATACAGCTTTACAAAAATAAACCGCTGAATTTTTGGATAAGGTTCCACAAACTCACATTACACAGAAAACATTCTTTAACCTCGAGGCCTTTCAGCTGCTTTGTTTTAAATCTGGTATGCCACCTGTCGAGCAGCGATTATGTCAGTAACTACGCTGTGGGAATGGGAACCGGCTCAGAAACGGATGCAGTTGTGAAATGTTGGAATGTGGGAAATAATGACACAGATGGAAATAACAGAGCGTCCGTGTGTGTGTGTGTGTTGTCAGTGCTCGGAGGTGTGTGGAGGAGGGGAGCAGCAGAGGATCGTCACCTGTCCAGAGGAGGACCAGTGCGACAGAGACCTGCAGCCGGCGACCATCCAGAGCTGCAACAACCAGCCGTGTGCACAGTGGCTCACAGGCTCATGGGGACAGGTGGGAGAACATAACAGTGCACTAAATTTTCTGATAAGAATGCACCTCAGAGATACATGTGATTACAGAATTATTAGGATGTTTTTATGTTTTGGTCTGTCTCTCTCTGATATATAGCAAAGTTAAAAGTTTGGTCACATTTTCCTATAACAGTGGTTCTTCTGCTGACTTCTTATGGTGGTACTTGGAGGAGTCTTTTGCAGTTCAAATCCTGATTTAGTTTTATTTATATTCGGCTTTATTCCAGTTTGTGGGGACCACTGTTTTGTCCTGTTTTAGTTCAGTACTTGTCCTGATTTAGTCCTGGTTTAGTCCTGGTTATGGATTTAGTCTTGGCTTTAACCTGGTTTAGTCCTGGTTTAGGCTAGTTTTAGTCTTTGTTTATTTAATATTTAATGAAGTATTAAGTTTAGAGCAGCGATCTCAGCTGAATACAGCTGTGGACTCTCACCGGTGATTAATATGAAATCTGTGTTGTTTTAGCAGTGTTTTCACATTTTTGCTAATGTTAGCAACCTTTTAAATACATTTTTTTTTACACTATATTTGTATTTGTTTTTCTTATAGTCACGTTAGATGTGCTTATGTTTTTCTGCCCTTGGTAAACAGTGGTGTCCACTCCCAGGCGTTAGTCCGTAGTTTGGTCTGCGTTGCGTTCACACTAAACCAGGACCACACCAGGACCGCACCAGGGCTCAAAGCGCACCGCACTGAGATCTCTGATTTCAGGAGGACCAGAGTTCGTTTGTTTGGTGGCACCTGAGTCTGATTGTGTGTTCACACCTGCTCAAATAAACCGGACTTAGCCAGGAAGCGCACCAGGGTTCGAATGCAGTGAAGCAAACATGGCAAGTGTGAACACAGCCTTACACAGACCGTTGGCTCTATGGCAGCAACTTCCCCCAGACCCACTGTCCTCTACAGGGGCATAGTTTACACTTGGTCCATACACAGAAAGTGAACGAACTGAACCCGGTCTTGCTCCAAATGTTAATGAAATTTCACTTTTGCAAGTTATTTGCTATTTTAATGAGAAAGTAACTGATAGTTACATTACTTTATGGTGCTTACAAACAAGTTAGTAGATGCCAGGAACCATGAGAAACATTAGACTGTAGAACTAGTTAACTGACTGAGTTCAGAGCAGCCGACTTGTAGATGAAGCGGTTGAGCTCTGACAAGTACAGAGAGAGCACTGACTCAGCTCAGGGGAAATACTGGGTGTTCAGGATGGTCAATTTGTTTAACAGTTTAATTACATACCTTTGTGTGTGTGGAATTAGTATTGACCACGATCATTGATTTACTGCCTTGTTAAACACCTTAACATACACATGCTGCTGTATTTTATCTGTCAGAGCAAGCTGGTATTTAAAATGTATAGCTGAACATACATGCAGCTCTCCACATCCATACACTGGGTTAGAGACAGATCCCCATCCTTCATCTGCCTATATTCATATCCAACATCCCATAAGAACCTGAGTTCAGCTCCACATGAGTCCAGTGTGAACACAGTCCATAGAAAAGGCTTTCTGATAAAGCCTTTCTGTGCCAATAATCCCTCAGTCTCATCTGCAAAGCAACACTGCACATCCAGAACGTCCTCTCAGTAGCACAGAGGAGAAACATGTTGTCTCAGTCTGATACACCTGTTTTTGTTTGGATCCATTAGAGCACCTGTCCCTATATTATTGTTGTTATTTTGATCATTTGTAATCCAGTAACCTATGAACCATATTTCTGTGATGCAGCAATGTTCTTTTTTTATTTGACATTATCAAAGACTCTCCTCCTGACAGTGTTCAGCCTCATGTGGCGGTGGAGTGCAGCATCGACTCATCAAATGTGTTGACACTAAAGTGGAAACAGAGGAAGAACTGGATCACTCTCAGTGTGACCATGAGCCGCAGCCTGCCATCACCCAGAAGTGCCACCTGCAGGAGTGCAAGAGTGCCCCCTCTGGTCAGTACGTGTTAGATAAGTTATTATCCTACAAAAAAATGCATCACTCAATACATTTACATGCTGAGCATACTCCAGCTATGATCATAGCCCAGTTAAGCTCTCACAGCTGGAGGTAACCAAACTACTGTGTCCCCAGCGCTGATGGTGCATGCATGTTGTCTGTGTATTTATCATTTACCTGTGTATTGGTGCCAAATGTTTGTAGCTCTAAACACCAATAGACTTAGCTATTTTGCTCTGTAATAGTCAGTAGGGATGTAACAATGCATCATGATACCACAAAATCAATTAAAAAGATTTAAGATTTGAATGGGCAGACAGAAAAATGAAGTCTGTTTCAATTTTAAAACTGTTTTGGCCACCAACAACTATAGTGGTACAGAATCTGGCTCAGGTGCAAAATGTGTTGATTTTCCATCAGGTTTTATTTTACTTTTTGTTATTCTGATTTAAGGTTTATTTTAATAATTCAATATAACATATAATTATTATTTAATTTTTGTTTATAAGATAATTAAGATAATTTCACAAATGATGCAACTCATTCTGTTCATAAAAGTCATAAGAAACTTGAAATCGTGAATCATATCAAATTATGCCTTGAGTAACTGTAACACTACAGCTGTGTGCCTCATGCACGATGCAGTGGTTAGCACTCTTTTCTCACAGCGAGAAGGTGTGGAGCCTTTCTGTATGGAGCTTCTCCCCAGCTTCCCCTACCACTAAAAACATATGGGTCAGGTTGGCCCATAGAGGCAGCAGCTCAGGACTAACCTCCATCTGACCATCGACGCAATTTCATTGTAAACCTTATTGTACACAAGTATAATGACAAATAAAGCATCAAAAAAAGCTAGCCAGCGGTAGAGTGGTGAAGAATCTGTGTTTTCGCTGGCCTAAAAATGACTCAAAAATACTTGCTGAATTGTATTGTATACGGACTCTTATAATTACATTCCCCGAGAAGGTCATGTCTTCACCAGCACTGTTTGTTTTTCTGTGAACAAGATAATTCAAAAAACAATGGTCAGACTTTGATTACATTTTTATGGCAGGCCAACAATCTTCTGGATCTGTCAGGATCCAGGAACACTTTTAAGAATTTTCTTAGATTGGAAGATATCCTAGATAATATTAACTCCAGTTAGAAAGGAAAAAAATATTAGTTTAGGAGGATTCTTTATCACTGTGAGATACAGTATTAGGGCTTTGTGTTTTAATGGACAGAGCATATTCTAGTGCTGGTCTAAGCAGTAGAGTGTCATTATAAGATCGACCCAACATCTTGGTGGAGGTGTGCGCTCTCTGAGTAATTATAGTTTTCAGATCTTCTAAAACAATATGTATTTCATGTTCTTCAATATAACTTTATTGCGACTGCAGAGATTCAAGTTTATGTATATAGTTCTTCTGTAGTTAACGCTGAAATAAAACTATGCACCCTTAGTAATAAAACCTATTTCATAGCAAATGTATAATTTTTTGTTTCCCACAGTGTTAGGTTGTAAGGATGTGCAAGGTAATCATGTAAAATGAGCTGCCTTATTTGATTTGAAAGAACATGCATTAAATTGACTTCTAGCACTTATTTTCCCGAGCTGTCTGTGTAATTTAAAATATGCATATCCCATAGTGATGTCTGACTTCAGGGCCATGATACCTCTTGAATGCCTGGAGGACATTGTTCTCTGTTCTCACACTGCCTTGAACTCAAATATCCATAATTATCTCCTTCTCATTAAACAGTGTGTGAAAGCATTGCTAAAACAAATCCGCATTTCCCCTTGTTTCCCTTTTGTTTCTTTTTTGCGCTGTCTTTGAGTAAGCAGATATAGACATCTCTAGAATAGAAACAAAACGCTCTCTGTATTATCAGAAGCCATTTTTAAATATTGAGAAGTGCTATAGCCCAACAGCTTATGAGAGCATGATTATCATTATTTGAGTATGTGTGCATTGGCCAAAGCTTCTGCTGTGTGCCAAACATTCTCAACAAATTTTAGATATTATATTCTAGAGCTAGATAATGTCTTGAGGTCATGTTAAAAGATTTTGTTAATGTTAAAAGACATTACTGTCCCCATGGAATAATATCACACTCAACCCAACGTATCACAGGTATCATGTTGTTTTTATTTATGTGTATCTAAAAATAACTTCATCACACAGGCTGTATTTATGTAAGAATACTGTCAATCTTATATGTTTGAATATTATAAAAAGAAGTGATATTAATGATGAAAAAAAGTTCTGTTATAACATAAGCAAGTCTAACCATGACATAAAGACACTGATGGTTTATGTATTGTATTAGGACTTTAACTGTCGGCAAATGGGAGATAAAATAGATGGAAAACAAGAACAGGCAGACAATCCAATAAATACAGTATGCTGACTGATACTGCAGTATAGGACATCCCCTTTAGTGGCACAACTCTTTATATCCATGTTCTGATGCTGTCCATCACAGAGCAGTGGAAAGGCTGACAGCAGAAGGCTCAAAGCACTCTTTGTTCGCTGGACACACAACTATTCACATAGGAAAACTGCAGACTGCGTGCCTTCTTCCTGAAGCCCATCTTTCATATACTGACATTTTCATGTTTGACCAGACTGTAATACAGACTTGAGTCTCATTCTATAGAGATGTGCTTTGGGTGTACACAATAGGAACGTTAATGGTATGCAATAGTCATAGTGTTTTCTGTTGCTGGAGTTATGACAAAATTTGACAATTGCCATGTTTCTTTAAATAAAACTATTTAATTATCTGATTATTATCTTATGTTAGTGATCATCTGTAAGAAAATAATGTATTGTCTCTATATAAAATAGTACAAAAGTGGGTCATAATAATGATAATGGATTGGGTTTACAAGGTGCTTTACATTAGTCCATTATTTATTCAGTTTTCAGTCGCACAATCAGTGGTGATAAGCTGCCCTGGGCAGACTGACAGAGACATGGCTGCCATATCGCACCTATGAACTGCACTGGGGGAAGTGGGTTCGAAGTGCCGGTTCGAATCCCATCTGAAGCGCATACTGTCGTTGTGTCCCTGGGCAAGACACTTCACCCACCTTGCCTGTGTGAGTGTGTTAGTGTGGCTGTGTTTGGTGGTGGTTGGAGGGGCCGTTGGCGCAGATTGGCAGCCACGCTTCTGTCAGTCTGCCCCAGGGCAGCTGTGGCTACAGAAGTAGCTCACCACCACCGAGTGTGACTGAGGAGTGAATGAATAATAGATCAAAAATTGTAAAGCGACTTTGAGTTGTGTGAAAAGCACTTTATAAAATTGATGTATTATTATTATCTTGGTTAATGGGTGCCCGGCTGTACCTCCTGAGTCACTGCAGCCCAAATAAAAATAAAAGGACCACTTGTCAAAACTGCATTTATGGCTGTCACTAACCAAGCAAGTTGTTGTTTCAGCACTGTCTAGATACAGAGGAACAGCCTAAAAATAAAAATATAATGTGTTAAACAACATGGTAACTTTTTTAATAAAATATTCTCAGGAAACTTACCTAACTTGGAAGGAAGACCTTTAGATAATCAGTTCTGCTGAGAGTGGTTCGGTTTCAAACAGCAAACATATTTTACTCCGTTTCCAAGAATTTTGTGATGCAGGTGGAAGAGTGGCATTTGTGTCGTATTTATCAGAGTGGTATCAGTCAGTGTGTTCCCAGAGTTCAGTCAGTGAGAGACAGAGAGGCTGCTCCGCTGACATTTTCAAGGTATTGAGCTAGAAAAGCCTTATCAATATTTGAGCCGTTTGATAAGCTGGCTGCAAACATCTGGTCGCTGTGTGGACTCATTCTCTTCTGTATCTGCAGCTCCCTTCATGGGCACAGCAGTGATGGATGCACTCTGCCAGCGAATAACGCGCTTTGGAAATCTTATGTACAGTAGAGACATGGGGAAATTCTTTGATAGCAGCAGAGACTTTTTTTTTTTTTCACGTCTTTATTTTTATATTTTGAAGCTGAATTTCACATTTGCTTTAAAACAAACGAGCATGATGCACTCAGTATTCAGTATTGGTGCTGGTACAGTCATTGTAAGCCTAACCTGCTCTTGATTACTGATGTTCCTTTTTTTGTACCTGGAAAATAGAAAGAGATTTTAAAATTTGAATTAATTTATTTTGTTGTTTTATTGAATGGAAAAGGAAACACAGTGGCCTATTAACTTTACAAAAGATGCTGCTGACAAATGTCTTGACCCGTCTGTGTGTGGTGGCTCCTGATGCCCTCTCTGGACTTCCCCAGAATTTTCCTGCTCTGGATTTTTCTGGACATTTGTCTCCAGGATGCAGCTGTCCTTGCTGCTTATACATCTTTTTATGCAACACTTTTTTTCTTCACGCTCAAATGCATATGTGCAGCAGCTTCTTTATGAACAATCTGTTGTGGTTTGTCCTCTGTGTGGAGGACAAGGACTGGACAACTGTCCTTAGCCCTCTGCATGATTGTGGCTCCACTGAACCAGACTAAGACCTTTTAAAGGCTCAGGAAATCTTTACAAAGTTCATTGTGCATTCAGTTAATTTACAGTTAACCAACAATTTACACTATTCTACTTTTTCACAATATTCAGATTTTTTTAACTACTGAATTTGCGGTTTCTATTAACTGTGAGCCAAAAAAATGATAAGGAAACAATGCTTGAAATGTTTCAGTCTCTATGTGCTGAAATTATAAATACATTGACTTTTTGAATTGAACCTCTGAGACAAAAATGCACGTTTACATGATATTCTAATTTATTGAATAGCACCTCCCACATTGAGCTGAGAGCGTGTCAGTAGTGAGTAGTGAGTAGTGCTACAGTCCCAGATTTACTGAGACGTTCTGAAGTTACAGAATACTACGAAATGATTGTAACTCACTGTGTGAGACAGGGCTGACTGAAAGAAGACAGAACACGTGTGCAGCTCTGTGAACAGCAGGTCATTAATCTCCCACCGGGACACGCTGGTGGTTCTCTGTGCTCTGGACGGAGAGGGCTGGCAGCAGACAAAGACAACACGCCAGAGTCCAGACTTCACATGGACTCGTGCGCATGAGTCTGCATGAGATTTCTGGAATATGACACATTTGGCCATTGGTGATTTTTTATCCATTTAGATATGTTCATTAAGCTCATGTCTGCTCACGTTTTTTTCCATTTGCCAGATTTTAGTCCTGAGGCAGTGTATTAATGTATTTATGGTGAGGTGTGGTATGTTCTGAGAGTGCTGGGTTTAATTTGCAGTTCAGGAAATAATGATAATTCATTTCAAACGTTGGGGGCAGGTAAGTTAATTCTACCGAGGCCCTTGCTTACAGATTTCCACTCCTGCTTACTGCTCCACACTAGATTGGGCGTCTTTATTTGGCTTCACCCTCATATGTGTATTCTAGAAGTAATAAGGAGGAATAATGCCTATTAAGGTGTATTAAGGTCTTGTTTTGTCATAGCTGTTTTCACATTCTACAATCTGATAATGTGAAAAACACAGAAGGCAGGAACCAGTGTACCAACTATATATATAAAAAAAAATTGTCCTCTCGCCCTCCGTGGGCGGTTTCATCCATCCAAGCTCGGGTCCTCTACCAGAGGCCTGGGAGCTTGAGGGTTCTGCGCAGTATCTTTGCTGTTCCTAGGACTGCGCTCTTCTGGACTGAGATGTCTGATGTTTTTCCTGGGATCTGCTGTAGCCACTCTTCCAGTTTAGGGGTTACTGCCCCGAGTGCTCCGATGACCACGGGCACCACTGTTGCCTTCACTTTCCAGGCCTTCTCAAGTTCTTCTTTGAGGCCTTGGTACTTCTCCAGTTTCTCGTGTTCCTTTTTCCTGATGTTACAATCGCTTGGTATTGCGATGTCAACCACAACGGCTTTCCTCTGCTGTTTGTCCATCACCACAATGTCCGGTTGGTTTGCCACTACCATTTTGTCTGTCTGGATCTGGAAGTCCCACAGGATCTTAGCTCGGTCATTCTCTATCACCTTTGGAGGTGTTTCCCATCTTGACCTCGGGACTTCCAGACTGTACTCTGCACAGATGTTCCTGTACACTATACCAGCCACTTGGTTATGACGCTCCATGTATGCTTTCCCTGCCAGCATCTTACATCCTGCAGTTATGTGTTGGATTGTCTCAGGGGCCTCTTTGCACAGTCTGCACCTGGGGTCTTGTCTTGTATGGTAGATCTGGGCCTCTATTGCTCTGGTGCTCAAGGCCTGCTCCTGTGCAGCCATGATCAGTGCCTCTGTGCTGTCCTTCAGTCCAGCCCTTTCTAGCCATTGGTAGGATTTCTCGATGTCAGCCACTTCAGTTATCTGTCGATGGTACATCCCATGTAGGGGCTTTTCCTCCCATGATGGTTCCTCCAGCACCTCGTCCTCTGTTTTCCATTGCCTGAGACATTCACTGAGAACTTCATCTGTTGAGGCCATCTTCCTGATGTAGTCAAGGATCTTGGATGTTTCATCCTGGACAGTGGTTCTGACACTCACTAGTCCTCTGCCTCCTTCCTTGCGCTTAGTGTACAGTCTCAGGGTGCTGGATTTGGGGTGGAACCCTCCATGCATGGTTAGGAGCTTTCGTGTTTTCACATCTGTGGTCTGAATCTCTTCCTTTGGCCAGTTTATTATTCCCGCAGGGTATCTGATGACCGGCAGGGCATAGCTGTTGATTGCCCGGACTTTGTTCTTGCCATTGAGCTGACTCCTCAGGACTTGCCTTACTCGTTGGAGGTATTTGGCTGTGGCTGCTTTTCTTGTGACCTGGTCCAGGTTGCCATTTGCTTGTTGGATTCCAAGGTACTTGTAGCTGTCCTCAATGTCTGCTATTCTGCCGTCTGGGAGTGGGACCCCTACTGTATGGACTACCTTCCCTCTCTTTGTCACCATCCGCCCACACTTCTCAAGTCCGAATGACATTCCAATGTCATTGCTGTAGATCCTGGTTGTGTGGATCAGTGAGTCAATGTCTCTCTCGCTCTTGGCATACAGCTTGATATCATCCATGTAGAGGAGGTGACTGATGGTGGCCCCGTTCCTGAGTCGGTACCCATAGCCAGTCTTGGTGATTATCTGGCTGAGGGGGTTCAGACCTATGCAGAACAGCAGCGGGGACAGAGCATCTCCTTGGTATATCCCACATTTGATGGACACTTGTACAATTGGCTTGCAGTTGGCCTCAAGGGTGGTCTTCCACTGCCTCATCGAGTTTGCAATGAAGGCTCTTAGAGTCCTGTTGATGTTATACATCTCCAAGCATTCCATGATCCATGTGTGTGGCATTGAGTCATAGGCTTTCTTGTAATCAATCCAGGCGGTGCACAGATTAGTGTGTCTGGCTTTGCAATCCTGAGCGACTGTTCTATCTACGAGCAGCTGGTGTTTAGCTCCTCTGGTGTTTTTACCAATGCCCTTCTGTGCTGTGCTCATGTATTGATCCATGTGCCCACTTATCTTAGCCGCTATGATGCCTGACATGAGCTTCCATGTGGTGGGGAGACAGGTTATTGGTCGATAGTTGGATGGGGCCGTTCCCTTCAGGGGATCCTTCTGGATCAGGATTGTCCGGCCTTCAGTTAGCCATTCAGGGTGGGTCCCATCCTTTAGCAGCTGGTTCATTTGTGCTGCCAGGCGCTCATGGAGTGAAGTTAGCTTTTTCAGCCAGTAGGTGTGGATCATGTCAGGCCCAGGTGCTGTCCAGTTTTTCATACCTGAGACTCTTTGTTGGATGTCTGCCACTGTGATGGTTACTGGTTCTTGTTCAGGGAGGTTGCTGTGATCTGCTCTTAGATCCTCCAGCCACTGTGCACCGCTGTTGTGTGACGCCTCCTTCTCCCATATGCCTTTCCAGTATTGTTCAGTCTCCAGCCTTGGTGGGTCTGCTCTGTTGTTATTACCTTGCCACTGAGAGTACACTTTAGCTGGTTGAGTTGAGAACAGCCGGTTTATTCGCCTTGCTTCGATTTCTCTCGTGTACCTCTGTAGTCGGGTGGCCAAGGCTTGGAGTCTTTGCTTGGCAGTTTCCAATGCTTCAGGTATGGACATCTTGCTGTACCTCTTGGGTGCTTGTTGTTTCATTGCACCTTTCTGGAGCTCTGACAGTTGGCTCACTTCTCTCCGAGTTGCCTTGATTTTAGCTTCTAACCTTCTTTTCCATGGTGGATATGGATCTTTATGCTCTTTGGTTGATAGCCAAGCTCCTCAAGGATCACTGCTGCTGAAGTGTATATCAGCTCATTGGTTTCAGTGATGGTCATCGTAGGTATTGTTCCCAAAGCTGCATTCACATCTTCCAGGAGACTTTCTGAAGGTACTTCACTCAGCCTGTGTAACTGGTGTCGGGGTTGCCTGGTCTTCATTTTAGCCATGATCTTATCTCTCAGGTCAGTTGCTGCCTCGCTCAGCTCGATTATTGGGGCTTCGTACCGAAATTCTGGATGGGGAGTTGGTGTTAACTCCCCTCTGACCTTGCGTCCTGGCTCCCCCTTGCCGTAGCATATGTGTTGTATCTCATCAATCTCAAGTTGTGAAAGCAGGTGCCGCTTGTGGATGTTGGAACACTGAGCTACTAGTTGTTTAGCAGTGAGTGTTGATTGTGGGTTTCGAAGTTGCCATATTTCCCACATTCTCTTCATGTAACCCCTCTGACTAGGGTTACTGGAGTAGTAGCATTCCAACAGAGCAGCAGCCCACTGCTCCTGACAGGTTGCCCCAGCGGCATTTACCTTACAGTAAAACAGAGTAGACCTGGTGAAAACACCTGTGTTATATGAGGAGTTGGGTAACTGTGGCAGTAAACAATAATACATACATAATTTCTTAGTAGTCCAAGTCTGTGGCCTATTGTTATTTCTTCAGTTCTAAGTTCAGATTCAAAGCAAACAGTAAACTATGAATCTTCAGCCCGCATGACCAACAAGCCCTCTACATCCAGTCTGCTCTCATTCATTTAGCCAAGAGCTGTACACTATAAAAAGCTTTTATTTCGCTAATTATGTTCAATGGACCGCAGTTGAGATTGCACTCTGCCGCCCTCTGCTGAGTACTTATTGGAAACGTTCTCTTTTAGTCACATAATGTTTTTAAAGCTTGTAAAACGTGCAGTGCTGTACTAGAGGTGACCATTGGTTTAAAATATACATAAAAGCATAATATATCTCATTTTAGGACAAAAAAATATTCATTCGTGTTTGGTGGTGCCAAAAAATTCAGCCATACTATGTGTGGATCTTAAATATATGTGCGGTTGCAAAAGGGATGATTTATGTTGGAGACCTCTGAAAGAAAGGGAACAGTCAAATGGAACTTTCTATTACTGTGAGGTGCAATATGGCCTTCCAGCTCTTTTTTGTTTTGTTTTGTTTTTTTTTTTTTCTTTTTTTTTTGTATGTGGCCCTCAATAAAAAAGTTTGGACACCCCTGCATTAGGTAATTTGTGCTGACAGAAGACATTAAATTGTGTGCCAGTTTTTGTTTCATGTGGATAGACCCAGTCATTGCAGGAATATTAACCATAAACCAGTGCAGATAGATTTGAAGTTTAACTACTTCAGTAGCAATTAAACAGTTTTATTTTAATTCTTAGAAGCAAGTTTACTTATTTATTTTTTTATTAAGTGCTGTGTAAGGGTCATTGATACCACAGCCTTGTAAAAAATCTATTTTTTAACACGACTCTGATCTAGATCTGCCAAAATACAAATTTTAACCCCCACAATTTAATTTTAACACAAATGTATTTCTCACCCGTCAACCATTCTTTTAGCTTTTTTTGTTTTTGTACCTTCAGATATGTTTTAGGTTTATGATAAAAACTCTTAAATCTTAAAAACAAGTCACCAAGAGAGCATGACGCAAACCTATTTAAGCTGGTGTTAAATCCACTTCCCTGTAGTTTTTCATTTATGCCAGTATAGTCTTGGATAAGCTATTGGTTGCATGAAGGTAAGCCTGCAGAAAGACAGAATACAGTGTGTGAATGGGCTCTAAGTGGAGCAGTGAGGTTACAGGGAGTAGAGGTAAACAACGCCCAGCAGTCAAAGAGGCCAGATTGAGATGATTTGGACTTGGACATGTACAGCATTCGGGATAGTAAAAATATTAGTACAAGGATGTCGACAGGCCATGATGCCTGGAAGAAGACTGTAGAGGAGATTTATGGATGTAGTGAAAATTAAAATAAAAATAGGGCATTAAATTATATGGTGCAAGAGAAGAGAAAGCTCCTGTGTACAGAGAGGCATTAAAGTGGTTTATATAAAGACATTCCATTTAGAGTTGGGGCCAAATTATTGTTGCTACAGAGTTTGTCAAAGTCAAGGTCAACATCTGCTTTATTGTCAATTCTACCACATGTACAGGACATACAGAGAACTGAAACTGCATTACTCTCAAACCCTCGGTGCAAACAAGTAACAGTACGTAAAACACTATAGATAGTGAAATATATAATAAGAAAAATATATATGTATTTATAATATACAATATACAACTAAGGGCATGCAAAAAAGTAGCTATTCTGACAGTACAAAGCAAAAGCTTTGTGGAGCAAAGAATGGAGCCTTTAGTGCACAGATGGGGAGTTGAAAATAAGTCATAATGTTTCAGAAGGGCTCATTTACAAAAAAGAAGCACGAAAAAGAAACTGCAATATTGGGTTGATTTGAAGGCAGAGGAAACAAAATACAGACTTTACCTGAGACATTTTTCTTTGATTCGCTCTCCTTCCTGAACTTCAGCCTTTTACAGCTCGTGTCTCTGGGCTTTCAGTCTGCTCCATGTCCTTTTAAATCCTTAAAGTGAAGACTCAGCAGTCTTTAAACGCTGTGCACAGGCTACATGATGACAGTCTCACTTATGTTTATCCCATTGCCTCCCAATGCTCTCTGTGACACTTGACTGTGATTGACTGCATGGATTTGGCTCTGGATTGGCAAGCGGAGGACATAGAAAATATTTTTTTAATTGTTATATTTGATCATCATCAGCACTGCATATAGTATACTTGATGCATTTTGTATAATTGTTTGAATCATTACTGGCTCTGATAGAGACTTGTCTCACATAGAGGGGAATTGAAGTCACATGATTCTGGTCAGAGCCAGAATCGTATAAGGCAAGGATTTAACAAGGACAGACTACGCAAAGTTCATAGAAGAAAGTAAAATGTAATGAAATGATTATCCCTGTGTAGTCTTATATTGACTTGTTACTGTATACTGACGTGTTACTGTAGGGAACAATGCAGTTGAAGCTGGCAGAGCAGCGTTGCTTCCATTATTTGTTTGACTTATGCTCACAGCCAAATTCTCATTAACATATCAGATTTGTGGCAGCAATTACTTGCCCAGTTTCTCTTCGTATATCATACGTAACATGCCCACAATGAGCAGATGCTATTTTTCAGTCTGCACTCAGTTTAGCACCTGTCTTATTAAACCGTGACCCTTCCTCTGACATCCATTCTAACATATAATGTCCTTTATGTACAATATGCTCTTCACATTCTTCCTGTTATTTCAAAAAGTAATGTGTGCTTTTTCAATGTTAAGTTCATGTTGAACATATGTGCTGAAAAATGGAAAAGTCCAAATGAATTATTTTTGTATAATGCATTGATGGTTGCTATCACTCCGCCATAAGCTACATTCTTTCTATGCAGGTGTACATGTGTAGGACAAGTGCATACAAAAGAGGTGACATAATGTTTTCATGTATTTCCTGCATTCAATGATGCATTCAGATTATAGGAAATGAAATATTGGTCATATGTGTGTCATATGTTTTGTCTTGTTTCATTCACGCCTGTTTATACAATCCTGTATTCCCTGGCAATGTTTTTTTGAAGCATCAGAACACTTGGTTCCTTGAACCTCCGGCTCTTCCACAAACCCCCGCCCACTCAATCACAGCTGTTTTTCATTTTGTAGTAAAATGGCATCATACGTTAAAAAAAAGAGTAAGAGTTTTTTTCTCTGATTTTGTTCGAAAGAGTGCAACACTCTGCTGCTAATGTTTTTACAGATCTGGTCACCTAGTTGGCTTGATTGTTTGCATCTCTGTTAGTAAAGTTTTTTTGTTTGTTTGTTTTGTTTTTTAGAAAAGATTTGTAAAAGTTCAAGGAGCAAATGAATAAAGGGAGGGAAGATTCTGTAATATTATGAGATAGGTGCCAAAGATACAAACTCCAGTCACAAGGGGTCAGTAAAGGAATAAGGGATTAGCTTTGGTGGACTTGGTTGTCTTATGCTAAACTCCAGCGGTCCACTTCTAGTTCTTAATTAAATAGCAGCAGGCAAAGCTACGCAGTAGGGCTGTGCAATTAATCGAAGTTTAAACACAATTATGATTACAAGAAATATATAATAATTAAAAAATAATTAATTAAATTGTGTTCTGAATGAGGCACACACTCGCTCCGTCCCTCCTGAAGCCTGCAGCAATGCTCCTCGTGTAGTGTTGGTGGGAGAAGCGAGCAGAAGCACTTAATGACCAGACCAGACAAGGTAGAACAAATGTTGCTGTGTGACAGCAGTTTGGGTTTGAGGAGGCCAACGTGGAGCATGTGTGTTTATTTACTCAAACACTATGGAGCTAACGCCAATCCGCTGCTATGGGGTAAAATCAAAAGACAGATTTCACTGTGCTGTCAGAGCACTCACTTCTTTGTCCAAAATGTCATCCAAAATCTCAACCAGGACACAGGCTGCAAATCACCATGCCACTGGTTTATAATGAATAAAAATGTAAATGTTACAGTTGGTCAGCAGCAGCAATCATGGCTGGTTTACGGTTGTTTTATTTCACACAAAGGCCTTGATAATAGTCATAATCCTTTAAGACAGCCTCTAAGTAAGTAAGTAGTTGTCTGTGGGAAAGACATGGCTTTGTGATTTCCATGCACTATTTTTTATGCTGCCTGGTAAAAACATCATCTGTAGCCTGCAGCTCATAGAAAAACACTGAAAAAGGTTCACCTGAAGTGATATTCCAACAGGAAAGAGTGGGCTGTCCATATGAATGTTCTCCTGCTGAAGTCCTGGAGGACCTCTGGCCACCGGCTTCACTAAATGGGAATAATGGGAATGTGGGAAAATGCTCGCCTTCTCTGTATCCTGCTCTGAGAACAGCCCACACGGCTCATGTCTGGATTTTAAAGTTAATGCATTTTAAGTTCTGATAATTGTCCCAAATGTGTTTGTGTCATAATAATAAGTTTGATGGGATAGTTTTGTATTGGACTTAGGCAGAACCTCGTAAGACGCCACCTGGAGGGGCCAGAGTTATGGCCTCACCATACATGAAACAGAGAAGCTAACAAATAACAGCGTTTAGTTGGACAAACACTTTTTTTATTTTTTATTTGACCATTTAACCAGGAAAGTCCCACTGAGATTCAGAATCTCATTTAAAGGGGAGCTTCCGCATTAGGCAGTTGCGTTTGTGTGAGCAGTGGGTTTTACTCGAGACCCGCCCCGCCTCTGAACAGCGCCTCTTAACTTTTTCACTTTCACTTCGCTGCAAAAGTCATCTTTGATGAGTAGCCTACAAAGCGCGGTGCTCATCTCGCAGTGCATGTCGTTCTCTCCTGTCTAATTAATGCACAGGCGCTCACGGGATACGGCAGCATGGAGGTGGAGACGCATGGAGCCTGGCGGGCTCGCGTCCCACTGCGTACACACCCCAGAGCTGAGGCCAGAGAGCCACGGAGCCTGGAGGTAGGAGCTAAATGTCCTTGCACTGTGACAGCAGGAGCTCATTCCCTGCATAAGAAATACAGTATGGAAGGGAGCGAGCAATAGAAAGAGAGAAATCACCATAAAAGACGCTGAATCCTGTCTCACCTGTGGCCCTCCTGCTATATTATACTTTTTTGTTAGTCTTATAAATAAATTTAGAAAATATCTAGATCCGCATCTTACGTTTGTTCCAAAAATGCAATAATTATTGCTAAAACCTTATTGGAAGAAAATCATTTGACTCTGTGAGAAACACTTGGATTAGGTCCCTATCCCTTTAAGAGCCCTCCCCACTGCTGTCATGCCCCTTTAATGCTCCTCACAACAACACGCGCTGATGCAGCGAGTATTTACGTGCTGTCTGCTGCAGTTCGGGGGTGGATTTGTTTGGTTGCAGTGGGGGAGGCGTGAGCTGTAACAGTGCTTCCTGAACGGGACAGGACCGTGAGGGGGGAGGGGTACGGTCAGGGTGGAGGAGCGTGGTCAGGTGGAAAAGGCAGACACTGGTGAAACAAGGCGTTTTGGCCTCTCTCAAATGACGCAAACCTATTTAAGCAATGTAAAAGAGTAGAGGATTACTCAAACATGCATGAATGGAACAAAAACACAACTCCAGGTATGTTTTTGATGATTGAACATTATAACATGGTAGAAAGCTCAGAAAAGTTGATTTTGCATAATATAGCCCCTTTAAACCCCTTTTTCCATACCTATACATTATTTTAAGTTGTAAAATGTGAAATGTTGACGCAAATATGTCCACATCTATTTCTAAAGCCTTGAAGAAACATAATATGGGCCCTCCGAGGCAGCAGAGCTGGGTGATGAGGTAAAATGTGTGGGCTGGATTGTCTGTGATGGACAGACACAGTTTGTGCTTGGTCTAAAGGCCCTTTCACAAAGGACCACAGCGGGCGCTCTACTCTACAGTCAGAGTGGGAGCTGAGAGCGCAGTTTGTGGCCATGGCAACCACACAGACCAGGAAGTGGTGTTAGCAAGCATCAGTTGAGACTAATTTTTAGAAAGGCAATTTAGCCTCGTATTGTTTTACCCTCAGTGAAAGTAATGTTCAGGATCACCACACTCCTCTCATAGTCACAGCACAAGGGCTAACCCCTGTATGCTAGGCTAACTTTCTAATATAATAATAGTAAATATCCCGTTTGTGCTGCGTTGTCTGAATCGACCTTTCAGGCTCTGTGATTGGATGCGCCAAGCTGACGCCATAGTGCACTGCGCATTTTAACTTCAGTGCTGTGCTTTCACGTATAAATCAATAGAATTTGCAGCTGCACTTGCTGCCAATCACATCCTATGAGAAAGGGCTTTTACAGTCAAATGAAAAAAAAAAAAAAAAAAAAAAAACAGTGTTAAGAGCAATTCTTATGTTTATGGAGGTTAGTTCAGGTTTAGTTTGAGCTCCGAAGATGGTTTGCTTTCGCACAGGTTTAACACTGCACGTCTGCCCTGCTACAAAGCAGCTTTAGTTCTGGTGAGTTTTGTTGTGTTGCTTCCTGTTTCTGAGCAGAGAAATTTGTTGTTTGTGCCTCAAGCTGAACACTATTGGCTATTCAATGGAAAAAGTTAAGCGGAGTTCAAGGTAAATGGTCACATTTATATAGCGCTTTCCTACCTCCATGGGTACTCAAAGCGCTTTACAGCAAGGGACCATTCACCCATTCACACACACACACATTCATACACTGGAGGCTCTGGTGGGTTAAGTGTCTTGCTCAAGGACATGACGACAGTATGCAACGGTGGGAGTGAGGTTTGAACTGCCAACCTTCTGGTTATTGGACAAGCGGCTCTACCAACTGAGCTACTGCTGCCCATTTACAAGCCTTTGGAACATTGTGTTTAGTATGTTGGGAGAGGTCTGTTATGAAACAGTAATTGTAACAGCTTGAAGGAATTCTAAAGTATATACATTTAATCAAAGCTAACATTGTATTTGTATGACAACAGGAGAATGTTTGATTTACAAAATTCATTCTCTTCTCATAGATTATTATCATTTTGAATAGAATAGAAATAATCAAAAACATAGTAAGGAGCGTGTTTGTTTACTCTGGTCCCTGTAGACTGAGTATGTACACGACTGTGCCACGCTTACATCAAGTGATTAAGAGCTTGCCGACAGATCGATATGGATCAGTGACTTGTTTTCATAAATGATGTAATGAATGGAGCTTCAGTGATTTGCAGGCCTGATCTGATACAGCAAATGCTACAGAATAGAACCACATTCAGGAGAATGCACAATGGCTATTTACTACCCATCATTGTTTTATCCATCCATCCATCTTCTTCCGCTTATCCGGGACCGGGTCGCGGAGGCAGCAGTCTAAGCAAAGACGCCCAGACTTCCCTCTCCACAGACACCTCCTCCAGCTCTACCGGGGGGGACCCCAAGGCGTTCCCAGGCCAGCCGAGAGACATAGTCCCTCCAGCGTGTCCTAGGTCTTCCCCGGGGCCTCCGCCCGGTGGGACATGCCCAGAACACCTCCCCAGGGAGGCAACCAGGAGGCATCTGGAGCAGATGCCCAAGCCACCTCAACTGACTCCTCTCAATGTGGAGGAGCAGCGGCTCTACTCCGAGCTCCTCACCCTATCTCGAAGGGAGCGCCCAGCCACCCTGCGGCGGAAACTCATTTCTGCCGCTTGTATCCGGGATCTTGTTCTTTTGGTCATGACCCAAAGCTCATGACCATAGGTGAGAGTAGGAAAGGAGATCGACCGGTAAATCGAGAGCTTCGCCTTTCGGCTCAGCTCCTTCTTCACCACGACAGACCGATACAACAAACGCATTACTGCAGACGCCGCACCGATCCGTCTGTCAATCTCACGCTCCATCCTTTCCTCACTCGTGAACAAGACCCCAAGATACTTAAACACACGGTCGACTGCTTTCTCCAAATCCACAAAACACATGTGGACTGGATGGGCGAACTCCCATGAACCCTCGAGCACCCAATAGAGGGTGTAGAGCTGGTCCACTGTTCCACAGCCAGGACGAAAACCGCATTGTTCCTCCTGAATCCGAGGTTCGACTATCGGCCGAATTCTCCTCTCCAGTACCCCAGAATAGACTTTCCCGTGGAGGCTGAGGAGTGTGATCCCCCTGTAGTTGGAACACACCCTCCGGTCCCCCTTCTTAAAAAGAGGAACCACCACCCCAGTCTGCCAGTCCAGAGGCACTGTCCCCAACCACCACGAGATGTTGCAGAGACGTGTCAGCCACGACAGCCCTGCAACATCCAGAGACTTGAGGTACTCAGGATGGATCTCATCCACCCCCGGAGCCTTGCCACCGAGGGGCTTTCCAACCACCTCAGTGACTTCAGCTTGGGTGATGGACGAGTCCCCAGCCTCTGCTTCCTCAACGGAAGGCGTGTCAGTGCATGCTTTTGTTTTTCAATCTAAAATTTTGCATTGAATAAACCACTTTTTTTTTAGAAGTATAGCTGGCCCCTTTTTGGTGAAGTGTAACACTAAGACAGATTTACACTATCATAATCATTTTCCTATCAGAGCTCAGAGTCATAATTTCCTTATTAATTCCTTATTTCCTTATTAATATTCCTCATTAGATTAAGTCAACTTACTATGTCACGAGTTTATCAAAATATCTCCATATCGTTATCGCAGTATTCAGCTTAGTTATTTCATAATTCATGGTTTTATCACATTGTGCAGCCCTACATCAGTCTGGGTCGGTGCGGTTGTTCATCAAAAATATGATTAGTGTAATCATGGAGTTACGTTTGTGACTGTAATGACTCATTATGCAGAGGTACTTTATAGTTGCACACTTTTTCAACCTCTTCTCACCACAGATGCTACAAATCTACATAAAATTATCCAAGGTCTTGTCATGCATGTACACGTAATATACATAGCAGCAAGTTTTGTAACATGTGAGCTATGACAACCTGCAAACACATACTGTAGTCAGTAAACAAACCTTGCGAAAACTGATGACAATTTTACATAAAAAATGTATTTGAAGTTTTGTTCATTAACGCAAGAAAATATGTGCTTAAAAATTCATTACAGTTCCCCCTCAGTAGTGCTCAGTTTGTCTAGCTGAGGAAATACAGAAGCAGAAAAAGATTCTACCAAGGTGAACAGAGCGTTTCATTTAGCCTTGTATGTAATCTCAAAGCCCCATGTGTCATTCTAAGACAACAGTAGGATCTAACCTCACCAAACTTGTCTCTGTGCTTCTCTGCAGGAATGTTGTGTGTCCGTGATCGTCTGTCCTCTCGTTTCTGCCAGACCTTGCGCTGGCTGGGCCGCTGCTCCCTGGCCAACGTGAGGTCCCAGTGCTGTCGAACCTGCAGCCTGCGCCCTCGAACAGCAGCTAACAAAGGCACAGCTCCACGTGACCATCCAGAGAGCAGCCGCTAGGACATCTCAGGAAAACGTGTGGCATTGGCTTTGTCCACAGAGACTGAATCCTCCTACACAACTGTTTGTACTGGAGACATTCAACAAAGCTTATTACCCAGCCTGTGCAAAAAAGAATGTAAATATTTGTTTGCACTTTGCAAGTACCATTAGGATTGACTATGGGAGATATTGCTCCTCGTAAAGGCAGATTTGATAACATTTATTTTTGTGTAAATATAGAACTCCTTAACCATTGGTACAAAGCAATTAGAGCAGTATAAATTTGTATAGAATAATAGTTCATTTTTGTAAACTGTAAACTACAAAAAACTGTGGTACAATTGTTACAAATTATTACGGGGAACTACTAAGTCATACATAACCCAAATTTCAAAAAAAGTTGTGCAAAATGTAAAAAAAACTAACAAAACAAAACCTTTTTTTGCTTATACCATAGAAACATATTTTATACACAATACAGCAAACAAACAAACAAACAAAAAAAATGAGCTGTTGAAACTGTGATTATATAGCCTAGACAGCCAGTCTGGTACAGTTTGGTTTGAGTTTGATTTACGGGGGGCAGAGCTACGACAGACTAAGCCAGACTAAGCCAGACTAAGGCAGACTAAGGCAGACTAAGGCAGACTAAGGCAGACTGACCAATCAGAGAAACAAAGAATGAGATGTAAGTAAAGAGCTGACTAGTTTTAAAAACAAACCCAGTTGTTGAAAAAGAAAAGGTTGCCGCATGTGTGCACGGTTTGTTTGAATCTGGTTGTTATGTGGGATGTCTGTAACAGGACTAGAAAAAAAAACAGAGGTGAGAGAAGTTATAAAATTCACTCCATATTAGCCTGCACTATCTCAGGTATTTAAAATAGGAGATATTTTCTTCTTCTGTATGACGCGCTGGGCCACAGGGCCCAAGTGGATCCCAATGAGCTTCCACGCTAGAAGTGCCTCAAAATACAACAAAACATAAAGTATTGACATTATAATATCTTATAGCCTTTTATTAGGCAAGCCTATGGGGGACTGTGACAACTTTATACCAGTTAACCTTGTAGAAAGGCAGAGGTCTAACTTTAGTGTGGCATGTGTGGGAAGTAGGGGTGTAATATGTTTTTGAAACGATACTTATCGATTGGCATTGCGTTGATCCAGTTCAAGAACAGTATTGGCTGATTAAGAACAGACACCTTTATATCCATACAATTGATACAGTAACTTTTTGCCCAAAATCATTAAAGTTTACTCTCAAATCGAGCATCGTGGTGGCAGACAGAGAGCAGAGCAATAGAGTGAAGAGACGAGAGCAATATTATCTTTTTTTTCATGTATCATGTATATATCAAATTTGTATCGGTATACACATCCTAGAAAATTATGAGATTCAATATGAGGTGATGCATATCAGTATAGTTGTATTGTAGGAATAAAATAAGGATACATCAGTATAGTAACTGTATTGTTACACCCCTACTGAGAAGATTATGATTTTCCTCAAGGTCCTCAAGTAGCACTGTATTAAAACAGGCATGGTTCTGTATTGGAAATCACTTAAGAACACATCCATAAGTTACAGTTTGCCTTGTCACTCACAAATATAAATTAAAATTGTATTATGTACAGAACCATTCAAAAACACATTTTCTCTGGACCAAAGCTCATTTAAAATGGACTGGGGCAAAAAGGAAGAGCACAACTTCTTTGGCATTGGGGTTGTAAATTATATCCATTATTATGACCACTACTAGAGCTTGTAAATTGCCTTAAAAATAGCTTGTCTTTTAACTGTACTGTGTATTTTGACTTTCCTGGGTAAGGCACGTGTAAATGTAAATGTGAACATTGGTGCTGTAGCAGATCGTTGGTGCTAAAGGCCTCCAAACCATGTATGTGGGTCAGGTATTGGCTGGCCCAGTGCCTTATCTACTTGAATATTTAAAACATGTCAATCCTGTGTTGTTATGCTTACTTAAATGTGGGTCTAGTTACATTTTAAGTAAACATGTTTTAAAGGTATAGTCATGTTTCAAAGCAGACAGGAGCACTACAACTAATGAGGCCAACAAGATTTTTTCTAAAATACAAATGTGTTTTACTAGAAGGTATATGAGTTCATTTATATTTTAACCTTTTTCATTCTAGCCTGAATCATCAGCTTACTATAAAAGGAATCTGTGAAAGGCTGTAATATAGGCTTTAATGATTTTAATACGCTGGCACTGTCCAAAAAAGAAAAAATATAGAAAAAAAGTGGAAGCAAATTGAAATGTGTATTAATATTATTACCAATGCAAGATGTGATGAGGCAGAGATATAATGGCTGAGTCCCATTGATCTAACACTAAACGTAGCTTTAGAAGTTTAAGGTAAGCGGTCTGTGTCTCTCGGAGCGACTCTTCACTCATGTAGTGTCGTACACGTGCTCGTGAGCTAGTACAACAAACATTTTTAAGCACATTTTTGGCATTATGCAAGATATCATCTAATTATTGTTTTGAGATAATTCCAAAAACATATTAAAATGCCTTTATGGCAATATCGCCCACCCCTAATATCATGTATCAGTATTTTACGGTGGCAGATTGGTCCAGTTTTAGATCTTTTATTAAAAGCTGGAAGATGCTGAATCGCTCCTGTCTGCTTCTCCAAACAGGAAGCATGCAAAGTTACAACTAAGCTCTCTAGAGCTGTGATTCTCAACTGGTTGGTCCCCAAATTTGAGGCATGTGGAGGTTAAATACTGTTCTTTAGGTTCAATGTTCAGCTTATTTGAAGCCTAAATATTGTTGAAATTGTTGGCCAGATTTGGACATGCATGTGAAGCTCACAGTCCAATCATTTAAAAAAAATAATCAGTCACTGTAAAAAAAACAACAAACAATTAGACCAGTTGAGAACTACTGCTCTGGAAATAAAGTAACTTTGCAAAACTATGTGTAGAACCACATTTAAAAATACTCAACCACATCTGCAGTGTTTTGTTTAATTAAGGGAAATATCAGAGACATATTTGTAGCAGCTGACATAAAGTTTTCCCTGATTCATTCTAAATGTCTAGAAAAACTGAAAATGGCAGCATGAGAAGCATTGTCAAAGTAAATATTATAGCCAAATGTCCTTAACAGTTCACTGAGTGTGCTTGCTATTTTAAAAGTTTACCTTTTGCTCAAGTTTAGCACGTCAAACACAAGATTGCATCCTTAAGTACACTTTCTGATTCTCAGAAAAATACTTTGCATTTCCTTTACCTCAGCTGAGTAGAGTCACAAACAGAGACAAGATGTACATGAGTGACTAACCTTGGGCCATCACACTTTGTCCTTTTGGTGACCCTCAAGTAAGTGCCGCATTCAAAAACCTGAAGCATATTAGCAGGGCTTGTCCTTGTACTGACAAGGCACTTCAATGGAACTTCTCACCTGGTGTGATTTTGAAAACATTTCAAGTAAGGCCACAATGACTTTAAAGGCTCACATACTCTATGTGGCATGAGACTTTACAGGTCAACATGCATTTTGTGTTCTGAAATATTGTGGTTGAACAAATACAATATTGTGCTTTTTGTCGGGAATGTTATATTAATCTGTTAATGTGTCTTAATGTTGCTATTTATGTACCATGCTTTATACTACTAAATAAATGCTACCATGTGGAAACTGTCTGTGAATATGGGTCTGTCAATAACATTTGAACATGGAGAGACTCAGCGGCGAAACAAATGCATTAGAATGGAATAGATATTGTGCGATGCATTGAAGGAGGGGGGTAGAGTAGAAGCCTAGACCCTGGTGGTGGTGAAGATATGAGGAGGTGAGCTGCTGATGCTGAAGAAGGATGGACCGCTGAAGAGGTGGAGGAGGGTTGCGGTACGAGCTGAATGCTGGGTGATTAAGAGGAGAGGCCAGTTTAAATGTAGCCGGCTGAATGCTGATTGGCTGAGGTAAAGGCAGCGCAGCAGCAGGAGATGAGAGGGATCCTCTGGGCAGGTGAGGCAGTGCCGACTGGAGACGCGGAGGAGAGCCTTCCAGGTTAAAAGTTAGGCTTCATGACATTGAGGCTGAGTATACATTAAACTACTAATGCAATATGAACTATTTCATACACTGAACAAATGGTACATAGAAACTTGCCACAAAAAGCAAAAAAAAGCACAAAAAACCTCAGACTGGTCAATGAGCAGCGTTTCTATTTTCTATCTGGATCTTAACGTGCTTTGAAGTGAGTCAGCATGTGTTTCCAAAAAGCTCTACTTTAATAATAAGTTAAGCAGCCTTGTCAAATGGAAACTCTGAGTTTACCTCACCAACACCACATGGCAACATTGAAAAAAATGGCAGTTGCTAACAGAGAAAATGGCTAACTCGGCGCTGTTTACACAGTGGTGGAAGAAGTACTCAATTTCTTTACTTCAGTAAAAGTACAGATAAAGGAGCAAAAAATTACTCAAGTAAAAGTATCACCTTAAAATTTCTACTTAAGTAAAAGTATAAAAGTACTTACTTTTAAATGTACTTGTGAGTAAAAAAGTATTTCACACAGACTCGACAACTCATTGAGTTAAATGTGAGATATTTTGCTGAAAAGTTGAACTGAACAAACTGGTGCAGTAGAAGAGACTGAATCTGTCGCTGAGGTCTTCTGTCTTTATTATTCTGATGTTTCTAAAGGATACTTTACTGCATCTGTTATATTTAAGTACTGTGTGTCTACAATGAGGGCACGACAAAGACACAAAATTTTAAACCAAATCAACTTTTGTACTGCAAAGCCCTTGTAAAAAATACTCAAGTAAAGTACAGATACATGAAAATTGTACTTAAGTAAACTAAGTACTTTTACTTTGTTACATTCCACTACTGTGTTTACATCAGCACAAAAAGAAAAACAAAACAGCATGTTCTAATGCCAAACTCAGCTCTTTAACACTCAAAACTTAATTTTAATGTTATGTATTTTGCAAATTGGGCCAATGACTTTTTTCATAAAATAATAGCAGAGAATTTAGCTATTCAGTTGTTGTAAATATCACACAGAGTACCTTTCATTTATAGATATTTGAACTTGTATATTGCATACTTAAACCCCTTACTTGTGCAGAGGAGTGTGGCGATTATAACCATTATAACCACAATATCCTGGTAATACCAATCAAATACTTGTTCATTTATTTTATCCTTCTTATATATACACAGTACATTGCACATCCAACAGACCATTGATAAATCTTAGTGCAGCGTACATGAGGTTTATCTGGGCAGTATTTGATGTCGGACTGTTCTGCTCTCCTCTGTGTCTCGTTGTGAAGTCAGTAGTCGACGGGAGGCAGCGTCACCATCTGTGTGAACTCCACGTAGTTGACCGTGCCGTTTGACTTGACGTTGACCTCTCTGAAGAGCTCATCCACTGGACACAAAACACACAGAACAGAGGCTCTCAGTGAGGGGGTTGCCAGGGAACAAAATCATCTGTCTCAAGTTTGTGAGTGACAGCTACAGCCATCGTTTATATCCTCCACACGTCAAACTGTTTAAGCTATTCTGGGAAATGGTGCCTCAATCATCCAACAATCAAGGTGGTTTATGGAGCAGCAATTGCTTGAGGATATTGCAAAGTTTGCTCATGATGTTAATTTTTCACATTACAGTATATGAACGCATCTATAATAGAATTTCTTGGAAAGCCTGTATTAGGAGCGCACCATTTTCAGAAAGTATGCTGTTAATGTTATCAGATATATTTGTCAATTTTTTTCATTAATTTCAACACACAATTGCAATCCACTCCACCCTCTGACAAATATCCACACTTCGCATATCTATCTATATAATTTCTTTAGTCCTTCCTGACACAACCCTCTCTATTTATCCTGGCTTGTGTCCCCCTGTGCCTGAATTGCCCCGTGTGACCTGATTGCACCCCTAATTTTAAGTACTACACTCCCAGACACTATTTGAATTATAAAGAGGAAGAGATGCAGATCCAGAGAGGGTCTCATGAATAATGTCTGTCAATTTAAATATCCTACCCTGTTACTTACGTTAATAGGTTCTTTTTTAAATTTGATTTAAGTTAATTTAAGTTGATTTTAGCTAATTTTGAAGTTGTTATACTGCCCACACAGATTAAATGTACAAACTCATGACAATATAGCCACAGCGCTACTTAAAGTTGAGCTGGAGTTCACGTTGTCCTTCTCATGCACAACAAAAAAGCACATATTCAATGCCCTTTCTGTTACAAACCCAGCTACCACCTCACTACTGATGTACTTTAGGATAATATTAAGACATTTAAAAGTATTGTGCTTGTTAATCCATGAAATTGTGATGGACTGTATAACACAATTTCCATTAAATTAGATCATCCAGTATTTCCTAAATAACAATGATCGCCCCCAAGGTTATGTTTTTGCCCACATTGGTTCATTTGTCTGTCAAGAAGAAGGTAACCCATTAAGTCAAATTTTAATAAAACAGTTTGGAATGGGTCATGAAAGAAAGGATTTTTTTTTTTTTTTTTTTTTTTTTGGTGGATCTGGATTTTAAAATGGGAGATTGGAGCCAAAGATACTAAACCTCATAGAAAAAGAAAGAATTGATTAGTTTTAGTGTATTCTTTACCTGGGATATAAGAACTGTTTGGCTGAATGGATGGAGCATTTACTGAACTAGAACTGAAATAGAAAGTTATAATAGAAAATAGAAAAATAGAAATATTGCCTGTATGCTTGAAGTGTGTGAAATCTGAAATGAGACCAAGTTTAGGGCACTGAACACAAATGTCTAACGTAGCTCTAATGGTTGTGGTTTATACACATGCACTAGTTTATATATTTGTGGCAAAAAAAATTGTACAAGTCAGGCTCAGTATTCGTCTGTAGCCAAAGAGATACATTATTCAGCCATATTCAGTCTGCAACATTCTTTATCTGCTGGACATTGCATTTTCCCGTGCAGCCCAAAATTTACTATTTAATTATATTATAGTAATTCTGACATCTGTTGTGGTGTGTGAAGGATATCCTACTTTATATGGCATTTTGAAAATGTGACTTTGCAGAAATTGAAAAAACTCAGAAAGAAGTGGCATGATACATTCATTGTATATAATAGTCTTTATGATCATTTTAAACTCATTAAAACACAATTGGCTAAACATACAATAAGATCTAGTCTTAAATCCAGAGGCTTTAAGACTTTAAGACTTTCACCACGTCTTTTTCTGAGAAATATTGTAAAATAGTTGTGCATTTAGTCCATTTAGACATTTATCAGGAATAGAATAGTAACATGACAGCTGGAGACTTACTTAAAAGCCACTGTATCCATGGGGGGCTCCATCTAAATCCCGTCCAGAACACTTCTGGACAGCCCACACTCTGAGCTCTTGTATCTTAAAACTGCTCTGTCAAAGCTGTCAAAAAGGAACTGCAGGAATATTCCCGCTCTGCATTACAATGGCTAACATACCACCGATGTGTTTCTGGCCCAAGCTCGGAGTTAAATTTAGGCTAGTCCAGGAAATGGTGTGTTTACAACAAGATGTATTTTTAAATGCATTTACTGCCTTAGTTCAATTATAACCATTATTTTAAAGTGCATGTAAACCTCTTTCTCAGATTGGAGTCATTTAAATTGGTTGTATAAACTCATCTGTATAATGTGTTTTTAATGTGTTTTTCTGTCTATTACTGCATGTGTACAGCTTCCTGTGATTAAGGCGCCTGGAGCTTCTCCTGAGCTGGTGGCACAAACAAGAAACATATGTCCAATGTTTAGAGCAACTATTTTTTCAGAGCCCCAACTGGTTATATGTGCTTGAAGTGCAGACTCTCAGCTGCAATTTGAGAGTATTCACGTCCAAATCAGACAAAGGGTTTTGGAGATACAGCTCTTTAATGTGTAGCTGCATCTTTTTCAGGGGCTCAAAAGTATTCGGACAGTTGCTTCAAAAGCTATTTTGTGAGCTGCATGGGCTGTTTCCCTCATTAATCCATCATAAACTGAGCAGGTAAAAGGTCTGGACTTGATTCCAAGTGTTACTTTTGCATTTGAAAGCTGTTTCTGTGAAATCACAACATGCAGTCTCTCAGTGGAAGTGAACCAGACCATCCTTGAGCTGGATCAAAAAATGGTGAGAAATCCCTTCACAACATCCACCTTAGTGAAGAACACTCTCCAGGAAATAGGTCTATCAGTGTCTAGGTCCACCATAATGAGAAGACTTATATACAGAGGGTTCACCACAAGGTGCAGACCTCAGCAATAGAAAGGCCACATTAGAATTGGCGAAAAACATCTAAAGAAGCCAGACCTGGTCTGGAATAGCATTCTGTGGACAGACCTGGACCAGAATGATGGGCAGAGAAATGTCTGGAGAAGGCTTGAAACGGCTCATGATCCAAAGCACACCTTATCTTCTGTAAAACCTGGAGGAGCAGTGTGATGCATGAGCGTCCATAACTTCCAATGGCACTGGGTCTCTGGTGTTTACTGATGACGTGACAGAGACAGAAGCAGCCGGATGAACTCTGAAGTGTATAGGGATATAATTTCTGCTCAGCCAAAAGCCACAAAGTTGATGGGCAGCGCTTCACAGCAGAGATGGACAGTGAACCCAAACCACACTACAAAAGCAACCCAGGATTTTTTTAAGCCAAATAAGTGAATTATTCTGCAATGGCCAGATCTCAGCCGACTGAGCATTCATTTCACATATTTAGACTAAACTTAAGACAGAAAGGCCCACAAACAAGCAACGTCTGAAGTCAGCTGCAGTAAAGGCCTGGCAAAGCATCATAAATTAGGAATCCCAGTGTTTGGTGAGGTCCATTTTCTCCAGACATCAGGCAGTCATCGCCTGTAAAGGAATTTCCCCAAAGTATAAAAAATTAACATTTTATTCATAGTAATGTTCATCTGTCCAATTAGCTTTGAGGCCCCGAAAAAGAGGCAGCTACACATTAAAGAGCTATAATTCCTAAACCTTTCGTCCGATTTGGATGTGAATACTCTCAACCTACAGCTGAGAGTCTGCACTTTAAGCACATATAAATGATATAACTGTATTTTAAATATATATTTTGGTTAAAAGATAAAAAACAAACTTGTGTCAGTGTCCAAATACTTGTGGACCTAACTGGTTGCATAAATAGGTGACTTGGTGTATCTATTGCCCCTTGCCTCTGGATGAATGTGAGTACTGGAGTAAGTGTCAATCTATTTAACACATTTGAAGTCCATTTCTTTCTTCTTTTTTTTTCTTTTTTGTCTAGCTTTTTTCCACTTTTCTTTTTTTACCTTTTGCCTAACACTTATTTTTCTATTACTGGAAAACAGGTTAGCTCTGACAGTGTTCCCAGTGGCTAACAGCTACTAAGACTGGCAGTGCACCAAACTGCTCTAAAAGACCAGGATGGGAAAAACCAATCCCAGGGAGATACAGCGCTCCACCAGGAAGTCACACACCACCCACAGGGCGTACTATTTAAGCTGTTTCTGAAATAAAACATGTCATTCAGGTAAAGCACACACAATTTTCCCTTATCTCTATAACACATAGTGCCGTAATCCTAATACAGTCTCTTACAGTCAGTGCCAGTGCATCACTGGATTTGAAGAACTCAGAGACACTAGTTGCTAATTTTCACTTAAGAACAACATATTTGAAGCCAATGTCAATGCTAATGTTAAAAAACATATGAAGGTGGACTTTTGTAAGTAGACAATATAGTGGCTAGTGTAGTTGCAAATGTGGAGTGTTATTTTAGGTTCTCTCTGCACACTCGACACACCGTCCAACGACATGCATGTATACTTCCACACACTGACAAATGAAGGGAGACATTACATATAATAAGGGACCAATAGAAGACAAAGTCAACTAAAACAACAACAGGTGAGAGATTTTGCCTCAAGTTCAGTTAAAAAAGACTTAAAAGGTGCTGAGTAAGACCAGTTCTTTCGTAAGGTGCTACAAACTTAAAAGCCTTTTCTCCATCTTCTGCTGAAGCTCTGGGCACAGATTTCAACTTTGTTATAAATCACAAAGCTCCATGATAAATATAAATTTATAATATAGATGACACCACCATAGTCAAATACAGACATAAGAGTGGCAGTAACAAGTTTTATCAAGCTTTACAGGATAAACATGACTTAATTTGAAAATGAAAACCTAGTTTTAATGTGGGGTTAAAAGTACACAGATATTTATATTGTGTAACCAGCTCCATCTGATAATGTTTTAAGTGACTGGGCGTAAGTGCTGGAGATTTGATTTAGTTTTAGAGAATGGCATATATTTGGTCTGAGTTTAAAACTAGTTAAAAAATAAAAAGTGTTCTGTAATTGATTAAAAAACATTTGGAGCTGAAATAGTGTAAGCCCTGGTGAAGGTGTTGAAGTACATAAAACAGTGTTGTCTGCACACAGGTCTAAGTTAGCATTTTTGACCACTTTATCCAAGTTATTGATGTTAACAATAGAGTGGCCCAAGCATAGATCCCTGAGGTACACCCAAGGTTACTTAAAAAAATCGATTTTTGTTCTCAAACCATCCTACAGTATGATGTGATATTTCAATGCTGTGAAGCTTTTGTTTTACCACAGAGTCAAAGGTCTTGGATAGGTCGGTGGTGTGAACAGGGGTGTGCCATTTAATCCCTATTCGTTCTAGTGCATTGTCCAATTAGGTAAAAAACGTAATCTGAAAAAGGTTAATTTGGTCTTCCGCTAATATTAATGAAGGATTGTGTGTGTAGTGTTTTGTGTCATTCCTTGACATGTTTCGAATACTTCCCGCAGTCTTCCTCTGAACTGTGGCAAAATGATATGGTCGCACAAATGACTTTCTAATAATAGCTCAAAGATCTGGAGTCAGTGTACTTTTTAAAGTAGGATTTGCGATATTTGATGGATTAACTCCCAGCCTACATGACAAATTATTGTGTTGTGTCATAGTTCTGTAACTACTTGACCAGCTAATGTAGTGCTAATCTCTACTACAAATAAAATATCAGTCCCTTTGTTAATGTTCACTAACCAGGCACTCCCATTACACACATGAAGGGAGTTTGTGTGGATTTGACGTCACTTCCCGGTGAGTGCACTCTGTTGGTGTTTTGTTGCATACACAACTGTTCTTCGTCATTTGACTAAATTGAATTATTTAAGGCATATCTTCTAGCAGTTTAACTTAGTTACTCTGTGAGAAATCTAGTATCTTATATAATCGCTTCGTGTCCAAGCCACTTTCAGCTCACGACTCAGTAATAATTTACTAGCTTCTGTTAGCCTTTAGCCTATCTTAGCCTAGCATTAGCATGGCGTCTTCATTCTCCGCCTTCACCCCCCTTTTCTGCTCAATGTGCCATATGCTCAGCGAGAATCCTGCCTCCTTTAATGATGATAGCAGTAGGTGTGAGAAGTGTAGTTTGTTTTTAGTTTTGGAGGCCAGGTTAGAGCAGTTCGAAGCACGGCTCCGCACAGTGGAGGCTGAGGCTAAGCCAGCTAGCCAGGTAGCTATAGGGACCGCGGACCGTGCTAGCAGTAGCAGGAGCGCTAGCCAGACTAGCCCCCCAGCGCCTCCCCAGCAGCCGGGGGACAAGCAGGACGGCTTTGTAACAGTAAGAAGGAA
Source organism: Bostrychus sinensis (assembly GCA_020698575.1). Lineage (NCBI taxonomy): Eukaryota > Metazoa > Chordata > Actinopteri > Gobiiformes > Eleotridae > Bostrychus > Bostrychus sinensis. Next base: position 9,674,575 of record CM036242.1, on the reverse strand, counting down.
GCATAGCGCTAAATGCAAACACTTAGACCACCCAAAGCTTCCCGTCTGGAATAGGTTTTCTCCCCTCAGCGACACACCCACTGAACCATCTACTCTGGTGATTGGGAGCTCGATAGTTAGAGACGTGAAGCTGCCAGCGGCTACAGTCAGGTGTTTTCCAGGGGCCAGAGTGGGTGACATCAAAGGAAACCTTAGGATTTTAGCCAAGAGTAGGACCAGGTTCCTTTGAATCGTGATTCACGTTGGCGGTAACGACACCCGGTGGAGACAATCAGAGGTGCTCAAATTGAATGTAGGGTCGGTGTGCAAACTTGCTAAGTCGATGTCGGACACCGTAATATTCTCTGATCCCCTGCCGAATTTGACCAATGATGAAACGTACAGCCGCTTTTCATCATTCAACCGCTGGTTATCTAGACGGTGCCCAGAAAACGGCATAGGCTTTATTGATAATTGGTGAGCGTTTTGGGGAAAGCCCGGTCTCTTACGGAGAGATGGCATTCATCCCACGTTGGATGGTGCCGCGTTGCTGTCCAGAAATATGGCTAATAGCATTAGTCGTCCAACCTGACGAACCAGAGGTGGGACCCGGGCACAGAGCAGTAGTTTAAAACACTTCTCTGAGCTTCCTTACGAGCTGGTACAAACCCAGTATAAAGGTACTTTAGCAGAGCAAATAGAGACTGTGTCTGTCCCCCACCTAAACACCAACTCCAACAGCAAAAGACAAAGAAGAGGAGTGAGAGCCACAAATTTAATAAAAATAACTTCTTGTAGATGATAATGAATTAATTAATAATAATATTAAAAATAATAATAATAATTAATATAATTAATTAATAATAATAAACTTAACCTACTAGCCTTAACAGAAACCTGGCTACAACAGGATGATTATGTGAGACTTAATGAAGCCACTCCCCCAAGTCATGTAAACTTTCAGACAGCGAGGAGCACAGGCCGAGGTGGAGGAGTGGCAGTAATATCACAGTCTAGTTTACTTCTTAGCCCCAAATCTAAACACACATATAATTCCTTTGAAAGCCTCATACTAACTATAAATCACCCAAACTGTAAGAAACAAAAACCAGTTATGTTTATAATCATCTACCGGCCTCCTGGTCCCTCTTCCGAATTTTTTATTGCATTCTCTGACCTTCTATCCAGTTTAGCAGCGACTGTCTAGGAAATGCATTTGCAGCCTTATTAGACAGCATAGGTTTTACTCTAAACATAAATGAACCCACTCATTGTCACAAGCGCAGCCTGGACCTTGTTTTAACCTATGGTATAGAGATTAGTGAGCTCACTGTCCTCCCTCATAAACCCATACTCTCAGATCACTTTCTAATTACCTTTCAGTTTATACTCAAAGACTTTACTGTTCCAATGAACAAAACCCAGATTAGAAGAACATTATCTGACCAATCTGTGTCAGAGTTTAAACACATAATTAAGCCAATATTTAGCACAATGTTGAGTGAGTTTGTTGAGAACAGCTCCCATAGCTCGAGTCCTAGTAAAAATGATCGGTTTGTTGACAGCGCCATGCAGTCTTTAAAGACGGCTCTAGATAATGTAGCTCCATTAAAACAAAAGGTTGTTAGGCCAAATCGAGTAGCACCGAGGTTTAATGCTGAAACACGTTCCCTTAAACAAGCAACCCGTAAATTAGAAAGGCTATGGCGTCACGCCAGCTCAGGGCAGTCTCTGAATGCCTGGAAATATAGTCTTTTAAATTATAAAAAATCTCTGCGCGAGGCCAAAACCAGATACTATTCAACTTTAATAGAAGAAAACAAAAACAACCCTAGGTTTGTGTTCAGCACTGTAGCCAGGCTGACCACCAGTCACAGCTCAGTAGAACCCTGTATCCCTGTTACTCTCAGCTGTGAAAACTTTCTTCAATTTTTTAACAACACAATCACAAGTATTAGAGACAAATTAAATAAAATTCTCCCTACAATCAGCTCAGAGCAAGCCAAAGCTGTAAAAAGGGAGGCCCCTCCGTGCCACAGTCTTTTAAATATGCAGTTATTAAACCGCTTCTGAAAAAACCCAGTCTAGATCCTGACATTTTAGCCAACTATAGACCAATATCAAATCTCCCTTTTATTTCAAAAATCCTAGAAAGAGTTGTAGTTAAACAGTTATGTCGCCACCTACAGGACAATAGCTTATTTGAAGATTTTCAGTCAGGGTTTAGACCCCACCATAGTACAGAAACTGCATTAGTTAGAGTCACAAATGACTTGTTATTAAGTTCAGACAATGGCCTGGTCTCAATCCTAGTTCTGTTAGATCTCAGTGCAGCCTTTGACACCACTGACCACAGCATCTTACTCCAGAGATTAGACTGTGACATAGGGGTCAGAGGAGCCGCCCTCTGCTGGTTTAAATCCTACTTATCTGATAGGTACCAGTTTGTTAGTGTAAATGAACATTCCTCGCAGTGCATTAAAGTTAGCTATGGCGTGCCACAAGGCTCAGTACTTGGACCCATTCTGTTCATGCTTTACATGATGCCTTTAGGAAACAATCAGAAAACATGGCAATAATTTTCACTGTTACTCAGACGATACACAGTTGTATTTATCAATTAAACCTGATCAGAATGACCGCGTTGAGAAACTTAGCGCCTGTGTGAGAGACATAAAGACCTGGATGACAATTAATTATCTCCTCCTCAACCCAGAAAAAACAGAGGTCATTATACTTGGCCCCAAAAAGCTGAGAGCTGCTCTGTCTGACCAAAGAGTCTCCCTGGACGGTGTCAGTGTAGCCTCAAGTTCTACTGTGAGAAACTTAGGAGTTTTCTTTGACCAAGATTTATCATTTAAGGCTCATATAAACCAAGCCTGTAAAACAGCATACTTTCATTTACGTAACATAGCCAAAATCAGAAATATTTTATCTAAAAGTGACGCTGAAAAACTTGTCCATGCATTTGTTACATCTAGGTTGGATTACTGTAACTCTCTGCTGGCAGCGTGCCCTTAAAACTCTTTAAAATGTCTTCAGCTTGTTCAAAACGCAGCAGCAAGATTATTAACAGGAACTAACAGGAGAGAACTTATTACTCCTGTGCTAGCTTCACTTCACTGGCTTCCAGTTGAATTCAGAATTAGGTTTAAAATCCTTCTCCTGACTTACAAGGCTGTAAATGGTATGGCCCCATCCTACATTAATAATGTTACAGTGCCATACCAACCAAGCAGAGTACTGCGCTCACAAAATGCAAGGCTATTAGTGGTTCCCAGGGTTTCTAAAAGTACAGTTGGAGGTAGACGCATTGCCTGTCCGTCTTGGGAGAGGATCTCTCCTTCAGTTGGGCTCCATAAGGTTTCTTCTTTTTTCCCGCAGCTGTTTTTTTTAGGAGTTTTTCCTTACTGAGAAGGAGGGTCTAAGGACAGGAGTGTCCTGGGTCTGTTTAGTGTAGTTATTGTTTGTGTTGTCTGATTGTGTGTTTATGTTTGATCAACTGTTGTGAAGCCCTTTGAGGCGACTTCTGTTGTGATACTGGGCTATACAAATAAATCTGAATTGAATTGAATTGAAATGAATTTGTTGTAAATTTGCTAAAACTATCTTATGTTTATCTTGTTGCACAACTTGCGATTTTTGGTGATTAATTAAATTGCATTGAAATTTATCAGTACATTGTAGTTAGCTTAGCATCCGGCTCCTTAATGCTTGCACAGCCTAGGCCCTAGTCAGTTACAAATACTGAAATACAGTGAGTCAGAGACCTTGTTACAAAGCCCAAAGTTTTATGAATGTAACCACCCCACAAACATTTTGAAGGGCTCCTTTAAGAAACTACTTACAGACAATAAAAACATATTCCGTAAGTAACAGGAAATGGGAGGTATCTGCATTCACATCAGTGACTCACCCATAATTGCTCTCTTATAGACAACACTTTAGCACATCTTTAGAAATATATTCATCATACAGATGGTAAGGAGGAATGAAAGTTTAACCTCTGAATAGCCTGAATAACATGTTCTCTTGGTCTTTCTATTTGGCCTTATGTGACCGGTTTGACTCATACTCTGTTTACGTGCACAACTTAGTCAGATGTCAGACTAAAGACATGGCCCGGCTAGTGATAATAGATAAACAGGAAATGGGGGATAAACACAAGAATGACATGGACCTTTCCTAAAAAAAAAAAAAAAAATCTAATCAAAATTGCCTGTACCATTTTGAGTTAAGCTTACCCATAATATTTATCTCGTAATAGTAAAGTATCCACACCAAAAACAAACCATTTTATGTGAGAAACCAAAACGACCGACTGGCAGAGGGGGAATGACATGAAGCAAATCCACCCGAGCCTGGAATCAAACTCAGGTCAATCTGGTATGTGGTATGCCCACTACCAGGTGAGCCACTGATGCGCTCCATAAATACCTTCTTTATGTGTGAGCTTCTCTCCCAGTGTGGTCAGTTTGGCCCTCAGCTCAGTTGCCTGGATGTAGCCTCTTTTCTGTTTGTCGGTCATCCTCAAAGCCTCCAGGATTTCAGTCTTGGGGTCTTCCTGCTGCATCTGCCTGTGCATCATGGTCAGGAAGGTCGAGAAGTCCACCTCTCCTGATTTCTCTATAAAAGATATATACAACTGGCTTACTGGCCTCATATAAAAGATTTTGACTCAGAGATAGTAATAGTAGTGGCAGGAATCTATCATACAAATCCTTAACTTGTGGTGTAATCAAAAAATGGTAGTTGATAATAGTAGTAGTAGGATTTGTGGTGATTGATAGAATAAACCCAAACATACACTTTCTGTAACTACTTGTCCAGCATAACAATTTCTATTTTTAGCTGGCATAGTGTTAATTGCTACATTCAATAAAATGGCTGAACATTGATACTCTTGCTACACAGGTTCTGACATTACATAGCTGTTGTTGTTTTCGTTGTCAGTCTTAATTATACATAATTTGTGATATTTCTGTCTGCTTAGCTATTGGCACTGTTCTGTTTGTGTAGCTGTATTGTTTGCAAACACTAAATACGTAGGTCTATAGTTCATGGCAACTTCCTTTTTCTGGAAGCTCTTTTAGGCTAAAAGACACATCATGCATTTTCTACAAAGTACCTAAGTTATATTCTAGAAAATTTTGAGTTAGAATTGTATGTATGTATGTATGTATGTATGTATGTATGTATGTATGTATGTATGTATGTATGTATGTATGTATGTATGTATGTATGTATGTATGTATGTATGTATGTATGTATTATGCTAATAATAATTATCATTATTGCTATTCAATATACTTAAAGAACAACTTCCAAGCTCACCTAGGTGTCAACGGAGCCATCACACGGCACTAGGGCTGCACAATATGGAGAAAACATGCGATTTTTGATAACTATGTTGAAAATTGCGATAACAATATTATTGCGATATTTGAAAATAGAGCCTACCTTTTGAACATATTAAGTTAAATTCAGTACATTTCATAAAAATGTAAGTTCCTGTATTTAGAAGTCAAAACAGTGACAAAATCAAAACTTAACACAGACTAAACCAGGAATAAAACAAGGCTAAGCTGTGACTGAATTAATTAAATTACCACTAAAACTGGACTTTTTAAACATTTTTATTTAGTCACAACACATGTTCTTTTAAGGCTCTGGTGGAAAATGATTCTTCAGTGTAAATCTCTCTCAGATGGAAGACCACAGCGTTAGTGATATATTTAGATTATTGCAATACGGATATTGCGTTTGCTGATATTGCAATAACAATAATTTTGTGATATATTGTGCAGCCCTACACAGCACTACCTCAAAATTTGCTTCATGAAAGATCACATATTGTATGTAGCCTATTTTTAAGACTAAAATGCCCCGGGTGAATGTGAGAGTGAGTGGTTAAATCCATCAGTGCTCAGTGCCACCCAAACCATGAATGAATTAACCATTAAGTTTGTTTAAAGGAATAATTATTCATATTTTACAAAAGCTGGTCTGAATTATTTAGGGACAGGGTGTCATGGTCAGAACGTTGAAGAAGCAGACAGGAACCATAGCATTTGTTAGGGATGAGTGCTAATGAGACCAGTGAGACACACGTTATAATTATCTAACAAGGTTTTAAAACTACTGTTAGTGCAAGTGTGTGTTAGATAGAAGATATATACAGTAAAGCCCAAATTTATTCACACCCTGGCTCTGCACAACAACTTAAAACAAACTTTATAATCTAATCACTTTATAATCGGGAGGGAACACGATTAACATATTGAAGAGGCCAAGACCAGAGTCCAGACCTAAATCCTCCCATTATGAAGACAGAGAAATGGCGAGGAAGACTGCTAACACAAAGGACTTGGACGCTTTTGCAAAAACCTGTCAACAACTATATTTATATGACAGAAGTTTATCCTTCAGTGGGGCGATCTGAACCAAAACATTAGCCGTTTCTCAGCTTAATAAAATCTCATAAAGAATAAAGAACGTATATGTCCAAGTGCCTTCTTTAAACCTTTTAATTACATGATGATAATGTATGAAGACTGAGAACCTTTACAAACATTTCTCACCAGGGTACGTTGTGGGAATATTATCTGTGGAAGGGGCTAAATTCTGCAAAATCCACTTTTTGAGCTTTCTACCATATTATAATGTTCCTTTATCAAAAACATAGCTGGAATTGTGTTATTCACGTATGTTTGAGTAATCCTGTACTCTCTGGCACTGCCTTTCAGTGAGCTCCAAACAGCTCGTACCTACTCATCCCAGGCCATGCTCTGTACCCCCTCCTAATGCAGGAAGCACTGACCAATCAACAAAGCTTCAACAATCCGTCTACTCGAATTCATTTATCCAAAACATGGTGTAAAGCTGTTTCCACTGATTCCTCACAGCTATTTTTCATTTTGTTGTAAAATGGCATCATACAAAAAAGTTTAAGGAAGCAAACAGCTTTTTTCTGTTTTTGTTCAAACTCTGCTGCCCTGTGCTGGTCCCTTTACCTGTTTCTTTATAACACCAGTAAAATATTTTTTAAAAATGTTTTCTTTTAGTCACGTTTTTAAATTTTGCAAAATGTGCAATGCTGTTCTAGAGGCAACTAAGATTTGTTTAAAATATGAACAAAAGCAAAATGTACCCTCTTTTTAACAGACAACAAAATAGTTTGGGTTTTCAGTTTTCACTCATTGCTTATGTGAACTGATAACTATCTACTGTAAGTAATAAATGAGTCATTTTATTATATTCAATATAAACATTATACAATATTGACAAAATACAAAACTATCCCATTTAAAATGCCCTACTCTCTCTTATAGTATAGTATAGTATAGTATAGTAGTATTCTGTAACATTTTAGAATAACTCACATTATTAAGCATTAATTAAGTATTAAGGATGACATTTATAAACACCATTGAGTTATAAACATTAATTGCTTAGTAATAAACTCATGTAAATTGGTGCAAAATTATAAACATCAGTGCTAATTCAGGATCTATAAGCTGTTATTAAATTATCATTAATAATGTGTATTACTGTTTAAAAGTTGTGAGTTAGTCTAAAGTGTTAGTTGACCCAGTTGTCAACTACTGCAAGCAGATAACCACAAAATGCCATTATATTTTACCTATTTTATGAACCTGGAGATGCCTCTCGATCTCTCCATAGGTGGGGCTGGTTCCCAGACATCGCATGACTGTGATCAGATCCTTAACGTCAATCTTGCCCTTTCGCTTCTTATCGTACAAGGAGAAGCACTCTTTGAATTCTGCTCAGGGGGAGAAGAGAAAGCATTGTCTGTAGTTTAATAGGTGCCACCATCTTAGACATTTCATTTCTAGATTCATTTGGCAAATCGGCCAGGACAGACAGGCATGTGATCTGAACTTCTTATTTTGAATACACACCATACCAACTTTATTTATAAAGCACTTTAAAAACTGTACAGTCAGCCAAAGTGCTGTACACAAGTCATTAAACAAATAAACAGTAATAACACAAGAGACAGAGACAAATCATTATACAACATAAAATATAAATAGGATACAATAAAATAATACTCAAATTAAAAAAATAAAATAACATTTTTGTAAAAACAACAGGAAAATAAAACCATCTCACACTGTGTTAAAAGCCAGTGCAAAAAGATGTGTTTTTAGAAGTGATTTAAAAACAGGCAGAGACTGGGCCTGTCTCTGATCTCTGATGACAGCTGGTTCCACAGTATAGGGACAGCTACAGAAAAAGCAGGTGCCCCCCGGAGTTTACGTTTGGTTTTGGGGACACAAAGTTGCAGCTGATCTGACCTGAGAGCACGTGAGGGGGCATAAAGATGAATCAGGTCAGAGAGATATGAAGGAGCAAGACCATTTAGACACCTAAAAGTAAATAAAAGAATTTTAAAATCAACTCTAAAAGGCACTGGCAGCCAGTGGAGCGAGGCTAAAGTTGGTGAGATGCTTTCATGTTTCTGTGTTCCAGTTAAATGTCGAGCAGCAGAATTTTGGACTAGTGGCAGCTGAGAAAGTGCATTTTGGCTCACACCAGTATAAAGTGCATTACAATAGTCCAGTCTAGTTGTTATAAAGCATGAATCACGGTTTCAAAATGCTGCTTTGACAAAATGGGTTTAACTTTTGCCAGTTGTCTTAACTGGAAAAAAACTTGATTTAACAACAGCACTGATTTGCTTATTTAGATTTAGATCAGGGTCCATTTTGATGCCCAGGTTGGATACAACTGGCTTCACAAAGTGAGTTAAGGAACCCAGGTCCACAAGGGAGCTGTGAAGTGGACCACTAGGTCCAAAAACCATAACCTCTGTTTTTCCTTGCAGAAGCTATAATTGTAAAGTGAGACTGTAAAAACATTTTACAATTGAAAGTGTTTTTGAAGGACAACTAGGAAATCTTACCATTGATTTGAACTGGAGTGAAGAACTTGGCCTACAGAAGTGACCAGACAGAGCAAGGATTTACTTTCAGAAAACCAAAGGCTTTAATTTAGCATAGGTATGAAAAATTAAATGAAAAAACCTTCTTACCATTGCTGAAGTGTCTGTGTTGTTCCAGGAAGCAGAGTGTGTGCGTCACCTGTCCATCCACCTCTGCTCCAAAGTCCACCACCACCTGAAAGTCTGCCTGTAATTTAATACGCGTCACCATGGAAACACTGATACCAGAGCTCAGAGCATTGCCGCGCAATTAACTCTGTAAATGTACACACGGCTTTCACTCTGCACGTATACGTTACGGATGTGCATGTCCTGGAAAGAAAAAAAATTATGTTCATTATGTTCAGAGTGGAAAAATTGGGCGCCAGAAAGTGATATGGATAAATGAGCTGCAAGGGCGTTGAATTATTTTTTTATTCATGATATTAAAAATACAGAAGTAACCTGAGAGGATACAGTAACACAGTAGTGTTCACAAAATATTAATATATAAGTACATCACATGAAATAAATATAAAATACTGAAATGAAAATCACATCAACAGAGTCAGTCATTGAAAATTTCAAATCTATACAAAATGGTCTCTGTGGATATGAGAGGGCATAGAATAAATTGCCTCAAATTGCCAATCAAAGTCCTTGCTACTACTAAGTACACTCAGGAATTGTAAAGGACCAAAGAAAAAACGTTTTTGGGGTTCTAGATTTTTACATTTTACAATCTGTACCAATGCCAGACAGAAAAAACCTAGATGACAGCAACTCCAGCAACAGGCAAACCCATGAACTACAATGGAACGCTGGAGTAAAAAAGAGGCAGGGCTTAGTGGTGGCTCAGTTGAACTGGAGCGCAGCAGTGTCCGCCCCTTCTGGTGCTGGAAGTAAATTTCCCACTCATTTTGCCCATAGACTCTTTGAAAAATTCGTATATTAAGAGTTTAAAAGCTCGACCGAGGCTAATTAGCTATGTAGTAACTCATGACGAAAACACGATTAATTTCTATCAAAAAGATTATCTAAAACTTAAAAATTCAGCAAAATGTGTTTGTAACTTTGCCTTTTGACAAGTTTCAAATACGTGTTTCTAGACAAATTATTCGTTTTATGGTCATAATTAACCACCGATTAGCCTTCCTCGAACCGTTGAACTTTTAATATAAGGATTTTTCTAAAAGTCAATGGGAAAAATAAATTGAAATTTTTCTTCTGGAACCGGGGGTGCATTCACGTTCTAGAATTTGATGTCAAAATCTTAGATGGAGGGCAGGGGCCAGAATTACTCTATGGGTTAGACACAATCACGATTAAACAAATTTTGATGATGAATGAAAGATCGTTCATGGTCATTATCTCAATTCTTTCTTAACAAAGGTGGACTATGATACTTTTTCAACAAACTACAACTCAGTGCAGATGATGGCATTAAGTCCAGCCTCTCACCTGTGTAAAACACTTTATAATATGAGCTTACAGGGGCATATGAACTCACCTCATATACCAATCAATTCAAAAGTGATAAATACCTTGGATGATGGACAAAACCCCTCAAATCCCTATGTTGTGCCCATTTTTCCTGCTTCCGACACATTAACATTGAGGACAAAATGTTCACTTCGCAACCACTAACAGGTGCCATGATGAAGACATAATCTGTGTCACTTACTTCACCTGTCAGTGGTCATTATTGTTATGGCTGGTTTATATAAAACATAAAAAAATGTATTAAAAGTTCATGATACTCCCCCTCCCTCCCCCGCAGTGGTCAGTACTGCTCCCTGATGTGTAAGGTGTAGTAGGACCAAGGCTCGGGCACATAGACCAGGCCGGGGTACTTGGTGCGTAAAATCGCGTCATTCCAGAGAAAGGCCACCCATGCAGCCACCAGGAGCAGTGTGAGGCCGAAGCTCAAGAACAGGAACTGACCGTTACTGTCCGGACTGAGGCCTTGGTGCCGCTGATGTACGGCTACAACGACCATGGCCAAAAAGGTGAGGAGGAAGAGTTCTGTGATCTGTCCCTCGGTCACCAGGTACCTTAAAAATTACAAAGAAAAAGAAATCACATCACACGTTCTTCCAATATCTTTAATAAATTGGAAGCTCTCACGTAGTACTCTCGGCTAGGTTGGTTTTGTTTCATTTATGCATTAGCAGACTATGGAAATTAAAATTTAAAGTTTCCATAAACCCACAAAATATGTCTTCTGTTCCTGTTCATATCTGTTTAAGATGACACACTCAAATTTAAAACTACATTAAAGTCATGTCTTTAAACATTTCATCAAAAGCATTGTTTTGAAAGTGCAGCTGTGCCTTCTGTCAGCTTTTTCCCCCCAGAGGGTAAATACCCCAAGTATGAGGTTTAATATCATCTGCAGAATACTGCACTGACTCACAATCTCTTGGAGTGGATTGCATGTCCTCCCCGTGTTACTGAGGATACTCTCCGTGTACTCTACACACATGTATAGGTGAATTAATTAATCAAAATTGCCCCTAGGGACTGACAATGAGAGTGAATGGTTGTTTCTAAATGTCAGACTCAGCTCTGCAATTAATAGGAAAGTTTCATGATTGGACACTGCCTAAGTTTCATAGTTGCAGGGAAAATAAGAGAAAGAAAAAAGTGTTGTAACTAATTATTATACTGTGTACATGCATTTACTTTAACACATTTCCCTTGTATTTGGAAAATATGATCATATTTCCGAGACTGCAACAACCTCTCCACCTTCAAAAGCTTGCTCAAGACCCACCCAACATTGCTTTATAATGTTTTTGTTTTTTTAAATATATTTTTAGGCCTTTTTCTGCTTTATTAAATAGTACAGTCGAGAAGTGAGAGGAAATCATGGCGGAGAGTGCAGGGAGAGACAATCCCATGACGCATAAGCAGGCTGTATTATTATTATTATTATTCACACAATTATATCACAATGTTATAAACTATGAAAAAAGGAGACTTTAAGATGTCATCTATGCTTCATTATTACAAACTTTGATAGATCAGAATGTTCAGCCATCTATTCACAGTTAAAAAAGTGACCCTTCATCTGAACATTAAAATGGAGGTGGAGTTTAAGTGGTCAGAAAAAAGGTGCAAGGTGTAACTGAACCCTGACTGGCTGTGTTGAGTTTCATCACTAATAAATGTATACTGTAGTACTAATAGTCAGTCGCACATCAACAGCAAAACGAATTTACGAATAAACGAATTTAAATGATCAGGTTTTCATTCATTCATTTTCTTCAGCTTATTCTCATTTGGGGTTGCAGTAAGCAGCAACTATTGGGCTGAGGCAGGGTGCACCCTGGACAATGGGGCTAAAAACGGAGGGAGGTCAGACTGACAGGCAACTGTTTACTCTGACAATGATGCAGTAGGGGCAATTTAGATTGATCTAACACTTGACCAAACACTAACACATGACTGTGGGTCGTGTACCTGGAGAGAACTCACTGCAATACAGGGAGAACACTTGTGGTTGTGGAATGCTGGACTGGATCTGAATGGAACAGAGTATACGTTTTACCAACAGGTGACCTGGCGGCTAAGACCTCAATGAAAAAATTTGATCATGTCATATTCGATACTTGTCAGTCAAAATCCCAGCTTGCCTATCAGCAATGCATGTGCAAGAAATCTTAGCAGTCCACCAAGTCAAGAGGAGAGTGAAAAAAATTGTTGTTAAGTCTGCATAGAACTGCGTTAAAGGAGTAAAATTAGTTTGGAGGCGTATCCAATGCTAAATAAAGGCATTCTTTGGACTCCACTTGGCCTTAAATATAACCAAGAAGACTTTTTGTATAAGAAATGTATGTATAAGAAAGAGTAATTATGTTTAAATAATGCCCAGTTGCATTGGTGTTAGTGGTAGTAGTACGTCAGGACAGATTCTGAACTCTCTACCTCTGATTTTGACACCTATTTTCAATTTGATTTAAAAAAATACTTCAGAATGAAAAAAGTAGTAGTACCATTAGGACTATTGTGTGACAAAATTGCACTGACCAGTAGTATAGAGCGCTGGGCCCCAGCAGCAGCCATCCTGACAGCGGAACCATTTGTTCTTTAGTTTTAGTGAAGCATCCGCAGAAATAGATGAGCAGAATGATGAAGAATGGAACATACCTAGAACACAGACACACATTCATTCAAACTATATCCTGGGAAGTCTTCAAGGATTGTGAATGAGAGAGCTAAAAGCCGCACTCAGAGCATCACTATTCAATTAACTCTAACGCTTCCAAGATCTGCAGCTTGTCACTATATTATGTAATGTCCTATTTAACTGGAGTTGCACAAGTTCTGATGCTGGGGAAAAGTATTTTAAATAAGTGAACGGTACACTTTGGGTCACTCAGCCACCTTTAGATCCAAGGCAAGGTGGGTGAAGTGTCTTGCCCAAGGACACAATAGCAGTATGCAATGCTAGTAGCAGGGATCAATTTGCCAACTTTCTGGTAAGTGGGTGAACAGCTCTACCTACTGAGCTACTGCTGACCCATCTTTTTTCATCATTGAAATACATTGCATTTGCTGTCTACAGTGCATTAAACACACACTTAGAAAGGAATGTAGAGAAAAATAAATTTTTCACTGGCCAGGGGTAACCAGGTAGTAAAAAAATGTATTTTCCGCACTATAAGGCGCACCTAAAAGCCTTTAATTTTCTCAAAAACCGACAGTGCGCCTTATAATCCGATGCGCCTTATATATGGATCAGTATTGGTTAATTATGGCTACAGTATTCAGGGGGCGTTGCCGAAGTGACAGCGGTAAAAACGGTAAAGGGGAATTTCAGTCCCAGCTGTTCATGGTGCCATAGGCGTGTTTATGGATCCTGCCGCAAAAGAACAAGGAGGCGCGGCCTTTGCTCCATCTCAGTGGAAGAATTGCGACATTGAGGGGACAGAAAACTGAGCGCTCGAACGCTGTTCATGTAGCTTTGAACTGTGACAAATGGAGTTGGAAATACATTGTTTTCAACGAGGGCGGTGCAAATAAGAGCTACCGGTACGTACGCTACCGTACTGTGAATGCACTAACTTGTTTTGGGAGTGAACGGAGTTGTAAGAACGCTGGTTTGTATTCTATTAATAAAGTTTGACTGACTGACTTATCTGACTGTTGGATGGATGCGCCTTATAATGCGGTGCGCCCTATGTTTAAAACAGTTTTAAAATAGGCCATTCATTGAAGGTGCACCTTATAATCCGATGCTCCTTATAGTGCGGAAAATACGGAATATATTTCACTGCCCCCGTCTGCTTCTCCAAATTGGGAATCTGCTCAATCATATCTATTGTTGTCTCAGAGGACTCCTTTTCCATTTAAGCTCTTACATGACAAAAGTATTACATTAATTTTCTTTTTACAAAATACATTGTGAAGACGGCTGAAATGTTGACGAGATTGCTTTTTCACCAGCATTTCAGTGACTGAGAAGTTGTTGAATAAGCGCTGTACAAAAATACAGCTGCAAAAGTTGTGTAAAATGTCAATAAGACAAAATGTAATAGTTTGGAAAGCTCACCAAAACATCATTTTATTCAGAATGCAACATATCATATCAGAACTGAGGCCTTTTGATTTAAAAATTACAAGGAGTTAGAAAACTTAAAAAGAGATGATATAGCTTAAAGCAGAAATAGGAGAATTAACAAGAATTTACAACTCCAGCTCAGACAAAATGCTGTGATACAATCTGCTGGCGAGGGCGAGGAGAAAAGATGGCAAATCATGTTTACCTCTTCTAGTTGTCTTTCGATTGTGGTCTATTGATATAAAGGCTGTTTTGTGTCTTTATTACAACTTGTTTTTTAAACTATGAATTTATGTAACTGAATTTTTTGCGATTGAATTTTGTGAACTGAATTTATTTTACTTCAAATTTTGAGGAAAATTTCAGTGAATAAAATGTATAAACCAAATACAATGTGCAAAATTCCGTGTCCCAAACTCGCAGGTCTTACATCCAGAAAGTAGACTAAAGCAATCAATTCACATCAAACTAAGCTAGCCAATCAGGTTTTAAGTTTAGTCATGTGACACGGCTTTTTCAATTTGTCAAGGCAAGCTGGCCATGGTTCTGGCAAGTTTGAGCATACTGAATTTGCATTGTATTTTTATACACTGGATTGAAAACAGTGTATTTGGCTTATGACATATTTTTCGCTGAAATTTTTATCAAAATTTGTAAAAGTAAAATATATTTCGTTCACAAAATTCAAGTGCAAAAAAATCTGTTACATAAATTTATTATCTAAAAAAGTTTTTTGTAATTAAGACACAAAACAACCTTCATAACTGGCAGGAGCTTGAGAAATGTATGGACAAAGTGCTTCAGACTTATCTCCTTTTGTTTTAGGAAAGATAAACGCAGACAGTACAAAGAACCTAAACGCCAGAATCATGCTGAGGCCTTATCAGGAAAAAGCTGAAGGCAGAAATGCAAAAAAAAAAATGGAAATTAGATTGAGGTGATGCATGAAATAGAAAAAAATGTGACACAAATTTAGGTTATGGACAGGCTGGTTGAAGAGAGGATGAAGAAGAGGGTGGGCTTATCTGGAGAAATAATTGTGTGGAAATAAGTCTTTGACATATGATTTTTTTGTTGCCCATGTAACAACTTCTTTTGAGATAAGTTGCTGCCATTATATTCAAAAAAGATATTATTTTTCATGAAAAGGTACACTATCTCGGTTTAACTGTTGATACGTTGTTTATGTCCTATTGGGAATCAAATAGGCTTTTATGAGATTTACAGATCATTTAATTGTTTTGATTTATATTTCACAATGCATTGGGTTTGTTAAATGCTATGATGCATTAGGCTAGACCGTCTTCCTATAGACTTTCTATACTGTATGTTTGCTTTTATTGATTCCCCAGAGCAATATAAAACATCTGCTCTTGACATCTTCAATGGATAACATGACAAACAACAACTGCGTCGCGGTAAATCCCTCTCTCATATTCTTTAACTAAAAACATGTTCAAAGTGCCATTTGTATTCATTCAATGCCCCTACAAGTTCCAACAAAGGTTATATTGAAAATACACCAGTGATCTATCATTGGCATTAATTTATGTGATAATACAAGTAATGTTCTGTGTAAAATTGAGCAGTTGAATTATTAAAATGCATTAACCTTGAAACATATGAGAGAATCCTTGCTGCTGCATGGTAACGTCAGCGCTCTGATCCCTCGCGATGTTCATAACCATATTTCTACATCACAATGGCCCCCGGTCTCAGTGGAATCAATGTAGTATTCAAGGACTTAACAAGTGCTGTACAGATGCCACTGCTTAATATGAGGATTTAAAAGGATTTAAAAGAATAAGGCAGAGGAATACAGTAGATAATTGTCAGTACACTGTCAGTAGCACTGACACAGGCTTTGTGTTATGTGTGTTTTTTATTGGGGCAATGAAAACACACTTTTATAACAACTTCAAGTGTTTGTGGAATGTATTTTCACCTTTTCCTTAATTATGCCTGTTCTTTCTGTTCCTTAGTCGTACAAATATTGTAAACATACCTTCTGTTTGGGGTACTGAAGCAGTCAGAAGGACAGGACTATGTGAAGTGATGCAAATGTGAATGTGGTGGAATAGTATTTCAAACATTTAAAGGGTTCATATTATGATCTTTTCAGGCTTTTTGAACATCTTTGCATTAGTATTTCACGTTTTATAACATAATATAATGCTTGGATAAGGGGTCTGTTGCCCCCTGCTGGCAACAGTGGGGAACGGACAGTGCATAAAATGCCTAATTAGCATGGCTATTAGCAACACTAACAAATAAATAAGCGTACTACTGCGTCCTAGTGACATCAATTTAAGCACTGAAATGAGTTTGAAATGAGAATGGGTTCCACGTGTCTACGAAGAGCCAGGAGATTGAGTGTTATCAGCTGAGGGTCAACCTTAGCGTACAGGCTTACTCAAACATGCGTGAATGAAACAAAATACTACTCCAGGTATGTTTTTGAGGCGCAAACAACATTATAACATGTTTAAAAGCTCAAAAAAATTGATTTAGCAAAGCAAAATTACTTCACTTCTACTCAAAAATATAAAGCCTTATGTGTTAGCAGCAGCATTTAGTGAGCACCTTCATAAATGAAAGCAACCACCTGGGTATTTTACCGTTGCGTCAAGTCCCCGCCCCCTTTTGGGTGAAAACATCTCTATTCACTGAATAGCGGCAATCTTAAAAAACTAAACACAAGCTCCCAGAAGCGAAACAAACATGGCCAGTTAAGCTAACGGTTCTATTCCCTCACTGCCAATGAAAGATCAGGGTCGTTATTTGAAGAAACTTGGAGCCGATCGCTAACTTAGCTGCCTCTGTCACAGGTGAACGACCCTACATACTGGACGTATTTTAGTACAACAATATACTTCATTTAACGTAATTCATGACAAATACAGTATCAGTAAAATGTTGGCCAACTTAAATGAGTTTAGTGTTAATTTAGGTCTGGACTGAAACGACATCAACATTTATATTAAAAAGATCATTGTCCTAACAGCATAAAAGCTTACATAGCTAACATATGAAACCATTATGTCAAACAGCCATCTTAAATCTTGAAATTAACTAAATTTCAGTAAATTAATGTTTTATGTAGTAGGAATATTAATTCAGATATAAACATTAACAGAGTGACTTGCCACTTTTAAATGTGTACATCTCGTGAATTATACTGTAATTATAAAGTAAACTTGGGCCTAGTCGGTCATTTTACCCTTCCCCTTCTCTCTGTGTCTTGCCTGAGGACACAAAACTCTTCTTTTGGTTTCTTTTGGTTTGTGAGCAAGCAATGAAAATCTCGAATTGTGTTTTTCTTTTATCATTAGAAGTACAAAACTGATTGTAGCAGAGTTTGGTCTGACACCACCAACCTCTCTCCTGCTCGTGGCTGGTTTGTTTTCACCCAAAAGGCGGCGTTAATGTTCTGGCCACAAGGAAGTGACGTATGGCTGCTCTCATCTATACTACATATTATGGCAATACATGATAGCTTATGATTCCTTCTCTGTTATAGAATAAACAGCAGCATTCTTTACCATTAGGATTGAGTTTTCATTTAAATTAATTCCTTACCAAGTTCTACACAACACACACTTGTACAAACATTAACATGCGTATGTATTTCCTGGATTATAAGTTGCTCCGGAGTATAAGTTGCATCAGTCAAAAAATGTGTCATGAAGACGAAAAAAACATATAAGTCGCACTGGACTATAACACATTTATTTAGAAATTTATTTCACAAAATCCAAGACCAAGAACAGACATTTAATCTGGAAAGGCAAGTTATTCAACTGCGCAATAGCACACAGAACAACAGGCTGAAAAGGTGTCGGTATGTTAACGTAACACATTAACAGTTATTCAGCTACACAATAGCATAAAGAACAAACCTGGGAGGCTAACATAACAAGCAAGTTACCAGTAAGCAGGTTCCCGATCTCATTCTGCATCACTGAATACTACTGACAGTAGTTGCCACAAGCCTAGAGCGCCCTCTCACAGCTGTAGAGGATAATGTTTACTCCTTGGTGCATGTCAGTCAGTCATATATTTTAATATTTATGTCGCACCTTACTAAAAGTCACAGAACCATCCAAACTATGAAAAAAAGTGTGACTTATAGTCTGGAAAATACGGTATATGCTTTCCACGCCTCACAAATCAGGAAATTAGAAAAACATGCCATATGCCATACTGTGTGGTGAATATAGTCATAACAATATGAGTGGTTTTATTTTGATATACATTTTGACAAACTAAGTTCAATTAAATTAAAGTAGTCAGGACGGTGTCAAAATCAAAACTTAACCAAGAGTAATTAAAACAAGACTCGATTAGGACTAAATTAAGAGCATCACTACAAAACCTGGACTTTTAATATATTTTTATTTGGTCACAACACATTTTAGTTGTGACCAAATTTTTAATGAAGGTTCTGAAATTTAATAGCAAAATAATTTTGACAGTGTAAATCTTTGTCAGATGGAGGACTTTAGTGTTATTGCAACACATTTAAATTTTGGGGATATGGATTTGCTGATATTGCAATAAATTTCAACAGATTGTGCAGCGTTAACAACTTCTGTGTCACAGCTCCTGTCTATTAACCTGGCGGCCAGACAAACTTTTTTTCCTTTCTTTACAAAGAAGTTAGTCTGGTAGCCCTTCGCATAAGTTTTGTTTCTGTTGGCGGAACAATGACAGGGGAAGTAACCAAACAGAGAAACAAAGGGCAGGAGGCAGGTGTTGTGCCACTGAACTGTATCCTAAACAAACATAGTGATTCTTGACTTTTTTTTCCATAAAACACCAGAATACACCATATTATGAGCAGCTCTGTACTTATTTCTGAACGGGTATAGCAGCAGAAGCCAGCTGTACAAAGACTTGCAAAGAAAATCAGTTTGTTTGACTGTGGTCGTACGTCACACATCAGCGGGACTTCACTGTTGTGGACTGAACAATAACACGGACTTTAGCAGAATCAACAGGTGACGAACAAAAGCACTAAACACCATTAATCAGGTCAGAGAAGTTTTAAAATTTGTTTGGTAGCCAGTGCTACTTTGGTCTGCTTCTGCATTCATAAGATGCGCTGCAGATAAACGGCTGTGATAGGCCAGTTACAAATTGACCGGAGAGAAACGCTTCGCTCCGAGAGGAACCAGACTGTCCTGCTTGTGAAAAGAAAGTAGAAGAGGCTGGCTCACCAGGCTACCTGTCTATTTCTCCAAACTAGAATGTGCTGAGAATTATCTGGCATACGGTAGTTTAAGTAGTAATAATGCAACTTATTTCTCCCCATTTATGTCATAGAACTACAATTACTAAACAACAATGCACAATTAACACGATAAGAGAATTATTTAGTTTTTTTTTTTTTTTTTGGTGTTGTAAAGTTTTGTGGAAGTGTCATTCAGTATTTAATAATGCATTAGACCTATATAGCTCACTCAAACTCACACTCAATCACTCACTCACCCAGTTCAATTTCAGAATTGAGAAAGCCTCTTGGATGAGAGGTGAAAAACCTTCAACTTTGAAAACCAAGTCCAGAAGACTTCTTTGTAACCTTTTGTTGTGATTCAATTAGCTTGGCGTGAGAGTATTCACAGACATTAGTTGCATTAACTTTCATATATAAGAAGATAAAAAGGTTAACGCAACAGATTGTTCTGCCTGTTCTTTGTTTCAGCACCAGTAACTCTAAATAAGTCTGCTTCCTTGCTTTTGCAGAGAATGAAGCCCAAATTAGACCTGATAATTGGATAAATGAGAGACACTTTTTATAGATTCTTTGTATGTGGAGTTTAAATGTTCACTGATCTTTTACACAGATGGCCTGGTACTAATTGGCTAATGGAAGCTAATAACACTTTGAAAAGTGTTAGGTATACTTTTAGCTCCTTTAAGGAGTCTCTGTTTTAAATATAAAAGGCAGAAGCACTGGTCTCTCTTTTACATGTAAAAGACACTGGCATAGCAACCATACGTGCAGAAGAATACGTACCACATCAAATGTCCCAACTGCTCATCATAATAATAAAGTAGCTCAAAGGAGTCGATCTGTGAAGGAAAAACAGACAGCGAGTCATCTCTGCAACTCTTCAGCTTCACTCCACAATGTGCTACCAGTTTTATTGTTTACACGGCTTTACTGTGTTAGGTAACAGTGCCATCTACTGGTAAGGCTTAAATTATACAGAGTAACTGATGTAAAATATCACAAGAAAAAGTTTAACACAGCTTCCTCCTTATGATAATTTCAATGACATTTTCTTTGTCTAGCTCAATATCACAACAGTTGCCTCAAGGGGGCTTTACAGAAATAGCCATAAACAAACAAACAGAAAAAAAGACACAGGACATCCTTTGTCCTTAGACCATCCATCTCATCTTGAAAAACATGCTATGGGAAAAAGAGAAACCTCAGAGAACCTCATGAAGAAGGGCTCTACTAGAACAGGACAAACAGGAAATAGATGTGTCCAGGACTGATGGATACAGTCTATTTGCTAATAGAATTTGATTTTATGAGGTGTCCAGAAATTTATGAACTATTCTTAGTTAACATTGTCTACTTGGAAGTAGACAATAAAGTACAAGAGTGTACCCTGCCATTTTTAATTTTTGTGAATTTGAAAAACTCATGAGAAGTCACAAGTGCGGCTGTAGAGTGGATGGGGGTTGTATTTTTTTAGCCAATTTTTTAGCCAATGTGTGTGTTGTTGTGGTCCAAGCTGAGCCAATCTCAGGACAGGCACAAAACACTCTCAAGTCTCAAGTGACCACAAACTTCCAGATATGAGTTCAAAAAGATGAAAGATGGATTGAAAAGACACAATTTTGGCGGTGTGGATAATTTGCAGGCTCTAAACCCATTTGGGAGTTATGATAGGAAGAATAAAAAATGTGTATTTCTCAACTAAAGATTTTCTTTCTTCTTTTCTTTCTTTTTTTCTTAAATTTCTAGTAGGCTAAGCCTTGCCAGCCAGATGAACTCTTATCCTATTCTATACCAAGCAGTTAGTTTGGTATCCATTCACTTGAAATTCATTTCTATGGGTGGAATAGTCACAGGTGGAGCACCAATCAGAGAAACAAAGGGAGTGACCAAACACTGGCCCGTATGTAAAACAAAAATGGCGCTTGTGAAGAACTGTTGCTAGTTTTGCCATAAAACACAAGAATATGCCGTATTATGAGCAGCTCTGCGTATTTCTGACTGGGCACAAAAGCAGAAGCCGGTTGTACAAAGACTTGCCAAAAGTCAGTTTGTTTGAGTGGGGTCGTTCCGTTGGACATTAACAGGACTTTACTGTAGTTAGAAAAGCAACAAGTAAACTTTGCTTGGTATTAGCTGGCACCGTCTTGGTTATTTTTGATAGGAAACAATCTTCCGCTTTTGTAGGATGTGCTGCAGATAAAAGGCAGTGATAGGCCATAATCTAGCGAGTCAATTGGAAACAGCTCTCTGTGGCTGAGGAACCAGACCCTACTGCTTTTTGGCTGGCTGGCCAGGCTAATTTAATGCTACAATGAGATATTGACACCTCAATAATAAACTGGAAAAACTGGGGTTTTCTAAACTCAGTGAAGCAGCGTTTCAGTTTTATGCAGCTAAACTCTGGAGCAGTCTCCCTGACGATGTTAGCCAGGCCTCTACTCTGACAATTTTCAAGTCCAGACTTAAAACTTTTCTTTTTAGCTGTGCATATGTCAACTGGAAGTGTTTTATCTGCACTCTTCTCTTTTAATTTAATTTTAAATTGATTCTTAATTATAATTTTTAAATTAGATTTTATTGTTTTAATTGTAATTCTTGTCTTTGCACTTTTAAACTTGTCTTTTTTTCTGTAAAGCACTTTGAATTACTCTGTGTGTGAATTGTGCTATACAAATAAACTTGCCTTGCCTAAAACTCAACCGATTCACTGAATGTCTCTCCCTGCTCTCTCCTCATGATTTCCTGTCACTACTCCATCTTCTTTAGTACACGAAGACAATGGACTGAAATAAACTTGGAGAGCCTTATATGACTGTTGCAGAGTTTTTGTCTCACGCAAGTCATTTATATATAATGAAAAATGACAAAGTGTAATTGGAGCATTAATCCAAAAGTACATAATGCTTCCTTACAGTCTCTAACCCTTTCTGTTTACCACTCACAATGACTAAACTACAAAATCTCTATTTTTACTCAATATATATACTTTAGAGCAGCTATGGAAACCCCACTGCTCTGCTCTTTCCTCTTAACAAACCCAGTGGAAAAAATAAAACTATTGACGCTAAAATGGTATCTTCTATTGTGTGGTATTAGATGTGGTGTTGTTTTGAGATGCATTCTATTTTTTCAGCTATGTTCTGCAACTTTTACACTTGTGAGATATACAAATGCAAATAAAAAGCAATGTCTCAGCCTGAATGCTTATTTAAATAAAACTATGACTAAAATATCTCTCCTGTCCCTGATATGTCATGTTCCAGGATCTCAACTTCTCTGTCAGTACTATGACATTTCAGAGTGAGGAAGTCAGAATGTAATAATGGAAAATATGTGAGTGCAGGGTGTAGTAGGCATCAGTCCTTCACTGCAGGAGGAGTTGTGCTGGATCAGAGACATGTTGTGTGATTTCTGTCTGTACTTGGAATCACAGCAGCAGACATACACACACTGTTTCTCTGCATCTTTGTATCATTCTGGATTGACTTCCATACACGTCACTACTGCTATCTGCTGCTAATCAGGGTAAAGGGATTTATGGGACTAAAGGTTAATTTGGTTACCCAAATATTCTTTATCTTTTACATTGGGCCAATATGGTACTGCATGTGTTCTCAAACTGTGGTACAGGTATGCAGGCTTCTTCTGGTGGTACACAGGAGTCTTTTGCAGTTTTGATGTAGTTTAATATAGAGCCCTGATTTAGCTGCGGTTGTGTCCGGGCTTAGTCCTGTCCTAGACGTGGTTCAGACCTGGTTTAGTCCTGGGCCCTGTACTACAAAGCTGGATTAGAGAGGTAACAAGGTAACTTCAGGGTTAACCCTGGGTTTTCAGTACTACAAAGCTGTTTTACTTTCTATCAAAACAGATGGAAACTTGTGCTGAATGCCTAACCTGGTCTGGAGGAGGTTAAGTTCCAGTATAAGATAAGAAGACAGCTTATTGACCAATCAGTGATGAGAAACAAGTTGCTGTTTGACAGTGTGAAGGAGGAGGAGAAAACTGCCGCAGGCAGAGGAAAAAGAAAAGTACAAAAGTGGCACCGCTGACGAGCAGAAGCTTACAGCGTGCATTTAGAGACATCGTATCATGTTGTAATTTTTAAAACATGTTTATACAAGTAGGTCTATAAAGTAGATTATTAAAGCCTATAGCTCAGAATGACAACACATTCATTGAATTAGATTAAACTCTGTAATTAAGATTTAAACATTAAAATGTAAACTCTTGCACACTTCTGTGTAATTGTTAGATTACTTTTCTTTGCACTGCTGTATGGTGAGTGCTGTATGGTTTCGTGCATTTAGTGTAGTTTCTAGTTAGTATTAACTGTCTCTGTGACTGCCGTAATTGGTCATTTAGCACTGACTCCGCCTGTTCCACAGTAACATGCTCACAGCTCCACAGAGATACTTAACTCAGCAAGTTGGTAACCTGCTTTGTAGTCCTCCTTCATTTATCCAGAGACATTGATGTTTGGTTTTGTCTGTCCGGGTAGGAGACACTTATCTGGGATATGTTCAACCTGCTTCACCAGGGCCCTGGCTTAGTCCTGGTTCAGTCCTGGTTTAGTACAGTTTAGTCCTTGTTTAGTTCTTATTTGATAGTGCTTGTTTTATCCAAATAAAAATGCTACATTCAAAGACAAAAATATTTTCTGAGATGATATTTGTTGTAAAAAGTTTGAGAACCTCTGTGTTTTGACCTCACCTTCTAGCAGTAGACTGCTGCAAACATTTTCTCTATACATCTTTGTCTTCTTGGGTTGTTATCTGCATAACTAATTATTGATAGAAGTTAATTAGCCACTTCCTAGCGACGACAGTCATCAATTTACTGACGTGTGAGCCAATCAATAGGGGCTTCATAACAAAGCCTGCAACAAGCTGGCCCCTGTCCTGTGTACCCCGCTCAAGGCCCAAAGTTACTGGGATAGGCTCCAGTCACCCGCGACCCCTAACGGGAATAAGCAGAAGAAGATGAATGAATAACAACGCTTATGTGACATGTTAAGGTCTTGTTTTTCACAGATTATTACAATATATATTTTTGTGATTTTTAACAAGGCAGAGATTTAGGTGGGACAGCATTGTCTAACACTAAACTTTGAGCTAGAACTTTAAGAAGAGCTTAAAACTTAACTTTGATCCTATCATGTATTAGTGTTCTGAGTGAATTAGTCCAGTTTCACATGTGTAATAAAATAATGGCAAGAATTGTAGCTTTGCTGTTGTTGGGAAGGACAAACGAAGAAGATTTTGCATAGTGTACATCTTAAGTGTAAGTGTTTGTCTGCTTATTAAGAATGAAATACAGAAACAGGTGCTGTGTAAATATTTCTACAGTTAAAGATTATGCAAATTTCCACAGGTTGAAACTCGCTGTCACTGCTTCAGCTAAGAGCCCACTGTGAGCTGAATTCAGTGCCCTCCAGTACACAGCAAATATCACATGTATGTAAACTATGGCTGTTATCATTCATAATTCCAGTGTGTGTACAGTACCAGGGAGGCAGGCTTCAGGTCCTTGATGATGGGATTGTCGCGGACTGAAAGGTGCAGCTGGTATCCACTGAGGATGAGCCGGTGGTTGATGGAGTCCCCCACCAGGTGGATGCTGGCGCCCATGACGAACGTGATGAGGCAGAGGTAGACTGCTGAGCAGGGAAGAGCCTTGGGGCTGCGTTCAATCAGCTGCATCAAGGAGCATATACACGTGTTTGTATATGTATCTGAACATTATGTACAATGGAGTGGCATCACAGAGGTGGATCTGCTCACGCATCTATAAATATATCTTACATAAGACAAAGTTTAGGTGTAGTGTACTTTTTAGCACAAAGCCACCTAGGGCTGCACTATATATTGTAAATATATTGCAGTATCAACAACTGCATTAGACCTATTTGTATTCTAATACAACTAATAATCTTATTGTTACAAATCATTTACAAGCTGCCTTGGGTCATTTTTCAGCCACATAGAGTTGCATTCAGAAATGTTCCACCCTCTCACCTCAAAGGACTTTATAATGATGTGAATGAAAGATAATGAGAATACATGACAAAAACTCATTAAACAACAAAAACTCTTTATTGCTACATATCTGAGTTATTTTGAAAACATAAAGGAGACTACTTAACTTTAAAGTTCAAATAAAAAATGTTATATCTTTTAGCCTTTAGATTCAGTACTTTGAGGAGCATCCTTTTACTTTTAGAACTTATAACAAATATTTTGGGTAAATGCTAACAAGCTTCTTACGTCTCTCTGTGATGTTTGATGGCCTCCGTGCTGCAACTGCCTTTTTAAAATCTGTCCAAAGATTGTCACTTGGATTTAAAATCTGGAGACTGTCTTCTTGAAAAAGCTTTGGGGGTTGAATATTTCTGATTGTAACTGAGTATTGGAGAATTATTCAATATGGATTACATATTTATATCACATTCACAGCATTTATTGTGGTTCGGTTTAGATAAAAAAAGTTTCTATTTACAGTTGTACAAGGATTAGTTAGTATCTATGTTGCCCTTAGACATAATACTAAGCCTGTGTCATTGCCCCTGTCTGCTTCTCAAAAAAAATTAACTTCTTTCCTTTCAGCTTTTCTCTTTCGGGGTCGCCACAGCAAATGATCTGCCTCCTAGTAAGCAGTGATTAGAATATTTAATCTGGCATAGGTTTTCTGTCAGATGCTCTTCCTGACACAACCCTCCCCATTTATCCAGGCTTAGTGCTTTTGCAATGTCTATTGCATTGTATTACATTGTTTTGTTTTCACAGTTTACAATGTGTATCATTCATTCATCTTCTTTCACTTTTTCCCATTAGGGGTCGTGGGTACTGGAGCCTGGCCTGACACAGGGACATAGACAGACAGACAACCATTCATTCTCACGTTCATTCACTAGGGGCACTTTAGAATCACCAGTTCACCTAAGACATGCACGTCTTTAGATGCTGGGAGTACCCAGAAACAACCCAGAGTAGTTAGTGTTCTTGCTTCCTTCTGTATGTCAGTTGTGTGGATTTCATGTTGTGTTTAGTGACTCACCAAAGCACTCTTTGTGCTCTGCCTTACCTTCAGCATTATGAATGGAGTTATAACGTTGTACGCCATGTGGAAATAGTCCCCAGCGCTGGGCTTGTTCAGTGGGAACCACTCCAGTGGAAGGATGATCTAATAAACACATCACAAAAGCCAGTATTAGTTTCAGGATGCTTAAATAGTGTGTAACCAACCTTATTTTTTCCACTTCATTCAAAATTGATACAATGTTCAGATTGTGAGAGTCCATTACCATCACAATAGGCCTGCCAAAGTCTAGTATCCAGTTCTGCAGTGTCAGGCAGAACCACAAATCCAGGTGAAAGTGCTTTTTCTTCTGTGCCGTGTGATCCTTCAAAGCAGCCGGTGAACTGTAACAGGCATTTATGGAGTGAGCAAAATAATAAAACCACTGTGAAAGTTAAAGGTTGAAGTTAGCTTTTGAGTTAGCTAAGAGTGAAAAGGCCTACCACTTCTCTCAAATTTATCACAAACTTATCTTTATAACATCATCTACAATACAACATTCTTGTCACAAAGAATGGCCTGGCAATTAATGCTATGGTGGTCAAGTAATAAACATTTGACAACTTGCATGTTCAAACAATAAGCCCTTTAAGTTGCATGTGTGGGTACTTTTGATAATTTACATTTTACTACAGCAAAGTAGATTACAGTTATGAAAGGTATATCACTGTTGCAATGTTTAACTATCTCTTATTACCTATTCTTTCATATGCAACAATAATAGATATTAGTGATGCACGATGATACCTATACTAAATGAATCTATTAATTTTGCCGTGTTTGCCCTGTGGTTTTCTCATTGACGGCAGCCCCGCCCCTGCTGCAGACTGCTGTCTTTCTGTACGGTGTCTGACGAAGAAAGACAGTTTCTGCATGTTCTGTTGCAGTTCTAGGGGAAGGGAAGGGAGCTACTAGCCTTTTACATCAAGTATTATATATGTATGTCGCCACTTCAAAAAGCTTAACACGTAAACAATGTCCAGTCTTAAAAGGACGTGTTGTCTGTTAATATTCGACTAAATGAAAGACCGATAGCCCCGGACTGAGTGTGGAGCGAGAGGAGTTTTTCAGCTTTTCTCATCGAGTGACTGCTGCTTAACTCGGGCTTCCTCTCTCACACGGAGTATAAAACAGTCTCGTATCAGCCCTATGTAGAAGCGAGAGGCTTTGTGCGGGACGGGACAGTCTCTTTCCTGCACAAACTTTTTATTAATCCACAGATTCAATCGCCTCGTTCGTCGTTCACAGCCTGCCTCTCATGTTTACAGAGCAGGGCAGGCTCTGGGCAAACTCATCTGATTGGACGTTCTAACGTAAGCCCCGCCTTTTCCCCCTGTTAGATTCAAGATCACGTGGGGTAAAAAAAAAACACCTGCAACTAAGTTGTTAGAAATAGTCTTTAAATGTATATTAATATAAAAAAATAATAATAATAACTAGAACAATAATAATAATAATAATAATAGCCAAAAAAAAAAAAACAGTGTGAGTGTAGGTTATTGTGCTTATGAGAAGGATAATTTTACGTTATATTCATAAATTGGTAAAAGCTATACTGTTAAATTAAATAACTGTACTGCTCTCAAAATCAGGTTGAGTTTGATCAAAATTTTTATACAAAGTAGTATATGAGAATTATCGGTTCATTATAAGTATCGGTCACAAGAAGCTGCAAATTATCGGTATCAGTTCCAAAAATGAGTTATTGTGCATCCCTAATAGATATACAAGTTTGCAGGACTGAAGGTTGTGTGCAGGCATTTGTACAACACATTCATTCCATCAAGTGCAAATAATTTAGTAAGGGCCTTAAATAGGGTACCTCCAGACTTATTTGGGGTAAAAGTTAGGACCTTTAAAAAAAAAGTACTAATGCCACTCATTGAATTCTATAATTCAAGGGCCGTGGCATTAAAACGTTTTCATATTTAACTTCAAAAGATATATACATATTTTTTGACTAGTACAAGCTTATTGTTGCTGTAGGTAGAACTTAGCAATAACACTTATGTATGAAGATAACTGAGCAAGCATAACATATGTCAAAATATGCCAGTATTTATTAAGATTACCTAGAATATCTAAAAGGCTGGACTAACACTGACACTGCAATTTGAAATTTTAAGACCTTGATGAACAAAATGTAATACCTGAGGATAAACAGTTAAAAAAAATGGTTCCAATTTCTTACAGCAATAGTTTACTGTGTATTTTAGCAAGCTGAAAACAATGCTTGGTTGAACAAATGGAGTATAACCCTAGAAAAGTGGGCCCAAAGATGTACAATATCACCATCCAAACAGTAGTCCAGTGCGTTGGCGAAAGCCAACACATTAAATTTAAAAACAAAATTTGGGTTTAGAATAGTATTTTGTCCTTCTGTGCCTATTATCCGGACAGTGTTTGGACTAGCAGCTCGAGATAAGTGATTCAACACAGTGTACACTGCAATGTCCTGCTGCTAACTGGATGGAAACTGCAGCTGTGTAATGAATGAAAGACTCTTGCAAAAGGTTTCTGCAGAAATTCAATCGACAGACCTAAGATTCCTTTCAACATGGCCACAACAGATGGCCAATTCAACAGCGATGTCACGCGGTTATGTTTACCTTCATCATCTACTTAGCATTAGCTCCATGTAAAGGACGAAAAAGCAAAATATAAAAATGTCGCGGCAGATTCGACTCCTGCCAAAACTTAACTTTCTGAACAATGTGATTTATTGTCCACCTGCGCAGCTAATTGATCAACTCAAAAAAATAATCATAATGCAGAATACGCACCGACAAAGTGTAATACGGAAAACTTCCCCGAGCACCGTTATACTTCATTTACATGAAGGACTGCCAAAATGAACACGACTTTCGACAAACCTATTTTGTGTTGATGCTTGAGGACCTCGACGTTTTCTTGCTGTCTGCATTTCCGGCTCGTCTCAGTAACTTTGCGAACAATATTTAGTTTGCTAAAATGAAAAATATAATAAATAAAGTGAGGGGCATCCTCTTCTGCCTTGTTTCACTTCCTTGTTTGCTCCGTTAGCCCCGCCCATTTGCCCATTCTAGCCAATCACCTTGCAGCAACTTGAAGCGCAGGCGGCATGATTTCAAGTTATCTCTTACGTCGTTTGAATAAATAAATAAATGAATGAATAAATGGACGAATGAATAAATGAATGAATAAATAAAAATAAAAAAAATCTTAGACTCCTTACAACAAGCACAGCAAATGATCTAAGTAGCCATATTAACACTCAGAAATTGCCATTAAAAAAAGCTGTTACCCCAAATTGAACAATTTTAATGCCCTGTCCAAGCATAAGTTTATATTATATAACACTTTGTAAATATATTCATGTCTCTTGAACAGGGTCTATTTATGGATCCCCCTCATTTCCTGGGCCCCTGCAGCGGCAGTGTCTGCACAGTCATGCAACTACATCAGCTTTTATTTAGCTTACTTGCGCCTATTGAAATTTTCATTCAGTCATCAACTATATAACTTTTGACACATTAAACAAGAAATGAACTCATAATATTCCTTGACATAAACTTGCAGACAGCCAAAGTGGTGCTATGAATTAGAAGAAGCAATTAGTCAAGCAAGAATGCAGCACCATCTGTGGTCTCCTTGAGCTCAACGTTATGTGAATCTGTGATATCTGCACAAGATGAGAAACCCTCTTTGAAATTCTTATGTTTCAACTATGCATATACATCTTTACATCAGTTCAGTGTGGGCCCAGTACAAATGAAAGTTTAGCAGTCTTGAAGAACAAGTACTTGTACATACCACTGCATATTTTTGTATTTTGTATAGTATGTGCCATACAGCGTACTTACAGACTATTGAATATTTCTACATATAGCTTTGCATTTTACCATTAAACTTATATTTTGATGTACTACTGCTAAGGTTAATAAACACTTCAATATTAGTAATAATACTTTGGTTTTATGCGATGTTTTTCTTCTTTCACTCTAAGATCACTCTACTCTGAGGTGCATTCCTAAAAGTGCACAAATAATGAGCTGGTTACAAAGTTAGGAGACTCAAGGTTACGGGGGGGGGGCTCCCATGGCCCAGCCCGTTGCGTGGGACGCTCTCGAAGACAACGAAGATAAAGCACTGCCGAAATGAGAACTCTGTGGCCTGGTCGAGGCACGGGAGTTACTCGAAGAAAAACAAGATAACGCTATGCAGAGATCATCATACATCGTCATACATAATATAAAAACTGAGGACACTCCTCTCTCTAGCAGCGCACTCCCCCTGCTGCTGTAACCTTACCTGTGTGATACTGAATAAACCTTCTGACTTGATTACACTTCTGTATCATTGTCCTCTTTGATGCTTACACCCAAAATGAACAAATCCTTACAAGACAGAATTATTTTGAACACATAATAAATATTAATTTACCTACTGTGTGGTGTCCTGCAAGCAGCGTGCATTAAAATACTAGCCTAGCCAACCAGACCCTTTCACTTGTCTGAGTATTCCAGAAACCGTTGATCTACGGGGGTTTTTATTTCTATGGTTTATAGAGAAAAAAGAAAATATTCAGTAAACATCAGCAGTTCTGTGAGAAAATGCCCTGCAGATGCCGGAGGTCAGAATGGCCTGAAAGATTTGAGTTCACAGAGACAACAGTAACTCAAATAGCCACTTGTTTCAACCAAAGTGTGCAGAAGACCATCTCAAGCACGTTATGTCATGGTGTGGGGGATGTCATGTTTGAACATTTTGTATTGTCTAAAGTATTGTTGCTGGCCATATATATCCCTTTATGCCCAAAATGCACCTATCCTTTTGCACTATTCCACCAAGACACAGTTCTAAAGGGTATACACCATTACTTCTAAGGTGTACCTTTTAGAGTGGCCACTGTGTGTAACCTTCATTTAATTTTACAAAAGCATGACAAGTTGATCTGTAAAGTCAATTTGAGTTGCCATACCTAAACAATTTGTCATGCTCTTATGCAACACATTGTTTAACATTCATAAAGCATCTAGACCTTGCTCTGAATCATTTCATTTGTACAGCAGCCACTTGCCAAACGCATAAAAAGGCAAACACTATTTGACTTGCTGTTTACTCAAAGGTGTAGTGTGCTTCTATAGATTACATCAGCTCATATATCGCTGAGGATACTACTCTCAAAACACTTCTTAGCACCTGTTCGTGACACTCTAAGTATTATTTTTCTTAGAGTAATAAAAAACGTATAAACAATGAGGTTATATACGTACAAAAATGACTATTACTTTTCATGTATGTTTATTTTCTGCCTTGTTGAATGGTAATACTTTTATGTAACCACAATCATTCTACCTGTAATTTGTTTCCTGATGAGCGCTCTGTAGGTAATTTATTTCTCTTTACATTTCCAAAATAAGCAGCGGCTCTATTGTGTGCAGCTATACTACACTCAGACTGTTTTGTGGCCTGCAACAATGTGGAATTACTGGACCACTGATTGCGCAAGGACTATTTTTATTGTGCATTATGTTTACTAAAATGTCAGCATATTTCATATTGCCAAAAGGTCCTCTTGGAATACTGTTCTGGCATGTTTTTCAACAATTATAACCTACTGACAAAATATTATTTTCTTGGATAACTTATTAACAGTAGATTTTTTCACTTTCTTTAACCCACACAGCAAAGTCACTTTTGGGTCCTATTTTATGCCTTTTTTCGGGCTTTTTGAATTAGTATTTCATGTTTTATAACTTAAAATAATGTATGGAAATCTTCTTTTGTGGAGCTGCTAGCCTTTACAATACCCACAGCTTCTCACCCTTTTACTTTTACTCACTTTTATAAGAATAAAAGTCAATAATCTTGAAAACCTCTACAATATGCTTTTTCACACCTAGAGCCAATTCAGAAAATATTTGGCTTTCCAAGTAGGCTACCATCTATAACAGACTAAAACAAGCCTGAACCTTTGACTATAAACCAGGACTAAACAAGAACTCATAGAGGACTAAACCGAACTACACAAAGACAATACCAGGTCTAAAGCAGAACTAAACCAGGACTAATCCAGGTCTGAACCAGGTCTAATCCCAGTCTAAACTGGGACTAGCCCTATAACTAAAGCAGGACTAAAACAGGAATAAATCTGGCTCTAAATTAAACTGAATAAGAACTGCAAAAGACTCCTTGGTACTACCAGAAGAAGCCTGTGTGGTATTAGTACCACAGTTAAAAAACTACAATACAACAAAACAACATACATATTACTTGATGCCTTTATTCAGTAATACCTATTTTGCAATAACTACAGTGTACACTTTTCACTACAGTTATTTATGAATATCCATACTGTAGATATTTATAGAGTTTTTAGCTTGCTCATCTACTACTAATTTAATTTATTTAGCTTATTTTGTTTTAGTTTAGTTTAAATGTAATTCTCTTTGGCCATATTGGTCTTTTGATACTCTTTAGTGCTCTGGTTTGAGTCCACTTTTTGCTATTGTTTAATGCTAATGTTGCTTGCTCTGTTTGTAGTTTTGCTGTAACTTGCAACAATGCAAATCCCCCACTGCGGGACTAATATAGGTTTTCTTGTCTCATCTTCCCACTACACAGTTCTGCTCGGTCACCAGCAGATGGCAGACTGCTTTGGTAAAACATTATGTGGCCAACTGAGTGACGAAAATACATAAGAGTTTCAGGGTGGATGAGGTAAAACTTTGACACATTTATGCATTTTCCTTTGTATTTTATCTCGACATACTCTTGCAGTAACTATGTAGGTTCAAAGTCATTTGGATATTTCTACTATCCCACTGTACATCGTGTGCTCAGTGTTGCCAGATTGGGCTACTTTTGCTCTCTCTCGGCGGAAAAAAATAGCGTTGGGCGGGTGTATAATATTTGGGCTATTTTTAGACTTATGGGGCGGGATTTTGAAAATGTAAAATAAACTTATTTTAATAATATTTTTAAATTTCCTGATCAATAATTACATATATTTGCTGGTTATTGATGAATAAAATTAATTTGTAAAATAGAAGTAGTAATATTAGTGTCATTAGTTGTCAATCACATGTTTAATTATGGACCTCTGATTGGTTGAAAAAAGTAAACACTGCAGCCCTGTGAGCGGGGCCAACAGTGTTTCCTCTCAAGTTTGGAGTTTTAGCGTTTAGCAACACGCCGAAGTGGGGGAAATACAAGAAATCGTACAGGAAGGAGACTGACCCAGAGCTAAAAATGTGGATCGCCCCTGTCCCAGAAGGGGCGAAGTTTTGTGTGCTCAAAATATGCTATTTCATATGTATTACAGTTTTAACATTAAGATTGTAGAAAGGTTGTGATTTGGTCGGGTTTTTAATTGCGTTTGGCGGGTTTTACGTTATAGTTGGGCTGGAAACTGTCAGTCAGATCTGGCAACCCTGCATGTGCTACAGACTGGGGTCTAGTGGCGAGGCTTGCTAGCATTTTGATTTGGCACATGAGCCCCGTTGGAGTTTGCAGTAGTTAACTTACACTTTAGAGTATACACATTCATAAATGCTGCATATTTATGTTGATAATCTGTCACAAAAGCCCTTTAAAATTTGCATTAGTTTAATTAATTCAAGAAAACATGACCGACTTTCCTTTTATGAGACAGTTGTGTCGTGCGTAATGCAGCTAAAACCATACATGCTTTGCTATTTTGCTCGTTACCCGCGCGCATCTTGCCCTGTCTCCTTTAACAAACTGTAAACCAGGGCTTTATGAGGCAGTGAAACATGTCCCGCTCACAGTCGAGTGGCGTTCCCAGCGGAGCAGCTAATCTCATCCTCTGTATCCCACCACAGCGATCCATTAGGCGGAGGTGGGGTTATTGTGTACCACACCGTCATCCCTCCCCGCGGAGAGTTATGTGCGGACCCAGGCAGCCCCTGCACTCTCACTCCGCGCCACAGCCAACAACATGGACTCACTGAACATGTTGCTTCTGCTGGTAACGCTCTCATGCGCCGTCAGAGGTAAGCTGCATGACTTTTTAAGCAAAATTCCGGGGAACAAAATGACAGAAGAGAAAATGTTTTGTTAAATGTGTGCCATTTGCTTTGGAGAAGTATCATTTTAACACAGTTCTTGCTTTTAGTTGGGGGCTAGAATGAAGTGGGGAGCTCCAAAACTATGTATATGCAAGTGTCAGAGGTGAGCAGCAGTAAGTCATTCACCGTGGGGCCAAAGTAAATAAACAGGTCTAAAAAAAGCTTGTGAAGAGAATATATACAGCATTTTTGCTAGGTAGAGCTACTGCAGTCAAATAAAAACAAACACTTTAGAAAACCTCATCATGACTATTAGGCAATAACAAAGCATTGGTAAATATGTAAGTAACAATAATTTAATGAATAAACATTCATAGATACTTAAATAACATTGATGTTAATAACAATGTTTATAACTCATTGCTGTTTATTAATGAAGTAAAGTTTTACAAATAATCTATTAACTGTTTACTAATTGTTAACTAATGCTTAATGGTCCATTCTAAAGTGTTACCACAAAAACTTCCACAAAAGGTTCCTATAATACTGGAGTTTAGTATGATTGCGGTACCACATGGACTCCTGAGCCACTGCAGTGTTACTTCATGCAATCTACAAAAATGTAAATGAATAAATAACATTTAAAAATATAACAAAAATTACTGGAACAACAAAACACGGCAAGTAAAAAAAAAAAAGAAAAGTAAAATTTCAGAAAATAAAACCACAATCTGAAAAATATCTTGTAGTAAAGATAATAAAAGTTGCATTTTTACTTCATATTTTATAGCAGGTTAAAGCTCCCAGATTGTGCTTTTTCAGGCTTAAAATTTTTTGGACAAGTTTGCATTAGTATTACGCATGTTTTCACTTTATATAATGTATGTTTGGAAACGTCTTCTTTTGGGGAGTTGTTACTTGAAACCAAGTGTTTTCAGCTCTTGAGAAGGGGACAGCATCAACTTACAGGATTACTCAAACATGAAAAAAAAAACTTCTCTGGGAATATTTTTGGGGTCCAAACAATATTATTTCATGGTTAAAGGCTCAACAAAAGTCAATTTATCATAAAAGGGAACCTCTAATCTTTGTGGTAATCATGTTGCACCACTAGAGGGAGTTGGGAGGTGCAGGTGATGATTATAACAAAAATGGAAAAATTGTTTGGGAAAACAGGTTTAGAAAGATTATGTCGTATTTGACTTTAGCAACTTGCAATTGTACTACAGCACTCAGTCACATTTTATTCTATCATTCAAAATTTAATAAAACAGGCATAAGCAAATAAAAACAAAATCAAATCTAGAGTTAGAGTTAATGAGAGGAAGCACAAGTTCTAAAACCATCCTTGCACCATGCTGTGTTTTAGGACTGCTGTTGACCAAAGAAAGTGTTATTTGACTTAAATTATGCCCAGTACAGTGATTAACTTACCATACAAGTGACTTTACATTAACTATGTGATAAAACATTTAGAAAAGATGGCTGTAAAATATACTCTTATATAAAAAGTATCTATGCTATTTTAAATAAACAGAAAAATCAAAGGTATCAAGTGATAAATTAGACCAGCTTTATTGATGCAAAGAGTTCATGCAACTAATCAACCAATAAGAATTTAGTTGACCAAGACCTCACCGACTGATTAATCGGCTAAATGGCCAGAGGCTGTCAACCCTACTGTGTTTGTTTTCTTTCTTCTTAGCATCTCAATGACATGTTCAATGGAGCTTTTATCTTGTGCAGCCAAAATATTCAGGTAGCCTATGACTATGTAAAGCGGCCAAACACTGAACCACTCACTGATTCTTCTTTTCCTTACTCATTCAATCATTCATAGTTGGCATTTACCATGTCATCTTAAATGCTGAATTTGTGATTTTTGGTCCTTTTTTGTTCTTAAATGCTGTGCTTAAATGCTGTAAGAATTACAAAAATGTTCACGTACATTACAATACTCACAAAGCTCCATGTCAAATGCATTGAGTGATGAGCCAGTCTACTAATAATGGTTTTTGTTCAGACTTTTCTTCACTTTTCTCCAAGCTGGCAGCACAGTATTCATCTGTTTACCCACCTGCATGTTCACACTTTTATATCAGTGCCTTAGTGACAGTGGAGTCAAATCAAAAACCCTCCTGTAATGGTCAGCCGGACAAACACTTTGGACCTAAACACTGAGCTTCTTGTTTCATTCCCAATGTACTTTACTGCTCTGTTTGCACCACTAACTGTGCTGGCTGCTAAAGTAGTAAGCAATAACACAAGAATCACACAATACGATGAAAAGACGGGTTGTGTAACTTGAACAACTCTTTCACATGTGAACGTATAAACCAACAAAGGACATCTGGAGAGAGGTGAGGGAAAATCCTAGTGGACCAAATAGAATGCTTTGTGGGGCCCCTAAAATTGGACATACTTTTGGAAACAGCTGGTCATGCTATAAGAAAGACAGCTGGGGTTCTTCCGGACACAGTTAATTCTGTAGGGTTGTGACCGCGGGGCTCCAAAAGGGTTTCCAAAAGCATTTACACGAGCGAGAGTCATTGACAAACACCATCTTTCACTGAGTTCTCGATGTCCTCTTTAAATGAATGAGGATTAGCTCTGTGAATAACTGAATACAGGAAATACCTTTGTACAACCAGTGCCTAGAGACTGTTGTGTAATAGAGGTGTAATGACTTTAACACAAACCTCAACTCACATGATAAGAGTATTTTAGTAATCACTTAAGGACTGACTTGGTGATGAATGTTGAAAAATAAGCTTACACTTCTCAACTAATTATTAAATTAATCAGAAAATACAACAAATTTTTACATTATGGTTTATTATGTATTTGAGCAAGACATTAGTGATCACTCTCCCATAGCCTGTGTTAGACTGACCAAAGGTGTAAAATCTAATGGTCAAGTCTTTAGGAAACGTAATTTTAAAAATTTTACTGAGCAGGGTTTTTTAAATGATTTATTTTGTTCTGATCTGGAGAGAGTATGTCTAATTCCTGATTCTGAGTTAGCATTAAACCATTTTTTATATATTTTTAATTCCATCACGAACAAGCGTGCTCCTTACAAAAATCAAAGAATAAAAAATCGTTCTTGCCCTTGGTTCTCAGCTGACATCATTGATGTTCTTCGACTGAGAAATTCAGCCTGGTCTCTTGCTAGGCACACTGGTAAAGCAGCAGACTGGTTGCAATTCAGAAAACTTAGAAATAAATGTATAAGGATGATAAGAAAAGCTAAATCTGATTACTATCTTTCCTCAGTTTCTGCTGCTACTGGTAATGCAACAGGTTTCTGGAAAACAGTTAAATCTTTAAAACCTAAGCCAATCTGCTCTCTTCCTCCACAGATCAGCAGTGAGAATAGGTTCATTTCAGACAAGGCCCTAGTTTGTGATGCATTTAATAAACATTTTATATCATCAGGTCAGCTATTTGATAATATTTTAACTGTTTGTCCAAATCATACTCATGATTTACCAACATTTAACATCTGTCAGCATCTGATCTGTAAGATCAGCATTGCTTGAGACTGGCAAGGGTGTTCCACAAGGCTCTATATTAGGTCCTGTTCTTTTTACCCTTTATATTAATAACATGTTTTACCCATCTTCACTTTGTAATGTTCATTTTTATGCTGATGATACAATATTATATAGTATTTGCTCCACCCCTGCTCAGGTCTGTGCTAACCTTCAGAGTGCCTTTGACTCTTTTCAGCAATGTCTTGTTAGTCACAAACTTGTCTTAAATCCTAGTAAAACCAAATGGATGATGTTTTCTAGGTCCTGTAATTCTAATAATTACCCTGGTATTCAGACTTTTCAAGGGGAACAAATTGAATTGGTAGAATCTTATAAATATTTGGGTATCTGGATAGATTCCAAATTTTCTTTTCGGACTCATGTGGAACATATAATCAAAAAGTTGAGAAGTAAAATTGGGTTCCTGTATAGGAATAGATCTTGTTTTTCCTCTCGTTCTAGAAAGATAATTGTCCAGTCACTAATAATGTCTGTATTTGATTATGGTGACATTATCTATATGCACGCATCTTCTACCACTCTCAAGCCCCTTGATTCTGTTTATCACAGTGCTCTACGTTTTATAACTGGAGATAGATATCTCACTCATCATTGCATGTTGTATGAAAAGGTAGGCTGGCCTTCTCTTAAAGCTCGCCGAGAACAGCATTGTCTTTTATTTGTTTATAAGGCTCTTTGTGGAAAACTCCCTTTGTACCTATGTTCCCTTTTAAATTGTAGTAATACTAATTATCAGACACGCTCACAGATGCATATCAGACTACGTGTGCCACATGTGAATTCGGAGCTTGGAAAGTCTGCTTTTTGTTTTTATGCCCCTGACAGATGGAACAAGCTTCAGAATACACTTAAATTTGATAGACTCATTTCTGTAAACACATTTAAGGTTTTGGTTGAAAGTACCTCTTATATAACTTGCACATGTTGTACTTAATGGTGTTTTAAATGTATTTAATTGTGATTATTGCTATGTAACTGTTTTGTAACAGGGCGCCCTTGTAAATGAGAGCTGACTCTCAATGGGCTTTCCCTGTCTAAATAAATAAATAAAAATAAAAAAAATAAAAATGTATTGACTGGAGAAAGTTTAAAATCAAATGTATAGGTTGTAAAGGTAGTAAAACCAAGACATCGTTGTCAGTATGGCATATTGTAATAACTTGAACTGTTACATAATCTTAAGTCATCACAAACTGCTGCCCCACACTAAAGTCCTGCTGTAGTTCAGACCAAAAGCAGGACAAAATCATATCATTATGATGGTTGGAAAGTGTTTAGCCACTGAGAAATGTAAGTACACTTTGCAAGTTAAACAAGTGAGAGGATAGTTTTAGTGATATATATAGAGATATATAGCAATAGTTTTGAGCTGAGCAGTGGAGATTGTTTCAGATCAGTGTGAGAAAAATGTTCTAACTCCCACTGTAGCAAAATCTGCAGGAGCTGATGACTAGTGCTGCACAATATATCGCAAAATGATCATTATCACAATATCAGCAAATGCAATATCTGTATTGCAAGAATCTAAATATATCGCAAAAATGTTGTGGTCTTCTATCTGACAGAGATTTACACTGAAGAATAATTTCCCAACCAGAGCCTTAAAAGAAAATGTGTTGTCACTAAATAAAAGTTAATGGTAACTTCCTTAATTTTGTCAGAATGTAGCCTTGTGGGGGGTTAAAGTTTTGATTTTGATGTTGTTTTGACTTACATTTTTGTTTTAAGTGAATTTAACTTACTGTGTCAGAAAAGTAGGCCAAATTTTAAAATATCGCAATAATATCGTTATTGCAATTTTTAACGTGGTTATCGAATGTCGCATGTTTTTTCCATATGGGCGGCACGATGGCATAGTGGTTAGCACTCCTGCCTTACAGCAAGAAGGTCCCGGGTTTGATTCCCGGACTGGGTTTCTCTGTGGAGTTTGCATGTTCTCCCTGTGTCTGTGTCTGTGTAGGTTTCCTCCGGGTGCTCCGGATTCCCCTACCACTAAAAATCAATTGTAAATGTAAATGAGATTCTGAATCTCAGTGGGACTTTCCTGGTTAAA
This sequence comes from Bostrychus sinensis, assembly GCA_020698575.1. Taxonomy (NCBI): domain Eukaryota; kingdom Metazoa; phylum Chordata; class Actinopteri; order Gobiiformes; family Eleotridae; genus Bostrychus; species Bostrychus sinensis. The sequence goes on along the minus strand of CM036242.1, from coordinate 9,634,151 downwards.
TAAAGGTCAAATAAATAAGGGTGCTCCGATCGATCGGCCGCCGATCATGATCGGCAGATCATGGCTAAAAATAGAGTGATCGGTGATCGGTAAAATGGGCCGATCAGAAGGGCCGATCAAATTACAATAAACATGCGAGGCTCTCACATTTACTGTCCTGCAACTCCGGTTTGATTAAACAGCAGTAGCGTTATTTTAGCAGTGTTTTTAAGTTAAGCCCTGGTTATAACTAACACAAACCTGCCCTGGAGGCGCTGCTTTATGTCCCCGCTGTGTCCCCGCCTGCTTTAGGAGCGCACGGGACAGAACCGAGGCGCAGCAGTGCGTGTATTTGCAAACACCAACGTAAATAGAGCTACAGCTAACCCGCTAACAGTTACGTTAAAAGGATTAAGAAAGTTCAGAGTCTGCCTGTGTCTTGTTGCGCGGAGAAAACTGTGCGTTTTGTGGCTTAAACTGCACCAAATGGCTGCTAATGGAAAGAGAAAGTAAAAATGCAGCCCATGTGTCCGTGAGTCTGAGAGGAGCACCTTTCATCGTTGTCTTCTCTGCTCTCTTTGCACGTTTTCTTCATTCAGACGTTGTCAAAACTGGCAGCAGGAGCTGTCTGCTCTTTAGTCCACTGTGTTTCAACCTGGTTTGGCTGCGCGTTACGCGGACACAGGCGCTGCACCCGCAGACTCGCATTAAAGGAACCAATTAAGAACAGCTGATTTTTACATCAGCGGAGCATTCAAACAAAGCCACAGACACTGGGCACACATTAAAGACCAATAATGCAACAAAACCTCTTCTAAAACAAAAATAAGTAGAATTTTGTTGTTCTTTTATATTTACAAAGGCTACAGTATTTTTCAAATGGAACTAATAATAGCCTGCATACAATACATTACTACATTGAAGACCACGTGATCGGTATCGGCCATGATCGGTATCAGCCGATCACAGCAGAGGCTGATCGGTGATCGGTGATCGGCCTCAAAAACCCTGATCGGAGCACCCTTACAAATAAATAAAAAATATATATCATGCAGCCCTACTGATGACCACCCTATGCTGTGGTTCAAAGTGAAATAACCTGGGATGGAATTGAGGAGATCTTTAAAGTATTCCTTTACCCACCAGCTCCCACCCAGCTGCACACTGCTGTCCCTACCTGAGGGGACCACACCTAAAGAGAACATGGTGTGTCCCCAGCCTCACTCAGGAACTGGTCAAAGCTCTGTAGGAGGTGGAAGTTAAAGCTCCCATATTATGCTAAATTGACTTTTTTGAGCTTTTAATTATGTTATAATGTTGTTTCCACTCAAAAAAGTACCTGGAGTAGTATTTTGTTTCATTCACACTTGTTTATGTAATCCTGTATGCTGATGCTGTCCCCTTCTCAAGAGCTGAAAACGCTCGGGTCTCACCGTTCTACAAAGACGTATGAAAAAGATCACTCAAGTTCAGATTGGGTAGGCCTTTCCCAACACTTGGTCGGATATCCCACCATTCCTGGGGTCATACAGATGCTGATAATATACTGTAGCTCCTAAGGTTATTGGCTACTTAAAGGGTGGTTACCTTATAGCACTGAGCTGTCTTGACGACAATAAAAGATGTCTGATATTAAAAAAACAATTATGACATAAAGGTAAATATACATTGACTTTTTGTTTTATGCAGGTATGTTTCATTTCATATCCATATCATTCGAATTTAGACCATTAACTTGATTATACCCTCATCACTGAGTGCTCTGGAGTCCACTTAGCAGACAGTGGCTAAGTAAAGCTCTCCCATGAGTGCGCATATCAGTGTGTGTGCACATGCCTGGTCTTCTTAAGGCTCGCATCCATCTATTTTGCATTAATAACGCAATGCAATTTGACTGATGAGAGAGGCCAGCTACTCTGCCTCAGCCATACAGTGCATTGGCAGGGTATCAGTATCAATGAGTGGGAATAGTGAGTAATGCAATTTCAAATATAGATCATACTGTTTGAACATTTAAATAGGACATGGAAATATACAATCTTTGTGTAAAACTGCCTGTCCAACAAATATTTTTATTAAAGTTTTGAATGTATTTAAAAATGTGTGCCAGCCTATAGGCATAATGTGCTTTCCTTATATAGGCACTAGAATAATTGAGGTATAGTCATTAGTGAAGTGTGTAAATGCTGCCAAAAATGGTCCATAACTCAACGGTGGAGGCAGGAATGTGTTAAAAAGAAGGGCTGTTCTGGCAGAGACCGTATTATGATTCAGTGAGGGCAGACCATGACTGGAAACGGCATGTTCCACACTACATGGCTGTTATTAACACTATACATTGTCTTTTTGTTTGTTTGTTTTTTTTATCATTTGTTTCAGTAAGAGAAACTGTGTAGACTGGAATAGTAAAAGTACTTGACAAAAGATTTGCATTAGGAATCACTTTACATTTAGAGAAAGAAAGGAGCAGCATTAGTTAATGGAATGAACACTTGTCTGGGTTTGGTCTAAGAGCCGCTGAAGGAACCTTTAAATTAACAATGTCAAACCAGATAACATTCTTGAATACTAACAATACTTCTGTCATTCTTGTCATACTTTGAAATCATCCCTAAACAGAAGTCTGGTGTTTGGAAAAGGTTTATCGGTTGCTTATGGACAGGTAACGTCAGTAAGTAAATGTCAACACACTTCCCATTGGGAGAAACAACTGTACTAGTTGGCCTTTTTATTTTATTCCTCATTTATGCAACAGAACTTTCTGTTAATTTTTATGTGGCTGTCTTAACCAAAATTTGAGCCAATAGAAACATGAAGCTTATTGTGAAACCGTTACAAGTTGTTGCATAAGGCCAGTACCTGTAAGACCTGGAGTGTGACCAATATTTAGACTTTTTTATTTTTAGTTAATGTAGCCAATGAAGTATTTGTTTTAATTGTTTACCAGTGTTAATTATTATACAGATGAAGTTTAAGTTAAATGACTATTGCAATGATTGACTGCTACAAAGGATTTGATCGGAAATTATTGTTTGTTTATTTTTCTTTTTGATTTGTTGGCTTTATTATATGCTTTGTATGAGAAAAGGTGGATTTTAAACTCTTCAGCTTCTGTAGCTTTGTCTGTATTGCACCTGTCCTGGTCGTGAGCTGACAGCTGTATATCTACTGCAGGAAATAAATTAGCTTACCCGAAAGGATCTAATAGGTCCACTTAGATCTATCCCTTTATGTCTTTTTATTAAATCCCACAAATGTAGTTTGCACTTATGTTTGTTCTGGCTTGTTGTGCAGTTTCTGTGCAGGGGCCTAACCAGCGGCGACTGTACAATAACCTGATGAAAAGCTACAACACACTGGAGAGACCGGTCCACAACGACTCACAGACTCTGACTGTGGAGTTCGGACTCAACCTCATGCAAATCATGGACGTGGTGAGTTATTCATATGAAACACTCCACAAACACCCACTCAGGGTAGAATTAGACACAGCAGACATTTTCAGAAAGCATCAGAAACTATGCTTTAATCTTTATTTTTTATTCAGTGAGTGTAAATTCCAGCATAAGGTCATCAACAAACAGAAACAAATTTAATACACAAAGTCAATATTTTGTTCAACATCTAATTGTACCAGGAACTAAATCAACATAACAGATAAAGAAAAAGTGACAATTTGGGGTAAAATTTGAATGAAAGCTCCTAAAGAACTCTATTTACTGTAATATATTAATGTTTTTCAAAATGAATCAGTGCAAAATTACTTAAAGTTAATGATAAAATCTAATAAATAGGCATAAAATACTGAAACAAAAGGCATCTGTGTGTCTGAACTTGTAAACATCTAAGTTGTGGCTCCAACATTCCCAAACACAAGCTCAGACTCTTACTTGCATCATACAGACCCCCGCCTCCGATCCCAGCCCCCTCCATCTATCTATCTATCTATCTATCTATCTATCTATCTATCTGTCCCTCTCCCCAGACATCTCCAGCTCCTCCAGAACAGTACTGATATGTTCCCAGGCCTGAGTCTGTCCCAGTGCTGGGGGAAAACAAATCCCCCAAGTCAACTTAGTTGGCTTCTCTAGTTGAAGGAGCACTGGCTCTACTCAAATCTTTTCCTGGGAGACAAAGTTTCGCTCTCTATTGCCACCCTGCAAAAGAAACACATTTTTTGGTTAAGAACCCTGGTCTGGACTTAGAGATGCTGATGCTCCTCCCAGTCGCTTCACACTTCATAAGTCCTGGTCCATGAAATCAACCAGACAGCATCATATGCAAAAAGCAGAGCTGAAATTATTCAGTCTCTAAACCTTGCTCCCTCTGGCCCCTGCCTGAGCTGAGAAAGTCTGTGTATAAAATGAGATTATCCCCATTCTGTCATTAGGGACTAATTATTATCCTAAGTCAGATTCAAATGTCACTGTATATATACTTTATAAAAAAATGTATTTCCTCCACAGGACGAGAAGAACCAGGTCCTAACCACCAACATTTGGCTCCAGATGGTAAGACTGACATATTATGTTTTATTATTCACAAAAACAGGCTGATCACAGTTTATGTGTTATGTATGTTGTGTGTTGGGTATGTTTTTGTGATGATTTTTATATGGACTTTTCTGACAATAAATTAACTAACTAACTGAAAAGTGTTTAAATTAGATAATGGGCTTATTCACCTTTTAGGTCTGGCTTCAGTGCTATTTTTATCAAGTTAAAAAAAAAAGAACTAAAGACAATTTATACTTAAACTCCTGTACAAATGAGGGCTTAGGAGAGACTACATTTAGATAGGATCTTCATCTAATGTGAACAAAAATCTAAGAGCACCCTGAGAGAGCCGATGTGAGGACACATTCAGAGGTGTTGTTTAAGTCTCTGCAGGTATGAATGAGTCCAGCCCTCACTGACCTGTTATTATGATGTTGTATTTATTAATAGGCAGGCTTACAGTGAGGGCATTAGTGAAGCATCTTAGTTTTCAGAGAGAGAACATTACAGAAAGTCGAACTGCAGCCCTTATAGATTTATGTGCTCGGTGGTAATAGTGGCTTATATGCAGCAAAATGAGTCACTTTTCACCTCAAATAACAAGTACATTCATTGTTGTTAACTTGTCTGTATAGCAGGTTTAGCTGTAACTTTCCACAGTGCCACATTTCCCATGAATAATTACATTTTTATTTAATTATTTTTACAAGTGAATGATTACTTTAATAATTGTTTTGTATACAAAGGTGTATACATCAGAAACCAGTGATTTATTCATGTATTAGAGCATTATTAGACCTTTTGAAGTTCTTTTAAGACAAACCTTAAAGCACCTGACACTTTCACGCTCTCTGCCACCACAAAATATGATTACATTACTTCAATCTAATGTGTAAGCAAATACAACTAGTGCTGGAATAGCAATATATTCTGCCAGCCTTGACTCAATGTTGACAAGCTGTGTAAACTAAATCAGCTTTCATCTATGCAAGCATTTGATTGGTCAAACCTCAACATTCACGTCTGTTACAATCTTTTATTATAAAGCATAGATGGCATCTTAAGGCCTTGTTTTTCCACAGATTTCTATCAGAATAGACTTTTAGGTATAGTGTACTATTATTACTCTGCACACATTACATACAAATACAAAAACTGATGAATGCATGGTGGCAGAGTGGTTAGTGCACCTGAGCCTTAGCGTGGATATTGTGGAATCCCCAGGCCAGTCTCTTGTCATCCCCCCGCCCAAAGAAATGTGTGTGTTAGATGAACTGGTGAATCTAAATTGTCCCTTGTGAATTAATGTGACAATGAATTGTGTTAGCCCTGCGATTAACAAGACATTGGTGTAGCCTTCCTAGAGCTTAGGTCGTGCCAAAAATAATTCAGCCTGACCCAAATCGAGCCTGTTAATGTTCTGTCCGAACTCCACCTGTACCTGTAATTATGGGCCCGACCTAACGCTCAATCCCAAGTTTTTGGATTGACTGCGTGTGTGCTGCCTGCTATAGTTAAATAAGTGTGTTAACCTTACCTGATTTGGTCTCTTAACCGTGGGGGGACACAGAGGAGATTCCTTAGGACAGAAGGCGTTCGCTCCCTTCGCTCTTTGTTTACTGAAGCAGCAGGGCACACAGCAGACCTCTTTGTTTGTCACTGAAGAGTTTGGGGCTTTATTGCTATACTACATTTTAATATGGCTCTACATTTTGAGCCTGTAGCAACTAACCTGCCCCTCTTGCCGCCTCTCTCAACTCAAGTATACTTATCTGCTCTGTGGGCTCGTTCTTAAACAATGCGCATCAGCCACGCACTATTTACAAAAGCACTCGCTATCATGTTGCTGGAAAGACACACTGCGTAAAAAGCGCTCAGCTCGGTGTTGCCTAGACCAGGCCTGAGAATACTGTGGGAAATTCTTGTTTGGGTTGGGCTCGGGCAGAAAATCTAAACTCTGTTCCTTCCTAAGGCCCATAGTTGTGGGTATAGTTCTCTGCTACCTGCAACTCTCTACTCAAATAAGCTGAAGATGAAAAAAATGCATACCTTGTCTCAGTCTGTCACTGTTGTCATCAGTATGTGAAGCATGTTAGGGTAGTTTCTGAATGATTTAATGCTAGAGAACTAGTACACTAAGGGCTAGATTTACTAAGGCAGGTGCTAAATTGCAAGTGCAGATTGAAAAATAGCGTTTGCTATTTGTGGGCGTGTTGCGTGTGCTATACGAAAGAGAAAGTGCGCAAGTAATTGCTGGTGCAAATCTGATGTGTAAATAAGAATTTTGCATGAGCATAGGATGCACAAATATTGGGAGCAGAATTGCTCTGGCAGCTCCGACTGCATCTTTCCTGCAGCGATGCAATGCAAAAGTCAGTCCAGCGTCATAACAGGACTACGCCCACTGTAGTTGCCTTTGAGGAATAATAATTTCATTGCAGTGCATTTTACTTCCTCCTATTAACTTTGTGCAGTCTGTCCTTGTTAAATCCTTGTCTTATAAGATTCTGGCACTGACCACTGTCATGTGACTCGAGTTTTCCACAGAGGAGGAAAGTTAAAGTCCTATTCACTGTCTGTCAGAGTCAGGAACCCTTCAAACACATAGCCTGTAAAATGTAGCAAGTAGGCTTTATGCAGTTCTGATGGTAAATATAAAATATCACGTAAATATAAAAATTTAAAATATTTTCGATGTCACAGTGAGCATTGGGAGGCAAAGGGATAAACACAACGGGACTGACACTGTCATCATGGCCTATACGCAGTGTTTAAAGACTACTTAATCTTCACTGCAAAGAGTTACGTGAAATAGACTGAAAGCCCAGAGACAGGAGCTGTAAAATGCTGTAAAGTTCAGGTGAGGGCAAGAGAATCAAGGAAAAAGTGTTGCAGGTAAAGTCTGTCTTTTTGTTTCCTCAGACTTCAAGTCAACACTTTACTGTTGTATTTTTGTAAACGAGCCCTGTTAAAGCATTATAACTTATTTTCAATTCCCAGTCTGAGCACTAAAAGCTGCACTCTTTCCTCCACAAAACTTTTGCACCATCTTCTCAGACATGCTAAATTTACACACAGATTTAGCTCCCGTAGTCCTGATAAATCAAACAGCGACCGCAAAGCAATTTCATTTGCATTTTCCACGCCTTGAATTTGGCATGTTCTGGCAAGAGCACCTCGTTTTACATATTCATTGAGTCAGCAGAGCAAAATCTGCGCCGTGCTGAATTTGACTCCTGTGAGAGACGCAAACCTCAGCTGCGCCTGGGTTTGCACCGATTTTAGCTTGACTTTTTCAGTTAGCGTGCACGCAAACCTTTGATAAATCTGGTCCTAACAGACACCCAAAATCAGAAGAGAAACACTGTACATATGATCAGTGTGCCATAGGGCCAAGTATGTCACTGCTCCTGTAGGTGCAGCAGTAACAGATGAAATCTATGATGGTAGATGTTTTATCACTGCCTGTGTAGTATTCTGAGAGACTCCAGTTTCCTCCTGGTGCATAGTCAGCAGGCTGTATAAGGCTGTATACTGGCTGGGCCAGGGCTGTTCGGGCATAAATCATCCACAGTCTCTTCCTTTCTCATTCTTGTAAAACTGACTTCCACACTCAAACACAAGATACAAAGATAAGGAGTATTTACGACAGTCTGTCACTGGTTTATGATAATAAATGTCCTCATAATGATGACATTTTTCAGTGATCAGAGAATAAAATGTGCATTTGTCTGTGTTGAATCTCAAAGGGCCAGATTTTTGTGATCTAAAGGTGACTGACATGAAGTGCACTCACTCAGCCTGGTCACAGCAGATAACAGTTTTATGACTAATTTTGACAGAAAATATAAACAAAATATAGATTATGGTCTGTATCAAAATTACTGAGTTGCTGATGCTTGCTAAATGAGCAATGCAAAGTGCACCCTCAGTGGAATGAATGAATAAATTTAATGTATTCCTTTCTGCACATTATTTTTATGACTCAACTTCATAAGCACAGAATGAATGATTTACAAACAGGCTGAACAATATTACACATCTGCTCCTGTTTAATAATTATTTAAGTGATTTAATAACCTGTCAGGATACGCAGCAAGTGGATAGATCAACAAACATTTAATGAAAACCTGATAAAGCATTTCTTTTGGACAGTATATGTACTGTATGCATTCAAAGCAGACTGCACTTGGATGCACCTTTTGGGAAACAGCTGATTGTGGAAAAACCTGTAACCTTTTCTTTACAATAGTTTTGAGGTCACCTTTGCACAGATAACACTTGTTATGTCATTCTGTTCAATCATCACTCCCTCAAAATTAACATCAAATACAACAATAACACATTTAGCAGTGATTAACCTCATAATCATAAATTCATAATCCCTTGTCACGTTCTGTTTGTCCACTCAGGCTCCACTCAGGAACAATTCATGTTTGCTCTCCTGTTCTCAAACACAGATGGTTTATTTTGGGGCCAGGCCAAAACTGATCATTGGCGGTATTTCAATTATCTAGTGATAGAATTATTGTCTGCAAATTTCCTGGATTATAGGAATGTACTGTAAAAGCACAGCAGTGTGAAAGTGAAGTCTCTCCTGGCAGTCTGGCTTCCTCCCACTGTCCAAAGACTTCCCTAAACAGACCTTTAAAATCTACTATTGTTGTTGTGCTGTAAACTTTGCTAAATAACATACATATTGCATAGGGTAGGCTTTCCTGAATAATCTAAATCCATATCCACTTTATTTGTATAGCACATTTTACAAACAAAACAGTTTCCAAAGTGCTGCACATAAAACAATAAATAACAATAAATTACTCTATTCAGCTCCACCAGTCCCCATTAAATAATAAGAACCAGTAAAACCAAATAAAAGTAATACAATAAAATAACACTAAATAAATACCAAGAATTAAATAATAAAAACAAAACAATAAAATAAACAATAAAGCATAATGTAGCTTATATCATTACTTCCGCCAAAAGGTTATATGATGACTTTTTCAAGAAAAGTCCGTAATGCAAGATAGGGACACTTCTGTCAGTTAGCAAGAGATCTCATAAAGTTTTAAGCATAAAAGATTTAAGGGCGGTAACTAATGAGAATAGGGACAAATGATGTGTAAGGTGTGTATTGGAATGGCTTTTTGGATCACAGTTGTTTATTCTTCTGTCATCTAAACCCTCAGAGCTCAGACTGCACACATTTCACCACCAGCGGACATTTCCAATCATCCAGCCCCTGCATTTATTTCTCCAATTAAGCTGCTGGCTGCGGACACCTAATCCCTGAGCCAGAGTGCTAACATCCATTCAACATGTATTTAAACAGGAAATGAGAATGTATTGTCTTGTGTGTCCCGCAGAGCTGGAATGACTACAGTCTTCAGTGGGACCCGATGGAGTACCCAGGCGTCCGCAACGTGAGGTTTCCGGACCAGCTCATCTGGAAGCCTGACATCCTGCTCTACAACAGGTGGGCTCTAAAATATCATATTAACTCAAAAGTTTAACCCGGGTAGGAACAATTCTGGGCTAAACAGTAGATATTGTGATTCTGATTGTGATGCATATTTTGATGTACGTATACAGTAGGGCTGCACAATATATCGCAAAATTATCAGTCATCGCAATATCAGCAAGCGTACATACAATCGTACATACAACGAACATATCCGTATCGCAATAATATAAATATATCGCAAGAGTGCTATGGTATTCCATCTGACAGAGATTTATGCTGTCAGAATCATTTTCCTACCAGAGCCCTAAAAGAAAATGTGTTGTGACTAAATAAAAATGTTTAAAAAGTCCAGTTTCAGTGGTAATTTCCATAATTTAGTCACAATTTAGCCCTGATTTAGTCTGTGTTAAAGGAACAGTCCACCATTTTTCCATATTAAACTATGTTCTTCCCTGATCTTAGACGAGTTGATGCGTACCTCTGTGGTCTTTGTGTGTGCCCTTTGCAGGCCTGGGGAGCGACGCTAATTTGTTAGCATTTAGCTTTGCCAAGCATATCCCTACGGAGCCAAACACGGCTCAAGTTAGAAGCAACCAAGCACTTCCACGTTTTCCCTATTTAAATACAGTTACATGAGTAGTTACATGACCCAAGTACAGTTACACAAAAATGAAAAATGGCAATTTTCTAAGCGGATGAAAATGGGTACTATAATGTAAGGCATAATAACACTTTAGGAGCACTTTGGCGTCAGCGCAGTGATATCTTCACTCCTAAGAAATTCTCTCCCCCTCTCCCTCTCACTTCCGTCAACAGAACCAAGGTGACCTGCACGCCTGCAGTGGTAGAAGAGATAATTTTTTAGGAGTGAAGATATCACTGCGCGGACGCCGAAGTGTTCCTAAATTGTTATTATGCCTTACATTATAGTACCCATTTTTATCCGCTTAGAAAATCCCCATTTTTCATTTTTGTGTTACTGTACTTGGGTCATGTAACTACTCATGTAACTGTATTTAAATAGGGAAAACGTGGAAGAGCTTGGTTGCTTCTAACTTGAGCCGCGTTTGGTTCCTTAGGGATATGCTTGGCAAAGCTAAATGCTAACAAATTAGCGTCGCTCCCCAGGCCTGCAAAGGGCACACACAAAGACCAGAGAGGTACGCATCAACTCATCTAAGATCAGGGAAGAACATAGTTTAATATGGAAAAACGGTGGACTGTTCCTTTAAGTTGAGATGTTGACGCTGCTTTGACTTGTGAATACAGGGCTTTACAGTTTTGTTTTAAGTGAATTTACCAGAACTAAACTAGGTCTAGATCTGTTTTACGTGAATTTAACTATGTCAGAACAGTAGGCCCTAATCTAAAATATTGCAAAAATATCGTTATCTCAATATTCAACATAATTATCGAATATCGTATGTTATACCCATATAGTGCAGCCCTAGCATACAGTTTACTCTAATTAAGACTGGACAATGCACTTCAAGCATATCCTGGCGAGGACAGTCTGGTTCCTCACTCGGTCCTCTGTGATTTTTTTTTTTTTTTACAGCAAAGTCCAATGACGTCCAATGTAACAACCACATTGAAACTAATCAACTTTTTCCACAAGTCTTTGTAGAACTGGCTTCTGCTGCTGTCCCCATGCAGAAATAAGTACAGAGCTGCTCATAATATGCCCTATTGTAAACCACCATGTTTGTTTGACTCAGTGGCGCACTGCTTATGTGCCACCCTTCGTTTCTCTAATGGGTTACTCCACCTGTGATTGTTCTGCTCGTAGAAACGAAAGTTAAGCGAGGAGGTAACAGAGTAACTGTCTGGCCGGCCAGGCTACCTCGAGCATGCTCCTGACAGAGACAGAGTACAGAGTAATAGTTAGTTTAGAATGGTGATGATGACCTGTTTATTTGGTCTAACTGTTAGTATGCTCCGTTGTTGAATAAGCAACAGGTTTTTTAGACTGCAATTTTTTTTTTTTTCTTACTCCGACACTCATGTTTATAGGCACAGCTTGATTAAGCCTTCTAACTGTATTTCATACACCAATGTAAAGGAGCGAATTGAACTGTGGAGTTTACCACGCTCTGCTCAGAGTAATGCTGCATTTATGTGTCACTGTATTAAACAAAGTCAAACAGATTACATCTCCATATTTATTCAGGTATGAAATGTAATGAACTTTTGCTTATACAGGCTTTTTGAAACTAGAACCCCATTACAAACTCACTGAAGTATGAACAATTAAATATTAATATTCTGAACCGAGTGCTTTAGGAACTTTTCTTTTAATGCATAAAGTTAGTGGACACACAAAATGTGTGAGGAAGTAAATGAAGGAGCACAAAAAGCCTAAAATCAAACCAATGTGTTGGTTTACGCTAAGATGACATGGAAATGGTCACGTGTGAATTTAAAACAGAGATAAGTGACTGATGTATCTGAGTTAAAATTTATGTGGCCTGACTGTTTGCAACAATCTTTATCAGTTTGTGGTGACAGCTCGGGTGACTTGGCTTTGTAATGATGTTGTGCTGTTGGGTGTTACTTTAAGTATTGGCTGTATGTCCTAGCTCATGTGGAAATGGTTTTAGTCCCTTCCAAAGCGGCTACTTGGAATAATAGGTTAACCACTCTCTCAGGTACACTGTATATATATATATATATATATATATATATATATATATATATATATATATATATATATATATATATATATATATATATATACTCTATCAAGGTTGCTTTCTTAGTGCATTACTTTTAGTCAGTTGTCACTCCCGTTAATGAATGTTGTCTCTACTAGTTGGTTTAGGAGAAATGCAGTGTTTTCATATTAAGTAAAGGTCTAACTGAAGTGTAAGGCAGTAAAAACAGCAATTCAAATTCACAATGTGTCTTTAATTTATTAGCAGTGTTGCAGTGATGTTAACTAAGCAAATGAATGCTGGGGCAGACTAACTGGCTGCCATTGTGCACCTACAGCCCCTCCGACCAACATCAAACACACAAACACATGCATACAGGAAAGGTGGCTGAAGTGTCTTGCCCAAGGATACAACAGCAGTATACACTGTCAGTAGTTGGGATTGAACTGCCAACCTTCTGTTTACTGCTCTACCAACTGAGCTATTAAGTTTTACAGTTCAGTTATTTTATAATTCAATTTTGCAATTTCTGCTCACAAAAATGTGTTGGTTGAATAAACAAAACTGTTGTCCTTATTGACAATGATGTTTCCAAGAATCTCAGTACTCCACTCAGTACAGGGACATGGCCCTGCTCAAGGACTATGTGCAGAAAAAAAAATGATTTAGAAACAGAATGTTTAGTAAAAAAAACAAAAAAAACTGCAGAGGCTCAATTGGGTTTCTTTTGGAATTATTTTAACTCCATATAGAAGTACGTGAGTGCTTCTGAGTGAGTTGTACAGATGACAAATGTAGAAGTGAAAAACAAGCATGATTTGTGTCCAAGTCAAATAAGTCATTGTGAAGAGTTTTGCAAACCATTGATCCACAAAGTATAAGCACGTCTCCAGCAATTTTTCATATAATGGGGAAAGCAGAACTCAGTATTTAGTGTTTTATTAGGAGATGGTATCCGTTTTTGACCAGTTGTTGTGTAATTACATCCTCTTACTGTGCAGTGATCTGCATATTAATTTGGCATAGGTTATGAATTTTTGCTTAAGAGACTCTGGCAGCACCTCTGCGTCTAACATTAGTTCCTATCATGTTTCTGTCAATCAGTGCAAATAAACAAATATTAAGTTTTTAATCCACTTACACTTAAACCAACCCAGTTCTACAGCATTTTGAACAATTCTGTTTTGCAATTTGTGCTCGCAAAAATGTATTGGATTGGATTCAGTCGATTGAATGAGCAAAACTGTTTCCAAGAAATCTCAGTACTCCACTCACTAGGGACATGACCCTGCTGCAGGACTGTGTGCAGAAAAACTAAATGATTTAGAAATGGCATGTTTAGTAAAAAAAACAAAAAACTGCAGAGGCTCAAATGGGCTTCTTTTGGAATTGTCTGACTCTACACAGAAATACGTGAGTACTCCAGAGTGAGGAAAAATGTGAGATGTACAGACGACAAAATGTACAGTGAAGTGTAAGCCTTGTGTCCAAGCAACTGTGAATGTATACAATAGTGTATAAGCAAGTCTCCAAACAGCTATTATTCATCACTATAGGGTAAGCAGAAGTAGTTTACTACAGCTGACATCCTTTAAAAAAAAGTAAAGTACTTAGTCACTTTACTTAAGTACATTTTTCATGTATTTGTACTTGAGTAAATTTTACAAGGGGTACTTTTACTTTTACTCTACTACATTTATGAGTTGGTTTGAAGTACATAGTCTTTTGAGTTTTGGTTTAAAATTATGTGTTTTTGTCTTGCCCTCATTGTACACACAGTACTTAATGCAGTATAAAAGATGCAGTAAGCAGTACTCCTTCAGAAACATATATAAATATATATAAACATTTATAAATAATAAAGACCGAAGACCTCATCAACAGATTCAGTCTCTTCTGTTGCACCGGCTTGTTAATTTTATCTGGAATCAGCACATTTTTTTAGCAAAATCACTCACATTTATCACATTGATTAGTTGTTGGGTCTGTGCGAAATACTTTTGAGTTTTATTCTTTTACTTAAGTAGAAATTTTAAGGTGATAATATTTGAGTACATTTTTGCACATTTATCTGTACTTTTACTTAAGGAAAAAAAAAAAAAGAGTACTTCCTCCACCACTGCTGAAGTCACATTACAACACAAAGAGGTCAAGAAAGAGTGCACAGAAGATAAATCCATTAAACGACATCGACCATTCTCTGTAATCTTGCCAAAGCTGTATTTCATGTCAGGCCCAAAGTAGTGACCTCTAATGGAGATATACAGTAGAGGATGAATTTGTCAAACAGTGTCTATGTCTGATGGGATGTATTTCAGACTTCTTACTGTTCAGCTTTTATCTTCTGGGTCGACCAAAGAAATTGCTAGTTGACTGAAGTTATGTCTAGTCCAGAGATTAAACGACCAAAATCAACAAAAGGATATAAGGGGGGACTTACCAGAGTCTTATATAAACAAGTTTTGCATTAATTAGGTGATAAAACATTTAGAAAAAATGGCGGTAAAATATATTGTTATCTAAAAATTGTCTATGCTATCTTAAATAAAATGAAATATAAAAGTTATCAAATAATAAATTAAACCAGCTTTAAAGTTCATCCAAGTAATCGACCAGTAAAATTTTAGTCGACTAAGATCTCACCGACCGATTAATCAACTAAGTGACCAGAGGCTGTCAGCCCTACACAGCAAATCTCCCTCCTACTGTACAGTGTTTTGAATATTAATTTAGCATGTTTTTTTATGCCAGATGCCATTCCAGATTGGCTGTCTAGACATTTGGCCTCGATATTTTTATATTAACAGCAGTTATAAAAGTATACCTAATAAAGTAAAGAAAATGAAGAATTTAGCTACAGAAGTGGAAGTGCTTGACTAGAAAGCTTACATCGATCAGGCATAACATTATGACCACCTGCCTCATTTGCAATCACATACGCAACAAACTGTGATGCACTGTGTTTACTGATGCCCAGGGCTTGACATTAAGTTTTTTGTCCACTGTGACAAGTCTTTTGTGGCAAGTTACTCACCAGTTTGGGTTTCCACTAGACATAATTTAGTTGTGTACTTGTTAAGACAGGGGTTCCCAGTGCATCAATCACGATCGGCCGGTCGATCGCAAGGGCAGTGTGAGTCGATCGCGGAGCCCTGCCTTTCCAAATAAAGTCCATTATAGCCTATGGCATTTGATTGATTCCTTCTAACTGTGAAAGCGCGAGCTACGAACTAAACAAAATACAAGAAACTTAATAATAATCAGAGTTTTGGCTGCTTTCATTTCAGTTCTGCAGAGGAGACTGCGGGTGGCTCACGCTTAGCGGCCGCTCTGAACATGCTGCGGTGCTGACACACACACACACACACACACACACACACACACACACACACATGAAGACGCACAGACACACAAACACACACAAAGGAGGAGAGGCAGCAGTATCAGACAGGAGGAAAGGGAGGAGACAGGTGAGGAAGGAGTCAGTGCCTGATGTTTTCTACCTGTTTGCTCTGTTAATTTGTTGTTGTGAGTCTTGAGGAAAGCTGACTTTGTCGAAGTCTCACAAGCTCCTCCCCTGAGCGTTACCATGGAGCTCCAGTCCCTCACCAATATTACTAAAATAATGTTGAGCTTTGATGATAAACTTCATTGATACTGCAATTTACTATTTATTTCTGGCCTAAATACAAACATAGTAAGCTTATTATAATCCATAGTAATACACTGTTTTAGGAGATTATAGTATGTTGTAAATATCACTCACAAAACTTTCAGATTCAGCTAATGTTGATATAGAAGTATTTTTAAGGTCAGTTTAATAAGATGTGACTTTATTAAATAGGTTATTTCTATTTTTATTTTCATGTTTTACCACTACAATAATAACAACCCTAAAAAAAAACACCCACCACGCTGTGCATAATAGAAATAATGGGTAAAGATGTGTTAAGATATTATACTGTATGTATTAATAATAATAATAATATTAATCTTTATTTCTATAGCACTTTTCTGAACAAGTTTCAAAGTGCTTTCCAGTGCAAAATTACATAAAATACCCATGAACATGCAATATAATACAAGCCAATAAAATACAAAAGGCAAACACATATTACATTATTATTATTAGAATAAGAAAAGCAA
Organism: Bostrychus sinensis; assembly: GCA_020698575.1. NCBI lineage: Eukaryota > Metazoa > Chordata > Actinopteri > Gobiiformes > Eleotridae > Bostrychus > Bostrychus sinensis. The sequence goes on along the minus strand of CM036242.1, from coordinate 9,617,409 downwards.
ACCTCTGAATTTAGTTTTTATAATTGTTTTAACACCACAGGACTTGCATGTGTCTAATATTTAGAAAACCAGTTTACTTAGAAAAATTTGTTTTGTTTTTTTTTATGCTTCAACTAAGTCTCTGTAAATGGTTAATAATTTTTGTCCTCCAATGACAGAGAGTAATTATAAATTAGGAAGACATTTTGACAGAAATTCAGGCTTAAACTACACAGATATTGTGAAAATATATGTAGGTTATCATCCCACTGGCCGAAGTGGCTTGTGGGAGTTAACTTCTTACAAGCCAAAATGAAAATTCACCCGCTTTTGGCCGGTTGGCTCATGGTAATGTCAAACCCTGGTGACACCTTTTATATCTTGGATTGGACTACATAGGCCTGCCTTCACTCCCCAAATTTTTGCTCAAATGCTTGCTTAAACCCTTATGCTTGCTCATTTTTCTGCTTCTAACATCAATTTTGAGGACAAAACATTTCCTCACTGCCTATCCCACCCACTAACAGGTGCCACACGCTGAAACTTCAAGATAAATAAACTAATTGGTAAAAAGAAGACCCATTTTGTAATACTATCGCAATCATAAGAAATCTGTACGTTTGAAGTCTTTGCAAATCACATTAGGCCTATAATTTACCCCATCAGCTAATGAGGAAATATCACTGCTCTTCTTCTGTCATCGCACCCATCCAGGGCTCTTTGTATTAAAGCAAAACAGCTATGAGGTAACTTACCCAACAAACTCTTTCAACTCGAGCTCAGCTGTGCCTCGCCCTCCAGGGAGTTCATATAAAAGGACCAAATAGTGCAGAACAAGGGAAGGATGAGCAGAAACCGAGGACGGCCATCTCTCCAGGGGATGTTGCAAACAGCGCTGGCTTCATGTGCCTTCAGATCCATGGCGCAGTATTTGTTTCTCCACCACATCTGTTCATGAATGCATTTTAATTAACAGCGCTTCTGATTATGGCCTCGGCACATTAATCTCCTGTGTGTTTTTCACTCAAGCTGCACTTTTCTGAATATTAATAAATTAGTTTTTTGTTTACAGTGCAGACGAGCGGTTCGATGCTACGTTTCACACCAACATCCTGGTCGTCCATACAGGGGAGTGCTCCTACATCCCTCCAGGTAAGGGTCACAATTAAGGGAAACTAATGATTTAATCAATAGCACAGCATAATAGAAGTCAAGAAAAATTTGTCTCTGGGATCATCTGGGCTGTATTATAAGGATTTTTTGACAGAGGGGGAACTAGAGCAAGGACTGAAATTGTTTAGAACATCTGTCTCTAACTTCACACCTGGCTACTTCCTTCTGTTCCTAAATGAGTGATTCTTAAACTTTACACAACGTACTACCTCAGGAAATATATCTGGCTTTCAAAGTACTATCTTTATTGGAACAAACAAGGATTTACAATTGGACTAAACCTAGATTAAACCAGAACTTCACCAGGTCTAAACTGGGGCTAAAACTAGACTAAACCTGGACGAAACTACATTAAACCTAGACTACATCAGGACTAAACCAAGTGAAAGCCAGGACTAAATCAGGGCATAACTGGGACTAATCCAGAACAAAACCAACCAACCACTAAAACTGGACTAAACCAAGATTAAAATGGGACTATGCCTTGACTAAACTGGGACAAAACCAGGTCTAAGCCAGGACTAAATCAGAACTAAACCATGACTAAAACTTGACTAAGTCTAGACTAAACCAGGACTAAAACTGGACAAAACCAGGATTAAAACTGGACTGAACCAGGTCTAAACCAGGACTAAACTAGGACTAAAACTGAACTAAACCAGAACTAAAACTGGACTAAAACTGGACTAAACTAGGACTAAACCAGGGCCACACTAGGACTAAACCAGGGCCAAACTAGGACTAAAACTGCACTTAACAAGCACTAAAACTGGACTAAGACTGTACTTAACCAGACTAAATATATATAATATAAAATATATTCTATGATTAAACAGAAACTAAAACTAAAAAAGAATAAACAGTGCATACACACTACATAAATTTAACCCACAACTAGAGCAGAATATAAGAAAAAAAATAGCTCTAAATTAAACTAAATCAGGACTTAAACTGGTTAAGTCTCTTGAGTACCACCAGAAGAAGCCTGAGTACCACCAGTTGTACCTATACCACAGTTTGAGAACCACAGTCCACTATACCTTTCGCTTCATTCTTGCTGAAACTCTTTACGACACATCACACGTGACACTTTTCTCCAGCTGACCCAACCTGACACCGCACAACAGCTCCCTGGCCAAATTAGCCTGCTCTGCCAACAAACTGTATAATTATTGCTCACAGGAAATTGCATATTATAAATGCATAAATCTCACACTGTGTACTCGAGGCAATGCAAAGTAAACATTCTATTTTAATATTATAAAATAATGAAATGTGTGTTTTTTCCTTTATAATTTGAACAGTTGTGGTAGCCTGGCAGGGATTTTACTTTTGTCCATAAACAACCAAGCAAAATGTAAGTTTCTACAATTAACTGGTCATTGGCCATTGGGTACCCCACTGTAGTCATTAAATATTGTACGAATGATAGCTTTAAACAAATTTTGATACTCTACCTCTTTTAGTTCAGTTCATGTTTTCCTTTTTCTATGTGTAAGAACTTCTGCAACACGTGCTTTCCATTAGAAAGGCCAAGAGGTTGACTGAGACCTTTTCTGATAGAGCGACTTTGTTATCTTTAGCTTTTTTATCTGTACCCTGCCATATGTAATGGATTAATGACGTATATCTTTTGAGTTGGGAGGGAAGGAGGCACCAGCTATAAAGGACAGGAATTTATTTGTTTTGGGAACCATTTGCTGCTATGGATCCTTACTTAAAATCACCTCTTGGCGTTTCTACACCTAACTTCACCCACCTTAGGCCCAATTGGGATTAAGGAGTACTCCTGCCATTACTGAAGAAAAAGAACTGTCCATTGATCCAACATGTTCCTCTTTTACTAGTCCTAACGAGGTAAACCACTTCTCTTTATCATTTTTAACGACCTCCTTGTGTCGAACTGCTAGTGTAAAGCATAATTTACTGTAACCAGCCGTTTTGTCGACACACAGACTAGTGCATGAAGCAACCCTGCAACAGAAGGTGGTCATTACTGTTCTCTCCTCCTGTCTCTCCACTCCCTCTTTTCCCTGACCGTGCAAAACCAATGACCTGCTTAGCCTCAGTATCTTAATCAATAGCCACATAAATAGCTCCATCACTAAATTTTCTCGGGGATTGATTGCCTCTGTCACGAGCAAATTGCCTCTCAACTTTGTTCCAAATGAATCCTTATTGAGAGCCACATCAGCGCCAAAGAGTCATCTGGGGCTCAGGCTGGAAGCACCTGCAACAAGGGGATGAACTGTATGCAGATACGACGGTTCCAAATCATTTCCATCTCCCAACATTTGTCTTCGTGAGCCAGGCTTATTTCACACAATTTGTTTGGAGCCCGTCTCTCGCTCTCTCACTACGACAGGGTTTTTGATTCTTATGGCTCCGATAGCAGACTGGCCCTGTTTACTGCACACTCATATCTTTCTTTATATGAATTGAAATGAGTTCTTGGCTCCAGGAGGATTACTAGCCTCTTTCATCTCATTGTCATATTGGATTTCTGGTTTCATTAGTGTGCATGGCACTTGGACGATGGGTGAAATAGGTCTCTGTGCCTAGTGTAAAAGGGTTTGCACCATTATTTCTTTGTATAGAATTTTTATGCATGACATTTTGGGGTCTGTTTTAAGGTAAGGTATACTTTATTGGCCCTGTAGGGAACTTTTCTTTCTGCATTTGTCCCATCTTTCAATACCAACCTGTCGGGAGCAGTGGATAACCGCTGTGCAGCAAAGCCCTTCTTCAGATCTGTTGATGAAGGAAACCAGAGCACCCAGAGGAAAAACACCTAATGTGCAAACTCCACACAGAAAGGCCCCACATGGTCCAGGAATCGAACCCAGGGCCAGACCTCCTTGCTGTGAGGTGACAGTGCTTTCCCACCTTGCAAAAGAAGGTGAACATGTTCAACCAACTCAACAATAACAGTATAACGACTTTTCAGCTTTTATTTTACAGACAAATGTAAAACTCAATTAATTTACCACCTTAAAATACTAATATATGATGTCAAACTGAAAGGAGCTTACCTTAAGCTTAGCACAGCGTTTAGCGTTAGCCCAGTGCAAACAAGCAATTATTTTATTGTCCATTTTTATCTATGTTTTACTTTGCTTCCCTTTTTCAATATATTTTCCTTTTTATTACTGTTTCTCTGTGTAACACGACGTATCGAGTGCTAAAATAGAGACTTTATCAGCCACTATTCTCACGCTCACCTGTCTGGATTTGAACTCTTTATTATGATTTGCAAATGGCCTATATTCTTCAGTCCTGGACACATCTATAGCCTGTCCATCCTTGGAGTGGATTCCTCCTTCATGTGGTTCTCCTTGAGGTTTCTCTTTTTTTTGGTCTTTCCTTACGATGATGGAGGGTCTAAGGATAGGGGATGTCCTGGGACAGTCTATTTGCCTGTTTGTTTATTGTTTATGTCTATTCCTGTAAAGGCCTTTGAGGCAACTGATGTTAAATTGGGCTATATAAATAATAATGAAATTGGAAATTTATATTTTTCAACAGCCAATCAGAGCTCCCTTATTTGAGTGTCCCAACAGATTAAACCCTAATAATACAGCTAATGATATCATAAATACTCATTTTTCACAGATGATTTCTATTATGATACAATTTCCTCTTGTCTAATGGGAAAAAATTGGGTAGTTCACGTTTCAGAGGACAAAAATGACTATCTCCATTTCAATTTGTCATAATGTTTGTCATTTTTTGTTTCTCACATCCACAGGGATCTTCAAAAGCACATGTAAAATTGACGTGCGCTGGTTCCCCTTTGACGTGCAGAGGTGTGAGCTGAAGTTTGGCTCCTGGACGTACGATGGCTGGTCCATGGACCTGAAGTTGGTGGAGGCCGACCTCACTGGATACACCTCAAATGGAGAGTGGGATCTAGTTGGTATGAAGGCTTGGTTTGGCAGTTCAGGGCTTTTATGTTTAGGTGTAGTGCAAGAAAAAGTCCAAAAACCTGTTAAATTATCATCAATAGGTGAAGAATACTGGACCATTAGGCTGTAATAAAGCGTGCCCAAACTTTTTTTTTTCATTGAAGACCACATAATGAAAAAAAACATATGCAGACAAGGGCCACTCACTAGAAGTGAAGTATTTCACCTCCCTCTGAACAAAAGTTCCATTTAGCCGCTCTTTAAGCTTCAGGGATCTTCCCACATTTGTCAACCTCACATTTATCAATCACACTTTCAATAATAATAATAATAATAATAATAATAATAATAATATAATAATAATAATAATGGTTTGGATTTATATGGCATTATAGCTTCTCAGAGCTCTCTACATGAGTCCACTCGGTAGTGGTGAGCTACTTCTGTAGCCACAGCTGCCCTGTGGCAGACTGATGGAAGTGTGGCTGCCAGTGTGCCTCTGACACATTCATCCATAGTCAAAGTGGGTGAAGTGTCTTGCCCAAGGACACAACAATAGTAAGCAATGCCAGCAGCGGGGCTCAAACCACCAACCTTTGAGTTAGTGGGCGAATGTCTCTACTAACTGCCGCCCCTTTTATCCAGGCTTGGGACCAGCACATAGTATGGCTATAATTAATCCCCTAACCCACCACACACACACATGTATATGAAGCTTTTTACCTCTAACTTTTAACTTCTGGTAAGAAGTTCTACCTGTGGCATATTGGGCCTATTGAAAATGAAGCCCAAGGGCCAATAAAAAATGGTCTGCGGGCCCCAATTGGTCCCCATGCCATAGTTTGGACACCCCTGCTGTAATATAATGAAAATATATAAAATACAGAAATATACCTTTTAAAAGTTGGAAAAGGATTGAAATGGGAGACAGCCCCCATTATATTTTAGGGAATCTTCCACAGTTTTATGAAGGTGGCTGTATTGGATGTGTAGGGATAACTTATTCAGTATCAGCACACTGCAGCTGGGAACTTTTGAAACGCTGCCAGTGGGGCGAGTTACAACATACAAGGTTTTAAAAGTTAGAAAATACTGTATGTGCAAGTATGTGTGATGTTGAAAGTATTTACATGCATTATAAGATAACTGTTAAGCATTTTAAAAACAATGTATGTATAGTTTAATATTAAAAATTATTTAAAACTAAGTTGAAAAGACCAAAATGAGGATTATTCTGAAAAAACAAAACAAAAACAACAACAAAAATGTAATGATATATATTGTAGATGGCAATTGCAGTGCATAGAGTCAAATCAAATTAAATCAATTGACACGGGGGGTTTGGCAATAAATATTATCCCACACACAGCTATTTTGATGCCAAGAATGCCCATAATTGAATACTCACATCTGAATAGGATAGATATTCAGATTTTTATTTTTTTTGCACCTAATTTAAGTGAATTATGATCTAAGTGGTGAGCCTTTGAACTTAAGAAAAAGGGTAAAAATTGTTATGAGTATAGTGTTTTTCTGGCCAGACACCAGAAGACAATTTCACTTTAAATACTGTCTGGGTCTAAAACTGTAACCCCATTAATCCATAGAAGTTTTGGTAACACTTTAAAATAACTATTAAGCATTAATAAAGCATTAATGAATATGTGATTAACAATAATTTCATAAATAAACCATTTTTAAATATTGAAATACCACTGATGTTTATAATTTTCCACTAATATACATGAGCCTACTAAAGAATAAATATGGTGTTGAAGTAATGCTTTGTAAATAATCAATTAAGTGGTTACTAAGCCTTAACTAATACTTAATTAGTGTGACTTATTCTGAAGTGTTACTGAAGTTTTTCAACTTTAAGAATGGTTTTACAAAGTATGACAAATATAACTCAACGGAATATAGGTGAGTATAAAAGAATGCAGATTAGTATGATTAAAATTGAATTATTTCTGGTTTGAGACAAAAACCTTCTTGAATTGTGCTGGTACTAAAGATTTCTATGTAAAATTGTGAAAGTAGTTTGCTGCTATCATCTAATTTTTTTTTTTCTCACATGAACAAATTGCCATATTGAGGCTAATGTTTACGCTATGTGAAGTATAATGGTCACAAATTAGTTATATCCACAGCATCTCATAACAGTGATTCTATTGACCTGAAAAATACACTCAATCTTCAATACAACCACTCTCAAATTAGGAGCTTGCAGGTGACAGGCTTTCTAACTCAGTCGTATACATCAATACTGGCATGTGGGCCCATGTGGCAGCTGATTGACCCATTACTTAAAATAGGGTTAGTGCTCAAGTAAAGATTACATTTATGACTGTGAAAAATATTGACTTTGTAAAGCTTTGAATGGAAATCAAAGCCTCTTAGAGCCAACTCTCACATGCTGTTTTACCCGAGCTGATTGCACTGCCACTATTCTTTTACCAATGGGATATTTACAATTTCATGACAAATAATAGCTTCTTTTAAATTTGGTGTCAGCAACAAAAGGCTGAAACACAAAGCTTTACTATAAAAACAGCTGGATGAGCATTTGGCAACTAATTATTGTAACTGGCTGGGTTTCAGTTCTGATATAAAAGATGTCTGGGTATAAAAAGTGCATTTTGGAAAGGCAGAGTGTGTATTATATTAATATTGGAGTGACACTGCATGACTCTGTGGAAATCACTGCATGGATTATAGTTTGCGCAAATTCATGTTATAGCTGTATGTATCATGCAAAGAGGAAGCCATATGGGAACATTATCCAGAAACACTGCCCTCTTTTCCTGGGCCAAAGCTAATTTAGAATGGACTAAGGCAACATAGAAAACTGTTCTATAGTCAGATGCATCAAAATTCGAAAAATACAACCTAAGTTTTATCATGTTCACATATGGGTCTTCTTTGCATACTGCTATAACCTGTGGCATGGCTGTGTTCAGACAAAATGATTTCTGGAAGTGTTCCTAATCCTAATTATGACTAGTGTCGCTTGAGGTCCCGAAGATCAGGAGCATCTAATACATTTAATAGTACAGACTCTGCCTTTCTAAGCTGCTTCTTTTACACCCACACATGATTAACACTATACACAATACTCTTTCCTTTCCCAGCCCCATCCAAACTTTTGAGACGTGTTGCTTATATGTATGTATACTAATGTTGGTGTTTGTTACGGCAGAGGTCCCGGGACAGAAGAACGAGCGTAAGTACCCGTGTTGTGAGGAGCCGTACCCGGACATCACCTACACTGTGGTGATGAGGAGGCGCACTCTGTACTACGGTCTGAACTTGCTCATCCCCTGTATCCTCATCTCCACTCTGGCCCTGCTCGTATTCCTGCTGCCGGCCGACTCGGGGGAGAAGATCTCACTGGGTACGCAACTCATTTTGTAATTCATAAGCAGGGAGAGACTAAACCACACACTGCTGTTGTGTTTGTAAACTCAAAAAAAAAAAGGTATATGGTGGTTTGATTTGTGTCTATGGATAGGTTTGTTTTGCAGCAGAAATTTAAGATGACATGAACAGGTAGAATGATATAAAAACAAGAAATGAAAGAATGAAAGTACTTTATGCATTTTAAACATTTCACATTTGAAACACTGAACTATGTCAATGCACATTTAAAACGGTTGTTTCTAAAAGATATTTGAAGCAGAACCATGCAACTTTGCTCTTTTCTATGCTGTTTTAGTTTAATTTTTCTCTAGACAGCTTCCCCTACAGTTCAGAGTAAAACACTATCCCAGTTGGCTCCTGCATGAACCCCTTGCTTCGCTTGACGCTAATATTCTCACTCACACATCCATACAAAGGTTTGCTCTACCTTTCGGCAAAGATATCCCAGGGCATGGGTCGGCTACTGGCCTCTCAGGGGCCGCATGCGACTCTTTGAAGCCTCTCGTGCGGCTCTTTTGAGTTTTGATTTGAAAAACAGCAGCGCAGGAACCTGCCCCCTCTCTCTTTTGCGTCTGAGCCCAAGCTGGTTTCAGGGCAGCCCCACATCTCACACAGCTGCGTCAGGGAGCCGTTTTCACTTCAGCACCCAGCTCAGCAGACTAGAAATTACATACATACATACAAAATACATAGAAAATATGCATTTAATGTTACATTTTGGCAATTACCATGAGCACTACACAAACCCGATGCATTTGTTTAATTTTTGCAATGTCCAGCCCACAGAGACAGCAACACATTTCTATTCAGTCAACTATAGTCACTGTAGGTCTGTGGCTGTACTTTCAGGTTGACTGTTGAATGGATTTTCTGTAGAGAAGGAGCTGCTCCCGTCACATTGGAGTGATGCCGTGCACTGGATGAGGCGGGCCGGCCTTGGCCCCACAGTTTACCTGTAGTGCACTCGTCCAGGCACATGCATGTATCCAACTGGCCACATGTAGTGTTTTGGCTCGTGTGGAGGTCCAGCCCTGGTTACTGTGCATAAGAAACTAGGTCATTGAGAAAAGTTCCTTGTTGTCATAGACAAGTGCGAATAAATGTGTAAATCTTTTTAACACGTTCATTTCTCTGTAATAAATTAATCGTGATTAACGCGGTAAAGTCCCAACTCTGATTATTTTGTAGTCAGTGTGAATCAAAAATGCATCGTGGCTCTTTCAGACTTTTATCCAGTGTGAAACGAGCAAAAAAGGCTTTTTTGGTGTTAACGGTTGCCAACCCCTGCCCCAGAAATAATGAATGAAGCTTTATTCACCCTGCAACAACTTATTTAGCCTTCACACTGACTCCAAAACTGTTAAACTAAGTTAAAAATTTACATAGTTCCCCTTTAAACAAAATATTGTGTGGCCTGCTTTTAGTTCAAACACAGGTCACATTGAGGTGCTTATAGTGCGGTGTACTGGGAAGAATACACAAAATTTAAAAAAATGTCATTCAAGTTAAGTATTTTCAGTATTACCATGCAGATTTAGATATACAGCTAACGTAATGACCCATGCCTTATCGCTCAATGTTAGAACTTTCATCAAGGTGAGGAAATCTTCTCTCTGGGTACTCCTGCTTTTTCTGTTCCAAAAATAATCAGGTATAGGTGAATCTAAATGGCCCTAGTGAATGAATTCAGTTTGCATGTCTTAGGTATCTTGCACAGTGTAGTGTTAGCTTGCAAACCTAACATCATAAAAAATAAAAGTGAATGATTAAATATTCTGCCTGTAATAGTTCTATAATATTTCCACATCCATTTAGAGCTTCAATCTTTGCACTTATTAGAGTTGTGTTACAGTATGATTTTGATAATGACATTATTTTCAGATATTTAATTTGACAGAAGAATATTGAGCTCAGAGTACTCTCCATCTAGTTACAATGGCTAAGCCAAACTTTATACAGGTCTATTAAACCAAAAATTTGTGTTAAAGGGCATTCAACTGTGTACAAGTGAAAATTTTAATTGCAACAGTTTCCAGCTCTCTGTGATCATTGGAGTTGACCAGAATTTGGCTTGCTGCCCGTCTGCAGTGCAGTGACACACAGAACAAGTCTGACTTAGTGTTTCATCAATACTGGACTGCACATGAGTCACTGCTCTCCTGTAGCCGCACTCATTTGGCAGGTAACACTGTGTTTGTGGGATATTAGGCTTGGCATTTGTTTAAACCTAATGAAGCTTGACTGAACACAATTCAAAACTACTGCCTCATAGCTCCGGATTTGCAATTTAACATTGAGTCCAGATTTACAATATACTTTTTATCTGCAAACATCCATCCTTACCTAAATCTTGAATACCAGAAAAAAAAAATCTAATTATTGACTCCCCTGTACACATTCACTGTCTGACATTGGGCGGCAGTAGCTCAGGCGGTAGAGTCATTGTACCCTGCAAGATTCTTAATACTTTCTTATAAATGTGTTTGGTGGTGGTCGGTGAGGTTGTAGGTCCCATCAGTCTGTCCCAGGGCAGTCCAGGAAGTCCATTATTCATTCACAGTCACACACTGGAGGTGGTGACTGTGAATGAATAATGGACTTCTGCAAAGCATCTTTGAGTGTCTAGAAAAGTGCTATATAAATCTGATCTATTGTTGCAATATGTTAAAAAGTCTGCATTTAGTTATAGTTATATTAGTTTTTAGTTTGGTCTTATTTTGTATAAGCAATAATTAAAAGTCATTTGTTCCTTTACACAAATGACAAGATTAGCGATAGACCAGTCAGGCTATTATATCAGGCCAATTATTGCATTTTGAAGCCTATACGGCTGATTTTTAGTCAGGCAGTTGTCTGGGCAATCACCATACGTGAGACAAGGGTTAGGGATTAGGGTGCTGTTCTGTTAAATGTTGTGTTATATCGTAAAACAGGACACTCCTCTTATGTCACGGCTATTATTTCCTTCTGATGCAGAGTGGTACACAGTACATGGGGAACCAAAACAGGATGTTTAATGCCAAACATTTTATAAATATCACAGAGGGCTATTATAAATTAATTTCATAAATTAGGAAAATCTGCCCTGCATATCGGCCCCAAAAAATAGGCAGTGCTAATCGGTTGATCTGGATTTTAAAAATCGGTATCGGCCATAGAAAAACCCATGTTGGTCGACTTCTAAACAAGATGTTGTAATAGGCCTCCAGGAGCTTATAGCAGCAGCCACTGATCACCTTTAGGGATGCAAAATATAGAGTCTTTAGTGTACCATAAAAACACAAGCACAGATGAAGTGAAAATAATTCCACACAGTAAGTTAAGATTCCATGTTTAAACCTGGAAGAGCTCATCAGAGGTTAACTACAGCTTTACAAGGGCTTCAGCCTCAGCCTCTCACTGCCATCACACACCACTGTAGGACTCATACCTGAGCTGTGTACAGAGGAGAAGTAACACAGTACACTGTTTGTGGATAAATGAATGAGAGCAGACTGGATGTAGAGGGCTTGTTGATTGGTTTAGTGCTTGCTGAATGGGTGGGGGTTTGTGAAAGAGGCGGTGGTTTGTGGAACCGAGTGTTCTGAGGCCTTAGAAACTCAGTGCCTGAGAATACAGAATTATTCAAACAGGCGTGAATTAAGAAAAAAACAGCTCCAGGTATGTTTTTGATGAGGGAACATTATAACATGGTAGAAAGCTCAGAAAAGCTGATTTTTTTGCATAATATAGCCCATTTAACAACAAATTCTCATTTACAGTGTTGACCTGGAAATGCAAGAAAACACATTAAGGAAGAGGGAAGAAGGCAACAAACATAACATTTACACATATACAACTGCAAGAGTTAAAATATAAACACTTCTGGCATTGTATTGTCAGAGATGTACTAGTGGTCTGTGTATTCTTGCTCGGATTTACAGCATCCATGGCACAGGGCATCAGTAACTAGTCGTTACTACTGACAATGGCATGGTGGCAAAATGGACTGGAGTCCTCTGTCAGACAAATTGACATGTGGCTTAAAACCAAGAATATTCCATAGTTGATAGTGCAGCTCATATAAAGTGTATGTAGTTCTTTACAAGAGCAAAAACTAATAGTAGCCACTGTATTCCTCTTCAACCAAACCCATTCCTCCACTTGAATCTTCCTTAGCAAAAAAACTGCTAATGAGGCTCCGGACTCAGATGCAAGTATTTGTATGGAACTGCCTGATGCTCTTTCAGCTGCTGTCTATATGAGAAAAGTGTGGAATGCATTCTTTAAATCTTAAGTCCTGCCTTACTGCTAGACTCCTTCATTAAGCAAACTGCCTCACACAGCAAGATGCGATGCATTTACTTACAGGCCTGACAGCAGAAATTCACAAACTTTAGACATGAGCCATAACTTGTCTTTGTATTTATAATCCTCCTGTTAAATATTTGTCTCTGATTCCTCTTATGGTTTACTGCACAATATATTGTATGCATAATTTTTCTTTTTTTTTCTTCGTATGTGTTGTGTGAAAAAGATAAACACACGCTGAGTGATATTTATTCAGGTTCTTATTTATAGAGTTAATATACACTAGACTGGTTACCATTATAATTATTTACTGCTTTGTAAAAGTCAAGTCAGCACTCATTCCTGCTCTTGCCACCTTGTCATTTGTTGACTTAATATGACTAATATAATATCACTAATATACATATTAGTGAACAAAACATATTATTCTAGAGGGCCTGTATTGATTTGCATCCAGACATGTCAGAGCACAGTCTACCAGCAGAAACAGCGCATAAATTACTTCCTAATCCTGCTGAGATTTCACTGTTTTATTAAGGCTGTGAGAGCAAGAGTGGCTCAGCACTGTCAGCTCATTAAACTGAGGCTGATCCAACTCGGTGTGTACAAATGTGCTGAATATTTAGCCCAGTGTACAGTATAACTTCAAAGTGAATGTGATGTGACATACAGTAGTTAAAGCACATGGGAGAGTGGGTTTGCTTTACTTTGCTTTGCTGTGGCAGAAGGAAAGAATAGCAATCATATTTTATTAGCCTGAAAAAGATGGAATATTATGGAGTGTCTACTAAACTACATTGTATGGCTGCACAATACCAGAACTGTAATGCCTGTGATCTGAATATGCCCCTGATTGTGCCTGAGATATTGTGCAACACAATACATGCACTGATAATGTTGCAGGTAGAACAAATAAAATTAACAAGGCTTAAGCAAGAAGTAAAGTTAAGGATTCAGTTGCTTACAAAGCAGATAAGTTATTCATGTACTGTATTGATTTTTATTGTTCATTAATATATTTTATATATATTTTGTTACTGTATTAAAAGTCTGACAAAATCCATCAAAACTTGTATGGATCACCTTTTTTACCTGATGTCGATGTCAAAAACTATTAAGCAGTGGATACATGTGACTTTTATGTATTTTATATTATTAAGTTTCAGAAAAATTATCTAATTTTCCTTTCAAATGCTTTTCAATGTTACATTTTCAAATTACACTGAGACAAACAATTATATTTTGAAGACAGAAATGCTCAATTTACATATTTTTCTTGTGTGTGTGAGAAACGACCACTTGATTTTAATAAAACAAATACATGGGATCCACCTAAAATTCACCTCTGAAGCGGGATCAGAATAATCCTGAAATTCAGGATAAAACAGATCCAGATTTAGAATAAACTTTTGAAATACTCGACAGTGGCCTTTAATCAAGATCAAAATCAGGATTGGATTTACAAATCTGAATCTGAATCTTCAGGATCAAATCTGGTTTGAAATACCCAATTCTGGATCAGATCAGGGTTTAATCCAGTCCACCAGGATTAATCCTGTGGGATTTGTTTGAAAAACTGGCCCCAAGTGTTTCTAGATGAAAGAATAGAACCTGATATTCTTGTGTGCGAAAATCCCTCATTGTTCCATTATTAACCCTTATGTGCCGTTAAAAAACGCTACTCTTTTTTTATGTTGAGGATGAAAACATCCACTAAATTCAACTGCTGGAAAAAAAATATGTTTTTTGTTTAAATCAGTTAATGAACTTCAGTTCTGATCAAAATTACTAAATCTGAAGAAAAAGATTTCAAGATTTTACCTTTTTAACTGGCAATTCTGTTAGCAAAGTTACTGATCTTGGGCAAGAAGACACAAATTGATTTATTTTTCCATATAAAGCGGTTGTGAGCTGGATAAAAAAAAAGAAAAATTATCAGTCTTGTCAAAGTACATGTCAAAGATTAGTAACAACATTGACATTGCTGCACAACAATTCATCAAAGGGTAGTGAATTTGCCCACAGTGTATTGTGACCTATAGATTTACTGGTTGATACATTTAAAATTACTTTTATAGATATATAATAATAATCAGCTTTATATAGCGCTTTTCTAGACAGCTTTACAAATAGGTGCATTATTTATTCACTCTTCAGTCACACTTGGTGGTGGTAAGCTCTGCAGCTGCCCTGGAGCAGACTAACAGAGACATGGCTGCCATTCTGCACCTAAAGCCTCTCCGATCACCACCAAACACAATGCAATCACACACTTAATGCAGATACTGAAGCGTGTTGTGCCCAAGGACACAACGGCAGTAAGCTCTGGTGGCAGAGGCGATCAATCCGTCAATCTGAGCTACTGTCACCTCAGAATACGTACAAATCTAAACAGGTCTAAAGTAGGAGTTTTAATTAAATTCCTCCACTGTTTAAAGTGGAGTATTTTTGACAGGCAAAAAGTAAATCTCTGTATGGAAGATACCATTTGTATATTGTGTAGCCTCAGTCTAATGCCTCTGGAAATACAAGTATAGCAAACACAGCACGTTTCCTACAGACTTGGGCTTTTAAAATCTCAAATTTGCTGAGCTGTCTTCTTCTACTTATCCTCTTGAAGCATATCCTAACTGGTCTTTGGTCTTCTTCCAGGAATTACTGTCCTGCTCTCTCTGACGGTCTTCATGCTGTTAGTGGCAGAGATTATGCCTGCCACTTCAGACTCGGTGCCTCTAATAGGTAAGCCTGCGGAATAAGATGTACAACACTTGAACTGTGTACTTACCTGTAAATATATTTTCTCTTTCTCAGCTCAGTACTTTGCCACCACTATGGTCATTGTCGGTCTCTCAGTAATTGCCACAGTCCTTGTCTTACAATACCACCATCATGATCCTAATGGAAGCAAGATGCCTAAGTGGGTGAGTGCAGCAATGTTTTTTATATCCAGTAGCATACTATTCTTTGGTTCAGTCTTTTGTAGAACACTGCAGCTTTTTTCCTTTTATACTTCTCATGTAGCTATGGTTACAAGTTATTCTAGGACTTTTATTTTGTTTACTTTTAATAGCCACAATTCGCATAATATCTGCTATGAACAATATAATTTAGAATGCAAAATACACAAGTTTTCTATTACCTTTAATTTAGAGTCAGTTTTATGCCTCTTTAGTTGGGGCTACAGTTGAAATTATAGATCACTGCTTAACCCTGGTCTAGGCCAAGTTTAGTCCTGGTTAAGGTTTGGTTTAGACCTGGTTTAGTTTAGTTCCCTCATCAAAAACATACTTGGATTTATGTTTTGCTTCATTCACCGCTGTTAGAGTAATCCTCTATTCTCTGGCCACTGACCAATCAACAAGCCCTCTACGTCCAGCCTGCTCTCATTCATTTATCAACAAACGGTGTACAGCTCTGATTTCACAGATTCCTCACAGCTACAGTATTTATCATTTTGTAGTAAAATGGCATCATACAAAAAATGTAAGGAAGTGAAGTCCTTTTTTTCTTTGTTTTCAAAAGACCATCACAGCTCTTTCTTCACAGTTCTTTATCTGTTTCTTTGTGGCATCAGTGGAGTACTTATTAAAACTGTTTCCTTTTTGACAGATAATGTTTATCAAGGTTGTGAAACATTCAGCGCTGTTTTACAGGTGACCAAAATTGGTTTAATAACATGGATAAAATAGCATAATATAGCCTCTTTAAGTTGGAAAGCCAAAATACTTGAGGTGAACATTTTTATTAAAACACTGGGCAGGTATAATTGTGCAAAATGACTCACAAAGGGTAATAATGTCACATTTTAGGGTCTACTGTATTGGCACTGGCAAAGATGCAATTCAGTAATGCACTAGCTTAAATATACGTTCATTTATATATGTTATTTTGTTAGGTTAGAATGAAGGATATACCCCAGTGGAGCGGTA
Organism: Bostrychus sinensis; assembly: GCA_020698575.1. NCBI lineage: Eukaryota > Metazoa > Chordata > Actinopteri > Gobiiformes > Eleotridae > Bostrychus > Bostrychus sinensis. The sequence continues at coordinate 9,600,713 of CM036242.1, read as the reverse complement.
TTATGCTGGATTTAAAGTACTATGGTCAGCATTCACATTTCACCACTGAACTGCCACGCAATGGATCCTTTTTTCTTTTTTGTACCTTTCTCTGTAAACATCAGTGTGTTATCAGCAATTTCTGACATGCCTACATGACTAAGTAAGTTGCTGGCATGAAAACAGGGGTACCTAATAAAGAGGCCAGGGATTGTATATTCAAGAGTAAGTTGGAATAGCCAGAGTGGACCTACGTTAGCACAGGGAGAACTCAGAAACTTCAAGAAACTTCACTGTTCAAGCATATACCTAACTATAACATTTTACACTTTAATACAGTCCCAGCCAACCATGACCCTAACAGGAACATGTGGAAGGTGAATTAATCGAGTTTTCTCTTTTAGAAACACAAAACATTATATAAAATGATGTAACAAAACAAAAATCACTGGCTGACTGGATGAAACACTTTGATTCGATCTCTCACACATTCAAGGTCCGTCTGACAGCCCACAGTCACTCACTTTAATCTGTTCCTTTGACTGCTTCAGCTGTAGAAGGACAATACCCTTTTGAATTATTTCCACACATTATAGTGCTTTGTCACCCCACAGTCAAACACTGCTTTTCTCTGTGTGTTTTCAAGGTAACATTTAGAATTTTGAGTCATTATTGCAAAGACACACTCTCTCCACTAAACTGTTTAAACGGCCCGTTTTCTTCTTATTTTCAGCCATTTTGGAATAATTTTGGACACCTTTGCATTAGCATTTCACGCTTTATAGCTTAAATTATTGTATTTGTATGAAAAATGTCTTCTTTTGGGGAACTGTTTACATTGACTTTGAGAAACGCTCAAATGCTTGGGTTAGGTATCGAACAGGATTACTCAAACAAGTGTGGGTTAAACAATATACTACTCCAGGTATGTTTATGAGAAGGAAACATATCACAAATACTATTATAACATGGTAAATGCTCAAAAGAGTTGATTTAGCAGAATAGGGGACATATGGAAATACATCTTAAAGGGGCTATGTAATGCTTTTATTTATATTTTTAAACCAATCTTTGTTGTCGCTAGAACAGCACAGCACATTTTACAACATTTAAAAAAGTTATGTGACTAAGGAGGTTTTCACACTGGCACTGTTTAGGTCGGCACAAAAAAGCTTTCGGACCTGAGTGCGGTGTGCTTGGGTCAGTGTGAACGCAGCAGCCACAGTCTGGTGCACACTAAACAGCCGCTCTCAGACCGCTCTAAACAGGAGCACCAGAGCCTCTCACCTCACCCTGGAGCGGTGTCTGTGGTGTGAAAGCTGCCGACTTCAGGCCGACCCACCAGCAGTTACGCTACATAATTATTATCTGTCATTTTGTGGGACGCAAACCCACCCGGATTAGTAGGCTACAGTCCAGTAAGTGATTCCTCTCAGTGTGCAGAACCTTTCCACCTTTCCACGTCCTGCACTGAGCTCCAGGTGTAACACAGTGGATACCGCAGGATATAGCCTCTGCATGTGTCTGCATAAACAGTTTGACAGGTCACAGAGAGGGGAAGCTGTGCATTAGGCGTGTGATGGTGCATTCAGGTGCGCTTCCTAACACTCTGAAATGTAGCGCTCGAGGCCTGTTGTCATGGAAATATGTTTATTAGTCAGCTGGCGGTTTTCACATGGCTTAGTGCGGCATTTGAGGCTGATGGTAAACAACATGTGTGAACACGAACTGCAGTAACAGAAAAGTAAACAACTGCATCTAGTGTGTCCTGAGGCTGTACCACGGAGCGCACCAACATGTGTGAAAATAACCTAAAAAAGAAAGTATTAAAACACAACTCACAGTATGTTTTTGATGAGGGAACATTAAAACATGGTAGAAAGCAAAAAAAGGTGATTTTGCATGTTATTAACCTGCTCTCACTTACAACTCTCAACTCAAATTTTGAGCAACTATGGACTATTATGCATCATGTGTTCACAAGCACTGATCTCATGTAGATACATTTAAAATATATTATTATTTTCAGCCAAGAATATCATCCACATCTTGTTCTGTCATTTTGTCCAACTCATTCATAAACATTACTCATTATAGTAAACATTGCATCAGCACTTGCTCGGTGACTCAGACCCAGTTATTTTCCATTTTAATAAAAGGGTTTCAGACAGTAATTTTTTATTTTTGGTCGTATGCGTGTTTTTCTTTGCCTTTACTTCAGTACATCAGTATCAATATAATAATCAAAAGAACAATAGCTTTAATATCAGTATTATTTATTTGTTGATTGATGTTTTTCCCCTCCAGACCCGTGTGTTTCTCCTGAACTGGTGTGCTTGGTTCTTGCGTATGAAGCGTCCCGGAGAGGACCGCGTGCGTCCAGCCTGTCCCAACAAAGGCCTGAGGAACAGCCTGACCAGCATGGAGCTAAACCCGAACTGCTCCGGCCCACAGTCCAACACCAGTAACATGCTGTACGTCAGCGTCCGCGGTCTGGACAGTAACCCGCACTCCACCGCCGCCACCTCCCCGGACTCTGGGGTCATGTGCGGGAGGCTGCTGCGGACGGGGGAGGAAGAGATGCTGCTGCCCGCCACTCAGAGCTACTCGGTGGGCAGCATCGAGCCGGAGCTGGCCAAGATCCTGGAGGAGGTGCGCTTCATCGCCAAACGCTTCCGAGACCAAGACGAGGAGGAGACGGTGTGCAACGAGTGGAAGTTCGCAGCGTGTGTGATCGACCGCCTCTGTCTCATGGCCTTCTCTCTCTTCACTATCCTCTGCACAATCGGGATCCTCATGTCAGCGCCCAACTTTGTAGAGGCCATTTCTAAAGATTTTTTCAACTGAGGAATTCACTGAGAAAATGATTTATACAGCAGGCACATTGTAAAACATTCTGAACTCCTAATGAAGCCAGCCAGTGTTCGTGGTTGTACTTCTCCAGAACACTTACACTAACTGAAGTTATAATTTGGGTAAAATTGATTAGTGTTTCAAATATACTCTGCTATGGAGTAGAATTTGAAGCAGCTGCAGTCTTCAAAGTTGACTTTCACCCCAAACGATTGTTCCCAGGATTCAGCCCTTTTCCAGCTCTATACAGTCTTTGATATAACCTGAGTGTGTCTAATACATATAACCAACGTAAATATATTACAGGTAATACATGAGTAAAATGTTACACTTTTATTTGCTACTGTATGTCACATAACATGAATATTAATCCATTATTACAGCTTTGTGTGTGCCTTTTAACATGCATAACCATAGTTTATAAGTATCATTCCCCGTTTAATATTTTACATTGCTACTTGTAATATACTGTATGTCTTCTAACTTTATTTTGGGTTTGTGTCCAAACACTAGTATTATGATTTTTCTCAAATAAACATATTTTTTTGTATGAAAGTTTAAAACTAAGCTTGTTTCTGGTTAGCAAAGCTATGTTTTTATATCATGTAACCCAGTGGTTTTCAAACTGTGGTACAGATACAGGTCCTAAATTTGTTTATTTAGGGTTTGATCAATTAGAGATGAGTATACCATTAAAGTCATGGTTCAGACCCAGTTAAGAGCTAGTTAAGTCCTGGTTTAGATCTAGTTTAGTCCTGGTTTAGGCCTTGTTTAAACCTGTTTTTTTCCCTCTTTTGTCCTTAGTTGGTGTTGCATTTTTTGTTAGTCTCTGTTTTATCCCTTTATTTTGACCTGGATTAGTCTTGATTTAAGCTCATTTTTGTTGTTGGTAGTGAAGTGAAAGTTTGAGAATCACTGATATAACCACCATTCTTAGTAAAAATAGACACTAAAGGTTGCCATAGCAATAAGATGCATAATGCAAAATAACAGCTCGGTAGAAGAACATCACCTACATCAGACAAGACAAGGGGAAGAATATGAGTGTTTTTTAACATACAAAAGCTTAAAATACTAAACATAGCCTATTTATTTTACACATATCAATATAATTCTATGGAGGTAATTGCCTTACTTGCAGTATATTGCATTCAGGAGCGCCCCTCAGTGGATAATTTACGTTGATACATTTGAGCAGGCTAATCATTGGGATGACCACATGCTACTAAATTAAAATCTTCCTTTCTACAATCCTTTATTGTATGATTTAATAACTAATTAACTGATTTTCTAATCAATGCTATATATGCTATGAAAACCTAAGTATTTCATAAAATGTTCTAAATATTTGTTTTAATTGACAAGAAGTCAGCACAAATGTTCTCACCTGGGAGCTAGGAGGATGTATTAGGAATGTTCCACATATTGTGCCAGTCTTCAGAAACTTGTAGATTCATCTTATTTTTAGATGTTTAGATCTGTTTTATACATTTACTAACCAAAAATATAATCACACTTATGAATACAAATAAATAAAGCAAAAGTTTGCAACTGACAGCAATTTACTTTCATAGTTCAGATGTTGTTTTAAAGATTTAGATTCAGTCTTGTAATCTTTGGAGTTGTCTTCTGGTCGGTCTTCCTTCATCCTTCTATCACATGTTGTTCTTGTATCATCAGGAGACGCTGATGCAGTGTCTTCTTTTGGTCTTTTTTATTAGATCCACAGGACCATCTGAAGTACTCAGGTATTAACCGCTTTATCAGCAGCTGCAAAGTATCACCAGGATCACATTAGAACTATACTACAATGATGTGTTTAGATAAAAAGCTTTAAATGTATCTGTGTCAGTCAGAAGCTCACCAGTGCTCTGTGGTTTCTGTGGTTCCTTCTTCTTTAGCAGACAGGGACTTCATCAGAAAAGGTGTTTTACTGTGGGTTTCCTTCATAAAACAAAGATAATGTGTGATTAAACTACATCAGTGTCACAGCAGAGATTATATAAATAAGGTAGAACTTATTCTCACTTGTGTAGAGTGAAGCTCTGTTGTTTCGGACCAGGACTTTTCATCCTCTTCACCTGGACGACACTGTGCATAGGTCACACGTGTTAGGCACATTTTTGGTGAAAAATACTTAATACTGATATCTTATTATTTACAGATAAGTACTTACAGAGACGAGGTACTTCAGAGTTGACTGTGGTTCCTGTGGATCTGTGTTCTTCTTTAGCAGACGGACTTCATCAGAAAAGGTGTTTTCAGTTCTCTTTATAAAACACATGTCAGGAGGTGGAAGACTTCTCTAAAGAAGTATATCGTGTCAGAAACAATTTATTAGATATACACAAAATAAAATAGTGAAAGCTTTATTTTTTATCTTACCAGTGCTCTGCAGTTTCCTGAGGATCTTCTGACTTCAGCAGACTTCAGCTGGAAAGGTGGCACAGATTAGAGATTAGAGATGGAGGATCTTCTCACTTGTGTTGTGTGAAGCTCTGTTGTTTGGATCAGGACTCCCTCTAGTGGGCTTTATCCTCTTTCTTTCATCTTGACAATACTGTGGTCAGGTCACACTCTGGAATTAAAGTTGTCCTCTTGAGATTTTTAAAAGTGTGAATATTTTTTGAGAACAAATACTTTGGGTTTTAATAATATTATTCAATTTACTTTGCTGGACAGGACACACAGGGTTTTGAGAGCAGCAACAGAATGGGACACATAGAGACACACAATACTATAATGACAGAAATAATTAAACAGGATAAAATACACAAAAACAAGTTATACCAAAGAAAGAATTGTTGTAGTTTTTTATCTTACCAGTGTTCAGCAGTTCCTGTGGTTCCTGAGGAGCAGGGTTCTTCTCACATTAAGGACTTCTTCAGGAGAGACATCAGTGTAACAGCTGTGGGGTTAGAGGATCCTCTGCTTTGTGTGGAGTGAAGCTCTGTTTTTAGGATCAGGACGTCCTCTGGTGGGTCTTATCCTCTTGTATGTGGATGATACTCTGGGCAGGTCACACTCAGGGACAGTCTTCTCTGTATTACTAAATGCTGACCGGGACAGGATACATCAGTGATGACTTCAGCCACAGAACGAGACACATCTCTGGAAACATCTAGAATAACAGAAATACTTCATTAGACAGTGCGTTAGTGTCAAAACTGAAAAAGGACATGTCTTACCTTCATTCAGGAACATAAACAGAAGGATAGAGGGTCACTGCTGCCTGGCTTTACATTCAGGGGACAGCCTCCAAATCTGTCCCCCACTTTTATGTGGATAGTGTGGGAACTGCAAATTTAAAAGCTTTCCATAAACTGCTATGAGAAATGCAAAAATACTGTAAATACTTACCTGGGGAAAACCAATTTCATAGTAAAAAATTTTACATTTGTAAATGTACTATCACGTTTTAATATATGATATTACTTATATTACTTTTTTTTTTCTGATGTTATTATTATACAATAACAAATGCACAAATACAACATAAACAGGGGAAGCAGGGATTGTCCCACCAAACATTAAGTTAGTGGACAAACCCATATCTCCTGGTCTTATAATTCAGTATTCAAACTAACTATGAGAGAAGAATGAGCTGTTTATAACGCTTCACTCAAAGTAACTGTGTACAATCTCCAGTGAGAGAGGAGAGAGTAAGATAAAGGCTACCATGTAATATTAGGCACATGTTTGCAAAGCTAATAAAAATATCTTTAAGCAATCCAACCTTATCAAATGGACAAGATTTAAATCTTTACTAAATACAGGCATTTAGGCTGATTAATGTGTTTTTAAATGTAATTAAATAATTACATAGTGGGTGGCAAAGGTCCCAAGAGCTGAGCGACTCCTCGAAGATCCTCTGGATGCACCTGAACACCGGAGAAGGGTTCTCTGCTTGCTGCTGAGGATCAGGGGTTGAGGGACGACCCACCTGGTCCACAGCTTGAGCAGGAGGGGCCTCCTGGCGCCAGCCGTGCCAAAATTCCTCCGGAGGAAAACGCTGGTCGTCTTCTTCCCCCTCCTCCTCATCTTCTTCATCCTCTTCCTCCTCTTGGTCGTCCCCGTCTTCATCCTGCTCCTCCTCTTCTTCTTCATCAGGCGGTGCGACCCAACGGCCCAACAACCAAGGAGCACCTACCTCCAACTCACCTAGGTCTTCCTCGTCCGAGGAGAAGTCCTCAGGAGGGTCCTCTTCCCAAGCAGCAGCAGCAGCAAGCAGCAGGTCCACAGCCACTGTAACACACTTTATTACATTAATAACTTGTATTCTTATTGTCTTTTAATTGGCAGATAGGGCCAGACACAAGTCTACATAATTAAGTCAACATCAGCGTAAGCAGATACAGTACATTGGTAGTGTGTGTAGTAAATAATAATCAACAATGTACAATATGTAGTGTTTAATAAAACAGATAAAGGTAACGGGTTTTAGATGGAAATATACAGTTGAGCCTTTTACTACACAGAGTTGAGTTGAGCCTGGCTTCACCTGCATTCACCTGCTGCACCTGACACTGAGCACCTGACTAAACTCAGCCTAAACTTTACCACTGCGATCTCTATGGAGATCAATGTACATTTCTGTAAACATTCCACTTTACAATGTCTGTGAATTTCGACGCTTAGAAATTAAACTTCCATTGTTTCCAACATATTTCATGATAAATTTAAACATAGCACTTCTACCGTTTTTATTAAACATTAATTAATTATTATTGTAAATAAATCTATCAAATTAATGCTTTTCTTAAAGTTTTAATAATTTTGCTAACATTTGACCAATGATTTTAGTAACAGTTTAACTCGTCTACAGACAAAAAATGTTAGTTTAATTATACTCATGAAGTATTTAAGATACTTTATTATTATTCATTAGTATTTATTTGGTTTATTTCCACTCCACCGAGAAGATCCAGGTAGTTGGCGACCGGGGGGTCGAAGAACGAAGGAGCCATTTCTCAAAGTTGATCGTTTAGCAAAACCTTCAAAGTATTAAAAAAAATTAGAAAGTGTGTATTAAATGTGTATTGTACCAACAGGTCACATGTGGTGTTTCAGTCTCAATAGGAAATAAATATCATGGTCACGTACCAGTATCCCACTCGAGTTCAAGTGAAAAGAGTGAATTTGTGAGCGCGGGGCCTTTTGTAGTCCTCACCTGGACGTTCTGTTGCCATGCCACCGACACACGGACGTGAACGTGAGGGCTTAACGTCTTTAATTCTTATCCAAACTTCTGTCTGTAGCCTAGATATTAATATTTGTGTAAGAGACAGCTGAGGCCTTCATGAAGACTCTCCCTAATGTAGGCTGGAAGCATGGAGCGCATTTGTCAAATGTACACAGAATAAAAATAATATTCACTTTTTGCTACATTTAGCTGAAATGATGTTTAAAACACAAGTCTCTCTTGCCACATTTACAGCATCTTTTGTGAATATTTTTATATTTAAATATAGATCTTATAGCCTATGTTATGTTAAACAGAAGTATAAAATATTCAGTCGAAATGCTAAATATTTCATCTAAATCCTAAATGTTAAATGTTGTGCTCTGTGTGCTCTGTGCTAACTTCAGGTCAGCTACTTCCAAAATAAAAGTGAATGCTGCGGAGTCTGTTACTGTTACTGGCTGCTTCTCTGCTGAACCCTATTAAAATGCTTGTAGACACTAAAGTGTGTGTTTCTTGACTCTCATAAATATAATATTTGGTTTGTGAGTGAGCATGTCTTGTTAAAATGACAGTAAACTGCGCAGAAACAGCTGGAGCTGAGCCACAAAACCTGTGCCTAAGGAGAGGTGTTGTGTGTGGCCACAAACTTTTCTGCCAGAAATTTGGATTAACAGCAGATGATTTCTTTCACTGCATGGTCTGGGAGACCTTTTAAAAATAAAGGTTGTAAAAGTAAACACTATAGGCTACGTTTCATCTACAAAGTCATCCACTATAATGGGTTAGAAGAAGGCTGTTTTCTATGGAACAAATAAATGAGCTCATTTAGTTTAGTTTATTTTATTTTAAAAACCTTCAGCTGTGAAGCCCTACAATGTTTTTGTTGCCAGATACTGTTTGAGGTGACTACTGTCTGGACACTTGTGTAAATGTGTAAAAACATTTCAGTAAAAACAAAACATATTCTGTATGAGTTGATGAGACTTACAGACTAAAAGCTGTGACTTGACCTGTCTTGCTTGATTCTCATCAAGATTGACTTGGACTTGCTTGTGACTTCTTGAAAGTTAAGACTTGATGCTTACTTGTGACTTGCACATGAGTGACTTCTGGTAGACTCCACAGAAACTAACACTAAATTATTTTGAGTAATTTGATTCAATGTTTTTGGTCTTTTTCCCACATTCGTGCCTCTCAAAAGTGCCTATGTTTGATACAGACAGATGCAGTGTGTACTCCATAATTTACCTTAGCATCTCTTCTTCTTTTCTCTGTCTCAAATGCATCACTTTGGCTGTTACCATGGAAACTGAAAGCACAGGATGGATTTGTGAGAAGAGAAGACAATCAGTGACAAACCTCCAGGCATTTGCTCACAAATATGATGGAGGAGTGGATCTAAAATGGTGGGCTGGGACCCAGAAGTGTGCTATGACAATTTCTGGTTTTAGGGATGCACAGTGGCAGAGTGGTTAGCGCTCCTGTCTCTCAGCATGGAGGATGTGGGTTTGATATGCCATATGCAATTCCTTATTAAGTGAAAGAAAATGAATTGATGGAACAATGAGCCAATTCCATTATTTTTGTTGTAGATTGAAAAAATGTGGGTTTGATATAGCTTTGATTTCCACATATTTACATCTGGATCTAACACAAAACTTACAAAATGGCCCCTTTTGTTTAAAGCCACCCATTTGTCATGTGAGCAAAAGTATTGGAACAGACTTAAAACAGATTAAAGTGAATAAGACCTAACTGCATCAAGCCTACTCTGTTCTGTTGTGTTTTGGGTCATTATCTTGCTGCATGATGAAGGTTCTCCCAGTTATTTGGGTTGGTTTGGATTCGGCATTTTCTAAATTGTGCCTCATATCCAGATGTAAATATCAATCAATAGATAACAATATTTGGTTTGGTAAAAAGTTGGTCACAATAAAATGATAAGGGTAAAAATTAGGTCCCAGTCACATCAGTTGAAAATTATTTTAATACAGCACAATAATAATAACTTACTTTTCCACATTTGCAAAAGCTGATAATGTAATATCTGCCAATAACATAATAATTTTGGCAGAAATTTAATAACATTTTTGAGCAAATAACCCTGACATCCAACAGAGACAAACCATAACAAGTCTCCTGGATAAGAGACAAAACTTCAAAAACTCTAAAAACAGTCCAGATAATTTATTTTTAAATATTTATTGTTGATATTTAGATAGCTGTGATGACTAAGAGTACCTAAGCAAATTAATAATATTCTGAGAAGAACATTTTATTCAAGAAAAAATTCTGGCTCTTATACACTAAACCTATTTCTGATGAGCAAACTGCACAAAACTGCAAAAAAAAAAAAAAAAAAAACTGCAAAAAAAAAAAAAAAAAAAAAACCTGCAAAAAACAAAACAAAACAAAACAAAAACATCCTATTTCCAAAAAATGCAGTCCTGTTGTTGCATTACAGGCTGCAATTATTACATTTTTAACAGATTGTTTTAATGCCAATATCATAAAAACATATTACATTATTGGCAAGTTATTATGTTATTGACTTTATTACATTTGAAATTGCCAAACGTTATTGGTTGTTACACACGTTCACAATAGAGCCACTGTTGTTTCAGCACCAGCCACCAGTGGACAGCTCCCTATATAAACAACAAACAAACATTATATGCATCCAAATTATGTTTATGTTATTTTTCACAGTGATAGAAAATGTCATAAATAAAGCCTTCCACGGTATCCCATCATGCAATTGATCTGAAAATAAAAGTTGCACACTGTAACAGGAATTCTTTTATAAAAAGTATAAAGCAAAGGCGACACACTGTGGTGGCAACACATAATTACAAAAGTTTGAGGTAGAAAGTGATTGCATACTGTTACAGAAATAATTTACCCGAGTATGTTTTATTTAAAAAAGTAGTACAGTACAGTAGTAGTAGTAGCAGTACTAGTATTAACCATATGTTTCCACAGTGGTCAACTTGTTAGTGTCTTCTGGTCTGATATTCATAGTTCAGTGTCACTTATATAAAATATAGCTGTCTTCTCATCTAAAGATGTTCTTTACTTTATAGACAATCTGGATTCTGATATTTCTGATGTTGTCAACCTTGTGATTATTTTATGTAAATATTTTATTCATACATATAAATAGAAAAGTATTACTCCATTGTTTACTGTTTTTTTAACTACTTTGCTAAATATTTTAAGTCACATAAATGTGTCTCTAACATGAGCAAGAAAACTGCCATGATGTTCCAAAAAATGAAAATTCTTGTTGTTTTAAATATGATGCCCTGCCTGTGCCAGATTCATCTTTCCTTTATACATTTTTATTTACTGTACAAGAATATTTAGTCATTTCTCTATTTTTGTACTGAAATTTGTTACTTTTACTTCAGATGTGCTTCTCTAACTTATTTTGTACATGTTATTTTGAATAATAATAAATATTTTCTTTTATCATATGTATAATAGGAAAATTAGAAATTAATCTGACTGCTGTGCTGTAGATGCTGCAGATTCTAGAGCTCACTTTTACAATCACTCAAACCTCCTCAGAGATCAGCAGCATAGCAGTAACACAGAGTAGAAATACTTCAAAAATTACTTTACACATTGTCTAAAAACCTCAGTCATGAACAACAGACAACGAGTTTTCCTTGGCACCGCGTCTGGAAAACCAAAAGATTTATCCCATCTAGTCACGAGCGTAAGATAAACCAGCTGTTGTTAATACGAGCAATGTTTTTTGAGATGCTGAGACAGTTTTACATTTTTATAATTTTATTCTTTAATTTTTGTTTGGTAACTTTGTGAGAACTTCGTGTCACTTCTTGGTACTTGTTTCAATCACTGCTAAAAACACACTTTTTTTCCACTGGCTTTGAACACAAGCTGGGCTGGACATTTTTTACAGTTTAATATTTTTAACGTTGTTCTATTGGTTTTCACTTGATTTCTGTTTTATTGTTTTAGCTATATTTTGTTGTTTTATCATCTTTCAAGAGTTTCTTAAGAGGACAAAGGCAACTGGGTTAACAGTGTCATAATATTTAGTCATTAGTAGCACCATTAGTTTCTGTGAGAAGTGAAGTTTTAATATCTACCTTTTCCAAGATACCCTACCTATTTTTGTGGGGGGGTTTTTTGTGTTTTTTTTTTATTGCTCAGTGATATAACCTACTAACCTATTTGTGATTGTGGTGGAACAAAGAGGGACAAACTCAATAAATTTAACCCTGAAAACACACAATTTTTATTTTATTTTTTTTCTCAGTCTGTGTTTTCTCAACACAACCCAACAGGCCAACATCAACATTCAGCACCATGGATAGCTCTTTCCTGAAACGCAGGGACAGCAACACATCAACCATAACCCAGCAAAATAGGACGCCCACAAATATTTATTTTACATTTTACACAAGGAATACTGATCTTACTTTTGTGAAATTTTTGTTTGACTGTGCAGATTCCAGTACGGCTCTCTCTTTCATTGCATAGCTACTGAACTGTGACATTGCTGTTATGCCACTTTTTACAAGATCCCCTGAGCACCAGTGAAAAAGTGGGGCATTACCTTAATATGCAGGGGCATATATTTTTTAAACCAACACACCAACTACAGCCCATCAGTGAATGTATTGCATATTGTAGCTTAATAAATATTTTGCCTTCTGTAGACTTCCAAACCAAGGGTTCTCGTAAGCTGGTGGGCCATGGCGAAGCGCCCCCAGCATTCTCTTCAGCGTATTCAGCGTGTGCCTTGCTTTGTGTCTGAACAGTTTTTTTGTGGTTAGGAAACAATTGCACCTCGCGCTGTGCGGGGCGCGGGAGGATGCACCTCCAGCCTCCAATACGCACACCAGGGCTCCAACTCTCAATCTCCACCAATGACTGAAACTACAGACTAATATATGATGGTGACTTTTTGAATTGAACCACTGAATAAACAATGACTTGTAGTAAATATAGTAATGTTAGATGTTGTGCTGGATGCAGCTGTGTCCTGCTATGTCAGTACAAAGCTTTGGTGCTGTCCAGGGTGCTGATCCTTCTGCGGCACAACCATGTGCTCTCCAGGTCCTGAAGGCTGCGCACAGGGAGCAGCGCTGATAAGCTTCTGTCTAAATACCTCACACTGAAGGCCTTCTTTCTTCTTTAAAAGAAGTGAAATATTTCACTCTGTACTGAAACTAAATGAGTTGGAGTTTTTAGCTGCACGTGCAGCCTGCTGTATCAGTGCGCAACCAAGTGGAGGAAGGCTTGAGGCCTGGGGTTTAACTAAAGAGGTCTAAATATAAAAAATATTGTCAGACCAAGGATTGAACCCCGTGCTAAACTAAATGAGCTCATTTATTTGTTCCATAGAAAACAGCCTACTGGATTTGCGTCATTATAGTGGATGACTTTGTAGATGAAACGTAGCCTATAGTGTTTACTTTTACAACCTTTTATTTTTAAAAGGTCTCCCTCTCTCTCTCTCTCTCTCTCTCTCTATATATATATATATATATATATATATATATATATGGCCTATATATAGGCCATGGTTCTCGACCAGAAAAGGGTGGCTTGTCCTCTCCGGGTTGGGGGAGAGCTCCTGCCTCAAGTGGAGGAGTTTAAGTATCTCGGGGTCTTGTTCACGAGCTGAGCCGAAAGGCGAAGCTCTTGATTTACCGGTCGATCTACGTTCCTACTCTCACCTATGGTCATGAGCTTTGGGTCATGACCTAAAGGACAAGATCCCGGATACAAGCGGCCGAAATGAGTTTCCTCCGCAGGGTGGCTGGGCGCTCCCTTAGAGATAGGGTGAGGAGCTCTGTCACCCGGGAGGAGCTCGGAGTAGAGCCGCTGCTCCTCCAAATTGAGAGGAGTCAGCTGAGGCTCGGGCATCTGTTCCGGATGCCTCCTGGACGCCTCCCTGGGGAGGTGTTCCGGGCATGTCCCACCGGGCGGAGGCCCCGGGGAAGACCTAGGACACGCTGGAGGGACTATGTATCTCGGCTGGCCTGGGAACGCCTTGGGGTTCCTCCAGTAGAGCTGGAGGAAGTGTCTGTGAAGAGGGATGTCCGGGTATTTTTGCTTAGACTGCTGCCCCTGTGACCCGGTCCCGGATAAGCGGAAGAAGACGAAGAAGGTAAAACCCTTTAAAAGACCAATTAAAAGACAATAAGAATACAAGTTATTAATGTAATAAAGTGTGTTACAGTGGCTGTGGACCTGCTGGTTGCTGCTGCTGCTGCTTGGGAAGAGGACCCTCCTGAGGACTTCTCCTCGGACGAGGAAGACCTAGGTGAGTTGGAGGTAGGTGCTCCTTGGTTGTTGGGCCGTTGGGTCGCGCCGCCTGATGAAGAAGAAGAGGAGGAGCAGGATGAAGACGAGAACAACGGAGAGGAGGAAGAGGATGAAGAAGATGAGGAGGAGGGGGAAGAAGACGACCAGCGAGGAGTTTTGGCACGGCTGGTGCCAGGAGGCCCCTCCTGCTCAAGCTGTGGACCAGGTGGGTCGTCCCTCAACCCCTGATCCTCAGCAGCGAGCAGAGAACCCTTCTCCGGTGTTCAGGTGCATCCAGAGGATCTTCGAGGAGTCGCTCAGCTCTTGGGACCTTTGCCACCCACTATGTAATTATTTAATTACATTTAAAATCACATTAATCAGCCTAAATGCCTGTATTTAGTAAAGATTTAAATCTTGTCCATTTGATAAGGTTGGATTGCTTAAAGATATTTTTATTAGCTTTGCAAACTTGTGCCTAATATTACATGGTAGCCTTTATCTTACTCTCTCCTCTCTCACTGGAGATTGTACGCAGTTACTTTGAGTGAAGCGTTATAAACAGCTCATTCTTCTCTCATAGTTAGTTTGAATACTGAATTATAAGACCAGGACATATGGGTTTGTCCGCAAACTTAATGTTTGGTGGGACAATCCCTGCTTCCCCTGTTTATGTTGTATTTGTGCATTTGTTATTATATAATAATAACATCAGAAAAAAAAACAGTGTAATATAAGTAATATCATATATTATTATATATATATATTATCATATATTTTATCCTGTTTAATTATTTCTGTCATTATAGTATTGTGTGTCTCTATGTGTCCCATTCTGTTGCTGCTCTCAAAACCCTGTGTGTCCTGTCCAGCAAAGTAAATTGAATAATATTATTAAAACCCAAAGTATTTGTTCTCAAAAAATATTCACACTTTTAGGACTGAAAATCTCAAGAGGACAACTTTAATTCCAGAGTGTGACCTGACCACAGTATTGTCAAGATGAAAGAAAGAGGATAAAGCCCACTAGAGGGAGTCCTGATCCAAACAACAGAGCTTCACACAACACAAGTGAGAAGATCCTCCATCTCTAATCTCTAATCTGTGCCACCTTTCCAGCTGAAGTCTGCTGAAGTCAGAAGATCCTCAAGAAACCGCAGAGCACTAGTAAGATAAAAAAAATAAAGCTTTCACTATTTTATTTTGTGTATATCTAATAAATTGTTTCTGACACGATATACTTCTTTACAGAAGTCTTCCAACTCCTGAGATGTGTTTTATAAAAAGAACTGAAAACACCTTTTCTGATGAAGTCCGTCTGCTAAAGAAGAACACAGATCCACAGGAACCACAGTCAACTCTGATGTACCTCGTCTCTGTAAGTACTTATCTGTAAATAATAAGATATCAATATTAAGTATTTTTCACCAAAAATGTGCCTAACACGTGTGACCTGTGCACAGTGTCGTCCAGGTGAAGAGGATGAAAAGTCCTGGTCCAAAACAACAGAGCTTCACTCTACACAAGTGAGAATAAGTTCTACCTTATTTATATAATCTCTGCTGTGACACTGATGTAGTTTAATCACACATTATCTTTGTTTTATGAAGGAAACCCACAGTAAAACACCTTTTCTGATGAAGTCCCTGTCTGCTAAAGAAGAAGGAACCACAGAAACCACAGAGCACTGGTGAACTTCTGACTGACACAGATACATTTAAAGCTTTTTATCTAAACACATCATTGTAATATAGTTCTAATGTGATCCTGGTGATACTTTGCAGCTGCTGATAAAGCGGTTAATACCTGAGTACTTCAGATGGTCCTGTGGATCTAATAAAAAAGACCAAAAGAAGACACTGCATCAGCGTCTCCTGATGATACAAGAACAACATGTGATAGAAGGATGAAGGAAGACCGACCAGAAGACAACTCCAAAGATTACAAGACTGAATCTAAATCTTTAAAACAACATCTGAACTATGAAAGTAAATTGCTGTCAGTTGTAATTTCAAGGATTTGCTGTATTTAATTGTATTTATAAGCCTGATTATATTTATGGTTTGTTTATGGTATAGTCCTAATTCACTGGAAATATTACCAACTTTTTACATGCTACAAGTATTAATAAGAAATGTAGGTTCACAATAAATGTTTAAAACAAGTTTCAGAAGACTGGCACTATTATGCATATGCCACAATATATGGAACAGTCCTTAATCCTTGCACATCCTCCTAGTTCCCAGATGCCCATTTGTGCATTTGCCCATTTGAACATTTGTGCTGAATATACATGTCAATAAAAATGAAAAACATTACAGAAAATAAGTAATGCTTATTACTGTTCTTTAATAGTTATAAACAATGTTTATTCATATTCTTCCGTCTGACAGACTGACAACCATTCACTCTCACAAGTATTCATTAGGGGCCATTTAAATTTACCAATTCACTGAGCACCTTCATGTCTTCGAACAATGGGAGGAAGCCAGAGTAACTGAGGCAAACCCGCTGTAACACAAGGACGACTCAGACTGTGACTTGTCTGGCTCCAGGACCGAACACAACCTTCTTGCTGAGAGGCACAATACTAACCACTCTGCCGCTATGCACCTCATATAAATAAATACCATAGGATTTCTATTTCATTGAAAAAGTACATGTAAATAATATGTCAGCTCACCTGTCACGGTCAAGCCTCTGAATCAGCTGGATCCAAGGGAATCGGGGATTGCTATATACATAAATAAAAATAATTATTAAAGACAATTATTGTTTGACATTTTTTTAAATGTTATATCATTTCTGTGCCAGACTCTTGAGTCAACTAAACATTATCTATCTAACGTTATCTATCTAACTTACCAAACTTCCACATTAGAGGCTCGGTCCAGAGCCCTCCTGCTCACACAGGATACGAGTACAGCAGATAAAGTTGTTGATGAGTTTTTGCTTTTGGGCAAGGCATGTCGACCGGGCCCTTTAGCAGTTTGGTTGACTTTTTGAGCTAGTGATGGGAGTATCGATACTGTGGTATTGATATATCGATACTCACACAATACTCATTTGGGTATCGAGTACTTGAATAAAGTATCAATACTGATTAATACATGTGGAATAATCACTTGGGGGTAATTTACTCCAGTGGTTTGTGCCAAAACTCCCCCAATTTTGGTCTGGTTCATTGAGGTCATGTGACAGGAAGTTTGCAGTTTTCACTTCTGTGCAGACTTAAGTTAGTTAGTAGTCGTGGGACTTGTCTTCAAGGGTAACAATTTTTTAAATAAAAAAGTACATCCATAAGAAACCAAGGGTATCGGGTATAAGTATCGATATCGACTAAATTCCCCCCAAAAGTAATCAGTATCGTATCGAATCTAAAAAGTGTGGTATTGCCCATCACTATTTTGAGCTAGCTTACAATGGGCTTACTGATTTTAATGATGATGTGCGTGCACAGGTTCTGCAATCAGGAAAATGTGTTAGAGAAAATTTAAATCAACCTCTACAAAGAAGTAACCTTTTGCTATTTTTCGGTCTTCTAACAGACGCTGGCAAAGACGTTAACTGGCGGTTGATAAACAAACCTCCACATATTGCTCTACCCCTGTGGTAATTTTTGTGTATTTATGCTAAGTGTTTATAAAAATAATCATGATGTGAAAATAATTTTGATAGGGAAATGCGCAGGGAACGCTCAGCTCACACTCGGGCGACGTTATTTCAGTGATCTTAGCGTTTTTGTAGCTAACTTTGTCCGTCTTATTATTTTCTGATTAACGTTAGCTTAGCCCACAATCTTATTTTGAAAGACAGAAACAAGGTACCGGGTGTGAAAATTTGTTAACGTAAATATCCCAGCCTTAAATTAGAGCCGAAAAATCCAACAATTAAGGCTGAAAACGCCAGAAAGGTGTCCATGCCAAGCTTAAACCTCGGACAATAGCGCTATTTCATACGGCCGCAATAAAATATCTGTAAAAGAAACCAATATGTCGTAATAAACGTAAGGAAATGTACTTTTATTTTATACAATTTGCATTAATGAAGATAATAAATGAGCGACTTTATGACTTGTTGAAGATAAAAAAGTAATAGAATTTTTGCAGAAAGTGTCCGACTCAGGACACACATACGTTAGCTCGTCTTAGATTTAGTCTATTATTGACCATTTTAAGAGACTAACCAAATTCATATTCATAACACTAATCGCGTGCTGTATTATAAAATCAAATAAATGCACTAATTAAAATGGAAGACATGAAATTATTGTTTTCAGCGCATATCTTGACAATCTTGTAGCGGAACACTTCACACCGGTGCTGTTTACCACGGGCTTTTACCCGCACACCGGACGTGCGCCTTTATTTTCTGCTCGACTGGAAACTCTCATTCCCGGCTGTAGCTCTGTAGTCTGACACGACACCGGTATATCTGGTCTGAGAGCGCTCTGTTGAGGATTTCTAACTTAGATAGTAAGATGGCAGACGCATTGTTTGAGTGGTGTGTGGACCAGCTCCACCACAGGTTTGGACTGGAAGCCTGCGAAGACATTGTCAAGTAAGAAAACTAAACTATTAATCTTAACATATAGACAGCTAATCTAGCTAACTTGAATTGACTGAACTGCTCACTGTCAGGTTTTAGCATAACAAAAATAAAATGTATATTGTTTATCAAAAATATTACTCGTGTCGACAATAATGCCATGTTAACATGAGCTGACGATTTATTCAACTTTTAGCTGACGTTTAACATCATTTGAAGCCTGCGTGGTGGTGCTGCAGTAGAACACTTTCTTACAATAAATGAAATACATTTACTTCATATAAAACTAAAGGCAATAATAATGCTATTTATCAAATGCCCCAATGCGTTTCATTATGTTTTGGTTACTCATCTTGTCATACTTGAGAAATGAAACCTAACACATTCAGCTGTTGTCTGGGGCAAACTGACAGAAATGTGGCTGCCATTCTGTGCCTGCGGCCTCTGACTACCACCGAACATGCAGTCATGTAGTGTCTTGCCCAAAGACACAACAGCAGTATCAGTTAGGGAGAGTAGGATTCAACAACTCTACCACCTGAGCCACTGCCCCAAGATTTATCTTTTTGGGTAAATGCTTTGTTTTTTTGTTTTTTTTTTTCAGATACATTTTGACTATTGAAAATCCTGAGGAGCTTGAGGAATATGTCGGTGACCTGCTGCAAGGAACTGATGGAAGGAAAAGATATTTCATTGATGAACTCCTCAAAAGATGGGAAAAGACCCAGAGACCATCCACAGACACTACTGGACTTTTTGTTCTGAAAGAATCTGTCTCATCTGCAGGTAATCTGCATCCTCTACTGTAATTATTAAACATATTAAAACATATTATTCCAGACACTCACACAAATTAGTAATTAAGACATGTTTAAAGAAATTTATATAAATATTTTTTTTCATCTTTTAGATTCACCAGACACGACTAAAGAGTCTCTGAAAAAGTCTAAGCGCAAGGGTCGGAATAAAGAGGTGTGTCTGAATAATACACAAGCAGAGCCTGAGCCAGAGGCTGTCAAAACTCCTATAGATCTGGCAAGAGTAAGTAGAATGCAGTCTCATAATATGTCTACATTTTACATGTTTTTCCACATACTTACTGTGTTCTTTCACACAAAATTCAAAAGTGTTAATCTGTTTTCTCCATTTCACATTGACAGGCTCAAGACCATGGCAGCTTGTCATCTTCAAAAAAGAAAAATAAGTTTGTCAACCTTTATGCTAAAGAAGGTCAGGACAAACTGGCAGTTTTACTACCCGGTCGACATGCCTGCGAGTGCCTTGCCCAAAAGCACAAACTTATCAATAACTGTATCAGCTGCGGTCGTATTGTATGTGAGCAGGAGGGCTCTGGACCGTGCCTCTTCTGTGGAAGTTTGGTAAGTTGACTTTGGACAGTAGACTCAGTGACTTCACCTTTCAAATGCAGTCTTTAGAAATAGGTAAACAAGTTACTTTTAAAACGGACAGTATTCATCTTGAGGACAAAATATTGCAGTCTCAAAGGTATCACTGTATTAGAGATTCAACTTTAGGTGCTGTCTTGGTAAATGGACCTAGACTCACTGGTCTCACAATTACCATCTCAGAAAATATGTCCAAGTATCATCTTTATATGGCTAAACCAGAACTAAACTGGGAATAACCCAAAAATGAATCAGGTCTAAACCTGGACTAAACCAGGTCTAAACCAGGATTAGCCCCAACTAAAACAAGAATAAAACTGGCTCTAAATTAAACTACATAAAGACTGCAAAGACTCCTGGGTACCACCAGAAGAAGCCTGTGTACCACCACTGGTACCAATACCACAGTTTGAGAACCACTGCCCTATACTATCTAGACACTGGTTGCAGTACAAATGCTTAAAAAGTAATTGTCAGTATGTAAATCAAAACGTGACATTTAGTTCTTTCTGATCTTCAACTCACATTACAATTATTTTGATCAGGTGTCTATAATGATATTATTATGACATTTTGGAACCACTATTTATCTCCGGTTATTAATCAATAAGAACAAATCTCACAGAGTGTATTATCTGCAGTGGAATGTTTTTATGAGGTATAATTTTTTCCCCATATATTTATGTTTCCTTTTAAGCATAGTTTTTCAAACACAGCTCAGCACAACATTGATCTACATTTCCATTATTTCTATAAAAACTGATAAAAGCAGCAGCAGTATTCTCCATAGTAATAGTAATTAGTAATAGTAATTCCTAGCTACAGAGTAGAAAAGGATATGTTAGTTGATTACTACACAGTTCAGAATAGATGCTGTAGTGAGGTTGGTGAAGCGGAGATAGGGAGTCCATATGTTCATGAATTGACCTTTTGTAGAGTGGAGCAAATGAATTCATGCCAGTTTGCTTGACAGAAAAATGTTCTTTCATGCAGCATATGTTAGAATATCATATAATCTTCCAAAAGTAGAGCTGACATCACTGTCCCTATAACCCAGAAGAAAAGAGACATGGTTTAGGGTCAAAGCGGTATTAAATATTTCTCTCATACCCCCCCAAAACAGTGGTTCTCAGCTGGTCTGGCTTCAGGACCCGCCATCACTATAATGACAAGCTGTGACCCAAAAAGAGAGATTTTAACTGATCAAATGTATTGAATAAACACATTATTTAGTTTAAATCTGAGATAGTTTAATATCAGAATGTCACAGTCTGCAACTGAAAGATAAACGAAGCAGGTGATGAAGTTACAGAAGGAACTGTTCCCTTCTCCATTCACTTAGCTGCATTTTCATTTAAAACCACAACTCCTGGTGTCAGTAACTTAAGCCTCTTTAACGCTTTTTTTTTTTTTTTGGGGGGGGGGGGGGGGTCTATGCAGTGTATGTCCCATACTGCAACCTTTTTCTTAAATTTAATCTTTATTATTATTGTCATACTCTTTATTTATATTTATTTTTTGCTCTGGCTTGCGACTCACTGAACACACAGAACCAAACATAGTGAGGATAAGTTCCAGTTGCTGATTTACATTTTTTTAGAAGAAATCTGCAGTCGATCCATAACTTTTTACTGTAAAACCCTGGCACAATTACAGACAGTCATTTTGTCTGATTCCAAATAGCATCCCATTTTTCCACATCAATAGTTACACCTAGATCTGTCTGCCATTTATGTGCTGCCAGTGAATTATGTGTATTTTTGTTGTACATATTCAGCCATTATAAGGATTTAACCATATATGCTACATTGTTTTTAGTACATTTGTTTTTGAACAGGTATGCACCAAAGAGGAGCAAGAAATTTTGCAAAGAGACTCCAACAAAAGCCAGAAACTCAGAAAGAAGCTCATGGGAGGTAAAAATTCATGTTTGAAATGGATGAAAAAGTGTCTTTTTATTATTTGTTCTTAAAGGTATATTCTGAATGACAGTGTTAAAAGTATTGCATAGACCACACATTGACAAGTTATAGGACTGTTGTTTTATCATAGGAAAACACTCTTTCAACAATTTCTTTCTTTTTTTTTTACTTCCATACATCTCATGCATCAACCACTTGCAAGCGGCAGTCTGATAATGCTGGTACCATTTTGAATAGGGTTTAGTCTGCAATTTTTAAATCATAATTTTTCTGACAGACTGTGGAGAAAGAGATTATCTCCCACACCAGGAAGCCAGGATGAAGGATGGGCTGGAGAAGGCTGTCCAACACAAGGACAAACTGCTGGAATTTGACAGGAATAGGTAAATGTGTGTGTGTGTATATACTGTCAATATATATGTCAATATGTGTATATCTCTTCAAAAAGCTAGATGTGTACATTTATTTAAATATTGTTTTCTTTCCAGTGTGAGGAGAACCCAGGTTTTGGATGATGAGTCTGACTACTTTGCTTCTGAGTCGAATCAGTGGTTGTCTCCCGGTGAGAGAGAAAAGATGAGGAAAAAGGAAGAGGAGCTCAGAGAAATCCGCCACGCTTCTCGCAAAGACCGTAAGATCACTTTGGATTTCGCTGGAAGAAAAGTCATTGAAGAAGGAGACAATCTCAAAGATTACTACAATAAGTGAGCACAAGATATTATTCATTCAAGATTGTGTCATAATCATTTTAATTTACTGTTCTTAATGACTTACTGTGTGCAGGTTGGATGAGACTCTGAAGGCCATGAATTCAGACCCTTCATCACCACAGTATTCTAGAGTACAAGGCGACCGACAAGCTCTCAGAGACCTGGTTAACCCCAACATTATGCAAAGTGCACCAGAGGTTGGTTACTTTTTTACTATTTAAGTTCAAAAGCAAAGGTCAATTTAACAGACTAAAATTAGCCTAAACTAGTCCAAAACCATTACTGAACTAGGACTAAACGAGGTACCAAGACTAAACCAGGACTAAAGCAGGACTAATCAAGGAATAAACTAGGACTAAACCAGGTTTACACAAGGCCTAATCCAGGACTAAATCAGGACTCGGCTAGGACTAAACTAAACCAGGAGTAATTCAGGACTAAATCAGGACTAAACCATGTCTACACATCAGGTCTAAACAAGGACTAAACTTGGTCCAATCTAGGACTAAACTAGGAGTAACTCAGGGAAACAACTGGTCTAAACCAGGTCTTAAACTCACTAATCCAAGATTAAACCAGGACTGAACCAGGTATTATTCTAAATATCAAATCTAAGCTCCAACCAGAACATGATTAAAACAGAAATAATAACTGAATACCACCTGTGGTACCCTTACCACCGTTTCAAAACCAGCGATATATATGAAATTAAGTGATTAAAAAAAAGGTTTAATTTGTACATTATTGCTAAATTAATTTACTAAAAGAAAGAAAATCCATTGTGGTTGTCTATTTGAAAACTCTGACTTATAGGCAAACCGTTGTTCTTCCTGGGAACTCAAGACTTTTTATATGTGTAAAAGTGAATTAGTGTCTCTAAATTGCCCATAGTAAATAAATGTGTGTGAATGGTTATAGTTCTATTGTTAGCTTCTAAAAATCAGAAGTGTGCTATAGAGAGAATCTTGTAGGACCACATTTATGGTACTGAATTATATCTTTAAGACAATGTCAACAGCGCTATGCTCAACTCAGTCATTAGTTGTAATCAAGGCTAAATGTTTAAATTGTGGACGGCTTAAAAATGATGTGTATACTAAGTAGCCCATGTATTTCCAGTGGGTGGATGTAGGCAGCTTTGAAGAGCACAAACGAAGCATGGAGCAAGGAAAGAAGGTGGACAGTGGAGGTGAGGAGCGCTCTAGACTGAGATTGCAAGACAAAGAGCTGCAGGAGATGTCCGACGGAGGCTGGTGTCTGAGCATGCACCAGCCGTGGGCTTCTCTGCTGGTCAAAGGCATCAAAAGGTAGTGAGAAAACAGTGCGGGATGGAATGGCAGGGGTGCTTGTAGACTGTGAGGCTGCATTTTTTTTATTTTTACTGTATTTTTCCAGGGTAGAGGGACGGACATGGTACACATCCCACCGTGGCCGCCTATGGATTGCTGCTGCAGCCAAGAAGCCCACACCTCAGGAGATCGCTGAAGTGGAGAACATGTACCAGCACATCTACAAAAAACGTACACATCTGTTCGTTTTAAACTGAACCTAATTTGTATTGTAATGAATATATATGCATATAACCAACTATTGTGCATTTTTTGTCTGTGCAGAGCCTGCCTTTCCTAAAGAGTACCCCACTGGCTGTCTGTTGGGCTGTGTGAATGTGACAGACTGTCTTTCTCAAGAGCAGTTTAGGGAACAGGTAAGTGATCTATACAACTGTTGCTTTTTTTTCCCACAGCCTTCTGACACAACAACATTACTGAGTGAAAGTGCAAAATATCATTTAATATATCCCCTCGTTAAAAAAAAAGCAAAAAAAAACAACTTGCCATTTCCATACTTCATGTCTCCCTGTCCCTTACACACTTGAATTGCCAATAACCAAAATAGACAGAAGTAGTCTGGCTGGCCAGGCTAGCCAATCCCACCCATTCCCCAACATTATCATAGCTACCTTTCCTGCTTTTATTTTAGAGTTTAGAACTTATCTTAAACTTCTAACTCTGGCTCAATCTCTGCCTTATTAAACTTTCTGTGAATACTTACAATACCATATCTATGGTTTCTCTGGATTATCTACAGCCATTAATCTGTTGCACACAGTTGTTAGAGCTTGATATAAAAGCCTGCTTTTCTCCCACAAAAGATTCCTATTACAGTATACTGTTAGATGTTTTAACACTTTATCCCAAATACAAGAAAACCTACATGGTTTCACTTAAATTTACATTTTATTGTGATTATTTTACATTTCCACTGTCTTTGTTACTATTACAAGACAAAGTTTGTTGAATGAACCACTTCCATAAACATCTAAAGGCTCTAATACTTCAGTGCAAAATATTCAGTTTTAGTTACGATCCCATGCAACATTAGATTCAATTCTGATCTAAATGTTTTGTCTGAACTAGAGGTAGAACATTGACAGCCAATGTACAGTTGTACAGTTTGTGTGAAAGTGAGTCTGCAGTGCCTTCTTTATCCAGCAGAGGTCACCCGCTACCTTTTTTTTCCCTTAAATCACCCTCCAGTTCAAACACTAGGGGCAGTATTTATCCAAAAACAAATTGAACGCCTCATTACAGTGGTCTTAACAGAAAAGTATTGGGAAAAGCTTTTTCTAGGCTTATCCATTATGTTGAATATACATTTTATTATTTTTGATTTTTTTAATGAGATTACCCACAACACTGTCTACTTGTTTACTTTTATTTATCACATGAAGACTGCAATTTGATTCAGTGGGAACTAATTAAATGTTGATAGTTTTGCCTGTGGCTTTGGAAAAATGTTTCTTGTAAACAGATTGTATCAATGTTTCTACTGTCTGACACTGTGTTGAGCATGATTTAATGTAGTTAAGCTGAACAGAATAGTGAGACGGAGAAGAAATTGGATTGTTTGAGCAGTCTTTGAAATACTGACCCATATTGATATTGTTATATATTAGTTCTATATTCTCTACTCCTCTTTATGGGTCCCAAAATTTCTTTTTAAATAGTAGGGCTGTGTACTTATAAACAATACCTTTGTGGTATCAAAAGAAAATTTAAATTACTACTGGTATTAAAAAATATATATATTATTCAGTACCAATTTCAATACGTAGCAGGACCTTTAATGTTACTTTGCATGTATGAATCAATAAATAACACACAATAAATCATACAAACTACTGGTCTTAACTTACAGCTAAGAATATTGGTCAAAAATTGGTCTTTTATGCAACATGATTGTGTTATATGATTGTAGAACATGAATTAGCACACAGTATCAGAAAAAGTATTGCTCAGGTACGGTATGGAAAACCAGGTATTGTTTAGGGCTGCAGCTATCGATTATTTTGGTAATCGAGTAATCTATCGATTATTTTGTTTGATTAATCGAGTCATCGAATAAGAGATACTCTTGTGTGTCTTCATATTTTAAAAAGTAACAGATTTTAATGCACACCTGTGAATCTGTCAGTCTAACATTAAGAAGTGTTTTTTCATATTTTAATGCATTACATTGCAAATAGCTTTGTAAATGTAGGTTTTATTATTATACATTATGATATGGTCTACTAATTATATACTTACGTATACTTTATACTTACT
This sequence comes from Bostrychus sinensis, assembly GCA_020698575.1. Classification (NCBI taxonomy): domain Eukaryota; kingdom Metazoa; phylum Chordata; class Actinopteri; order Gobiiformes; family Eleotridae; genus Bostrychus; species Bostrychus sinensis. Next base: position 9,574,220 of record CM036242.1, on the reverse strand, counting down.
TATACTGGGCAATATTATTATATACTAATTATATATTTAATCAGAATATTTGTAAATGCCTATACGAAACAATGCAAAAGCTGCAGAGGTGTGCATTCCCCTCACAGTTAAAAAAAGTATTTTAGTTGTAACCCTCTCTGCTTCTAAAAGTGATATCTATTATCATTTAAACACCATGAGGGGCCTGCTAAAGACGCTAAACACCACCGAGCCCACACAGCTAATTAGCATAGCTACATAAACAAAGTGCGGATTGCACATCACACTACGCTGTTCATTTTTGCCAGTTTGCTGCCACCTACTGAACAAAGGTTTTACAGAGGTAATAAGAACATTTTCTCTGTGATTATTAGTGTTTTTGTCGTCTGCAGTCTCCAGAGTCAGTATTTAAGCTGCTCTGTGCGTTAGTTGTAGCATTAGCAAAACAGTGCGACACTTGGAGGACGCCGTTTTCTCTAAAACCTCTTTCACGATGGCGCTGTTCTCTACGTAGTTTATATCTACATTTAAAATGCGAACTACAACTCAAATTTATTCTGTTTATAGCCCAACCACTGCCTTACTGACGCTAGTGTGTTGTGCATTAACCGTGCAGAAACTTCTTTCCGTGCATACAAAGTTCACAGCGCTATTCGAAAGACTTATCTACATACATTAAACGAAGCTTCGAGGCAAAGAATGTTAATCGAAGCTTTTTACTAATCGAATTACTCGAATACCTCAATGAATCGTTGCAGCCCTAGTATCGTTTATGTCCTGGTATCAAAAAAATCCTAACAGGACCCAGCCCTATTGATTACTTAACCAACCAATTTAATATGTCCATACTCTATGTAAGTATTTTATTTGTATATTATACCTCACAGTCCTGTGTCTCACATGTTTAAGTAGTAAATTATGTAGTTTTTTTTTTTTTTTGGCTACATTTTTTTAATTAAGTAGATTACAGCCAACCGCCTTGATTCTCCAAGGGCCATTAGGTCACCTTTGTGCTGGTCCCAAGCCAGATGAAGTGAGCAGCTGAAAAGCCAAAATTGTATTGTTGTATTGTATTGTTCACGACAAGACTGTGTACATAGTGATACAATATCATAATATAACTGTCACAATACGGTATATGCATATGACTAAATTATAATACTGATACTGATACTATGATAAATATATTGCAATTTTATTTTTATACAGAATCATTTGGAAAGCCTCATCTGTATTACTAGTACACCACTACATGAAGAGAATTGTATGTATAACATTTTATTTGATGTAATCAAAACAGTGAGTACTACAATCATACATTTTATCTTTTATCATTGTTGCCTTTTTCCAAATAAGCAGCATGAAAGTGCTTGCTGGATTTTTTAAAATAAATATAAAATATATTGTCTACGCAAAAAAAAAACAACAACAACATGCAACCATTTCAATAGTGATATAGCATTGCCCATTAAAATATTGTGATATATTGCTGAATCAGAATTTTTGATCCCCACCAAGAACATGCTTTTATCCCACTTTTGAGTCTAAATCCACCAGTTGAGAGTTGAGTTGAGATTCTCTGCTTTCTATTGTGCATCATAATCATCAGCCTAATGGTCTGTATTCATTGTAAGTGACCTGCCATAGTTAAAGTCAGAGGTGACAGTATTGGCCAGCTGTAGCTCAATGCATACAATTACCAGCAATTACAGAGATGATAACAGTTGACCTGATGTGAATGGTACAATCTACTTTAATTTACTAACACAGCCATGAAGTACGTAATGCTTTTCCTTTAGTGACGGTCGTGCCTCTTGTGTGCGTTTCAGCCAATGAACGCTTGTCTCATTTGTGAAGAGTTGTGTTCTTTGTTACAGAAATCCGTAAACCCTCCATGGTTTTGCATTCTGACTGCTGGGACCCGTAAATCTCAGGGCTTTTTTCTTCCCCCTTTTGTACTCTGTTCTCATTCTCTCCTCCACCACTCATTCCAGCCAGGGCTGTAAAATCATGTTTGCAGGCTGTGTGACTGGCCTTTCATCCTGAGAAAAGTGTGTGTGTGTGTGTGTGTCCACTTGCACAGGGCAATCATAAATAACACCCCCACCCCACACACAAGGCCCCTCTGGAAAAAAAGAAACAAGAAAAAAACAATACACACGCAAGCAACTCAAGGTCTTATTATGAACATTTGGTGATTCCACTTGCTGTGTTATTAAAAGGCTGGAGTCGTGGTTGTTTTCATGTCAGTGGGAGAGTGCGTGTCTTTGGAAAGAGCGCTGTTGTGCATAGCAGAGCAGCCAGGGCCGGGTGAGTGGGTGAGGTGGAGGATTTACTGTCCTGCGCTGGCAGCTGTGGGTGGTTAAAATGGGGGTGGTGAAAGACAGACAGCCATTATTCCTCAGGCCCCTCGTCTAAATCTGCTCCTAGTCATGTCTGCAATATTTAGAGAAAGGCAAATGTAACAAGCTGTAGTGTGCAGCATTTGAGATGAGGTTGTAAACAGGGTTCCCATATGTCCTGGAAAAGCTGTAGTGTGTGCATGCTTTTTGTATTCCTAGTCATAAAATCTGTGTAGGTTTAAATCTGTTTAAACCTTTTGCTGCAATCTGTGTAGTTATACCATCTATTGCCAAATTTTATCTTGTTGTATTAGCTGATTTTTGTTTTTTAACTTAACTTAATTTTTACATTCTTATATAACACTTTTAAGAAACCAGGAAACATGTACATTAGGGATATAAGGATATCTAAATCATGATATTAATCTCACTGTATGATATTTGTTGCCTTGTGGAGAGGCTCATGATACAAAAATGTGTTCTCTAAAAATGCCCACACACGTATTGTGATGACAATAATAATAATAATAATAATAATAATTTTGTTACAGTCGCTGCACTGAAACTGAGCAAAGGATCGTGGCCTAAGTAGTTCTGTGTGCTTTTTTTTTTTTTTTTACCATTCTGCTGCAACAAAACCATGCTTTTTAGTCCTGGGAGTTTACAATTTGATATTGTAAAAGTCCACAGTGATATTGTTAGATGTTTTATATTGCGATATCACAGTATTGCCCATATTGTTGCATCCCTAATATACATACATACTGTTGCATGATATTAGAAAAACATGCATTAACTATGTAGCATATGACAACAACAACAAAAAAATGCAACTGCTTTTTTGCTGCTTTTTTTTTTTTCATTCAGGGTTGCCACAGTTATTTGGCAGGTTTTTATACCAGATGCTCTTTCTGTCGTAAACAGCCACAAATTGTGACCGGAGTAGGCAATGTGGGTGAAGTATCTTCTCAAGGACACAACAGTATGCATATTGAGCGAGGTTCAAACCACTGACACTACCGCACCACTGCCACTCTACACAATCACATTACAATAATAAAACACGCAGTATTTGGTACGTTTATTTTGTGACAATTCAGTTTCATTGAAGACTCTGAGTGGAAAATGATTTTGACTGTGTAAATGTCTGTCAGATGAAGGACCATAAACCTTTTGCGATATAATTTGCAGTGAATGGCTTTGCTGATGTTGTAATCAGACTTTGTTTTTTTAGTATTTCTAATAAATTTTTCACCTATAGGCCTTCATAGCAGTTACATGATTTATTATAAACAATGTCACATTAAAGAAATAGTGAAGTGTAAGTTGTCTAATAAGTAGGACTGCACGATATGGAGAAAACATGCGATATTCAATAACTATGTTGAAAATTGCGCTCACGATATTATTGCGATATCTGAAAATAGAGCCTACTTTTTGAACATAGTAAGTTCAATTCACTACATTTCACAAAAATGTAAGGTCCTGTATTTACAAGTCAAATCAGCGACAAAATCAAAACTTACCACAGGCTAAACCAGGAATAAAACAAGGCTAAGCTGTGACTAAATTAATTAAATTACCAATACACCTGGACTTTTTAAACATTTTTATTTATTCACAATGCATTTTCTTTTAAGGCTCCGGTGGAAAATTATTCTTCAGTGTAAATCTCTGTCAGATGGAAGACCATAGCATTATTGCGATATATTTAGATTCTTGCGATACGGATGTTGTGTTTGCTGATATTGCGATAACGATAATTTTGCAATATATTGTGCAGCCCTACTAATATGTGTGGTGTTGTACAATCTAAATTCAGAGTTATTCCATAGACAGAGCAGGATTACCATCTGCTGGACTTGACCGATCTCTTCCCTCATTACAAACTGACTGGTGTATTGATCCAGCCGCTCCATAATCTTTTACTCCACTCAGCCTCCCCACTCCCACAGCCACCAGCCCCTCCAGCCCCCTGTGCACATCTGATAATTGGCTGGTCGTTGTGATTGGTGCTCTGTCTCCGCACCGCCGCCACCTCCCCTGGTGCTCATTCAGCAGTGAGATAAAGCACGGGGCAGGGGGGTGGGACACATGGAGGGTTCCTACAGATTGGACAATTTAAAGGGATGTTTGGAAAGCTAGTGTACAAAGATTAAAAAGACTGGAGTGGAGAAATTGAAGACCAGATATTGATGTATTAATAGCTAACGATCCCTAAAGCCAAGCAAAATTTAGCATTTTACCCACCGCCATTTATCAAACATGTTATTATTCTGATAAAAAAATGTAGTGCTTACACTCGCAAAAACATCAGGTGACTTATGCTTATGTAACATTTGATGGTTTCACCTTTCGTCTTAAGGCACAAAAAATGCAGCAATAAAGACTGCCATAGAAAATAATCTAATAGTAAATAATTAGTGGTTGGACTCAATTAAAAAAATTAATCTAATTAATTACAGGCTTTCTAATTAATTAATTGCGATTAATCGCATGTTTATCAAATAGCAATATTTATATGTCAGAAATAAAATGTAGGAGCTTATTTGTATGTTCTGGCGTATTTTAACTTGATTTCAAACTAACACCGCAGTCAAACAGGGCAGTAATCAGCGTTTGTGTATCGATCTCCACCTCCCGTGCACGTAGCGTGGCGCGCCTCTCTCTCGTCTCCGCTCCTGTGCTCTGCGTGTGACCGCCGCGTGGACCTGTCCTCTGTCTTTCGCCTCTGAATCCTGTCTCCTGGGTGCGTCAGTCAGCTGTGATTGTTGGAGAGACGATGAGCGGCGCCTTGAAGCAGCGCGTTTGAAAGTGAAAGTAAAGTTGCGCTGGATGCGCGGAGGTGGCCGACCTCTGCCCCACAGTTCCCTGTCGTGCAGTCTGTAGGCACATTATCCATCTGTTCACATATTTGGTGTTTTGGTCGTGTGGATGTCGAGCCCTGGTTACTGTGCGCCAGAAATTAGGTCACTGAGAAAAGTTCCGTGTTGTCATAGACAAGTGCAATTAATTGCGTTAATTTTTTTTAACGCGTTAATTCTGTGTAATTAATTAATCATGATTAACGCGTTAAAGTCCCAGCCCTATAAATAATTTTTATTTTTTTCATGGTTACAATGATTAACTTTAGTCTTCATCATACATAGCATAAATTCATTCTGTTTCTGGGTACTTTTTCTACATTGCACTGATGCAGATCTAGGTAAAGACAACATTTTGGATGTGTGTGATTTTAGTTCAGATTTTTTGTTTATTTGCCTTGCAGACACGATCATTTATATAAACACTAATGTAAAAAAACAATAAAAACAAAAATTCCAATCCCTCACTAGCATGAATCCATGAAATATTTGATAAAAATATGAAATTATATTGCAATGACTGTGTATTATAAAAATGTTGTTTGAATGGGAGTCAATGGCACAAAAACTTCAGGGTAAAGGTGTGACTATTTTTTTAGAGAGCATTTAAGATAACTTTTTAAAACAAATCCTGAAATCTGAAAATTCATCCCAAAATGCACACCTGAGGCAAAATCTATGCCATTTGAATCACTACAGCAAAAGTTATCCACAAAAAAACAGTTGCAAAACATCAAACATGTCTTGGGTTTGCAGAAGGGCTACTTGCATTCAACCCGACTGTGTTTACATCATACTGAGTCTATGGTAACAACCGCTATTTAGACCTATTTTCTCACCGTGGTAAAGGCACATCAGGCCTCATACAGGGCTCGAATGGCGCCATCAGCTTCCTCCTGTGGTGAAAAAATTGATTGGATCAATCCACACTCTTAATAAGGGCCTGAATCCCCTCTCACTTTGAAAGGCTGCATCACCAGCTGCAGGGATGTGTCAGTGAATACAAGTCAAAGAGCTCTGATGTATTGGCCAGCCGTGCTCAAAGCAACGCCAGCAGCTCTTCATTGCTCTATTGACTCTCATTGAACGGCTACTCACCCAAAAGCGTGAGGTTTTTGTTTGTGTTTGGTGTGCTCATGCTTTTCCAACAGCTCTGTGAATTCCAGCATGATGAAATGCTGTTGACATAGTAATGGTATCAGCGTGTTTCAACATTTAGACAAATATTTTACAGTACAATCAGGAAACTTAAATGTTTATCAGATAATGTTATTATCTTAACCCCAGGGCAGGGACATAAACCAGGGGTTTGTCTCACAGCTGCCTTTAGTAGTATAGAAACTTTCACACAAACACTATCTTCCTTGCTTCATTCTAACTTTTGAGAGGGCCTACATGTGTGAACAAATTTATGAACTAAATTGTCTCACCTGGAGATTATCAGATTCTTATAAGGACCCTAGTATATTCTTCAGAGCATGGTAGTGTCTTCAAAGTCTTTCAAGTAAGTGTGCCAAAGATGCAGCAACTTGTGATTAATGCACAGCCTTTGGAGCGCAGAAATGTTCTACTCTTCAGAACTGCTTGCATGATAAATGTAGTATCCATGTCTGAATACTGCATTTATAGTAGCATCATTCTGTTTGTCTGTTAGTGTTGTAAAGGGCCACACCAACTATGTTTTATATTTGGCTCTGTCCATCCCTTAACATTCAATACAACCACCGGACTATCTCCTGACATACATGAACTCAAATCCAATCTATGGTGCATGTGTGACACAGGAAATAGTTGTAGGGATGCAAATCTCCAGAAAACATCTATGTTTGAAAGGGCTTTATCAAGAGTAAAACTCTAGACTATTAATAGTCATTGTTTCACAAATAAAAGCGCATTTTTGGATGTTTGATGTTTGGATGTTGATGCTTTTAAAAGTTATGTGGATGAGTTTTATGTGTTATGGGCTGCAGTAGCTCAGTAGGTAGAGCAAATTGATCCCCACTACCATTGCATATTACCCACCTTGCCTCCAGTGTCTGGATGTGTGAGTGTGATTGTTGTGCTTTGGTTAGTGGTGGTCCGAGAGGCAGTTGGCGCAGAATGACTGCCAAATGTGACTGATGTTCATTCATTCATGCATTCATCTTCTTCCTCTTTTCCTGTTAGGGGTTGCGGGTGACTGAAGCCTATCCCAGTAACTTTGGGCCTTAGGCGGGGTACACCTTGGACAGGGCTGACACAGAGACATACAACTATTCACTAGGGGCAATTTAGAGTCACCAATTCACCTAACATGCATGTCTTTGGATGGTGGGAGAAACCTGGAGAACCCGGAGAGAACCCACCGATAGCACAAGGAGGACATGGGGGCTCCACCCAGAGAGTTTGTGTGTTGGGCTGGCCCAGGGATCGAACCCACAATCTAACCGCTCTGCCACCATGCCCTTCTGTGACTGATGTGTGAATGAAAAAAAAACACTAATTGTGAAAGGATTTTGTGTCTAGAAAAGGGCTATATAAGACACAATACACTTCATTAACACATCTGTTATTTTGTCTTTTATATTATATAATTTTAACCTTATGTAATAGTATGTAATGATATTTCAGCATCCATAAATATTGTATTTGATTCACTAATAATTAATGCACTTAGCTAGTAGCTAGTGTCTATCAATTATAACATATAACCACATTTTTCTCTTACTTATGTCAATAAGCCAGGGCTGTGCTGCTAACCCTCTTTTCCAGAGAGAGATTAATTTTATAGACAGTCTTTCTCACCAGTCCTTATCAATAACAAATCTTTCAAATAGCACATTTAGACTCCTCCACACAGTGTGCAGCTCCCTGGATGTTTTATGCATACCAGCACTTGTCGGTTAACTGAAACCATGGGCTCGAACCACATCACACAGCAGCCTGCCCAGCCACTTATCTGCTAAAAGAAGGGCTGGTTTGTGTGGAATTCCATTTGTGCGAGCTCTCCGCGTGACCTCCAGAGCTGTGCCGCTGCAGCGCTTGTTAGTCCGGCTGGGAGCCCGGACTGATGCCTGCGTTTCCTTGTGTGGTAATGTGATATTTATATGCTGAAAGCCTTCCTGCCAGCACTACACACACGCACACACATACCGGGTATTTTGGACACATTCCAAAAAGCAAGGGAAGTCAGGCATTGCTATTTTTTCTCTCTCATTTTTTTTCTCTTAACATTGTGTGAATCCCTACAGTGGCTACTTCCTCGGTTTCCTGTGCCCTCCCCCCTCCCAACCACCAGTCCTTTTTCAAGCCCACTTTCACACAGGATGTTTTACAGGTCAGGGCTGTGAATTGTGGGGGATAGAGTATAGGTTCTTGTGTAGTTACATGCAGATTAAGAAACTCAAAATATGGCTTTTAAAACTCATTTATACCCCCATTATGTACACAAATAGTCCAATGCTCCAGAGCCAGACAGTGGCACCAAGTAACACATGTAAACAAATGATAAAACATTAAGACCACAGCCACATTCACTTATTTTTACACTGGTGAAGATTCATATAACTGCCAGCTATTTTGGTCTCATGTTCTGAACTATAAAAGCGAATGCTAGGCTACCATAGCTTATGATGCATTCATTTGCTGAGCTGAAGGCATTTGTTAGGAATGCCTTTGTTTCAGCTTACACAATAATCAACTGTAATTACTGTTAATAATTATGACATAAATTGCTCCAATTTATTAGTCTTCACAACCTCAATGTATGTTCTGTTAGATCAATGTAAATCCATAATTATCTCCTTGTCATTAAACAGTGTGTGAAAGCATTGCTAAAACAAATCCGCATTTCCCCTTGTTTCCCTTTTGTTTCTTTTTTGCGCTGTCTTTGAGTAAGCAGATATAGACATCTCTAGAATAGAAACAAAATGCTCACAGTATTATCAGAAGCCATTTTTAAATGTTTAGAAGTGCTATAGACCAACAGCTAATGAGCACAATTATCATTATTTCAGTATGTGTGCATTCTTATTGGCCAAAGCTTCTGGTGTGTGCCAAACATTTTCAACAAACTTTTGATAATATATCCTAGAGCTAGATAATGTCTTGAGGTCATGTTAAAAGATTGTTATTACAATATGCGGTAACATTTTAGAATAACTCTATTATTATAGAATAACACTATTAAGCATTAGTTAAGGAGTAGTTAACGATTAGTAAACAGTGTATTGATTGAACACCATTACGTTATAAACATTGTTATTACCTTTTAATTCTTAAGTAGTAAGCTCAGTTAAATCAACGCAAAATTATTAACATAAGTGTTAATTCAATGCAATCCATTCATCAATTCATAACTATAAATGGTTTCTTCATAAAATTATTGTTAATTACATATTTATCATTACTGCTTAATAGTGGTGACCTATTCTAAAGTGTTACCCAATGTGCTATTAGGAGATTAAACTGAATCCTCAAATACAAGAAAAAAATCTTCACTGCCTACTTTCTATTTAAGATTAAACTTGTAAACATGTAAAGCTAGCATGAGCTATGAAATATATTTTTTAATGTACTGTAACACAGCCCCTCTCAGTCACACTGGCTGGGCACTTTTCCACGGCAGCGGGGTCAGACATCTTGTGATTCTGCAGCAGTGTGTAGAATGCATTTAGCCAGGGGGTCCCCAGGCAGCAGATGACAAGCAAACCTCAGTCACAGGTTTTCAAAAGCATGAAAAATACATCGAAGCATCTGCTGCAGCGAAACGGTCTGCTGCACTGTTAAGAATTATACACCGCTGTCTTCGGACCACTCCATCTAAACCTCCAGTTAACCTTCTTTATTATCTTCACTTGGCCACGGGCATTTTCTGTTCATTTAATAGGACTGGCTTCTCGGAGAGCGCTGGAAATGTGAAGTAGAACAATGAAAGAGGCAACACAGGGGGTTGATTTGACTCACAGCAATGTAAATAAATGAAGATGAAGGAGAGGTAAGTGTAGCCAGCTGTGGGATATGATTGTGAATGATTGCCAGTGTCAAAAACTTCCACTATGAATTTTATGTATTATTTTGATAAGACCGAAATATAAAAGGGAATCTGTAAACTGGTTCAAAATAGTTTAGAAGAATATGGATAATGAAGTAAACCAATAAGAAGATAACAATGAATATGAATTTAGTGGAACTTTATGGTTATCACAGAGCCCTTCTTCAGACCTGATGTTTAAATCTGGTAATTGAATGGCATAATTTTGGAGATGATCTGGCGAGTACAGTATGTTTGCAGATGTGTTGGGTTCTGAGTAGCTTGCATTCAGGGACTCCCTACATGATTGCTTTTATGCAGGGGTTAAAGTGGAATTTAAAAAGTGGGGGAATCTAACACAGAGTCAGTATATATAGTAAGTTATATACTGTATTTGGTTTAATATAACACTTCCCAGCACTTGACAGTTCTGTGGCTCCTCCTCCAGGAAAACAAAACAAACAATTTCCTTTTGGCGAATTTTAGAGAATATAATATTAAAGATGGCTACCAGCTTGTTGTAAAAATCTGGGTACAGTTAGTAGAACCAACCCTGGCTCTTTTGGTGCCCAAGGCAAAAATTGAAATGTAGATCCTGTGTAGAAGACGAAGTTTTTGAACAAAACACGTCATTTCCTGCATTCTATTGCATTTTAGATGATAAAATATTTTCGGTAGCCGACCAGGTTGTAGAAAAAAATATGGGCAAAATTTATGGTTTACTTCTCTCCAAAATTAAAGACATTTTTTTCTAACATAACCCCTATATTTTGAATTTATGTGTAAACCCATTTAGTTATATAAATGTCTGACTAAGTTTCTCTTTAAGTAGTTTCCCAATGCCCACCGGAGTCACACACAGTCTACAGCCTTCAGTCTCATCTCACTGCTGTGGACAGAGGCTCCAGTCCAGAAAACACTACAGGCTATAAAAGCTTTTGTCAGGACGTCTGAACTTATGTTTTAATAGTAAACCTTGGACACTAAAAACAGCAAAACAGAGAGAGACTTTGCGCTTCTCCGCGCCGCAGTGATGTGCTTGGATCACAGCGTCTATTACTGCTCGTATTATTTCAATTAGTTATTTATGATTGTATCTCTGACTGATTTGAAGCTTGAGAACTGTAGAAGGTCTGCTAGGGACCACTGCTTGTGGTCCCCTCTGGTGCCAGGCTCAGGTCTGCAGCTTACACTGACTGCTAAGTGCAGGAATGCTGTACCCAATCGTTCCCACCCACTTTTACCTCTGCTTTTATGTATATTGGTGAAAGTACAACTGAAATACAGCACACAGTTGTACATAAGGTATACCATATTACTGGTAGTGCAACAGTGAGGCAGTGCTGTCTACATTTAATGTATTTTAGGGAGAAAGTTGGTCCACTTATTTTTTGACTTCCATAAAATAGTACTTTTTTCACTGAAATAATTCTTGTTGGGCAAATTCTACACAATTGTTTGATCCATGTTGGATTAGCAAGCAAGTATCAGTAATTTTTTTTATACTTACACAGAATGTTGACATCCCACATCTTCTAAGTCATTCTGTGGTACACTGGTGGCGGTTCTGCCGACATTTGTCAGTGCACCAGCTTTTGTTTGCCTGCTTTATGGGGCTGTGTTGTTTTCCTTAGTGTCAGATAATTGCCCTGTGTGTGTTAAACAATGTTTGCAAAAGACTGAAAAATGGTACGTCTGCAGATGTATGCGTTGCTGCTCTTGAGTGTCTTGCCACAGGCACACTCTAACCTCCCACCATTAGCTTTAATGAAGCATGCAATCAATATGTTTGACATTTGTCTCCCGTCTCCACATCTGCTGTTTACTATTGATGGCCCAAAATGCCTCTCTAGGAAAACAGAGCCTGCCTGCTCTCCAGTGTAGAGAGAGAAATAAATGGTGCTTGTGTGGTTTAGTCAGCACAAATTCAGCATGGAACTCTGTCAAGCTGTGGTATGAGAAAACTATAATGTTAGCCTGTCGGGTTGCACAATATCAACATAACATCGGCATTTGTCATATAGAGGACCAAAATATTACAGCTGACCGTATTCACGTCAAACATTTTCATGACTTTGCAGTACACTGTGCGGCCCTATAGAGGGCTTTAGTTTTTGTAAATAACTTAGTCTAATGCGCTCTTCTTCTGGTGCTGTATATAAAGCAAACCCATTACAATGGAATAGTTAGTATTAGCCACCAAAAACATAAACTATGGGCAATGTGGGTTTGGCAAATGGCAATCAACTTTTTTAGTTCATGTCAGTGCCTGGGTAAAGAGAACATTAGCGAGTCACTCAGTATTGAGATATTTTATAGATCACTTTGGTATTAACACCCATCCATCTTCTAAAACTTATCCGGGGCTCGGTCTTTGCCACGGTCTACGCCCAGTGGGACACAGAACACCTCCCCAGGGAAGTGTCCAGGGGGCATCTGAAACAGAGGCCAGAGCCACCTCAGTGCAATGTGTAGGAGCAGCTGCTTTATTCTGTGCTCCTCTTGCTCTTCTCTGTTCCTGAAGGACCGCTCAGCCGCAGGAGGAAACACATTTTAGCCACTTGTATCTGAGATCTTGTCCTTTCAGTCATGACCCACAGCTTATGATTATAGTTGAGAGTGAGAACGTAGATCCACTGGTAAATCCAGAGCTTTGCCTTCTTCATCAGAACATAAGTGTTTGTAAAGCAGGCTCGAATAAAGTAGCAATGCACAGGTTAGCATTAGCCACCAAAATATGCAAATTGTGCATAAACAATGTTGTTTATGTTGGTAAATGGCAATGTATTAATGTCGATGCTTGTATAGAGAACATTAGAGGCAAAATTTTAGTGTTTTTATTTATATGAGTGATTAGCACTTCATAAGAAACTACATGCAAGGTCTCTGAATTGTTGTAGGCCTATTGTTATTGTGGACAAGTATTTGCAGAACCATGGCAAACCACAATAGTTTGTCAACGTTGGCTCAGAGTTCAAATCCTACTCCAATAAGTTAACGTTGTGTGATGGAACTCTCTATCAGATCCATGTGCTATTATTTGAAAGTCAAACTGTACCACCATGTCCACAACAACCGATCATTTTTGTCATCTAATAACGTCTTATTTACTGGTTTTAGTTTGCTCCTTGACAAAATAAATGGTTAGGACAGCTACTGTTTTCTTCAATATGGGTCTCTTGTGGAAGAAGCGATTAAGCAGTTTGGTTATATCTCTTACCAATTAATTTGCTTTATTTAAGTCAAATGTATTATGGTGTGGTTAAGTTTTTATTGAGCTGTATCAACCCAGCAACAGTCCGACCATAAATATCTTCATATAAAACTAGCACGAATAACACGGGTCCCCAGTGCCCACCAGTGCAGGGTCAGAGATTACTCATTGTACAGTCTGCTCAGTAACTTCCTCCCAGCGACATCAGGGGTTAGGAAACTATGTGGAGAGAGGAAGCCAGGAGGCTGTCCAGGTTTCCACTGCCATTAATCTCCTTCTCATTTCAGTCTCTCTTCATCTGGCTCTAGTGAAAAACCAAGGCAGAAATGGGTTCATTTAAGTCTACATCTCTATGCACTCACAAGTTTTACAGACAGAATTGTCAGTTTTAATAAGTTAGACAATGAAGAGAAAAGTCTCCTACTGTCTTTGTCTTGTCAGTAGTAACATTATAGTCTATGGGGACAAAGGCAACATGTGCGGTAAGCCAGGTAATATACAGTTTTATTGATTAATTTGTCAGTTTTTATTAACCCCTTTTCTGCTCACGCTTTGTGGGATATTGTTGTCTTTTCATCCTACATAATTTTTTTTAAAGCTTCTGAATACACTAGACAGTTATCATTAGCTGTATACTAGTAGGATTGAACACTTGTTAATCCTGCTACAGCCAGGGTACTCTTGCCGGTCCCAAGCCCGGATAAATGGAGAAGGCTGCGTCTGCCAAATCAACTTGCAAATTACTTCTCTCTAGGAGGCAGATGAGTTGCTATGGCCATCCCAGAGGAGAAAAGCCGATAGGAAAGAAGAAAATTAGTATTGGCCACTCCTACAGGGGATATTGGTTAGTGATTAGCCTGCTTGTGATGAATAGTGCAGTGCAGTTTTTAATTACTGCCAGAAAACCATAATACATTATTGTCAAACCATGTGCTATATAAAATGCAAATATGGTAAATCTAAAGATATCTTATTGTCATGCTAATAGGATTTATTGCTACATATGGAGGGCATCATGTTGAAGCAGCTCTAGTTCCACAATATACTACTTGTATCTACACCTAAAGCATTTAAACCTAAATCTATCCTGCACAATTTCAATTAGCAGCTTTCTGTTTATTTGCATTTGTATTTAAAAAGGCAATCCGTGTTATCTTGAGTTGGTGTTATCAGAAAATGGCTGCAGCATAGCACTTCTCATTAGTTCTAGAAAACTAGTTTCTTATCAGGCAAAATAATTATGACATATTTCTATTAAAACATTGCTGGAGAATGTTTGCACTACTGAATTTATACATTTTATAAGAATGTGTACAATGCCCACTGCACAACTCAAAGGGCCTGTGCCTTTTAATAAACTAAAAATTTAGGATTGATTGTTTAACTAGAGCTCTAATGACTTTAAGGCATAAAAGTACACTCTTTTCCAAAATGCAGTAAGCTACAGATTTTTGATAGAGGTACAGATCCAGGCCTTCATACAAACTGCAGTAACACTTTATTTTACAGTACGCTTTATACAGTGTAATTACAATGTAAATATAATGTAGCACACAGTGTAACAAACTGTAATAACATGTACTTATGTTGTACTTACATAATGACATATCGCGTACAGTTTCTAAGAACAAATGTAATAAAAAATATTTTTTACACTACTGCAAAGTGCCTATTACCAGCTAGTAAAGCTGCAATTGTACTGTTGTTGCAGAAGCAAAATGCACTTTGGTGGAGTAGTGTAAAAAGTATTTTTATTACCTTTTTTACCTAAAAACTGTACAGAAAATGTCCTTTTGTAAGTACAATATAGTTACATGATATTACAGTTTGTTACAGCATTTGTTACATAATAATTACATTGTAGATACACTATCAAATGTAGAGTAAAATAATAATAATTTTAAGTTTCATTTTGCAATTGTATTGAGCCTAACCCTAACCCTATCCTGATGTAGGGTATAACTAAACATAAATAAAATACAGTACAACCCCTACCTGAAATGAAGAATGCTCACACATTTTATGTGCTCGACGGGACAGGTAGTTGATCCTATTCTCAGAACTTGTTGTACATTTGTAGTTGGTAATATGGTTAATTAACGAGAGTATGGTGTGACGTTAATCGCAGTCTTGCTATAAAATTCAATCAATAATTCATTCCAGCTCTTTCGGCTCCTAAATGGATCTTTATTTGACCACTTTTAGCTTTTAGATTTCAGCCAATAAGTGCTGTTTTGACTTTGTTGCTTATAGTGTACCGTATTTTCCGCACTATAGGGTGCTCCGCATTATAAGGTCATTGAATGGTCTATTTTCAAACTTTTTTCACATATAAAGCGCTCCGAACTAAAAGGCGAAACAAAACAGTCAGATAAGTCAGTCAGTCAAACTTTATTCAACGCGTTCTCCATAACTCCCAAACTTGTTCAGTTGTAACGGGTGAATAAAAAACACAATCTGAGACCACTAAATTAAACGATAGCGTATTCACAATAACTCATAACTGTTCAGTTAACGTTATAACAAAATACAACGCAATACACTCACTTTTTCAGTTCATTCCTCATCCACAAATCCCTCAAATTCTTCATCTTCAGTGTCCGAGTTAAACAGTTGGGTGATTATGGCAATATTATGGTGAAGCACAGTATGTATTACTCCACGATGCTCCTGACTACGGTAGCCGTAAATAAATTCATATTTAAGGTGCTCTGGATTATAAGGCGCACTGTCGTTTTTTGAGACGATTGAAGGCTTTTAAGTGCACCCTATAGCACGGAAAATACGGTATATAGCACCATTTCAAACATCCTTGATGTCCCAATAATAATAATGAAAATTATATTATTTTGCAGATAAGGAGCACTACAGCTGATATAGCTACATTTTCAAGAAATGCCTCTGTTCAAAATAGACATTTGTGACTGGAATGTGGAAGCTGGATTTTTTTTTTTTTTTTTTTTTTTTCTATTCAAAAGTCTCTCGTCCTGTAACTCTCCTTTGTCCAGCTGCTCCTGCTTACTTCTCTCTCCCTTACAAGACTATCAAAAAAGTTATGGGAAGTAAATATCTCGTTTTCGTCATCAAGTAAACTTGATACGATCTGAAAACATCACGTGTTGTCGCTGACGGCGTTAATTAGCTTTCCGCACACATCCCGCTCCTGCCTGCCTGGTTTCATAGCAGCTGAGCTGCATGGAGACAGTGAGAAAGAGAGCCATGGCTCACTGACGGGGCTGGCTCTGTGAACTGGCTCTTGCGTTAACGCATGTTAAAATAATTATCAGCATTGATTATTTAATGCGTTAACGTGCCTAGCCCTAGTAATTTTATTTTTTTCCTGATATTTCTCTTATGATCCTTTTTTTTTTCCACAACCTATATGGCACAATACAATCATTGTTTTATGTAAATATAAATATCTTTGGTCCAGATAAGCAGAAAAGTGACACAACATTTAAGTTGGGAATCACTATTTTAATGCACCATAAACTAAACTAAATATCAGTGTAAGAAGCTTTAAGCCTTTTACCATGCTCTAGCTGATGTCAGTAGGATCTTCTTTTTCAGTGTAGGCTGCAGCACTAACCCATGGCTTTACAGAAACCCCAAAACCTGTCTCTCATAAGCCGCTTCCCCTGCCAAAGCCTCTCATTGGCAGTGTCGAGAGAGGGGGCCTGGACTTCCCACAGCGGCTGACTGAACACAGATGGAGCGGCTGTACCCTCAGCGTCACAATATCAAAGCACACCGTCACCTTTAGAGACAGACATGTTCATAAACTCGCTGCTCCTTCTCCGTTTCCACATTATGAAATCAAAAGCCTACTGTGAAGTGGTTTGTTACCTTCCTTAAAGTACAAGCCTTTATGCTGACAGCACTGAGCGGAATTTGTGGCACCGATAAAAGGCGATCGCTGTGGAAAATAAGACGTTTTAATGCCCGCGATTCCCAGGAATGTCTCTTTGAAGTGGAGTTTGGAAGGCAGACATGGTAATTGTCTCCAGGGGGTTTAGCTCAGAGAGTGTTCGTGAGTGGGGAAAGCACTGCCTGTAAGACTTTCATAGTTCAGTTAAAACATTTACAAACCCACTCTTTATTATTATGTGTTGAGCTGTCATTTGTGGCCTCTACATTTCAATTGTAAATCATTTAGTAAACATGATAAACCAGCAGGGCTATGCAGTCTTTCTTAAAGTCTACTGCTTGAAGTTCTTTCTCTACTTTGGCTATAGCTACTATTTTGGCAAAACCAGATTGTCTGCTCCACACAGAGTGCTACACTGAACCATTTGGGATGTCTCCTTTTGAAAGTGTTTGCTTACAGTAGAATGTAGGTGATTGGATGAAAAAACTGGTATTTATCCCTTACCATGATTTGCTTTAGCCAGTCTTAGCAATTTTAGCAACAGTGAGTGCGTTAACTTGCATTAGAATACTCCGATCTTAATCTGAATATGAGCATACTCGAATAAGATGCTGTCACATGTAAACACTGTTTCAGGATCATCACCATTTTCAGAATAAGCCTTAATCGAAAAATAAGACACCTGGAGTATTCTGATCTTAATCACTTTTAAAAACGTTAATTTTACAAGAGAAAACATGCAAATTGCTGTTAATCTTTGCAAAACAAACTAGCAATTATTAGCAACAGCTGTTTACAGTTTTAAATGGCGCCACGGGGTTCTCGCCTTGTAAAACAAACATTGCATTTATTCTTAAGAAAGCTGGATTTAAACAGGAAACAGGAAGCCTACCATAGTGTTAGCATTAGCTTTACCTAGAGTCTGTCACCGCTACACTCCAGGATTTACTCTCACCCTTTTATTAAATACTGCTAACGCATATAGCGTTTTAAATTTCCAATATTAAATACATTTTAGATCTCATATATGAACACGTTTAAAACTTTAACTAGCTTAATCAGAAAATGCTCTTAACATGTAAACAGGAATATTCCAATTCCAGTAACACATGTAAATACCTTATTCTGAGTATAAGCTTAAGCTGAATATGGACCTTAATTGGAGTATGATGTGGCAGGCAAACGCACTGAATTATAAATAAAAATGTAAATACAAATTAGTAAATGTGTAGCAGCATCTACGCTAACAAGTATTGCTAAGAGTGCTTGTTTCTGTTGCAGACCTAAAACTCACTCGTGACTGTACTGCCGCACCATTGAGCGGCTGGGTGAATCATCAAATGCCTGTTTATTCAAGTGGTGCGGACTTAAATGAATCGGCTTCTGCTGGGCAAAATTTTTGTGAGTTTGTGATGTTTATTCAGAGAATTAGCCTGGTCTCTACCAATCCAAGTTGGATTTCTAGGGGGAAGAACAAATGGCTGCAAATCAAACCTCTACACAGGAAAATCTGAATATCAAAAACATACTGCCAATCAGAGGAACAAAGCATAGCATGAAGCCTGCCCCATTTTAGATGGACAGAGTGGTTTGTGTTCAGGCCTGAAAACTGTTTGGATGGGAGAAGTTCCACACTAGCTTTACTTTGCTACGATAGTGAATGTCCAACAAATTGAAACTGAAGAGAAAACACATATACGCTGTCTATGTGGTAGATTTTTGGGCCTTACGAGAGTTTTGTACCACTGGTTATGAAAACAGCAAACTTCATTTTCAGAGTTCAAAAGAATATGTAAAAATGGCACCCAAGCTGTAATGTTTTGAAATACATTACCCATACCTTTCAGGTATTTTTTATTCATAATGTAATATATTTTGAAAACCTGAAGTACATTTAATAGTGATCCAGATTTTAGCAAGGTCTTTCAACTGACCATATTATTTCTGGAAAAGCAGTGATAAATTTACACTTCAAGCTTGGTTTAGTTTGTAATAGTTGTCAAATATTGGCTGACGTGTAAAGGCAGAAGAAAAAGCATTTGCCTGGAAAGTTCCCGTTTTGGCGAGTTGACTCTAAAAGGCTCTGACTGTTGTGAGGCAGTCTTGTTTTCTTGTTGCCTGAGGGCCACAGCAGGAGGTGAAGTCATAAACATGGCTGAGAAAGTGGAACTGGGCTGAGACAGCAGTCTATGCAAACACAAGACTTCACTTGACCTGTCAGCACAGAGCTACCAAAAGCTGAACTGGCTCTGACCTGTCCTTATCCAACATGTCTCCCTCAAGTGTCCACAAGCAGATTTATACATGGCAAGCTAGAAAATAACCATTGATGGCAAACTCTGATCTTATTCATTCAGGGTTTTTTTTGTTGTTTTTTTTGCTCTTCAATTTTTAACTATACTCAAAATGTGTTAGGCTAAGTGTTGACACATTATAAACATGGACAGGAAATGGGCATGAACTGAAATAGCATAGCGTCTGTGAGATGCTTGTTGATTTATTCAAATTAAAAGTTGACTTTTTGCCTCTTTTAAAGGTGCTATGAGCAGTATATATTTTTTATCTTTCATAAAAATGATCCACTTGTCCCAAGATACAGTATGAGGTTAACATGTTTAAAGCAAATATTAGTTTTACTGATAACAATGGTACAGTTGTGTTATTAACTATTAAAAATATGTTTTACATAATGGCCAAGTTGTTTATGTTTACATTTTTTGTTTTGGCTCTAAAACTGCATTGGTGATTGTCCAATCAGAAAAGAGACCATCGTTTTTATTTAGACTGCAGTACTGTTTTCAAACCAGCAGGAGTGCATGCTGCTTACAGGAGCTTTAACAAAACCCTATTTGGCATGCATATTACAGTAAATTTAGTGTGTTAGAATTAGCTTTAGTTAAAAAACTTGACTGGAGAGCCTCATTTAAACGGCACATAGATGATATTGCCTCAGCCTTGGATAACTTTCACCTGAGGGCCATGTATGGTTTTGATGAGGGAACATTATAACATAGTAGTATTCTCAAAAAAATTGGTTTTGCACAATATAGTCCCTTTAATTCTATTCTTTTAAAAGTCACTGACAATTACTAAAGGAAATACTGGCCATCCAGTCTGTGTGTCAGACCGTATTTAATATCTTTTTGCTTCTCACTGTTGCAGAGAATTTTAAGTTTCTATGGTGGGCTAATGACAGCATGAAGTCATTTCCATTTCCAGACAATAACAAGCACTCGATTCCTGACGTGCAGAGCTGGTCCTTAAGCTGTACAAATACACCAAAACATTGCATTCAGTTTGAAATCCTGCCTAGACTTCTCATTTGCTACTTTAATTAAATTGTCACACAGCGCTAAAAGTTTAATTAGAGACACACATTTTCACTGTCAGCTATCTCAAAATACACACTTTCTCGGCGTAAAAACTGAACTATTGCTTTTGATGTGTGGAAGTAGTTCAGGTAGCGCGGGTATAAAGACAATGGGTTTGTGCGGCGAGCGGACTGACACAGTGGCACTAATTGGAAAATGGTGGCCCCACTGCTGCGCCTCTCATTATGAGCCCTGTCTCCAGCTCGTGCGGAGGGTATTAATAATGCAGAAATTCAGCAGGCAGCGTTGGACTCTCCTAGATAATGAATGTTCACTCTCCAACTTGACACCAGTTGATTCTGTAGGTGAAGGAGTGGAGTAAATTTTTAATCGTTACCACGCAACTCAGCTTACCCCGGCTGAACTGCGAGGAGACAAAGCCACCTGTTTAGAGGAGAGTGCCGGAGTTAATTTTGCATGTCACAGTAATGAACTAGATAGTCTGACACTATATTCTAAGGCTGTTCAAAATATGTAGAGTTGATTTCTAACGTTCAGCTAAGTAGAACATTTTGGCACTATATGCTATCTATTTTTCAGATGTGACGTTATCAAGCAGCTCCAAACGATAGCTTTCAGAGGAGGCTATAACCAATGAGCTTTGATAAATCAACAAAGTAGTGTGGTTTTTGAGGAGTAAGACCTTTGTAGTTCATGCACTTGCACAGTTTGATGGCGCATGGAAACGACTACCTTCCAGATATGAAGGTAACAGAGGGGTGTTGTAGTCATAGTGCTGGGTACAGTTCAGGCCACAGTAATATAATAGTCTATGCAGAGGTACCTCAGCAGCAAGTATGAAGTCTGTTTTAGGCTTAAACCTGGTCTACACTACCATTGTTCACTGGTATTCTAATAAACAGAACTAATGCTAAAAAGAAAAATGTGTAAAAATATGTAATCTACAATCTAGGGCTGCAACCACTAATCAAATGAATTGGTTATAATTGATTATTGAAATAATCGGCAACTAATTGGCAACTTTGGATTATACAAAGACTTTGAAACATGCCATGTGCTGAGAGAGGAGGTTTTATTACCAGTGCAGCATAGCCAATCCACAGAAATGGTACGAGAGAATATAAATTGTGTGTTTTTGTTGAAAAAATGTCTTGTGTATATATTTGCTCTATCCAAAAGTCCTGGCATACTTGTAGCTTTATTTGGTTGCAATTTAGTAAAGATTCGATCCAATTAGCAATCAATTTATCAAAAAAAATTATCGACATTAATAAAATAATTAATTGCAGCCCTACTACAATCAGACTGGAATTAAAATATTAGGCAGATAATATTATAAAAATGCATAATTTCAGTGTGTAAGAGTGCTCATACCTAAAAACATTGGTGATTACCATTGATTACATTGGTGAGTTTCATGAATGAGGTCTACTGAGTGTAAAATTACCTTAAGTAGAAAGTACATTTGAATGTTTTTGCTAATTTTTCTTCTCAAGCTTATTAAACTCAGAACCTTCTGATTGCAACTGAAGTGGGCCACCCACCTTGCTACTGTGATAATAGAAAATACTTTCAATTGTTTTGAGAATTAAAAATTTTACTGAAGTAAAAGTAAATTTTTTCATCCAAAGATTACTCACGTAAAAGTATGTCCTACAAAATGTACCATCACTGTATTTAACATACCAGGATTGCCAATATACTTCCTTTCCATTTGCTTTCTTTCTCACCTGAGTAAAGATTCTCTGTCATCCAATCTACTGCCCAGCTTAAATTCATCTTTTAGTAATCATAGCCCACTGTTGGAACCAAAGCTTGGGGGTAACCCTTAGTACCCCTGTTTGGGGCTCTTCATTCCCTTTGGCAGTGTGGAAATGCATCAAAAAACATTCTATAGGGACCTGAGACATATCACACTCAAGTGGAAACATGATACAAGACACAAGCTGTCAATCACCTATTTGTACAGTATTTTTTGATATAGATGAGATATTTTTTTACATATGTTTAGTTTGGTATGTATAAAGAGAAGGTTTAGAAACGCACTGAGCTTAGCAGTGACTCAACTTGACACAGAGTATCTATGAATAACATGCATTTTATGAGATGATGTTTTTGCATATGTCAAACTGTGGTTGTACTGACTGTTGACAACATTCATTATTTAATACCATGGTTAATTTATTTAGAACTCACACTGATATAAATGCATTAATAATGTGTGCTGCAGCTTATTAAAGTATCCCCTGTCTTCTTGTCTGTGGTGTAGTTTGGCTGGATGACATACAGTACACCATAGATCCTGCCGGGTCAAGTTGAAAACATGACACCTGGCAAATGACTCTCTTTGTTACCATGAATAAACCAGTCAACCATACATTTTAATCCTACACCACTTTAGAAAACTATACACCTTTGGTTGTCGTAGTATAGTTTAAGCAATAAATACCAATAGTGTATAAAAAAAAAGCTCTCTGCTATCTTCCACTGGCACTGGTTAAAGTCCATGTTTTATAAAGAGTCTATCATATAGAATACATATTTCTTTGTAGTAGGAAAATGCATGTCGTTATTGTAAATGAGAAAAGGTTCTCAATTGACTTACCTGGTTAAATAAAGGTTAAATAAATAAAATGTGTTGACAATACAGTAAAGAATAAAATTACATTATATTGGGCAACCAGGGCTTAACATTAACTTTTTTGCTCACTGGTCCCTGTGTGCCACAATTAAATTAGTTCAAAGGTTTTTATATTTATTTTATAGTATACAGTTATCTTAAAGAAATGTACAATTTGGTTTTATGTATAGACAGGAATTTATCAAATATTTAGAAAATAGATTTACTTTAATAATTTATCTTTTTGCATGTTGTCTATCTTAATTTTTCTAATACTTTTTCCCTCTCTGATCATGAAGAATTACTAAATTAGATGTATTTAGTAAGTAAATTATAATTTTATACAAACTGAGACACTGTTTTATTGCGTGTTGGTTGTTTAGTCATTTAATTGTGATACACATGCACCATAATCTGAAAATTCACAGCCACCTCAGACACTTTGGCACTGACAACAAAAACTTGCCATGCAATGTTTGTTCACTAAAGTAAGTTTTGTGTAACAATATATTAGAGCTCTTCTCAAGGCTGCTGTGTTGTTTACCATTTGCAGATAGAGTAAGAATGCTTAGTTAGGACCTTCACATGTTTCTGCTTCTAGCTACAAGTGTGTGTTACTTTACCTAATATGAACTAAAACTAAAACTATCAATCAAACAAACTATTTCTGGAATTTACTCTTAAATGTACCCTTAAATAAAGTAACTTTTATAGTACTTTTAATTTGAAGTTGATATGAAAAGTTAATGCCCCATTGTCCCTTATGTTTTCTACCATCTCACTGACGGCAGACAGTTGAGTGAGTTGCCATTTCAAGAAACCTAATGCATCTAACGACTGGTAGCAGCTGTAGTCTTGCTGAAATCTTTAGCTGATGTAGCTTAATTTTTTGTATAGCTGTACCTGTATAGGAGCATGTCAAGCCACTTGCTAATGTTCTGTATCTACTCACTGATGCACACAGTCAGTGAGTTAGTCACCATTTACCCAAGCCATGTTGTTTATGCAGAGTTTGTGACTCTTTTTGTTGCCAGAGGTCTTTTGTTCTATAATGGTGTATTGCGTAATGCTGCATACAGTACACTGGATGTACTCTTATTAAGTGGGTGCAAACAGATAACATACTTGTGCGTGCAAAGCCTTGTCCTGCAGTTGGAGTCAGGTTTCCTGAGGGCAGCTGTTGGAGGGTTAATGGATGCCAGATACCTCCCCGTGTAGTTGGCCGAACTGAGAGGATTGAGAAACGATGAGAGAGGGATCGCTGTAGCGTACAGTTCCTAACAGCAGCCTTTCACCTCCCACATGTATAGTTGGTAGATCTGACATTACCCATCTGTTTCTGCAGTCCCAGGATGAAAGTGGCCTCAGCTGAGCAGGCTGAGCCCTATTTCAAAAGTGTCCTCTGAAGCAAGACACAGGTGGCTTTCTGTAGGGCTCTATCTATCACAAACACTGCATCCACTGTTAGCTTTCTGTACAACGTAATTCATTATCATCATTAAAAAGCAAGTGATATATTTTGGTAAAATGGAGCTTACACAGCCAAATGTACAAACAGATGTGTTATTTTTATTTATTTATTTATGTATTATGCTTGGCTTAGAAAAGGATTTAAGGCGAGACAATGCATATGAATAGTTTTTTTTTTCAACTAACAGATATTTGTGTTAAACTTTTCCTGTAGATTACTGGCATAATTATAGGGAGAAAAAGTTTTGCAAGTTTTGAATCAGTTGTTTTTGTATGCAAATTAGGAAGTATATGCATACACATATTTGCATACATTTCAAACAATCTAAATCTGACTATTGGATAGTGCCAGGTTTAAAATTCTTGACTCATTTTGTCGACATGTTCCATAAAACGGGGAGGGGAATTTCTATATCTTATTTTATCTTTTAGTAATTAAAAGCACTGACAACGGCCTTAAAAAATACAATTTTGCCTTGTTTTTAGGACTAAAATTACAAATAAATTAGGCTGTGAATTACACATCAACAAAGCCTTCAGTAAAAGTATAGTTAAGCACAAGACTGGAAATTTTGGTAATTATACGAGTTACTGAAGTGGAGATTTCTGACTCAGAGTGTGAGAAAGTCATTTTGAAAAAACAGCCTAAGAAATCAATCTTTTCAATAGACTCAGGTGATTAGCTGTGTAAACGCCTTAATGTGTAATTTTGACATTTTCTTCAGTTCAGTGTTAGACTTAAATAAAGGGAGCAAAACTGTCCCAAAACCTCAAAATTAGGGATGTAATGATTCTTCGTAAATCAGCTAAAAATCTAAGCAAAAGAGAGAAATTTTGAATCAGTGTGGAAAAAAATGAATCGTGATGCTCCTTTAAAGCTGCATGCAGGCCACCAAAGTTTAATGGTGTGTAATCTGGCTCACATGATTGGTGCTAGACACCATTACCTGGCCATTTTAGTGAATAAAAACATGAATTTTCTAGCAAGTTTTAGTTTACAGGACTCGTAAAATAATTAGCCTGACGTGCTCAGAAGAGTGCTCCCTCACCTCTGTCCCATACAGACGAAGGAGGACGCTCATGGTGCATTCACAAGGGAACAACAACAACTCCAGGGCAGACGGCAAGAGAGACAGCTCTGAAGGTATTATTTAGGCAGCACATACCTGTTCGCTCTGTTTTCCATTGTTCAGAAAGCAGCTTGTTGTTTAGCAGTGAGCTAAAGCAATGCTAAGTGGCTAACAGCAGCCTAAAGTTGATCTGAGGTTTCAGCAGCCCCTCCCCCGGAGCGTTTCCATGGAGATCAGAGTCTTTACTGAAGATGTGTCTTTCCTCACTGATATTTTTATAAGACTTGACCTGTATTAGGCCCCTTATATATTACTGAGGCGTGGATTCATGATGAGCTGCTTCTCTCTGCATTACTTGCTACTATAGTGTATCTGTTTTTGGAGAGTAGCAGAAAGATGTTAATAAAAGTCACTAACAAATTATTTTATATATTTTTGTTATTTTGACCCTATGTCATTGTTTTAATATCTACTTTTTTATAAAATTTCTGTAAATAAGAAATGTACAACAATTTAAGATGATAAGGAGACACAAATAGGCTATGTAAAAAAAAATCACAATATAATATAATTATACTGCAACTATGTCTGCAAATAAAATCATAACAAATCATAATCGTGAACATAAAATCATGAATCGAATCGCGACTTTAGTGCATCGTTACATCCCTGCTCAAAATGTGTTTTACAAAAATTTAGTGGTTTTGTTGTCAAGAAATTTTATTATATTTTCTGGTATCTCATTGTCTTATATCCAATCACCAAACAAGCAAATCAAATAAGCTATTATTTGATTTGCTTTTGATATAACTATTATAAGCTATTTTTACATAGTGATTTTCCATACAAACATATGCTACGTCAGTCAGTGCTCAGTTGTATTTGAAATAATCAGCAATACAACTTTTAAAAAGTAATTACTATTTTCAGTCGAGGTGTCATATACCCAGCTACTCTGCTTACTGTGCACTTAGCAGTTATGTTAGCGCTACAAGAATTACTAATGTGTTATGTAGTATATTGGTACTGTAAATGTACCCTGTAAGACATTATATTGATATGATATTTTTTGTAATCTAAGGGTAGAAATAATTGCTTGAACAAACCTATTCTTGGTTCTGAATCTCCCCTTGTTCCCATGGCAGCTCCCCCCTCCCTCTCTGTATTCCTCCCTCCTCATTTTTAAAAGCCACATGCTCCCGGCCCGTCTGGCTCAGTTGCACCCCGCCAATGAAGGCCTTTTTATTGGGCTGAGATTGAGTGCAGCCAAGCAGGGCCCTGGCTACACCCCCACCACCGCCGCCCCACCCGCTCAGGCCTCTCCACATGCCTGTTCTGCTCTGGCCCCGTCGCCCAGAAGGAGATTACTTGTCTCTGGTGCACTTAATTGCCAGCTGAAAGAAGGCAGAGGGAGAAAGAGGGGGACTTTGTAGGCAGCGAGGAGGGAACAGTGTGGGCTTGTTGGGCTCCAGCTCGACAGGCCAGGACTCAGAGGCTGCTGTTGATACTGTCAGATGTCGCCTGTGTATTAACTGCTCTTATCAGGATGGATGGTCTTTTTATAAAATGCTAGAAACTTGAACCTCGCTTCCAGTTAGTGGTACTGCACAGCGCTGCCCCTAGTGAGGCATTCATTTTCCACTATGCCACCTTGACTATAATTCAATCTACTCTATTTGATGTATTATTTAGCCTGTAAAAAGACTGTTTTTTTTCCTAAAACCTTATTATGATGCTTTTTTTATGTGGTCTTAATATTAGGTACATTTTATGATATATTTAGGGGTTGCAAATGTGGTCTATAAATGTCAAAATCTGTAGGTGGGTGGTTGACATTTGACATTAAAATATAAATCAGTTGTATAAAAAGTGTAAAGAGAGTTTTTCATAAGCAATTTACAATTTTAAGTGTAACTCTATTTGACATTGTCCTGCGGGTTGACTATCACACCACAGGACATTCATTATAATTTGGCCATTAAAATTCTTATGAAAAATTATTTAACATGTCTGCTGTGCTCACATATTTATATCAGTGTCCAATCCTAAACAAATATTATAAACATTCAGAATTTGATTTTGTCAAAAATACAGCTGCCACACCGCAGGGCTCCAAACAGGAACATATTAACAGTTTTGGTGAAAATTTGGATTTTACTAAAGTAACAGTTCCTTTTGACCTTTAGTTCACAGCCTTAACTCCAGAGGTCTTCCTGGACACTAGAGACTTGTTTTGGAAATATTTGTATTATGTATTTTGAAAATGTTACAGTCACACTGCAGTGCATTTTGCAGTTTAACGTTAAAATACAAACTTCTTTCTTTCTTCAAAGGTTTTGTAGTAGGCCCTATGTTGCACTGCTGACAGAATTTTGTAGGGGGAAAAACATTTAGCAAAACCTTTCAATGGATTACGGAAAAAGTGGGCGTCACGTCAACCATCCAGATACACAGTTTTGAGGTACAATGAGTTGTACCTCTATGAACAGTTTAAAATCGAGGACCGTGATGTCGCCCGGTATGGCGCAGCCGGGGCCCCACCCTGGAGCCAGGCCTGGGGTTGGGGCTCGAATGCGAGCGCCTGGTGGCCGGGCCTTTGCCCATGGGGCCCGGCCGGGTACAACCTGAAAGAGCGACGTGGGCCCGACCTCCTGTGGGCTCACCACCCGCAGAGGAAATCGTAGGGGACCGGTGCTGTGTGGATCGGGCAGCAGTCGAAGGCGGGTGCCTCGACGACCCGGTCCCCGGACACAGCTTCTAGCTGTAGGGACATGGAATGTCACCTCACTGGGGGGGAAGGAGCCTGAGCTTGTGCGGGAGGTTGAGAGATACCGGCTAGATATAGTCGGGCTCACCTCTACGCACAGCTTGGGCTCTGAAACCAAGCTCCTCGAGAGAGGTTGGACTCTCCACCACTCTGGCGTTGCCCGCGGTGAGAGGCGGCGGGCTGGTGTGGGCTTGCTCATAGCCCCCCAGCTCAGCCGCCATGTGTTGGAGTTTACCCCAGTAAACGAGAGGGTCGCGTCCCTACGCCTTCGGGTGGGGGACAGGTCTCTTATTGTTGTTTGTGCCTACGGGCCAAATAGCAGTACAGAGTACCCGGCCTTCTTGGGGTCCCTGGGAGGTGTACTGGAAGGTGCACCGACTGGGGACCCCATTGTTTTGCTGGGAGACTTCAACGCCCACGTGGGCAGCAACAGTGACACCTGGAGGGGTGTGATTGGGAAGAACGGCCTCCCCGATCTGAACCCGAATGGTGTTTTGTTATTGGACTTCTGTGCTAGTCACAGTTTGTCCATATTGAACACCATGTTCGAGCACAAGGGTGTCCATCAGTGCACGTGGCACCAGGACACCCTAGGCCGGAGGTCGATGATCGACTTTGTAGTCGTGTCATCTGACCTTCGGCCGTGTGTTTTGGACACTCGGGTGAAGAGAGGGGCTGAGCTGTCAACCGATCACCACCTGGTGGTGAGTTGGACCCGCTGGCGGAGGAGGAGGCCGGACAGACTCGGCAGGCCCAAACGTGTTGTGAGGTTCTTTTGGGAACTTCTGGCTGAGCCCTCTGTCAGAGTGGTCTTCAACTCCCACCTCCGGGAGAGCTTTGACCAGATCCCGAGGGAGGTTGGAGACATGGAGTCCGAGTGGACCATGTTCTCCACCTCTATTGTCAATGCGGCCGTTCGGAGCTGTGGTCGCAAGGTCTCTGGTGCCTGTCGTGGCGGCAATCCCCGAACCCGGTGGTGGACACCGGAAGTAAGGGATGTCGTCAGGCTGAAGAAGGAGTCCTATCGAGCTTGGTTGGCTTGTGGGACTCCTGAAGCAGCTGATGGGTACCGGCAGGCCAAGCGTGCTGCAGCCTGGGCGGTTGTGGAGGCAAAAACTCGGGTCTGGGAAAAGTTCGGGGAGGCCATGGAGGAGGACTATCGGTTGGCCTCAAAGAAATTCTGGCAAACCGTCCGCCGCCTCAGGAGGGGGAAGCAGTGCTTCACCAACACTGTTTACAGTGGAGGTGGGGAGCTGTTGACCTCGACTGGGGATGTTGTCGGGCGGTGGAAGGAATACTTTGAGGATCTCCTCAATCCCACCGACACGTCTTCCGTTGAGGAAGCAGAGGCTGGGGACTCAGAGGTGGACTCATCCATCACCCAAGCTGAAGTCACTGAGGTGGTTGAAAAGCTCCTCAGTGGCAAGGCTCCGGGGGTGGATGAGATCCGTCTGAGTACCTCAAGTCCCTGGATGTTGTGGGGCTGTCGTGGCTGACACGTCTCTGCAACATCGCGTGGCGGTTGGGGACAGTGCCTCTGGACTGGCAGACCGGGGTGGTGGTCCCTCTTTTTAAGAAGGGGGACCAGAGGGTGTGTTCCAACTACAGGGGGATCACACTCCTCAGCCACCCCGGGAAAGTCTATTCCAGGGTACTGGAGAGGAGAATTCGGCCGATAGTCGAACCTCGGATTCAGGAGGAACAATGCGGTTTTCGTCCTGGCCGTGGAACAGTGGACCAGCTCTACACCCTCTATCGGGTGCTCGAGGGTTCATGGGAGTTCGCCCATCCAGTCCACATGTGTTTTGTGGATTTGGAGAAGGCGTTCGACCGTGTCCCTCGTAGCGTCCTGTGGGGGGTGCTCTGGGAGTATGGGGTCCGGGGCCCTTTGCTAAGGGCTGTCCGGTCCCTGTATGACCGGAGCAGGAGCTTGGTCCGCATTGCCGGTTGTAAGTCAGACCTGTTCCCAGTGCATGTTGGACTCCGGCAGGGCTGCCCTTTGTCACCGGTTCTGTTCATTATTTTTATGGACAGAATTTCTAGGTGCAGCCAGGGGCCGGAGAGTGTCAGGTTTGGGAATCACAGGATTTCATCTCTGCTTTTTGCGGATGATGTTGTCCTGTTGGCTTCATCAAACCAGGACCTTCAGTGTGCACTGGGGCGGTTTGCGGCCGAGTGTGAAGCGGCTGGGATGAGAATCAGCACCTCCAAGTCCGAGGCCATGGTTCTCGACCGGAAAAGGGTGGCTTGCCCTCTCCAGGTTGGGGGAGAGTTCCTGCCTCAAGTGGAGGAGTTCAAGTATCTTGGGGTCTTGTTCACGAGTGAGGGAAGGATGGAGCGTGAGATCGACAGGCGGATCGGTGTAGCGTCTGCAGTAATGCGGTCGTTGTATTGGTCTGTTGTGGTAAAGAAGGAGCTGAGCCGAAAGGCGAAGCTCTCGATTTATCGGTCAATCTACGTTCCTACTCTCACCTATGGTCATGAGCTTTGGGTCATGACTGAAAGGACAAGATCCCGGATACAAGCGGCCGAAATGAGTTTCCTCCGCAGGGTGGCTGGGCGCTCCCTTAGAGATAAGGTGAGGAGCTCTGTCACACGGGAGGAGCTCGGAGTAGAGCCGCTGCTCCTCCACATCGAGAGGAGTCAGTTGAGTTGGCTCGGGCATCTGTTCCGGATGCCTCCTGGTCGCCTCCCTGGGGAGGTGTTCCGGGCATGTCCCACCGGGAGGAGGCCCCGGGGAAGACCTAGGACACGCTGGAGGGACTATGTCTCTCGGCTGGCCTGGGAACGCCTTGGGGTCCCCCCGGTAGAGCTGGAGGAAGTGTCTGTGGATAGGGAAGTCTGGGCATCTTTGCTTAGACTGCTGCCTCCGCGACCCGGTTCCGGATAAGCGGAAGAAGATGGATGGATGGATGGATGGATGGATGAGTTGGTTACCACCTTAACTGACCAGTTTTCTGTGGGAAACACTGTATTAGTGTTATATAAGTTGTGTATCTCTTTTTTTTATTTTTTTCATTTCATTTCACTTTTTGCTCAGTTATCTATTGACCAATCAATAGACTCCACCTTTTTGAAAGCGGACCACTCATGCCTTTGCAGTGCTTTGACCTGTCATAAGCAGATGCCACTGTTTTGGTTATAATTTTACTAACTACCTTTAAATATAAAGCATCAAACAACCGCAAAATGCATATGAAGCTGTTTATTTTTGTGCATTTTGATGATTACTAGAAGCCAATAGCTGTCTGGGCTGTCAGTGTACGACACTTAGCACTCATTTCTCTGTTTGCTACTTGACAATGAACTGGGATGAGTATTGCACCAATATCAATACTAAACGTATTTCATGCTGAGTGGTTAGAGTCACTTTTATTTGTAAATGCTCTATTTCTTTTTTCTGCTTAAGGTTTCCTCTTTATTAGATGCACTGATATTGTTACATATACTTTCCTGGAATATAGAGTGGTGGCCAAAATTATAGAGCACTTGGCATGTTTAAGAGGTTTTAGTTGTTTTTGTTGAATTGGCCATTAAAATACCCATAAATACCCATATCTACAAAGTCATAAACCATAGAATAAAGTCATCATGATCAAGGAGATTGAGGCAATTTTCCTTACAAAAACAAGCTATGCCTATTTCACTCTTGTCACAAAATCATGTCCCTTCGCAGAATGGCTGTAAAGAAACTATTACTGAAAGAGAAAAAGAGGGAAACACCTAAATTTGCCCCTCACACAAAAAGGCTGCAAAAGGTGGACATACCCAATATTAAAGTGGCTAAAAAAGAGAAGAACTCAAACAAACAATCTGCAGGTTTCATGAATATTGTGAAATGAAATCATGTTTTGGAGGCAAAAAACTATTGAATATCACTATTTTCATATTTGTCAGGTGTTCTAATAATTTTGTCCCCCACTGTATTCCAATATAGAGTATCACAGTCATTGTATTGTTTTCTAATTGGTCAGGTTTTGTGATTTTCTACCATGATTTACTCTTTGATTTTCCAGCAGAAATACAGAGGGATTACTATATACTAAACCCTGACCTCAGTACATGGCTTTATAATATGGATGTGTGGGAAGACCATCAGGTCCAGCATGCCTTCTCTCTGCCCTCTGAGCCACTGTTATTCCTCCCGGCCAATGGCTTCCTTCCAGCAGCTCGTGCCTCTCTGTCCCCTTTTACTTTTTCCAATGAACTTGTGAATTTTATATTATTACAGTTGGTTATTGTTGAATCCCCTTTGGCCTGATCCCAGCAAATTAAATAGTGGGCACTTTATTGAATTGGCAGTCTCCAAAGAAACCATGCAAGACAGTATGAGTTTTTCACCTCTTCAGTCTTTTGTATTTTTATAGAGGTTTTCTTTCAGCTGCGCTTGTAGTTCTATGAAGCCATATTTATGTTGTGTGTTCACACTCACTTATCATGTTTCATTACAAAGTATCACAGATGGTCGCGCTACTCAAAACAATGTGCTAAAATGAAATTGTTTGGGAAATAGGTAGTTTTGAATTGTCCCTGGGACTCTTTAGGTATTGTCCATGTTGTGCCCTACCAGGCTCATATTTTTCTTTCCACAGCTTTTTGCAGTCTCTGGCTTGAATAAGTGAAAAGAGACCCATAATTGATAAAAGTGCATGTAACAAATTCTACATTGGCAACATTGCTTTAAAGCAAACCTATATTTGATGATAATAAAGTATGTTTTAATGAGCCTAATGCGGATTATTTATACGGAAATGCCACAAGATATAGAACTGAACTACCTAAAGCCAGGGTTCTATTTTTCGACTGTCCTCTCCTAAACTCTGTGTCAGACAGTAATACCACGAAGCCTGACTCAGCAACAAACAGGCTGTCAGTCGCATCTGTCGGCAAAAGTCCTTGTGGATTTGAGGGTTCATACATAGTGAATAGGACAAAGCTTACCTCTAAAAATATCTACTGTGCTGTTTGGCTTGCAATCTTTTTGAAGAGTCCTGACAGTTTTGGTGCAGCAGTCATTTGTGTCACAGGGCAAGTAGAGTGGACTGAGATATCCAGACAGAGGTACCCAAGAAAGAGTATTGTTACTTTAAAAAATACATTTACTCAAGTGGAAGAAAAAAGGACATTGTGATAAAAAATATTAAAGTACAATATATTCAAAAAGTTACTCTTGCAAACTCATTTCTACCCACTTTGTATGCATAGATTCTATTCTATTTCTCACTTCCACCTGTTTTCATGTAATGTTTGTTATTGCTTTCTTAACTCACTTTGTTTCCTTTCAGCAGTTCTCCCTTAATTACATTTTCAGGCCAATCTCCTCTGACTACATTAGATCCTTCCTGATGAATATGGAAGGCTTTGGTAAACCTGCATGTCACAGCGGCACAATGTTTCGCGGCCTTTTGATTAACACGGGATGGAAACAATTAGGTGGGGGAGGTAGAGAGGCAGAGAGGTAACGTTCAGCAGCTTTAAATGCTAATTAGCTAATGGAGGATGAAAGAGAAGCAACTGGCTGGGTTTAACATGAGCACGCTCCACTTCGCACTGCAGACTTCACCCTTTTATTTGAATTTAGCAAGGCCACCGCCATCTTGATTTCATAGAGTACACATCCAACAATACTGCTGAACATACATTTTACAAGGCTGTACAGGCTGTTACTGCTGGTGTCCTGCTTAAACGGACTATATTATGCTTTTTTGTATCTTTTTAAACCAATCTTGGTCACCTCTAGCCTGGCAAACAGACAAACACTTCCTTATTCTATACAAAGAAGTTAGCCTGGTACCCCTTCGCTTAAATTACGTTTCTATGGGTGGAACAATCAGAGGCAGAATAACCAATCAGAGAAATGAAGGGTGAGACGTAAGCAGTGCACCGCTGACCCAAACAAACATTGTAGTTTGCCGTTTTTGTCATAAAACACTAAAATACGCTGTTTTATGAGCAGCTCTGTACTTATTTCTGAATGGGGACATCAGCAAAAGCCAGTTGTACAAAGACTTGTGTAAAAAGTGGGTTTGTTTGAATGTGGTTGTTACATTGGATTTTAACGAGACTTTACTGTTGCTGATGTCAGTGCTTCATGGAGTAGGAGGGGGTACGGTGGGGGCAGGGCTAAGTGTGAAAGAGTCGTTTGGAGGTCACAGAAAGGCAGCACCAGAGAATACAGGATTACTCAAACATGCGTGATTGAAGCAAAACACAACTCCGGGTATGTTTTTTGATGAGGGAACAAAATTATAACATAATAGAAAGCTCAAAAAAGTTTATTTTGCATTATATTGCGCATTTAAAGTAATTCGGAATGGAAGTTATAGTTGCTGAGGCTATTTACACAAAAACAGATTTGTCAAAACTGCTGATTCTGTCGCGGATTGGCCCCTTACTCACCATAAAAACGCAATCTTTTTGAATACCACCAAAGAGGTGCTTATATTTGTATTTTGTTGCTGCCGCTTCATAGTTGTGTGAACTGTGAAGCCAGTATTCTCAGTTACTACAGAGACTGGCTGCTGATGTATGTATATAGCAGTCTGAAAAACAATAATATCAATATTATGTGTTTTTGTGTTCATAAAACTGTGCTAATAATGTATTAGTTAGGAATGGATGTATAAACCCTCACTGATGCTTCTGTTGCTGAAAACCCCAAGATCAAAAAGTGTGGCTTTGACAAATTTTTGTGTGTAATAACTATGGCGACAGGATGTGTGGTGCTGCCAACTGGTCTGGCAAACATACTACAATTGTCTTTGCACTCGAGTGTGTCTGTGTGAATATGGGCTATTGTTTGTGGAAATCACTGGTGTTGTGAAAATGGCTTGATTGAACGAGTGGTCACTTGTGGTATTGCACTGAAAATAACTTGCTGGTTCAGAAAGCATCAGTACAAAAACAAGATGCCTGCACAGCTGCAGTTTAAAAAATGTTTACTTTTTTTCTTGAATTTTCATATCATCGACTTTTTCTGCAAGTATGTTATTTTTGTTAACTGCTCTGTCCCTCCTTAATGCCTGTTGGTCACACAAAAACACAGCCAACTTTTTAAACTTTTTTTTAGAATAGCACTAATAAACTCAAAACCCTTGTTATTGATTTATATTGTTCTGAATATTATAAGAATATACATTGGAAGGAAGACGGCAAATGCATTGCAGTAGTATAAGATGGAGAAGGGTTGTCATTGCCCTTACTAAATAAGCATTTCAAATTAGAACAATAATCACGTTGCTGACAAATCTAACCATTACCTGACTTTCTCTCAGAATGCATTGAAAGTAATGACTATTGACACTGTTAAATCACTCTGGATTAGAGTCTCTATAATGGTCTACCATCTACATTTCAATGAGGACTCAATTAAGTGGCTCACCTCTGAAAAGCAGTTTGAAGAGCACAAGTCTTAACAGTTCACAGCATCGATCTGTACATTGTACTTGGAAATATATGTCCCCTCTGGCCATTTGATTCAGGCAGCTCTTACTCTCTAATCTCATCTGTGTTAATTGCAATCACTGAAGACAAGTTCTGTGTTTAACAAGGCCCGAGGAAGACATTGCTTGACATTATTTGAACCATATATCCTCAAGGAATACAGCTGTCTTTTTCCACACTGTCTTCACTGTCAATAGAGTCTGTTCTAGCATAACATTAACATGACATTAAAGGCAGTGGTAGACCTATTAGTTAATGGTGTTATTGCAATTTTCCATTGCTGTGACCAGTTTATAATTTGTTCACTGTAATAGCTGAAAGGATTCTTAGCAGTATAATTGAACAGGGGGTGCAGGAGGCTTAGCAGGTCGTCCACTGACAAAAGGGTTGGCAGTTCAATTCTCTCTTTGACCCAGCATACGGCCCATTCCTGCCGGGATTTGCGACAGAAAGGGTATCCGGTGCACATATCACTGTGTGATTGAAAATAATAATAAAAAAATGGACTACATTGCATAAAGCTACAGGTTGGACAAAACACTCTGAGCACAAAGTAGCTAACACATTTAAACAGTAAAACATGATACATTGATCAACTTTTTCAACTTTTTTGGGCTTTTAATCTTGTTATCAAGTTGTTTCGTCCTCAAAAACATATGTATGCTGTATGATGAGGCGTACCCCTTCTCAAGAACTTAAAACGCTTGGTCTCACCACTCTATGAAGACCTGCCTTCTCCAGGAAGTGCTCCTGCACGTTTTTAGAGTACATACACTGTCACTGGACTCATTCAGCACCTAAATTGCCGCTATTACGAAGCAGCCAGCTCATTTATCTTTTATCATTTTACATACATATACATTAAAAAACTTGAAATACTAAAGGAAATGTTATTTCCAAAAGCCTGAAAAAGCATAACATGGGACCTGTGCTGAATGCTGTTTAATACTAAAATCATCTAAACGCAGCAGTACTCTGAGCAGAGCGCTGTAGACGCAGTCGTTAAATTCCCTCTCAGGCATGTAAATATTGACGAGAGAAGTCCAGTTAGATGGCTTAATCAAAGTATGAACATAGTAGGTAATAATGCCATACAGATGCCACCCAAGTTACACACAGTAGAACAAGATAAAATATACTAGCTGTATTAAAAGCAAACATTCAAATAAAGTCATGTATGGCATAAAACAAAGTAGAATCAACTGTTTTTTTCTTTCTTTCTTTGTTGCCTGCTTTAAATTTGGAGAGCTTTCTACATTTTAAAGAATTGTTATTTTATGCCACCATTTCTGCTCATGTTAATACAAAGTAGAGAGCAATGCTCTTGACGCAGCAGATGTAAGAATTTTTAACTGACCGAGATTAGATTGTGTTAACCCCACTTACATTGATTGCACTCTGGTTCACACCAAAAGCAATAGTTATTAATAAGCACTTCTGTGCACACTTAGCAGCCTAGTGTTCATGTGG
Source organism: Bostrychus sinensis (assembly GCA_020698575.1). Classification (NCBI taxonomy): domain Eukaryota; kingdom Metazoa; phylum Chordata; class Actinopteri; order Gobiiformes; family Eleotridae; genus Bostrychus; species Bostrychus sinensis. The sequence continues at coordinate 9,536,770 of CM036242.1, read as the reverse complement.
TGGTGTTGTGACATGTTTTTAATAGAATTATGTTTATTGAATTAATAATAGGACCTGGCAGCAATGTTCATTAAAATCTGTCTATGAATAATAAAATTTGGTAACTTTAATTATTCATCCAAACTTTAGTGTTGAGCTTTTGGCTGGCAAAAACAATTACTCTGTTACTGCTCTGGGATCAGGGACCCAACTGCTTTTGACAACTTTACATCAATTATTAACACAAACTGAAGTAATGATTGTCAGTGATGGCATATGTGAGTGGATGCCTAATTGTAGCCAGTCTGTCACTTGCTTGTGCATATTCAAGTAGAATAATACATCTCAGTGTGGTTTAATGTTTACATATTTTATCACTCCACAGCCGCACGACCTCCCATTTGACATCTCCCATAATCTGAAATAAACACGTCTGCCATATCAGCTTGTCATGAAGCATACAGCCGCTTTACCGACTCTTTTGATGTCTTCTGAAAGCCCCAAATTCGTCACAACCTTCAGCGGTGCTTTGAGGCAGGTCGAGAGGCTGTGAATGCTCTCCGAGTTAAAAAGGGGATGCTTCCTGGCTGGCTAGATGCAATCATGGGCCAGTATCTGATTGCGCTGGAGGAAATTGGATGAGCGGGGGAGCTGCCGGCCGCGGCTGATGGGGAAGATGACTCCTTTGTCACTGTGTCAGTCAATTCCCCACTCACCTGAGAGGCCAATCAATGACACGAGCACAGAGCTTCTCTTGTCCCTGGCCTTCGCGTGCTACAGGCTGCTGTCAATTAGAGGCACTAAAACACCCTCCTGCTTCACACCGCACTGCTCTGGCATGTGCTACACCGTTAGAAATATGACAGTGATGCGCCAGAGAGTGACATGTCGGGTATTTATTAAGAGTGCAGAGATTTGCAGAATGGAAGTAATAAATACTGGGGATATGTAGTCTTTTATCCTCCGGTCCTTCTGGTGACACAATAGCCCATTTCATAAGCCCTTTTCACACATTTTTTTGAGGATGATGTCAGAAGAACTGCCCCTGACTATCTTATTCCTGACCAGTGCATTCACATATGCACTAAAAGTCTGGAAGATATTCAAAGGACAAAGGAGCCAACTCTTTTGTGACTGTTTTCTGTGTGTATTCAAATATAAGTGCAACATAAGTAAAAAAGAATGAAGCGCAAACAAGCGGTGAAGAACATGAGACCTCTGCACTTTGGTTCAGGGGCCAATTACATGCATTTTGCTGAATATGTAGTGATTCAATTGCAGATTGGCCTTGCGTGTACACAAGAACAGGTTTTTTGTTTTCCAAATACGCTGTCTTTTGAAAGCGCTGGAAGAGGTGTTTTTGTCCACACGGAGTGCTCTGTACTCTTATCGATTGAGAAAACTGCTTCATCTGCGACATAACAGCCCTAGAGCGACCAGGTGAACAATCACAAAGTACTCTGATTTTATGCTTCATATTTTGATAATTCCCTGCTAGTAATACATGTATAAATCCTTACTGGAGCTTAAGAGTTTAGCATCAAAGCCCAGGAAGACCACAAGATGTAAAAGTTATAGTAAAAGTTTAAGCTATGACTTTTTCTGGAGTTTGTGGCTTTGTCAGCAGGTTGAACAGCACCATTTGTTGGTCCTTTAGGATTTTCAACACCATAGGCTGCACAATAAAAGAAAATATTGTTGCAATAACGATAGGATTGGTGATATATTGATATACTATTTTGACTATACCAGAACTACTCTTTGTATCAGTCAAAACTGTGGCCAAAAAGACTAAACCAGGAATAAAACAAAGTTAAATGAGGACTAAATTAAGAAAATTATGACTAAATCTGGACTTTTTAAATTGATTTATATTTGGTCAAAACACCTTTTTTTATAAGGCTCTGATAGGAAAATTATTCTTCACACCTCAACCATATGCGTATAGACACAACTTGGAGACGGCATGGCTGTTGTGTTTTCCTGACCAGACCTTGAATAACTTTATAGGATGCTGCATGGCTTACTGTATGGGTCATGAGCTACACCTTAATGGAAGATGCGCAGAAGACCTCCTGACATCATTCACATGATAGAGCCCTCTGGACATTGTTCTAGGGTACCTTCAGGTCAGGGTTAGAAAATCTAAATTCCAAGTCAGTACTTGCATACACAGCGGTCTCAGGACTGATATAATTTGAATAACATAAAACTAATCAAAGAAACGATTATTGAAGCCTATACCTCCTTGGTCCCAGTTGATTTGGGTTTATTCACTCTTGGTATAAAAATGAATCAACTGAATTAATCCTGTTGTGCATGAAGTGTATTTTCAGTTTGTGAAATTTTACAATACACAATATTTTATTGTTTGTTTTAGTTTATTTGGATTTTACATCTGTCTGTGTCACAATAATTATAATTATAATATCTTGTGTCTTATTAATCAGACATTTCCTGAGAACCACTAAAATAGGGAATATGTGTATTAATACCTCATTAGGCTCTGAGATATTTGTACAAATATGCACAATTGTACAGTAGAAGCCTATCAGCATTTTATTAAAAGTACAGAGCATAAAAGATGACAGTCTATAAACATTATTGAGTTTAAAAGTTACAAACTGAAATTAAAAAGTATTTCTCTTTAAAAGTCAGTTCACTGTGTTGGCTTTGGTTAAAAATTGAATCAAATGCTTTTAACATCACTCACAATCACACCAGTCTTTAAATGTGTTTTATTCTGATCAGATCTGCCTGTAGTGCACATTAGCATTGTAAATGGCCTCATTAGCCGCTGCACCATTAGCTGTTTGTAGGACCCAGACAATCTCCTGTCTATGACTTTCTCTCTGTAATACATATCATGGAGCCATCTTGCCCGACTGGAATCTTATTAGCACTGACACTTCCTGAATGATTCATGCACTCACACAGGCATAGCATGACCTTAAACATATAACCCCTTGTTTTAGTGCTACTTTGTGTGAGCTGAATCCCATCTGTGCTTTTCTCTGTTCAGTTTCCTGGTACCTGTGAGGAGTCAGCTTCCCCATTTGTCTTCATCTGCACCAACCCCCATGAGCTGCTGGTCAAATTCCCCATGAAAGGGAAGCACAAGATCTGTAAGTCCTACTTGTTTAAAAGCATGCACACATTGAGGATTTTCTCTGTTTTTCTCTTCTCATTCTGCGTTTCATAATGACATGCATAAAGGAATGTGTGAAAAAACACGCTGCTAGATTACTATTTGCATTAATAAAACCATCTCACACTCACAAACTCTCACACGGCTCCCCTCCAGAGCCATCTGTAAAGAGTGGATTTTGCTGTCAGGTTGCCTGGGGGACACGCCGAGCCGGCATGTGCAATGTTGTTGTTGCATTGTGTGATTTATAATGGGACTAAAACACATTTTCCCTCTGCTAGTATGACTGCTGCGGCTGCAAAATGATGTACCTGCAAGCTCTTGTGTTAGGATTCAAAGCTCTCTAAAGACTTGAGAGGATGGTTTGTGGAGCTGTGCTGATTTCACAGCTTGCTACAGTTACGCATTTATGAGCCATTAAAGAAAAAACAGAATGGATACCAGTTTAAAATAGAATAAAAATGGACTTAGTGGTGTAAAAATGGAAGGTCTATAAAAGTCTGATTTGTGGTGGGAGTCACATCATACAGACAATATGCTGGCACTTGAATTTTGCAGTATATGGCATCATTTGCACAACTAGTAAAGGACAGGCTGGTTACACATGAGTATGACAAGCTGCAGTGTGTAGAGGTCGGTTTAGTCACAGTTTTTTAATACATGTCCAACTGTGCAACTTTTTTTTGGCTACAATCAGAGATGCCAGGTGCATAATGTTTGGGTTAGCTATGATCAACCCTGTGGTCCATGACTGGCAGGATCAACTTGAGTGGCATTCATGTGCTAGGAGAAGTGAGAAATTACCTGAAAAAATGATATCTGTATGTTTTTGTTTGTGGTAAATATACTGTGATTAGCATCTGTTTGTTTACATAGCATCTAGTGATGAACTATTAGAAAGCATATTAGAATATTACTGTGTATTTAGCTCTAGCAGGTTTACTTGACGCTGTCAGATATGTGGTGCTGTGTGATGTTAAACCTGCCATGACTAATTAATTGTTTGTCACTGATGGACAACAGCTTGAGCATGTTGTGGTGACATGTTTAGACAACATAACTAGTGAAACATGTATACGGGTCTAAAATCTAAGTGTTACAATTTGTGTGTAATCAAGAGCTCGTAAGTTGTCATTTAAATGTAAAAAAATAAAATATTGGCATTATGTATTTTAATACTATTGTAAAATTAAGGTTGCCATCTTGTCTACTGTTTATATGGTAACAATTTGCAAGTAATCTTATATTGATTGATGTAAAAACTATTATTGTGGTACAGTAGCCTGAATAATGTAGCACTGTACTTAAAATACTTCTATTATTGCCCCTTAAGCACTTGAGTGATGATGATTGTAAAACCTGGAGAGGAAATTTTGAGGTAGATCTCAGCACAGTATAATATGATTTATTTTATTTAGGGCTGGGACTAGAATTAATTTTATTTTTTTATTGTCAAAAATAGCCCTATTGTGAAGTTACATTCAGCAGAAATAGCATCCTCTAAGCACTGAAATGCACCCAGAACATAAATTCTTCCATTATAGCCTCTTGCCAAGCACTGAAAACACACCTCCACTTTGTTTTTGTTTGTTTTAATTCTGTTATTGTTTCTTTTCCCTGACATTCACACCATCTGAACTTGGATCTCATAAATCCTGCAACTGATCTGGTAAATGGTTAAACCCAGTCAGCTGCCTGCACTGGTTTGCAAATAAATAACTGGCTTCTTTGAACGTGCCTGCCGCAAAGTGTTAGCTGCTAATGAACTGCTAACAATTCTCTACAGTGAATGACAATTGCGCAGAGGTGGTAAGCTCATGAAAAGAGGATGTCACATATTTCAAATAGAGAAACATTTACTCTAAGCTGTTGTTTACTGTACCATATGGGCTGCCAAAGCTGTGCACCTGCAAATTTAATACTTGTATTTACTCCTATCCAAACATTGTTTTTATGGGGACCCTTTAGTGCAGCCGGGAGAGAGCAGTTTCCTCACTTCTGAGAATATGTTGTCATTAAAGTGTGGTCCTGCTCATAAGTAATTCACACTGACACTTATTGTGGTACTGTGGCTTGCAGAGGTAATTTAGCACTGGACTGAAAATACCTCTATTATTACTCTATTATTAATAAGGGAGCACTAGAGTGGCCTTAGTAAAACCCGGAGAGGAAATCCTGAGGTAGATGTCATTTAAAAAGCACTTAGAAAACACAACCTTCATCAGTGCATTGGCAACAATAGTGAAGATATACATGCAATCATCCCTAGGCTCGTCTAGTTCAGGAATAATTGCTCTATCCATTGAGCCACAAAGCCCTTGTATCTCACAATGGTAGAGAATCCAATCTCTTGTGGATGGATTTTCCATATTTTCTGGACTATAAGTCGCACTTCTTTTTCATAGATTGGCTGGTCCTGCGACTTATAGTCAGGTGCAACTTGTAGTCAACTTATAGTCACGTGCAACATCAAAATGTATATAATTTAAGATGAACCAATGAGTAAACATTACCCTCTACAGCTGCAAGAGGGCGCTCTAGGCTTGTGACAACTACTGTCAGTAGTATTCAGTGATGTAGAGTAAGATCAGGAACTTCCTTACCAGTCTCTTGCTTGTTGGACTTGCGGGCTTGTTATGTTAATTTAGCCTATTCAGCCTCCCACATGTGTTAACATACTGGACACCTATTCACCCTGTTGTTCTGTGTGCTGTCGCTTAGTTGAATAACTTGCCTTTCCAGATTAAATGTCTGTTCTTGGTCTTGGGTTTTGTGACAAAAAATTTTGAAATAAATGCCAGTTATATAGGTTTTTATACAACTTGTTAAAAGCATCGAGCACAGGGCTATCTGCATACCTGAATAAATTAAATCTAAAAATGCAAGTTAATCGATAAATCTCCCAGCGCTATCCATTGAAGATACTTGTATCTTGGTAAGTAATTGGACTTTATCTGTTATGTGTTCATACACTGAAAATAAATATATAAAATATATTTTAAGTAATTCACATAACTTACTGATGCATCAAATGCAAGCAACACATCAGGCAACCTTGACAAAACAGGCAATGCAAAGATTAAATTATATACTGTATTGATCCTGAGGGGAATTCAGGCTCTCCAGCAGCAGTGTCACAGTAATTACAAAGAGGCACAGTGAACCTCGTTTGTAAGATGCTCACAGATTGTCATGTACGCTCAAGTGTAACCAGCCACAAAAGGCATTAGATGAGTGTCACTCCATAGCCAAGTGAAAGAATATACAATATACAACTCGGAGTGTAACACTACTAGTGTGTTAAAAAAGCCTGTTCAGGTTCACCTGCCGGGCCGAATTCTGAGATAATACCCCACAGTGGAGGTTGGTGATGTGTAACCCTTCTCTACAGTGCAAATAACAATGCAGGTCAGTAGTGTATAGTTCATTATGTTCAAAAACCCATGTCCAGTGTGTGTGAGAACTACACAATAACTATAGTACTCAGTAGTGTGAAGTTGCAACAAATTAAAGTGAGGTGATGACTTACAACAGTGGCATGAGGTAGAAATGATCTTCCTATAACCAAAGGGTTCAAACCCCTCATTGCCTTGAGTATCTAGAGTATCTAGTGCCAGTGTGGTCTGCACCACATGCAGCCATTCATCATTTATTAATAAAGTGTATGGCAGGGTGTACAATAAGGATCCAACTTCCTGGGTTCATTGTCCATATACCCAAACCTATTTCATATACTAGCTGACTGAGCACATCATATCTAAAATAAATAATAAATGATATAATAAGTACTAAATAATATGCACTTGTAGTAGTAGCAGTAGGTAGAAGTAGTCGCAGGAGCAGTTGTAGTGGGAGTAGTTCTACCCTTTTCATTCTGAAGAAATTATTTGCTGTAATTGCTATAGTAGTAAAAGAAGTAGTATTAGGATGGTTGATGTTTGGAGGTGTAACACCTTTTTTTTTTGGTCCTGCGGTGTGACATGAATTTGAAATTGAATGCAAAGAATATTTTTTTAAAAATTGAATATAAATCAGTTTTATATAAAAAGAGATTTTTTTGTAAGCAATTCACAATTTTAACTGTTTAACTGTTATTTCTACATTATTTGACAGAACATGTCACACCACAGGACATTCACTACAATTTGGCTCTTTCAGTTCTTGTCATAAATGATTCAACATGTCTGTGGTGCAAACTTGATACATACAGGATATCCCTGTTCCATCATAAAAAATAATATTTAATGTTCAGAATTTTTTATTTTTTTATTTTTTTTAAATATAGCCATCACGCTGCAAGACACCAAACAGACACACTTTTACAGTTTTTAAGAAAACAAGCATTTTACTAAAATTAATAATAAAATAACTTATTTTGACCTATAGCTACACTGTCTGTGTTTAAAAAAACAGATCTTTCCTGTCACACTGCAGGACACCATTTTGATTACAAGATTAAATTGATTAAAAATTTTATTGTAGGATTTTGGTGCAGTTAAAAGTGTTGTTTTAGTAAAGTACAAATATTTGACATTATGCCAAAAATGTTATGAGTTGTCACAGAATCTAGTGATTTATTTTGGCAATGTTTGTATTTTGTTTTTTTTAAGTGTCACAGCCACACCGCAGGACATCTGGCAGTTTGCTGGAAAAATACAAAAACAAAAACAAAAAAACTGTCACTCACCTTCTTTCTAAAACTTCTGAGGTTGCATAGTAGGCCCTATGTTGCACTGCTGACAGAATCTTTGAGGGGGTTAAACATTCATTGGCAAAACTTTTCAATTGATTACGCAAAAATTGAGGCATCACTTCAACCACCCATTAGCTGTAGAAGCAGTAATAGCAGTTTTAGCCACAGCAGTAGCATCTTCTCAAAAGATTAATTATTATTTTATGCTAAAACCCCTAAAACGTAACAAATAGCACAAGCAAGTTTAACATGTTTACTTTCTTTTATCATTCTTGTAAGTGCTGTATATAAAAACCTGTGTGTGTAATCTCAACACACACATTAGCCTGTTAAAGGAATGGTTGCTGTGACCTCTGTCCTCCACTCTGCTGCCTGCCGTACTCCTCTGTCCCCCTGCTTTGCTCTTCTCTTCTTCTGCCCCTATGCTGAGGCGCCCTCTCTTTCACCTCAATTCCCCCAGCACCTCACGGGTCAGGGTATGGCTGCTCATCTTACTCAGGGCTTAGCAGTGGAATTTCTGCTCCCACAGCAGCTTACGTTGACAAGATCCGCTTGTCACTGCTGTTGCCAGCTATCGGTGCCTTATCAGGACAAGCAAGAAAATAGCTGTTCAGTGCTGCACTCCCAACACCTTCACATAACCTCGGTGTGCTGTGAAACATGGGCGATTGCAGATTTTTTACAAGGGCGTGAAACATTAATGCAAAAGGTTTTCTGGAGGTTCTTACTTGTGGTTGTCAAGATAATTGTAGTGATCATAAAAATCTGTTCTTGTGGTTTGGACAAGGTAAGAGTTGCTCTGATATAAGGAATGTAATGAGCTTTCTAAGTAAATTAGAAAATAAAATGAAAAGTTTAGGCCATATTTTACTCACACAGTCCATCCATCTTCATGTATGGTGTTTTTTTTTCTTTTAAAGATATTTTTGGCCATTTTCTTGGCTTTTTTGAGAATAGTGGGCAAGCAGGGAGAGACATTCGGCAAACTGTTGGAGTCCAGACTCAAACTCACGATGCTGAGGCAGGCTCTAGTTGCCCTGTATATGCATTACAGCTCTACCACTGAGCCATATGGCAACACATCTTCAAGTATCTTTTGCCCCTGAAGCACAGCGATCTTACCTAGCAGATGTCCTAATCCTTATGAGATATGGCACACTTTGGACCAGCAGCATTCACATAGCTTATTATGAATCTGGTTACTTAACTGATCACTTTTTCATACATCTACTTTCTATATCAAAAACATAATGAAAACATAATAATCCTGTTTCCTGAGACTGTTCGTTTTTGCAAGAGCTGAAAACGCTCTGGTCTCACTGCTCTACTTAGACACGTAAAACCAGGAAGTACTCCTGCACATACACTATCACCACACCTAATAATATTTAATGAATAATTTCAGTGCTTAAATCATTATGAAGCAGTCAGCTCATTATCTCTCTGTTAGCGGTATATTGCTAATAGCCGTGCTAATTAGCCATTTTATCCTCTGTCCATTCCCCACCAGAGAGGACAGACACCTAATCCATGCATTCTCTGCCAATTGAAAGCAACAGCTCTTTAAAAGAAGACATTTTCCAAACCTATATTTTTTTTTAAGTTCTAAAAAGTGAAATACTGATGCAAGGGTGTCCAAAACTCAAAAAGCTTGAAAAAAGCATAAAATAGGACTATTAATCTCTTGCTTGTGTACTTGACTACTAAATTCACAAAATCAGTAACCGTTTTGTTGACTAACCTAACTGCATTTTACATTGACAATGGGTATTTCCTTTTGACAAAACAGCAGTTAAGTTCATGTCACTACTTCATGTTTCTAATACAAAAAGAGTGTTTACAATGACATCACACTGGCAATCAGTGCCCAATGCATATAGGTTCCCGAATATTGATGACATCTTTATTGATTGGTTTTGCAAGGTTATTTTTTAGTCTAGTAAGTATATTAGCAGTGAAGAAAAGGTGCTGAGAGTGATCTATAGAACAGAGTGTTAAACCTGTGGTAATATAGTGCAGGGAAATTGTTTAATGGAACATAAATGGGTGGCCATTAACACAATTTTGGACTGTGGCACTTTGAAATTAGCTGCTGCCTGCTTTTTATAGAGGGGATATTAACGCTCCGGGCAGTAGCTTTGGCAGCACCATCACATTTTGGCGCCACTACAAGCATTACCACTACAAGCATGTCTCATAAAGATAAGAAATATTAGAAGCCTTTTAAAATGTAGCAATACCACCAATGGAATCCTGTTTTTTTTTCACCAGATGTTGTTGAACAGTTTAATTTGGACTACTCAGGATGTGCAGCCATTACTGTGCAGAGAGGTCTGACATTTTAGGCAGGGAGCCAACACTCTCTGGTCATAATAAGAATTGTGTTATGGTTTATGGTCACATCCTGTGGATGTCCATAGCTCTGTGTGTGTCTGTGTTAAAGTGGGCTGCTGTAAGTTCAAGGTCAGTCGAAGTGTTGAAAGCTATTTGGCTGCGTGTCTCAAAGCAGCATTTCCTCCTTTCGGCTGTAGAACTATCCTTCGTATCCTTCCCAGTGGAATAAATAGCCCAACATCCTCTATAGACAGTGAGGATTTGCAAACAAGACGTACTCCGCTTAAGGTATGTCACTTGGAGAAAGTGTTTGGGCCTTCCAGACAGCTTTGCTAAGAATTACAAACACTTATTTAAATGCATTTTAAATTTGACTTTGGAAAGGCCTGTTCAAGAGCAAGCCTTCTATGTTTTATAACTGCTATATACAAAGTCAAATAATTCTACTAATAATTGAACATCTGTGTGTGATGTGTATATCACGAGTTAGATTTATATTCTGATTGCAACATTCAGCTTTCTAACCTTGGGCTATCAGTAAACCCATCAACCTGTCAGCTCTACAGACTGCTGTCTACAGAATAGAAATGAGTTTAAGAGGGTTCTCAGAACCGACACATTTGGTCTGGTCAGAAAACTCTTCTGTTAGTAAGTTTTGTTTCAGCTGATAGGAAAGTTTTTATGATGCTTTACTCCAAAATGTATGGTGAGCTCCGCAGAGAAAAATGTGACCAAACCAGCAAAGAAACGAGCAATGTTGCTTAGTTCAGTTTAAAGATATTGTGAATACATTGAAAATAATTATCCACATTTCACTTTGCTTTGCTTTTTTCTGTTTGTTTTTTTCCTCTTTTTTTACTTCTTTGTACCATTGCACATGTAGCAACAGCATTGCAACAGAATAGTTCTCTGTATTACCAACTACTATTGATTAATTGTTGACAAGAGGTATAGAATTGAAATCAAACCCGACAAAAACAGTCTAACAAAATTTGGTTTGGCCTCTTGTCTAGATAAAATATAAAAATTTCCTAAAAGCTAATCCTAGCTCACTAGGATGTAGCGTACTTGATCATACAGAAGACACTTTTCATCGAAAGTGTCATCAGTAAAGTAAATGTATTCCCTCTTCTAAAAACAGCCTGAATATCTTTGTCAGAACAAAAGGTCACAGGCAGCCTGACTCACTTTAGTGTTGTACAGACAGCCTCCATGATAAAACACATTCAGTGAAGGCTTTGTGCGCACTGCCTTATCTATCTCTATAAAGATTAGTCACACTAATGGCTCTCCGCACATACAAAGGAGTGCTCTTTGGCTGAGGTCTCATCCAACTTGAAGGAAGGAAGTCATGGGTATAATTGCGGAGATGAGAAATAGTGCCTCGGCGGCAGGTCACGACAAGATCTTTGTATCTGCATGAGTGTAAGTCATTGACATCACAATGTCAGAATCACAAGAGAGCGAGTCATTTCCACAGACCTGAAGGTCGCTAAAGCAGTTTCCTCTCTGAAGCCCGAGGTGCTGACATCCTTTCTTCCCCGTGCAGATAATCACTCCTGATAAATTCTATGAGAAGTGCACTGATTTGAGGCAAGCATACTCTCAGTGCAGGCTGTAAAAGTAGGTCTCGTCCTCGAACCTGCTGTTTTTATGTAGTATATGCTTCTCACTTTGTCAGTCCTTAAAGACATGCTTTAATATATTTTTTGGGCCTTCTCAGGACAGTAGAGACATGACAGGAAATCAAAGGAGAGAGCAGGAAGAGACATTTGATAAATTGTCAAAGACGAGGCACAGTGGCTCTGTGTCGCATCCAGGGTTTCCGTTAGCCAGCAAATACCAGCTTTTGGCCATTTTGAAATGCAAATGACCGATAAAATTAAGGCCACCGGCCAACATGACCGACCAAAAAATTTTTATGAAAAAAAACATTTTTTTGAGCAATAATATCCAGTATATTGGTTGTTTAGCATCTGAAACAATGATTGACAATGTTGGGGGAGTATTTTGCTTCAAAATTATAATTATCTAAAAAAAAGCTAAAAAGCCGAACATTTATTTTATTTCTTAGTGCACCCGAAAGCATCATCACGCCGGTGATGCATGGCTTTCCTCTTTCCTCTTGCCATCAAATTCTTCAAGGGAACAGTGGACTATAGGTACATCTTACCTTATAAGAATGAGTGAAGATTATTGAGCTACTATTAAACTGTAATTCACGTGAGTTAAGGCAAACTGAAGCAGTCTCCTTGGTGCGTGTCTGTGCGATGTGCTTCAACAATTATTTTTGCAACAAAGGCAGCTCTCGCTCGTGGAGCACTGTGCAAGGCGCGGGGGGATGCGCCTCCAGCCTCCAATACGCATTTACACACCACAGGTCACTATGGGTTGAAAGGCAACAAAAAGATAAACCTTTAAACAGAAATGGTGGTCTCAGATACAACCTTCCTTCGGTCTACAACAGTCTCCTGAACCCAAACAAAACAAACCAGTTTCACTCAGGTCATTAACATCTGTAGGAGCTGCCCAGGCTGGGGAGGGTTAACCACTCTCACTCCAGCTGAAGACAAAGGACTCCTAACGACCCGAAACCACTCAGGCTATTCATGGTCGCCTTGACCAATAGAATTTAGTTTCAGGTCAAAACTCCTCCTTCCTAGGAGAATATAAACCAGCTCTCTTACCAGTTCAATTTCAGAATTGAGAAAGTCTCTTGGATAAGAGGTGAAATGTCTTCAACTTTAAAAATCCAATCCAGATGACTGCTTTTTTAACTTTTTGTTGCGATGCAATTACCCTGGACGAGTGAGAGTCTTCACAGATATGGGTTGAAAGCTAAAACTAGCACCGATGCTGCTATAGAGCAGCACTTACGGACATTGCCGCAATGTAAGGCACTGGAGTAATGGCGGAGAACTGGACTGGGTCGCTCCTTGTGGGAACCATGTGCGCAGACTTGTGGCCGCATCTGTTTTAGGGCTGATTCTTCTTGTGCTAAAAGAAACTCGATTTTAGCACACTGTAGGCTAATTAAACATCCATCTTCAGTATTTGTCACCTAGCACTAGTGCCCAGAGCACACACCTCATTCTCCCCAGAACTAAAATAAAAGTCAAATAAAAGTAAAGCATAGTAAAGTGCCCAAATGAGCAGCAATAATGAGAACACAAATACTGTACGTTTTTGATGTAACATTATACAGTTAAAACACCAAACATGCGCAACCAAGAGAGATTCCCCATTGCATAAAGACACACGGAGTTTTCTAACCAAAGATTTAAAAAAGCCCATTTTGACAGTGTTCTTATGCATTAGTCCTACAAACAAATATTTACTTTTGTATGATTTATTATTGTTCAATTTGACGAACTCGGAGATGAATGAGTTGATGCACAGGCGCTTTTCTTTCCGCCTGCGCACTCCAGTGCTGTTGTGCGTCTGGACTCACGCACACTGTCTAATCACCATTTTGTGCAGAGCATTATTGTATGTGTGTAATATCAGGGTTTGCTTTATTAATATCAGGCTTTGCTTTATTCACTCACAAATGCGCTGAATGACCGTTGTATATTATTGATTCAGTCACAAGTTTGGACATGATTGTTATTCTAACTAACTGGCTCAGGTCAGTAACAAAAGAGAGAAGGCTCACACACAAAGTCAATTGAGCCAATTCATTTATTTAGTTATGTCTTTAAGGTAGATGTAAAAACGCCTGACGACCCGCCCACTCTGCAGCTAGACAACATTTAAAGGGGCAGCCAGAGTGCGGCCCGTCACATATTATTTAAATAAATGGTCGGTAGATCTCGTTAATGGCCAGAATTTTCAAACACTTCCGGCCAAACTGACTGACAAAATAGAAGTCTAGCAGAACCTCTGGTAACATCCTCTGCCAACTGATCAATACTGCAACCTTTTGATTTTGGGTGTTTGTTTTTTTTCCATTTGCATTTTAAAATCTATTTCACAGTTTCCTTGACTTTAATGTGGTATATTTAGGGCTTTATCTCTGGAACAGTATTCCGCCTACCTGCAACTCATTTGGATGCCGACCCATTGCTTTGTATAACATTCTGACTAAACATAAAATAAAAAGCAGGTAAGCAGTATGATCAGTGCAGGTGAACATTATCATAGAACGCTTTATTTCTTTGTATTCAACTTTTAACTATTGCAAACTGGAATCAAATGAAACAGCCCAGGTACAGCATGTGTTAACATTGGTGTAGCCATGGCATTTGAACTTGTATGTTGTCTTAAGCGCACATTAGTAATTCATTTAGAGCGGCCATCTCACACAGCAGCCTGCTAGCCTGTTATTTGTCTTCTTGACATATCTCGCTTTGGGAAAACAACATTCACAAACAAACCAGTCCCAGAGCACAAGCAACAACACATTTATCTAATACAAGGAGCCGTAAGTAAGGTTCAACTGTCAATACATTTACATCCAGGAAGGGAGATTCAGTTTATTGCCTTATAGTCTGATTATATAACTACAACCATAAAATTCATGTACATCTTATTCTGATTTTGTGGGCAGTGGTTTAAGTTTCTGTTAATTGTAGTAACACACAATAATGCTGTTAATAGACAGACCATTTCGGGTTGTATACTTGCTTCCTCCCATTTAGATCAGCAAGGCACTTTGAGCATTTTCCAGAGCCAGAGAGAGGTAAAAAACATTTTAAAAATAGCATACTAGTCATACCAACTCATTTTCAGACATATTTTGGAACTCATAGTTTTTGTGGTGAAATAACTGGAGGTCAGCACAGACAGCTTGGGGGACAAGAACCACAGTGTGTTATTTTTTATCAGTTTACCGACACCACTGGATGAACAAAATAACAAGGAATATTATGGCTAGAGTTAGAATATAGTTAGCATAATTGTTAGTCCTCAGAAAGTATCTGTAAAATAAGACATGGCTTTACTCTCATGTCATAAGGTTTTAGTCTTAATATGGATTTGTTCTTTTGCTGTGGCTCTGATATTAAGTCAAGTCAGCGCATACAATGGCACAAGACTTATTACAGAAGTACAGCGAGCATTTCTTAAAGGTAAGCTTAAGAAAATGCTAGGTAGCGTTATATTATTGACAGACATTGGCCTCAAACTTCAGCGTTGTCTAAATACTGCCCATTCAACTTAGGCAACGAATAACTATAATGTCACCATGGCAACACAGATGGGCTTTTCAGAGTGACACCAGTTCTTCTCCTCCTTTTTTCCCATCCACATGCACTGCTGCTGACCACCTGCAACCTCATGCCTCAGTGTGCTCAATCTCCTCGCTGCACCTCCATGCCGCTCTATGAGTGCACTCCACCTCTGCGCTGCACCTCCATGCCGCTCTGTGAGTGCGCCTTTCGCACCTCTGCGCCGCTCTGTTTATGACTGCACCGGACCTTCATGCTACACCTCCGCACCTCCACATCACAACTCCGTGCTGCTTTGTCTGCGGCTCAACCTGACCTCCTGTGCGCATTACTGGTGCACTGCTGCTGAAAGAGAGAGAGGGAGAGGAACTGCTCTGCTCTGAACAGGGGACGGCCCACAGACAGCGGCAAGTGCTGCAAAATGCAGTTTTAAAGAAAAACCTCAGTGATAATTGGCCAAAGTTGTGGAAAAGTTGCAGAATTTGAACAAAGTTGCAGGGTCTCGCGGAATTTGCGGGGTTTGCTTGATTTTGCGTTCAATGTTGCAATCACAACATTGCGAAATCCTGAAGGAACGGATTAGCCTGTAGTGCAGAAGTTCAGATAAACTGGGACAAAGTAACATCCAGTTAGATGACGTAATCGAGCTATGACATGTCTGATATATTTTTAGGGTAAATGTCCAAGAATAAATAAGACAGATTTTTGATACTTAGGGGTAGTAGCACACTAGAGACTGCGGCATGTTATAAAATACTGTTATACTTGTTATGGTTTACCACCACTGTTTATATTCAGATAAATCATCATATATCCTTAAAGACGCTGTCACTTTGGCAGTGCATGCCTGATTTGTCCCAGTATGGGTGAGGACAAGAGGATGTGGTATGGCAGGGTTTATTGCTTGGGGGCTTTCTCTTGCTCCCTCGCCTGTGTGCCCATTAAGCGGCTGACAGATCCGTAATAAACACAGCCTGTCACCTTCAAGGCCTGCCTCTCATTTACCAGAGAACACACCAAACCGCACTCCCTGCCTACCGCTCTATCTGGCCATCCATCTATCCCTCACGTGCTTTCTCTTCATCCGCCCAGCTCATTGAAGCTGAAACCCGATTTTTTGGGGCCTCGGAGGAAGCAAATTCCTCCTCGGTAGAGATAGTCCTGCAAAAAACATGAATATTAAATGAGAAATCCATGAATAAATAAGCAAAAAAGAAAAAGGAGTTGAGTGGCTGTAACCTCATTCGTTCTTCCAGCAGCAGATGACACACATGGACTGGCTTTGAGGAAAAAAAAAAAAAAAACGTGGCAGACGCTGGAGAGGAGATATACATTTGTGAGGTAATTGGCTTCTTTTCTTCGCAGTGTTGCGGTTTCGCACCTAAAACAAAAAGGTAATCAGTAGAGCAGCTGGTGGTTAGTGGAGCAAAAAGACACTTACATTTTCACTGGGAATATGTTGTTTTCATATGAGGATAAAAGCCATACACACAGACATGGGCATGTCAGTGGGGAAGAAAGGTGATTTCATTGAGTACGTCCACTGTTTTTGGCCAGTGAAGATGCATATTTTAGCTTTTAACATTCAAATAAGAGAACGTCTTAACTTATGTACTTCGGGAGGCACGTGTATGCATGTATATGTGTATATACATATACATGCATATACATACACCCACACACACACACATATACCATTCAGAGTTCGGTTTAGATCACACTAAACAGAGAACTGAATGTGTACAGCATCAGGTAATATCACTTCATACAAACGTTTTTGATAAGAAAATGTATAGTTAATCATTCTTCCTCTTATTATCTTTTATATATTCATACCTAATTGGCTATTTACTTTAACTTTAGGTTACAGAAACAGTGACAGACACGATTAACAGTTATTGCATTCATATAACTTTTTTGTGCCAAACTTCTTCCCTGTTGTAGAGGAAAAACTTGTGAAGTAAAAGGGAAGGGAACTCCAAAGCGATCTCATATTAACAGTTGTTTTCTTTCCCCCTGCTTCTGAATAAAGAACTGCTTTGTTACATATTGATGACTTTGATTGCATGAACTCATACTTCCCAGGCATGCTCTTCATGAGCTGCTCAGGCCTCTGCAGCCTAGTGTGGCGGAGTGGAGATGTATGCAGTAAGCGAGGGTCATACATATGCAGTGGAAATCCTGTGTTACTACAGCTATTAATAAATACCCAGCAAAAAAAACAAAACCTTGATGAATCTATGCCACAAAGAATTAGGGTATTTATGAATTTAGAGCTATTGGTAAATACCCAGATCATATGAACACACCATCCGCCTTGGTGAGACAGTTGTTAGGTTCTCACTCCTGTGGATGAAGTTGAGAAATATAGGAAGCACTCTGGGTTTAATCAAGCTATGAGCACAGTTGAAAGTATGCTCCTCACACACAGTCATCTCTCAGGTTTACAGAGAATGGCCAGAAAAAGACATTATCCAGTGGGCAGCAATTCTGTGGGTGAAAATGCGTTGTTGATGCCAGAGGTCAAGGGAAAATGGCCAGACTTGCTGAAGATAAACAGAGAGTACCAAGGTCTTCAGAACACCATATTTGAACACACAACACATCAAACCTTGAATCAGATAGCCGATATTGTTGAATATATGCAACAAAGAATTAAGTGGTTATGAAGGCAAAGTAGGATCCAGCTCAATAATAGCAATATATACCTGATAAAGTGGTCAGTGACTGCACATTTACAAGTGAATTGGCTCCCATTCTTCACACCTACAATGATAAGGTAATCAAAAGTGCATCTGGTGGTTAGTGGAGCAAAGATCCACTTTGGTTCATATTTTCACAGGAAATATACTGAGCCACTTTCAGGATAAAAGGCATAACATGTTGCAACAGCTCTATAATATATTCGTGGGAAATGCAAATGCACACACACCAGCAGCATGCGTACAAGAGAATATGATGCTGAATGCATACCAAACAAATAAAGACCTTTTTATTTGTGCTCTACACAGGCTTCTCTGTTTGCGCGGCTGGTTCACACAGGCGAATAAATATAGATGATGCAGCCCCAGGCAATTCCCATAAGGGTGCTTAATATGTATTGTATTGGATATCATGGACATATGGAGCTGAGCACAAGACAAGACTACAGTAAATAGTAGTGTAATATATGCACATGCAGATATCAGAGATGCATTTAAAATTCACTCTGAGAAAACAGCTTTGAGTATTACATGCTATTGAGCAGCAAGCCTGAATATCAGCAGTTTCTAACCGTATGTTGCTTTGATAATAATTTGCTTTTATTTGGCAATATCTCTGGAGATTTCCATTACTATTTTATAATATCAGTATACCCAAAGCACAGAAAAATAATGTTTTCTGTGCAAAAGTTATAAATTATATGAATGTTTAAATGGTGGGAGAACATTATAAAACAGGGGTCTGCAACCTTCTGAATGCAAAGACCCAGTCAGTTATAACTGAAATAGATGGCCATTCGTTATTGCAAACACTGTGTTAGTGATTAACTTCGTTGATTATCAATTAATAGGCCACTAAACAGTAGTGTAATACAGGAGCCATGCGCACTGAGAACTGTAGTTACATCCAGTAACTACTTTTTGGTGCTGTTTATATAAAAAATCAGCCTCACTGTGTGGCCAGTAAGGGCTACAAACAGCTGTTATTATAAGTCCATAGCATATTCTGGAAAACAGGGATAAAGTTATATTTTAAATTGATAGGATCATGCAGATGCAGGTTGTTTTAAAGTTATACCTTTATTGAGTTTACATAACCAAATGTCAGGTGCCCAAAGAGCTGCAAGAGCAGGGCTAAAGTGCCACGTGTGGCTCTAAAACAACGGGTTGCAGATATCTGCCCTAAAAGAACTCACAGTATCACAGTCAATCAATCATACCAATCAAAACTTTATTTATATAACACTTTTTATACAAGTCAATGCAGCACAAAGTGCTTTACAGTAAAATCACCACACACATCCACATTTAAATAACAGAATAAAACAGAAGCAGGCAGCACATAGTGAAACACCATAAACTGTATAAATAAAGAATATGAAGGTTTATAAAACACTACATAAAAGCTATGCTTTCGGCTCCCTCTCAGATTCTCCGGAGGGCTGTTCCACCATCTAGGTGCATAGTTATTAAAAGCTGAATCAGCGTAAGTTTTAGGGCACAACCAACTGTGAGGTTCCAGAGGATCTACGGGGCCTTTGTGGTTCATAAATTAAAAGCACATCTCTCAGATAGTCTAGAGCTAGTCCATGCAGTGCTTTAGAAATTAATAAAATAATTTTAAAATTAACCCTATAGCAACAGGCAGCCAGTGGAGGGAGGACTTGTAGGCTCCACACCACCTAACGTCTACACCAACAATAAAATTGTTGTCCTACATACTTTTCATATCAATCTATGTTTTGACAGGGTATCATTGGTATCATCAAAGCATGTAATGTATAATTTTCTGTTTAGTCTAAATTGAAGCTCAGTGTTAACTTGTCATTGGCAGAAGTAATAATAAAACCTGGCCAACAGGTTTTATTAATACTTCTGCCAAGGAGATTAGGTTTTGCTAGCGTTGGTTTGTCCATTAGCAAGATAACTCAAAAAGTTCTGGTTGAAAATAAATAAATAATATAATAAGAATAATAATACTTTTGGCGTATTTTTATAACACCCTGTGGATCCCTGCATTTTACTGGATTCTTTACCATTGCAGGATAGGGCCATTTTGCGCTGTTAGCAACATAACTGATAGCAAAATGGTAGAGGTGTTTTAATGACATTTCAAGATATATGTTATAAATATAATTGCATGCCCTTGTATCTTTTATTCAACCAATACTTTAACAGGATGTTTGCTTTTACCAGTTTAATTGTCACTTCTTGTCAGCAAACTCTGTTCTTGGTGTCTAATGAGGCCCTAGCAGAATGCGCTCTGGGAAAATACATTGGACAAATTTAGCATTTATTCACACCTGCCATTAGACAGGGCGTGTGTTAATTTGAGTGTGAACATGGCTGTAGGTGCAGCGTACAAACATTCACAAAAGAGCAATTAACAAGTGAAGAATTGACACTGAGGTGCGTTTTATCTCACAACTAAGAAAATTATTATTTGTGCTGAGAATTTCTCTTCCATTTTGAGTTATCACTGGTACAGCCTTGACAGAGTGTGCTTGTCCTTACAGCCCAGATTGCACTTGAGGTTAGGCGTTTTATCAGCTGTCCTTGATAATGAGAACCGCTGGTTTTCTGTCTCAGTGAAGGGTGGAAAGGCCATGCAAAGAAACAGCTCTTTTCAGCAGCAATGGATTTGTCTTTCTTTATCGAAACCAAGCATTGTCGACTATGTCTGTCATCAAATGGAGCACAGTTGATCAGCCTTAACCTGTCAGGGCTTGTACTGGTGGATGATGGCATTTGCAGTGTTATTAGAAATGACAGTGTATGACTTCATAGTACTAGTTCCTCAACCACAGACATTAGTTCACTTTTTGTTGTCGGATATTCTTGTTTTTCTTATTAATCACCACATTCTTAAAGGTGCAGCGTTGGAAT
Organism: Bostrychus sinensis; assembly: GCA_020698575.1. Lineage (NCBI taxonomy): Eukaryota > Metazoa > Chordata > Actinopteri > Gobiiformes > Eleotridae > Bostrychus > Bostrychus sinensis. The sequence continues at coordinate 9,515,860 of CM036242.1, read as the reverse complement.
GAGATGGTCCAGTCTTTAACACTCGGTCTTAGGTAATTAGCCAAAATCACTGTCTTTCAGGAAGTCAGGAAGCCTTGAGCCATTAAAACATTGTGACTTTTGCCTCGTAGCCATGATTGCACTCTTAGCCTGTCCCACCCATCATCTAGCAGAATTGGTCAAGGTAGTTGTATGTTACCTCTATAACCTCCAAAATATTGCATTTACATTATTTATAGAAAAAAAGTGTTTTTGATTCTTTTTTCAAGATTGTCTATCATTTCAACACAGGGCCAAAGTTACTAACCTCGCCCATAATGGGAAAACAAAGGAAACAAAATTACTTATTTAGTGGGTTTCTCACCATTATGATATATAATGGCCTTTTTGGCACCATAGAGCATTTACACCTGAACTAGAGCTCCGGTTTAAGCCCAGCACTATTTCTTTAAGTATATATATATATATATATATATATATATATATAAGGAGACATCTAAGTTTTTAGAAAATGGATGTTGTGTTGCACAAGCTTCAGAAAACTGAAATTACCTTTACTTTGTTAGTATCTTGTTAACATGTTATAGTTGCATTATATACACTGCTCAGCATTAGTGTTTACACATTTCTTATATTGTTGTATATTTGTCACACTTAATTGTTTTGATTGATTGTTACTGTTAGAGGAAAATAAATACAAAATGTAATTTTTACAATTATTTCATTTATTAAAGGTAATCTATTATGCTAAATTGTAAATTGTTGAGCTTTTAACATTATTATTGTTTCAACCTTCAAAAACATACTTGGAGTAGTATTTTGTTTCATTCAGGCATGTTTGAGTAATCCTGTTTTCAAATACCATCTTTTTCCTGAAGAGTTTGAACGCTTGGTCTCACAGCTCTACATACACACATGAAACCAGGAAATGCTCCTGCTGTCACCGGACTCGTTCTAATCATTTCAGAGTTTAAATTGCCATCACTAAGAAGCAGTCAGCTCATTTATCTATCTTAGATGTGCTAATTAGCTATTTTATGCTCAGTCTATTCCCCACCATTGCCAGCAGGTGACAGACACCTAATCCAAGTGTTTTATGCAAAGTCAAAGTTAACAGCTCCCCAAAAGAAGACATAGTCTATACTTAGTATACATTATTGTAAATTATAAAATGTGAATTGGTAATGCAAAGGTGTCTAAAATTACTTCAGAAAGCCTGAAAAAAGCACAATATAGGACCTTTAAGGAAAAAAGCCATCCAATCCCCCCTGGGCCTATGTGCAAAAAGAGAGTACACCCTGCATAAATGATTATAGGGAAAGAGTTACAAAGCGATTTCTAAGGCTTTGGGACTCCAGCAAAGCATGGTGAGAGCCATTATCCACAATGGAGAAGACTTGGAACTGTGTTTTTTTTTTCCTTTAATAAATGAAATAATTTAAAATCAATACATTTTTTTAATTTATTATTTATTTGTTATGAAGATCACAGTTACATTGGATCAACTAGATGCACTTTTTCAGTGTAACACCTGCCATAGACATAGAAACAAACACAAGTGTTAAAATACTATAACAATTATACATGATATCAAAAATTATACATGACACACAGACTAGTGGAGGTATGCTAGAAAGAGCACAGTATTACCACAGTTAATTATTAATGTGGGCACTTTTGCATTGATTTAAACCATTGTTTTATCTGTTAGTATTTGTCTCGAGTTTTAAATCAGCTGGTAAACAGTTCCACAGTCTAGCCCCTTTGGCAGAGAAGGCAGACTGACCAAACCAAGTCCTGGACATTGGGTCAACACAGCTACCATTAGTCGCGGCTCTTGTGGTTGCTCTGCTGGTGCAATTTATGTGCTTGGCTAATTCAGAAAGCAATGGTGTATCACAGTTTAGACACTTAAAAAAATAATTTAATAGTGTTAATTTTAAAATTGTCAAAATTAAAAAGGTTGTGTTTTATTAAAATTTCACAATAATACCATTTCTTGGGTTTTGGGTCAAACACCTTGTCTGTCACTTTATAAAATGAAAAAAGAGGTTTCAGTGTAGTTGTGGAGGCCTGTGACCATGTGGTGATGCAGTATGATAGGTGCGAGAAGATCAATGCATGCATATATAGTTTCACTGTTTAAAGCACTATATCTCAATTAAGTCTTGTTTTGATCTTTCTTGTTAGATACTTTACATGACCATTAAATTTGAGATTATCATCAAAAATAATACCAAGGTACCTTACTTCCTTAACTTGGTGAATGCTTTCTCTTTGAATTCTCCCCTCAAAGGCACCGTTTGTTGGCTGGTTACGCACAGATAGGCAAACAGAGAGTTTTCTGAACGCTCAATGTTAAATGTGACATTCTAAGCCATTCCCAAACATTCTGTAAGGCACGAGTCAGGTGCTCGCCTGTTATGCTGGGTGTTTTTGCAGACACATTTATCACAATGTCGTCTGCAGCTCTCAGTATTTACTCTGGTTATCTTTGTCTAATATCAAATGGTGTTTGAGTATCAGTAACATTTAAGTGTGACATATAGATGAAATATATAGAAAATCCAGAATGGTGTAAACACTTGTGCTGAGCGTTGTACATGTATCAGTCTGGCTCAAGGCTTTCAAACTCCAGAGCCAGTTATTATTATTCAGTCAGCCATGATCCAGCTGCTCTCCTTGAGGCACCACTACTTTATCTGCTATCAACTTAGATCACTCAGGCACAGAAGCACTTTCTCTATATCCTTACCTGTGAACATTCACTTAGTCAACAAACCACCTCAACGCACATCTATACATCTTTACAATTTCCCAAGCCTTGTCATCTTTGTCCCTATAGTACACTGTCAATCATATAGCTATTTGTTTTCTCTCTCTCGTTCTATATATATACACACTCTGTCTCTCGTGACAGCCCCCCTTGTGTTTGTCTGTCCTCTCTCTGTCACAGTAATCAATCCGGGTCACTGCAGAGCTGGGGGAGGCAGACACAAGTAGTTGGGTTGTGATCAATGGCCCTGATTAGTGCGAGATTACTCCTCTGGATGTGGATGACTGGGAGAGCCCGGGCTGCTTAGCATGAGAACAGTTTACCCGCTGTTTGATTTTGTTAATTTGTCACGTTGGAAACAGAGAATCGATTGGAGGGTTATTCGCACAGTTCACTTAGCAGCTGGTGGAGGTTAGTGTTAAACTACAGGCTTGTTCAGTGACTTACAGGCAATAAGTCACTGAAGGTGGTTTAAATGTCAGAAGTTAATATAAAATTTAGTTCTAATCCAATCTCGTATATGTAGCAGCCTCACCTTTTAAATTGTTTTGTGACATTGGTAAAATACTACGCTAGTTATAGATTTAGGGTCAGTATGCTGTGCTGCCTTCCAGCTAGCGAACAAATATACAGTAAAGAAGGCTTTGCACAAGACTTGCTTTTCTTTTTGTGATTTATTTTCTTTGTAACTGCAACACAGAAAAAAAAAATCAGATATACTGAATGCGCAGAACACTTCACACAAATGGCTACCCTAAATACTAAAATGTGGCACACAACATGAGAAGCCCAACCTCCGCGCCAGCAGGTTAACACTACACATTCACAGTCCCAAGCTTTGTAACAACCTCAACCTCTTTTTAAGTGCGCCATTAACACATTTCTACTCACAAAGGCGAAAGTTTTCCAAGGCACAAAACATTTAGAACACAGAAAAATGTTAAAGACTGCACCAAGTGATTTGACTTTTATTGTCTTGATTTTTGAGTTCCTATATTTTACAACTTAACCCCCAAAGATAATAATTCTTTAAAATAATTTACTTTGGCTCTGAAGAAGTTTCCCATCCGTTTCTGATTGGTTCTTCAACAGAGCATGATGGTGGTGAGTGCATTAAAAAGCAGGCAGAAGGCTATTGTGATCCAAAATGTAACACTTTTTATTTGAGTTCACCTTTTACCAACCACAATGTTTTTATGACTCTAGCAACCTTTTTAATAAAGATACAGAATTGCCAGTAGACCCTTTAACAAGTGATGCATACAGATAAATTGTCCACACAGTTTCCCATTCATTGTAATGAGGGAGTACAATAAAAATATTAAAATTAATGTTTTTATATGGCAGAAAGTAATGGTTGTGTCTATAGAGTTGCGATTAGAAATGTTCAACCCCCTCACCTTAAAAGATAATATAATGAAAGATAATGGGAATAAATTTTAAAATAAATCCCACCAAAGATTTTCAATCAGATTTACAGCTGGTGACTGAGAACGACACTCCAGCACGTTCCAGGATATTTTTGTCTTTTTGAAAAATCTTTAAATGATAAATTCTTAAAATATGCGTGTGGTTGAATATTTCTGATTGCAACTGTAGATATACATACCACTATATCACACCGATTGCTTAAAAGACACAGACATTGAAATTTGTGTGAGTTAATTTGGCCATTTAGATATAGTGAACTAGAAACAAAAATATATTAAGATTATGTCAATAACTGATCTGCAAAAACATGTTAACTCATTCATCATAAACAGTATCGGTATATCTCTCATTGTTTTGATTGACAGCACCGCAGGACACTGATATATGATAAACCAATAATGGCCAGTAGATTAGTTTTGGAGATTTATTGATCTTACTCTGAATGTGGTCACGCAGCAGAAGAAGACTGGAGACAACGGCGTGTGAAAGACAACCTGTGCTTTCTAAAGGAATCAATATTAGGACTTTTATTCTGAGACATTTAGCATATTATCAAGTAAGACGGTCAATTAATGTTTTTATAATTTTTTTAGTTCAGTGTTTCCCATCCAGGGCTATAGGGACCCCTAGGGATACACGGTACATGGAGTTATTTTATTATTTATTTCCAAGATGAAAATATTTGTGAGACTGCTTTAGAATATTTTATTTTTACATAATTTTTAGTTTTAATAGCTTTTAGATTTTTTGTTGTAAATTCATACATGTTAGATTTTTTTTACATGAAGTGTAAGTGAGTTTATATTATTATATTTACATTTTTAATGTTTATTTAAAAGGCATATATTAATATTTGTTTATTTTAAATTTGAGTTTAACAAAATGCTGAAGAATTTGTATTTACAATAAATTAAGTATAAAATATGTTTGTATTAACAAATACAGATGTTTTCTATGACCACTTTTTGACGATTCATCAACACATATGAGTGGGGGGTACTTGAGACTTGACAAAAAAAGCCCATAGGGTACCTAAAAAAAAAAAAGGTTAGGAACAACTCTTTTAGTTCAAGAAATACAACTAATATTGGTCACACTTTAGACTAACCTGCATTATTAACCATTAGTTAAGGGTTAGTAACTATATTTTTGTATGAAATTAAATGCACAATAAGTAATGTATTTTTATTTTTATTGCTATTTACTAAGTATGGGCCCCCCCCCAAGTACTTTTTGCATTATGCCCCCAAAGTCTATAGAAACAGAATTAGAATTAGTAGCTTATTATCAGATTTGGGGAAATATGAGCTAGCATAAAGGCGCTAACACTTCCTTTACACACACCAGTACTTGTGAGAAAGACCAGCAGCACTACCCCCCCACCCCTCCTTTTAGAGTGGCCTGTCAGCTGCACATCAACAGGACATCAGTGTTTTTAAAAAGAACCTTTGATTCCTGAAGCCTTCCTGTGCTGTACAAGAAGCACACAGATGTAATAGCCATTAGCCGTGGGGAGCGACAGCCCACATGTGTCAACAAGGCCTGACTTTTTACACAGCCACTGAAGTCAGAGTAAACAGGCCAGTGTTGGGCCGCCGCGGTGGAACACTGATCCAGGAGGGCTGCCCCGGGACGCCAAACAGACCGTGACTCCACTCTCATTACAAGGCTGGGTCAGACCACCCCCGTACACTAAATAAATAATGCAGGGAAAACATGAGCGCTGCCACCTCTCAACAACAGCCACGAGAAGAAACGAGGCAGTCTTTGTGCATTTACTGAACTGCTGCTGACATTACTAATATGATTGATCCCTTTGCTCTGGTTTAACACTTCAAATGGATTGTGCACCGTCTGCTTGTGACCTAAATCCAACAACAGCTTGCAGAAAATTGGCCCCTGGACTCTCCCTGTGCTGCTTGCTTTATTTAGAGACCGCTAGTAGTATTTAAAGTTGTTCAAGTTGTACCAATTTGAGTTGAGCTTAAAATACAATCTCACCTAAAGACCAACTTAATACACCTCCAGTCTTGCAAAATAATATACTTTACATAAATGCAATGCCAACATGTATCCATATTTCAACTTCCCTTCTGTCTGTTTTTCTGTGTAAGCAAACATACCCAGACATTAATTGATTGTTGACAACCCAGTGTAATCGCTTTATTCTAATGTGGAAGCAGAAAAGTAAACACAGTAAAGGGTTATTTATACTCCAGATACGCATTCGAATATGGCTGGAGCGCTGGGAGTATAAATAAGCCTTAACGCATAAGAATAACTCACAAATAAAAATCGAGTAGTCTTAAAGCATTGATAAATATGTTGTTGACAATAATTTTATTAAAAAAACATTTTATAGATTCTTAATTACCACTGATATTGATAATTGTGCTCTCATTTACAGGAGCTGCTAAAGAAATTAACATTAAAAGGAATGTTTAAGAGTTTTAAAAGTTGAAAAAAAATGCTTTGTAAATTATCAATTTATTGGTTATTAATCCTTACTAATTCTTAAGTAAAACTAAAAGGGGCTATTTTATCATATTATTATATATTATTATTGATTTTTCTGTGCCTTCTACAATGTTATAATGTTCTCTCATCAAAAACGTACCTAGCCGTATTTTGTTTCAGTTCAATTCTTATGTTTAAGTATTATCATAAGTAGTAGTAGTATTAGTAGTAGTAGTAGTAGTAGTAGTAGTAGTAGTTTTTCACTAAAAGCACTATAAAAAAGCACTATAGTATTAGGAAAACATAGTTCAATAGACCTGCTCCAGAGATAAGCAGACTCCAAAGAAAGAATAGCTCATGCTTTTTAGTCTTAGATAAATATCAATCAGTTTAAAAACAGATCAAGGCATGTTGAATTTTATGCATTAAGACACATACTATACATTCAATTTGAAAACAGTAGCCTATTGTGTTAACACACATACACAGTACATATAAAACTATGATATCTTTGAGTGTAGGAAGATGTCTGGATTTGCTGAAAGTTCATCCTTCTGCTTGTCATTGTGTTATCTGTGTGATGAACAGCTCCAGGTGTGCTCACTGACCACAGACACTACACACTGCTACATGTCCAGTATGTTGTAGCTTATGATAAAACACATACTCTATATGTTTCAGATAAAGCTAACATTAATGTATTTGGTTTAGCTGTGAAAATCTCCAATAATTATAAAAATGTACCAATAAATGGGCATATGGCATCGTTTCATTATAGGCTTTACTGCACACAGGGGAAGGCTTTGAACCTGTTTTCTTAGTTGCTTGCATGGCGCTCATGCATAAACCCATTGCCTCGTTTTGCTTCCTGGAAAACCCTTGAATAATCAAATTCTTTATCTTAATTTGATCTCATTTTCCTCTAGCAGCTGCAGTGAAAGTGGAAGATGAGAGATGTGAATTCTAATTAAGCCGTAATGGCAGCAGCGACTTGATATTTCTCTTCTGTAGCTACGTCTCTCTCCCAGGCCCGCTCTGCCCCTCGCTGGGTGTATGTTTAGCTTGATCTCCTCAAATTTATTTCCTACTTTGTAACCAGAGGCAAGAGCCCTTGACTCGCTGCCCCCACAGCCACAGCCAAGGCAGCCATTTAAGTTGTGATTAAAAATTAATGGTTGAGTGCGAGGCAGGGAGAGGGAGCAGAGGACAATGCAGCACTGAAGAGGGACGGCTTTACAAGAGCAGCTGTGTCTTCATCCCGAGTACGAAGACAGTGTTTAACCGCTCTGCTCACACCCACCATCAATACTGCATCAACCCTACAGGGCTGCTAGTGTTACCAGCTGAACCAGTGTCACACAACAAGAGCAAGTATTCCATTTCATAGTCACCAGTACACCCAGCTTCTGTTAACAAGGCAATGTTTGTTTGTAAAGTCAATTTTACTTTGGCCATTCATTGTGTAGGACCAATATTTCCTGCTCCAAAATATGCAAACTTGTGAAAATGCTGCCATGGTGGGTTTTTCATGAAAAGCTACCACAATGTTATAGTGTTTATTGCGTACTAGAAGCACTAGCCACCACTACAGCATTGACCCTATCTTTCTACTATAATGATATTATAATGCCCAGGCCTAATCGTTCTGGAGATCTTCTAGTTCAGAGGTAAATGCTCTATCCACTGAGCGACAAAGCCCATATAAAAAACATCCACATCCAAACTGTGTGCAAATAATACCTTTATTCTTATTTTTATCTAATCTTGGTTGCCTCTTGAACAGCGTTGCACATTTTACAACCTTTAAAAACACCTGACTAAAAGAAAACATTTTTAAATCTAGTACTCTGCTGGCGCCATAAAGAAACTAACAGAGTGCAGAATGTTGCAGTCTTTTTAGCATTATCAAAGAAAAAAGAGCACTTCACTTTCTTAACATTTTTGCATGACACCATTTACTACAAGCAGTACACAGTTTTTGGATAAATAAATGAGAGCAGACTGGACGTAGAAGGCTTGTTGATTGGTCAGTGCTTCCTGGAGTGGACCGTTCGTAGGAGAGGTGAGGGTTTGTGGATTCCGAGTGTTTTGAGGCCTCAGAACGGCCATGCCAGAAAATAGACGATTACTTAAATGTGTGAATGCAGCAAAACACAACTCCAGGTATGTTTTTGATGAGCAAACGGTATAATAATGGTAGAAAGCTTAGAAATGTCGATTTTGCATAATATAGCCCCTTTAAGTAAAGTGAGGTTTGAGTATGTTGATTGGTTTAATTCTTACGCAAACTTAAGCATTTGTTAGGACTATTCCACAGTTTAAAAAGTTGTGAGTTTTTGTGAGTTTAAATAAGCTCTTGATGAACTGCTTTGAGTTTTTATGAATCTTTAATGCCACTAATAACACCAGGCTGAAGATCCACATAGCAGTAGTGTCATGATTGCACAGGAGGAGTTGGATTACCAAAGTACAGACAAAAGCTATTCAGTTACCCCTAATATCTCTGAAGTAGGCGTTTGGAGAGAGATGCTTGTGGTCTTTGTAAAAGTCAAGATGACATTTTTTGTTTTTTTAATAGAAGGACCCAAGCTACCTCTACTCATCTAACCATTACTATTCCAAGAAATACAATAAATTTTTAATCAAAGATCCATAAATGGTTGTCAGTGTCAATAACATGTTGTTTTCATTATTTTTCAGACCTCAAGTCTTCACTACCATAAAATTGCCACTTCATGTTTTCCATTTTAGCACAACACTAATGCATTGAATGTGTAAGATTGATACATTAACTCAACAACATTATTCCATTCTGTACAGCTCCTGCAGAAATATCTAATGCACTTTCAAATCAAAAAGTAATGGCATCACATTCAAAAGCTCTTAATGAACAAAAATCCCACTCTGAGATTTGTATGAATCTTTAATGCAGCTAACAGCACTAAGCTTAAGATCTACTGCCAGGATGTAATGACATGATTGCACAGGAGGAGTCGGATTACTGAAGTGCTTAAGAAAGGTAGCATTTTAGCCTTAATCAAAATCCACGCAAACGACAGTGATTGCTATGATTGGAGGTTAAAAATTCCAAATTGCAGTCTTGACTTCCAAGTGTATAAAATCACGTTAAATGTATAGACCAACCTCTGACATAATTTAGTTACTGCATAAAGGCTAATTTAACAATCTCCGTAATCGGCAGAAGTATACATTATTGGCCATTTATTATTTCTTAAGCAACACTAATGTGGCTGTGGTAAAAGTGAAAAAACACAACTGTTTCAAGTACAATGTCCTCTATAACCCAAAATAGATCAATTGATGGAAGTTTTATGACTCTGTAGTGTCGGGTTGTGAAAGTCAACAAAACATTTTTACAGACATTTAAAAAAGTTCTTCATTAAAAGCTTTTGTTCATCCAAAACTCTCAGTAAAAGCAGTTGTAAAAAATATATTCAGAGTAGCGACTACATTTTCCTCTTTGCTGTGTTGATAGCATTTTCACTTACATTTCAGAGTTCAATGTTATTATAAAAACTCATGAGTCTAGTTGGCTCCAGACTTCTTGGCTTGACTCTCGCTTTCTCCTCAGCCATGACGAACATATAATAAATAAAGCCATCATTAACTTGTTGTTAAAGCTAACCAGGACGTGACACTTTACCGCAACACTTGAGACTTCAGGGACACCAGGTCGTTGCTCCCATTCTTGCAAGTCCACTTTTTTGCTAAGATATCCCAGGGGGAAGTGCAGGGTAGTCAAGACCATACTAATCAAGTCCAAAGTGAACCAAGTCCAAAGCAAGGCTGATGCTTTCAGGGTTCGAGTTAGGAACAAGACTTTTAAGGGGCAAGACCGAGGCAAACTGAGACCAGGTCGAGACCAAAACCTGTAAACTAAGACTCAGGGGGGAAGTTTTAAAAAAGTGGTTCAAATACATTATTGATTATTTTCATGATTAAATGCAACAGACAAACAAACAGAGACCAATGATGTTCCAGGTTCTTCTTATGTAGAAAACAAATTACTCTAAAATTATGAAGAATGGCATTTTCTTATAATGTTTGGTAAATAAAATCTCAGAGACCACCACATCTGAGACTGAGACAAGTAAGAGTAAAAAGAGTAAAATTGGAGTCGAGACCAAGACCTAGATTGAGTAAAATTGCAGCTGAGATGGAGACGAGACCAAGACTGTAAACAGATGGCTTTATTCACCCTGCAACATCTCACTCAGCCATTACACTGGCTGAGAAGCTGATAACTTAAGGTAATAAGATGCATAGTTTCACTTCAAAATATGGTCTCTTTCCACATCTGCAACAGTGCAACCATATAAGTATGAATAGTTTGTCTTTTTGATATTTAAAGGTAAAGCTGAAAACGCTCAGTCTCACCGCCCTTTGTAACGTTATGACACGTGAAACCAGTGCTCATGTGCATTTCTAAAGCCCATACGCAGTCACCAGACTCGTTCTGATAATTTCAGCGCTTAAGTTGACGTCACTACGAAGCAGTCATCTGTTGAAGAATCTAAACCTGTAAAGCAGATGAACAAAACACCCCTGTCTACTAAAAGAAACTTTAAAATCTACAGTAGTTAGAACAAACAAGAACAAATTATCTTTTATTTTCTTGAAAATCTAAAAATCTCAGTATAAATCCAAGTCTCAGTATAACAGTGTCTGAAGAAGAACAGGTCCTAAACCATCCACTCAGCATAACATAATCACAAGTCTCCAATAAATGCTACTATACATAGCACAGCTGACTACTGAGCCACTTGCTAATGTTCTCTACCCACTCACTGACAGCACACTTATTGTTTACACATAATTTGATATTTTTGGTAACTAATGACCCTTTAGTTTATTGAAAAAATGTTGCCATCTCCTTTGCTCATGTTACCTAAGAGTCTATATTAGAAAACATTTTAGGAGACTGGCACAAGCAAATGTCACCGAATATTTAGACATCAGCATTAATGTTTTGCTTGCCTCCTCTTCATCACCCCGCGTTCCTTACATAATGAGTTAATTCTGTCCTATTTCCTCGGCTGCTGCCATCGCCGTTCATGCTCTAGGTGTTATTTGCAATGCTAATGAGGCAAGGCAGCAAGTAATGGTTTATGGGGGAAAGAAGCTGCCTGAAAGATGGTGATATGGTAATATGATTTTTACTAGAGCGCTGTCCTGTTCTGCTGGAGAGTGGCTACATCATTGCACATGCAGTCATTTTACTGCTCTAGAGGTAATGGGTGCTATCTAGTGAGAAAATGCAAAACACCAAAATGCCATTCCAGTGTGTGCATTGATTTAAAACCTGCATCATAATAATTATAATATCTAAAGCACAGGACTGGACTGTCGGCAGAATCAGCCTTCATGTTGATGTATTCCTTATATTTAAAAAAGATGGTCTATACTACAATCCCCTGCTTTATTTATTTCAGTTTGGTTGTTGGATTTCAAAATATGTAAAACTGGATGCAGTAAAAGTATGTAAATGTAAATTCCAACAACTTTGTGTGGGGCTTCATTACTCTGAATGGTTTTGTATCTATCCACTTGTTTTTATCCCATGTCTGGAAATACTGTCCCTTGTAAATCCAATTTGAATCTACACACAAAAAAGAATTAGTATGGGCGGCCAGTTGCATTGCCAAATTTTAAATAAAATCCAGTTATTTAAAATTTAGTATAGCAACATGGTTTTAGTTTAATCATACACTGTAGCATTTTGGGCCCATTAGTAATGAAGGGGGAACTCACACTGCCAGTGTCATTGAACATATTGTGGATTGGTATGGTATAACAGAATTTACCGATAATTATGTTATTGCAGTGTTTACAACAAAGCTTGCATCTTGTAAGACGTTTGCTAACATGCTTGTAATGGGCACTCAGCTTGTGCATTTGTTTTTGTGAGAAATATTGATTTTAACTGGAAGTGGGTTTAAGCATTTGCTCACCAACTGGACGGTCGGCTTCTGTGGCGATCCCTAACGAAAAAGCAAGAAGCTGAAAGATGAAAAACCACTGATATTAAACCAAATATATTCTTCATTATTTTGCTCTACAAAAGAAATGGACAGTTGGACGAATAGCAGTTGTTATGGTCTAACCTGTAACACATCTGTTGATATACAACAGGTCAGAGCCCTTAAAGCAGAGCTACAGCTGTTTTGCTAAATCTCCTTTTCTGCATGTAATACAACCCTTCTGTTAAAACTAACTATCTAACATTGAGCTGTGATTGATCTGATAATATTAATATCAGTATATCAGTCATTTAAAAGAAAAAGTTTCAAGTTAACCCTCCTGTGATCCTCCTGGTTAGTTTGGCTGTGTTCATACTCGCCATGTTCGGTTCGCTTCAATCGAACCCTGGTGAGTTTGTGCAGGTGTGAAAGCAAAATCAGACTCAGGTTCACCAAACAAATGAACTCTGGTCCTCCTGAAATCAGAGGTCTTGGTGCGGTGCGCTTTGAGCCCTGGTGCGGTCCTGGTGTGGTCCTGGTTTAGTGTGAACGCAACGCAGACCAAACTACGGACTAACGCCACGGAGTGGACACCACTGTTTACCAAGGGCATAGAAACATACGCGCATCTAACATTACTAAAATACATATATACTGTAAATAAAATGTATTTAAAAGGTTGCTAACACTAGCAAACATATGTGAAAACACTGCTGAAACAACACAGATTTCATATTAATCACCAGAGAGAGTCCACAGCTGTATTCAGCTGAGTTTGCTGCTCTAAATGGAATACTTCATTAAATATTAATTAAAGTGTGCCGTTTGAATGGCTTATCTAAAAATGCATAGTGATTGGCCATATCACCCCCAGGTCTGACAGATCACAGTTTAAAATGTGGTTTAGAGTTTTGGTGCAACAAAATAAAGTTTCATTTAAACCAGATTTCATGTTGCAATGTAAATTTAACCAACCATGTTTTAAACTGGCTTAAATGTTATCCCTGTGGATCTGTGTGGAAACTTGACAACATAATTCTAAATCATTTGCGCAATTTTCATTATAGCAATGAATATGATCATTTTATGTGGCACACACTTGCAGCTCAGCTCTAGCCCATTATTGAGGCTCTGTTTCTGCTCTGGTTTCCTCTGATCCCTGGTTCTCTGGGCAGCTCCAGTCCACTCCTGCTCTCTGAGTCAGCTCTCTCCTCATGTCCCTGTGATTGAAATGACACTCACGCCAACAGCCCAGGCCAGTAAATGGATTATTGAGCAGCTGTAAGAGGCTCTCTGCAGCAGCCACAGAAAACCTAACAATAACACTCAGAGCTCTGAGACCTGTGTTTTACCTCTTGCACATTTCCTGTTGCCAGGGCTTTCACAGAGAGAGAGTCTGACAGGTGTGAGAGTCTGAAACTCAAATATGCAGAGGATATACATCTAGAGTATTGTACAGTACACTGTTGTATAATTTCTGAATCATTATGTATGACTGGATGCACAATATATCACTTAACATTTTAAAATAACTGGATAAATGTCAGTAGCTCAAATGTGAACAGTAACAAGCTGTTGGTGTTTACTGAAAAGTGAGGTCTGAAATAGACCGTCAAGGGCCGCTGAGACAAAGACAGACTCTGCAGCCTGTGTCTCGTTTGACTTTCTAGGCGAAGTGTTGACAAAGACAACAACGCATTCTGTCAGAGCTACATGCGTAGTTAAATGGAACCCTTAGCCATGTGTTGTGAAAGACACACGGCCACGTTCCCTATACTTTCACTATTGCCTGGAGCAGCCAGTTAGAGGTAGCTCCAGCGTTTTTGAGTAAATAAACACTAGAGGATCTAGAGGTTTTCCCTGTGTCCACTGGAGGTAAATGAGCTGTCTCTGTTATTATATCCTATAACACACACACATTAACACAAGCTGAGCTGGACATTTTATTATTTAGTATATTTTAGTCTAGATGTTTTTATTTGATTTCTGGTTTTAGTTTTTTAGTCATAAATTGTTTTTAGTATTGTTTTATTCTGTCTATTTATTGTGCTTTTATTGAACCTGTACAGCACTTTGGACAGTAGTGGCTGTTTTTAAATGTGCTATATAAATAAACTTTGACCTCGACCTTGATATCCAGTGCAAAACATGGAGGTAAATGTGACACGACTGCCGTGTAGCTTTCTGTAACGCTGTCCCAGAGACACAAAAGGTGCTTTTCCATTAGGGAGAACAGTACAGGAGGCCTTGGAACAGGTAGCCCTAAAACCTGTTTGTGTTTCCATTTCTCTGGGTCCAGGAGACCGGAGTCACCGACATCCCACCAGTGCAACAAAAACTGTTAATAAATGAGATTAAAATGTGTTTGAAGCTGACTTTAAAACACAAAGACAAGGCAATATTTAATAAAAAGACGAGAGTAAATCCTGGTGTTTGTCGGTGTGAGCTAAACCTGTCTTAGCTTGAATAAGGAGGAGACAACTTCAGGTTTACTGACAGCTTTCTGTCTATTAAATTCATCTTTTTATACCACTTTAACACATTTTAACCTCTGACCATATAACTGTATGAGTTTAACAAGTCTTAAATCCAACCTAACCTATAGATTTCATGTTTTGATTCTCGAAGTGAGAGCTGTACTTTGCCAAACCGGAAACAGCTGTTGCTAATTTATGCTAACTTTATTTTTAGAAAAAGTCGCCACAACATTAGCTCGTCCTCTCTTCGAATACGGCTGTTCATCACAAGGTCAAGGGTGTGAACATTTTCCCTTTTATTTCTGTTCTTTGGTTTGTTATGTTTGCCTGAGTGAGGATTCTCTCTCATCCAATCAGCTCGCAGCAGTGCCCACCTCTAACCGTTCCAGACGCTTAACCGAGCTGGACCCCATCGGGAAGGGGCGCCAAAAGTAGAACGGCTTAGAATGCTTTTTGGGAAGTGGAAACACCCCCAAACCGCCCCGTCCCGCCCTATTCCATCCTAGTGGAAAAGCATCTAAAGTACTGGAGCTTTCAGTCGGTACCACAAACGTATTGTTGTTGAGTACCCAGCCCTAAGAATTGGTGTATGTCTCTGTGTCAGCCCTGCAACAAACTGCCCACTGTCCAGGGTGTCCCTCGCATAAGACCCATTGTGGGATAGGCTACAGTATCTGTGACCCCTAATGAGAATTAGCAGAAGAAGATGAATGAATGAAATGTTATTAGTATGTTTTATCCCTGCTACTACTCAGAAGGGGTCTTGGCAGGAAAAGAGAGATGTTTTTCTTATCCAACCAAACAATATGTCCCACTCTTAAACTGTTATAATGTGTTTACCAAGGCTTAACAACAAAGAGGGTGGAGTTATTAGTCCATTGGGATTACTCTGAAATTCCTGGAATGATTACACATTGTGGAGGGGCTATGTTTTGGATTTGGGGCTACTGGCGTGAGCATTGGAGGATGCATCTTGAGCTTCTGTTAATTAAGCATTCATTTGCATTGTGTTAGTAGTGATTGGTTTTGGTTTTGCAGGTTTTTTGAAGTAGATTACTTATGAATAGTTATTAGGTAAAAACAGATTATTTACTATTTCTTTTCTCAACATGGTCTTGTTTTAGTCTTCATCTTGTTTCATCTGGGTTAATATTATCCACTTACATTGTAATTACAACTAATTTAGCAGTGTGTATTCCATTATTCTTTCCTTAAAGGATGTAGTTAAATTGTTCATCCTCAACCTTTTTATTGTGATTCCAACTATTATATACTACACTGTAAAAAACAAAACAAAAGGGGAAAATGCTATCAGCTGTTATATACTAATATTGCTGTTATACACTTTGCATTTATTGCCACCATCTAGTGTTTATTTATTTAAATGCAAATACATGCTAATTATGTGATGCAAGAGTAATATTGCTTGCTTGTTTTTGTTTTTTATACAGTAAATTTCTGTTAAATTAGGCAAATGTGTCGTGTTTTAAGCTTTGATTAAATAGCCTTTTATCAAGCTTTGTGCCTTTTATCAAGCTTTGTGATTTGGACACATTTGCATCAACAGTTCATGTTTTATAACGTAAAATAATGCATATGTATTGAAAACGTCTTCTGGCTGCAGAAAAAGCTTTGATTAGGTGTGTGTCGCTTTAAGACCCAGCCGGCCCCGCCGACAGCTTCATGCTTTTTGCAAACATCGTAGTTTATATTTGCTCTGCTGCAGTCAACCACAGGGCTGAGGTCTTTCTCTTACAAAAGCCCTCTAAAGACACTACTGGCTGTTGATCTTCTCCTTTTTAGTTGACCTGCGAATAAAGTTGGGAGGATGGAACTTCAGACATGAGAGGAGAATCTCTGAGTGTTTGTATTGAAAGATGGGGAACAGATTGAGCAAAATGGCTAAATAGCATGGCTGTGCACTTCCTGGAGAAGGTGGGGTTTCAGTTGTCTACACAGAGAGGTCTTTAGAAGCATACGGAGTTACTCAAACATGCATGAATGAAACATAATCCAGGTATGATTTTTTAGGACGAAACATTATAACATGGTTAAAGTCTCAGAAAAGGCAATTTAGCAGAATAGGGCACATTTAATGTTTTTTTGCATAATGTATCAGCAGCATGTGTTAAGATAATTGATTGGATCACTTATGTTGTTAGACTGTCTTGGCTTTTGCAGCATTTTACTGTTGCTACGTGACAGTATTACACCATTATTTATTTGATACTATAGGGACAGTGTAATGATGAGTCTGCAGGCTGCAAGTGCCAAGGTTACCCCTGTGGGCCATATGCACTAAGTAAACAGGCCACAAGCTGTCAGAGGGTAAAATATAGATTATGAGGAGATGCTTTACAGCCTGTGGTGCAGATAAACAGCGGGGAACGATCCAGTACGAGACAAGTGCATTTCTCTATAACAACGCAAACATAATCCTTCCTGGCTTCTGTTCAAGAATATTATGTGGAAAAGCTTGCAGACTTAAGGAGGCGTCAAATTGTAAAGGACTGCGCTTCAAAGACGATCTCTTCACTGTTTTGACTTTGTGCCATATTAGATTAACAGCACTGCAATCTCTCCCACATCTTTTTTTATGATATTCCATTTGCACTGCATAAAAAAATAATCTTTCTCTTTTTATCAGAATTGGATTGCATTGCACGAGGCGGTTGTTAACTACTCGCTGTTTAACCAGCCATATACAACTCAGACTGGGGAGATCTGCCTGACCCTTAGGCCTGGTTCAGTAAGCAGGATTACAGGGTTAACCAGCTGTCAATCATATCTCCATTCTTCACGCTCTGAAAGGGTAATTGATATTATAATATTGTAATTGTCAGTGGCCTTTTAAGTTGCCATCTTATGAATTTCCACACAGGGTTTTGCATTGAGTAGGCTTGAATAGTGCAGCACTTGAAAAGGGCTTTTCACAGAAGATGGTGTGCTCCCAGTGGGTTAACTCTATGAGACAGAGATAAAGAGCAGAGAATGTAAGGAAAAAATGGGAGTATTTCTTTGGGTATTAGTGTAACAGATGTGCATGAGCAGGCTCCTTTCTGCATAGGGCATACAAATCCAATGCCCTGGTAATTAGTCAGTCTATTGTGGTCTTCACGCATTTTTATAATATTCTCACTATTTCAACATGCTGTACCTTTGGCTCCAACAACACAATAAAACACAGCTGCTCAATATGTAACATACAGGTGGACATCAATACATTAGAATAATGAGGAAAAGTCAATTTATTTCAGATTTTCAATAAAAATGCAACTGATATTGAGGTTAGCACAGGGCTTAAAGTTCCCCATCGTCACGATAGATTTCTTTCAATTAGAAAAATTTGGGAAAGGATTCTGTTATTTGGAAAAACGAGGGGATAAATTAATTTCCAAATTATGTTCTACCGTGGCCGGTAGCTATTCATTCTGTTTGTTTTTATGTCACTGATGCTGTGAAGCTGCCAGAGCCAGAATCAGATGTGCGTGAGGTGTTGGTGAGAGAGGAGGGTAAAAGTTAACCTTGCATGTCATGTCAGCGAAGTCAGCAAGTTCAGCAAGAATTCACTGTTTGTGGAGGAAGCTGCCGAAGAGGTGAGCATCGATAGACCATTAACAAAAACAAATAGAGACAGGCGGCCTTCGATTCGTTTGCTTTAAAACTTGTGAATAAACTTGAATTATTTGACTCTGTGTGTAACAAAAATTAACTAAATCATTTACAAAAAAAAGATCATTGATCAGCAAATGTAAACAACAGCCGGCAACTTGACACAACATGGAGATTACATACTCTGTTGCTTTCCTTAACCCCTGGGTCACGGGGGCATTATGTGATTGACATAAATACTATCCTCCATCTCTGTAGGTCATAGGCAATGGTATGTAAAAAAAAAAAAAGATTTTCACATACTTTAAAGCAGATCTATTATGCTTCTTTCAAGCCTTTTGAAATAATTTTGGACATCTCTAGATTAGAATTTAACAGTTGGAAATGAACAATATTCATTAAAAAGGTTTGTTTTTGCTTTTTGTTTTCTCTTTGTTGAAACTACTGTTGTTAGCAATACCAGTTTGGGCTGACAGAGGTTGGCGGGGCCAGCAGGGGGACCTGCATCTAATCCAAGCATTTACAGCAGCGCCAGCAAAGTAGCTTTGGAATCACGGATGGCTTTCCTCTGTCTAAAGTCCTTTACAGACAGTGCTGCTTCCTGATTATTTTAGTTCACAGAGCAGGTTTTAATGACTAATTAGCACAGCTATTAGCAACATGAAACTAACAGATACAGTAGATAAATCAGCTGACTTTTTTGTAGTGACAGTGATTTAAGCGCTAAAATTATCAGTGTTTTTGAGGGTCCGGTGATGGTGTATGTGCAGGAGCTCTCTCACACATCTGCATAGAGCTGTGAAACCGAGCATTTTCAGCTCCTGAAAAGGTCTGTGCCTTAGCATACAGGATTACTCAAACATGCGTGAATGAAACAAAGTATGTTTTTGAGAAGAAAACAACATTTGAATGTGGTAGAGTTAGCATTATATGCCCCTATTAAAAATAAGTTTAAATTTTTTTTATGTTTTCTTACTTTTTGCTTCCCAGTTAAAGCAGTATGACACTATGGGAATAAAGCACAATTGAAATCTCAGGTTGTATGTTAATATGAAGAGCTAGAGCCAGAGCCAGAGCAGAGTTGACCCTGTTTGCTGACTTTAAGATGGCCGTAATAAAAATGTGAGAATAAATGGTAACCTATTAAGTATTTTATTATTATTAGTATAGTATTTACTATAGGGTGTAACGATACATTTTTGCAACAATATGATATGTATCGATTAGAAGTGTTTTGATACGATTTAAGAACGATATTGGCTAATTTGGAATGATAAGATTCGATACAATTCAACACCTTCGTATCGATAATTGAGACAGCACCTTTTTGCCAAAAATCATAAAAGTTTACTCTCAAATGTAGCACCGCGGCCGGGGTTGATTTTGTCCAGCAGACAGAGAGTGAAGAAAAGTTGAATATAACATTTTATTTAATTAAAAACACAAAATTTATCTCCAAAAAGCCATATCTGGTTTTATTTTAACATGCAAATTTCTAATTTTGATATTTCCGATATGATCGATACTTAATGTGTATCAATATTCACTTCCTAGAAAATGATACGATTTGATATAAGGTCATGTGTATCGACGTAGTTGTATTGTTGGAAAAAAAATCAATACATCGATACAGTTACTGTATCGTTTAACCCCTAATTTACTAGTATTTATAATACAACAACACCGGCACCATACTCAACATAAAAGTTACATTTTAACATTTGCTTGTAATTATCAATTCTGTCAGATGTACTGTACTACTGGTACATACTGTTGTGTACAAACAAACACAGTGTAAATACATTTTTCAATAAACTATAGTGCAATGTTGGACATTTATAGTAATTTTGATGATGAGTTAAAGATATCTCTCGTTTTAAAGGCTAAAATACGTAAATACAATACCCATTGGCAGCCCCTACTTTATGTCCGATCTAACATTCCATTAGTGCAGATTTATAACTGTGCTCTGGCTCTTGTCTTGCTAGCGTGCTTCTGCTATCCAAGATATACGACCGCCTTCAAGTCCACTAGTCCTTTCTGACAAAACCACTATTTTCCTTTGCGGCGTTTGGTGAAATTACTGCTTGTGTCAAGGGAGTCTGCAGCCTTCAGTAGAAATGTGAAACTAAGCTTCACAGGGGCTTTAGTGACAGTAAGGTAAAGCTATCAAACATGCTTAATAGTACAGTAAGTAAATGTAGCCGAATTACTTTTTGTAGTAATGATTGACTGCAAAGTTTTGTATTGTGTGCAGTTCTTGGTGTGGGGAAAGGTTGACGCTAGATTGTATTGTGATTAAAACAGCCGTGAAGTAGTTCAGTCCCCTGCCTTTGGAACTCTAGGCACAACAGTTGCTAGTCCCACGCCCCGGAAATGGAAAGGGTTGCATAGGTTTATGTTGACAAGACATTTAGATCAACAGCCAATGGGAGTATTACCAGTAGGAACAAAAACTACAGTCTAACCGCAAAAGACACTTCAACGATGTGAACGAACAATGAGAATAAAAAAACGTTCACTGCCACATATCTGACTGGAAGTTCAAATAAAAAAAGTCGACTACTCTAACACATGGCCATGGGCAGTATTCATCTTTTAGCTTCAATACTTTGTGGAGCATCCTTCAACCTCTACAACTTGCAAAGAACGGCACCCCGGCAATGGTCAACAAGCTTCCTTCACTTTTCGACTGCAATCCCTGCCCACTCCCAAAGTGCAAAAGCCACCAGCTCAGTGATGTTTGCTGGTCTGCGGTCTGCTACCAAAGACTTTCAGTCTGATTAAATCTGGTGACTGAGAAGGCCACCCCAGGATGCTCAAGGATTTCCTGTGTCAACCAAGCCCTGGTTAAGTTTAAGGTATACTTTATTCTTCATGTAGGGAAATTTGTTCTCTGCGTTTGGTCCATCCTTCAATGCCGCTGGGGCAACCGGTCAGGAGCATTGTGCAGCGCCCGGGATCCCTTCTCCACATCTTGAGCCAGGATCTTTGTCAGGAGTACCTAGCTGGTTGACCTGAAGGTGTGCTTGGGATCCTTAGGGGGGGGTTGAATATTTCTGAGTGCAATTGTAGGTGCTTTATCAGGCTTACGATGTATGCTTATTCATTATTCCTATTACAACAACAGTTTTTAGTCAACAGTTTGAGGCTGACTAACAACAGTGCTACACCGCTTCCTCCTGTTAAAACACCCGATCCCAAGTGAGCAGCTACAGTGTAGGATCACCCATAGGGAGGTCTGTCAGAGCAGGGACAAATGTGTGGAGTGACAGCTGAATTGACCCTGCGGACCAGGCAGAGGCAGAGAAGATGGAGGAAGAGGTGAGTTCTGTGGAGAAAGCACCTCTCTTTATCTCAATCTATCTCCCTGAGCCTCACATAACCCTCTTCACACTTCGCCTGAGAGCACCTGGGCTTTTACCAAGGACACAGACACACATAACACACTAACAGAGTAACACAATATAGACTACACACTAAATTGACAGAGGAGCTGCAGCTGGGCCCGGCTCACACTTAAAACACCGCACTCTCCTCAGCTCTGGAAGTGCTCTCATTACCGAAAACAGCTCCAGCCCCACACATCTGCTGCAAAAAAACACGAAAGGACATGTTTGGAAACTGGAATGGGGTTTTGCTAGTTTTATGAGCACTTAGCCGTAAGGTAATGGTGGGTTAATTGGATGACAATTAGCAAGGCATTAGAAGTGACTATTATTATTTCTGTCTTTAAATCTCACCTTATTCTAAGAAGCTGCAATGGCAAAAAGCAATAGTCTGGTAGAAAGACATATAGCTGTTGCAAACTCATCTGATCCAAGAATTGTTTTCTGGCATTGTATACTGTATTTTGCCGCAGTTGTTATACTTACTGCATCTTTCCAGAGTTATAGCTTTGTGTAAAATGCTGTTTTGTCATCTTTTCAGTTTATATAGCTTTAAAAACAAACACCAAAATCCATTAGAATCTTGCATTATAAGCAAAACACATCTTGGTGGTGGAGTTTGCTCTTCTCCTGCACTGGCTGATGTCAATTTTCTTCAATAAGGGAAGCCTGCTGTTGGTTATTTTTTTGAGCAGATTTAAAACTACTGTAAGCAGCATGTGCTCGCACTGGTTTGAAAATGGTACTGCGCTCTAAATCAAAACAATGGTCTGTGGGTTTCCAGTGTTTCCACTTTTCTGATTGGACGATAAACAAAAACAACTTGGCCATTATGTGAAATATATATTTTTAATTGTTAATAAATCAACTGTACCATTGTTATCAGTAAAATGAATATTTAATTTAAACATGTTTGCATCATTTCTTGGCACACGTGGATATTTTTTATGAAATATAAATAATATATATTGCTAATAGCACCTTTAAGCCCTAAGTCAGGAGTAGAGGAGCTGATTGCATAACATTATGCTCTCCACTACACACCAATAAAATGACTGTTAAAAACATCTTCTATGATTAGATTATTGTCATTTTTTATGAAAGAAGAAATCGCCAATAAATAAAAGTTATAGTGTTCACTCCTGTCACTGTCATTGACTTATTGATTGATTTATTAGCATGCAAAGTGCAAATGTCTTGTACGTAAAAAAACACTTTACAATGAGCCTTCCACTTATTTATCCTAGGCCATAGGAGGTGGCTTTTTATGGTAATATTCTGATCTGATGATTGAAAGGTGTCTGATTTACCGTGCATTTGGGCAACATTTTCATTTAGCTCAAAGGCTTCAATTTGGTTGGAACATGTAACAGTTTAAGACAGTGCCCTCCTCCACTAATATTGGCACACCTACTTTGTGGTGTAGGTAATTTTGTGTTATACTTTTGGAAACTGTCTGAACCCAAGACCCAACTGACTCCAGCAGTGATTCATGGAGAATTTTGGGCCGCTCTAACCATCTTCCTGACCACTGGGACAGGAAAGACACACATCTTTTTTCAGTCTGATTCACATCACATTCAGTTCACTTAAAATTCATTAATTATTGCCCTGATGTTGAAAAGTCACGGTTGGAATATTCCCTGTTCCTTGTCACCCAGGTTTACTGGAGAAAAACAAAAGAAATCACTTGGAATATACTTCAAAATATTTTGCTCATGTGAATTAATATGATGCCAATAACTCTGGCACAAATAATTTTTTGATATTTTAGAATTGTGTGTGTCATTTTCTTTTTTTTTTATGACAGAGTTTTATGTTAATATTTTGAGTAAAAGATCAAACTCTTAAAACAATAAGGACCATTTTTGACAGTCTTCTTTGTTCTTATTTGCCAAGGGTACCAATATAAGTGGAGGGAGTGAGAAGCGACTGCCATAGTGCAACTAGCATTAGCCATAACTAATGCTTAACGCTTTAGCATCAGAAAGAATTATAGTTATTCTCCTGTACTATAATAATTTCTAAGATTGTATTTGTTTGAATGGGTTATGTTGAGCACTTACATATATATTCATGGTTAGGTAAATGTAATCCTAATGTGAACTATTGGTCCATTTAAATGCATTTTTTGTCCACCTACCTAATATTACCTTCACCTGCCACTGGTACAAAGCAAGGCAAATAAAAATATAGTACAATTTTGGCAACCCCTTGGCTTTTGGTTCCAACTGGCAGGATTTACTGGCAAAGTGCAAATGTCTTGTGCCTTAGAAAAAGAACCCACAGCACAGCGGTACTTGTTCCATTTTACATTGTGCAGGCACTGAAACAGAATCTTGAACTAAATAGCACACTGTTACACACAACCACAGAATTCCACTGTTTCCTATGGAGAGCTATTACAGCAGTATCCAGGAACATAAAGATCCAGTGCGCGGGGAGTGGTGGAGGTAGTACGGACAGTCTTGTGTGAAAATGCCAAGAAACAACAATTAGCCCAGCTGGGAGCCGTATCACAGAGGCCGGGCTGTATGTAGGAGACTTGTTGTTGGATGGTGCTAGTCTAGCTTTAACGCCCACACACTCTCTGCTCACTACTCTCTCCTTCCTTCCCTACCTCCCTCCTGCTGTACATGCCTGCTAATTACCCAGTGTGCTGCAGCCGTGTTCCTCCAGCAGCTTGTTAAGCTCTTCAGGAGTATACTGTTGACCCACTTTACATGCAGATGTGGGAGCTTGAAAGGCTGCTCCCGGCTCCTCGCTCTCTCTCTCTCGCTCTCTCTGCCTCCACTGAACCACGGTCTGAGGATATGAGCAGCACCACAGGCAGCAGCGAGACAGCCATGCAGAAAACAGCCCACTCTCTAATCCCGCCATACTGTTTACTACACTGCGTATCCTTACTGTATGCTACGCTTCATAAACACTAGCTACCGAGGGGAATATACTCTCTGTGTCATAATTAACCTTCCAAAACCCAACTATGAAAGGCAGTGTGTGAGAATAGTAAATCAATAGCAACATGACACAGGCAATTAACATTTACTTTTTACAACAGACCGGCCAAGATAGCAACTCTGATATTGGCACTAATTTCAAAGCCCTTACTGTCTTTTTTTTATGTTAATGACTGCATTAATTAGGCCTATTAAAATGTGCTGTTGTTTTTAACTGTCAGTGCCCCTAGCCTTATAGCATTTTGTATCCTCCAAAATGAGCAAGCACGCAAACTAGCAGGCAAACTTCTAGTCTGGCCAGATCAGATTTTCTATTCTATACAAAGAATTAGTCTGGGTTCATTCCAAGTCAAGTTCCCTTTTCATGAGGCGAAACCATTAGACCTGGATTAAACTACCTACGAATGCAATTGAACAGACATACTGTATAACCAGTAGGACACACTTAAGACACCTTGCCACTGGACGGTATGGTTTGGTATAAGTCTGCACAATATGGAGGAAACATGCAATATTCGATAACTATGTTGAAAATTGCGATAACGATATTATTGCGATATTTGAAATTAGAGCTTACTTTTTGAACATAGTAAGTTAAATTCACTACATTTCACAAAAATGTATGTTCCTGTATTTACAAGTCAAAACAGCGACAAAATCAAAACTTAACACAGACTAAACCAGAAATAAAACAAGACTAAGCTGTGACTAAATTAATTAAATAACCACTAAAACTGGACTTTTTAAACATTTTTATTTAGTCACAACACATCATCGTTGTTCTTTTAAGGCTCTGGTGGAAAATGATTCTTCAGTGTAAATCTCTGTCAGATGGAAGACCATAGCGTTATTGTGATATATTTATATTATTGCGATACGGATATTGCGTTTGCTGATATTGCACTAACGATAATTTTGCGATATATTGTGTAGCCCTAGTTTGGTACATGTAGCTCCAAAACAGGCTTGTGTTTCCAGTACTCTGAGTCCAGGACACCAGCGTCTGTTATGTAAACACACACCACACAAGAGCTACAAACATCGTGTTAATAAATTAGATATAAAACGTGTCTTTAGCAACATAAAGGTGGTGCCAATATTTAATAAAAAGAGGGGAGTAAATCCTGGTGTGTGTTGGTGTGAGGCTGTAGCTAAAGCTGTATTAGCTTCAGTAAATGGGAGACTACTTCAGGTTTAAGACCAGTTTTCTGTGCATTAAATTCACTTCTCTGCTCAACTTTAAGACATTTTAACAACTGACCATATAATGATATGAGTTGAACTCATGTTTAATCCAATATAAAATATAAATGCAATGTTGATTGTGATGCTGATGATGATTTACAAAGCAAAAGCCATACTATGCTAAACCGGAAACCACTGTTGTTAACACGTTAGTTTTGTTTTTTCAAAAAGCCGGCACAATTTTACACATTTTTACTTTTTTTTTTTTTTTTTACTTTTTTTTTTTTTTTTACAACATTTTCACCTCCACTCTTGGAATACGACTGTTTATCACAAGAACAAGTTTTGTTTTTATTTGATTAAAATGGCATGTTTCCTTTTATTTATGGTCTCTACCTTTTGCTGTTGTTACTGGATGCTCAGTGTTGCGCCACAGAATGTCAAATAATAGCAGAGATTAGCATATTCTTTGCTAAAGGAAAAATGCATTTTAGATGATGTAACACACGTACAACCTCAAGGTAACAGCATAAACACAGCAATCATCGTAAGTAGAACTGAAGTCCGCCAATAGAATATAAACTTTATGGACTTTTTTGAAACCTTTCTGTTTTGACACACCTTTTATACACATTTTGTGTTTTTACCAGGTCCACTCTTTTTAAAGGCTTTGAAACACGACTGCATTTGTTGCTTGTTGGGACTATTTGATGGTGCTTGTGGAACAGTCTATTCAGTGTAGTGAGACACAGTGTACTTGAAGAAAAAAACGTGGTTAGAAAAGGATTGTGAACCACAGGCACCAACACAGTGCTTCATGTGGTTTCCATTTCCCTTGCTATATTTCTAAGAAGAATTTCACTCAACTAAACAGACTGCTGCTTTGACATTTGACAGAAAATACTCCACAGCCACAACATTACCAACAATGAACTGTATACAGGGAACATGAACAAGTGCAACACAGTGTGAGCATGGTCATATTCTCATTATTTGCATGGACTTTGATTGGTGAGAATTGCTAAGCCTGATTGCTCACTATGTCATGTTGACAATTAACAATAATTTACATAATGTATATAGAAAATGGCTTTATTCATTATGTCCAAGGATGTCTAATTTCATACTGAAATATAACACTTTTCAAAGTATTGTAAACCGAGGTGAAGCAGGGTTTTTAGTACTTTCCAGACACCCTTTAGTCTGGACAGTGTAGAAAAGAACAAAAGAGGCGTGTGTGAGCAGGTTAGAACGGATGGAGAAAAGTGTTGTGTGATTAAAAAAACTTTCAGCAAGAATGAATGGAAATGTGTACTAGACAGGGGTGACACAAGCAATGTTGAGACAGTGACACCGAACAAAAGACAGTAGTCAGAAGGTAGCAGATATTAAGATGAAGAGGTTTTCTTTAGGTGTGACGAGGATAGGTTTATGAAGGAGGAAATTTGAGGGACAGCTCTTGTTAAGGCTGGAACACACCGGGCCGATAATCAGCTGTCTGGCATGGTCGGACAGTTTGACACAGTCGGCAGCGTGAGTCTGTTTGGTGTGTTCTGCACCATCGGACATAGTAGGAAATAGTAGGAGACAGTTGGACCTAGTTTTGGCCGATTTAACATGTCGAATAGGCGTCAGGTGTCAGCATTGAAGGAGTGCTCTGATTGGCTGCTTCATAATGTGTCACATTTGTTCACAACTATTCATTATGTTTTTCACATCTGTGACACTAATGTGCTGCAGTTAGCTTTCCTTGGCCTGTAGCCTTGTGCAGATGAAAATATAACAGCCTCCCTCAAAGGCAAACAGCTGCAATAATCCAGTCTGTTTTATTCATTAATGTGATAAGATTAGAGGTTGACTGGTATGGGTTTTTCTATGGCCAATACCGATACCGATTTTTAAAAATTCGGAGCAGCCAATGGCCGATAAATACTGCAGAGTTTTTATAACGGATATGTAGGGATGATTTTCTTAACTTTATGATAGAAATTAATATAATATAGCCATTTGTTTTAGTAATGCTTATAGTGACAGGTGAGAACAGTTAAGAGTTTTTTGAGAAAACCGATTAAGTCCATCTCACTCACACACTTTGTGGAGATAGAGCTTGGAGAGAGCTACAAAAGGCTTTTGGATTTTTTGTTCTACTAGCAAATTTTTTTATTGCCATTTTGAGTTTTTCAGACCAAGATAAAGAGATTTTGGATGTTTCCTATGAACTGCAGTGTAAGATGTCCACACTGGTAAAAGATGGTTGTGGACGCTCTGAGCTGCTTCTCGGGACGTCCCAAAGCATCTTAGGACCAAATTTCACAGATTTTTTTCAGGGCTGCTACAGGGGCCTCTAATGAATTGCACATCGAGAACAGTATTCTTTTTAAAACTGCTGTCAAAGGCTGCTTTAGGGGCAATGAGATCATTTTTATTGTTACTGACTTGAAATAAAGGTAAGGCTTGAATTTTTGCTTTCAAAGGCTGTGGATGTAATGCTGTTGTTTAACATAAAATGTCCCTCTGGGAGGAAATACAAATAAACAGATATTTCTGATTGAGTTTAAACGCTTTTACATAGATTCAGTCCACAAGTACAAAGATGTATGTAGTGTAACTTCAGTTGCACTGATTGTGGTTAAATGTTGTCTTATAGAGCCATGTACTGCAGTAAAACGGGGCTACATGCAGTAGATAAACAAACTGATGTGAAAACAAAAGCACTCAACACTACACAGAAATGCGCAGATTAATGTCCGACACTGTGGCAGGATATGTCTAACACCTTTACTACGTAAATTTAACTAAGTAATAATTTAATTTCTACTCAAATCATATGCTACAAGACTATTCCTCCAAATAACATCCTATTTACAGTGTGCATTCACGTCTTTTTACCACTGCCACAGAGCACAGCTCCGCGTCAGTATAATAAGGAAAATAATGTCTGTAGTAATGATTCTGAAGTCTCAGCTTCATCCTCGTTTACTATAGGGCTCTAGAAAACAACATTTTACCACAGTCATTGGATCAGAAGTTATGGAACAGCACCTTCTTTCTTGTGGATTGAAGCTAATGCTACAAGCTTGAGCTGATGCTGCAGGCCAAAGCATTTGAAAACAGCCTATACGTGTATTTATATTTCCTCCCAAAGAGACATTTAAAAGTTAAACCACAGACTTACATGTGCAGCCTTTGAAAGAAATAATCCAAGTGCTTTAAAACTGGAGCCTTCTGTGAGTTAGCCCTCTTTCACTCTCTCTGCATCGCTGTTCCACTGCTAAAGCTCACAGCTGCAGGGGCTGTGCATGAATGTGGCTGCGCAGTTGGGGTCCTTTACTGACATGGTCGCTCGCACATGTGCCTGACCAAAAATCAAGATGGATGCATTTACTATAGCATGTGTGAGTATTATACATTGATAAACACTTCAGTGCTGCAGGGTTTGTTTACAGGAGCCCATTATTAGCAGAGTTTAGCCACTACTGCCTCCTGATTTATGAACACTTTCTACGTCTTACTGAGGGTGCAAAACCTACAAGCTGCTCTGTCATTGATCTAGGTCGCTTCAGTGTGTCTGTAGCCAATTTTTGGAGCAACAAGGGAAGATGTGAGGTGACAGAGCAGTCGTCCGGTCTCTTCTGACTGAGGTCCATAGCCTGGCCTTCCAGACAAACTCTTCTCTTATTCTGTACAAAGATGTTAGTCTGGTACCCCTTTGATAACATTTTGTTTTTGAGGCGGAACAATGACAGGCGGAAACGAAATGAAGGGCGAGACACAGCGCACCGCTGACCCAAACAAACAAGGATTCTTCCCGGTTTTTCATAAAACACTAGAATATGGTGTATTATAAGCAGCTCTGTAGTTATTTCTGAACGGGGACAGCAGCAGAAGCCAGTTGAACAAAGACTTGTGGAAAAAAACAAAATATGTTTGTTACATCTGATGTCAACTGGACTTAAGGGGGGTATACACCAAGGTGACGATCGCCCGTCTGAAGCCGTCTTAACGGTTCTTCCACATCGCTCATTTCCGTCCTTTTGATATGTATGCGCCGTCGCCCCCCATCGCTCCAGGACGGAGGCCGTCTGACTAGTTTCCTGCCGATTAGCCTTGTTGAATCGGCGTCTTTGGTCTTTGGCACGAAGCGCTCTGATAGGCCTAGCACTACAGCTGCTGCGCCAATCAGCTCACGGGAATTTTAGTGGAAGTGACAGAGTGACGAGAGGCGACAAACGCTGTGGCAGCGTACCGTCACCATTTTTGCATTCTTCGCAATTCTGTGCGGAAAGTTATCTTCTTCAAGTAACAGAGCAGCGGCACCTAATCCACACAAAACAATGTCCAAACCGGCCATTATCACGCTTCTCAAATGTTCAAACAAGCTGAGAACAGTGGCAGACCAAGGCGCACTACATGCATATGTCTTCCGCAAACATTGTGTCTCTTCCGTTGATCTTTGTTCACTGGCTAGCGCCATCTGCCGCTTTGGGGGGGTAATTACACAGTCTTTAGGACGGTTGTTGCTTCGGTGTATGAAGAGGGAAAAAGGTCATGCGACGTGAGGAAACGGGAGGGAACGAGAGGAGACGAGAAGAGACGAGAAGAGACGAGCTGTCGCTCCGTCTTATCGGTGGCAGTCTGGGAGTCGCCTTGGTGTATCTAGGCCTTTAACTGTTGTTAAAATGGCAATAACGTGGACTTCAGCAGAAACAACAGGTGAGGAAGGAAAGCACAACAACGTTAATCAGGTCAGAGAAGTTATTAAATTAGCTTATAGCTAGTGCTACCTTGGTTCGCTCTTCTGCATTCGTAAGGCACGCTGCAGATAAATGGCTGTGATAGGCCAGTTCCAAATCGAACCAGAGAAATGCTTCACTCTGAGACGGGAACGAAACTGTCCAGGCGAGTCTGGCTCACCAGACTAGGAGGTCCAGGGCTGGGTTAGTGTTTCCCAGCCTTAAGTAGCATAGGTTTAGGAAGGAGGACATCTGAAGGACAGCTCTTGTTAGATGTTTTGGAGATAAGGTCAGATTAAGCTAACTTAATGCTGTATGACCTTTTGTTGTGTGGAAATTACTTTTGGCGCAAGCAATCAGATATTTCAGTTGCAGCATACTAAAAAAGGTAGAGTGCACATACCTGTCAGTACTGCTAATTGCATACAACAACAGTACAGTCCATTAGCAGAGTGAAGTAAAAAATAATCACACGAGTCCTTGCTTCCAGCCTTTTTTTAGTGTCTTGTCAAGGTTACTCCACATTGACAAGAACTATTATTCACGCGGCTCATGTCAACATTATTACTGCTGCCTGTAAAAGCATGAGGCCACCTTGGACATTTTCACCATTATCTGTACCTCCTCTGAGCTCCATCAGCCTCCGCCTCTGAACAAATCAATATCATCTGCTGCTGCTCTGCCTCCTGCTGAAGGAAGCAAACAGCAGGTGAGTGCAATTGATTAAGTATCAAGCTATTTTTAGGCATGACACTTTCCAAGCTTGTCCACCATCAGATGGATAAGTCAAATTCTATTTCCTAAGCCACGTTTCAAATGGAGTGGTGCGGTATGGGATTGGGTTGGCACTGCTTTTGTGGTTACCTTTTTGAGCCAAAGAATCATTCATCTTCTTGTGTGATTGTTGAAAGGTCTGGTGGCATCCCCCTTAATTTATCAAGCATTTTCATTATTTGAACAGTCCCTCCAGGATTTTTCGAAGTTGCGATATCAGCTATTAACACAAAATCAAGAAAAGGCTAATAGCCCTCCTGAAAACCTATAGCCTAGCACCACGTAGCCTACTTCTGTTTTTTAATGACTGGACGTAGGCTACAGCACACAACACAAGAATCATAAGAGAAGATTTACTTTTTGAATTGAGTGAATTATAGACAAAAAAATGCAACTTTTGAGAAAAATCCCTGCAAAGTCAGATATTTTAGCATCAATCACAAAAATTGCCCACGAAATCCTGGAGGGACTAATTGAATTTGGCTTGAACAGGTAGCAGAATAACAGTACATCAGCTACACACACTTTCAGGAGGGGGAATGAGGAGTGACAGCCATAGTGGTACTTCTATTAGCGTTAGCCAAAGATTACTTTGCATATAGCTTTACCATCAAAAAGGTCATCAAACAGAACTCAGTAACCTTTTTTTTTTTTTTTACCCTAAATTAGGGCTGGGACTTTAACACATTAATTACGATTAATAAATTATGGAAAAATGTACATGTTAAAAAAATGAACGCATTTAATTACACTTGTCTATGGCAATTCAGAACTTTTCTCAGTGACCCATAGTTTCTGGCACCAGGCCTAGACATCCGGTTTCCTCCGAGGCCGGCCCGCCCCGCACACATCCAGCACACGTCTTCACTCCTTTTCTTTCACTTCATGATATTTAAACTCACTTCTTCTAGGCGCCGCTCACTGTATCTCTGTTCATTCTCATAGCTGACTGACGCACTCACTGAAAACAACACTTGCAAATATGAGAGGCACTGACCTAGTATCACGGAAGTCTCAAGTCTTGCAAGAAAGCGGCACATTGGTAGCCAAGCTACAAGCTAGCAACGGCTTTATTTCACAATTTTTGTCATGGTAGAGCAACCAAATGGCAGAAAAAACTTTGTATGACTACGCAGAGGGGAGAACGAAAGTAAAGCTAAGCGAGGGTCAACTGGACGTGTGAGTATTTACAATAGTGCTTTACTCTGAAATGTAGGTGGGCTTTTTAGAGGAAAATGAGGCAAAAACAGCAAAGAAATGAGAAAAGTTTCTGAGTTCTGCTTTTAAGGGCAGATTAAACATGTAGCTTGCATTGTGCCGCAGTATAGCTCAGTTGGTAGAGCTGTGGCGCATAAACATGGCAACTACAGCCCGCCTCGGCATTGTGGGTTGTAGTCCAAACTCCAACAGTTTGCCAAGTGTCTCTCTACGCTCTGTCCCACATGGTTTCCTGTCACTTCTTGACTGCACTATACAATAAAACTGAAAAAAAAATGTAGCTTGTAGCATGTAGCTTATATTTATTACTTTATACATTTATTACTTTTTAGCAGTGGCTCAGTCGGTAGAGATTTTTGCCCACTAACCTGAAGGTTAACTGTGACTGAGCAGTGAATAAATAATTCACTTATAAAGCAACTACAAAAAAGCACTGTTTATGACCCATGGATTGTTACTATTATTATTACCCAACCTGCTATACCAACCTGAATTATACAAAAGCACCAAGCTAGTTTGAAAAGATTTATTATAAATAAATTAATAAAATAAAAATGACCCTTGCTCATCTTTTGCAGTAATGATCATCATCCGGCCTGTGTTTACTTGAGTAGAAAGCATTTGTCACATGCTGACGCTCACTGTGGGTAATTAGCATGTGACATTGAATGAAGCTAACAAACAATGATTATGAAAGAGCTAATTGTACAATGCAGCCTATTTGCTGCAGTTATTAGCTGCACCCACCTCCACAGCCACCTGCGCTCTATTGAAATGTTGGCTTCTTTAAGTATTATCATAATCCTCGTGACGGCGAATTATTAATCATAAAATGAGCCTTTGCTTCCTACACTGCATGCCCCTGTCACCAGCTGCCTCTGTTGATTTGATCCACATCTGTTTGAAGTGTCTGTCTTTGCTGGAGGATAGCACCGGTGTGGGGGATATGTGGTTCATTTACAGAAATGATGTATAATGAATGCACAGACGCCTCTGCCACACTGTACCCTTGGTCGGGAACATTCCTGTTTGTATGAATTAATCTGCAGAGTGTCTGCCCCCGCATATAAGAGGAACACAGCTCAATTTCCATTTTTATGAACAATCCGGTTACCTCTGTCAGGGAGACGGATGGAGCAAGGGCTGCTGGATCAATGTCAGCATGCCTCTGGCATTCCAAAGAGTCTGTGTCCACACCGCTTCCACTGCTTCTGTTCCTCTACACAGACAAATACACAGACAAGACAGTCACTAAATTCAAATGGATGTGTTCTGCTTTTCCAGAAACATACATGCATGGAATGTCAAGGTTTTGGTGGAAAAATATGTTGCATTATAGTTATTACTGTAGGAAATGTAGCAATGTAACATTAATGTTAATTAGTTATGTTTGTAAACCAACAGCACTATTTAATGTACCTCAGTTGATTAAGTTGAGTATAGTAAAATTGATAGATTGACAAAATCCGGCCCAAATGGTGAATATTGTTGCTTTTTACCTGCTCAGTGCATCATTCAGCCCTGCAGCCTTTTCTGCATCTCCCCAGATTTCAGGTTCCTTGTCTAACTCATGTGCACCCCCTCTCCTCTGTCACTACATTTACTAGTGGACACCTTAGGCATTGCAGCTGAAAAATACCCTGCAGCCTGAAACCTCAATATAAAAAGAAATGCCTGGTGTTCGGCTGACAGAACACATTCCAAAATAGTGTTGTGTTTATTATCTATTTTCATATGACTTTTATGACTTTTTCTGTGTTAAAAATCCTCAAAAGCAGCAAAAAAACTACTTTTATTGTTTATGATGTCACCGCTCAATCCCAACTTAGCGCCCAGCACGCACTACTCAAAACAAGAGCGTGCATGCTCGAGGGCTGTTGTTTGCCTTCTCTGTGGGCGGCATAACACTGAAAAATCAAACCAACCAAAGCCAAAAACTGTTTTGCCATTTTGCGCCAATAAGCAGCGAACATTAAAAACAATGGCAGCTGTGACTTCATTCAGTACTCATATCAAATTATACTGTACATTCACTGGTTTGACCTGGAAAATGAACAGATTTTACTTCATGTAATGTTTTTTTTTTATCTTTCTGCTGCTTCTTTTTTATATTTACGGTCGCCGCAGTGATCCACACTGTTACACTGTGATTTGGCAGGTTTTTACATCAGATGCCCCTTCTGTCACAACCAGCCACATTCACTGGAGTGGGCAACATGGTTGAAGTGTCTTGCCCAGGGACACAATGACAATATGTGCTTTGGGTGATGTTCAAATTGTCGACCCTCTGGTTGGTGAACGAACACTTAACCCTCTGCGCCTGTATAATGTGATATTGTAGAATATTTGAAATACTGACCTCAGGCTGTCATTGTCACACAAACTCTTTGCATCACACTGGTGTCAAAAGAGATACTGGCTAATTTAAAGGTTACATATTATGCTTATTTCAGGCTTTCTGAAACAGTTTTGGATACCTTTGCCTTTGAATCAGTATTTCACATTTTATAACCAAAATGTAATATATATATGAAAAAGTAATCTTTTGGGGAGCTGTTACTCTGACTTTTCAGAGAAAGCTTGGATTAGGCATCTGTCGCCCCCTGCTGACAAAGGGGGGGAAAGGACAGAGTATAAAATCGCACGGCTATTAGCAACATGATGCTAACAGATTCATAAATGAGCTTTGTAGTGACAGCAGTCGAAGCGCTGAAATGATCAGAACGAGTGACGTGTATTGGCTTTAGAAATGTTCAGGAGCACTTCCTGCTTTTGTGTCTACATAGAGCTGTGAGACCCAGTCTGCTCTTGAAAAAGAGATGGCTTCAGCATACAGGATTGCTCAAACATGTGTGAAAGAAACAAAATATTACACCAGGTATGTTTTTGAGGTGCAAACAATATGATAGAATGTTTAAAAGCACAAATAGTCGACTAAGCAGAATAGGGGACCTTTAAGTTGCATGATAGGACATATTTCTTGCCACAACTCC
This sequence comes from Bostrychus sinensis, assembly GCA_020698575.1. NCBI lineage: Eukaryota > Metazoa > Chordata > Actinopteri > Gobiiformes > Eleotridae > Bostrychus > Bostrychus sinensis. The sequence continues at coordinate 9,479,895 of CM036242.1, read as the reverse complement.
AATATAAATATAAAACTGTTTATTCATTGAATGTTTTATGTGCAACTGAACTACTGTGACCAATTAATTTCCCATGTAGATCAATAAAGTTTAGTCTAACAGAAACAGAATATTATGCTGCTCTATCCTCATTGTTTGTGCTTGGCAGAAAAATAAATGCATTGGGTTAAAAGGGCAGTTGGCTGATGCAGTCTACAGTGCAACATTTCACACTTTTTCTGCTCACATTCTTCCATTACCACTCCTCGACAGGAAACACTTTCTGACATTTTCCAGCACACTTCCTCCTCCTTTTTCGAGAGCCAAACATAACCTTGAGCCGGCGTAACCTTGAGCAAAACGAGCTACTTAACCAGTCCCATGGGATCTTTTCTCTGCTATGTGCTAATGTCAGCCATGAGAGCATAGCAACCATATACCTTACAATGTGTAGGCGCTAAGAATTTGTTTACAAAATGACAGTTGGCCAGTGTGAAATGCCCAGCTGTTAATATTTTTGTCTATAGCTTCTGTCCAAAGTAAGAATAATGTGAGGTATAGGAGCGAGGCTATAAGCTGGTTTGTACAATCCCTGTTGAGCAATTGAGCAGCCCACAGAAAGAAAAAAAAAACCTCTAGCACAGGATTAATCAGAAATGATGGTCGCTATTAGACAATGTCAGGCAAATAAATAGCTTGATTCTTGCCGCTTGCCAAATAGAATTTCCCTCTGGGCTTTTTTTCATGAACACCATAGAGATAGCCTGGAAGAGTCTTCGGATTTGAGTGTCACAAAGAAGAATTCACCCACTTCACAGCGCTCATGGAAGACGTGTGAGGCGGTTTGCTCTCCTCTCCCGCTGAGGGGCTTAAATATTTGAAAGCATATGTTGCAAGGGGACGTCATGCTAGCTTTACAAAGATGGCATCTAATCCAGTGAAAGTGTGCCGCTTTAATGCGTGCTTGTGAATAATGCTAATATTTGTGCGCTAAATTATTCAGCGAGGTGCAGTAATGCTTTTGTAGAGAGAAAAAAATCAATAGTTTCTCTTGAATAGGTTCAGTGCTTACTCTGCTGTGGGTCAAGTAAACAGCTAGAGCATTAGAGGGCTGTAGAGCAGAAGCATGGCAGAATAGATTCACATCATAATGCATGGTGAAATGTTTTAATGAGGAATAAAAGGCTTTTACTGAGAAAAGTTTGGCACACCATGCAGCTTGGTAAACATCTTTAGGTGCATTTTCACATTTGCTCTACAGAACAGGTTGTGTCAGTACAAGACGGTTTGGTGCAGTAGCCCCTGACGAGACTAATTTTATCCTCCATTGTCTAAAACTGAAATTTTAAAACTTTTGTCCCAATAAATACATAGAACTTAGAATATATACTACTGATTCTACATATAAATAACTTGTAAGTATCTAAATTGTAGACAATAAAAAGTATATAATGTGGTGTTTAATAAAAAAAATGCAATATATGAAAAAACCTTTAAAGGGGCTAAATAATAAATAAATAAAAAATAAAATGTACTCCCAATGACTCAATATACTGCAACTAGGTGGGAAATCCTGTACTGAATGTTAAAAGTAGACAGTAATGGAATAGCAACGTTCTCTTTATAATGAGCTGCCATTAATTAAATTTTGACAAGTGGTGTACTACCAATATGAGCATCATTTATCCAACTATGCAAGCAGGTGATTAACCAATGCCTCCACAATGTTCATCCTTTTAAATCCTTAATTAAAAAGGCTATGTGAAGTCTTAAATTCTCATTTGGATTGCTTTTTTTCGATTTATACAAATAGAAGAGAAATGCATACTTTGCATACTCTTATTCAACTAATATTTTTGATAAATACCAATATTCTTCTAGAATTAAGATATTTTACTGAATTTACAAAAGCTGTGTTAAGCTGTTTTAACAATGAAAGCTAAATTGAAATTTGTAGGTCTGTGGGAATTGCAAAGATTTTTTCAACTGTATGCCCTGTCTGCACTCTTCCGCTTTCTGACCTTCCATCCCTAAACCGTAAATAATAATAAAAACTCTGTTAGGTTCACAGTTTCAGTCCATCATGTATATTAATATAGAGCATTATGTAGTGCATTCTCTTTATCTGTGTGCTATAGCACCTTTGTACAGCTCTGACAAATGAATAATGTTCTTCACTTTCTCTTTTCCCTATGGCCATGAATCCTATGAGTGCTGCACTTGCAAACCAACCCGTCTACCGTACATCACAGAACAGTGTTGTGCCTGCTGCCTCATCTCCTGACCTTCAGTGTGGATGCTGTGTGTTTTCATGTACGCGAGAGCACACGAGCCGAGGAGGAAGAGCCTGTACTGGTGTCAGCTGAGGTTTAACATATTCAGCTAACTGTCAGCCTCGACACATTTCTCCCTGTGCAGAGCTACACTCATATGCAAATGTGGCCTCCTCAGAATGCACAGCGCTGGATCAGCTTCAATTTATTCCACACTGCTCTCTCCTCTCCTCCTGCACTGTCTTCATGCTGCCTGTGTGCTTTTTTTCTGTTTGGTCCTCACTGCTGTGGTTAAGGCGTGTGCCCCCAGTGAGCAGTGTAACAGTGAGGTGAGAGGAGTCCATTCTTTCAATCCACTTCAAGCTGAAGGTTTTTGTGTTCTGTGTGTGTGCTACTCCAGGGATCAGTTTTAAAAAGGCGCCTTGGACTGGTCAATAGAGTCTTCCACGAACAAGGCTTTTGAAAAGATACATGTCCACACCACAGAAATTTCCATTCTCTTATATGAGCAAGCAATGTACCAGTGGACTCTACTGTAGTATGTTGGCTGTATTGACTCGTGTTGTTTACATGTAGCAGGAATGCTAAAAGGCACCTTGACTATATCAATATAAAAATCAGTCACAGTTAGGACATAACAGGTCTTAAAAATAGTCCAGTATTTTTGCTGTTCCTTACCTGTATTTTAAGCTCTTAAATACTGATTCTACTAATTCTTCAGAATGGGATTAGCTTCACCTGATGCACTGCAAAGTTACGAAACTGCAATCCCATACATCTGGTCCACTTTAGAAAGTCTGCTTTGTTTTGTTTTGCTTGCTTTCTTTCAGGGGTTGCCACAGCAAATCATTTGCATGGCAGATTTCTAAGGCAGATGTGTTTCCTGACGCAACCATCTTAATTTACCCAGGCTTGATACCCGCAGTTATTGAGGCTGTAGTTTTTGGCTCCACATTGGGGAACTAAAGCCCAGATATTTTCCACCAAAGGCACGAAGCTAATAACTATTCTAATGGTGTCGTGGCCTTGGTCAAGCCACATTTGAAGATGAATTTTTAGTGTTGTTCAGCAGGAGACTATCCCAGTAACTTTGGGCCTTAGTTTAGGTACTCCATGGACTATAGCCAGCTAGTCGCAGGTCATCTTTTCTTTTGCATTTATTCTAGCGGAGTCTGTCTTAACTGTGACAAAAATGACTACAATTTTTCTTATTGAAAGAGACCTTATATTATGTTGAAGACCATATGGATTAATAATGTTTATCAATGCTAGATCCATGTGCTCTATCCAATAGAGTTGATTATATTTTCATTATAGAGAGTGTTCTATTTCTTTGCAACAAACCACTTGGCAGTTACATCCCTGTACATCCCAAAAAGTTAATGCACTGTACATTTGTCTATACTCTAAACTGCCTTCATGAATTCAGCTTCAGATATATTGGATTGTTTGTACTAAGCTACAACCCTCTTCTTCCTTTTCTCTTGTTAATTACCACCAATACAAGCCAATGGTCTATCTGGCCAGTGGTGGAACACAATTAGTCAGTTGCCAAGCCGCCCACAAAAGGCTATCTGGCCAGCACACGGTGTCATCAGTAATCTAGTGTGAGCATAATCTAAATGCCAATGTCTATCCTGTGTGATCCACAGCGAGCCCTGCTACATTTACATTCTAATTAGATGTGGCCGCGGCCGCTTCTGAAGGGCCCTTTTAATAACACGCCTATGTTCACCTTTTCAAAGCCCCAGTGCGGCGGTAAAAAGAGGTCTACACTTTATATTTTGTCCCTTTGACATTGTGGCTGTGAGGATTTAAGTAGCTTGCCTCTCTCTCTGGAGGCTCATATTCAAATGGCAGGCTATACACCACAATTTGGTCCTAATTAAGCATAAAGGATATCCAATTCTTCTGAAACGGATTAGCTTTAACCGATGCACTGCAAAGTTCAGAAATATTCATGAAAATGATTCCACCTTGTCTAGCATTGACCTTGTTTTCCTAGTTTTACTGTCTCCTTCTAATTACCACTTTTATTTCATTAAGTGAAAACTATAATTAGGTGTGCTGACAGCTGTTGATGGATTTGTCTAGCTTGGAGACATCTCTTCCCTTTTTAAATGATATCTGGTTGTACTAACAAGAAAAAAACATCTCACGCTTGGATGATGTTTTGAATCCCACAGTAATAATAAGACCCTTATCAGATGAGAAAATTACTCTAAATTGATGTAAACACACGGTGTGTAAGAATAAACATTAGGGGCCAGATTTTCCTAAGAAAAATAGTGCCTGCTATTTGTTGGCGTGTGAGTAACTGCCCAAAAAACTGCTGCCGCAAATCTGATAAATGTAAATGAGAATAGTGTGTCAGAGTGCGAATGCAGCGCTCTGACCCAGTGCAGCCTGTCAATCAACTGCAGCAGATGTAAAGATGAATGTGTTAAAGACTTGATAGTCAAACATGCTACAGATTTAAAAAAAAACGCAGACTGTATCAGGGAAGAAAAAAATGAAAGATGTTTTCTATAGAAGCAGTTTGAGGTGGGACAAAGTCTAAGCGGACCAGAGGCGTGTCAGGACACGCGCCTCAGCACACATTGGAGAGACAACAGGACAGCAGGGGGCACATTTGGTTGAACATTTATTTAATTAACATTAAGAGACGTGTTTCTTTTTATTTAATGTTTTTTTAATTAACATCAAAAACATTAATATAACAAATGATTTATCTTAGAAAGAAAAACAAAAACTAAAAGGCTACATTAGCAGTCTACTTATATTAAAATTAAATTATATTAAAGTGCAGTAATGTTTTAGCTTTAGACTAAATAACATTGAAATATGTCAAAACACAATGTCTATTAAAATTATACCAATAACCTTTTTAACACGGATTTAAAAAGAGTAAAAAAATCTATCATTTGAACTATTTTGAGACAAAAAATCCTTGAAAACTGCAATAAAATATTGCCACTAAAATCAAATTAATGGTACAATTAAGAAGAAAAAGTGCATAAAACCAAAATATTGTTTAAAAAGTGCAATAATAACTTTTCAACATGGATCTTAAAAAAAATGAAAACCATGCGCTTGCTTCAGAGACCGCCATCCCACAGCACTGCTCTAAAACATAGGTGTAGCATTGTAACCAAATAAAGACAAAGAGTGTATTTTATTATTATGATTATTATTATTATTATTATATAAAATTTAAACAAACCCAGGCAGGGCTTAATTTGAGCCGGATCTTGCTGGAACAGGATCCGGAAACTCCCTTATTTTGACGCGGTTCGATCCGGCAACTGTTTGCTTGGATCCGGTAACTCAGACACAATTCAGAACAAAGTGTTGACTACATTTGACACTTTGGGCCTCCTAAACCTGTGTTGAAGGTTGGAGGTGTAATTACACAGAAATGCATATGTTTTAAACATAAAAGCCACGCTTCATTTCCGTTTGAGCGCTTCAACACAGACTGTCCCCGCGCTGTAATTCTTGTCGTCTACAGGGAATCCGGTGGAAAAGGCCTTCATGTCAAACTGAAAGATCTATTCACCGCTGTTAACACCAGTGGTGTCTGCAGGTGTACAGCAGTACGCACTGTGCATACCTTGAGATGTGCCCCGACCCTGCCCAATCCCCGCTCCATCCACAGAGCTGCACAGAGCTCACAGAGCCATAGTAGGCTGTGTGTATTTACAAACACGAGTGACACTACAGCTGACTGCTGCTCTTTAAGTCAAAAGTGATGTTTGCTTACAGCCAGAAGACAGCAAATCTGTTGAGGTTTGTCCTGACTTTGGTTACGTGGAGGGGACCTACGTGATGCGTTTTGGATGTGCCGCGTCATTTCCCCACTGCGCCCAAGAGCACGCGGGACCTGGCAGTGCCACATCAGTTTGTTCTTCTACTCAAATGCATATGGAAGCTCGAGCTAACGCTGATCGTGGGTCACAGGATGAGACCCGGCGCCCGTTAAACGCCAGTGTCACTGTTACATAACAATAGTTACGCAGAGAAACCTTACGCCACGCGCCCTCGATGTGCGCTTTTTATTCCTAGATTAAATTCCCTATGCACACGGGACATGAATCCACAGCAGTTGGTTCTTTTTTGTTTGTTCAAAAGCATTTGTAAGCTTGAGCTAACGCGCTGAGGCTCATAGAGCCTGGAGCCATGAAACGCCATTACGCAGAGAAGACTGCGCGCTCCACGGCAGTCACTAAAAAGAAGCGGAAGCAAAAGGGAGACAAAGGGAAACATAGGCTGAAAGCTTACTGCTGCTGTGTGCTCCCTTTTCTAGTCTAGACTTTGTTTATACAGACAACAGCTGCATGAGTCTGTGTTCTTGCTTCAGACTGGTGGCCCATAGACAGAGCAAGTCTACAAAAGCGCAGTAATTATGTGAAGCAGCTGATTTCTCGATCAGCTGAGCAATCACACAAACGTACACCGACACATTACACTGAAGTGAAACACTATAACAAATTATTAAAATATTAAAATATAATTTAAAACTCAATATAAATGAGCAGTTGCTTGGTATTTTGGCATGTGTCTGCGCCTAAGCATTGTGTTGTGTGTACGTTCCGGGAACAGTGTTGGCCTTGTGGACTCCAGTGTCAAAGCGCAATTTTTGTTCCGGCATCGTTTGATTTACAAATTAAGCCCTGAACCCAGGCCTAATTTGTTAAAATAAAATAATTGAAACAGCTACGTCATTTAAGGCTACATATTACTTACAAATCCACAGTTTTACTACACTTTTGTCATGTTGTGGGCAAGAAAAATTAACATGTCCACATGTTTGGGTAAGGGACAGCTCCTCGACTTATTAACAATAAATCCCGCTTTGGAGAAGATGCGCTCTGAAGGCGTGGAGGTTGTGGGGATACAGAGAAGGCATTGCCAACCTGGGCAAGTCCTGGATATCTGTCCCGATTATTATTATTATTATTACCGAGGATCCAGTACAGCAGTTGTACACGCTGCTGGACATTACTCTGTCACTTAATTTCCATCAAGTGTCTATTTTCTCCACAAGCTTAAGTCATTTTTTTCTTTATCAGTGTATCCTCCTCTGCAATAGAGAGATGGCGTTTTTTGAGAATTGGAATAGTTGCAGAAAGGGAAGTGTTACTTTCTGCAGACAGCAGCTTGGTCAATGTTATTATGGGTTTTAATATATCTGTGATGTCCCGCGCCGCATTCCACTGTTCTGTGGTCATGTCTAATGTGGCGCTGTCACTCCTTTTCATGTAGTTTGGGTTGGAAAGATCAGCAGTAACGGACCACCGCTGCTCCACGAGCCACTCCAACATGAAACATGTGGAGTTCCAACATGTAGCTACATCTTGAATAAGTTTGTGCTTAGGAACATTTTGCTGCTCCTGTTATGCTTTAATCCTGTCTTAGCTTAATATCCCTTTTAAAAATGTCCAACCAGACTTCGCGCAGCAGCCACAGTGCGAGTCACCAGGTCTTGCTTTAGCGTGGCATTCACACAGAGTGGCAGGGTGTGACCAGCACACCTGACTGATCTGGCCACTAGCCCGATTTCTTCAGGAAATCCACACAGGGCCGTATTAGCTGCGTTATCAGTGACAACTGGGATTTTAAAAGCATCAGCGATGTCATTCAGTCGCACTGCAATGTTTTCTCCTTCCGGTAATTGTCCCATTTTGAGAACAAAGCTCTGCATTTTCCAGTTATTGTCGATGAAGTGGGCAGTTACAGTAATGTATGCCTCCATTCTTATTGAGGTCCACAAATCTGTAGTGAAGCATACCGCTGCAGAGTCTTTGTTTTAACCTCGTCATAATGCATGTGCAAAGCACAGCAATGGTCTTTCTGGCTGGGACAGTATATCCAGGCTCTAAACTTTAAGCATTCTTTTAAAGCTCTCTCCTTCCACAGTATTCACTGGCTGCATATCTTGTGCGATATAATCTACTATTGCCCTTGTTATATGATGTGTTATATCATCTTTTCTTTTGGCTGACAGGGGCCTTAGCACATCCAGTTTTGTCTGGGTGCAGCCTGTGAATCCTGAGGCCTTTGATGGAGGCTCTTACAATTAATAAAAATAGATAAATAAAGACCCACAGTAAAGATCAAGAAAACATTTGCTCAATAAATTAGTCAAGCCAAAACACTCAATTAGCTATTTAACGAGTTAGCTGACAGATAATTATCTCATCCTTACCGTTTTAGGTGATAGGACATACTGGTTGTAGAAGTGTGGTATGAAAACCTTTGCAAACATTGTTTGCACTCCACCGTCCTGTCATCTTTCTTCACAAAATGCTGCCAGACGAAGGAGCTTTTTGACATTTTGCCAAATGATGCCAAATACGGTAGGCGAAGCACAATAATCTGCCAACTGAGTGAGAGCCACTGCGCGTACTGTGCACATCCACGTGTTGCCTTAAAGTGTTATACAAACTCATGGCGTTCCATCACATACAGTCATTTCTTTCTATAAAACAATTTAAGGGAAAGTTCACTGCCAAATGGCCAAAAACTAACAAAAAATTTTTGAACAAGTGTTATCTTGTAATTATCAAGAAATAAATTTAAGCAGGTTTATTAATTAAAAATGTAAAAAAAAATCAACCAATGAAAAACTGGGTCGACCAAGACTGCACCGAACAAATAGTCGACCAAACAACCAGAGTTTGTCAGCCCTAGTAATTTGCAACACCAAGCAGCTTTTTTACAAGGACAACATGAAGAAGTAGAAGGTATGGGACAGGTTTGTGTTTAGACAGTGAGTGGTCTGTAAAACAAAACGGGAGATCCACTTGTGCAGTGTAACAGCAGCAGCTCTGATGCCCTCAGTCTAAATTGACGCTTTTAAACAGACGCGTGTAACTACGACCTGCTGCTGCCACGCCCTTGTGACATTTTTGGTGTAAATTTGGGGTCACTGTGCTTTCTTGTAACTGTTTTCTGTTTTTGTTGTTCATAATTTAAATATGCAGGTGTACTATATCCTGGATGTATTGTTGTTTATAATTGGTAGGGTAAGTATTTTTAGCTTCATCAACTCTATGCTAAGATATGAACTGGAGTGGTTTGTTTGCTTTTGCAGTGTAATAACCAGGTTGCTTCGCTTTCCACGCCTTGATGAAACGTTATTATTACGCCTTTACTCAAGGTAAATGCCAACTGAATTTACTCTGCTCACAATGCAGCTGCAGTAATTATTATAATTATAATGTTTCCTTAGAGCTCAACAGAAAATTGCGTACTATTGGGTTCTGTATGTACTCTGGAGTTAAATGCCACAACACTATGAAGATTTGATATTGGACATAAATAGGTCTGCTTTCCCGGTTTGCTTACATTAAAGTAGAGAAATTCACACTATTGCCTCTTTCCGATTTAGAACTAGAGTTTAAATTGCATGTAAACTCCATGGGGGCTATTTGATTTTTTATTTTTTTAATCTAAATGTCAGACCTTGATAATGCATTTCATTGTCAGATTGTTGCTGCATGTACATAGTTTACTCAAGCTGAGGATGGACAAAGAGGCGACAGTGGAGCAAAGTAACATGTAATCAAATGACAAAAACATTAAAGCAGCACAGTGTAATTTTTCCTCTCTCTCGCCGTCTGTGACAACCATACAGAAAATATGTCTGTCATAGTTTGTAGTTTTACTTTTCAGAACTTGGCAAAAAGAACAACGCTGTTTTGGTTAGTACAGTATAAGCATTTTGCTCGCATTTTACTAGCATCTTTACCCGCCCTTCTGAGTTACATAGTGATAGAGGACAAAGATGAGAAGCTCTCAAGGGTCAAGGGTGGGACAGTTCATCCCATTCGGACCTGATCTACTGCTAAAATAATTTTTGGAACATTATTTTAAGGTCCAAATACTACAAAGTGTTGCCTTATGACCAGTTTTTGGAGATATACTTATTGATTTGTAGAGCAGTAAACCCTATTTTTGACTGCTTTGGGGTTACTTTACATCTGGCTAGTGTCTTTCTTGGTTGTTTTGCTCCTGACTCTAGCATGACATTTGGTCCAATGGTGTCTATATTGTGCATTCATGTGTTTTCAAAAGGCACAGTGTCGAGTTAGGAATTCTTTTTTTCCCCTCACTTGTTCACATGCATTTATCTCGTAAATGTGAAGTAGTATAACCACTGATATTGATAAATTAACTGATTATTACAAAGCCCAGTATAATAGATTTAATGCAACTAACAGCCAAGAGTTAACAATAACTTCTTTTCTAATTTTAACAAAGGCTAAATGCTAATATGCGAATGCTAATAAAGACTACATGAATTTAGTGTTAGTGTGCATTAGCGTGAGTGTAGCGCTCAACAGTTCAACTCTCTTTGGGGCCTATAAACTTGGACAAACAAATCAAGTTAGATGGCGTTATCGAGCTATGGCCTTGGTCTGACTAAGCTCTTTATGTAAATGTAGTTAGTGGTAGAGACATTCAGAAGTGCCTTTGTCGGATGTTGGTTGAGTGAAAGAAGTTTGTCTGATAGGTTACTAAGGAAGTGGAGCCTTCATCTTTATGCCTTATATCTTTATGATTAGGATATTAACTTAATAACTTTTATACAGCTCTGAACCAATTCTTTGCACTGTTAATGTGCTTCTCTGAATCCTGCACATCCGAATGCCTCTGTCTGTCTTTGTGGAGCCAAGTGTACATTTTTCATAGTGTGGATAAATAATTCATGTGCTGGTGTACTGATATGAGAAGCAGTGAATTCCTTTTGAGAGCAGCCAGACTTCTGAGCTGTAAGTAAAACATCATCCTCTGCTCTGTATTAACCGTCTTTCTAGTAAAACACGGAGCATCCTGTGGAATGGTGTTTAGACCCAGTGAAACATTAATGTGTTATTGGTAAAGTGAAGCGGGGGTGGACTTTGGTGTGGAGATAAAGCATTAATGTTGGGACACAGCTGTGCGGCAGTATGTGAAAACAGTGTATTTAAACCTGGAGCACGCAGTGACAGTGTGCATAATTAGGCTGTACTTTGATCCGTGCGCTCATGTTGTCTGCAGCTGAACACCAGCTTTTTGCTTCACAGCACTAAGTGAAAGTGAGACAGTTGGTTCTGACTTTCTGTAAGACTTGAAAGACACAGCATTAGAAACATCTGAGCAGATGAAAAGTCTTCTCAAATGGGTTACTTTCTACAACTATTCATTCAGTTCAGTACACATTTACAGACTAGGCTAATAGTTTGACGAAATGTAGTAAACATTACCATTTTTCATCACTGTCTCTATAAAAGCCCATGCTGTTTTCAATCCAACATTTGTCAGTTGTTTTTAAAGCTGTAAAAACTTATTTTCTGAGTGTAGATGGATTTCTGGTTTGAAAATAGAGGCGCTGGTTCAAGTCCCACTCCAGACAGCACGTGGGCTCTCCGTTTGTTAAATGGTGAGCAAAAACTCCACTCACACTGTGGGCATTTCACAGCCTGGATAAAATGTAGAGTGTTGTGTCAAGAAGGGCATCTGGTGTAAAAAGGTATCCAAAATGTTCCCTGAAAGAAAGGAAAAAAATGTAATTGTATATTGGAGTCACAATGAGCCCTATATTTATCATATAAATGCCTCAAAAATAATGAAATCACATCAGAAATAAGAGGAATTTAAGGAAAGCTCTTGTATCTTCAACTTGTTGTGGTCCTATCTGGAAGTCTCATCACCAACCTCTGTGCCACAGCTAATTGTTGGTTGGTTGTTTTGGTTTCTGAGGATAACATAAAACATCTTTAAAGGGACCTTATTATGCTTTTTTCAGGCTTTTTGAAATAAATTTGAACACCAATGCCTTAGTATTTCATGTATTATAACATAAAAGCAAATGTATATGAAAGGAAAATGTCTTCTTTTGGGGAGCCGTTACTTTGATGTTGCAGAGAACGCTTGGATTAGTTTTCTGTCGCTCCCTGCTGGCAACGGTGGGGAATGGACAGAACATAAAATTGGTATTTAGCGTCATGTTAATAATAGCCATGCTAACAGATGGATAAATGAGCTGACTGCCTCATAGTGACAGCAATTTAAGCGCTGAAATTATTAGAACAAGTCCAGTGATGATGGGCTTTAGAAACGTGCATGAGCACTTCTTGGTTTCACATGTTAAGCATTTTCAGCTCTTGAGAAGGGAATGACTTCAACATTCAGGACTACTCAAACATGTGAATGAAACTAAATACTACTACAGGTATGTTTTTAAGGAGGAAACAAAATTATACCATGGTTTAAAGCTCAAAAAAGCTAGCATAATAGAGTACCTTTAAAGAAACTGGTAGTTCAGTGTAGTTTATTTTGCATTCATGTGTTTTCAAAAGGTGCATAGTCAGACCAGCTCTACATGTAAACATAGTAGTGTTGAGCTCGGCTGTTGGTTGAAAGATTTTTCTCTGACATCACAGCTTGTGTAATCACCCTATATAAAAGATTAGCTAGGAAACCTGCACCGATCTCAGTGCACTACTATAAAGTAATAATTGACCTTCATTGAAAAAAACGTGTCAAACATTTGCTGTATCAGGTAAAACATTGCTATGTTGAGCAATGTTGGTCACCGCGATGTGAAACGTGTGACATTCCCGGAGTAATGTCCAATGCAACCTAGCACTCAGATGTAACAAGTCGTTAGCATCAGGGGCCTAGCGCTGTTTGGTGTTCAGCACTGATTATTCATCTCACAGAGAGATGCCTTCACACTCATAGCCTTCGAAGCTCACACTCTGAAGACCTCAGCTTTGCTTTACACACACATACAAATGAAAAAAAATTGATATGGCAACCCTACACTGGTCCCCATGGAAACAGTGAACCTCTAATTTGCACAGCAGGGAACGTAGGCTACTGAGAGACAAATTCTTTTTCAATTCCATTCAAGAGTTTTGTCTGGTACCACTTGGTTTGAGTTTGGTTTCCAGGAGGTGGGGCTAACAGAGGCAGAGTAACCAGTCATAGAAAAGAAGCATGTGATACAAGCAAAGAGCTGTGTTAATAACAAACATGGTGGCTCAGTAGAGACATGCAGGCGTTACTTTTTTCTATAAAAATGCTGTATTATGAGCAACTATGTACTTATTTTTGAATGGGGACAGGAGAAAATGCCAGTTGTTGAAAGACTTGCGGAAAAAGTCGATTTGTTCAAATATGGATATATATGGCTATGTCAGACGTCTGTAACGGGATTTTACTGTTGTTAATATGGCAACCAGATAAATAAAAAATCACACAGGGGACTGAACAACCACACAAACTTTATCAAAATCAACAAGTGACAAAGGACAGGGCTCAATGCCATCAAACAGAGGCAAGAGAAGTTGTAAAATTTGCTCCGTATTAGCCGGCTCCATCTTGGTTATTTTGAATAGGAGATATATTCTGCTTCTGTATGATGTGCTGCAGATGAGCAGCTAACAACACTATTGGTTCTGATTCTGGAAAAAACTCCCTAAGTCAGAAAAAACAGACCCACTTCTTTTGCAAATGGAGCTGGCTGGCCAGGCTAATAGGCTTCCCATCAGCTTGCTGTTTGGTTTTGTTTTTTTACCAATAAATACATTTGCTTTGCAGTCATTGTGATATGTACTTTGTTATTTTAAAAGGCCGAAGTATAAGAAGCATAGGTGCCTTCTCTTTCACTTTTTAGCTGATTTTACAACCATACAATGTGGTATTCACTATTTTAAAAAAATTATTGTACCATCTGAATGCAGGCAGTTCTCTCCATTTCACCATACTTGAAGTCACCTCAAACTCTGCAGTGAAGGTACAGAAATGTGTGAATTGAGGCCTACTGACAGTTCTAGCGTATGAGCCTGGAGCTTATCGAGCCTGGGAATGGGAGCTGAACGATAAGCTTTGACGTTTTGTGCTCTCTCAAACAGTCACTGGTAGCTGCAGGGGAGAGCCGCTCTGTGCTGAACATTAGCCACCTCACAGTAACTGATAGAGCCCTCTTCTCACTCCCCTGTTCCTTTAAACTGTTCATTATTAACTCTTAGCACGCTCCTGGAGGAGGAGTGAAGCGTGGTGTGACAGAGGAAGATCCAGAACACATGGCGGCCATCTTCCTCCCATCTGCTGGTTCATTTGTATGCACTGGGAACAGGCGTGTGATTTATTTAGACCAAAGGAGGATGGAAACTGTCAGGATGGTGCTTTAACAGAATTTATTGTTTGTAGTGTCACGGTAATTTGATTCAGCTGAGTACAAAAGTATGCATATTTATTTAACATCAGTCACATTTTTCAGTTTTGCTTGTTTCTGTAGCTGGAGTCTGTTTGCATTGTCAAACAGGTACAAAACATCAAACAAAGCAATTTTATACCACTTTTGGTAACCACGTGACTTTTGGTTTCAACAGTCAGTACGTTTACATGCAGAGTATTTTCTAACTATGCTCATAGTCCGTCTTCAGTCCGACACCAGAGCATCTACATGCATGCCAGAGAGCCAGACTACTGAATCCACAGTGATGCATTCAAGAGGTCTGAGGTATTGGTATCTAAGAGCTAATGGCTAAGCAGTAATCATAGTTTAACAACAACAAAAAAACACTTTAACCTCACAGAAAGTATTATTTACTTGAGGTAGGAAATATAATAATTTTTCCGATGCATCGTTAAAATGGTGCTGAACTGAGTCAGAAAAGCTGATCTGGCAACAAAACAAAACACAAAGAACCACTGTCTTACGGTGCCGAGCAGGCCCAGTGTTACGGTAAGAAAGGCAGCCCTTTCAAATGCAGAAGCTGTTGTCACGCACATGATTGCTGCAGTCTAAAAATATAATCATTTTGTTCTGTATTAAATACATTTAATATCAGCAGGTGTAATTGTCATCTATTCATGGACATTTTAAAGCCTTTTAGCCAATAAATTAATAAATTACTCTCACTAACATAACCTATTATTAGTTTGCTAGTTTTCATAGTTGAACAGACTCTTTCAATTAATGTTTCAAATATAAATAATAATGTTGATAATACATAATGTTGGATAAATAATTCACAGTTAATTAATTTTCCAAATTTCAGTCATGTCATTTAATTAAAGCTGGCATGAACCAAAATGCTAGATGCCATCTTTTTTGTAAGTTGTAAGTTTTCAGAAGTGAACATTACCTGCTCCCCTAGGTTACATAGTGAAAGAGGACAAGAGCGAGAAGCACTCAGGAGTCTGGGAAGGGCCAGTTTGTCTCATAAGGAGTTGATCTACCACTAAAATAATATTCAAAACATTATTTTAAGGTTCAAAATACATATTTCCTATTTTTGAATGCAGAAAAGTCACAGTGCACAACTACCCTGGAACAAAAACTTCATATTCATTGGTATATTAGTCACATGATGCTTTTGTAGCTTTACCCTTACTTTGTACTTGCTGTTACAGACTACATCACATCCAAAAAAATGGTGGTGGTAAAATAACCCGTTCACACAGGCTAACTGACACTCTAAAGCCATTTGTTTACAGATGGGCTGGATGCCACATGCACTCATGGGCTGTTGACTTTGTATTAACCCACACTATTTATCCTGAATGTTGCAGAGTGAATGAGGACAGAGAGTACAAGCGTGTGTCAACAGATGGACCCCTGATATCGCATCCATGTGGAGAGTCATTTGGCTGTAATTAGTGCCCGTGCTAAGCGCTAGAAAATTTAGAAATCAAGACTGAATATTTAAATTGTTTTTGTCATGAGGTTAACAGTTTTATTAACCATGTTGCTATTTCTAACTGCGGCAAATTGAAGGATTTAGTTAATGTAATGTGATACCAGATCTGTTAGCTAGCCTGTATACAGCAGTTACATTCAGCCTTTGTAGCATTAATACATTAGTGTGGGCGTATGAAATAGGATGGCTGTTCAAAATGTACTTATTTAAAATTCTCAGTTTGCTCACAAAAGGCTTAGGGGAAATGTTGAAGAATTTGAATTGCAAAGACCTAGCATCAATATGCCAATGCCTTTAGTTACAACTAGAAAAGCCATTACTGTATGTAGTTATAATTTTCAATCATTTTATCTAAACATTGATTATGAGACACATTCAGTAATATGCAAGTGTCTGCAAAAGCAAGGTCAAAGTAATTATGAAAGTGGTCAAATCTCTTGAACTTTCCACATAAAGCTACCTAATTTGACAATTATTTTCATCAAACTCCAAGTTTAAGCGAGATTGGGCAGTTTAAATTAAAATAAAGAATACAGATACATTCATATACAGGGTACAGCCATACTCGATGCTAAAGCTAAAGCTAAATTTTAATTTCTAACAACGACCTGGCCAAGAGGCAGCAATAATCACAATACAAAACAATCAATGACGCTACACTTTGTATCAAGTGTATTGTTAAATAGTGTATCTACAATGTAACACATGCTTTAACAAACTCTAATATCATGTAACTGTGTTGTACGTGTGTATGTGGTAATGTGGACTTTGGCAGAATAACAAGTATTTT
This sequence comes from Bostrychus sinensis, assembly GCA_020698575.1. NCBI lineage: Eukaryota > Metazoa > Chordata > Actinopteri > Gobiiformes > Eleotridae > Bostrychus > Bostrychus sinensis. Next base: position 9,463,153 of record CM036242.1, on the reverse strand, counting down.
TAATATACTTGTATCTAGAAACTGTAAGTACACCTTTTTTTTTACGTATATTAAGTACAACTATTATAAGTACACAGTTCCTATTTGGTAACAAACAAAGCAATAGTTACTTATTTTAAACATTTACTGTTTTTTTACAAGTTTAAAACTACTGTGTGAAGGAAACCAGCTTCTTTGCAAAATTGCTGTTGAGCTATCTCTAAAAATCTGTCCAAAACTTTTAAATTGCACAATACAGTGTATGTTTAGTTTGCTGAAAATGCTCAGGGCTGATGTAACTCAGCCATCATGTCCTTATCCACCAGCACCAGCACCACCTTTGTGCCGTGTGTATGTCAGACAGCGACTCTCTAGCCACTTGTGACGAACTGTGGTGTGCGTGACCAAACCAGCTCAGCAGCGCGCCGGCAGTCGGGGGAATCACTCAACCATCGCAGCCTCTACTGTGTCTGGGAGAAGCGCTTCAGGCAGGCAGGGTTGGACAGAGGGGAGATGGAGGGGGGAAGAGTGTGTGTATTCTGTGCAGTGGGAAGCAGGCCCCAAGCATCTCCGTATCCCCCGGCAAACAGCGCGACAACACAAGGCTCAAACACAACCTTCTCTGTGCACTTGTAAATGCAGCAGCTCGCCGGGGCAGGAAGAGAATGTAAATTAGCTGTGACTAACTGCAAACTGGGAAGCCTCTCATTTCCTTCTCCTCCTCTCTGGATCTTTTCCCCAGTTACTGAGGATCTCGAGCATATCCACCTCCCTGCAGGGCACGGGCTGACGGCTAGGTCTCCCATGCAAGACTTCAAATGGAGTAATGCACCGAGCTGGGAACTGATAAGGAATAGGTGATAAGGCTGAACTCTGAGTGTTTTCTGTCAGACCTGACATCAATCACACTTCTTTTAAACCATCTGAATGCTGCTGGTACCTCATGTTAGTAAAACTGTTAATGCACAACCTTTCTGAGGGGTGTTTAAAGTAGAGGCTGGTTTTAAACATCAATTTAAGGAAGCTACATTTTTTTGGGGTCACCTTTTAATGCCAAGTTTGCCTGTGTTTGAAAGGCAAAGTTGACAATAAATGCAACGCTTTGTGAAAGAAGTCCCTACATTTACATGAAGAGCATACTCGCGAGGCTTATAGGCCTTATAGACCTTTTCCAGGGAACTGGTCTGACCACTTTTGTCTACACATACACCAGATAGACAGACTGCTAAATCCACGGCACTGTGATCATATTAGTAGGCTGGGGATTTACCAGAAGCTCTAAAAGTTTGTAGAAATAAACGTCAATAAACACGGTTAAATTAATCAGGAATCATAGTTTTACTGATGCATATCATTGGTAACAATTAGACCTTATGAAATAAATGCAACAAAGTCAAAAAAAAAAAATGCATTCCTCACTTGGTAAATGTGCCTCACATCAAAAACATATCAAAAGTTACCACAGTCAAGCTTTCACTTTTAAAGTTTTACAACATCAAACACAAACTAGCCAGCAGCGGAAAGGCTTATAATGTGTGTCTTTGCCGGTCTGAAAATTTTGTGTCTCTAAATGGTGGACTAATGGTGTTCTGTCTGTTTGTTACTGAGTGCTATTGAATGCCTCTCCTAGGTTAGCCGGAATACGCTGTATACCTGCAGCAGTGAGTCCTGTACAACACCAGCTCTGTTTAAAACCATAAACGTGTCTTTCTTTTGAAGTAAATACTAATTCGATTTTAGTACATTTGATGTTTTCCTTTTAAGATTATTTTTTCAGAAGAATAATACATCTGTTTGAAAAGCACTTCCTTTTTATGTTTTCCTCTCAGGATGATTTGTTGTCCAGTCAACAGACTGCAGTGCACTGCTTGTATATTTTCAAAGGCAGACCACATATTCAGAACTAGCAAGCATTCCCCCTTTTAGTAAAAAAGACACTACATAAACTACATTCAACACACTTTTTTACCTTTCATGTGAGAGACCAAAACAACCAACAAACAAGTAATCAAAAATTCATGGTTTAACTGGGGTCTTCCTGTTTACCTGTGTTACAATGTGCCACTGTTTGGCACCAAAACAAGCATAGAGTAATTATTCTGTACTTAGTTTGACCAAGTTGTATACAACAAATAGCCTTCAATTACTGCCATTTACAAACAATTAAATGCATTTGCAAGGTGTTTATGGTTGGACAAAGGCAATAATTAGATTTTTTTTCTTGGAGCTTGCAAGAACATTCACTGTCAAACAAAGCTGGAATAAATTATAGCCACTTAGAAGCAGAATTAAACAAGCCATTATCTGTCTTTGTTTAGAAGTAGGTCACATTTTTAGGGCACATATGGCAGCCCAATGTGTTGCTTTCTTAAATAGCTCACATTTTGACTGTATCTAACAGATCTCCAAATCACAATTTAAGTGTCCTTACCTCATAACCTAAGCAGCAAGGGCGTTTAACGTAACTCTTCTTTCTTCTTTTCCACATGAATGCTTCGAGTTGGCTCATTTGCACTTGTTTGAAGAACAAATAGCCTGGGGCTGACAGCTACAGACAGGCTGTGAAAAGTTGAAAAACACTGAGAGATGAACTAAAGCACTGTTGCCTTTGGACTCTTCATTAAATTTAATTACACATCATATTTCACAACTGCACTCCACCTATAAAAATAGCTCACACAGCATGTATTTTCTTTAACAATGAGTTCTCATGTTGTAAATGTATGTCTGTGGATTCAAATGACTATCACGCATATCAAGCATTAAAATACAGAAAATTAATATAATTGTTTAAATTATTATATATATATATATATATATATATATATATATATATATATATATATATATATATATATATATATGGACCAATTGTGACTCTGTGAACAAAGTTTGATTGATCGATTGATATGTAATCCCTAGGATCTACATGGTATAGCTGCAGATAGATATAATAAACTTAATAGTTTGATTTAGGTTTATAATAACCAGAGACTGTGTACCTGTGATGGCTGCTCAGTTTGCAGTGTTTTGTTCAAATATGTGCCTTGAAATTTTGCAATGCTGAACTTAAGTTTTATGGCACTAGAAAAATGTACATTACGCTAATCTGACATAGGCATTGGAAGACACAGTTGGTGAGTTAGAGATGCATGGTAAAGGTCCCATATTAAGCTTTTTCCAGGCTTTATGAAATAGTTTTGGACACCTTTGCATCAGTATTTCACGTTTTATAACTTAAAATAATGTATATGTATGGAAAATGTTTTCTTTTAGGAACCTGTTATTTTCAATTTTCAGAGAATGCTTGGTGTCTGTTGCCCCCTGCTGGCAATGATGCGGAATGGACAGAGCAAAAAAATGGCTAATTAGCACAGCTTTTGGCAACATGATTTTAACAGATAGATTAAAAAGCTGACTGCTTTGTAGTGACAGCAATTTAAGTGTTAAATTGTTAGAACAAGTCCACTGACGGTGTATGGGCTTTAGAAACATACAGGAGCATTTGTTTTACCTGTCTGTGTAGCATAATAAGGAGCCTTTACCATTGTTTATATAATAATTAATGGTTATAGAGTGAAATAGCTGAGTTAAGTTAATGTTAGCTCTTTAAACAGTCTAACCAATGTAAAAGTAGTGACTGTAGGCAGTAATTAAATTTACCTCAGTCAAGTTGGTAAAGAATGCTGTCTTTTCCACTGGCTGCTGCATTTAAAATGTATGCTTTTATGTATTTTGTTTTAACAAATTGTTGTTGTTTTTTTGTTTTGTTTTGTAGTTTTTTTTTTGCTTTTTTACTACTAGTTCCATAATGGTGGCCATCTTTGATTCTTGGAGCTTGAACCTAGCTAATAACATCAGCAGAAACCATCCTTATTCAACATGACAACAATTACCTGTATTTTTACACCAGTGCTGACTAGAAAGGCTAATTTTAAAACAAAGACTTTATAGCCCCTGCAACTACGCACATATTTAAATGAGCCTAGCATGTGGCAGTACTCATGTTTCTATGTTAAAACATCTAAAGCTGCTAACAGAGAATCACTTTGCATGACAACAGCTTTTGATGGACTTGTTAGTGTCACCTTTGAGCCTGAAGTACAGAGATCTGTCAGGATCCACTCAGCAGAATGTGTGGAAGTCTCGCAGCAGGCGTTAGACGTGCCTGTTCCACCTATCCATCATCATCAGAGCCCACGCAGCACCGCAACGCTTATACACAGGCATTATCAGACCCAACAGAACAGAGTCAGTGCTTTTGGGCGCTGCATTTATTTACAGTTTCAGTTGTTTGAGTTTTGCCCAAGGACACAACGACAGTATGCAGTGCCGGTAGCAGGGATTGCACCTCCACGTCTCTACCGTCTGAGCCACTGCAGCCCCCAAATACTGCCTTGAACAACGGCAAAGTGAGTCCGAAATATTATATCATGAACTATATACACATCAGACAAGACAGTCTTTACATAATTGGTCAAAGTGAAGGACCAGCATGATTTAAAAAGACATTGTCACCATGGCAACTGCAATCTTTCCAATTTAATTAATTGCACAAGAGACCAATTTAGAGACTTCTAAGCTACGGATAGACACGAGAACTACTGATGTAGCAGTAGTGGCTGTTATGTTGTTTGTTAAGAAGCTATAACCTGCTCATATTTCTGTATAATCTTCTGTAGAGCCATATGTCTGTGCTTATTTTCCTGATATGCAATGCAGTTGCCTGATATTTAGCAAAATGTCAGTGTCTATACTTTTTACATGGTACAGTTCACCTTCAAGCAACTCTGTGTTGAATTTTGGACAAAACAATATTTATAGTGTTAATTTAGTGGTAGATCAACTCTTTAACAGGACAAACTGCCCCTCCCTGACAATTATGTCCTTCTTGTTCTTGTCCTGTATCACTATAGAGCCTTTAAGAATTTTTAACATTTTTAATGACAGAATTAGCGCTGGCTTCCAAACATTGCAAATTATGAATTATCAAGACAGGTTTGACAACTAACAACCACTCAACCTCATGTGAGTAATATCAGAGCCTGGTTTAATAACATTAGCGAGTGTGTAAACCAGGGGCGTCCAAACTTTTTCCAATGAGGGCCAGATCTAGAGATGTGCAAATCTTCAAGGGCCAACAGTCTCTCCTGATGCTTTCTAAAAAATGTGCATTGTTTGATAAGGATTTTGTTTTCAAAAGCCAAATAATTATGCATGCTCACTTTATTTTCTTGCTTTCTGCACTTTATTCTGTATAAGAGCCACCTAAACAAGTGAATTTCTCTACTGTGAGATTAATAAAGTTCAGTCTAATCTAATTCACAAAAAAATAACATCTCTGAACATGAAAACTGCAACTGCAATTATTTTTCGACACTAATTTGAAAATGCAACGCAGAGAGTATTAGATGAGATGCATAAATATACAGACAAAGCTACAGACAAAGCTACAGAAACACTACGAAAGTGCTGGAGGGCCATAAGTAATGCATTTTGTCATAGAAGCTGAGGGCCATATGAAATCTCAGACCGTGCCACAAATGGCCCCCGGGCCGCACTTTGGACACGTCTGGTGTAAACGTTTAGCCATTTAATTTAATGTTGCACTTAGCATCTATAATTAGCATATAAGCTAAACAACATAACAGGACAAATAGTTACAGAAATAGTTTGACAATAGTGTATGATCAGATTTAATAGTTTTTATTTTGCTTCCTTGTAGAAATGAATGGGACAGCGTTGATCTCAGTACCAGGCTGCAAGTGTAACTTTTCTAATTATGTCACTTCTAGAATGGTTTATAAATCACTGCATGTTTTAGAATTTTTAAAAACGTGACATAAAAAAAGCTTTTTCAATAAATGCTTTACTGCTGCCATAAAGAAACAATGAGATAAGATCAGCAGAGTTATTACTTTATTTTGAACAGAACCATAGAAAAAGAGCTTTTTATTTCCTTACACTTTTTGGATCATGCCATTTTACTACAAAATGAAAAATAGCTTTAAGGAATCAGTGGAAACAGAGCATTTAGTTAGTTTAATCAACGTCTATGTTCGTCCCTCTGGAAATCCTACTCAAATAAACAGATTCATTCTTTATATAGAATAGTAAAATCAGTTGTATGACTGGCCAGGATAACTTACTTACAGTAGCCTTTAGCTGGTGTAGCTTAGATGCGTGTGTAAATTGTACAGATGAATGTTGAGCCACTTGCTAACGTTTACTACTCACTCACTTACAGCACAAGTTTTAATCAAGCTGTTGTTTCTATCTTCCTGTTAACCCATAATGTTTTATTGGTAGCTCATACTCATTGCTCCATTGAATGTCTATTGCAGTCTGCTTAACTTCACATCACCAAAATCCTCAGATGGCCCATTTTGTTTACGAGAATAGAAATACAATGAAACAGCGATGCAAAAGTGGCTTGTATTCTCAACCATTACCTCCTAAACATTTGAGTCTGGAGCCTCCGGGCTGCGGCCTTGTGATATATCTTTTAGTGTGGCGCCCAGTGGGAGAGCCTGTAATAGATACTGTTGATGCTATTAGATTCATGGCCGCTGCTCCACTTCTAACTTTCCTCTCCGTGTCAACGTTCGCAGGCATCAAGTCATTTCCTCTTGTCAAAGTGTGTCATCAGAGCGCGTGTCAACATGTGGTTAAAGTGTATATATGCGCAGCGCTTCTGGGTTTATTATCCCGGTGCATTGGGACCTGGGAGTAATAAAGAAGGAATACAGAATAGAGCCTTTTTCATTCGGCTGTGTGCGTGGGCGCTTGCACTGACAGAACGAGAAGCAGCAACGTGCCAATTATTCCTGTGATTATTATTGTAGGCAGGCTGATGCGGCTGTATGTTATTGATGTCAGAGAGGATGTCAATGGACCTCTATTTCAGTCTAATAAAAACTCCACGCACCTGCTGCCCTCTGGATTTCTGCCGGACTATGTGGTACATCACTGATGAGGAGTGTTCTAGTATCATTTATGATGCAAGCAGTATTCAAAAGCCACACGAGGTACGGTATATGTAAATGCAGTGCTTAAGGCTATGCACAGATTGCAGCCACAAGCAGTTTACTTGTGACCCAGATAGTTTTTAAAAAACACCACTTACTACGAAATCTACTTCCATGTTCAGATGACCTATTGTGCTGAAGTGTGAGGGCAGACATACGCAACAAATGCAAAACCAATCCTTACTTTACAGAAAAAGCCATAAGGATCACCAACCATTCTGCTTACAATGAATCAACTAAACCAATATTTATCAAATTTAAAGCATAAAAATTCTTTGATTTAGTTTGTCTTAATACAGAATTATTTATGTATAAAGTTAAAAAAAAGTTACTGCCAAATAATATTTTGTGTATGTTTGAAGACAGGGATGATGGGTATGATCTGAGGGGAGATGTGTTTAATGTTTAAAACACAGGCTGTTAGAACAAATGTAAAGAAGAAATGTATTTTTGTTAAAGAGGTAAACTTGTTGAATTCTGAGATTACAGATGAACTTAAAAGGAGTAATTCACTAATTTACTTTAAAAAACTATTCAAAATTCATTAGAAACAAATATGAAAATGAAATTTAAGTTTTTTTTATGTTTATTTATTTTTTCATAGGTTTGATCTTCTGTCAAAAACAAAGAAATAATTTTCTTTAAAATATTGTCTAGATATCACATGGTAGATGTAGTAAAGTAAATAGGGTAGGCGTAATAAGCTGTGGCTTCAGCCTACACGTTTTTGGTTGTAATGTCATTGTTTTTCTCTTTGTATACATGTATTGTATGTGTATATGTATTACAAAGTGCATTAGTACAAATTATTATATTTTTTTGTGACCGAAATAAACTCACTTAAACTAAACAGATATGTGCAGAACAAGATTTATATGTAAGTTGTAAACGCTATGTGGTCCATTCAGTGTTCAAAACGAAAAGGTGGTTTCAAAAATTTGTTATCTAAAGGTCACCAGCCACAATCAGTGCATTACATGGCACATCATATGATTAAGGTCCATATTCAGATTAAACTCATGCTCTGAATATGTGCTACTGGAGAAACCTGTTAAGTGCATATTCTGATTAAGCTAGTTAGAGTTGTAAATGTTGTGTTAATATATGAGATATAAAACGTATTTTTAGCAGATATTTAAAATATTACTGCAGCTGTCAGTATTTAATAAAAGGACGAGAGTAAATCCTGGAGTGTAGCGGTGAGAGGCTCTGTGTAAAGCTAATGCTAACACTACAAAAAACGTTCCGGTTTCCTGTTTAGTCACAGCTTTCTGCAGTATATTTTCTGCGTTGTGCAGCTGTACTAACCCTACATTTTAACGATTCACTATATAACATCACTAGTTTGACTCGTGTTAATGTAATGTTCAGAATAAATGCAATGTTTGTTTTACGAAGCGAGAGCCCTGCAGTGCTGTCTAAAAGTGGAAACAGCTGTTGCTAATAACCGCTTGCTTGTTTTGCAAAGAATTAGGCACTTTGCAAGTTTTCTCTTTGTTTATCAGTCACGAAGTCACCGGTAACTTCGGCTAAAAAGGTGAGAGCAAGCAATAATGAGATTAAGATCAGAATACTCCAAGTGTCTTATTTCAATTAAGGCTTATTTTGAATATGACCTTAATCTAATTAAGTAATCCTATGGTGTTTACATGACAGTATCATATTCGGAGTATGCCAATATTCAAATAAAGAGCAGAGTATTCTAGTGCATGGAAACGCAGTCTGTCACTGACCACACATGCAGCTATTCAGCATTTATATGGTGGAGATTATGCAATTGTTTACAAGAAGAAAAAGCAAAGGTGGAAGACAGAGGCCATTTTGCAGTCATCATGCCTCACATTACTTTGCAGCTTAACAAAAGCATGTCACCAAAGCCACGTGTCACAACTCCATCCTGTCACACATCACCTTGGTATTTCTGAAGCTACCCCACACAGCTCTCTGTACTTACATGCACTGAACTTGTTCATTCACACAGAGGGTCTACTATAGACCCTTCCAGGAGTGGCGTTATTAAAAAGTTGTACATACAGCACAGTATCAAGATTAACATTCTAACCCATTTATTTCTATCAGGAAACAAAATAAAAATATTAATTCAGACGTTCTTGGAGGCAGCAGGAACAAGTGTTTTAGTCTGCCTGTCCTTTTTTAATGTGAGCATACAATGTCAAACTGCTGTAGCCCAACACATTTCTGTTAACTACTTTTCCTGCTTAACATTGAAATTAAGAAATGTAAATTTTGTATTGTTTAGCTTATATGCTAAGTATAGATGCCAATCACTTTTGTAAATAAAACCACTAAATGTTGACACACTCTCTAATGTTTTCTAACCAGGCTCTGATATTACTCACATGTGGCAGAGTGGTTGTCATTTGCCAAATCTGACTTGATTTTACAAACACAAGAAGGGTCTATACCAAGGACCAACTAAAATTGATCACAGTCAAGTCCAAGTGTCATATGGACCTGCCCCAGTCTTGACTGGTTAATGCTTATTGTGTAAGATGCCACACAAAAAGTGACATGTCCCAAAAAGAAACCTAAAATTCTCAAAGTAGACATTTGCTATTGGAAAGGAGTTAATAGTTCATAGTTTTTCTTTACTTTTGGCTTTTCCTTTCTGGGGTCGCCACAGCAAATTATCTGGCTCCTAGTGTGCAGTCATAAATGTTCAATAAAAATAAAAACATAATTGTTTTTGCAGCATTAGTTTAAGCAGACTGTTTCTCTGTTGTTGTGACTTAGATGAAGATCAGATCACATTTTATGGCCAAAGCATGCAGAAATCCAAATAATTCCAAAGGGTTCACATACTTTTTCTTGCAACTGTAGATTTGGCATTGGTTTGACACCAGATGCCATTCTTTGTGCAACCCTGTCCATTTATCCAGGCTTAGGACTGGCACAAAGGGTGTACTGGCTTGTGAACCCTTTGTGGCTGGATTTGGGACTTGACTTAGAATAAAAGGCAGACGGTGTACGGTTAAATTGTATCTAAAATGCATCTTAAATGTCTTCTAATTTCCCTATCACCAGTCCATAAGGCATCAGTTGCAGCTCAAATTTTAGAATGTTACCATGGTTACATGTGCCTTCTATTTTTTACAAAGGTAAGACTGTTCATGGGAACAGTTGCCTGAATACAGATGCCCTGACTTCCCTCTCCCCGGGCCACTCTAAACAAAGACCTTACAGGCTCAGCTCTTACTGAGAACTGGTGCAAAATGGTCAATGATTCAACGTGACCCCAGTATGTCTCAAACTTTAAAACCACCCAAAATATGATTGAAATAAAATGCACTGTAAAAATTCAGTTCTGTTTTTAGTACTTTTAAGCCACGTATCCTTATTGCCCTATGGTCTTTTCTCACTTTCAACCATAAAAGGAAGATTACTGGTCATGAAGGTGACTTGGAAAAGGATTAATAATTAGGGCTGTAACAATACAATACATCTGGACTGGCATTGTTTCAATTTAATTAAAGAACGATATTGGCTGACTAAGAATGATACTATATCTTTCAGCAAGTTTTTGCCAAAAAAATGAAAGTTTACTAAATTGAGCATCAGGGGTTGGTTATGTCCAGCAGACAGAAGTTGAACTTAACTTTTTTTATTATCAAACACAGAAATTACATCCAAAAGACCTGCAAATTTCTAATATTGATATTTCCAATACTGTTTTTTTTTTTTTTTTTCATGTATATCGATCAATGCATTGATACGATCCGATAAAAGGTGATGAGTATTGATATAGTTGTATTGTATGGATTAAAAAAAAATAGTAAATGTATCATTACACCCCTATTAATAATGTACTGTAATGGTATATTAGCAGTGTAAAAATACATGTAAAGGGAAGTAACTGGCGCAGAAAACAGAATTTACAAGTTCCTCGTTTGCTCCATTTTGTTCTGTGCCTGTATCCTGACTGTTCAGTTCCCTCTGGCTCTGTGTGTTTTCTCAGTGTTCCTGTTGGAGAGAGAAAGGCCTCTGCAGACCGACCTGTGCTTATTTTATGGCCTCCTCCAGCTGCAGCGTGTGGCCAATAAACCTTTCTCCAGCAATCTCCAAACACTGCAGCAATCAATGGGAAATTATCTGAGGCGATCGATGAGCCAAGCCTCTCTGTAGCTCTGCACCTCTCCTCATCTCTTCTGTCTCATTTCTGCTGTCTCTCGGCTTTTTTTTCCACCCACTCCTCTACCCCCCAACACCGCACCACCCCCACCACCAGCACTTTTTACTTCCCTCCAGCTCTCTGGGCTCCACACTACCTGCTCTGAAATGCGACAGCTCAGCAGCAAAGCCATTAACCCAAGTCACTCTCTCACACTAGGAAAGAGTACAGCTCTAGACTGCCTTTCCTGGTCAATGAAATGGGCATGGTTTATTAACAAGTGTATGTCTGGGAGCTAATTGTCCTGATGTCCTTTGCCATTGCGAAAGTAACCTTTAATTTATGTTTCTGCAATTTTTAGTTGACACACATTTCCATGGGCCTTAATCAAACATAAATGGATGCCAAGAGAAAGAGAATAGTAGATTGTGAATGGAAGAAGGCCATTCATTTTCTTTGTGAAGTGAAATGGGTCTGGAACCCATCCCATTCAAACCTATTTCTACGACAATCTAAAAAAACAAAAAACAAAAAAACACAGCTTATCTGTAGATTTTATGCAATGTCTAATATCAAAATTGTGTTTCTCATAAAGCAGTTTTTGTAATGGTACTGACCCCTGATTTCTGATTGGTTGCATGCCTATCCAGTTGCATTCAGTGATAGTTTAATCTGTGTCCATTCGCTCCAACCCCTGAAAATCCATCCAAAATTGTGGAAGTGGGTTTGGGAACACTCCCAGTTAGACCTATTTCCAAGATGTGGTGAGTTTATGGCAATGGTTTGTTTTTCTGATTGGTTGCTGATCTTGAGGTAGTACTGCATGTTAGTAATACTTTCTGTTTAGCACTTTCACCTCACAGCAAGAAGGTCTTGGGTTTGATTCCCAGACCGCGTGGCTTTCTGTGTGGAGTTTGCATTTTCTCCCCATGTCTGGGTTGGTTTCCTCAGAACATGCACAAAAGGCCAATCCTCCAGCTAGATACTGCTGACTAGGACCCTGCATGGCTCAAGGTCTGGAGAAGGATCACCTGCTGCTCCTGACAGTTTGCTCCAGTGTCACTGAAGGATAGTTCAAATTTCCTTACGAGGACAATAAAGTCTACCTTAACTTCAACCTCTGTGTCTATCCAAATGCATTCAGAGGTAGTTTAACTCATATCCAATAATACCACATGCTCAAAATCCAACTTAAATCAAGAGGGAATAGGCTCTTTGTGTAGACTAGACAAGGAATATGATCTTTAGACGTCATCTAGGCTTTTTTTTTTTTTTTTATCAAGGAATCTAATTGTTGACAGCATACAAGAGGCTTTGGTCAATAAAATGACTGCACTGAAAGAGGTCTTGCGTTTGGACTAACAGCTCCTATTGTCGATAATCCACATTAATTATCTATTTAATTAAATTTCAATTCAGTTTTATTGATAGCCCAGTATCAGCAACCACAGTCGCCTCAAAGGGTTTTACAAACACTTAATCAAACCTAAAGACACAATCAGACATAACACACAATCAAACATAAACGATAACTAAAGAGTCCTAGGACATCCCCTTCTTGGAAAGGAAAAACTCCTAAAAAAATAAAATAAAATAAAAAACAGCTGTGGGGGAATAAAAAGAAGAAACCTTATGTAGACCATATTGAAGGAAAGATCCTCTCCCATTGCAGACAGGCTTTAAATGTGTGTCGAACTGTTAAATAAAGTCCATTAGATCATCTATATCATCTTTTCCAGCACAAACATAAAGCTACACAGAGAAGCAACCCACAAAACCAGAAACAAAGTGGAACAGATAAATTCAATTCAGTTTAGCAGTAAAGCTAGCTATGCTGTTGGTGAGGTTAGGGGGGTGGTTTCACACCATGATGGAAGAATTTAGGGTAGTTTAGTCATCAGTCTGACTCTAATATGCTAATATGCTTTTCTTTGTTTTTACATGTCTAAGGTTTATGTCATACACTACAAATGCTCCACGTCTGTCCTTTCATTGGTTCTTGTTTAAACTGCCTGCTGTGCAGTATTTCAGATGTCAGTGTGTTTTGACAAGTGAAAGTGCCAGAGCAGTGTTTCAGAGTCCTGACTTTAGCTCCCTGTCATAAACAGCCACAAGGACACAGTGCAGCCACTGGAGCATTAGCCTGCCTTTCTGCTGGCACCACACACTCTTCAGAGTTCAGCTGCCACCAAACTGTTTTATGACATGCTTATTAGCCTCTTAACATCTCATATTTATTTTACACACCAGAATAGATCTGTGCGGAGCATGTGTGTGATAAAAGTTTCACCAAAGCTTTGTTAGCCGATGATGCGTGTCTGTGCTGCCATTAAACTCATAGTGAAAACCTTTTGGCAGCTCTCATTCAAAACATTCCAGAGGATTTTCCACTCCTAAGCACCACTCGCTCCTGGCAGAACACACAGACACTGACAGCCATTCACAGGACCTTACATGTGAGCAGTGAAATTCAACTTATTGCCTTGGGAGTTTTGAAGTGCATGTATACACTTAAACTTAGTATAACTAACTTAGTATATTAGTATAGTCGTTCAAATTTATCTATTTTGGGTTTATGCCATTTAGTGTGAGACTATTGGTGCACATGGATTGAGTACAGCACTCCAAGCATGCTGCAGACAGTTTCACAGAGTAACATGTAAACAAATCTGAAAAACATGAAAACTAGTGTTTAGAATAGGGTTTAGACTAGAGTTTGGAGAATAAGGATTAGTAGAAATAGTGAAAGGAGGACATGAAGTTTTAGGGTCAGATAGAGACCCTAAAAAAGAAGACACATATTTTACTTTGTAGTAGTTTTTAGTTTGTTGTTTGTTGGTTGTTTTAGCCTTGTTTACAAATGAGCAAATGCTATGACTTATTTACAGATATCAACAGTAAAACCAGACTCAAACAGACAGAGATCAAAGCACATGAACGCAAAAAAGACAGAAATGTTTGTCAACTGTGTCTACCCACAACCACATGAAAGCTGTCTGAGGCTCCTGTAGGTTTGCATTTTTACATTTTTTAAAGGAGACCTATGTAATAGGCTGTTTTTCAATCTATTTGAAATAAATTTGGACTCTTTTTGTATTAGCACTTCATTTATTTTCTTCTTTTGGGAGGCTGTTACTTTCTCTTTGCTGAAACTGCTTATATTAGGTGCCTGTCCCTTTAAGGCTCTCTGGCCCCACCCACTATCAGCCTCAGCCAGCCTAAACTATGCGCTGGAAACACTGGAAAGTAGTAGCAAGTTATGGTAAAAAGAGTGCAGCTGCCTTAGCACTGTTAACGCTTCCTCTGGCTAAAGCCCTCTACAGACAGCGCCTGCTCTTCTTTGAGTTCGCACGTGAATAAAGTTGGGAGGATTTGAGTTCAGACATGAGAGGAGAATGTCCGAGTGTTTGTTTTGAAAATTGGTGGGATGGACAAGGCTGGATATGATGGATAAATAGCACAGCTGTTAGAAACCTGAAGCTAACAGATACAAAAATAAGCTGACTCCTTCGTAGTGACGACAGATAAAGCACTGAAATTATCAGTATGAGTAGTTGAAGGTCTGGTGACAGTGTATGTGTTTTAGAAAAGTGTAGATGTGCTTCCTGAAGAAGGCAGAGATATGTGGTAGGAGGAAACAGTAATATAATACAATTAAAACCTTAATTAAAAGTTGAGTTAGCATAATGGGTCCCCTTTTATATGTCATAAATGCACATAATAACCAACAAACAAGTTAGCCAATGGTAGCCTAACCCAAGTTCTATGTCTTCGCTGGTTTGAAAATATGTGAGTATTGTTCCAAGCACAAGTCTTTGTTTTTCTTATTTGTTTACCTGTGTTACTATGTGCCACTGTCTGTCCTGGAGCGTATACATGCAACTATCATCCCACAATGAACTGCATTATCCAGTTTCTAAAAATTACTGCCGTGCCAATCAGAGTGACACATTTATATGCAATCTAAACTTCACTTATAATTGAACTAAACCATTCATTTGGATTTCTCTTGTAAACTTGACAAAGTGCGTCTCCCCCATCATTAAAGTCACTGTGAAAACCTTTTTGGCAGTGCTCAGGCAAAACATTCCAGAGGAGTTTCCACACCTAAAGCAGCGCTCGCTCCTGGCAGAACACGCAGACACTGACAGCCATTCAGACAGGCCTGGAAACCGTGAGCAAATCTCCCGGACAGCCTGTTTACGCCACCGCTGGCCACACAGTTCAGCCCTAATGTGACGACATGAGAGTGCTACCCTCCCTGTCACACACGGATCATTTTTTCCCCTTCGCCTCAGTCAGGGGGAACAGCGAGCTAATGCTACGGGCCACTGGGACACACCATTATTATACAGCTCACAGTCAAGGATAGGGTCAGTTCTGTTTATCACCACATAATACGGCGCTTCTATTGGAGTCGTTTACACCGGGGACATGTCCAGGCGCGGACTGAGATGGCACATGCTATTATGTTGACATCATATCATGTTATAGGATCAGGGAGACAAGAATAAACATGGAGGTCTACAGGTTTCATATGGACACGGAAAATCAAAACACAGTTTCTAGGTTTTTGAGTGCGCAGTGGCAGAGTGGTTAGCACAGTAGATTAGAGGTTTGATTCCTATGGTAACGCCAAAGCCATGCAAAACATGTCTAATCCTCCAGAGGATCTCCTGACATTGTTCACGATGCAGCGCTCTGGATATTTGTACTAGGATCTTTCCAGGTGTATGTCAAGGTGAAAGATTTTGTAGATACCCCTGTCTCAGGCTCTTAGAAGCAGAGATGAGGTGCATTTCCACTTGGGTCAGGTCGATTTGGGGTTGTTCCCTCATCCCACAGCGGTTAGAAGAGGCACCAGAAAGCGTACCAAACCTTTCTACTTTTGGCACTCCTCGCAAGGGTGTCAAGCTCTGGGATCGCTTTGGAAAAGGTGGAGCTACTCACTGCTGTGAGTTGATTGGACGAGAGAGACTCCACACTTGGGCAAAAACAACAAACCAAAGAACAGAAATAAAAGGGGAAATGTTATTTTTAATCAACGTGTACGTGTCCTTGTGATAACCAGCTGTATTCCAAGAGAGCACAAGCTTGTTGTGCTAACATTTTTGGAAAATAAAGCTAGTTAGCAACAGCTGATTCAGGTTTGGCAAAATACAGCTCTTACTTCAAGAACCAAAACATTTTATAGTTTAGACTGGATTAAGCTCTAGTTAAACTCAAGTTGTTATATGGTCAGTGGTTAAAATGTGTTGATGTTCCCTGGAAATAGTCTCCTGTTTACTGAAGCTAAAACAGCTTTAGCTTCAGCCTCACACCATCGCACCTCATCTGTTATTAAATGTTGACAAATCCTTCATGTTCTAAAAGTCAGCATGAGACACATTTTTATCTCCTATCTAACCCTAACCCTTGTGTGATGTCAGTGTTTACGTAACACACACCGGTCTCCTGGACCCAGAGTAATGGAAACACAAGCAGGTTTTGAGGCTACCCATACCAAACCGTCAGCGGAAATGAGCCTAAAGAGCCTTGTTTTGTAAAAAAGTGTCAAAAAGAGTCACATTACAGTTACTTTTTACTGTAAATAAAATCAGGTAGAGGTATTTAATAGTATTTAAAGGATGTAACAGACTTGAATGACCTTTTACGCTCAGTGGCAAATATATATCAGATTACTACTTTACCACCTTATATTTGAACTGCTATATAATTACATTTGCCTATGTAAATGGGTAAAAGGTTATAGAAAGATCACTAGAAATTGCTGGAGAAAAGATTTGTAAACACAGCTGTTAGAGTCCTGCTCTCCCCAGTTCATACCGTCATTGTGTCCTTTGGCAAGACATTTCACCCACCTTGTCTGTATAAATGTGTTACTGTGATTGTGAGATTGGTGATTGGAGAGGCAGTAGGCGTAAAATGGCAGCCACGTGTCCGTCAGTAAAGCAACTTGTGTCTAGAAAAGCGCTATAAAAGACTGGTGTATTGTTCAAAATGAAAACATTAATGCAACACATCACATTCAGAGCTTACCACTATTGATTCAAGGCTGACAACCCATGGAGACAAATAGCCAAATGGAACATCCCTGATTAAAGATCACATTGTAAGTGTGTAATTGGCCAAAGCTTGCCAGTATGCATTGAACATTGTTATCTATTAATGGTAATAATGTCTTGTTTTTCACACATGATTCCTGTTATACCTCAAACACAAAAAGATCTGTATACTGTCTGTTGAAAGCTAATATTCGAAGGCGTCTTTTCACTCGTGCTGAATGATGAGTATTGAGATGTAAAGGCGGCTCTCAGGGGTTGCCATGTTTGCAGAGATCCTTATCTGTGCTTCACGTGTATTAGCTACCAACAATAGGAGCTTCTGTTGGAAGGCAGCGTGCTAATCGGCAGGTTGTTACAGGTGCTGTCGGCTGGATGCAGACGGATTAGGAGACAATCCCTCACTATTACATTCTTGGCAGAATCGGAAACATGTTCAGACATTTGAAAGTAATATCTGTCTTTATTTATATAGATCATTATTCACTGCACTGGAAGGTATCCGCTGGTTTAAGGCAGTACTATGAGACATATTGCTAATACCTGCTTTGAAGTGGTTACACTCTTGCACAGTAAATACATTTTTATTATAATTAGTCTCATGGCAAATGCAACAATTCAACAGGGTGTACATCCTCCAGATAATGTTTCATAACAGATTGCTCTGAAATGGTGAGCTGGGTAAAGAATATGCAGCGATAAAGGTTTGTAAATGTCCCCATGTACAAAATAATTGAAGGCATTTCATCTCATTAAGATAGATACAAAACATTATGGACCTTGAGTTTTAGTACTAAATGAAAATTGTAAATGTAAATTTTCTGTAGCGTGTCACTGGTTGGGTTTCACATTTGGAGACATTGTTGGCAGTTGCTTGTGCATATGTTGGATAGAGTGAGGCATGACAGCCATATGGTTTAAAGAGTTATACATTTGTTTATAGCAGTGATAGTTTGTTGAAGGGCTGTTTGAGTGAGTTGCTATAAACTTTTAATTTAATACAAAAATTCAAAGCATAAAAGATTTGTATTTCTTTATTTTTCTTTTACATTTGTTTATTACTTTCTATTATCTAAGCATTTCATCTAATGTAAACATGTGCAGTGCTTTATGTTGAACACTAGATTATGAACTGCCTTTGTTTGCTTAAAAACAAGACTTGTATCATTAAAGGGCTTGAGGTGTATGACCTAGTTGTAGATCCACTGAAGAAAGTAGTGTTAATATTTTGCTACTGCTTCAGCTGAGCTCTTTTTTTTTCTTTTTTTTTTGGACTCTTGCCTTTCTCTGGTGAATAATGGCTACAATATCACTCGTTTAGCGTCAAAAGAGGTTGTCTCCCTGCACTCATTACTAGCTCACAGCAGTGCTCACTCAAGAGCAGCTGCTGCTGTGGACTTTGCACTGAGCTGGTCACAGAGCAGTTTGGAAACTCGCATAACAGGCAGGCGCAAGTCACTGCAACAGTCTAGAGCATGCAAACATTATTTACTATTCCAAAATGCATCGTGTATGTCTATTACTGGTTTAAGTTGACACTTTAACAGGGCAAATTAGAGTGTGGCAGACCACTAAACTTTAGTTTTATTTTGATTATCGAATTGAATTCAGTGAAATTTTTTTTTGTTTTGTTTTTTTTTTTGGGGGGGGGGGGTGCTTTTGCTTTCTCTCTGCTTAGATTTGGTAAATGTCCCTTTAGCACTGAATTTATCAGTATGTGTATCTGGAGGTCTGAATGACAACGTATGTGCTGTTGTTTCTGGAGAAGGCAGGGTTTTTCACTACAACCATTTTAATATACTAATTTAGGTTTATTAGGTTATTTAGGTTCTAATTTTGTTTATCGGTTTGTTTGTTTTTCTCCATGAATGCTTAGGTTTTATCTTGTGACTCAGCAGACATTTATCCTGTGTATACATGTTTATCCAGACTACATCATGTCTTGTTTTGATGTGGACAAAGCCTGCTCTGTGCTCTCCCTGTGTCTGTGTAAATGAAGCTCGTGTTGTCCTTTAGCTGCTCATCTGTGCCATGCTCCGGGCCTGTCACCGTGCTTCTCCCTGAGCAGCTCTAATCAGCAGGCCTTGAGCTCTCCGAAAGGTCACGCTGTCCCTTTGATGGGCTTTTGATTCATCCTTTCCTCTTCTCTCCCCCTCTCTCTCCGCAGGGAAAATGGAGAGCCACTACCATCAGGGTGCAAAGAAGGGGCTACGACCATCCGCTGCCTTCTGACATGAAGATAGAGCTGGATCATGCCAAGCAGACTCATCACTCATGTAATAAGATTAGGAATATGTTCTAGTACCATTTTACAATAACCTCTAAACATGTTGTGATTGGTTTGTTTTTGGGTGTAGTTATAACCAATTTTCCTGACAATATAGTAGGCATAAATACTAAAGACAAAAAATACAAGTGTACTTAATTTAAAATGGGAAATACATTTGCGGTTGTGAATGGTAGACAGCTTACAAACTGAAGGCTTACTGTAAATTGTGGGGGACAAGGAAAATCCAGCTAAGCACTTGGACAGATTTAGCACAATGCATAATGCCAAACAGTGATCCCAAACAGTCTGCAGCTATTTGTAATAGTATCTTATAGCCATGGATTCACTATTTATAAATGAAATACTCATTGTTTTTACTCTGATTTCTCCAGAGAACTCAAAACACTCTTGTCTCAATCTACTTGCAGAGCAGAGAGCTGTTCTGTACCGAGTGCAGTTGAATGCCTCTCCTAGCTGCATTGGAGTATGCTGTATAATAGCCTGACAATGAACCGCCTTATACAGTTGCTCCACTCAAATTAAGAGAAATTGCAATGACTACCCCCCAATCGGAGTCCCAGGCTTACATGCAGTTTAAAACTGCTGTTATAATCAGAGTAAGGCGATATTTTGGTTTTCTCGACTTACATGTAAACGTTGTGAATGTAGAGCATTGGTGAATAGCTAACACATGGTAAAGAAGTCCCTAATTACTTCCTTAAAAATGAAATGGATTGTACAAATGTTGTACATTAAAAGGCCAAATTATTCCCATTGAGGATTGTATTGCAATAAAATCTATCTATCTGCTCCTCTTTCATGTAATTCATGTTTCTATTTATGAACACACATCAGTGTGTGTTTAGACCTGTTATCCACCGAACAGGTTTTTGTTTTTTGTTTTTCCTATGTGCTATTTGCGGTTGTGTCTAGCCCTTAACTGTTCAATTAGTGAGCAGTTACTTTACACAATGAGATAAATTTGGTTAGCTTTTTTTTTTTATATATATGCTTACATAATATTTAGTAATCAAAATGAATTTCATCTTATACCAAGCAGAGAATAATGTCTCTAAGGGCACATTTTCACTAAGTGATACAGTAAGGATCGGATCAGTAAGACGCAGTTCCATAACCCCTTAAGACGCTTGTGCCTTGTACAGGAGAGTGGGGTCCGCTATGTACTGACATCACAAGAGATGTGTTGCACCTAGACGTGTTAAACTTAGAAGCTTTGCAATATTATGTAAAGACAAAAGTCACTTGTGTGTAGTGTTGCAAGCTAAAGCCATAAACTAAACTTCTTTTTTACATAATCTCTTGTGTCAAGCAAGACCTTTACCATATTTTTGCACCACAATCCTCTTCTCATTTCTTACATTACCACAATTACTTTCCATTCACAAAGCTATCATGTCAGTTAGTGTTGCATGCCGTTAGTTATTTCCTGATATCTGTGGTCTATGTGCTGTTGCCTTTTAAATCCTTTTCAATACAAACTTCAATAGGAAGATCCACCTTTGCCAGAGGAGGAATGATGTTTGTATGGCAGTATTCACATCTAAAAAACAACATATCAACCACAGCAGAGTTCATTTTAATCACACGGACCTTAGGTTTCCTCATACAGAACTACAATTTCTGTTTTAACAAGCACAGGAGCGACATTTCCTCTTCTTCTGATCCCAAAGCAGCACGTCATTACCCTTTCACACTTAGGCCAGCGTTTAGAGCAACAATGGCAGGGAGCTAAAACACACAGGCACCTCATTCATTTCAATGGGAGCGTTTTATTGGTGCAGCAGGGGGCGGGACAAAGGGCCGTAACCACAGGGCTGTTGATACTGGCTCAGTTTTTTTCCCAGTGTGTCGTCCAACATCACCCAGCAACCCACTGTTGACTGATCAGATGCATGCACATGCTTGTTCCACTGCTGCTAAAGGGAAAAGTGTAGGCCAGGGCTGCCTGTTATTAGGATCACGCTGAGAGGAGAGGAGTATCAGGCGCTGAAATGCCTTGTTTAGAAGAATGTAAAACAGTTCAGACTGATATGTGTTCAGCCTGCACCCATGAACAGTATTTCATTTAAACATCTCCCCCTGGTTGCCTACCTCCTTAATGGTTAAAATGACCCAAGCCCAACTTAACTAGACATGCATTGGTCAGCTTAATAAATTAGGTAGAAAATTATAATTTAAGTTTCTGAGAAGTAAATGAGAGAGCTTTGGTAAGCTTTTGGTTTGTTTGCTAAATGGTATGTGTTCAAAGGTTTATCTTCAAACAAGCAAATGAGAAATGATACATGGTACTGATGTTTTACAGCATAATATACAGTAGATATTTGGAAATTGCAATTGGAAAATCCTCATCTGGGCATCTGGGAATGGCAACTACTCATCCTGTTTCTCCAGACCCCATTATGTGAAAATTAGGGCGATTACAGCTCAACATAATTATAAAGCAAATGTGGACTTAGAAAGGAGCCCTGAGGTGTGCCAATTTCATTGAAGTACTTTACTAAGATCATTTAGGGATGTCTGCAAACAAGACCACAGGGCTTTCAACATCAGTCCAGCTTTCTGGGAAGATGCCACACGAGACATCATGTCACATCAGTCATTGGCAGCTCGCCCTCTGCACCAGACTGCAAACATATGAAATCACCCTGACACGAAAACATGATTCAAGACGATAGAAGACACAAAAACCTAACTCCCAGGTATAACTGATCTATGGTCTACCAAGACTGCAATGCCAAAGACCATCAGTCCCTAGTCTACTTAATAATTTTAATGAATTACTAATAATTTATTTTACACATATTTGTCAACTTGCCATGTGTCTCATTTATGCTCCAACAGCAACTAAAGAAGTAAAGAGCCTTCTTTTTGGCTTTCCATAAAAGCTGACCAGTGTCTAATTCTGTATTACGTATCGTATTTTCCGCACTATAGGGCACACTTAAAAGCCTTCAATCTTCTCAAAAAATGACAGTGCGCCTTATAATCCAGAGCGCCTTATATATGAATTTATTTACGGCTACCGTAGTAAGGAGCATCGTGGAGTAATACATACTGTGCTTCACCATAATATTGCCGTAATCGCCCAACTGTTTAACTCGGACACTGAAGATAAAGAATTTTAGGGATTTGTGGACGAGGAATGAACTGAAAAAGTGAGTGTATTGTGTTGTATTTTATTATAACGTTAACTTAACAGTTATGAGTTATTGTGAATATGCTATCGTTTGATTTAGTGGTCTCAGATTGTGTTTTTTATTCACGTGTTACAACTGAACAAGTTTGAGAGTTATGGTGAACGCGTTTGAATAAAGTTTGACTGACTGACTTATCTGACTGTTTTGTTTCGCCTTTTAGTCCAGAGCACTTTATATGTGAAGAGTTGTGAAAAGTTTGAAAATAGACCATTCAATGACAGTGCGCCTTATAATCCGGAACACCCTATAGTGCGGAAAATACGGTACACACCAAACAAGGTTTTTTATACAACAAGGCTGAAGTAACACAAACTCTATACATGAAGTGAAAACAGATTTTAATGGCAGACTTCCATAACAACAAATACATGCTTCATCTACATACTATTCTTGTTTTTAGCATGCTGCTCCACACCTAACTCATCATCTTCCTATAACACAAAACTATCCCATCTACGCTTAAGCCTTCTTGATCTGTCTCACCTCTGTGACCCATCTTTTACAAGCTCTCATTACAAACTAAGAACAGGAACACTGCATACCCCTCATTTGAGCACTGCACCTTTAGCACATGGTGGGATGTAAGGATAGCTTGAATATCCCATGACAAAAAGTGAGCAAAAATGAATAGTATTGATGAAGCATTTTGACTAGTTTTTACAGTTAGACCCACACTTAGGACAGAACATAATCTTATTGTTTTGGGTAAAATGTGTTATGAAGTATGCAGACTCTAATTGAAGTAAAAGTGGACTTACTATGGAGCCTTGAGGTGCACCTTAATTGAAAAAATAAATAAATAAAATGTTATTGTCAACTATTTTTGCATAAGGTCCCATTTCTTTCTTATATCATTCTAAAACCGTCTCTAATCTTTTTATTATTTTTACTTGGTTATCCGTAGGTTATTATGCCATACAATGTCTTTTTTTCTGCTATGTACAACAAAGAAGCTTTCCTGGTATCCTGTGCTTTGACTCTCATTAACCCCAATCCATAGAGTGAACCAGTCTGTGCCCCTCCCCCACTCTGTAATTCTAGCCTCGCTACAAGAGCGCTTCAACACTGACTGTTCAGTACAAGACACACGTAAACCTAAAACATTACTCACCATGCTCACACCACTGTCTGCATTTCTTTCCACCACTCACATTCCAGGGCTTCACAACACGCCTTAGTAATGCCACCAAATATGACCTTATTGTTATATTTAGTTTCAGTTTTGGGCATAGAGTAGTGAGTCAGGAAAGTATGAATGGAGTCTCCACATTTGTCTTACTAGACCAGACATTTTGTTGCGATTATATTACACACGTAAACTTTCTGGCATCTTCTTGTGTGTTGTTATGACAAGCCCCGACTGAAATCTTACGACGGAATGCAATTTCAACATTTTACCTCTCCTTGCCCTTCCACAAATTAATTTCCCTCCAGCACAGTGAATGCCTCTTTTGACAATGCCGTCTCCTGCCCGGGGCCACCGCAGTTTGAAAAGCATAGCGTGAATCACCAGCACTCTCTCACACACACCCTTCCAGAGCCATGGCCGTGTTTTGCCTTGTGCTTACCATTGTGATTCTTAGCGCAGATCTACTCTTGTTTGAGTTGCAGATTAGCTCCAATTTCATTCAGTTTAAAAGGTATAATTGCACCGGTGGCCCTCCCAGTAATCTCCTGCCCAGTCACTGCAAGGCTTTGAAATCTTTTCCCATAGACGGTGCTTTTTACTTTGAGAAATTGCTGAAGATTTGACCATGGCTAACCCCCAGTGAGCCCCGATGACAAGTGCTTTCCCCGTGGGTGGCCCTCTGTGCACTCAGGAACATGAAAGCATTAGTATGGGCGAGGAAAAAGAGCTGGGCTCATGTAAATAAGGGCTGTGCCGTTTCACTAATCCTCTTCAGATAAACATCATCAGATCATGAGCTGCTGTTCTTTATGCGCAAATCATGATGATGTACTTAAGAAAATGCTTCAAGTGGTCTGTATGAGGCTTCTCAAAGCAACCCATCCATGAGATTCAATGGATGCTCACATGAACTACAACTATGGCTCCATTCTGAACCCAACTTTCTGATTACTCTCTCTGATATGAAATTTGTATTTAGTAATCTCATATTTGAACTCTTGTTGTCTTTGATTTTTTAAAGTCAAATTTTAAACGTTTAAATAGAGTTAAATAAAGTTTAGGGCCAACAGTGGAGCAGATTAAGCATTCGCGCAACACCATGAGAGTAGCCAGTTCGAATCTCACCGGAAGCGCATACTGTCGTTATGTCTCTGGGCAAGACACTTCACCTACATCACCTGATTCAATCGCAGTATGTGGCTGCTTGCAACAGAAAGGGCATCCAGCGTAAAAAAACAAAACAAAACAAAACAAAAAAACAGCTAAATCTCTGTGTGACTGGTTCGCTATGGCAACCATGAATTAATAGTTTTCAGTCAGCCTCCAAGGGAGTGTCGCCCTCCAGGTGTGACATCAGTGTGAAAACTATGAATAATAAAGGGAGAAGCTGAAAGATTAAAAAAAAATATATTAAGTTAACATTTAATCTGCTTAAATAAAAAACTGCAGTCTCTTTCCTGGAGGACATTTACATCAGTCTATGCAGGAGCATTAAAACCTCCATCATGAATGACCGATCCCACCCAGTACACGAACAGCCTTCCACAGAACTCACCTTTCAGACAGAGCGCTGTGTAGCCTCAAATCAAGTCAGCTCATTCACTGAATTATTCTTCTTCACTATTGCCCCATGCTAGTTCTGAGTAACACGTCTTATTAATGTATTGTGTAACTAATGACAAAAAAATCACAGTTTTCTTATATGTAATCTTACTGACTAAACTACTACCTACACTACACAATATACACCCAACCACCTCTAAATCTGTCCTCAAGTCTTTCACTTCTTGCAATAGTACTGGCCAGATTAGATTATTATATGTTGGGTGGTTTGCAGAGAAGTGGGAAATACATAAACCTTATTCTTGATGTTTATATTACATTATATTGTATTAGCAATGATGTAAAGAAATAATGCCATGGCAAAATAATATGTTTACAAACATTTATATTACCGTATTTTCCGCACTATAAGGCGCACCTAAAAGCCTTTAATTTTCTCAAAAACTGACAGTGCGCCTTATAATCCGATGCGCCTTATATATGGATCAATGTTGGTTAATTATGGCTACCGTATTCAGGGGGCATTGCCGAAGTGACAGCGGTAAAAATGATAAATGATGAACTGTGACAAATGGAGTTGGAAATACATTGTTTTCAACGAGGGAGTTGTAAGAACGCTGGTTTGTATTCTATTAATAAAGTTTGACTGACTGACTTATCTGACTGTTTTATTGACATTCCCTTTAGCGCAGCGCCATCTAGTGGATGCGCCTTATAATGCGGTGCGCCCAATATATGAAAACAGTTTTAAAATAGGCCTTTCATTGAAGGTGCGCCTTATAATCCGATGCGCCTTATAGTGCGGAAAATACGGTGTATTTATTTATTTAGAGATAATCACTTCTGTCTTCTAACCTTACCCAAGAATACTCCTCCTAACCTATTATGTGAACTGCTCTGGTGGCTAAATGCTATTTTTGGTTTTCAACAACCCTTCCCCCCACTTCATTGTGAGTTCAACAATATCTATACGTAGCTAGAATTCTTAAACAAGGGTAAGAATCACACTTGCTTTGAGACTATGTACAAATGTATTCTCGTGCACATACCTTCGGAACAGATGACACGTTGGCAGCACATCATTAGCTTTCTAAATAAGCTAACCCTAAATTCTATTTGCAGTGTTGCCAGTGCGCCCGGGGCTTCACATGCACTACACACACACTATTCTGCTGCTGTTAATGAAGCCAGTCCTAAGGTACACCGAGGGACATAACACATGAGCTGGAGCCATGGAACGAGCAGAGTGTCATCCAATTTGGATCACCACCTGTTTCGGGAAGAGGACTCTGACAAAACATCCAACTTTCATCCAATTAGCCCAGGTGCAAAATTAGATCGGATACCAAGGAGAAAGGCAGAAAAATCTGGACCTAAAAAAAAATGTCTGAGTTTCTTGTTTGAAGTGAAAAGGAGTTGACTGTGGGCCGACAGTCACATGCAGAGCTTAGTTGGGACTATGCTCAAAGCTCAGTGGTGTGGACTGCCATGTAAACGCAATTAGACTTAAAATGCGACAGATTAGCGTGCTTGAATAATGGGGGTTTGCTAGGACGACTGCAGCACGTACATGGCTTACTCTGAAATATCTCAGCATGCTCCAGTAACAGTAGCAAAAAGAGACGCTATACAAATGAGAAAAACTTGGAGACGTAGTAGTATTTGCCATGTTGACTATTTTTTTCATGGCATAAAGGGTTTAAAAAGAAAAGGCTTGACTACAGTAGCTGATGTAGTGCTTTTGGAAGTTGGAAATGCATTTTTTTTCCTGTGCTTTTATTTTGTGAAGTTAATTATTAATAGAATAAGACACTGTGGTCCCAATAAATCCAGAAGGAAAATCCAACAATTTAGATACACACAGACATTAGTGTACCTCAAGCTTATAACAGATTGCTTCCAGATCATCTCCCGACCTTTAAGCTGCACATGTGAAGGGCTGCTCCATTAAGGGAATCATATTTTTTTATGCCAGATTAATTAATGGCAAAATAATAATCTGTAGAGGAAGAGTAGTTTTGTGTTTGTTTATTTGATTCATAGCCTGTCCCATATGTGTCTGGATGGATTTGTTTGAATTTGTTTGAGTGCCACTGCTTCAGACTTGTGCTGCTGCTGTAGTCAGGGGTGCAGCCAGTGCAACTCTACTGGGGCCCAGGAAGTTTAGGGGCCCTAAGAGCTACATGTCTTGTCAGGCCTGGGTTTATATTCACAATAGGCAAGAGCAGCACATGACTCTGTAATAGAATAAAGTTCTTACCATAAGTTGAAATAAAATGTGTAAACTTATTACAAAATGTAAGACCAGAATGTATACCTTATGTTTAAAAAATAATAATAATACAAAAAAAAAGTTGTAAAATTAATAATGCATTAGTCTTATATAGTGCTTTTCTAGACACTCAAATACGCTTTACAGTTTGGTGCATTATTCATTTATTCCCCAGTCACACTCAGTGGTGGAAGCGTGGCTGCCATTGTGCAGCTACTGTCCCCCTGACCACCACAAACACACATTTATATTTATACACATTTATTTATACAGGCAAGGTGGGTGAAGCCCATGCAATGTGAGCAGCGGGGCTTGAACCTTCAGGTTAGTGGGCAAGCATCTCTACCAACTGAACTACTCCCGCCCCAAATTGTACATTAATAAATGTTATTTGAATAACACTCTACCGCCTGTTGCACCTGTTTTTGCTATAACCTGCAATAAAAACAGCTGATAGCTATGATATTATAGATTAGACGTCTAATGCATGAGCCTAAAACATGCACTGGGGCCCCTCATAACCAAGTTAGTGAGCATGTGCATGGCATGACACAAATGAAGGGTAGAGGTGCTCAAAGACAGAGACAGACCCTGCAGTCTGTGACCTGTTTAAGGTTTAGGACGATGTGTGGATGAAGACGAGAGCATGTGTAGCTCTGACAGTGCTGTAAACGCTGGATGAGGACTCGCTTTCTTGTCCTGCAGTAGCGTTTACACTATAGCAACCATAGTGTAGTGTTAGTGTAGATTCATAAGCGTTTGAGTAAATAAATACACTCTCTGCTCCCCAGCAACAGAATGAGTTTTAGCCTTGTCTCGTCTGATCAAGTGTTTCTGCTGCTGCTCTCTGTTTGAAATGTCACTGTTGATCACACGAGTAGCATTGTTTTTGGAGGGGCGGAGTGAGCATGCAGTTTTTGTAATCACTGGGAACCAAAATTAAAATTCAATTAATTGATTAATTGATTTCATTTGACTGCAGGATGTTTACAACTCTGTCTAAATCAGGTAATAAATGGAATTTCTTCAGCTGCATGTAAACCTACTGTCTATAGGCTGCTCCCTCTGAGCTAATTGTAGAGCAGCAGCAGAAAGTTCTTTGTTGCTTTCCTGCTGGGAAACTGACTGTCCCCCCTCCCCACTCACCCCCATAGTCTCTGGAGAGGACTTAGGCTCCAGAGCACTTCAGCAGACTGGGAAACAATAGAACCTGAACCAACAATAAAGTTTTTTGCCATTAAAGCCCTATAATTATGGTTTACAAGTACTTTTTTGCTTTTACTGTTACAATCTGTGTGTTTCCAAACCTGAAAATGGTGGAAGGAGTTGACTTTTTTGCAGGGATGGTGGTTATTGGGCTGATATTCAAAGGTATCAAAAAAACAAATGTCACTGTCAAAGTAACATGCTGCAACTCACGCTCCTCCTGAAGATCTGCACACATTGTTGATACATGATGCCCAACTGGAGCTTATAAGCCTTTCTGTTGCCAGCAGGATATCCTCTAATTAAGAAAAAATAAATAAATAACGACAAAATCCTGAAAATAGAATAGAATGTGTGGAATGGGCAGAGCAGGTTACCATTTTGTGCGAGCATGTACATGTATTTAAATCCTATGCAAACAAGATGTATATTTAGATTTTATGTGACACAGACAAACTATGAGAGTGGTGAAAGTACAAGAATGCTTTCTGTTTGATGTGTTTTGTTTGTGAGCAATGTCTTTGTTTAATAAAATAATCCTGGGTTCTCAGTCTTTGCACAAGTTGTCATCCAATGAATAGCTCATCTGTCTCTTTGTCTAAACACATTTGTGGAGCACACCTCTGAATGACTGACAGATCTGTGAATGGAGAAACAGCCTCTCTTACAGAAGAATGTTGCTGTGCTGGTTGTGCACAGGCTCTGCGTTAGTCATGGTCCATCAGCTCTGGTTGGTCAGGAGGTCGAGGTGGGCCCCATGTGAAGAGGAGAAGCCCATGAACTCTACAGCCCTGTCCCCCCGGGCCAGTGAGTAACAGGCAGATCAGAGACATGAACATGTAGAGCCTGTTGTTGTCTTCACCCTACAGCAGCGGTTACAGCCTGATTCACCCACTCACTGAAGGATCTTTTCACTGATGGCTCTCATTAAAGGACCACGGCCGGACATTTGTGTGGTGCTGTGACCTATCTGAGCTCCACATCAAACTGAGCCCCCCCAACAGCACTGCAGATGCATGAATTCAATTAAAAATGGATTTCCCATTACAAATGGCTTCCTTTGGCTCGCATTTGTAAAGATCCACTGATAAGTGATCAATTCAGCCCATGACCTCTGACCTCTGTGAATGAGCTGGTGGCTACACGTCATACAACTGAACAAGGTTTCAGAGAAGGGCAGCACCTTTTGAAAACCTGTTCCAAAGGGAACATGACCAACACAGTACAGTGAAGCCCGAAATTATTCATACCCCTGGCAAATTCTGACTTAAAGTTACTTTCATTCAACCAACATGCCACTTTTTGTTCAATGTAAAAAAAAAAAGCTGAGAAATATTTTTCCAGAATGATACCTCTTGTACATCGTCTTATTATCTTTTAGGAGAAGCCTGTGTCATTTCCAGTAAAAAAAAAACAAAAAAAACTTTCAGGCTTCACTGTATATCCATGCGTCTATAGTGTGTCTGGTTTGATGTACTGCATATGCACTGAACAAGTGTAGAATGTTTTCTCCAGGTCAAAATCTGGCAGCTGTAGTGGTCTCTACAGTGTATAAGTGAAAAGACATTATGAAAGATACTGTTGCTGCAGTCAGTTATCCTAGGACAGACATCTGCATCCTGTGGTTCTGGAGTTCTGGAGCTCTTTAACCCATCTTATGGGGCTTCCTGCCATCTGCCATCTGGTTATGAAAGGTCAATTGATAAATATGTAGCCTTTGAAACAACCCACATCATCTTGTCATAAAACTTTCTCTCTGTTTTCCAGATTTGGCTATGGACCTATAGACTTAAGCCTTATCTGGCCACACTGTTACACCATGATGTATAATTAGATCTGGACCTGGCACCGCCCCCTCTCCCCTGATGACAAATTTGATTAGTGGCCGCTGTGTGGAACTGCAGTGCGGCCCAGAAAGGATTTTTCCCATAGAGCACAGTGTGAAAAGAAACGCCTGGTGTTCAGCTGACAGGACACCTACAGCTGAGAAAATGATCAGATTTTGTAGTGTTTATTATATATTTTCACACCATGGACACTTTCCCTACTTGAAATCTTTAATTTGGCTAAAATAGTTTGCTCTTATAGCCCATCATCTTGGCCATTGGTCAGAGCCGGTCACGTGGTACGCAAAGCAAGACCGCGCTTGCTCAAGGGCCGCAGTGCACCAGCTCTATGGGCCACACAACATGGAAATATTCCAATAGTCATTCACTATTCAGTTCTTACATACATCCACACACAGCCTGAAAAGAAGCGCAAAACACACGAGTTAAATGTACAGTGCCAAGAAATAGTTACTGGATATAACTCCAGTTCTCTGATTGTGTGGTGCCAGTTTATTGCACTGCTGTTTAGTGGCTTATTAAATGATATTTAACACAGTTCTCTATTAGTTTGCGATAATTAAGGACCATCCATAGGTCAAAGGACTATTATATTTCTGTTTCAGGATAAGCTACTTTTGTTTGTGGCACTTTACAGATACAAACTTAGTATTTTAGAGTGACGTTTTCTGTTTGAGTCGGAAGCAATAATGACAGTAATAACAAATACAAATAAAACCACTGTGAAGACAATAAAATCATACAAAATGTGACATATGAACTTAAATAATTCACTTGGGCAGTGTTGATATAGTTACAGCCTTCACAAGAGATTTCTCTTTTTTGCGCTAACTTGGTGCAGACGTTAGCAGGCTTAGCAACAACAGAGCATTACATTGATTTTTTTTAACTGCAGAGGCTCACACGTCCCACAGAGCATGTTCACAACCCACGGGAAAACAACACAAGCACTATTAATATAAAGAAACTCGCAACTGTGAATTTCTGAGTAGTAATTCTGAAATCGGAGAATAAAATTTACAACCGGAAATTCCGAAATTCTGACTTCTGAGGACAAGTGAAACGCACAGGAGTTTATTCATTCTGCAACAACTCATTTAGCCATCACATGGAGTCTCAAACTGTTTATTTAGTATAAAGGAAGTTCCATTCTTTAAAATTATGTAAATCTGTGACTTTGTTAAAATAATTTATGTAATTTTTGTGGTAGTATTAGTAGTACTGGTATGTAATATTGATGCAGATGTTAACTTTATAGTTAAGCAGATATACCAGTAAAAATAGATGTTTATACTAAATTGACTACTGTTTTTATTAGATGCATCTTTGTGTGCAACAGTTTCTCCTCTTGTCTGAGGAAGTGCGACTCTCTCAGCGCAGGGATTTGTAGAGCTGGTCTTTTGAATATGTAAAGCAGTCCCTTGAAGGCTGCACTGTAACAGATCACATAACATGATTACTATGGAATATTTATTTGCATTGTACAACATGCAGTAGATGCAAAGCTGTTTTGCCATTGGCGTACAAATGCATGCTCCTTTCATTCCTCACTGTTTAAAAAAAGATTCGTTTTACATGCTACACTTTCGGTTAATTGGGTCAAAATCTAATTTTGTCCCAAATAAGCACATTTAGGACACTGAGTACCAAAAACCCATTAGTGGATCTCATTCCCAGAAGAGAAGTGACAGAAGTGTTACCATTTGATGAACACATTTGAGGAAAGATATGTGGATAACATACTTCTGGAGTATACTTGATGCTAGTGTCCAAGCCTTTCTCCAAATAGAAACATTAGGATTTTGTCAGTTTACTCTTTAGTATAGATGACAAATGCCAGATTATTATTTTCAGAGGTGATTGCCAATCAACACAGCACAATGTAACTTTAGTTCTCTCTTAGTTTTCAAAAGAACTACAGAGTTTCAATTAGCATTAGCAGTTTGTAGAGTGACCGACCCGCTCCTCTGAGTTACATAAGCCCTGAACAAACAGCGGCCCCAGACCATCTCAGGAGGAGCGCTTCCCGATCTTCTCCCGACCTGTGCGTACATACAACAGGATGAGCCGAGTGGGGTACAATGCTTAATTAAATAAATGAGCCGAGTCCTTCGCAGTGACGATAACAAGACGTGCTAACGAGTCGGGGGAGGGGAAATTTGTACCACTAAGACATTTTTGTTAACATTATTTTAAAGGTCCAAATACTGCTTAGTGTAGCTTTAATAAAGAATTTATGAAAAGAGAGGTGGAAGTAGAAAATTACACTGCACCCAAACAAGAAAAAGACAAAAGGAGCTGGAGGAGAACATGCCATGTGAAGAACTTTGACAGCAGAAATTGATTTAGCAGACATTATATTCTGCACAATTTTTGGTGTCTCTTACAGCTTTGTAGCTTCGTGATAAAGTCAGTGTTGTCTAAAATCTCACTGCACCACAGCTCCAGCTCTGAATGGAGTCCCGTGGTTTCTTAGTAGAGAAGTAGAGAACTTTGAATCATTGCCAATATTGCCAATTATAACTGGACAACATCTGAACGTATTAGTCTGATTGTGATTGGTTTCATAATTTTAATTTTTCTTAATCGAAATAACACATACAAAGGATGGATAATGTGATTCATTTTTGAGCTGTTGCTGCGTGTAAACAGCTTACTCAGACAAACAAAGCACTGGCGCAGACTAAAACATGTAAACAAATGAGGAAATCAAGTATTTCGAGCAATACTTTATCAGATAACTTGCTTGCTTGATCTAATGTAGAGTCTTAGTTAATCCTTCAGCACAGAGACATTTTCGACAATGCAGTTTCTAACTTAGTATTGTGGCATATTTTAAATCATTGTCACTGTACTCTTGGTGCAATGGTCATCTGTTCTAATACTTTTACAAATACACCCATACAGTGGATCTGGATAAAAGTACACACTGCAATAATAATGTTAATATTTATTTTTGTATTTTAGTGAAAAACGTTCTGACTGAGACTGCCAGACTTATTACAAGCTCAAAACAATCACTGTTTCTAAATTTCGAACATTGTTTTTTGAGGTTGTGTCACTGTTTTTATGTTACTTCACTCTAGAATTAGCCTTAATATACAGTCAATTGTCACCGAAGCAGTTGCCGTGTGTTCTAGTCTATCTCTTACCATCGCTGTGTCTGAGACTGAATAATGAGCTAGTCGCCCACAAACCTGACCCGGCACAGTGTCATCGTGTTTTTGGACACTTGCATACTCCAGTAAAAGTATATGGCTCAATATGACAGGGAGGGCTTCCGGCGTAAACGGAAATATTGCTGAATCACGGTGCAATTTACAGGGTTTGCTGTGGTTTCTATGCACAAATACAAACTACATTATAAACACCAAAACTTCACAAAATAACTGCCAGCAAATCAGCTAAATCAAATTGCTTGAAAAATGATTGATGTCAAATGACGTGCAGATTATAGGAACTGGATATTTAATTAGTTACTAGAGCCTATCTCAGTAACTGTGGGACTAAGGCGAGGGTTAGACTGGACAGTGGACAGTTAGTTGCAGAGCTGACACTTTCAACCCAAAGAAAAGTGTATTTTTTTTTCCCTTAATATTTACCTGAACATTAACAAAATCACGTTTTAAATTAACACAAGAAATATTTAGTTCACTGCATGTGCATTTTGTGTGTGTGCAACGACTGAAACACACTTATTACATTTGTGAAAGCAGACTCTAGTCTCCTAATCTGAAAATACTGTATTTGAGCACATATCACTACTGACTCATCAAGCAACTGTGTGCGGTTTGTATTATTAGTGAATAATAGCTTGATACTTTTGTACACGTGCACCTTTAAATTTGATTGAATACATTCACAAGTTGGTTTGCCAAGTGATAAATTAAATTTGACAAAACAAGTTTATGCAGGAATTATAAAGCCTTTGGGGAGCTACTTGGGAAATGGCTGAGAGCTGCAGGTTGGAGAGCCCTGGTATAATCCATACACACAACAATTCCAATTTTAATAGCATTATCATTCAAAACTGGGTAGCTTCCTCAGTTTTTTTTTCATTTAGGTCTAACGCATGCTGGGATATGTAACAGAGATGCATTATCACTAACAATGGATGGCATATCACTCTTCAAAGCTATAATTTCCTTCTTTTCTTTGCGTCTCTGTTACATACTGTATGTGTGAATTGGTTAGGATTACCCATGTTAGTGCGTCTGTGGCAGAGAGAGAGGCGTGTGATTTAACATGTGCTCTGACACATCGCTGGAATAGCTTTACGCTTTCTTTTATGGAGTAATGGAAAAATGATCACATGCATGTTGGAGTAGGCCCGGCCCCTCTGTGAGTCCATGTGGCGGGCTGATTAGCCGACTTTCCACTGATGGGAAACACATGCCGTCCACACATCCAGGCCTGAGTTTGTGAGGCTCATTGAGAATATTTGTGGCTTGTTTACACTGAAGTGGAGCAGAATGGGTTGGAATAGAATGGGGAACTTTTGGTTAAGCTGTCACTGCAATACATGATAAAAATGTGTATAGATGTAACAATCGAGTCATTACAATTCACGATTTTAAGTTTGCAACACAATTTTATTAAGATTTTTATAAACAGAAAATGCTGTAGTCCAATATTAATATTCATAAGTTTATTTAAAGGGCTGGTATTACGCTAAATGGACTTTTCTGAGCTTTTAACCATGTTATAATGCACCTCGGCCATACCTGGAGTAGTATTTAGTTTCATTCACGCATGTTTGAGTAATCCTGTTTGCTGAGGCCCGACTCGTATGCAAGAGCTTAAACTGCTCGGCCTTATAGCTCTACGTAGACACGCGACACTGTTCCTATAGTCCTGGCTTATTCTGATATTTTCAGTGAATAAACTACTCACTACGAAGCAGTCTGCTTATTTATCTGTTAGCGTTGTGTTGCTAATAGCCATGCTAAATAGCTATTTTATGCTCTGTCCATTCTCCACCGTTGCCAGCAGGGGACGCCAGACGCTTAATCCAAGCATTCTCTGCAAAGTCAAAGTAACAGCTCCCCCAAAAAAGATGTTTTCTATTCATATACATTATTTTAAGTTATAAAACATGAAATACTAATGCAAAGGTGTCCAAAATTATTTCAAAATACCTGAAAAAAAGCATAATATGGGACAATTAAACAGAAATTAAATAATGATACATTTAAATTAGATAGTAAAACAAATCTCACATCAAAATAACATTTAGTGCCACTGTATAGCTCAGTTGGTAGATGGCAACTAAAGCCTGCCTTGATGTCATGGATTCGAGTCTGGACTTCTTGTCTCTTCCTGCTCTCTCCCCATGATTTTCTCTCAACTGCACTATCCAATAAAGCCAAAAACGGCCTAAAAATATCTCTAAAAATAAAAACAAATAGGCCTACAAAATAACAAAATGTTTATATTTACATGTGTTACATTTTTGATAATTTTTTTGGTTCACCTTCCAAAATGTGGAGCTCAACTCTGCAGTCTGCTAATTGGATGATACAGTATCTTCACTCTACAAATGCATACATAAATTATGTAAAACATCAGTATTTTCTCCATTAAAGTGTGTTATTCTTCATATTAACTATTATATTTTTAAGATGAAAGAATGCAAAATGTTGAATTTGTTTGCAAAACTGAACTAGCATTAAATAGCCACATCTGTTTCCAGTTTTGGTTGGCGGCATATGGCTCTCGCTTCATGTATTCAAAACATTGCAATCACCGAATATATTGAATTAAACATAAGCATAACTTGTCATACAAAATAGTGAGACCCTTAAATGTAGTAATCTGGTGCAGTTCTTTTTTAAATGTATTTCCTAATAGCATGTTGGTGTAAAAATATATAGAGAGAAGTTATCATAAGCATAATTATCAAGCACTTTAATTGGGACATAAGCAGCGCACCACTAAACTAAAATAAACATGGCACTTATGAATAATTGTTGCCAGTTTTGCCATAAAACACCAGAATATGCTGTATTATGAGCAACTCTGTACTTATTTCTGAACAGGCAACAAGAGCCAGGTTTACAAAGACTTGTTTGAATGTGGTCATTACGTTGGACGTCAACAGGACTTTACTGCTGTTAAAATGGGAACAGGATTAAGAAAAAAACACAGAGAACTGAGAGAGCTGATTAAATTCACTCTGTATTAGGTTATTTTTGATCTTCTGCTTTTAAACAGCTGTGATAGGTCGGTATCCAGCAAGTCACATGGAAACAGCTCACTGTGGCTGAGGAACAAGGCTAGCCAGGTTAAAGAAAACAGCACACACAGATAAAAATAATATTAACAGTGACAGTGTAACATGGATCAATTCTGGCACAGTGGTTGGGATAGTTTCTGAGAGATATACTGAGAACTATTATTGTACTAAGATACAATGCCTGTGTGACCAGTGGACATCTGTATTGTGTTTGGATTGTGTGTGATGACTGAAGAACCCACGAGACACCAGGATTATGTTTGGAGGCGCATTTACTGCACCAGACAAACAGGAAACAAATTACACTTAACACGTAGCATGTGCTAGCAGATCTCCCCTTGCCCCATCTACAAAACATATTATAGCATGTTAGCATACCATCATCGCCCGTGGAGCTGTAATAAAACTACGTAACTAATACCATCAATGGCGTTATAACAGCTCAGGTACAAGTGCATTATCAGTCATTGTTTAACAGAGAAGATAATAATAAACATATAAACAATTTTTTCATTTTTGGGGCACTCAAAGATGAGGTTGGAGCTGGATGACCAAACCCTAAACCGAACATACATTGGCTCTGTCAGGTATGAACAACAACAAAACCAAACCAACCATTTTGTGTAATATAACCAGCAGCTATAGGAACCTGTTAGCTTGCAAATTTCACAAAGAAATTTAGTGTAATTTCTTGCGCAAGGACATAAAATGTGTTACATGAGGAAGAGTTCTTCAGTCTCAGCCTCTGGGAAGAAGCTACACCTCACTATTTTTGTTATATCTTGTTATGACAGAAGGGTTTCATCTTATTATCTAGATGTTCAGACCATGACAACAGCCTTTAACCAATCACATGCTCACATAAAAGGAAGTCCTCTTACATTTGATTAAGGGACACACACATACCATTGGCTGTTGGTCTACATGGCTCACTGAATCGTTGGTTTTGGAAAATCCCCATTGGAAAGTGTCTATTCCTCTGCTGGCTTCGTCTTCTAACCTAAAACCATATCCTTTTTTCTGAGGGGATTTCTGAGAGAATAAATATAACCCTCCAAGACATGCCCCGATCCCAGTTCTCACAGTTCTCCGTAGATAACCTTTCATGTTTACACCAGTCTCTAAGTCCTCTCTCTGGTGGTTTCCCGGGCAACAAGAATATGATAATGTTGCCTTTGACATGACAGAAGGAATCATCTGGCTAACAAACACCGACAACAGGCAGA
This sequence comes from Bostrychus sinensis, assembly GCA_020698575.1. Lineage (NCBI taxonomy): Eukaryota > Metazoa > Chordata > Actinopteri > Gobiiformes > Eleotridae > Bostrychus > Bostrychus sinensis. Next base: position 9,424,990 of record CM036242.1, on the reverse strand, counting down.
GGGCGGGGCTGAATGAATGGACTCATTCTCACTGGGAGCCTCTCACCATCCTCCATCTTCCTCCCCCCTCTCGGCCCTGGATGTGCGCTCGCTGGCAGGCACACTCACGGGACGTCCCAGGGGAGCATGCGGGCAGCCTCCAGTTGAGAGCTTAATAAGAGTCAGGAGAGCAGGGGACAGATTTGTGCTGATGACTGCCCTTCAGGTCTCGCTGCTCTGTGTAGGCATGTTACACTCACCGCTTTGCTCTGGGTCAGATTGGGTTTGCGTTTTTACTTTACTGTGTGCATGAGAGGGACGTCTGCTCTGTAAACAGCGACGTCATACAAGTACATGTATTGTAATTAAAGAGGCAGTGGCTGAAATGCTCTTCCCCCTCCAACCTCACCACTCAACAACAGTGACCTGCCCACAACAAGTAAAAATACTAACCCATAGCTACAGTCAGCAACTGCGGGAACGGACACGAAATGTCACCATGGGGGAAAACAAACCATTCGCAACAGTATCAAGGAGTTTCTCTGCACCGACAATGCTAGATTTAAGTTTTATATTTTACCTAATAAAGACACAGAGACATACAGGAGAACATAATGGTCCAACAGTTCTCATTTGTGCATAAACTATCATTGCTAGCTAAAATTAGCTGCAGTATATGGTGAGTTTATCCATCATATTTATTGTAAACAAACATTTGTCAGTGTAAATTTGTTGAGGGTGATTGGATCATGGCTCAGCTGTGTAACACAATGCTGATGAACTGCATTAGCTTGTTTAGTGCCATTCGCTCTGTTGTATAACCCCAGACACTCCCTATATTTGTGTAGAAATCAGTCCATAAGCCACACTTTTCCTCAGAATACCCAGATTGTTGAGGCACCCACTGTTGCCTAAACGCCCTGGGATCCCCCTGGAGGAGCTGGAGGAGGTGTCTGGGGTGAGGGAAGTCTTGGCATCTTTGCTTGGACTGCTGCCTCTGCGACCTAAGCGGTAGAAAATGGACGGATAGATGTTCTGACTGTCTTTTAATAGACAGTCCATTTCATTTTATAATGTAGGCTAGCGTTCATAACACGGATAAGAGGCTTGTTTTGAGATAACATAATAAGCAAGTAATCCAGCTGAAAAAAGTAAAAAAAAAAATTCAAATTATTACATTAAATTATTATTATTATTACATCAAACTGAAGTTGAGTTAACCTTGATCTTAAATCTCTTCCACAATGATCTGTGCCAGAAATGTGAGTTCTTTACCAATAATTATCCACATTTTACTTTGATTGTTTTTTCTTTTTTTTGTTTTAGGTTTTCTGTTTCTCCATAGAAGCAGACATATCTAATGCATGTTTCAAGGTTGACAAACATTTCTTTATTGAGAGTCCACTGTAACAAACATGTAAAAGTCTGCATCCTTTCTCTCAGACAATGCCACAGCAGGTTTTTACAGCAGAAGCCCTTCCTGATGCAAAAATCTGCATTTATCAGGGCTCGGGACCGGCCCAAAGCTTAGCTCTGCATGGGAGGAATCAACATGTAACCTCTCCTCTCGCACCAAAGCCAGGGGAACTAACCACAGATACTTTATAAAAGATATTTCCACAATTTTGTCACATTGTATGACCCGGATTAAATCTTTATAGACCCTTTAACAAAATCCGAGCCTCCCTTTGACCCACAAGCCAAAACATATTGCTGTAACAATACTGGTATTATACAAGTGCTGGTGTAGTTTCCACCTCTCAGTTCAGTGTGGAAGTAGGTGAAGCACAGCCAAAATCCCCTTCTCTTCCCCAGCCTGCCCCCAGAGCATTGGAGATCCAGTTTTAACCACACCATTGTTGTCTTTTGTGTAAGGAGAACGTGAGCTGCCAACTTTTCAAATATGTGCAATGGATATGAATGGATTCAGGAGTCAAGCAACATTTTTACACTTGATACAGATGACAGGCTGCAAAGGAATGTGTGTAAAGACTTTGTACTATACTGTAATATACAATAATTAAAGGTGTGAATATAAATTTTTATTGGCAATTTCAGTGTTACAAATGTTTATTTTTAATAGGCTCATTAATTGTTGTTATTAATTGTTACATAGTTCCCTCTGTTAATTTTTTCTTCTTTCGATTACTCCCTTTTTTATTAGGGGTCACCGCAGTGAACCAGTTGCATGGTGAATTGGCAGGTTTTTATGCCAGATGCCTTTCCTGTCAAAACCAGCCACATACAGTGACTGGAGTGGGCAATGTGGGTGAAGAGTCTTGCCCCGGGACACAACAACAGTATGTGCTTCATGCAAGATTTAAACCACTTGACGCTCTGTTTGCTGAGTAAACACTTAACCCACTGTCGCCACATGTGGACACTCACGGTATTGCAGCAAAAAGTGTACTTATTAATTATTTCCTATCTTGCACCATTATACAGTAAATCCAACACAAAATTTAAGTTTAAAGTTTTGTTTTTTGCCTTTTTTTCCTCTGGAGCTCCCCCTGCATTTTGGAGTTAAGCACTATCGACTCACATCGCTCAGCTTTATGTTTGTTTTCCCCTCGGCGTATTCGTACAATGTTTTTAAATACAAAAATAAAGCCATTGCTAGCTTGTTGTTTGCCTAAATGTGAGGTGCCATTTTCCCGCGAGACTTCAGTGACACTGGGTCGGTGACGCTGATACTTGCAAGTGTTGTTTTCAGCCCAGAGGCGGCGGGGGAGATGCCAGATCTTTCATTCACACAACAACTCATTTAACCATCACATGGACTGTTTATTTATGGAGAAAAATAACTGAGTTCTGGTTTAATGACATCACCACTGTGTCCCATACCATTGTCAAAATACATTGTTTGTAGTAATGCACAAAACATAGCTTTTTATTCAAAGAGGTGACTCTATTAAGGAGTAAACATATGGACTTTATATATTGACCAAATAGCGTATTTCTGCTTTATTATTAAGGATCTTTGGCCAATTACAGTCTATTAGTCTGTTGGTCTACATGACTTGTAAACAATGAATCAATCAAATTCAAATTAAAAAATCTCATTGCCTTCTATCGACTTATGGGAGAGAAGCCACATAATAGTAATTAGACAGGATTATGGCTACTTGTTTCAAACTACAATTTTTGTCTGTGGCGGTGATTAAAAGCAACAAGCACTTTCATACTCATATCCTTTAATGGGTCATTAAAGCTACTGTGAGCAGCATACGCTCCTACTGGTTTGAAAACAGTACTGCAGTCTAAATCAAACCAGTGGTCTGTGGGTTTTCCGCTTTTCTGTTTGGACGATTGGCAATGCAGTTTTAGAACCAAAACAAAAAATGTAAACTTAAATAACCTGGCCATTATGTATTTATTTTTATTGTTATTAAATCAGCTGTACCATTGTTATCAGTAAAATTAATATTTGATTTAAACATGTTTACCTCATCTCTTGGGTCACTTGTGGGTAATTTTTATGAAATATAAAAATTATTCTGCTCATAACACGTTTAAGGATATTATTCTTCTATCTAATGCACCTTTAAAAGTGTTCATACCATGAGGGATTTTTTTGTGGTTGGTATACTGAAAATACATGTTTATTTATTTTTGTCTAAATAAACTCAAATAATAATAATAATACCTTATTTTTTTTATTAGAAATATGCATACTTTGTCTTTGTATACAGACATATATTTACCCATAGGCCTATTTATTATCACAGTGTTTCCAACTTGTTTTTTTTATGTCTAGGAAATGCATAAACGCCCCCCCCCGGTCCACGGTCATTCAGGTGAATCCAGTCCACGTCTTTAGCGCCGGCGTCACAGTTCAATCCAAGTGGAGCGCTCTCCTGGTTTTCCAGTGCGCTCCCGCTGCCGCTGCCTCCTCGGCTACATTGTATCACAGTTCCCACACGAAGAACCACCACAGAGCTCATCCACCGGCGGAGAACACGGAGGAATTAAACCTGGATGGGGATCGTACTGGCGCTGGCTGGGACTAAAACTCGCCGAAGGTCGCGGGAAGGGAGCGGGCTGCTGTAGGAGCACGGACCGCGCCGAGAAAATGCCCCGCGGATCGGGCTTTTGTGCGCGCTCTGGACGGTTATCTCCAAGTGTGATGGCACAAGTCCAGTGAATCGCTGGCCTCTCTCCGCTCGGCTGTTGGATATCTTGGGGAGCGCGCTGCCACTGCTTTCTGGCTCTACAGTGTGTGTGTGTTTTACAGCTTTTATCATAATTCCATTACATCCGAGTGACTTGTTGTCTTTCTGGAGTTGTCGCCACCATGGACAGAGAGGGATTGGGGATAGGAGTGGCTAGTTAAGTCGGTAAGTGCCTACATATATTTGATTTTTTTTTTTTTTTATCCCCAAACGACTCGTTAGCCATTTAATGCTAGCCTTGCGTGCAAAGCGAGCTGGCTAGCTTTACCCCACACAGCCAGCACAGCATGCAGCAGCAGCAGCAGCAGCAGCAGCAGTAAGCTAGCCAAGGCTGACTGCACTCAAGGCTCATTGTTTCAGTGTGGCAGCCAGCGTTAGCCCACTGTAGTCACATTAACTAAGGGCTAGTGCTATGCTTTTGACTAACTACTTGGGTAAAGTTGTAGGCGATTGTTGAACTTGCTGGGTTTTATGTGAAGTAAACGTGAATAATGGAAGCCAATGGGAATATCCTTTTTATGCAAATAGATCCCTGACACTGTGCCACTTTGTAGTTTACAAGATACTTATAGTTTCACATGATTTGTCTTTAATACTAACAATTAGCTACGTTTATACTTGGTATTTAAAAACATGCAGGGCTTGACATTAACACTAGCCAACCAGACAAATGCAGGTAGATTTTCATTTTGGCTAGTAACACAAATATTCCCACTGCTACTTTGTCCAGTTGAATTTTATCCATAACTAGATCGAAATCTTAACTTTAGAACCTAACATTTATTATACAGTAATTTATCATGACTAAAGAAAGAAAATTTGTTATTGAAAAAAATATTACACGTTTTAAAAGATGTGACACCACATGCACAGAGATGCACTTTATTCTGCCTCAATCTGTTTTTTTATTTTTTTATTTAATAAATCCCTGTCCATGCATAAAACCAAATTTTACATTTCTTTAAGCTTATTGTATACTATAACCTGTACACAAAAACTCCAGCAATTAAATTGTGGCTAGTAAAAACAATAATTGGCAAGTAACTTTTGACAAAGATTAGCCACAGTGGCAAGAGAGCAAACAGGTAAATGTCAAGCCCTGAAAACATGATATACTGATTTGCATTATGTCAGTTGTGGCTCTACAAATAAAAGCTGATATTAATATTTTTAATTATTTAGAATAATTTTTGTGAGATTGAACTTATTTGGAAAATCACAAAGAAATAGTTGCCAATTTTGTACACATTACATCAATTTGACAAAAACCCACAAATGCCAGTGATGGACAGCCCTCTAGTCAGACTTTTAAACCCCCAGTGATAGCACTTCCTTTTTTTGATTGGTAATTTCAGCACAGTGTGGTCACTTAGTGTCCCATAAATATATGATTTAGTAGAGCGTTTCGTCTGGAGACAGAGCGTTAATTGATTGTCAATTTTTTTACATGCACTTATTCACTTGGATTTATCTGGATAATTTATTTCTAGCACACATTCGCTCAATTTTGGCTGCTAACCTTCAAACAGTTTTAGCTTTGGCAGAAAACATAGCCACTCCACCTGATCACACATTTTGTTTTCTTATAATATATTGTTGTGGTAAGACACAGCCTAGTGTTTAGCTAAATGGAGGACATTTAAAGTGATGAACAGCTTTTGAAAAAACTGCAAAGAATGTGTGACTCTGTGTGACTGATGAAAGGTTTGTCACAAGACCAAAAAATGACTGAAATGTCAACATTGTTACCTGTCAGCTGTTAGCTTTTCATTTTTAACACTTGTTTGTGTGAAGTGTGTTGCCCTATCAGTCAACAGGGTTACTTTGTCAAAAGTGTTACTTGCACTTTTTATATCAAGTGTTTTTAAATTATTTGAGGACAAAAAAAACAAGATTTCTTTGTAGAAGAAAACTGGAGAATAACTCTAGTTCAAACCAGTCTTTTAAATTTAACATAGTAAGAATGAACATCTTCTGGGATTCATAAAGTTCTATCTTATAGTTGACAAAATAATGCAAATTTTTAGCTCGGCAGAAATGTGATTGCAGACACTGTGTAGTTTATCACAGAGAAATAGATGTATTTGATGGCTGATGATGGTTGAGACTTACAAAGTTGGAGAAATACAGAATTGCACGTGTTTTGGATTTAAACAACCAAATAAAATCATTCATTCAATCAAAATGTTCTTTAGGTTGGAATAAATACACGTTAAGTTGCAGATTCAGTTAAAACCTGTATAATGTGCTTAAGGTTGTCTCCAAGCTGGGTACCTAGGACCCCAGGAGGGCCTTGGAGGGATCAGGGCTCTGAACAAACGCTGGATTATGCACCATTCCTTGAAACGCCCATTTGTGCAACACTAGCATGTATCATCTTATCATCTTCACCTTGAATATCCATGGGTCTTATAGATATCAACACTGTAACTGACACAATATCAATAAAAGACAAAACATCACAAACACTTCTTGTCTTGTATTAAAAAGAAACATGTGCGCACCATTGTCTAGTACAGTAAGTGGCCAATAAAGTGCTTGATCAGCCGTCCCTTGGGTCCAGCATTAGTCACACAGTGCACGCAGATAATCACACTTTACATCATGAGTGCTGGCCATGTTTAGCTCCGAGGTTCTGCAGCTGAACACTCCCAGTGCATTTGGCATGAGTTGAAACACATGCGTATTCAGTCTCAGTGAGTTTGGCATGACCTCGCAGTGCCATATTTAACAGCGGGTCAGCAGTGTCACGACAAATTCTTGGTTTATTGCCCATGCTAGGATTAATTTGTTTAGTTTTTAATATAGCAGAGATGTATTGTAAAAGCTTCAAGAGTAAGTTGGGAGCAGTAGTTGGTTCACACTAAGGAACTGGGACTACACTAAAGATGTTATTGTTTAATTGTTGCTTATATAATTAAATGTAAATAATAGTAGCATACCAGGACGTATGGGGCATCTCCTTGAAATAACACTATAGCCGTCTCCAATATGATAAAAATAGTTACAAAAAATAAAAACCTTTCCACTAATCTATATACCACCTGTAGTAATCTCTTTTTGGTAACTGTAGTTAGCATGTAGCATCCAGTTACGCATTACTGTCAAAATTCTCTCATTGTTTCAAGTAGGGATGCACCAATACAAAAATGTTATCCTGATGCTGGTACTAGGGCTGCACAGTATATCGCAAAATTATCGTTATCGCAATATCAGCAAACACAATATCTGTATTGCAAGAATATAAATATATCGCAATAACGCTATGGTCTTCCATCTGACAGAGATTTACACAGAATAATCATTTTCCAGCAAAGCCTTAAAAGAACATGTGTTGTGACTAAATAAAAATGTTTAAAAAGTCCAGTTTTAGTGATAATTTAATTAATTTAGTCACAGTTTAGCCTTGTTTTATTCCTGGTTTAGTCTGTGTTAAGTTTTGATTTTGTTGCTGTTTTGACTTCTAAATACAGGAAGTTAAATTTTTGTGAAATGTAGTGAATTTAACTTACTATGTTCGAAAAGTATTTATCTATTTTCAAATATTGCAATAATATTGTTATCGCAATTTTCAACATAGTTATCGAATATCGCATGTTTTCTCCATATCGTGCAGCCCTAGTTGGTACTGATATTGTAGAAGGTTTTGTCTAATAATGCAGATATTTTTTGTATAAAGGAAACAAAGAAATTCCTTTCATAAAACTGCTTCGAAGTCATTAATAAATCTCTTTACTACATCACCTGTAACCAAGGACAGAAGACAAAACTCAATTTACAAATTTATTCAGGGATGGATATTAGCACATAATTAGAGGAGTGCAACGGGGTAAGATTGGCTGACTCGGCTATCGGTGCGTGCCAATAAATTTGCCAACAGGCCCATTACAGTAAACCTCATGTATAGCAGTCGATACCATTATTGGGAATGGTTGGGCAATTATTGGCTTAATTTTATTTCCCTTATTTTGAACAATGTAAAATAGCTATGTTGTGAAACTGTGCCCTGTTTGACTACTTCCACTATTATATGTTTTAAGCATAAAGACGCAACTTATAGTGGATTTATACATTCTTAAAAAGGCTAAAAATTTCCAGAGAAATGTTGTGTTAGTTATTTATTTACCCAGTTTTGTAAAATGGCAGAAAAATCACACATGGTGTAATATCTGTGTGACGCTCCATGGACTTGTGTGTTCATGCATATTTTACCATGCGCTTTGATTTAACAACTGTTTTATGTAAATTATAAGTGGGCTGTTATAATGTTAAGACACAGTAGGCTACATCTAAAACTGCCATATTTTTGGTTTTTTAAGTTAGCAAAGCGGCTGTATTTGCAGCAAGGTGCTGTTAATTCATGGAAAGGCTGCATGAGATGTATAGTAGTTACTGGATGTAACAACAGTTCTATGAGAGTGCTCTAATTTCTTCATGTGATTGATCCAGTGAAATTGATGATCTGCATTTTTGAGTTAAAGTCTCCTACCTTAGTGAATTTCCTTTGGTGATTCTAGTTAGCACAGGCAAACTATTGCACTAAAAATCTGCGTTATTTCATCACAAACAATTATTCTTTCATCCAAAATTCATGCTGGCAGCCTGCTGTAGCTTTGTTTGCACTGATTGACTAACCAGTTACAAATAAGCTTACCCATTTACAAGGCTATGCAGTGTGTAGCCTTGAAAATGTGAGGCTTTAATTGATTTGTTGATGGCTAATGGCGTATGAGCAAGTTTATGAAGTGCCCTTTGTCAGTTGTGCAGCATTTCTTTTCAGCCTACTGATTTTCAACAGCACTTTCCCTCTGCGATTAACCTGTAATTTATTCTGATTATTGTATGGGTGTAGTGTAGGCTAAGTGCCTTGTAGTTAAATGACATTTTTCTCATACAGCTAAGGCCAAGTGGCATGATTTCATGAGAATTTCTTTGTGCACAAATAGCTAAACCTTTTTTCAGATCAGGCTATCTTCTGCACTAACACCCTGGTAAAGGCTGATGTGAATCTCTGAGAACAAGTGTAGAAAATGCGACTTTAAGAGTGTTTGTTTTGAGGTCTGGAGCGACAGATTAGTTCAAGACAAGGGGATGTTGTTTGCTTAGTTAAGCCCAGTCACCTCTTGGCTTCACACCAACTGATGACAAAGGAAGGATTAGGGCTTTATCCCTGAGGTACTGGGTAATTTAAAGGGTTCCAAGTACCTGACAATGCACTGTCTCCAACAAGAGCAGGGACTCATTCTGTTGGGCTGCATTCAGTGTGGTTTTGGAAAGGCCAAGCAAAACAAGAAACTGAAAGATTTATGCGTCTTGTGGTGCCATTGGATGGACTATATCTGAAAACAGTCTGCTTGGCTCAGCTTGGGGGTTGTACCATTGTAGCACGCTAGATACTGGCGTGATTGTTTTCCAATATCCAAGTGGTTCCTGCGCAGTTAAATGCAATTAGTGGGATTTTATTTGCTTGCATAATTTGCTTAAGAATTTATACTGAATTTATAATAGTGTGGGAGTTACTGATTGATAAGAGGTTGTTGAGTTTGATGCTCTTAAGAGTTACAACAAGAAATAGGGCACAGTTAAATACACCAGGTGTTTATTGCATATGGAAGCAGGTTGTGTTAAATATAGGCCCATTTTGGCTGTTACTTGTTAATCTGTAGTGAATGAGTTCGAAGGACGGTGCTTGTTTAACGAGCGCTGTGCCACTCTGTTGTTCCATCTCTCATATTTCTGCTTGTGTCATTACTAGCAATGGTTCAATCGTAAACCTCTATTGATGTTAGTGAGTAAGAAATGTCGACAGGGCTGCACATCCATTCATTGTATCCATTGTAAATTATGAGGAATAGCTTTCTTTATTGAGAAAGCCTCTTGGATGAGAAGTAAAACGTCTTCAACTTTGGAAAACAAGTCCAGATGACTTCTTTTTAAAACTTTGGTTGTGATTCAATTAGTCTGGACAGATATGAGGAATAGCATTATATATTAGCTAATAACATAAATTCTCCAGATTGCTTGAAGTACACAGTATTCTGCAGAGCCCTAAAGACTTGTTTGCTAATATTAGTAGTTGAAGTATCTCAACTCTTTCTCAGTGCAGTGTTTATCTCCACCTCTTTGTAACTCTGAACGAGGCTCCCTATTTTGGCAATGTAAGCACCTTTAAAACGCAACTCAGTAACTTTATTACCTTAAATAAACTGTTTTGGAGTCTGCATGACTTGTTTTGTGGTGAATGAAGCGTCCAGCGTCTCCCCCTGGTGTCTCTGGTTCGTAAATGACACTTGCTAGTATGAGTGCTGCCGACCCGTTGCCAAGGAAGTCTCTAGTCTTGCGAGAAAGTGGAACAAGTTAGCAATGGCTTTATTTCTCTTGATTTTTGTCAGGGCCGAGTGGCCAAATGGCAGAAAAAACGTTGTACAGATACACAGGGGGGAAAACGAAAGTAAAGCTGAGCCAAGAGTCAGGCAGGAATCAACTGGACTTGGGAGTATTTATGAAAAGGATTTGCTCTAAAATATAGAGGGAGCTCCATAGAGGAAAATGAGGCAAAAACTGGAAAAAAATGAACAAAGTTGCTAAGTCCCAGTACAATACTTGACTAAATTTACAACCAGTACAATTTGACACGACACGGTAAACGGTGGTGTCTACAATCCTTTAACAGAGTGCCTTAGTCTCGCACACAACACAAAGAATTTCCATTTTTCCATGCGACTGGATTCATAAAACACAAAGATCTCCAGTTGCAAATGCGTCTTTAATATAAACATACCGGTTGTAAAAAGATTGCACTTACTCCGTACATATCCCTATAAACTCTGCATTATCTGTGGATATATAGTGCTATACTTGGCTGGCCATCTTCCTACATTACATCCTGTAGCCTTCGAGAGTATAATCCTCTTTATTTTTCCATTCAGAGCAGCCCACCTTGTCAAGATGAGACAGTTGTCAGAAGGCATACTTTAATGGCCTGAAGAATATTCTGCAACTCGGCTGTAGTTTTATAGCATCGATCGCGCTCCCGGCCAGCAGATTGTCAATTACAGCAGAAAAGAGCGCCGTTCCAATGCTTGTTGCACAGTTGCTTGCTCTGCCAGAGAACGGTGATCCATCTTTTCTGGGATGCGAGCCTGGGTTGCTCTCTTCCCCCACATCAGCTATAAAGATATTGTCAGCTTTTGTGGTGCACTGCAATCTGGAGTGCTGCAGAATCGCTGTCTCATTTGCCTTTTGTTTGAAATCTCTTCTTTTCAAGCTCAACAAAGGCGCACATTTTTTTTGGAATCAATTGTAGCTCATTCAGATCATTAGATCTCGCTCTGTCAAGTAGCTTTATGAAATAGCAATTCTTATTCACTGCTGCACTCATTTAGTTACTTGTAAAAATGCCAAGACAAGTTGCGGTTCTCAGAAGGCTTTTAGTGTAAATTGGGTTGTTGTAAACGGCCTTTGATACAACTGGGAAAGTATTAAAATTTGAAGCAGTTAATGTTTCTGCTAATCACCAGATGTAGAAAAGTCACTGCAGTACAAATAATTAATGTCCATCATGTGATATGCAGACTTTCCATTGGACAGGAAATTAGTGGAAAAAATGGAAGGCTATTAGTAACACCATTTTCAATATTTATAGATTGCTATAGAGGGGATTGAAGATAGCTTTAGAGATATCTTGAAATTCATCTGTACCATTGTTTACTTGTGGTATTTTATCATGGTAACAATATGACGCCTGTACAAATAAAATTCTGCACCTTGAGTTACCACGTGTAAGAATCTTACATTTGCCTTGCCTTAGCTCAGCGCAGCCAGTGCTTCTCAACTGGTCTGACGATGGGGTCCAATTTGATCCCTGAGCATTTGAGAGTAACTTACTCTTTACTTTACTAGCCATGTATGTGCAATTGTACCCTGACTATGAACTCCAACTATCGTATTTCCCGGTATATAAGTCGCTCCTGAGTATAAGTCGCACTAGCCAAAAAATGCATAATGAAGAAGGAAAAAAACGTATATAAGTTGCACTGCACTAGAAGTTGCATTTTAGGGGGGGGAGTTTATTTTACAAAATCCGACACCAAGAACAGACATTTCATCTTGAAAGGCAAGTTATAGTAATAAGAGAATAGAGAACAACAGCTGAATAGGTGTGCGGTTTGCTAACGTAATATATTAACATTTATTCACATAACTATAGCATAAAGAACATAATATAACAAGTTGACCAAACTCACCATCTCACTCCTAATCGCTAAATCCTTTAAATTCTTCATCCTCGGTGTCGCTTCTGAACAACTCCACCAACTCCGGAGGTAGACGAAGCGCCGCTTCCTCCTCTGCGTGGCTGTCGTCAGACTCAGCATCAGTTCCATTTCCAATTATTCCGCTCTTTCTCAGTTGTCTTTATAGCCTAAGTTGTTAGTGGTAATGTTTACATTTTAAATTGTCAGTGGTACAGGTGCAGCAGATGCTGGTACACAAGCCTAGAGCGCCCTCTAACCAACACCTGAAATATTTTAATATACAAGTCGCACCTGAGTTTACATCACACCCCTAGCCAACTGTGAAAAAAGTGCGACTTATAGTCCGGGAAATACGGTACTCAGTAAAATTTAAAACACTGCTTCTCAAGGTATATGCATTTTAGAGGTCCAGTTTTAGTCAGGCCATAGCAGTATTCCACCTGAAGAGCTGAACCAAGCCTCTGGGGGAAGTCGGGGCATCTGTGTTTTGACTGCTGCCTCTGTTGCGAATGAATAGGCAAATGAAACTGGATTATCTGTCAGATAAGGCTAATTTAAATTTGTACATAACATAAATGTGGTGACTAAGATTCTACAGGCATAAATAAATTACTAGCATGCAAACATTTGTATAGCCAATGTCAGTAGCAACCTTCTTTTGAGAATCTAGCACTTTAAATACATGTAAGTGTATTGTATGCATGCTTTGTGACATTTCCAAACAGCTGTTCCTGGTTTTGCAAGTGACTTGTGAAACTGCTCAGCCATGTATGACATAGAGCCCTGTTGATGGCTTAATCATAGTATATAAATGGTATATAGTGAGATATGATTACAAGAAGACAAAATGAATCGGTTTAACTTTAGAATTAGAATTAGTAGACACACAAGTTGTGTTTTAACTTTGTATAGTTCAGTTAACAATTTCATTCATTGTTTTGTCAACTTATTTTTGCTCCCTTATTTTGTTCCCTACTTGAGGCTCCACTGACAAACCACAGGAACTTTAGTTTCCTTCCTTCTATTTTCAACACTTGTATAATTTGTTGACACACAACACATGTACATGAATTTAATCTCCCTTTTCACTACAAAAAAATCATATCAAAAACTCTTCAAATGGAAGTCCCTACAAGTCCCAGTGATTACAGCATAACACTAGCTGATGATGAAATGCATGTGTATCTTGTGACAGAGCAAAACAGTAAATCTACAGTGGCCCAGATGGCTCACAACAACACAAGCAGTTAAAGAAATCTGTGTAACCACCAGTGGTACCTGTACCACAGTTTGAGAACCACTAACATAAAAAAATATGTCCAAACCTTTGACTGGTGGTACTGTATGATAATGTCTTTTACGGGGAATGTCAGACTTGACTGAGAAAGATTGTTGTGGGCTGGCCCAGGGATCAAACTCACAAGGTGAAAAAAAAAAAAAAAAATCAAGATTTCTCCTTCTATCCACCAGTGTGAAGCCAAACCAAACCTGATTGACATAGGAGCTTAGATGCTGTAGATATTCCGCGCTCCCTGTAGTTCTCTGTATCCTTCAGAATACATTTATGTGATGTGTCTTTGAACGTAGCCTGTGGTGCAGAAGGCTCTTTGAAGACGTGTTGTGTGGGAAATCCCCCCGAGTACATCAGAACGGCGGAGTGGTGCCAGCGAGTGGGTGGTGCTCTGTCCCTGTTGCCCTAATTACACCCTGAAAGTGCTAGATTCTTTTTTGTCCCTCCACACAACTGACAGCTAAATCTGAGAACATCCTCATGTGGCAAAATGATGACATACAGGGCAGCGTGTGACAAATGTGGTGAAATATTCTGGCTTATGTTCATAGGAGAGATTCATGGCATATTTGTAAAATCCTATGTTGTTGAAGAGGAGATTTACCACATTTGCCTGGAAAGTTTGGCTTCACTCATAGCTCTTTTTGGCCATTTAACTGGGCTACTGTCTTTATCTGTGTTTATATGCATGAAAGATTTAAAGTGTTGAGCTTTATACGAAGGCAGTTTACTTCTAGTAAATGTGAAACCAAGAGTTACTGTGAAACCATATATTTTTGTAGCCTTTAACACCAATAAACTAGGCTACTTTATTACATAATTATGGAGTGATTTTTGCACAGTGGTGTTAAGTCTCAGTAGACGACACACAACCACGATAAACAGCTCTCTAAGAAACCACACCTTTTCAAAGTGTTAAGTCACAAGGTGCCAGTACAATCAACAAACAAGTTAGCCTGCTGCAGATTGTCTGATCTACAGTTACTGTGTTTGCATGCAGGTCGAGAAAACTGAATTATTGCCTTACTCCGATTATAACAGGACAGGAGTTTTAAACTGCATGTAAACGTCTCCAATTGGGTGGGTGTTTTTTTTAAATTTCAAGTGGATACTTAAAAGTGGAGCACTTGGATAATGTGGTTCATTGACAGACTACTGCTGCATGTTTACTTTCAGTACAGTTTAACAGAGAGAACTATATTAGTCTAATATTAAGACATACTCGCGCTTTTACAGACCAGCGAATACGCATATTATGGTTTATCTGCACCTTGTGTCTTGTTTTGGTCCATTGTGTTTAAAAGTCAAAGCTTGAGTGACTGCTGTAGCTTAGATACATTTCTGGGGCTGTATGAGATGCATTTACCATGAGAGGAACCCATTTTTCTGACTTTATTTTTTTTTTAGCAAAGTAAAAGTGTGACTGTGTATATGTTGGTAAAACTATAATTACCCATGATTAACTCTGAATTTATTAACATTTAGTGCTCCAAAGTTATAACCCTGCTGGTAAATCCCCAGACCACTTAATGGCTGTGGTAGTCAGTAATTCGGCTCTCTGCTCTGCATGTAGATTGAGAGAATAGTGGTTTGACCAGTTCTCTGGCGAAATATGAGTAAGAACAGACAACAGGCATATTCAGAGTATGCTCTGCATGTAAACATAGTGAGTATCTTCACTGGTCTGAAAATGTGAATTTCTCTAACCACCGAGTCATGTAGCCCAACATAAAGTTCAATTTTTAAGATAAGATTACTGACTACAAGTCAAACTCATCACACACATATAGTCTGAACTTAAATGTCAAAAGGCATAAGTTTGGAGAAAAGACAAATGTGCTTCAGATTTACCAAAAGAGCACCAAGCTAGGTATACTTACATAGCATGCTTGGTAATTGTTACACAACTCTACAATTGCAGAAATTAGGACAGTTGTCTTGTTTGTCTATGTATGCAGGTCGCAGGCTATGAATGACAATAGGTATATGAGCTCAACATTTGAATTACTGCCATCCTGATCCTTCATTTTAAAAGCAATATTATATTGATATTATAAGGCAATATTTCTGAAGTTCCCCCGTGTCATATAAGCACAGTAGCTGTGTTTTAAAACTACTTTACTTTCAAAATAAAACAAGTGCACAATGCGTTCAATTATAAACTTTCCACTCTGTTTTCTCATGGGTCCCAATGTTCCAGAAAATGCTGGTTATACTCTAATAAACATAGTGGAATATTCATCACAGCAGTGAGTTGAAAAACACATCCCAAAAACACAGAGCAGGTTGGTCCCAGTAGAAAAGTGATGCAAGTGCCTAAAAAGCAATATTTATTAGAGTCAAGAGCACACAATTACACTTGCAAACACTTTGGCTGTTGTACAGTGTGCTCCCTGAGCCAGTGCATCATAATAAAAGTGTTATTTGGTGGACATTTGTGTGAGCAGCCAGTGGAGCGGCGTTGTGGCTTTAAACATAAGTAGATGAGAGTGTGGTGACTGGGTTGGGAGAAGTATGTGTGGCTAACGTTTCACTCAGTGGGATTTACGACTGCAGAGGCTGCTCTGGGAGAACCACAGGAGCTCGGTGGCTTCAGTTCGCTACAACCTTTGTCCGGCACTTGTAGTATTTGTTGACACTCGACATGCTAGACTTCAGTCCTCCTTTTCACTGCAAGGAAAATGTGTATTCAGTAATCTTATCATAACCAGCGCACTACGTCACAGTGAAAATAAATGAAAGCTCACCCCAGTTGCTTGGAAGGTTATTAAAAGAACTAGATAAGGAAGGGCAGGTCCGTCTTGTGACGTAGCGGTATTGTAACATTCAGCAAGTTAAATACCTCATACTATCACTTTAGATGGCTCTAAACAAGATTTAAAACATCGCCAGAGTCCACCCACAACACCAGATGAGTTGTAGTTGCTCTGTATATGCGCCTCATGCTCCACCAGCGGAGCAAGACCACGGCACATGTCATAACTAAGGTTTCTTTTGTCTCCGCATTAGTCCCAGTCTCAAGATCCTGCTTTGAATAGAACCAGTGTAGATGTGAAAGTTCAATAATTCGTCACCTGTTGGTTCTGCCGAAGTCCGAGTGGTTGTTCAGTCCTCTGTGGTTTTTTTTCTTCGTCTTGTTGCCATTTTAAGAACAAGTCCTGTTGTTGTCCAATGTAACAACTACATAAAAAAAAAAAGTCTCTCAACAACTGGCTTCTTCTGTTGTCCCTGTTCAGAAATAAGTACATATCTGCTCATAACGCACCATATTCTGGTGTTTTATGACAAAACCAGCAAGAATCCACCTTGTTTGTTTTGCTTACAGGTCAGTGGTGCACTGCCTATGTCCCACCCTTAATTTCTCTGTTCCGCATGGAAACAAAACTTACGTGAAGGGATGCCAGACCAACTTCTTTGTACAGAATTGGAAAAGAGTTTTTCTGGGCGGCCAGGCTAGAAAAGTAGAGCTGCACAATATGAAAAAAATTAAACTATGCAAGAGCTATTTTTCATATTGTGATAACAATATGAGGTGTGTATTAATCATTGAAACATGGTTCCACAGCAAGACTGGCGTTAGTCTGACTGTGGAGCCATCGCTTGAACCAGGACTAACCCATTTTTTAAAAAGCTGTACAATAATTTGTTTTTGTGATGCTCTGCACAATGGCATAAATTACAGCTTGTTCAACTGTGCACATAAAGAGTACTCTGTCGTGACTCCTTTTATTTGTTGTAAGCCATCTGGGCCACCATACAATACCATAAGTCCTTTCTCACACCATTGACATAGCTCTACAGTTCTCTCCAGTTCCTCCAAGCTATGCATATGAGTCAAGCATATGTTATCTAGCAGTTTAACAAGCTGTAGATGAAAGGTACCTTGAAGACAATGTTGGATAGAAGTCTGACAGACACTTTACCTGTTGGCTTTGCTGTTAATTTAGCAGGCTCCATCGGCGAAGATTGACGACATGGCGGCAGTAAAAGCAAGTGGAGCGTGAGGCTAACTGGAGGCTAAGACTTGACATCAAAGCCAGAAATAGCACTATCTTTAGTCATTTTAATGGCAATGTACTCGTAATGGCATCTGCAGCACGTTCATCAATTTTAGTGAGACCAGTTATCCAATAAAATCTCTAAATGCAAAGAAAAGGTTCAGTGGAATTACCAAATCCTATAAAAAGGTAATAATATGCTTTAACAATTGAAGAATGTGCAAAAACAAACAGCCATTTATTTAACAAGTGCCATCTTGAATTCCGTCACCTCTTTTTTTATTGGCAAACAATTAGGTAACATACAGCTGGTGCTATAGAGTTGTATGCAGTTTGCAATGTGCAGTTGAAGGAAAACATGTTATTATGGAATAAATATGTTAATTAATAATTACATTAAAAAAAGTTCTTGTTAGTATAGTTAATGGTTTAATTCAAACATATGGAAAAACTCTACTTTGTATAAGGCTCTGGTTTGTATGTAGATTGTTGAAATTGCATTGGTAGTAGGGCTGGACAATATGGCTTAAAATTAAATTCTCTTTTTTTTTTTCAAGTTTTAGCCAATTTTACAGTTTTTTAAATGTCTTTCTTGTCTTACTTAAAAAGTTATTTAAATCTAGGTTTATTATTTTTAATGAGAATATTGCGTAACTATATTTTTATGCTAAATGTCTGTACAAAACTGCAGCAAAGCAGCAGTGTGTGTTACCTTCAGTGAAAATAATTGTGTTTTAGTTATAGACCTGTCTGCTACTAAAAACTAGGTCTATTAGAATTTGTTCAACCATGGAAACACTTGGCAATAGATGCTATAGAACACATGGCTAGTTAGCATACATAAACAAAGTAGTAAGTTAGCACTGAGACTCCTCTTTGAAATTATTAGTTTTTTTAGCGTTTGCAGTTCACAGTCAGTATTTAAGCTGCTCTGTGCACTAACAGCAGCATTAGCCACAACACAGTGGACAGTGCGGCGCTTAGAAGATGCTATTTCAGCTTAATTCAATTTTAGTGTAGGGCTATTTTCGACATCGTCCAAAATTAAAAACCTGGAAGGCATGGAAAAACCTCAAATGACACCCAACAAAATAGAGCACCATCTAAAACAACAGCTAAAACTGCTAACAGGTCAATAACAAATCCAGACTACAGTTGTTTTAAATGACCAAAAAGGACCAACTGGCTAATGCATCCTTATCTACTGGAACAGTTTTTTTTTAGTACACTACCAATCTGCTATTTTCTATTGTTAATAATGATCATAATAGATTCTTCTCTACTTTGAGATTGGTGTAATATCTCTTGTGACAAATGTTCCCAATTTTTTTTCTAGATTTTCACTAAATTAGCCAAACTGGGACACAAGCTAAGCCCCGACATGAATGATTTAAATGGTCACACTGTGCTATATTGATTGCTGACAGCTGCCATTGGAGAATGACAATGCAAGCTGAAGTGTGGCCTGTTGACTTAATGTCAGAGTAGCAGCTGCTGAAGGAGAAGTGGCAGTTATATGAGGTTAATGGTTATCTATGGCTTTCTTGTTAGACAGTCACGTGGCAACACACAGTCCACGCAGTAAACATGAAGGAGCTGACTCTATCTGAAGCTGGAAACGGCTGCTGCTAATAAATACTAACTTTGTTTTTTTTTTCATTTTGGACTATAACTGTGTATCATAAGAACAATATATATTTTGCATTTCATCCAAGAAAAAGAATTGTGTATTGTTTGTTAACACGCTTTAATATTTAGCTACATACCACAATGTTGGGAGCAAAAGCAGGAATATTGGCATGGGATGGTATAAATCCTAATTTGGCATTGTTTGTATCGTTTGTATTAGCAGGCTGTTAGCAATAAAAAACCCCACTACCCCACACTTGCCACAACCATTGAACAAAAGCTTTATTAGATTCTTGGGGCATTAGTGCTAGTTCTACTGTGGAAAATAGGTACAGAGACAATATAACATTTTAGTCGTACGATCAGCTTGTGGATGGTATGACAGTATTGTGACTGTATTGGTACTGAATTGTAAATTCTTGTAATTTGCTGGTAACTTGGACATGTTGTGGTTATTAATGTACCAAATTAGGGCTGGGCAATATGGATAAAATTGAATTGAATTTAAATTTCTTTTTTTTTTCTTTTTTTTAGCTGATTTACAACCCCCTCACCCCCCATCCCCATGCTAAAAACAAAACAGCAGCAGTCTGTAGGTACATAAGTTAGCGCTGTCCACCACACTACACTACGCTTGCTTTTACCAGACTGTCCCCACCTGCTAAACAAAAGCATTGTAGAGGTAAAATTACCATTTTCTCTCTGATTATTAGTGTTTTTTAGCTGCTCTGGGCACTAGCAGTAGCATTAGCCACAACACAGGAAAGAGTGCAGTGCTTGGAAGATGCCATTTCAGCAAAATTCAATTTTGCGATATAGCTATTTATGAAACAGCTCTTAGGATATAGCTATTTTTGATGTCAAAATTAAAAATGTGAATTAATCAAATTAATTTAAGCCCTGTACCAAATACAAACAAAATAATTTCAATTAGATGAAGTGAGGCCAAGTATCCAAGTAAATTGACAACATAATTGTGTTTTGTCAGTTGGATAGCTGCCATGACCTTGTTTTTATAGAGTGGAGATGCAGATTTGAGTTTTAGGTAAGCACCTGGTAAAATCCAGTTGAGCGGGCTGGAGTGCAGGAGAGCATGTAAAGAGACGGCTCAAATATTATTGTTTGGTGTGACACAGTGAGTGACACACACCCAGCAGTGTTCAACAGGGACACTCTGCCCCGTGCCTCCGGGCTTTGTTCTCCACCACTCATACCTCCTGCTCACTCGTCAGGCAGGAGATGAGGGAGCAGTGAACGCTTATTTTAACCTTCATTTCATCTGCAAAATGGATTTCAGGCTCAAATGGGTTTCACATCCTTTTTTAGTTTGAAGAAGAAAAACATGGTATTTCTATGATTAAATGCACTCCCAAAGTGGCTACATTCTTTGACCTCTTCACATGTTTATTATAGCTTTGTTTGAATGATTATATTCAGCACAAGGCACACATTTTGTCTTTGTCCAGTACAGTTAATTTTATCATGCAGCTTTGTGTCATATGTCAGTGTTGTAGTTTTCCTGTTTCCAATAATAGAAAAGAATGCAGAATCCTACTGGAACAAAGTCATATCTGCTTGTAGTGTCTCTAAAGCTTTTCCCTTATCTTGTTTACATTCTCATGACATGTCAATGTGCAACAATAGAAAAGTTTACATACATGTGAAAAATATGTATACTACTGGAACATTACAGAATCGGTCAGGTCAGTAGGCGCACAGAACACTTATAGGAGCCCCAGGACCCTTTTGCAGGCTCGCTTTTGCACTGCCAATAGCATCTGAATAGGAACTCTGTGACATAATTACTGCGACGGTGTGTGAAAAAAATGTAAGCATGACATCCAGCAGCTATAACAAACAAAAACAAAGCGCTAGCATGGAGCACAAAGATTGATTTGCCTGATTGTTAGTACTGTAGGGCTAGGTAGGATGCATCCTTGTTGAAGGGGGTTTCTTTGCTCCTGCACCTGCTAATGTAAGAGGGAAAGAAGACAGCTGCTGTTTATTTTTTAAGCAGATTTCACCTCTGTTAGCAACAGAGGAGTTCCAATACCATACTTTGATGGAGGAGGACAGTATACTCCCACACATCTGAGAGATAACTCCAGCATGTTTCAGCCTCCTTAAAAAGTCATTAGTGTGCCTATTTAATGATCCTGGCTGTGTTGACAGTCTATGAATTATTTTGAGATGACCACACCCAGGTATTTAGAGCTTGTTTTAATACATAGCACCAACTTGTCTTGTACTTGTTTGACATATGTAACTCTTATCCTGAAACGCACTCTATTTCATGAGTAATGTTTGTCAAACTTATGCTGTCAGTAGTAACCATTAATGACACAAGCAGTCAAGCAAGCTGAAGACTTAAGTATATAATATGTGACAACCTTAGACATTGGTACAGCCTTATTGTGTTCAAGAACAATGCATCTTTAAACTGACTTGACACCTCTTAAAATCTGCTCTCTTACAGTCTCCCTTTGATTTAACGTCTGGGTTGTCTTGTATTGTTACCATTACTGGGGCTGATGGTCAAACTACACCCACTTCACAGAGAAGTGAAAGAAGAAGAAAACAGAAGTAATGAAGTGTTTGGAGAATAGCGCTGACTGGCTTTGTAATTTAGAAATTTCAGCCGACTCGAGTGGCTGAGCATGTTAATGGAGTTGCTCTGGTTTGTGCCAGGGTCGTCTCTGAGCACAGGAAAAATCAATCTGGCACCTTGTCAAGGTTTAAGATCGCAGCTCTCCTCCACTCTAGCTTCTGAGGCAGCGCTCTTTTCATCTGCCAGAACAGCTGTGCCACAAGCCACCATTTATTTAGACACTGTTACATCTATGCAGTTTTTTCATGGATTGGGTTTAGCATATAAATACAGTGTTAGAAGTAGGGCTGCAAACATATTGTACATTTGTAGTTATATCTGAATCGCAGTGAACATACATTATAGATACTATGGTCTTCCAGGTGAAGGACATTTACCTGTCAAATAAGTGCCTGAACAAAGTCCTGGTTTACCCTCGTCTAGTGTTCATTTTTTGTCTTAGTTTAGTCCTAAATCTATCATTAGTTTTGCACTGTTTTAGTCCTGGCTCAGTCTTCAACCAAAATGTCAAAAATAGCTATAGTGAAATCAGATTTAACCTACAGTAAATGACTTCCTCTTAGCACTATGCTGGCAACTGTGCAGTGGCTAATGCTACTGCTAGCAACTAGAGCAACTTATAAACAATCAGGCATAACATTATGACCACCTGTACCTAATATTATGACCATATGCATGATATGCAGCTCCATACACAACAAACTGAAATGCACTGTGTATTGACTCCTTTCTATCAGAATCAGCATTAATGTGAAAAAAATTAGCGTACTCGGGTTACAGTAGCTCGTCTGTTGGATCAGACCACATGGGTCATCCGTCACTTCATAAAATGTCTGTAATGTGTTAGATTTAGGAAAAAGTGGGCAAGCTTAAGGATTTGAGCAACTTTGACAAGGGACAAATTGTGTTGGCTGGAAGATTGGGCCAGAGCATCTCGAAGGGGCCATTTAGTCGACAACGCATTTTGCTGGAAATGTAATGATACGATTGCAGATTGGCCTTTAATCTACACGAGAATGGGGATTCCATTTTATGCAATCTTTTGAAAACGCTGGACGTACAGATTTTCCTGGCTAGCACTGTTGTGTAAAAGCACTCTAAAACTGCAGCTCTTGTAGGGTGTTCCCTGTCTCAAAGAACAGTTTCTATTACAATATTTGTGACACCCTAAATGTCTGAAGAGCACACCTTAGCATTTAGCTTGTAAAAGTTGTCAATCATACTAAGCCCTTGTGTGTCCTATTTAATAACTTTATTTGGTCCAGTCACAGTATGATTCTGAGTGTGATTGTTCTGAGTTGACATATGCATTAGATTATCATATAATTTTAAAAGTATTGCAGTTCAGGCTTTGCGATACAAGTATTGTCAATATTGATAAGAGTTTTGCATTAGACAATAATGTATCATTGCATTTTAAAGTTATTCAAGGAAATAGCTGGATGTTGACTTCTCAGTTTGTCACTCTCTTCACTTTGGCTCTTTTACATCAACAGTTTCACTATTGGCACAAAACGGTGGCTTGATTTATGCTGTAATTTGCATCATTGCACTACTTTCAGCCAACACTGTGGTTTTGGAACGGACCCAATGCTGAATCCATACTTAATCCTGCTTACATTAACACTCTGTAGGCAGTAAATATTCAGTATACTGTGAAAGCATTATCATATCTCACTCTGTTATGATATTCAAAGTAAATAGTATCAGTGTTGTAACTGGCACAAGGCCAATAAATTAGCTTGAGTATAGAAGTGCTTCTGCTGTTGAATGCCATTCATACTGATATAGGGAGATACACAAAGCTGAGATCTAGGTACACTAGTGTCGGAAAGTTATTAACTGCAGTGACAAGAAGCATGTAAAAATGCCTTAGCATGATGTCAGTGTTTAAGTTGTGATTAGTTATGTTCCCATGGATGAGTAATTTATTTAGGCAGTTAATCATGAGTTTGATTTGCCATTATTCTGAACATGTGTACGCATATGGGTCTCGTTGCTGTGGTATGATTTGTTCTTCCTTTCTACATAGCCTGGCCAGCCATTCGATTTCTTTGTCTGTTCTATACAAAGAATAATTCTGGTAGATTTGGATGGTATTTGGAATTGTTTGGGAAAGGTCCATAGTGTGCATTTTCACATATTAATTCTGTGCACAAACCTCACTAAAAGGTGTGGTTATTTTACCCCAAGATTCTGCAAAATTCTCTGTTTGGTAAAATGTTCACTCGCTTAGCAATGCATGGATGGATAACTTAAAATGTGCCTTACACTTTTGAAAACTCTACTACTACAAACACTACTACTGTGCTGTTTGTGAACATTCGAGCAGCAATACATTGAATACTAAGCTTGTTTTCATTGCATGTCTGCAGAGGCTGAACATTACAGACTAATCATCCGGCGAACAATCTGAATATTTCACACTGTTGGCTTGTCAGCGTGACTAATGCCGCTGCCAGTCCAAAAGATGCATTAAGCAGGGCCATTCGGGGAGAAATAAGCTGTTGGCAAGGTTGCAGCAGAACCGATTGAAGCGTGTGTGTTTTTTAGGAAGTATCAGCTAACACAAAGTTATCGGCCAGTGTGATGTATTAATTGTGGGGCTTGCAGAGGGTAGACTTTCCACAGCATCTCCGGCTCCGGGCGCTGACATATTTACTGATAAGAGTGTTGGCTGACCCGGCAGACTCCTGATTCCCATCACCTGGATTGGCCGGGTGCATTTCTATTTTGGTAATCAGCTCAAGCGCTCAATCCAATTACATGGAGGTTACCGCGGCCCTCAGCGGACTCAGAGCTGCTTTTAAATAACCGCCAGAGAGACAGGGCTTTTGCCAGAGACACTGCACTTTTAAGGCAGGCTTGCTTTTCTAGCTTATGGCCTTGTATTTTTAATGAACCACTGTAATACGCTTTATGTAGAAAAAAGCCACCAAATATATGCTTCTGGGACTTACTGGCCATTGTCCAGTGTGTGCCCCGCCTTAGGCCCATAGTTGCTGGGCTAAGCGCCATCCACCTGTGACTGCTAACAAGAACAAGTAAAAGAAAATTAACAAATAAGTAATTAGCAGGTCCTGAAAAAAAACAGCTTTGTACTGTCAGTGAGGTGGTAGATAACATTAGCAAGAGGCTCGATAATTAACTGGTCTATGTTAAGGATTTAAAATACATACATATATTACCAAAAGTATTCGCTCGTCCACCCAAATAACTGAATTCAGGTGTTCCAATCACTTCCATGGCCACAGGTGAATAAAATTAAGCAGTTAGGGAACTTTAAGTTTTGTGGAAACCTTTGTGGAAAAGTTTGAAGATGGCCACTTCCTGTTCCAACATGACTGCACACCAGTGCACAAAGCACGATCCATAAAGACATGGATGAGTGAGTTTGGTGTGGAAGAACTTGACTGAGTCCTGACCAGCAGAACACCTTTGGGATGAATGAGAGTGAAGACTGCGAGCCAAGCCTTCAAATCCATCATCAGTGTCTGACGTCACAAATGCACTTCTGGAAGAATGGTCAAAAACTCCCCTAAACACTCCTAAACCTTGGGAAAGGCTTCTCAGAAGAGTTGAAGCTGTTATAGGTGCAAAGGGTGGGCCAACGTCATATAAACCCTATGGATTAAGAATTAAGTTAAGGCAGGTGAGCAGACACCTTTGGGAATATAGTGTATGTATACACATACACAGATGTGTTCTGCTGGACATGTACAGAAGGTCATCTAAACAATATGGTCCTGAGTTCAATTTCTGGAAGGCGTGGGGCCTTTTCTGTGTGGGGTTTGCATGTTCTTCCCATCCCTGTGTGGGTTTCCCCTGCCACGAAAAAACATGTACAATAGGGAGAGATTAATAATATTCCTGTGGGACTTTCCTGGTTAATAAAAAAATACATGTATTGTTTTGGGACCTGTGCTTCTTCATCAAAGATTATATTAGTATACACATTACTAAAGCTACAAGCAAATTGCCATTAGTCGACATTATTCAGAAGCCTATTAGATAAAGTAACACATACATGAGGCCTCTGGGCTATGCCAAAATATGCCATGGCTATAGCATCTTAGCATTCCTAACCCATCTGCTAATGATTCTCATAGACCAATGGGAAATACTATTCTTTTTGTTGTTGCAGAGGGTGTGTACGTTCTGACATCATACAGGGGTATTGATTTAACCAGCTAACTATGCAAAAAAAAAAAAAAAAGTCCCCAATCAAATGAAAATGCTTAAAATTGCATTGCATATGATAACCAACAACGGCTTTAGAGTCCTTTTGATGCTAGCAAGAACTCTTAGAATATTGTTTGCTAGCATCTAGTACCATTCTTAGCCATGTTAACGCTGCATTTTACTGACTGTCCTCCCTCATAATTCCTGGGTAATGAGAATTTGATACATTACTAAAAGCTGACAGCCAATCCCTGATATTGACAAATTTAGCCAGTTCTTAATTTTTCGTCATTTTAGTGCGCCAAAGACTGCAACTCAAGTCGTAAAAATTGTTGTTGTGTTAGATTTTCCTGATGCAGCAGTGTAAAGCTTGAGCCCAAAAGCATTGCTCCTGGTGTTTTGCCTTGTCAAACATATCTTCATTTTGTAACACTGGAACCGCTGTTTAGCTGTCATGTTTGGTTTGTGGAGTCTGCATTTTCTTCTTTGCGAGGGATTGTAAACTACACACTTATCTGCATCCTCGTAAGGCAATTTATTGTACTGTCGAGGCATTTTCATCTGCAAATTACATACAGTGAGGGGCACGAAGGTGAGCCAGTAACAATAACTACTCCATAATACCCCTGTGAAAGAGCAGAAAGGCATAGTATAGTTTTATTTGTCTGTAATTAGGAAGCTCTGCACTCTAGATAATTACTAGTCTGTGTAAAGCGATTTCTTGGAGCTTTTTACAAATTGAATGACTTTTACACTCGCATAGCAACGCTTTATCAGGCACACTTGGGTTTCTAATCACTGTGAAATCAGCCTTTGGGTAGTGCTTGGAAAACTATTATTCAATGCATGTTCAGAAGCAATACCACAATAATAGAAAACATTGATTATATGATTATGATGTAGAGTAAGAATATGACTTTGGAGCCACCAAAATGGATGACCATTAACAAGGGATGTTAAAGATACTATGAGCAATATTAGAGCTGCACAATATATCGCAAAATTATCGTTATCGCAATATCAGCAAACGCAATATCTGTATCGAAAGAATCTAAATATATCGCACTGATGCTGTGGTCTTCCATCTGACAGAGATTTACACTGAAGAATCATTTTCCACCAGAGCCTTAAAAGAACATGGGTTGTGACTAAATAAAAATGTTTAAAAAGTCCAGTTTTAGTGGTAATTTAATTAATTTAGTCAGTTATGGCGATATTTGAAAATAGAGCCTACTTTTCGAACGTAGTAAAATTCAATTCACTACATTTCACAAAAATGTAAGTTCCTGTATTTACAAGTCAAAACAGGACAAAATCAAAACTTAACACAGACTAAAGCAAATAAAACAAGGCTAAGCTGTGACTAAATTAATTAAATTACCACTAAAACTGGACTTTTAAAACATTTTTATTTAATCACAACCCATGTTCTTTTAAGGCTCTGGTGGAAAATGATTCTCCAGTGTAAATCTCCGTCAGATGGAAGACCACAGCGTTATTGTGATTTAGATTCTTGCGATACAGATATTACATTTGCTGATATTGCGATAATAATATTGCGATATATTGTGCAGCCTTAATTTCCTATAGATCTTTATGTTGTATGTTATTAGAATATATAATTGCTGTGAATAGCACTGGAAAACAAAGTAGTACAAATGGTATAGGTAATGTATAAAAACAGGCAACATTTAAAAAAATATATCAATAATGTTAATTGAACAAAATTATGACTCTAACTAAATTAAGTCTATACTTAATTGTCCTCATACAGGAAATGTGTCTTCTGCATCTTGTACATTAAGGAAACCCACACAGACACAGGAAGAACATGCAAACTTCACACAGATAGACCCTGCATAGTCCAGGAATCGAACCCGGGACCTTCTTGTTGTGAAGCAAGAGTGCTAACCACTTTGTCACCATGTCATGATTAGTGAATCATGTCACTCTGGATTATATGCTATTGTTTCATTGGTGACATTGATCTTTATGTGGCCACATTCAACTTCAAAACTCTGTGCAATTATATTGAATTGTAAAATGGATTGTGATTGTGGATAGTGTAATAAATCGGCAGTACATTTGTGCAGCTCTATGGTAATACAATGTTAACAAATTTACACTAACCAGGACAACCTAGATGAAGTGTAACCCTGGCTCATTTCCAGGAATTACTTACAACATTAGTGTAAAAGAGTGTATTTTATTTTCATTTACAGAAGGAGCTTGTAGCTTTCCCCGCTGTTTGTTGTTGTTCTTTTATCACGTTTCAGCAGTAAGCAACTTGACAACTCCTTTATTGTGCCGTGTGCTTTGTGCCAGAGCCCTGTTTATAGATAAAACACATTCTCCTGTTTTTTTTCCCCTCCACGTAACGGAGCAGAAAACTCTCAGTGTATGCTTCTCTTCACTTTCACCGCTGAATCACCCTGACGCGGCCTCTTTGATAGATGGCCGCAATGAAACCGGATCTGTGAAAAAAGGGACAGGCTCGAAGGGAGTAGTGCAGCCCGCATGCCTATCGCTCAACGGGACACTCTCTGGGACGCTTTTTTTTTTCTTTTTTTTGAGGGTTCACGATTGCACTTCCAGTTAAGGGCAGTACAGTAGGTCAACCGCCGATAGAGTTACAACAGTTCTTTTGTGGAGGTGTCGGACAAATTAGACTTCACAACTGTTTAGCCAGTCTAACAGGGACAGCTGCATCTCAACGCCCTCCAAAACCTGCCGCGGAGGGCTGTTCCCTTTGGAGAGGCCATCTGTGTGGAGTTAGCAAGCACACTGATCAGACATGAACTACCAGGAGAGTGCAAGGCATTGGACAAGGCATTGGTCCAATCTTGCAATAGTAAAAATTCAGTCCTCGGGTCTGGGCACAAACTGGCAATCTTCTAAATTAAGAATTAATGTTCTATTGATATATTTAGCAACAAACCCCTTATATCGTAAAACAATAAACATGAAAACTCTTAATTTGTTCCTTTACTCAACCTTAGCCGGAGTAATATTTTTTAATCCTATCTCGCTATGGTACAAAATCCCAGATCCACAACGAAAACTTCCTTTCTTCCTGGCCTTGACTAGAAATTACTGTGACAACTTGAGGAATGGCCCTCTAAGGGAATCATTTCCTTCTGGCAAATAACTGTGTACTGTCAGTAATTTTATAGGGAACATTAGCAAGTGGCTTGATAGTTTGCTGCTCTATAAATTTTAGCATTTAAGATACACTTAAGCTAGTATGGTGGACATGAACGTCATATACAATTTTATGAAGACCTGTGCTTCCTCATCAAACTGTTTAAAGGGAATATATTATGCTTTTGTCTTATATTTTTAAACCAATCTTTGTTACCACTAGAACAGCACTGCACATTTAAAAATATCATGAGACCAAAAGAAACCGTTTAATAATTACTTAACTACTGCCAAAAAAACAAAAACAAAAAAAACAGGTGAAGAGACAACAAGGGGCAGCTTCTATTATGCTCTTTTGTAAAGAACCATAGAAAAAAAGCTTTTTATTTCCTTAAACTTTTTGTATGATGCAATTTTACTATAAAATGAAAACTAGCTGTGAGGAATCAGTGGAAGCTGAACTGTACACATTTTTTTGGGATAAATGAATCAGAGCAGACTGGAGGTAGAGGGCTTGTTGATTGGTCAGTGTTTCCTAGAGTGGGCGGGGTTTTGTGGAAGAGGCAGAGGTTTATGGAACCGAGCGTTCTGAGTCCTCATAAAGGCCATGTCAGGAATTACAGGATTACTCAAACAGCCATGATTGAAATAACGCCAGGTATGTTTTTGATGATCGTAAAACATTATAACATGGTAGAAAGGTCAGAATTTTGCATAACACAGTCCCTTTAATTTTAATGCAAAAGTCTGCAAAACCTAAATTAAGGGAACATTCATGTCACCTTTATAGACATTAATATTATAGTTATAGGAAAACCTATGAGATGATATCATGAGTGCGGTGTTAAAACATGGGATGGTCATAGATTCTTGGCATTCTTTTGCTATCTCAAAATGGTTCTTTGTGTTGTTTTAGTGGGCGTGTAACTTTTGGATGACAGCACTTATTTCAGCAAACACACAAGAGCATTTAATCTTGGGAAGTTCAAATTTTGAGTGAGGTTGTAGTTGAATATCCTATAGAAAATGGACTATTCATATTTTCATCAATGGGCATGTTCCAAAACTTAAAAAGTGGATCAGTACAGTCAAACAGGGACAGCTGCGTCTCGACCGCCTCTGAAACCTGCCACCGAGCGCTGTTCAATTCGGGGAGGCCATCTGTGTGGAGTTAGCGAGCACCCTGATCAAATGATTGTTCAACACTTCTACCTCTGTGACCACTCAGTGAAGGACAGGAGGGGGGGTATGAATGGCCCCTGAATGAATCATCACCAGCCCACTGCATTAAGTGAGCCAGCTGCCATTTTGGACTGTCGTTCTAATGAGAGCTGAGTAACGGCACAGAGAGAGCTAGGGCTGAAAAATGTGTTGATTAGCTGGTGAATAACTGGTGTTTTAAAAATGCATGCAACAGTCTCAGCCTAACTAAGAAGGAAGTCATTCATTTTTCTTACAAGTAGAGCTGCACAATATATCGCAAAATTATCACAATATCAGCAAACGCAATATCCGTATCGCAAGAATCTAAATATATCGCAATAACGCTGTGGTCTTCCATCTGACAGAGATTTACACTGAAGAATCATTTTCCACCAGAGCCTTAAAAGAACATGTGTTGTGACTAAATAAAAATGTTTAAAAAGTCCAAGTTTTAGTGGTAATTTAATTAATTTAGTCACAGCTTAGCCTTGTTTTATTCCTGGTTTAGTCTGTGTTAAGTTTTGATTTTGTCGCTGTTTTGGCTTGTAAATACAGGAACTTACACTTTTGTGAAATGTAGTGAATTTAACTTACTATGTTCGAAAAGTAAGCCTGATTTTCAAATATTGCAATAATATCGTTATTGCAATTTTCACCACAGTTATTGAATATTGCATGTTTTCTCCATATTGTGCAGCCCTACTTACTTAGGATAATGTGGTTTAATGTTGGATTATTGCTGCATGTAAACAGTACAGTTTACTTTGACAAAGCACTTTGAGGATGCTTCAGAGCCAGACAGTGGTACAGATTAACATATGTACACAATTTCTGTTCTGTTACCCATCGTCACCAGCAGCATAGCTACCTTTCCTACATTTGTTTTTTGGTCAAAAATTCCCCTCAGTTTAAATGTGGAAGTGAAGAAGCGTAACTAAATGTGCAATATGTTTACATCTGATGGGCCAAAGCCTCCCACTAACTCATCGTCATCCATTAAAATGTTTAATATTAACATAGATGTTAGTATTATGCCTTGTATTACCGTGGTACTAGGTATTTAATATTTTTTATTAGCAGTTGTTTAAATTAATGCAAGGAGAAAAACGGGCAAAAATTGTTTGTGAGACATGCTAGTGTGTACTTAGCTTACAGCTTGATGCTACTATTGAAAAACTTGCTTAATTGTGCTTTACAAAATTATAGCAGAAAACTGTTCTACAAATGATAAAATATCATGCAGCTTGTAGCATGTTAACAGCCTACTGATAATAGACAAAACTTTCAGAGTCACAGCTGCATCTTTTTTAGTTAAAGGTCCCCTCCTGTTTAGCAAAATCAACTTTTTTGAGCTTTTAACCATGTTATAATGTCGTTTCCACCAGTAAAACCTACTTGGAGTAGTATTTTGTTTCATTCTTGCATGTTTGAATAATCCTTTATGCTGAGGTCGTACCCTTGTCAAAAGCTGAAAACGCTTGGTCTCACCGTTCTATGGAGACACATGAAACCAGGAAGTGCTCCTGCACATTTCTAAAGCCCATGCACTGTCACCAGACTTGTTCTGACCATTTAAGCGCTTAAATTTCCGCCACTATGTCTGTTAGTGTCATGTTGCTTATATCCGTTTATTAGCAATTTTATGCTCTATCCATTCCCCACCGTTGCCAGCAGGGTGCGACAGACACCCTGTTAGTCAAACTAACAGCTCCCCAACAGAGGATGTTTTCCATATAGATACATAACTGTAAGTTACAAGACGTGAAATAATAATGCAACGTTGAAATAGTTTTGCTATTTCAAAAATCCAGAAAAAAGTATAATATGGGACCTTTTAATAGTAGTAGTTTAATAAGGTTAGATTTTTGTACAATGTACTGTAAATGTGAATTTAAGTTAAAGGATTTAAACTGCTTTAAATATTGATTGCTCAGGCAGTAGAAAGTGTCAGTGTTTTACTGTAAGCCACAAGGAGGTGTCCCGTTTAAAACAACCATAATACAAAAACTGCATTATTGTGATTCCATTGTAAGGTAAATTGGCACTAAGAGGTTCGGTTAATTGTAGTGCCGACAGTAATGGACCATAAAATGTGCTCATATCCAGTACAATCTCCTCTGATGCTGTCATAGATATTGGAAAAGCTTCAGGATTTGGCTTGATAAGCTCATCAAGGAGGAGCTGTATTTACACCAGTCTAATAGTGTGCGGATGTGAAGTGTGTGTAATAATTTCAGAGTTAAGTGCTTGGCAAGACTGCTGTGCTTGTAAATTAGCAAGGCTTTATCAAGTGCTTGGGACAAGAGTGGGAAATATCACCGCAGACAATTCATGTTCATTTATTAATCTGTCACTCAAGAGTTTTTTTGAATGTCAATCTTAAACTCATGTTACATTTTTGTTATATGTTGTATAAAGCTGTCCCAATAAACACCAATAATGGCTCACCAAATCTAAACTTACAGTTTAGTAGTTTAAGTTTACTTCTTATATGTCAAATATTAAATGGGATCAGAGACAGCTTTATGGTTATACGCCTTTTTCTTATTTAATGAGGACAGTAGTTGGTAGTGTAGTGAATAGGGAATCAGCTATTCTCAAAATAATATTGTATTTTGTGGTGTTGCGTGGATAGAATTACATTTTTAACATATTTTATAATCTTCTCCGAATGTCTGTTTTAATTGCTGCCTGTTTGGGGAATAAAATGCTCTTTTTATGAGTGAAGATCCAATCATAGTGCAGCTGCTGGTTTGTGGTTTCACTGATTATTTTTAACAAGTAGCAGAGAAACTGAAGCATTTTCATGAAGTGAGGACTATTTGAATTTTCTCTTTAGTAAAATAGTGAAGAAAGAAACCCATTTAAAAGACTCTCTGGGGAAACTATTTCCACCGTAGGTGTGTAAGAATTAGCATCTTTGGATTGCTGGTATTAGCACGTCCATCTGTTTATTAAACGAGTTAATCAACAGTAAGGATCTTAAAAAACAATGAAATCAATAACCAAGCTATTTTAATTTGGAAATATTATTTGTAGTATCCTTTTAGGTGTTTTTGTTTGATTAATCTTACACCATGCAGATAAATTGCTTAACTAGTCCGTGTCCAAGTCGAATCATCTGCGCTTACAGTGCAAGTCACCATTTCAACTTTTTTGTGGGCACAAAAATCCACAGAAACAGTGTGAAACTAGTTTTCTATGAACAGGTTTTTGGATGGATATGTCAAGACTATTTTTATTGTTACACAGTGCATCCTACTGTGAATTTGAATTACTTAAAACAGTATTTAACTAACAAACAGCCACCTTTGAATAATTATTTTTTGATCATTTTTGGCGGAATTGGTCTGCAATTCCGAGTCTAAGTCCAACTCTTCAGTGTGCGAGTCCAAGTCATCAATGTGAGTCTTGAGTCAAGTTTCAAGTCGAGTCATAAATCCTGAAAATGAGGCCAGTGACTAGACTGACTCGAGTCCTTCCATCTCTGGTACTGTCCCCAAAACTCTCATTGGTTGTTTGACTACCCAATTTAATTTAGATCTAGTTTTATATGGGCCACTATGTTCAGGAACCAGAATAAATCAGACTAAAGTAAACAGAATGGCTTACCAGGCTACAGAAATAACAATACTATAGAGCACAAAAAAATCAAAAATTGTGAGCTGGAATAAGTAAATGTGTAGTGAACGAAGTCCTGGCTGTACATACTGTTGCATGCCTTGGCCATCTAATCGTACTTAACCCCGTCTTGCAATCAGTCATAGAACAGAGCTCTTCTTAACCTTCAGTCCTTTTTCTTAAAGGCAGATGAATCCAGCAGATCGGATTAACCACTTACACTTAGAAGCTTTAAGTCTAATCTCTGTCCATTTGTTTACACATAAAGCATTTTACCATTACTGCAAACAAGCTAACAATAACTTCAGTTGTTCCCACGCAAACATTGTAATAAATCTATGTCTGATCAGTACATTTTTGGCATCAACACCATACTGCTGCCCGGCGATGTAGTGCAAATACGGAAGGTCACTGTTTCTTGTGTACGAGATGTGCCGCTGAGATGCATCTGTTGTTTGTGTTGGAATGCCGTGTTGAAAGATTAGACAAACGCTGACCTTTATTCTGCAGCCTTTGAGCAAACACCACAAACTGCCGTTGTCCTGACTCATACACTGGCTCATTCATGGTTCGGAGCCGCTCTGTTAATGGAAGATTACCATTGTGCAGCAGAGTTAAAAAGGCACGGCTCTCAGAAACGCGCGGGGTGTGTGAGAGGCCAGCGACTCCTTTATTTATCAGCGGTGACACTATCAGCAGCGCCTGGTGAAAAGAGAGAGCCAGTCATTCAGAACGGTGGGGCCACCTTGGCTGTCAAAGCAGGATTTAGGCTACATTTCCCACGGTTGCCATGGCGACTGTGGGAAGTGATTATGGAGAGAGGCTTTCGTCGCGGAGCTGTCACACCAGTCGGTAGCACCGCCGGTGGTTTGCACACTGATCTTACAGCTTTATGATACAGGATCAAACCATTTTCCTGTTGTTGGCAATGAGATAATTCACCAGTTCAACCAGAGTCTGTAGAAAAATGTGGTTTATTCCCTTAATCCCATTATAAATGTGTGTAAACGTCAGAGCCTGATCGGGGGAAGGAGGTTGCAATTTAAATACAGAGCAGAGCGCTGTGTACTGAATCATTCAATCTTTCTCAGTGCATGCAATCTTGGACAAAGACACAAGTCCAGTTAGAAGACCGAAACTGAAAGCTCTTAACACTCAGGCCCACCCGGCACACTTTTAGGGTTTTTCAAATTTGTTTTTTTTTGCTCTCGTCTTGGCGTTTCTTATGCTAGGGTGATGATATTTGGCAAAGATGTTCATTATTAATGGATTTTAGAATTTCTTTGTCACAAATGAAAAAAAAAAAAGAACAAAAAACTCCTTTCTTCCTCTTCAAGTTCTTTTTGGTCCCATTGACATTAAAATCACTTATTTTCACTCTACTGCAGTTGCAAAACAAGTGTTAAATCACGTTCATTCCTCTGTAACGCTGTCAGTCAGAGGCAAAAAAAATACACACACACACGCACACACAAAATCATCACCAGATCCACCATTTTTTAATTGCATTCTGGGAAACAATTCCCTTATAATTCTGATAAGATAACAGTGACTGTAGGCCAAGCCTTTTAAGGCGTTAAGAGGAAGAACGTGAGTTTCAGCCTTTTTTTGTGATTTTTTTTTTTTTTTTTTTTTTTTTTTTTTTTTTTTGTAATGGCACAAAAGTAAAAATGTATCAAAATCAGTGACCTATCCTGGACTAGTGATTCCTGTACTAACAAAAAATATTATTTCTTTAAATAGTAAATAATGCATGTTTTATTGACCAACATATGGGGATTATGTGAACAAACTGGCATTTAGGAGGTTAAAAATATGAAGACAGGGGTTAATGATCAAGTTTTTTTTTCCTCATGTATTATGTGAGCCAGTGACCTAAAAGGGCTTTAGAGGAAGAATGTGATTTTTATTTTTTTAAAGGAGGGCCTGAGGTAGGGCTGGGCGGTAAGGCAAAAAAATAAATCAGGATTTTTTTCCCCATATTGGTTGATCGCGATTTTTTATTAGAAATTTATGTTTACAATTAAAAACTAATAATGGCTGTCGCTCCACACACAGCCTGGACCTAGTTCTCTCTTTTGTTGGACTATTCACTGTAAAATCACTTACTTTAAACTTCGCGCTTATCACGAAGCTTTTTCAAGTGACAAGATGGCAGTGACGCACTGCAGCTGTGTGCCCCTGCGAAACACAGTTTCCAAAGCCCTGGCAGTGTTTCCGCGGTGGTAAAATAATATGGACAGTTTTGCCCATTTATCCTATGGATTAATTGCAGCATAAAACGATTGTATGGACTGCTGTTTTTGTGCAGCATGGGAAATGCTAACGTTAGCTTAGCTCCTCTTTTAGCGCTCTTGAGTTGTTGCAGTCGCTGCTCGTTTTTTATGCTTTTTTTGTATTGAAATGGGTAGCAACTTTTAGGTGCTAATTCCTCTAAACTTCACTTCTCTCTGGCCCGGGCTATAACAGGTGTGCTGTAACCATAAACATTGGCTAAGTGCGCTCATCGCAGTCTGTAGACTTGTCCAGATCGAATAAACGCGCTCTAAGCTTATCACCGAGATTGACCACATACTTAATCGCAATTCTACTTTAAATTCGATTTTTGGCACAGTCCTAGCCTGAGGGTTAATGGCAATGTTTAGACAGTAGTGGGTCTATAGTGGGAGTGAAGCTGTTTTAGCTGTTTTAGCTTGTGGACCGCTGTGATTAGTAACATTGGCAAACCTTACAGCTGAGAGAGAAAAAGACAAAAAGACAATGCTGCTTTTCCAGGATCTTGTTGCTTTTGCAGTTGCCCTTTCACACACATATACCTCTCACAGTATTGCCCATTAGTTTGCACCCTGAGCATAACAGACTATTGTAACAGATAATCTGTTATTGGTTTTATTTTGAGACAAAGGCCATGTATACTGTATTAGACTATGGATGGGTTAGTTAGACTCTGTCAGACCACCATGGATACATCACGGTATGGAGAATGTTGAAATTGTTCTGTGTGACTAACATGGCTCTTCTGTTTTTCAGGAACATAATGTGGTTAAATGGGACAGGGACGTGCAGACCGTGAGGATTCTCTAACCCTGGCCCCGGAGTCCCAACCGCGTGAGAGGGTGTCGGACCTCACTGAGGCATTCCTGGGCCGTTGGCACTAAAATGTCCCTAAGTGGTGGCACTGCAGGCGGGAAAGGTGTGGACTCGAATGCGGTGGACACTTACGACAGCGGGGATGAGTGGGATATCGGTGTTGGAAATCTGATTATTGACCTTGACGCAGATTTAGAAAAAGACAAACTTGAGATGTCTGGCACCAAGGACGGCATGTCGGGCCCTCCCAGCGCTGTGGCGGCACTGCCCGACAACATCAGGTTTGTTAGTCCAGTGTCCGGAGCCCAAGGCAAGGAAAGTAAATCCAAATACAAGCGCAGTAAGAACTCTAAAGACAATAATAGCAAAGCTTCCTCTGGAGATATGGGTAAAAAGGACACTTCAGGACGGACTCAAGGGGAGCCCACAGCCCCAGCTGTTAACACAGCAGCTGCTGGCAACAATTCCACCTCTGGAAAGAACATGGAAAAAGGG
Organism: Bostrychus sinensis; assembly: GCA_020698575.1. Classification (NCBI taxonomy): domain Eukaryota; kingdom Metazoa; phylum Chordata; class Actinopteri; order Gobiiformes; family Eleotridae; genus Bostrychus; species Bostrychus sinensis. The sequence goes on along the minus strand of CM036242.1, from coordinate 9,387,326 downwards.
GGCAAGGCCTCCAGAGGGGTTCTGAGTGGTAAAAAGGAGAAAGATGGTGTGAGTGGGAAAAGTAAGAAGGACAAAACAGATGGAGCTGCAGTGGTGGCGATAGCTGCTGCTGAGAAGGATGTTGTGTCTCAAGCTCAAGTTGCTTTGGGGAATAGTCGCAACACTTCCTTTGAGAACTCACAATCAACAGACCTGGCAGAAGCCAATCAAATGGGGAATATTGCACTTGAACCTGTTGGGATAGTATCGGCACTGACAAAAACTGAACAGGACGAGGTGGAAAACGGGGAATGCAAGACACTAAAGAAGGTGAAAAATGAAAAGGTATGTTTCCTTTCTTACATTTTGCCACAGTGCATGTGTAGCTGCTGATGTTGCTGTATGGTTTGGTTTACTGGTATCTGTTGTTATGGTGCACACTGTGTATCTCAGCATGAGTTTTTTTTTTTTTTTAGGCCACATCAGTTTTGTGACTACACACTTGTCACATTTTTTATTGCATTTTTACATTTACATAAGATTTTTGTATTATCTTGGCCTAACATGCTAAATCTAATAGATCAGTGCTGACATCTGTTCTCTGGCAGTAAGGAGTGGAAACTTGGATGTAAAACCATCTCTGCTAATATTTTAATTGTGAGCACATGAATGAATCAATGATACAGATTTTCTTTGACAGGCTTTACAATCAAAACACTGAGGAAAATCTAATTCTCATGTCACAAGTTATCAGTTTAATTTCTTGTACCGAGCTATATTTAGAGACTTTGCATGAGAAGTCATTTGGTAACAGTGTGCCCTTTCATCGATTTAATTAATCACGCTATGAATGGATACAAAGGGTTATGAAGGCTGAGCACTGGGGGCTGTTGAAGTTGTGCTGTACGGTAATCCTGGAGCCTGCAGCAGACTGGCAGTGTCCCTGAAGCAGTCTGACATGTGATGCATTCAAAGACCTACTGCTGTTTCCTTTTCTCTCTCCACATGATGAATAGGGACACCCCTGATGAGGCTGGGGGTTGAGACCAGCTACAGGAAATCGCCCACACCACGACAGTGTCTGTTCCCATCTGTGCAGCGCAGATTGTTTGTGATAGCAGGCATTTATCTGGTTCCCATGCACCAGACGCGGCTAGTGTAGCAAGATATTCACGCAACAGTTACTTGGGAACAGATATTTTTGGATGTTTAAAATGTTTCTCCCTTTGTTTAAAACCTTCCTATCTTGGGTGACCTGTTTTAACACTCCATACAAGAATTGGGACTGAAGAGCTACTGCCTCTGCCACAAATCAAACAAAAAAAAATGCTGTGTAAATTATGCAAAAGTACATTAATTTATGTGGGTGTTTGAAGCTCAACTAACAGCTAAAAGAGACACTCGGTACAATTTTTTGACTATGTGTGCTGTGGCACTTGAATAAGACAATCTTTTTGGAAATTGATACTTTTGTTCATTTAATATTACTCTAGGGGGGCAGAGTGGCAGAGCGGTTAGTGCTCTTCAGATCGATCCTCGGGCCGGCTGCCACATAAGCTCTCTGGAGAGAGTCTGCATGTCCTCTCCATGTGACCAAGGGTTCTCTCTGGGTACTCTGGCTTCCTCCCACCATCCAAAGACATGTGTGGGTGGACTGGTGACTCTAAATCTCCCCTAATGGATGATTGTTAATGAATGTTGTGAATGGTCAATGCCTGTCTGTCTGCATTGTTGTTTAGTCCTGTTTTCAGTCTGTTTTTTTCTTTGTCTTGTTTCCATTTTAACAACAGTTAAGTCCAGTTGATGTCTGATATAACGACCACATTCAAACAAACTGACTTTCGCCGCAAGTCTTTCAACCACTGTCTTTTGCTGGCTTTCCATCTCCATTCTCTTACATCTCTTCTTACAGCCTGCCCTTTCATTTCTCTGATTGGTTTATTATATGCCTGTAAGCCCCGCCCCTGAAAATCAAAATCAAGCCAAGGGATACCACACTAACTTCTTTGTATAGAATAGGAAAGGAGTCTTTTTGCGTTTGACTGGTAATAATATCTAAATGCCAATACTTGATGAAGCTTCTGAAACGTTTTCAGAAGGCAGTAATTAGGTGGGAATTATAACAGACAGTGACAACAATATGCAGCACATTAAGCCCGTTATGTTAACGCCACATTGTGCTTCACCTTTTCTTCCTTCAGCACTGTCTCTGTCAAACAAGAACAATGTTAAGAGCTGCATATCTTTTCACCCGCACTTATCTTGTTCAGCGGCGGAGTTGATCTATCATTCGCTCTATTGTACGCCTCATGGCAGCCTTTTCATGCTGCTGAGCTATAAAAGACAGGCGGCCGGGGAGGTGCTCAGGACTCTTTTTGTCTGTCATCGTGTTCCATTCTTAATCCCACAAGCCGCGCCGATGCCTGGTGGAGCCGCGGCTGGGTGGGTGAGCAGTGGAGGTGGTGGTGGGGGGAGGGGTTGCTTGTGCAGTGCTAGCCTTTCTCGTGTTTCCTGCTGCTCTCTGAGTGCTGTGGGGGAGGGGAGTCAAGCCTGTTTGAGTGCTTAAATCCAGGACAGCTAGACAGAGGAACCCTGGCTGCACTAAGGGGACATGTTCAGGAAGGTCCTATTGGTTGTTAGCAACATTGACTGCCATTGTGTAAATATTCCTGTGAGTGCTGTAATTCTTATCACACCATAAAAACCTATTACGTTACACATATTAGCACATCAACTTAAAGGGGCTAAATTATGTAAAACTGATGTTTTTCATCAGAAACATACTTGAATATGTGTTTTATCTCATTCATGGCTGTTTAAGTAATCCCATAGTCTCTGGCGCTGAGTTTCTAAGGCCCAGAATGCTCTGTTCCACAACCCCCCACCCACCCACCCACTACTTCCAGTCTGCTCTCATTTATCTTAAAAAATGGTATAAATCTCTGATTCCTCACAGCTATTTTGTATGCTGTAGTAAAATGTAATCATACAAAACATTTTTAAGGAAGTAAAAAGCTTTTTTTCTTTGTTTCTGTTCAAAAGAGGGTAAAAGAGCTGCACTCTGCGGGTCTCTTCACCTGTTGCTATAAGGCAGTATGTTTTTAAAGGTTGTAAAATGTGCTGTGCTGTTTTAGAGGTGACCAAGACTGGTTTAAAAAGATAAATAAAAGCATAATGTATCCCCTATAATGCAAAAGCTGCAATTAATAATACATTTAGAAATTAATGATAATAGTAATAATATTAAATGAATAATTAAAGTATATGACACGTTGACTATTAAAATTTTTTTAATAACCTGGCTTTGTTGATTCTATTGCAGCCCCACTTAATACAGTCACTGACTCCATCCTTTTTTGACATGCAATTCCATCTGTGCATATTCCCAAAATTCGCCAGTAATGAGTTGTTGCAATCCAGTACCCATAAAGGCTGCTGGAGTAAAAATTAGCATGATTACTTTCCCTTTTTTGCTCTTGATAGCTCTTTTATTGCCCCAAGCAGACACCATTTGCAAACATGAGAATCAACCGAATCAATCAACAGTTACTGGAGATAGCCGTCTCCGTGCATTAGTGTGGCTTGTGTAGCTCCTCGGTGGAAGCGTATATGCAGTAGTGTGGATGACAGCTGTTACCAGGCTCCTCTCCGCTCCATTATCAGAGCAGCCACTGAAGCAGCGTCAGATGAGGGAGAGTCTGCTCACCACCATTTCCTGTCAGGAACACAGCAGTGGAAATCCTCTGAACACCAGGGCTGCGTGCTGCTATACATAGACCAGAGTAAAAGAGACAAGGGAAAAGATTAAATACAGCTGTTTTATATGTCCTAGGCTACATAAACTAATAATACACAATACTATTTTCTTCAATAATACAAATGTTTTTTTTTACACAAGGTTGGTTAATTGAATATATGGACAATCAGATTTAATTATTGTTGAACAGCAGTTATGATAAAGGGTGATGAAAACTGCAGTCTTTTTAAGATAACAACTCAACTCATTAAAAAATTCATTACCCAGGCCATCAGTTTTGTTTAGGTTACAACAGATACACGTCTCCGCCCTATCGGGAGTTTAAGATAAATTTTGAAGTTTGTAAAAAAAAAAAAAGAAAAAAAAAGTATTGTATTGTATTTTTGTATTATTTTATTTATTTCGAGCAAGTAAATAGTTCATGCTGTGCAATTAACAACAAAACACAAGGCTGAGAAAAACAAAAAAGCAACATAAAAATAATAAATTATTGTGTAATAATATTCATAACATTAATTTTAGCAAAACAATAAGTTATCATAATAAACCATACAGAAACGATCAAGTGTGTTAAAAATCTAAAAAAGAATTGTCAAATTATATAACCTATTTGGGTAAATATAAAAGCATCATTAGGCCATTGAACTGGACAGCTGTCAATGTCTGCGTTTACATGCAAAGGAGAGAATTAAGCTAAGTCCTTAGTTTTCTACTGTAATGCTACATTCATGTCACATATTAGCATTCAACAGAGACATTTGGCTAATTTTACCTTGTCATGCTTGTAGGTTTAACTAAGCATTGTAATCATTCATTGTGTTTACATGCAGGTTGAGAAAATGGTATTACTGCTTTAGTCATAACAGGAGTTTTAAACTGCATGTAAAGCTGGGACTCTGATTCGGGGGGGGTCCCTCAAAAAATCCAATTCATTGTCAGAATACTGCTGCATATATACAGCATACGCCGATAAACCTAGGAGAGGCATTCACCAGCACTCAGTACTAAACAGACAGAACAACATGAGTCCAGTGTTTAGAGAGACATTTTTGGAACAGCAAAGATGCATATTATGTGACTTTTCCTTCTTTTTTTTTTTTATTTGGTCCATTGCATTTTAAAAGTTGAAAAGTAAAATAAATCTTGACCTTTTTAATTTTGAGGGTCACATTTACCAAGTGAAGAACGCATTTTTCTGACTATATTGCACTTTATTTTGTAAAGCCAAAGTGTTAGCGTGATATTTATAAGTAAAACTATAATTACTGATTAAATAAACTCTGTGTATTAGCATTTAGTATAACAAACTTTTAGCACTACTGGTAAATCCTCAGACAGAATGTATCACACCGCTGTAGATTCAGTTTTCCGGCTCTCTGCTGTGCATGTAGACTGAGGCAGTAATGGTTTGACTATTGACTATTGACACAGACTATTTGCACAGACGGACTATGCTCTGCCATACTGATTATTGCCTGACTGATTATTAAAAAAAAACAAAAGCTTAGTCAATTAAAAGCAAATGAACACAACTAAGTCAGAAAAAACTCTTCAAACACAGAAAATGCACTGTTCAAATACTTTTAATTGCTTTTAAACCTTTTTTTAATACAGTCAAAATGTATTTACAATGGGCTGAGTATTGCTTTCAGTCCTGGTGTTAGTCTTTACTTTCCATGGTCTGTGCTGGCTACAATCTGTACATAATGCAAATACGCCATAAAGTGTCTAACTGAGAGAAATGTGGATGTTTACATCTGATCCCAGTAATGACGTGTGCCGTGTTTTGTGCCGTGTACAACTAATGCTGTTTTGACATGTTTGTAGTCCTTTAATTTGACGTCTGGTTGAGACTTTCCAGCAGCCATAGATCAGTTAGCATTAGCATTAATCAGCGTTAGTCTCCCAGGCCGTCTTGTTCTGCACAGTGAAGGTGTAATAGCGTGGCTACATTGTCTGTGTCCTAACTGAAGCTCCCTGAAGCATTGGCCCTCGGATGCTGAATAAATCATCACTACTCCTCTTCGAACAAGCGCTAACCACCTCCGAGTGCGTCTCACTCTCCCACCTCTCATTATACACATCCAGACGAGGGAAGGCATTCTCCGGCTGCCTGCATGTGCCATTGGCCTTGATAAATGAAGCAACGTTCATGGAAAATTACATTTGCAGGGCTACTTTGAAAACAGAGGAGAGAAAGGAACGGGCTGCAGTTGAATGAGAGCCACCATCCTGCCCTCATCCCGCAGACTAGAGGAATCTCATCAGAGCAGCTTCAGAGCTCTCTCTGTGCCTGCACCGGTTCACACTATTGTGTTACATCTCATTTCCTTTAAGTACTGCCAAGGCTTTTAAAGGCACTGACAGAAAAGTGAGACTGGCTTTAAAGCAGGGAGTAAATTACATCAAGAATCTCACCATAAAGCCATCCTGTTTGTATTCGTATCTGCCTTTTTATCCTTCTAATTTCTAAGATTTATTAACAAGACTACAGATTACAATAAGCCAGATCCTATTAACAAAAAAGGCAGGTAGCTATACTATATTACTATGCTGTACTATACCATACTATATTACACCATACTATACCATACTATAATATATTACGCCATATTACTATACTATAATGTACTATACACTTTATTACACCGTACTATGCTATACTGTACTGCACTAGACTACACTATACTAGTATAGTATAGTAATAGGTGCACTGATTTACATAAGCTTATTACCAAAGAATAAAAGCTTAATAAAATAAATGTTTGTAACTGAGTGGTTTTGAGGTAATGCTCTGTACATAAACAATTAACTGGTTACTAATCCTTAACTAATACTTAATAGTGTGAGTTATTTTAAATGTTACTAAATTAAAACAACCAAGGTTACAATCAAAGGTTAATGTGTTACACTATGCTGCACTGTATTATACTATAATTTTGTGCTAATGTAATTACAAAAAAATCACAGTACAAGCTATGATAAAATTGTTAAAGCAGAACATTTTATCTTCTGTTCCTTAGAAGTACAATTGAGCAGTAGTCTGTGACCTAATTCATGGAAAGTTGATAGCAGCGTGCTCATATTGTAGCTCTTTTGTCTTTTGTTCCCATAATGTTGTCTAATTCTGTCTCTCAGCCTCAGGGGGTCCCTCGCTGCAGGAAGAAAACATCTGACACTAATTGGTTTTCACGTATGCCATTAGCCTGTCTCCACATTACATTCAAGTGCTCTGAGCTTGTAGGCAAAACAAAGGCTAAAGCACGTCTATCAACTTAGGGTTCATTCTACTCATAGTTTAATGTGATTGTCAGTAAACAGACGTTTTACAACATAATGGGATTCCTTTTTGGACCAATTTGTTTTTATATTCAGTAAATGCCGTACATTCCACATATTTGCAGCTTTTACTGTGACCCACATCCACTGGCATGCAGTACAGTACTATAGCAGGAAGCAGGGCAAAAGAAAAAAGGGATGTGATTCAGAAGACAGTCTGCGAGATACTTAGCGTTGTCAATCCTGCAGTATTCTTTAAAGTTGTCAGTAGTTCACACACTCCCAGTTTGCAATGAGAAAGGTGTTATGTCTAGCTGCTAATGTGGCCAGTAAAACATGTCTAGAACAAATAAGGCTTCTGGTCCCTACAAATGACTGTTTTTTATTGTGTTTCTTAACATAGTTCCTCAAACCCTACTCTCTTCAAAAGCAGAATTTCTCTTTTCTAACAATTTTTCAGCAAAATGGTGCTGACAACCCCTATCGACAACATACAACAACACACATTTCAGTAGTTTAAATGTTGAGTATTTGGCCCCATTGATGCTCTATGGTTCAGTCTCTCTTAAACTGCTCCTGTCTATTACTCCAAACCGGGTGTGTGTTGACATTTGCCTGTTGGGAATAAATTGGACATGCATTTACAAATTGTTGGTCTAGTTTAAGTGTGCTCCGATTAGGATTTTTGAGGCCGAGCACCGATTCGCCTTTGCTGTGATCGGCCGTTACCGGTCATGGCCGATACCGATCACATGGTCTTCAGTGTAGTAATGTAATGTATGCAGGCTATTATTATTTTCACTTTAAAAATACTGTAGTCTTTGTAAATGTAAAAGTACAACAAAATTGTACTTATTTTTGTTTTAGAAGAGGTTTTGTTGCATTATTGGTCTTTAATGTGGGCCCAGTGTCTGTGGCTTTGTTTGAATGCTCCGCTGATGTAAAAATCAGCTGTTCTTAATTGGTGCCTTTAGTGCGAGTCTGCGGGTGCAGCGCCTGCGTCCACGTAAAGTGCAGCCAAACCAGGTTGAAACACAGTGGACTTAAGAGTAGACAGGTCCTGTAGCCACTTTTGACAACATCTGAACGAAGAAAACGTGCACAAGAGAGCAGAGAAGAAGAATGAAAGGTGCTCCTCTCAGACACACAGACACTTTTACTTTCTCTTTCCATTAGCAGCCATTTTGTGTGATTTAAACCACAAAACGCACCGTTTTCTCCGCGTAACAAGACACAGGCAGACTCTGAACTTTCTTAATGCTTTTAACGTAAATGTTAGCTGCTGAGCTCTAGCTCTATTTGCGTTGGTGTTTGCAAATACACGCACTGCTGCGCCTCGGTTCTGTCCCGTGTGCTCCAGGAGCAGGTGGGGACACAGCAAGGACATAAAGCAGCAGCTCCAGGGCAGGTGTGTGTTAGTTATAACCAGGGCTTAACTTACAAACACCGCTAGAATAACACTACTGCTGTGTAATCAAACCGGAGTTGCAGGGCAGTAAATGTGAGAGCCTCTCGTGTTTGTTGTAATCGGCCCTTCTGATCAGCCCATTATACCGACCACTCTGTTTTTAGCCATGATTGGCCGATCACTGATTGCGGCCGATCGATCGGAGCACCCTTAGTCTAGTTATATGTTGCGAATACAATACAATATCATATACCTAAATAATATGTTTTGATTCTAGGTGCTAGTACTTCCTTGTTGTACAATTGCTGGAATACAAGACAGAATACTACTTACACCAGTACAAAAATCGGTCCTATCCCTAACAATCTCCTGCTTTCTTTCGAATTCTGACCTTGCTCTCTCTGCTAACCAGTATGATTTAATAGTTCAGTCAGTTTATTAAAGCTTCGTATGATTAAAATATTTAATCTATAGGAACATATGCACAAGCACTTTATCTGCTTTCTAGCACTGACCATTGACCTTGGCTTGGAACTAATATTTAATATACATAGGCTATGCTTTTGTATGGATTACTTCCACTATTGCAAATCTTTCAGGCCACGTGGGATTTTGATCTGGCGGAGCACTAGTCTGGTGGGATGTAGTCAGGAAATCCCAGTCTTGGTCTAGCAGTGGATTTGAGGCATTAAGTTTTCTCTTTTGCAAACATTGGCTGCAGTCAGTTTGACCTCAGCCAGTGCTCCGGACATGTTTGACCTGCCTCACTTTTCCAAAGGCTTCTGGGATTTGCTGTCACTACTCATACTGAGGAGTGCAGTGTAAGCTCGCTCTTACCACAAGTGCAATATGCAGTGATGAAATATTCAGAAGTGGTTATGAGTGAGTAATGGTGCTTTGTGGGGAAAGGATTGGGTTGCAAAATTAGCCTGGTAGCAGTTTCGAGCTTGTACGGCTGTTTTTTTGTTTTGCAAAAGAGTGTTGTTTTTTTTGTACTTCTCACTGTGTCATTGTCAAATTAACCTGAGGCAAGATGGATTATTCATGTAGTAGAACAATGGAGAATTGAAAAGGTCAGCATCACTGTTGGACACATTGCAACAAGCAATTTTTTTATTTTATCTTCTGTCTTGATTTCATTATTTTAATAAATGTTGTATTCTGAATGTATCAGTTAAATGGACAATTTAGCACAAATTAGGGCTGAGTGATGAGGCTAAATCTGGATTTTTTTCAGACAAATTCAATTTTTTTTTCTCAATGGCATAAAAGCTATTTAAGTGTAGGTTTATAATTTCTAAATGAGTTCATTGCATAGTTATATGTTAACACATGGCTTATTATAAGGGTTGGGTAAAAATAATATTCATTCATTCATTCATTCATTTTCTACCGCTTATTCCCGTTAGGGGTCGCGGGTGACTGGAGCCTATCCCAGTAACTTTGGGCCGTAGGCGGGGTACACCCTGGACAGGGGCCAGCTTGTCGCAGGGCTGACACAGAGACGAACACAGACAGACAACCATTCACTCTCACAGTCATTCACTAGGGTCAATTTAGAGTCACCAATTCACCTGACACATGCATGTCTTTGGACGGTGGGAGGAAGCTGGAGAACCTGGAGAGAACCCACAGTAACACGGGAAGGACATGCAGACTCCGTAAAAAATAAAAAAATAAAAAATAAAAAATAAAAAATAATAATAATAATAATAAATAAAATAAAAATAATAATTATTAATTATTATTAAGTTTAAACTTTAAATTGGCTGAGGTGGGCTCAAACCTCATAGACTGTCAGAATTCTGCGGGAAACCACACTATGCTGTATGTTTTTGCCAAACTGCTGCCACACCTAAACAAGCAATTTACAGAAATAAAATGACTCCTTTCTCAGAAATTATTGGTGATTTTAGCGTCTGCAGAGTCTCCACAGCTCTGGGCAGTAGCAGTAGCATTAGCCACAACACAAGAAACATTTCGGCTTGGAGGACGCTAATTCTACTAATTTCTATTTTTGACATTGTCCAAAATTAAAAACAAGAATTAATCAAATTAATTCAACTTATCGGCCAGCCCATTGGTATTGCAATGTAAACATTTGCAATAACTGGGAATACCACCAATTATTAGTAAGTGGCTCTAGTGAAACTGAGGTTGTTTATAATTGAATGCAATGCAGTTTTTACTTTGGGGAAATAAAACATTGATTGTCTTAATAGTCTACAGATTTCCTAATATCCTGCATTTATTGAATATCCAAACACAATTCACATATAGCAACTTGGCACAGTGTGTAATTGCACTTTAATTTTGAGAGTTGTTGGTCGTAATAATTTTCTAGTCGGGCAATATAATTGTTGATGTACCTTAGATTCATCCAAACTAAACAACATCCATGCTGTAAACTGTAGCAGCGCGAGCTAGCCCTGGTGCAGTGAAACACAACCTCAGAAACTTCATTAAGAATTGATGTGAGGGTGTTCTTCTGGGACATGAAACATGCTGGGCTACTTCAGGAAAAAGCAATCACCAGTCTGTCAAACAAAGCCTCTGTCATGCTTTGTCTTCTTGCCCTTAGTAAACTCTCTGTGTAGACTTCACTAGTCGTCAGGATTGTCATTAGGATTCAGTAATCATAAAAATTAATGTATATTGTCCTTGAGAATTTCAGTGACACATTTTTTCCATATCAAACCATTAGTCATAGCCATAGTCAACCTTTTGGGATCTTGATGTTTGAGTTTTGACCCTCTGACCCTCTGACTCTTTTACAAAAAGAGTTTGTGCTTAGGTTGTGTCCTTGATCTTTTCTTATTTCCTCAGTGGATTTAGTACTGAATGGCTTTGAAGACTACACAACAATTTTTTGTGTCTTTGTTAATCGTGTGATTGTGTTATGTAATGAAAAATGTGATAATGGATGTCTATATGCATTTTGACAAAACAAATCAATACATAAGTAATATAAACATATGTAATATTCAGCAGTTCTTTATGCTCAATAAAATAACTTAACAAGAGGTAGCTATCCAGTCCTGCCATGCTACAATTACAAGTCATTTTTATACAGTTGTCTATTCTGCTATTCTGGAGTGAACAGTGCTGTTTACTACTTTTCATAATGCTCTGTGGGAAATTTGTATCGTATCTGAGTCACCAGAGATCACAAACAAATGGACTATAGTGACCAGGGAGGAATATTGGTCTCAACCTTTGTTAGCTTAGTTGTATTGTGTTATATTTTGTTCCTGAATAGAAGAATAAGTCCATGTCTGTAAATGATACAATGAGGAAATGTTGTCCTGAGATGTCAAGAAAAAGTAACCAAACTTTTCGTTACTAGGGGTGGAGAATAATAACAATCTCAACAAAAAATTGTAACATGGTGAAAAAGGTTTTAGATGCATATTCCAAAAAAGGATAATTGTAAAATCATTGAGGAAAAATAATGAAAACAACACCTTTTTCCCTCATGTGGAGCCAAAAACATCATGCCCAAATTGTGCCAGTTCCAAACTCATATTACTAGAGAGGGTTGAGTCAGACATGAAAGCCTATACCAAATTACCCATGCAAAGTATTGGCTGTGGCAGCCAGAAAAGCAGCCATTTCTTGGTAATATTTTGTTCCTCAATTGAAGAATAAAACCTTGCCTGTAAATGATACAATGAGGAAATGCTCTCCTAAAATGCCAAGAAAAAGTCCCCATACTTTTTTTTTCTCTTACTGTTGTGAAATTTGTCTGTGCTTGGTGCGCGTTGTTGGTTTGCCTGGATCCGCCTGCTCTGAGGGAGGCATGTGGGGGAAGGTGGGAGGAGAGGCTTGTACAACAAATTCAGCTCATGAAAGACTTATGCAGCCAGAGCAGCTGTCTTCCATTGTCAGCCCGCACATTTCCAGCGTGCCTCATTTGGACTTTCTATGCGTGAGTAGCAGGAGAACCGTGGAGTGCTAAAAAATCCAGCTTTCAATGCATGAGCTATAGGCATGGGTGATTTTTTTTTTTCTTTTCTATTTAGTGGCTGTGCGGTTGACCATGGCCTAATAATAAACTCAGAGGACTAAGTCGACTGATAAAAGGCTTGTGCAGTAGTGGGAGAGGGCACGCCGGGGCTATAAGGAGGAGGTTATGGGTTGGGGGTGGGGTTAAAGAAGTGGCTGAGATTAAGAGTTGGCGAGCCGGCCAGGAGGGAGGCCCAAGCAGCGTTATGAATGGATAGAGTCTTTAAGCCCCCCCTCCTCTAACACACTGAATAGTTTGTCGCAGGCTGGAATGAGCGGCGCTGGCGGGGAGCTCTTGGATTCCTGAGTCCTTCAGGCATGTGGTCTGATTAGCAGAACAAAACACACTCTGAGGGGAGGAGCAGACGAGCCCCCACCTTCCCCTCAACTGGAATTTTGTACCATCCAGGCAAGAGGTGAAGTTTGTACTGACTTGCTGTGCTTGTAAAGGGGCATGTAGGCACTTTGTTTACATGACACCGGGGAAATTCAAGTCACGGCATCGGTCGGACTTAAACTAGACCACTAAAATTTATTTAAACAACCAAATTTAATCTGACCAATCAAACTTTAACTAAGGCTAGTGTATGTAGTTAAAGATTTTTAAGTCTGGCTAAGCTGATGTATAGGGTTAGTATGGTTTGGAATAATATCACTATAATTTGTGGTTTTGATAGTGTTTAGTCCATTCCCATGCAAACAAAGAGGTAAGTAAACAGGCCTCTGTTTTAGAGCCGCAGTGATTAGACAGAGGATTACATTTCTTGCCCTCCCCCTAATACGTTTCTAAGCAGATTGTTTTCAGTCACTTAGGTGTTGAATGAAGCACGCTTGTGGTTGAGTTCCGAAATTCCCTTATCTCATTTACCATTGATCGCTATCCACAATTGTTTAAACCTTCATTTGCTTCTTGTCTGAGTGGACTCTTTTTACCACCAAAATTGAATGTGTTAGTTTGAATTTGTTAATCTATTTATTTCCAACCTGGGTTGCAGGAAGGTTGAATATAGTTTAAAGGTTCAGCCTATTTGAATCCTAACAATAATAATGATAATGCATCAATTTTATAAAGCACATTGAGACTCCATTACGATTGGGTGCGTTCACTTGTCAGTCACACTTGCTGGTGGTAAACTACTTGAGGCAGATTGACAGAGACTTGGCTGCCATTCTGCACCATGGCCTCTTCGACCACCACCAAACGCAGATCACGCAAAAGGCGCTTTTCCACTATGATACAGGACACATCAGTACAGAACGCCTTGGTACAGGTAATCCCAAAACCTGCTGGTGTTTCCATGACTCTAGGTTCACGCATCTGTTTCGTAAACACTGACGTCACATAAGCGCAACAAAAGTTGTTTTAATAAATGAGATAAAAAACGTCTTTGAAGCTGACTTTAAAACACAAAGGCGGTGGCAACATTTAATTAAAAGAGGAGAGTAAAGCCGTACTTTGCTAAACTGGAAGCAGCTCTTATTGATGTACGCTAGCTTCATTTTTAGAAAAAGTCGCCTCAACATTAGCTCGTCCTTTCTGTGAATACGGTTGTTTACTACAAGAACAAGTACGCGTTTGATAAAAAAAAAGTTTGCTTTTATTTCTGTTCTTTGGCGTGTTGCTTTTGCCTGAGTGAGGATTCTCTCTCGTCCATTCCGTCCTTGTGGAAAGTTACCTTATCACATTCATACAGTCAAGTGGTGAAGTGTGTTGCCCAAGGACACTACGGCAGTATGCAATGCTGGTAACAGGGATTGATCCTCCAACCTTCCTGTTAATGGTTGAACGGCTCTACCTACTGAGCTACTGCTGCCCCAGATATCCTAAATATGGTTTTGATTAAATAACATGACAAAAGTGATTTTTAGATGCAGGTTCCTTAAAGGTAATAAAATAATGTTTGTTGTGCAATTGTGCCAGTCCCAAGCTCCGACTAATGGAGAGTGTTGTGTCTGAAAGGGCATCTGGTACAAAATCCCATGTGTTTATGTAAATGCCTCCCTGTGGTGACAGAAAACCATCTGAAATGAACTTTCTATCTGATAACTTTGGTTTTGTAAAAAGTCAAAATGAGCAGTGATAAAATTGGAGCCTACAGTCAGATCCTTTGCCGTAATAGAGGTCTAGACTGTGTGATGCATTTGGTCAAGAATGCTATTTTAATTTTCATCAGACCACAGGACACTTGGAATGAAAAGGCGCTGTGTTCAAGCTCGCCGAACAACTCAAATTCTTGTGTTGATGCAACCGCTCCTACTGTGTCATTATGTATAATTGGGACAAAAATACCACTTAACTAGTTGCTTGGCCCTTTTGAGAGTACATGTACACACACTGGCGGGCCGTGTCGCAGTCCTGGTACTTGTGATCTAATTTGCTGGAGTGTCTCTTAGACCGTGGACAGGCTGCAGCGCATGCAAGCGAGGGGCCCCATGTGTATGTTGAATCTTGTAAGAAGAGACGTGTAATTTATTTTTCCTGTGGAGCCCTGAAGATCTGCACTCAATAGTCATTCACTGGCTAACGTTGCTTTATAAACAGCGCTCACATTTCCCGTATACAAGCCTCAGAGACTGCCCTGAGATGTGTTACAAGATTTTATTGGCTGAAAAGGCTTTTTGATTTATTCAGGCACCATTAAATGCTACAATATTTTATTTCTAGTTTCACATAGAGTATAGCCTTGAGGTGTGCTAAATGGTAAGTGGTAAATAAATCTCTCATTGTTTAACTTTTCAGACTTTGGATGTGTTGTTTTTTTAAGAGAGAAAGGGAAAACAATTAGTTTTTCTTTTCTTGCTTTTAATTTAACACGCGTTTCTTTTTTATGCTAGAAGTCAACACAAAACAATGGCAAAAGCAGCAGTAGGCAATGCGCAGGTAGTGAAAAAACAATGCACAAGGTCACATGGGCTTTAGTTTTATCTACATAGAGAAGGTCTATATTCTACATAAAGAACTGAGGCTCAAAAAGTGCTCTGTTAAATCAAAGAGCATGGCTAATTTGCATAGGTCAACTTGTCCACTGCTAGTCACGTCAGACATGACCTTTACACAATGGGAAAAAGGTTTATTCTGGTTGAAAACTGTAAAAATGTCAAATTTCACTATTTTTCTTCGAAATGAAATGCAAACATCAGATTGCCTGTAAAGGGAGTGAGATTACAAATGTGGTTTTAATGTGAGTCAATGGGGTCAAAGATTTGCTGCTAAAATTACTAAAGAAAGTATCTACCACTACATAAAAATACTAATTAGGTCAAATCAGTTTTGCTGCTCATCTTTGTCACATCCAAGGTTCATCACCACCAAAGTCTCATGGAAAATATTCATTCATATATTCATATAAGAAAACTGACATAGGGTTAAAATCCATAAAATTACTTAATGTTTGGTAGTTTGGGGTAGATTTCGAGTAGTAGATTAATGCAAAAAAGCAGAGAAAAATATTGATGTATGGTGATTTTTAGGCTGTTTTTGGGTGTGTACATTTTTGTACACGAAGGTCATGAAATGGAGAGTAAGGGTATAAAAAAAAGAATTTCAAAACTTTAGCTAAAGAACATTTTCTGCAAAAAATCTTTCTCCAAGCTCTGACACAGATAAAATGAAAGAAAAAGTCAAGCAAAGGGCTACGCTGCTACAGAACGAAAAAAATGTGTCTATAAGTCTGTGAGTATTGCTCTAGACTTTGTGTTCTGCTTGTTTACTGAATGCTGCTGAATGCCTCTCAGACCTTTAATCACAGTACGTTGTTCATTCACATTGTTCAGTTGCTTTTGTGCGAAGAAAAGAACTGAAATTACTCTACATGTATGTAAATTTGCTGACTGTGGCCATAGGAGTGGGAATACCATTGTACCTTTATGGGAACTTCAAAAGCCAGTGATTTTGAGTCCAACAATTATGAATGTCTATGAAAATGTAGAAGAAAGATAGCCATGTATTAGTGTTTATTTAACTAGCCTCCATGTCAGTTTACCCCCAGTTAAAGCCTCCACACAACTGAGCAAACAGGCTGTGGCTAATCTGTCCCTTATCTGTCAGATGGTGTGCTTTAAGTGTGTTTGTGTGTTGTTCTCTGTCTGTGGAGCTTTTACAGCCTCTTCCCCCTCGTTACATTTCACTGAATGTCAAAAGGCTGCCTGCCAGAAATAGAGCCGCAGTGCCAGAAATTGGAGAAGCGAGTTAGATCATGTGCATGCTGATCTGTGGATGTCTTGTTGCCTAAGAGCCAACCTGAGAGGTCAGCCTCCAGTGCACAGCATTACACAGGGCAGGCCAAAGGTTTTCTCAGCCCATTATAATGCAGTGGGGAGGTTAAGGCTCTACACAATAGGGACCAGCTATAAACAGATATCAATAGACACAAACGATGATGATGATGATGTTTGACTTGTGTGTTTTTTTTTTAATGTTCTTTTTTGCCTATAAAGAACATGGTAAATATCTTTTATTTGTTTTTCATACTTCCACAAAAAAATCTAATGATACCAACATTCCTTATTAACCACCCACCTCTGGTTCCAGAAGTAAATTTCCCATCCATTTTCTCCTCTGGATTTTGAGTTAAATAGCTTGATGGAGGCCAATCAGCTATGGGGTAACTCCTCACCATAATGGATTTAATCTCAGACAAAAAATATCTGAATCTTGAAACATGGACAAAATACGTTTGTAATGTTGTAACAAGTTACACCATACCTGATGAGCCTCTGCCAATCCTTTTAAACTCTTATTAAACTGATTTTTCAAAAAGTCAATGGGAAAAATGAATGGGGAGTATACTTTCAGGAACCACGCGATGGCCAGTCACTGTTGAGCTCCATTTTGTGATTGAATCAAAACAGTGTTAAACAATTATTTCACATAGATAATTTTCAAAACAAGGTCAAATACGTTTCATTAACTACCTTTTAAGTGGTGCAGGTGCTGCAATACTGTGATGGTTCACTTGCAA
This sequence comes from Bostrychus sinensis, assembly GCA_020698575.1. Taxonomy (NCBI): domain Eukaryota; kingdom Metazoa; phylum Chordata; class Actinopteri; order Gobiiformes; family Eleotridae; genus Bostrychus; species Bostrychus sinensis. The sequence continues at coordinate 9,369,937 of CM036242.1, read as the reverse complement.
TTTTTGGAAGCCCACTTTACAAAGTGAAAAAGCCTGCTTTGGACTAATTTTCACTGGTTTCATGAATGTCATCGTATTTTTGTGACTAAGTTGTATTTGAGGCCCTGGTTGGCCAATTTTCAGGGCAGCAAATATATCACAGATGTATTTTTTTTGCAGTTGTAATTTCTGCATTGCAATAATGGTCTTCAGTGTGACAGTGGAAGGTTCAAGGCGCCTGTAAAAATAAACGCCAAACCTTGTTGTGCTTGGTTTAGTCCTAAATTTAGTTCTGATTTAGTCCTGGTTCTTAAAAGTTGGTTTAGCCCTAGCTTTGATGTGAATGTTGTCATGGACCGTATATATTTTTTATATACTAAATCAATGAAACGCTTACTAAGGGAAAGGTAAATATGCATGTTTTGCTAAAAAAAAATGTCTAATATTGTTAAGGCTTGCTAAATATTTTGATGAAGAGGGATTATTACTTACAGCTCATACTGCAGTAATAATATATTTGAGATATATTGTGGAACCCTATGCTAGTAAGATACTAGATCAATTGTAAAGTGTGGTACTTAACTTCTCTATTCAGTTCTATTGGTTTCCACATAAATAACCAGCTCCCATGTTAAATTAACCAAAGAGCAGTGGGGTCTTTCTTCTCTGTGTAGTTTTACACATTTGAGCTTTGGTGCATTCTGAGTATGCGCCTGCTCCCAGCCCTGGAAGTACACATCTGAGATGAAAGGATTTTCTTTGCCATTCTAATCCACACAGACAACCAGGCTCTTGTGATTATTCCCACCCCCTTCTCTCCACTCATCTCTTTGAATGTGGGCCTTTCTAATTCACCCTAAAAAGGCTTTCCAAAGGGGATTATAGCGCTGATAGAAATTAAAGAGAGAACACGTCCGTCCTCTGGGACCAATGTCAAACATTCATGAGTGCATGCATGCTTGCACTGTGCACGAGACAGACAGGCTGGAACAATGGGGGGTAGAGAGACTTCTCAAGTGTTTATTGGCTTAAAGCGCACATTGCACATAATATTGACATGGCTGGTTGTTATTTTTATGCATGAATAATTAGTGTAAACATGTGCAAGTGTTTTGTCAATCACATGATGTATGTGCTAACATCCTTGTCTACTGATGAACAATTTGATTTACATTAAGACCATTAGAGTTGTATTCGATATGACAATGGTCACAGTCACATAAAGATCTGCAAACACATGAGCACATTTATCCATTGGGGCACTATGGCTTTTTCTGACCATCTGTAAACATGCATGTAGAGTATAGATAAATTGGTCACTCGAAATAGCTCAAAGGAAATGAATGTAAACGTGAAGAGTAATGTGTGAGCCCTGCAATGAACTGACCAGTGTCGAAGAGGTTTCCCTTCTTAATCCTAAAACACTAGGGTTAGGCTTTATTTAAAAGTTCATATTTTATGCTTTTTCAGGCCTTTGGAAATAGTTTTGGACACCTTTTGATTCATATTTCATGTTTTATGATTTATAACTCAAAATAATATATATGTATGAAAAACGTCTTTTGTTGAGGAGCTGTTCCTTAGATTAGGTGTCTGGCGCCCCCTGCTAGCAATGGCTGGGAATGGACAGAGCATATAATGGCTAATTAGCATGGCTATTAGCAACATGACGCAAACCGCTGCCTGCTTTGTAGTGACTGCAGTTCAAGCACTGACATGATCAGAATGAATCCGGTGATGTGTAAGAGCTTCAGAAACGCACAGGAGCACTTCCTGGTTTCTATTTGTGAGACTGAAAAAGATGTGATATGTGAAAGTTATGTTAAATATCGTTATAACAATATAACTGGTGATATTTGGATTTCCTTTTGACATAGCAAATTAATTTCAATTTAAGCCAAATTCAAAACTGGGTCAAAATTAAAACCAAAGAAGGACTAAAACAAGGCTAAAACTAAGAAACTCAGACATGTGGACTATATCAGGTCTTTTTGGTTGTAATGTAGTTTTGAAAGCTATAATATGACTGATGAATAATAAGCAATACATTATGAATAATTTCAGTGTAAAGCTCAGTCAGGTTAGGTGTTATTGCGATACAATTTCTTTCTTGCGTTAAGGATATTGTGCATGTTAATATTGAGATAACGATAAATTTGCGATAAAATATAATGTGTATAGTTATGTCCAGAATTTCAAAAACTATGATAGATGAAATGTATGAAGATATTGTTTCAGTTTAGACCTGCACAATGTACTATCAGTTTATCTTTGTTGCTATCAATTCATCAATAACACCATTTGCCAAAACCTCACACAACTAATTTACAATATCATATGGAAAACATTTATATTTAGGATGTAAGAGCTTAAGATTACATTGTGTCCCAAAACTGCCACTGACACACTCTAATTCTACTGTGGAAAAAATAAAATAGTACATTTGTCTTCTTGTTCTTTCATATTCTGCTAGTGTTAAACAATATTAGAAGACAGAAGTGAAGAAAGAGCTGTGAAAGCCACTGTGTGAGTATTTCCACTTTAATAAAATAATGTAAACTCAGTCCGGAAACCAACCAGCTGGAACTCTCCCTAATAGCACTCCAATTCCCTTTAGTCTTTAAATACCTCATATTCAGAAAGCATACTATATCTTTTGGCAGAATTACATTGTGCGGCTTAATGTTTAAGGGAAAAAGTATGTTCAAATAAGGGAAAGTGTCTCTTGGCATGCTGATTCGGGCTTCCTTCCAATAATTTAATGCCTCAACACTGCTGGATCTTTAAGTCCTCATCCAGTGCTCTCTAAAAAACTAAATAATTAGGGCGTATATGGTTTGCATGTTGAAACGCTGATGGATGGCTGTGTCAGAGTGGCCTCGGGTCAGGGCTGCGCCGCTGCCAAGTCCCTTCAAAATTTGATGACGTGGAACTGTTTGACTTTGGCATCGGCGAGGCAGCCACTGTTTACATGGCATTTATTTTGATGGAACTGGCAGAGGCTCCTGGCTCGCGGATGAGCGACAGTATTTAAATAGAGGTGTATAAAATGGTTATGAAGTTAGTGTCAGCAGAATGAACATATTAAGTTTATTAAACTCTGCCTGACTGAGGCATGGATTGGGCCAAATATCTCTGTCAGGTGTATTCTAAAGTAACAAAATTGACTATACAGTGCTATCTTAATGAATCTACTAGTGTTGTAGCGCCCAGGACTGTTCTTGGGCTTGAGACTGGTCTTGACACCAATTTATTATTTTTTTTTCCTGGTCTTCTTGGTCTCATCTTGGTCTCGTCTGCAGTCTTTATTAGTCTTGGTATCAAATCCAGTTTCACTCTGTCTTGTCTCAGTCTCAGAGATTTTATTTACCAAACATTGTAAGAAAATGCTATTCTTCGTAATTTTGGAGTAAATTGTTTTCCGCATCAAAAGAACCAGGAAAAAGATCTGTCTCTATTGCATTAGATCATTAAGATAATCTTAATGTGTTTGAACCACTTTTTTTTTTACTTTTAGTAACCTTTTTTAACCTTAGTTTTAGTTCACAGGGCTTGGTCTTGATCTGGTTTTTGTTTGCCTTGGTCTCGGCCTTGACTTAGTCTCGGTCCTTAAAACTCTCGGTCTTGACTCGGTGTCAAACCTTGAAAATTTCAGCCTTGTCTTGGTCTCGGTTCACTTTGGTCTCAATTTGTATGTTCTTGATTTCAACACTAGAATCTATTTTAGTATTCAATGTGAAATTAAAGCCTACATCTAAGTATGTGTATAACGCATAAGGCTGTGATGATATTATTACTCTATTTCTTTTAAATAATCACAGATACTGACAATCTTGTTATATTTTGTGCATTAGAAAATGTTGATATAGATCTTTTAGTGTTTGTAAACAGAACAGCTAAATTCCAATCAATGGTACTGGAAGTTAGTCAGCCCATAAGGGATTGAGGCATTAGCGTTAGCAACCAAGCATCACAAATTATGAATAATTAAGACAACCAATCGACCACATGTGAGTAATATTAGAGCCCGGTTTGATAACATAAGCGAGTGTGTGAACGTTTAGCCATTTATTTGACAGAGCAATTGGCATCTATAATTGGTATATAAGCTAAACGAAACGCATTATACATTGCTTTATTTTAATAATATGCCTACAAGTTACAGAAATGTGGGGCACCATAATAGTTTAACACTGTATGCTCAGATTTAATCCATCAGTCACCACTAATCCTACTGTAATATGTAAACTTGAGCAACTTGAACTATTAATCAGATCTTGGTCATATTAATTAGTACATTTTAACTAATATATAAACAAAAAACATTCATTCCTGCTGTCTAAAATTGTCTAAATTAATATTATCTTGCGCCCTCATAAAAATGAATGGGACCTAACGCTAATCTCAGTATCAATCTGCATGCTCAACTTCTTTAAATACGTCACTCATGGAAGAAGGGTCTGCAGGATTGACTGAAATAATTATCATGATAGCCAGATATTAAAAATATAGCGATGGAGGAATCGTATCCAAATCTTACAAAACAACATTATGATCTCCTTTGTACAGTTAATTAAAAGATAAGTATTGCAATATTGCTGTGAAAGTGCATCAAAGTAACAATGTCAAAAAACAAAAAATCCAATAAAATGTCGCACTGTTGCCATAGCAGTATCACAACTTTGACAACATTTGTACATGCTTGTAATGTGTCGAAAAATTTTGCTGCATCCCAGTTGTCCTTGGAGATTGGAAATTACTGCATTCCAGTCGGAAACAATAACGACAATTATGACAAAGCTCGGTGTAGACGTCAACACATTGTAATACTCTATAAATACTCAATGCTTGATATTTTATCCCCGGCTCCTATGTCAGGGATGTTTATTTGTTTTAGCCATGATCTTATCTGTCAGGTCAGCTGCTGCCTTGCTCAGCGTGATTGTGCTTATTGAGGGCTTCGTACCCAATCTCTGGATGGGGAGTTGGTGTTAACTCCCCTTTGACCTGGCGTCCTGGCTCCCCCTTTGCTGTAGCATTTGTGTTGTACCTCGTCAATTTCAAGTTGTGAAAGCAGGTGCCGTTTGTGGATGTTGGAACGCTGAGCTACTAGTTGTTTAGCAGTGAGTGTTGATTGTGGGTTTTGAAGCGGCCATATTTCCCACATTGTCTGCATGTAACCCCTCTGACCAGGGTTACTGGAGTAGTAGCTTTCCAGCAGAGCCTTGTTCTCGCATCTCGCCCATTTCCGTCTTGTTCCAGTAGTGATTGACCGGGCGACATCTGAGCCGGTGTGTGTCATAATTCTGTCTTTCATCATTATGTGAGGTAGGCAGTAGCTCGAAGGGTCTTGCCTAAGGACCCACACTTGAAATTGGTATCCGCCCCAGCTGGGATGTGAACTGATGAGCTAATACTTTTAGAAATATAGTGTATATATACTGTATTTTCCGCACTATAAGGCGCATCGGATTATAAGGCGCATCTTCAATGAATGGCCTATTTTAAAACTGTTTTCATATATAGGGCGCACCGCATTATAAGGCGCATCCACTAGATGGCGCTGCGCTAAAGGGAATGTCAATAAAACAGTCAGATAAGTCAGTCAAACTTTATTAATAGAATACAAACCAGCGTTCTTACAACTCCCTCGTTGAAAACAATGTATTTCCAACTCCATTTGTCACAGTTCAAAGCTACATGAACAGCGTTCGAGCGCTCGGTTTTCTGTCCCCTCAATGTCGCAACTCTTCTACTGAGATGGAGCAAAGGCCGCGCCTCCTTGTTCTTTTGCGGCAGGATCCATAAACACGCCTATGGCACACATGAACAGCTGGGACTGGAATTCCCCTTTATCGTTTTTACCGCTGTCACTTTGGCGACGCCCCCTGAATACAGTAGCCATAATTAACCAACATTGATCCATATATAAGGCGCGTCAGATAATAAGGCGCACTGTCGGTTTTTGAGAAAATTAAAGGCTTTTAGGTGCGCCTTATAGTGCGGAAAATACGGTATTCAGTCACTGGGATACTTTCATATATATGGTATGGTATTGTGTATGCCAGGTATGGTTTTGCAGACCAAAGAACATTAGACACTAACACTAAAGTAAAAGTGTTACTTTAAGTATCATTTAAAATACCCAAAGGTTGAACTGTAGTGATACAATCATAGACACATAAACAGCTGCGTTGCAACTCTACCTACTCCATCATATATCTGTTGGAAGATTGCTGTGATTTTCCTTATGTTAGAAAATACTGTATAAAAAGATTGTGTTCTCAAATCCTCTTTATAGCACACTCCCATTTGTCTCCTCTGTGTTCTGCATTTGCATCACTCACAACATTAAAAGCCTTAAATGCCGCGAGTGACAAATGTAGGTTATCCTCTGCCTTCTGCTTTTCCTCTGAACTTGGTCGCCTGCCAATGATTTTAATAGTCTCCGGTGTGCGCAGGTTTGATTTTCGCAATGCTGTTTGGTTTCTTTAAACAAGAGTAGCACATGCATCAAAGTCACCCCTGGCACCGCGCGGTCCTCTCTGAATGCTGATACGCTCCATGCAGTCTGTGTCCTTGAATACAGAAGTAGTGCATTATCTGTTTTGGCCCGGCCTGTCACAACGGAGCACGTCTCGTACGCTTGGGTTTCTCCTTTCTGCCTCCCCTGTTCCCAGAGCCATTTGGTCGGCTGCCTTGTCACTTGGTTTTTATTATTTATTGTCATTGCAGGCTAGGCAAGAGAGAAGTGCAAAGTGTTGCTACAGGTCACCCAAAATATTTGACCCCAGATACACAAAAACCTTGAATACTTGTGAATAGGGCATTATATAGCAACATTATTATTGAAACATTGCCAGTTTGAAAATAGCAACATCTTTATGGTCTATTGGTTTGTATTTGTCATTCTTAGCTTGTGATGTGAAGAGAAATGGATAGTACTGCTAGAATCCATTATTTCGCAGCTACTTGTATGGCAATATTGTTATGTTCAGTTGGATTTTATAGACTGTCATACTGGGCTACAGTTATGTCGTGAAGGGAATTTGTTTAAATCTATGTTTATTATACTCAAGAGATTCTGGAAAACTTACCAATAAAGGTGCACAATATATTGCAGGTTTTTCTCATAATATCAACAATTTCAAAATCAGAACATCATTATGGTCTAGGGATGTAACAATGCATTGTGAATCAGATCAAAATTAGTCTAGACTTAATTTTAAAACCGCGTAATACCGCCGCAAGGTATACTGGTGCGAAATCTGGCTCAGTTGTTTGTTTGGCGCAAGACATCATGTGTTAATTTTCCTCAGAAATGCATGTACATTCCAATGAAGTTTGGTTACTTTGTCATTTTTAATACACAATATATTGTATAATTGTTATTTAATTTCTATTTTTAAGAAAAGAACACAAGACATAGTGTCATAATTGGACTGCTGCTCATTCTGTCAAGGAAAATCATACAAAAATAGTGAATCGTATCACATCATTATATTCACATAGACCTTTTTCATACTTTTCAGCACAAAGTCGTGTCGCAATATGTCCTGTAGCGGTTGCAAGTGGCGTAAAACAGCTGAGCCCAATAGTAAAAATGTTTTTGCTCTGACAACTACCTGCCCCTTGACTACTACACTTTGCAGATACAGAGATGGAGGGTACAGTTTATTACATAATATGACTTAAAATAGGTTATCTATATTAACACAAATAAGCATGTCAAAATCAGCAGTAAATATATAAACTACAGGTCTGTGCTGTGTCAGAATTCATTTTAGACATTTCCAGTTTAAATGACTTGAATACTACAGTGTTTATCTGGTGTCAGCAGTAGTTAGCTAATGCTATTTGATGATAGCATTTTATTACCTTGCACAACAAGCTGGATTGTCATGAATTTTGTGAGTTCACAAATTCATGAAATCCATCTTGTCAGGCTCCCACTGATCTGTTTGAGTCTGAGCCAGTGGCGACCCGGCCAATGGTGTGGCAGTATTGCAGCAAGTGGGCGGGTTTTAGGTTTGCCGACAACAACATGCTTTTTTAGCAATACTTGTTAACAACATGGCGACGCAGAAAAACTTAAGGTATGCTGCTCTACATTTACAAAAACAGCAATCTTCTAACACCATCTTTAATTGTGTTGTTTTACTGTCGTAGCAGTTTGTTATTTAGCTACGAAGCCCCCCCACAAACGTTTTCAACGGGAGCCATTCCAGTTTGAGATAACATGAGCAACTTTTTGCCAACGTTATATCAATCTGACTTTTGCCAGGTTAAGCATTTCAGCTTTCTTCTTTACTTTCCTTGATAATTGTGAATAGATACTTCATGAAAAAAATGTGTAGCTTTTTTCCGGGCTTATTTGTGGGTGTCTTTGCCTCTGTCTCTGTCATTACGTCTGCAAATGTGAACTTTACTAAGCTTGTTGAAAACACTCGCTCCATTTTGCCTTAGACAAGTGCTAACTGGTAATGGGATAACGCAACCTGCTACTACGCTTTTGTGAAAAAGGTCTATTATGGTCACTTGTTTATAGTCATTCTAGTCTTGGATTGTGCGAGGAGAGGAAAAAAATGCTCATTGCTTATGAGATTTAAAAGTACTGCCCAATATATTGCGTATTGTTTGTTATCACTTTTAATTATTGACATTCTTGGCTTGGACTGTGCTGTGGAGACAAATATATTGTACCGCTTGATTCCATTAGGTCACCCAAATCAGTAGGCTTACTCATACAGGGCTTACACAATAGGGCAACTGATTTTTTTTGTCATCACAATATTACCAATTGCAAAATCTGTTGCGCAAAGAACTACTTTTATCACTATATTATGGTATTATGGTCTATTGCTGAGATGTGAGAGAAAAGCATAGCACTGAGAATCTTATGTTTGTGAAGAGAGCTGCACATTTTATCACAAATGTATTACAATATTGCTAATGGGAATATCTCTTGCTATACTTGCATTTACCGATAGATAACAGGGAGGCGTACTCAAGTATAGCAATAGCCCTACCACATTACTTTAGCCCTACTTGTCAGTATTAATCACATAGATCTTTTAGTATTAAGAACGAAATGTTATGTTTTCCCAGTGCACCAGAAGTGAATGTCTGGAATGAGAGGAAACTAGAACCACCTGGAGGAAACACATGGAAAAAATGCTAACTCCACACTAAGCGCATTGAGCAACTCGTCTGAATAAGAAAATAAGCGGCTCAGCAATTTGAGAAATGCACCCTGCATATGGCATTTACTTACCCTGCAGGCTCCGTTGTTATTACAGCCATTGTAAGAATGACCTTTTCAGTTCGGTTAATTATAATTGGTATCAAGTGAGTAACAACGTTGAACTAAGTGGAAGATGAAAAGGCTGAATTTGTTATTTTTCTGCTGCGTCTGATGTTGATGTTTCTGGATAAAATGACCTTGTTTATTTGAAAAGTCCCTGTTAAAAACTGTTGTCATTGGGAGCCTGACTGTTTACTTGATATAATTAGTGTGATATTAGTGATTGTTTAGTGCAAACAAGATTTTTGGATACGCCTAGGAATGGGAACCTAAAATTGTTTAAAGGGGCTATATTATGCTTTTATTTAGCTTTTTAAACCAATCTTGGTCACCTCTACAACAGCATCGCACCTGCTACAACCTTTAAAAACATGATGTGGCTAAAGGAAAGCGTTTCCACTAATTACTTTATTATTGCCATAAAGAAACAGAGAGAGAGACCAGCAGAGAGTAGCAGAGTGCAGCTCTGTTATAAAACAGAAAAAAAGCTTTTCACTTCCTTAAACTTTTTAGGTGATGCCATTTTACTGTTGTACGCCGTTTGAATGAGAGCAGACCGGATGTGGAGGACTTGTTGATTGGTCAGTGCTTCCTGGAGTGGGCGGAGGTTCGTGGGAGAGGCAGATATTTGTGTAACCCGACGTTCTTAGGGCTAAGAAACTCGCCACCAGAGACTACAAGATTACTTAAACAGGCAGGAATGAAACAAAACACAACTCCAGGTATGTTTTTGATGATGGAACATTATAACATGGTAGAAATGTAAATGTTTTTTGCATAATATAGCTCCTTTAATAAATGGGTTACAACAGCATGACTGTAATGTTCATCATAATACAGCTCTGGGAAAAAAATAAGGAATCTTAACACAATGATTCATTTCTTATATATTTTTAGTTTTCTTTTATAGATGCAGTATGGTGAACTGAAGGGCTTATTTTCTGTGAGAAAATTACAATGTACCAAAATAAGATAAATGATGCTTGATTTACTTTTAACAAAACGGTAATAATGTTTTGATTAATGAACATTCAGAAATTGTTATTTGGTGGAATAACCCTGACTTGTTCTCCACCAGTTTTTGTCATTGCTGGCACTAGCATGTAATGTTTGTCATACTGAGAGACAGGCTGAGAGAAGAACAAATTTGCAATGATTTATTTTATTTTTTATTTTTTCCAGAGCTGTATATATTACCCTTAGCATAATATTCATCCTAATATATAAATTTCTCCAGTATTCAGATGCACATTGTCTTGGCTTTCCCTCAATTATCCCAAAGGTTGGTAGGCATTGGGGCCAGACAGAGGTTGTTAGAGTGGATCGATAAAGGTGAAGTTGATATGGAAATGAGCTCCTAGAAGGACTTCTTATTCCTTGCATATAAACTATGTTCTGTACTATGGCTGTGTAATATATTGCAAATTTATTGCTACAATATCTGCAAATGCAATCCCCATATTGCAAGAAACGATATTTATTGCAGTAATGTTATTGTCTTCCATCTGACTGAAGTACTCTGTCTGGAGCTTTAATGCAAATGATGTTATGAACTTAATGAAATAATTTAGTTCTACTTCACTACCAAATTTAGACCTAGTTTAGTCTTTAGTAACTTTTGATTTAGACACAATTTTGAGCAGTGAGTCCAAGTACTTGTATCTCTTTATACATTTAAATTGAATTGAACTTTATACTCAAAATATAACAGAAAGCACATATTGCATGATTCAACTTAGAGATCGCTTATTGTGCAGCCCTATTCTGTGCACACATACTTTGTAAATGGGCTCTTAACCTTTTTGGAAAAGTGTTACTGTGTTATCAGCAGCCAGTTAATTCAGTGTTGATGAGTTTGGACGCAAACTTGTGTCATCAGATTTTGAATTTTAAAGGCATGTGAACACACTTGAACTGACAACTAGTGCTTCTGGTACATATAAGGCAATAACATGGAAGTTTCATGTGGATTTTTTGATGGCGTATGTTAGATTCTGAATTTGAGGACTTGAAAATATATGCATTGAATTTCTAAAAGTCAATCTTTTAAATTTTGATCACTGAAAAAACAGTGAAAATGAGATACTGCAATTTCAGTGACTCGAATTCAGAGACAAAAAAATGCAGACACTTTTTTCAGTGTTAAAAAATTCAGTGGTAGAAATTCAAAGGCATTTAAAATTTAAAATCTGATGACACAAGTTTGCTTCCATAGACAAGGAAATGTAGACCAATCAACCAATGGGATGTTTTCAACTTTGGATTGGCCAATGTTCCCAATACTAGAAGATCATTCTCATTGATTAAAATCCTTGATAATACAGCCTAGATAACTCATATTACTTCTAGTTTTAAATGTTTACTGGCACGAGGATATGCTTTTGATACAAGCACTTATTCTGAGTTACTGTATCAGCGACAGTAAGTCCCAAGGATAAATAAAGATGCATGTATCATCTGTTTATGGGGGCAGCTGCAGACAGGACAAGGGGGGAGGAGGAGGAGGAGGAGCCCGGCCACAATGACTGCCCTGCCTGCTGTATTTTTATCAGGGCATTAGCAGATTAGGCACTCAAACTAACAAGGTCACCGGAGTGTGCAGGCTGACAGACCTGCAGTAGACGCGGGACAGACGAGGTGTTTCTACTCTGACTCTAACCCACCTCACACAGTCAGACTTATTAGTGCCTAAAGGACCTGAAGGGCAAAGCAGTCATTTGTTTAGAGACTCTCCCCCTCCAGCAGCTGTGCATTGTGCTGACACCTCTCCACGCGTCCTCCCACTGAAGCCACCACCGCAGGGACAATCAGCCGTAATGTGCCAGTGTTGTGCTGCTAAAATGTGTCCGCTGAGCATGTGACACTTGCTTTAGAAACTAATATTATTGCTCAAGGAAGACAATTATGGTGTGTATCAATATTGAGTGTATTGATTATTGTGCTAGTGATAGGATTTGGTTCCCTTTTTAGAGATTGCAGATCTTTGTCCAGCCCACAAATATTACTGATCCAGTCCATGTTTTTGGCTGTATAGAATTTGCAATATGGATGTTTGTAATGCGATATTTAGCAATGTACTGTGCAACATAGAGTATTTCTATTGCACTTCAGACTTGTTCTGGCATTCCTGCATTTATTCATCTTCTTTTGCTTATTCCTGTTAGGAGCCTATCCCAGTAACTATATGCCTAAAGCAGGGTACACCCAGCACCCAGATAGTGCCCAATTAGTCTCAGGGCTGACGCAGGGACATACACAGACAGGCAACCATACATTGAATTTATAGTAGATCAAAAATATATATTCTGCTTGTTTTCATTTGGAATGCTAAATTAGCTTTAGCCTTGGTTACCAGTCAACCAATGTTAAAGATCTTCTATTATGCTTAATCAACTTTTAAGCATGTTATAATTGTTTGCACCTCAAAAACAGACCTGGAGTAGTATTTTGTTTCATTCAGGCATGTTTGAGTAATCCTGTATGCTGAGGTGCTGCCCTTCTCAAGAGCTGAAAACGCTCAGTCTCACTGCACTATATAGACAGATGAAACTTAAATTGCCGTCACTACAACAGCTCATTTATCTATCTGTTAGCGCTATGTTACTAATATTTGTTCTAAGGAGCCATTTTGCAGTGCTAGGTATGAAAATAAAACTAAAAATAAAACATTTTTTCATGTGTATTGACCATAGAAGTACAATAGGATTTGGTTGGCACCTTTTCTCCTGCTGACAATTCCACAAATAAATCTAACTCAGTCCCTAATGTGTTTTCCCAGTATACCTCAATAGCTAAGGCTGCATCCAGCAATACAGAAATAAACCCAGAAGTCAAAAACGTTTTTGCTTATTCACCAGTGATCTACTACCACTGAAAATCAACATGTCCGTGTCCTATGAAGGATCCTGATCTAATAATACATCAATGCTAATGACTACGCTCTTGGCTGTTAATCATACTGGCCTTTAAGAGGTTCTGAAGTCTCAAGTCTGCATATCTGAATGAAAGCAGCATCTTCTGATTACATTACATTTGCGACTTGGCATCTTGTAAATGGCCTCCCTTAGACATCTGTGAATCCAGGCCCTGGTATGAATACAAAAATAAACTTGGTGGTGTTTCCTGCTTTGCTCCTCAGACAGCCTGCCCTCTCCACTCCATCCTCTCTGTGGAGTTACTGTGTTGAAATGTCATATGGTGCTGGATCGAGCATTTCTTGCCCTGCGGTGTATCAAGGTATAGTATAGAGGTTGAAAGGCTGCGGGCCAGGAACTAGTGCCTCTCGGTAATAGAGCACATCACTGTCCATTAAGATAGACACGGTTCAATAGGAGCTCTGTGAGGCAGCCAGCGGGAGAGGTCATTCAGAGTAGCACGCACTGGTCTGGAAGAACTGTACACAGCTATATCTCCAGCAGACATATAGGACACGCTTTCTCCTCTTTTATTCAAGGCCATACTAAAGGTTATCTACTAGTGGTTGTACTCAATTTCTCTTCAAGCAGGGTGCCTGTCTTGCAGTAGACTTTCAGTTGCTACTATAGGTCACCGAGTGTCAAAATATTTTGGATACAGCCATTTATTTTGAAGTTTTTTGGCTTAAGCAGAGGACACACATTTTATTTTTTTATTTTTTGGCCATGATTCACAGTCCTCCTTCAGTCGGCATGGAGTGTTGGCACAGAAATCTCCAAACATATAGGGAACGAGCCTGACCAGACCTCACTGTTGCAAAAAAAAATCTGTTGAAATCAGTCGGTTAGTGTTTACTCCAAGTTTGGGCTGCACAATAATGGAAAAACATGCAATATTTGATAACTATGTTGAATATTGTGATAACGATATTATTGTGATATTTTAAAATAGGGACTTCTTTTCTGACACTGTAAGTTAAATTCACTTAAATAAAAAATGTAAGTCCCTGTATTCACAAGTCAGAACAGCGCGAAAATCAAAACGTAATGCAGACTAAACCAGGAATAAAACAAAGCTTAATTTTGACTAAATTAAGGAATTTAATCACCACTAAAACTGGACTTTTTAATTATTTTTATTTAGTCACAACACATTTTCATTTAAGGCTGATAGGAGAATGATTCTTCAGTTTAAATCTCTGTCAGATGGAAGACCATAGCATTACAGGGATATATTTAGATCCCTGCGATACGGATATTGCGTTTGCTGATATTGCGATAACGATAATATTGCAATATTTTGTGCAGCCCTACTCCAATTCTTTTAAAAATTTGTTATGACTGTGAAAGTTGTGTAGTGTGTACCCAGCTTGAGGTAAAACAAGTCTGGAGATCTTGGGGAGTCTTGTGGACACGAAGTACAAGCATTGCTGGCTGAGCATTCCCTGGGAGCTCAGGTGGAGATATGTGGCGCCAATAAGAGGTTTGTAATGCGGTGACTAACATTAAAGACATTATCACAAATTAGAGAAACATATTTCACAGAGACATGGCTAACATGGGAATCCTGGATGCTGACGTTTTACTTGGGGGTTTCTTGTTACATTTTTAGGATGGTATGACAAAAGCGCACCTCCTACAGCAGCCATTCCCAAAGTCAAGACGGTCGTGGCCCCCTTAAAGTTCCGAAAATCCCTCGTGGACCCCCAACGATAAAACTTCCCTCTATTCAAAAAACTCTGCCGTGTTTTTTTTTATTTTTATTTTTTATAAAAACATTACAAAAACACTGATTACTGACTAAAAGTTGGTTTAAAGTAATATTTTAAAACAAATATACAACTGTAATTAATTTCCAATGTTTTTAGGTACTTTTTATATTTTTCTATGTTTTATTTGTTTTTATGAACCAAATCCATGTGTCTGAAATAATAATAATACTAACAATAATAATAAATAAAATAAATTCAAATTGAAATATAGACAGCCTCTGGGGGCCCCCCTGTAGTACCTTCGCGGACCCCCAGGAGGCCCCGGACCCCACTTTGGGAACCACTGTCCTAGACCATTTGTTTACAATGGGGTTACTTTCCTACTAGATAATTTCCAGTCTCGGGATTTAATTGTTCAATACAGAATGAGTTTGAGAATTTAGCTTGGATTTGTCTTTTAATGTGTTGATACTGGTCCCAGGTCAAATATGGCCAAGCTGCATTCAAAATGGACATATTGGTTTGCTATGTATTTAAGGTACAATGTTATTATTATTTACTATTTTTTTTATTTATGTATTAGCAAAATGTTTTTAGGCACTTTCACCATTAGTATTTCACTTCAAATAATGTATGTATAGAAAACGTCTTCTTTTGTGACGCTGTTGCTTTCAATTTGCAGAGATCGCTTGGATATGGCAACCTTGGGGAATAGACAGAGCATAAAATGGCTAATTAGCATGGCTATTAGCAACATGACACTAACAGATAGATAAATGAGCTGACTGCTTTGTATTGACGGCATATTAAGCGCTGAAATGATCAGTATGATTCTGGTGACGGTGTATGGGCTTTAGAAACGCACAGGAACACTTTCTGGTTTCACGTTGTCTTTGTAGAGCCATGAGACCGAGCATTTTCAGTTCCTGAGAAGAGGATGAGCCCAGCATACAGGATTACTCACTCATGCATGAATGAAACAAAATATTACTCCAGGTATCTTTTTGAGGAGGAAACATTATAACATGGTTAAAAGCATTTATCATAAAAGGGGACCTTAAAGACTTGGACTGCAGTGTACAGTTGTAGCTTGAAGTGCAATGTCGTAATGTTTATATATTAAAAAACAAAACAATATTTGATCATTTTCTTGTATATTAACCAGTCAGTATGAATTTTAGCGCAAATGTGTGTTGCAGTACCACAAGTAGCCATCAGTGGATCCAATTGCTAACACAGAATAGATTAAATTGCTTGAACCTTGATAAATTCACTTTTGTAAAACAAACATAATTTATGAAGTCGTCAACTGCATTTAATCTCAATATTTAGAATAACTTTTTATTCAGTGCCAATGGAGTGGCACAGCAAAAAAAGAGCTAACTTTAGTAAGCATTGTTTCCTGTTTGTTTGCATGTCATTTCACTTTGTCAAAACCGCGTAACCTAATATGTCTGAAGATTTCTCTCACTGTTGTGCTGCTAGGACAAGCCACCACCCACTGAACACTATACATAGCTGAGTTTATGGTTTACAAGGTTTAATAGAAGGGACAAGTAAAACCTCCTTTGTTACGTCGCCGCAGCTTAAGAACAGAAATGTTAATTGTGATTGTGGTGAATATTAAACACACTATATTTTCCCATCTGGCTTTAGTCCCACTCTCGGTGGAGTAACCAGTCTGGAGTGAATCATTGGTATTTGGGCGGGAATGGAGGTGGCTGAGCTGCTGCTGACAAGCCTCTCACTTTGTTGTCAGGGTTCTTTTTGCCGCGCGATAAGATTTATGAGTATGGAGAGGGGTGGCGAGAGAGAAATCCTTGTAGGCTCAGCTTAGCTTATCTGGATTTGGGCTCCCAGCACTGCCGCCCCTCCTCCCCTCCTTCCCTACTCTCCTCCTCTCTTGTGCACTGTTGTTGTCGAACACAAGTGTGTGACCTTGACAAGGATGTGGCTTATTGTCGTAATAGATACTGTTGTTGTCAGGTGACCTTATGGCCGGAGTGGGAGGATGAGGAATGGGTAAACTGGTAAAACAGGAGACAAGGGCTGAAGAGGCGTAAGAGTATCAGTTTGTTGTACACAAAATACTACAGATGTATCAACGCAAAATCTTTTACTGTCATGTTTCAGAGAACAGACATGAAAAAAGACTGTCCAATCAGGTCCTCAAATCAAACTCAAAAACAAAGCTGAAGGTCTGGTTCAGTCCTCAGTTTAGTTCTTGAGTAGTCCTTGCTGTACTCATGGTTCAAAATGGAAACCGAAATGGTTTAGTCCTGGTTTACATTTAGTTAAGCTATAATTTAGTCAGTGCTCTCAAAGTCTCTGGGTCAATTGATTACATCAGCTTAAATTTTTCATACTTTGCTTCTTACAACACTGTTTGACACATTAGATTAGGGCTGTAACGACTAATTGAATTAATCAATCATAATCAATTATTAAAATAATTAATTAATTGCTATTTGTGGTATTCAGAGTCTTCCAAACATGCCTTGTTCTGAGAGTAGAAGTTTTAGTACACAGACAGAGCAGTAATGCCTCAAAAACAGTAAATGAAAATGTCAGTTTGTTTCGTATGATTAAAAACATTCTCCAGTAACATACTTGTGGCTTTGTTTTGTTAACATTTTGTAAAAATCCGGCTCAGCCACCAGGTCATTACTTGTGCTTCACTATCCAATTAATAATGGATTAATAAAAAAAAATCAACAAATTAATTGATTATTGAATCATTAGTTGCAGCCCTAAATTAGATTACTGGAAAAACAGCCTCTTCCAAACAATATTTTTAATCATTACACAAGTTTTCTTCAGTTTTTTTTTTTTTTTTTTTGTGCATCTTCCAAAATTTACAAGCTACTGCAAAGACTTTGCAAATATTTTGTTAATGCTTCTGCTTACTGTATTTTTGTGTTGATTTTTGTGACTATGGCAGAGCACAAGTTACATTATAATGGGCTTCAACATTATCTTAATCTGTTCATTCTGTACTAATAAGTTTGTTTTAGTTGAGCCCTGGTTTAGTTCATGTCCAGTCCTACATTTGGAATCCTAATATTCACCAATAGAAATGTCTGTATATGTTTAAATTCACTTTAATTTAAACTTTTTCTGATTGGTGACATTCAGTGAAATTATTGGATTATTGGATATTTTCCTGATATCTTTATAGCAAGGACTGTCTGGTGTATTACGACAATCTGAACATACTTCTCATGCATTACTCCCCATGAGTTTTTCTAAACTCGCCTCAGAACAAGTGTGAACTAGCACGACTGAAACCCTTTAATCCCATAAGTTAAAAAAAAAATGCATATTTCTTCACCATCTCCTATTGCAGATAACAGTAGGCGCGTCCAATGCCTTTATCAGCAGTAAAATCACAGGATAGCTTAGGTGGCTTGCCGCAGTGTAAGAGAAGCTTTTAGTGTTTGTGACGGCCAACGACTCAACCCTGCGTGCACTCTCCACACCCAACCCCCCACCCAGTCAGTCACCCAGCGCACAATACCAGGCGCAGAGGCAGAGAGGCGGAGAGACGGGCTACTACTGGCTGAATGTGGAGCGAAGAGAGGAAAGGATTTAGGTCGACAAGGTCAAGCTGAACCCAGACAAGAGAAAAGCGCACCCAGCCACCTGCAGCGCCGAGCGGTCAAGTGGGAGCGCACACGACCTGCCCAAGAGCGCAGATAAGGGCAAGTGGGAGAGATGGACGGGGTTTTATAACACACTTTTATGATGTTATGATACTAAAGTGGAGTGATAAGACTGTCGGCTGTAATTCACTGCAATCTCTGGTTGGCTTTTTTATTATTGACAGGCTGTTTTGTGAAACTACAGATGATTTTATTTTATCTGGGGCAAAGAAAGACTGAAAGCTGACCACAATTCTAGTACACAGTGTGATGCTTTTTAAGACAGACTGGAGATAATTTAGACATTTTTTTGAACAACTTCTTAGTTTTTAGACAAACAAAGCTTGGAGACACACAAGACTTTGCCGTCAACTGTCAGCTCCTGTGACAGTGTGATGTAAATGTTAGTATGCAACATCTAAATGATGACGACAATGTAGCTTAAATAAATTCTACACTTTTGAACTGAACTGTACATTTTACCTTTAACTTTTAAAAACATTATCTGACTAAAAGAAATTGTTTTGAATAAATACTTTAGTGTTGTTATACAGAAAAAGGTTTGGGGACATGCAGGTGGCAGCAGAGAGCAGCTCTGTTGGGCTCTTTTGAACAGAAACAGAGGGGAAAAAGGCAGTTTACTTCCCTAACCTTTTTGTATGATGGCCTTTTACTACAAAATAATAAATAGCTGTGAGGAATCAGTGGAAACAGAGCTAGATAAAGTAATGAGAGCAGACTGGATGTAGTGGGCTTGTTGATTGGTCAGTGGTTCCTGGAGTGGACAGGAGTTTGTGGTAGAGGCAGAGGCTTGTGTAACCGAGCGTTAAGAGGGCATAGAGTGGCCATGCCAGAGAATACAGAATACTCAAACAGGCGTGTATGAAGCAAAGCACAACTCCAGGTATGTTTTTGATGAGGGAACAACAATATAACATGGTAGAAATAATAATAAAAATAATATAGCCCATTTAAGGAGAAAGTTGTTAGCTACAAGGGGTGTACAAAACATACTGTCTTCTTAAGTAAACTACTGTTCAAAAGCTTATTTTTGTCAGACAGGGATATTTTTGTTTACCTGCTTTACTAGTTTCGGCTACTTCCTGCAGCCTTCGTCAGAAGCATCACGTATGTCGCTGTGACGTGTCTTGAAGGCTTCAGGAAGTAGCCGAAACTAGTAAAGCAGGTAAACAAAAATACTCCTGTCTGACAAAAAGAAGCTTTTGAACAAGGGGTGTACAAAACATAGGCAGACATTACATCAGGTCAAACATAAAGTGTCCTTTTGCACAGGTGCCTGGCATTTAGCAATTACAATAATAATATAGTTATGTGTTGTTCATTTTATTTCATTAGAGCTGCATTTTTAAGCCCTTAAAACAATAGCCTTGATCCCATCTTATGTCATTTATGTGCCCACTTTCCAGATGGGTTTAGCATTGTGTTGCTGTTCAAAACAACTAGTCATTGGACTATAACTTGGATGATTTGGAATCTCCACAGACTCCAAACCACTCAGCAGGTAGAAAAACAATGGCTTTGTCCTTTTAAACAGCATTTATATCATCTCTATACTTAAGTGCTGAGTCTATTGGCACGCTTTCAGAGAAGGGCAAGGTTCAAAAGTTATTTTTATGGAACAGACCTCCTCCGTTGCTTCTTGCAGTTTGCTCTTGTGTGGGCAACAGTGGTGTTTACTATACCCCCACTGGCCTGGTGGACACAAATTGGTGTGAATAGAGATTTGTAAAAAAAAATAAATAAATAATGGGATAATGATAATGAGTTTTCCATTTGGTTCACAGTTACTCTTTTTACTGTAGGGCTGGGAATCACAAGGGACCTCACGATACAATACACAATACATGACTTACAATACCGGTAATATCACGATATTGTGATTATTGATATATTGCACATGATAACCTATAATTTGTCACTGTATTTTTAAAGACAAAAAAATCATTGTTTTTTCTAGTCTTTGTTGATTGAGTTTTTGTGAATTATGAAGGTCTATATACATGTATATGACATATTATGGCTGCTTATGCCACTGGAGCTGCAGAACAGTTTCAGATTGGTATCAATATC
Source organism: Bostrychus sinensis (assembly GCA_020698575.1). Lineage (NCBI taxonomy): Eukaryota > Metazoa > Chordata > Actinopteri > Gobiiformes > Eleotridae > Bostrychus > Bostrychus sinensis. Next base: position 9,349,296 of record CM036242.1, on the reverse strand, counting down.
AGAATTACTGCTATCAAACTTTAATAAAAAAAAAAGAAGTTCTGTTTCCAAAAGTAACCATGATAAGTGAGTGTTATATTTATTAATTAATGTCTGGTTCACACGGCAAGATCTTAAAATTGTCTGAAGCTTTTCAAAACCTGAGACCCCACACATGGCAATAAAAAATCAAAGCTATCAAAGGTTTGGTCCTACAGTGTGTGGCAAAGACAACACACCACACACCAACAGATTTCACTCACGAACAGTCCCAGGTCAGATGGGAAATCTCATAAAACCTCACGAGATTAAATGTGACTTTGGCGTACACAAACATAACAAATGCTATAGTGTGTGGACTATTTCTAACAGAGAAAAAACAATACCAAAAGAAAAGGCGTTGGTTAAAGGAGTGGAGACAGCGCGAACATGCGCCATGACAGCTGTTTTGATTTTGGATTCCCCTCCGTGCTTCCGTCACCTTGCTTTCTGATTGGCTACACATCACATTCAACAGGGTGTGTGCTCGTTTATCTTCGGGACACACCACACGCTGCGATATCGGGCCAAGACAATCCAACATGTTGAATATCCCCGATTTGAGATCGGAGCGGTCCCAACGTCCTTCCGAGCAGAGCAGAGCTCTCTGAACACACCACACACAGGAATATCTGATAAAATTATCTTTGGTGCCATTACGATAATCGTGGCGTCCTTAAGATTGTTGGAACGGGAGAATCGGGTAAAAAACCGGCATCATTATCTTGCTGTGTGAACCAGGCTTAAGTATATAAAGATTGTTTTACTTGGGTCACAGTATTTGTCAGACCATGTGCTTAGAATTGCAGTGCTGCTGTCTACAGTCCTGACAGAATTCTGGCTTCTGGCTCATATTCAAGTTTGAAGGGAGTGCAGCACTGTAGCACCATTATTATGCATGACGTCACAAAGTATTGGTATTGCATCACAAAATATTGATATATATCACAAAATCAATAGATTTTCCCGCAGCCCTATTTAAGTGATAGGAATTCACGTAGTTATGTGTGTCAAGATTACAAAGCACCAGCCCAGAATTGGCACTGTAATAGTCAGGGTTATGTGAGGTATTTTAAATCAATGCTCTCATTTTGACGCCTGCATATAAATAACATTTTAGTTGTAGTCATTTTTAATTGCAGAAAAGTGTAGACCCTGCAACATGGCCAACATCACAGTTTACACATTCAGAGAATCAAAGAGACTGCAGACAAACCCCCACTTCTCTAAATTCTGCTCTGCTTTTTTCCCTTTGCAGCAGCATTTAAAAGAGGCGAGATTGTGTGGAAGTCACTTTGCTTTACTGTGCAAATCAGGCGAGGGCTTTTTAAGTGAGCTGCACTTCTCTCAGCTCTACTCCCTCATGCCTTCTGTCGACGTATCACTTTTACTTCCCTGTCACAGGCCTGTTTTGATGATGCTAAATGGCGGTTTCATCAGCCAGTGCTCGTGTGTCCACAGGTGAAAAAAATGGGCTCTCTTTGACAAACCTTTGTGTACTTTTGCCTTCCGCTAAATGAATGGCCTTGGGGAGGACTGGCGCAGCTCTGATTTATAACGCGCTGCTTTAATGTGTCAGACTAAAAAAGACTTGAATAGGTTTGGGCTAAAAGGTGCAGCGAATGTAAGAGCATTACTTGGCTTTTTAACATGCTGTAAATCATTCTGCTGCTGAGGGCTTTGTGAGACGAGGGCATCGCTCTTCACCTCTTTGTGTAGGCTTCGGCTTTGGATTGCATTAGCTGGAGAAAAGTGATCAAAAGAATTCAGAGTGTAGTTTTGAGGGCCGTTTAAATAGCCAACTGGGGTAATTTTAACTCTCTGTCATAATGTGCTTCCACTCCAGGAAGCACTGACCAATCAACAGGCCCTCTATATCCACTCTACTCTTACTCATTTATCCACAAAAAAAGAAAAATGTGTACAGCGTTGTAGCCATAGATTCACTCGCTCACTAGGGATGGGTATCGTTAAGATTTTACCGATACTACTACTATTATTGATACTGCTTATCAAGCTGGTCTTCTAAAGGTGCTCTTATCAATATTTTTTTGTGCAAAACATCTAATAAAAACATTAATTACTCTGTTTTTAAACTGTTTTGGACATTTTTTATTCACAATATAGGCTACTTTATGTTTGTAATATATATTTTTTTCTAAAATATTATTAATATAAATCTAAATAAAAATATTAAATGAGTGTAAAGAAAAGCTGTAACCTATTCTTATATAGGCTAAATAAATGCATAAACTGTGTGTGGTCACAGCTGTGTTTCAGGGAAAGTGGACTTGGTTTTTATAGGCTAGTAGTTCCTTCTGTGGGCTGCTAGCATAACATTAGTCTACCATCTTTCTGTGTTCTCTGTGTTGTTGCGCTGTCATGCAGCTCTTCTCCCGCTGTGTTCACGCGTGGTGTCGGCGTCTACTTTGCTGTCACACCTTTTCTTCTCTCCGTCTGTGTGTAGCGTGCGCGGTCGCAGCGCACTGTTGTGTAGCAGCCTCGCCCGCTCTACAAACAGCAGCAGCAGATGTCTCATCTTTTATGGGTGGAGCGATTTCACGCACGTATTTGACTTCATGGCATTTACCGCGGCTACTCAGTACTGTTAAGAGCATTGTTAAGGCAGAGGCTTATCGGACCACGTGGACCATCATGACGTGGTCTTATGGCACCAGTAGAGTACTTATCAAAAATTTTTGTCAGATAATGTTTTGAAAGGTTGTAAAATGTGCAATGGTGTTCTAGAGGTGACCAAGATTGGTTTAAAAATAGGAATTTAGGAATCAAAGCCCAATGTATCCCCTTTAACCACTAGGATGGCCATTGTGTGAAAGCTAATGCTACTGCTAGCATCTTTAGCAGCTTGAACAGCTGAATAATGGTAGTGTCACCGGTGTGACCAAACTATGGCCTATGGACCCTTTTTATTGGCCCGCAAGCTTCATTGTCAGTTGGCCCAAATTGCCACCTGTAGTACGTTTTGGAACTTAGTGGTTGGTGGGGCCAAAAAAAGTTCTCACTATATGCCAGTCCCAAGCCTGAATGAATATGGGGTTGTATCCAGAGCGCCAAAGTACCCATGTGAATGATTCACTGTGGGGAAACCTGAAGGAAAGAGATCAGCTGAATGGGACTCATATGTTTTTCAGTATGCAGCCCTCAGTGAAAAAAGTTTGGACATCCCTGTCTTCATTCTTCTGTAAACACTAAAGACAACTAATCACCAAAATAATTGTAGTCATGCCATCTCTATTTTGCCTTGGTTAATTAAAGTTGCATTTAAACATAAAAAAAGCAGTGTCTTTGTGATGCACCATAGATTTGGTCTATGTAAATTGGCCATGTGCTTTCGTTTAAGAGAGATGTCAAGTATTCTAATGCTGCTTGTTTATGGAAACATAAAGTGCCAAAACAAATGGGTGTCCAGCGTAAAGTGAGAGTATTGTAGAATAAAAGTAGTTTGCCATTTTGGTTTAGTGAACCTATGAGCATACAAACACAATTAAAAACTAGTCTTGGATGAAACTGAGCTTAAAATGTTTTTGTTTTTTTTGTATGTTTAATATATGATAATGTAGCATTGCACACAGATACTAATGCAGCCTATATAATACTGAATCAGATTATTAGATTATGCTGTTCTGGATCTTCACAAGAGGAGATTTGCCCATTCTAGGCCTCGGTAAATTTGAACTGAGCACCAGAGCTCGAGTCTGTCTTCCATGAACATATGCAGCCTAGCTTCCTCCTTTCATTATTTATGCATGATTGTGCTTTTGAAAGCACAATTAACCGGTTCAGGGAATTGCCTGGAAACTCCAGTTCCTTCTCTCAGGTGTCATACAAAAGATTTGAGCTGTTCCTTGATAGTGTTCACTGTAATTACTTCCTCATTCAAACAAACTGTTGTAGAATATTCGGTCAGCACAGCTCTCTTGTATTTCAAGAAAATCCATTTATCGATGTTGTGTCTTTCATTCTAGCTCAACTGAAATCTGCTGTTATTTTCCACTGAGTCTTCTGAGAAATGCCGACAATCGATGTGAACTGTGCTGATGATAACACTTTAGATGAACTCGAAAAGCTATTGTGTTTCCAGACTAGATTATAAAGTTCAGCTAAGTAGTCCTTATCTTTCATTTTAATGCAACTTCTATCTCAATTCAGACAGTTTAGACTCACTACGTTTACATGAGAGCATACTCTGAGTATGCTGATGGTCCATCTTCAGATCAGCTTCGCCAGGAAACATTTGTATCATGCTCACTAGAGAGCTGAACATCTGAATCCATGGCCCTGTAATGCATTCAGGTAGTCTGGGGCAGTATTAGTTTGAAGCGCTAAATCCTATAAGAAAGTAAATAAATAAATAAATGTATGAATGATGAAATGCAATGCAATGCAAGTCAGAAAAATGTGTCTTTCGCAGTGAAGCTTCCACTTTTAAACCTTTAAATTGTGTACACATCAAAATTTTAGACTGCAGCGTTTATGTGTGACAACATTCTCAGTGTTTTCAGTTTATAACATCCATTTACCTCCGGACAGTATTCTGTAATGAAATGGCTGCCGCCATGTGAGCTCAGTGCTAACCAAACCTACATCTCCCAGGGCTGGGAATCACAGGGTACCCCATGATACAATATGCGCTACATGGCTCATGATAACAAATATATCACAATACGGTGAATTTGTGATTATTAGGGGTGCAATAATACAGTTACTGTATCAAGTTTTTATTCCTACGATACAACTATATTGATACACATTACCTTGTATCAAATTGTACAGTTATCGAGGCAGTGTATATGGATATACATGGACAAAATATCAACAATATTGGAAATACTGATATAGAAATTTGTTAAATTTGTTAAGTCCGTCTTCGTCCCACTCCTTTTCGAGCTACAATAATATATAAACTGTGAACATGTCTGAAATATATTTATAGATACTGTTATTCCGTTTGTTTGTTTGTTTGTTTGTTTTTTGTTTTGTTTTTCTGCCCAGTGTGGGTATAATGTATAATGTTGTACAATATATTTATATTTTCTATGTACAATTTTTTTTTATAGCTCGAAATAGAGTAATCAATCAAAAAAAAATAAAACTTGATAAGTGTTTTTGGATATTTTTGTGTTTTTAATTAAATAAAATGTTATATTCAACTGTACTTCTCTTTGCTGACATAATCAACCCCCACTGCAAGCTACATTTGAGAGTATACTTTTATGATTTTTGGCCAAAAGTGGCTGTATTGATTGTATCGATATGAATGTGCTGAATTGTATCAAATTGTATTGTACTAAATCAGTCGATATTGTTCTTGAATTGAAACAGTTTTGTTTTGATAAGTATCATATTGTTGCAAAAACATAACATTACACTCCTAGCAGTTATTGATATATTACCTAAGATAACTACAATAGATAATTTTATTTTTAAAGAAAAAAGAATCAAGTTTTGTTTTGTTTTTGTCTGTATTGAGTTTTTGTGAATTATAAAGGGCTGTATGTATATAGTCAGACCACACTAATAAGGTATTTTATGTGACTTATACTCGAGCTCTTTATGCTGTCATGCTGCAAACAGTTCGAATTTACTTCTCTTACATTATCTTCTAAGCAGCTTTATATGGCAAGCAGAGAATAAGATGGATAAAAACAAGATACGGTATTGGAGCAGAAGTGATTGTATAGAATGAGATTTGTGCATGAGAAAAGGAAAAGGGCTTATGCTTATGCTGCTTATTTTATTACAGGCCCTTAATAAAGCAGAAATGGCGCCAGTAAATGACATTTTCTGCGTTGGCAGAGTTGCGTGAGGAAGCTCTGTAGCAGACATGATTGTGTGTGACCTGTAAGAGCAGTCTCATCTGAGGAGATAAACCGTGACTGGGACATGCATCGATTAGCTGCTGTGAAAAGAGCTCTGTGTGACAGCAGTGTCAGATATAGGATCAAGACTGTATATTGTGCAGAATACTGTGACTACTTTTCGAACATACTAAGTTAAATTCAGTACATTTCATAAAAATGTAAGTTCCTGTATTTACAAGTCAAAACAGCGACAAAACAAGGCTAAGCTGTGACTAAATTAATTAAATTACCACTAAAACTGGACTTTTTAAACATTTTTATTTAGTCACAACACATGTTCTTTTAAGGCTCTGTTGGAAAAAGATTCTTCAGTGTAAATCTCTGTCAGATGGAAGACCACAGCGTTATTGTGATATATTTAGATTCTTGCGATACGGATATTGCGTTTGCTGATATTGCGATAACGATAATTTTGCGATATATTGTGCAGCCCTAATAATAATGTCTAACTGCCCTCTCTGTTCCAATGGTTAGTGCATTTGGTAAAGTCTGCAGCTTCAGTGGTCCAGTTCAGCTTTATTCAGATAAGCTATGACTGGATTCCCTGAAACGTTACTGCACGTCCCGAGTTCTGTTTAAATTTAGCCATTTTGCTTTTACCCAAGTTTTCTCTGCTACCACTATCTTTGTCAGTTTGTGTTAAACTTTTGGGACATTTATAAAGTTAGTTTGAGACTTGGAGAGGACACTTTACCTTACTCCATGCTTGTTTTTTTTCCAAGCTGCACACACTTTGGCACTTTGGAGCAAATCTGCCCAATTTCGCTGAAGCTAAAGGCACAACTCGGCAGTAGACGTCACAGATGGCTGTCAAGATGTGTTTGAAGAGTCAACGCTGTCTGTCTCACCTTTTTTCCAGCAACAGTCTGTATTTGAGTGTGTTGTTGCTGCCGTGGGGTGCTGTGCAACAAGGTGTGATTGCACCAAATAAATCTGACTAGCCGTTGCATCTAATTCATTTCACATAAGTTTTCAGAATCCAACTGTTTATTAATTAGTGGGGTAATTAATTCACATCAATGCCAAGATGTTCTAATACACGCTGACAAAGTACTTTTTGTGTTGGACTGGAGATAATTGAGAGTAATCATAGTAGTATCTCATGACTGCACTGGTTTAAGGTTATACCAGTCAAGGTTGTTGGGTGGTTGACATTTGTTTTTGTCTTGCAATGTGACACAACTTTGAGATTGAATACAAAGAATATTAAATAATAATTTCTAAAATAAATCAGTTGTATAAAAAGAGTTTGTAAGCAGTTTATAATTTTAAGTGTAACTCTATTATTTCTAATTTTTTACACTCATTTATGGCAATTTGGCCATTTATATTCTTGTCATAAATTATTCAATATATCCACTGTGCTAAGTCGATACATATATCCCTGTCCCATCCCCCTAAAAATATTTTAACATTCAGAATTTTATTTTGTGACAAATACAGCTGGACACCAAACAGGCACATGTAAAAAAGAAAGAAGAAAATTAGGATTTTACTAAAAGTAATAATTAAAAAAATAACAGTTCCTTTGGCCTTTTAGCTTACAGCCTTAACCGCAGAGGTCTTTGTGGTTTATAAATGACAGATGGGTCCTGTAGGTTTTGTTCTGTTTAAAAAACAGATTTTTCCTGTCACACCACAGGACACCATTTTGATTACAAGATTAAACTTTAAAATTTTTTATTGTGTGATTCAGGTGCAGTAAAAGTGTTGTTTTTGTGAAGTACAAATATTTGACATTATGACAGACACTAGTTTTGAAAATGTTTGTATTTTGAAAATGTTACAGTAACATCTCTAGACATTTTGCGATTTAATGTTAAAATACGAAAAAATGACACATAACTTGTTCCTAAAACTTCCAAGCTTTTGTAGTAGGCCCTATGTTGCACTGCTGGCTGAATTTTGGAGGAGGAAAAACATTATTTAGCAAAACTTTTCAACTGATTATGGACAAAGTCACGTCAACCACCCTGTTGTAAATTCACTGCCCAATAACATTATCACTGTGAAAACTCGTGTCAAGACAAAGACTGCCACTTTCTGCCCGAAGTGCAGTAAATAAAATATTGCTAGTACACAGTTCACAGTAGTATTTTTCCATTCTGTCTGTGTGTTAGCAGAGACAGGTGTCTGACTATGACACTGCTGTGTAATCCTTTGGTAATTCTTGCCCAAGCTCTGTTAATCCTTAGTCTGATAAACAAGTTCAAGCTGAAGTTAATGTGTCTAGTAAAAAGTGACCGTATGCCGCGGCCGAGTCATTGTGTGATCAGCAAAAAAAAAAAAAAAAAATCCCAACGTTTCTCCTCCGTCAGCGTTTCTGCAAATACTTAACACCAGGCACAGATTAGTAGGATTTTTGTCAGTCCGTTAAACAGAGCATACCAGTGTGGCTTTCTGCAGCAGTTGGCATGGGGTTTCGAGTTAAGAAAAGCTTCGCGTGACACTGAGGCATTGTGGTTTTGGCGCACATTTCAAAATCCCGTCTGCAGAGGCTCGCACAGAGGGAAGAAATCATGGAATGTGGCGTTGGCTGGGAGCGGGACAGAGCCTTGTGTAATCTGACAAGTGGTGTAGCTCAGTCACATGTGGTTTTGTCAAAAGCTTGGACAAGGCGTTAGGCATTTGACTGCGAGGGTTTACATTCTGCAGCTTTGCAGCGAAAGTGCTGTTGTGCACTCAGCCACACTAATAGAGCCAGCATTGTTCCAGCACTTTGTGAATCGCTTGTGTTTCTGTTTTTAATCTTGTTTTACTGCCATTACATGATGAATAGCCGGTGTATCTCGAGGTGGAATGTCTTGTCATATTTATTTTGGAGTGCATTTGGTCTTTGTAAATCCTCGGCTGATAAGTTTGAAGTAGAAAAATCAAGCTAATCTCCTCAAGGTTATACTCAAATAAAAAAAGGACGCCTGTGGGATTTATCAGTGCATTTGAATAATACAAATCACTGTCATAGTAAAATTAGATGGGCTTGTGTTTAAAGCTTTCCTAGATCATTTGCATGTTTGGAGACGTAGAACTTTATACCTTTATACCCTTACAACATTTACATTTTTAACCATCCCAACAAACTAATTACATTAATTTTTTTAATGAGTAGTAACCATTATTTGTGTGTCAATTGTAAATATAGAACCACTGATACATAGAGTTTTTTGAGTGATAAATGTCACACTGTTGTCAAGACATTCTAATCGGCCTTGTGTGTTGGTCTGAGGGCTAATGTAGCAGTAGGGTCTGAATTCTTGCCATAGAAAGCACTTCTCACCTATCACAGCTGTTTATCTGCATATGTCTTACAAAAGTGGAAGATTATCTCCTATCAAAAATAACCAAGATAGTGCCGGCTTATACAGTGAGAATTTTCTAACTTCTCTGACCTGAATAACAGTGTTTAGTGCTTTCCTTAGTCACCTGTTGATTCTGCTGAAGTCTGTTGAGTCCACTGTGTATTTTTTTTCCCTTTGTCCTGTTGCCATTTTAACAACAGTAAAGTCATGTTGACCTCTGACATAATGTGTGATTGTTACACCCATGAAACTCAAACAAAGGGAGACCAGACTTCCCTCTTTGTATAGAATAGAAAAGGTGTTAAGACCATCAAAAACCAAGAGCAAACAATGAGTGTTAACAATATTTTTATGTTATGTTTTATGAAAAAAAGCTTTTTTATATTTTGGCATATTTGGAGAAAGGCAACTTGTTTCTGAAATACAGTGGCTGTGTGCTCTTATTATGAAATAAAATGTATTTTAACCAGGAAAGATTTAAAACAAACACAAACAAATGAGTGAAGTGTAATGGATGATTTATTGAAGGAATAAACGTTGGCGCTTACACCCTGGCAGTAGAGATGTTAGTGATGTGATGAAGGGAAAGTTTGATTATTTAGGGAATTTTATTCCTTGGGGCCGAGACACTGGTGGTGGTGGTGAAGAGGAGGAGGAGAGGCTGAGGAGGCTGGTGGCTTTGTTGCTGCGGTGGAGTTGGGGGCTGAGGGTTGCAGCATGTAGCTGAGGGGAGAGGGCTTATACTGTGTATATATATATATATATATATATATATATATATATATATATATATATATATATATATATATATATATATATACAGTATACTGTAGTATACAGTTAATGTGTCTAGTAAAAAGTGACCGTATGCCGCGGCCCAGTATACAGTATACCAGGGGTCTCCAACCTTTTTGGGTTTGAGGGCTACCCAAAAGTTGAGAATTTGTACTGAGGGCTACTCGTGCAAAATAATCCTCTATATTAAAATCTTGACATTACTTTCAAATGACACTAGGATGGTATGATTGTTTGCTTTGCATTAATGATAATGTTTATAAAAATAAATTTGTAATTAAACATAAAAACAAGTTTAAAAAAATAAATTATGACTAAAACACTACAGTAGTCACTGTTTATAAATATCCCTCACGGGCACCTCACAAGCTCCAGAAGGGCTACCTGGTGCTCGCGGGCACCTCGTTGGTGACCCCTGCTGTATACAGTATATACACTATACTGTATACAGTGTATACAGTATACTATATACAGTATATTCTGTATATACAGACAGTATACTGTATATACTGTATATGCAGTATATGAATGGCTTGAGAGATGATTGGATAAGAAGCTAAGGTGTCAGTAACAAACAAGTGAAAGGGAAAATGTATGCCTACAGCTTTATTTCATACAATTTTTTGGATGTAGAGGTGTGTTAGTTTGTAGTATATTGCCTTTGTTACAGTATTGCGATATATCAAAATATGGTATGGTAATGCTTATATTATGTTATACATAACACCAGATTGTTGCCAGTACACAACCCTTTTAGGAAAATTAATCTAATGAAGCATTTGTGGAATTGTATCACTCTTAATATTGTCACTTAAATGCAAGGAGATCATTCATTCATTTCTTTCACCTATTCAGAAAAAAAACAAAATGTCAACACTTCTCTTTGACTCTGATCATACCCGAGTCTTTAGTCCCCCACTGAAAAGGTCTGTTTGTGTGGTCCAGTGTGCGCCCCCCTAATGTTTTTCTTAGTCCCGGGAACAGTATGTGGTGACAGCTGTGGCGATTACCTGTCCTGTCTCATTCAGTCACCCGGCCCGCAGCTTGGACACCTCATGCATCAGAGAATGACGTGCAGTGATTAGGACCTCGTTATGGCCGCTCCTCGCACACATTCATTTGCCCTGCCACCAGGAGAAATGGCCCATCCGCGCTCATTTGAGTAAACCATGAAATATGAAGCTCCCGCCTTCAGCTAATATTAAATTTCATCAGGGACTAATGTTTGGTTTTTCACAGCACGCGGCTCATCACTGATTCTGATTTCTCATTGTGGGATTGATGTGGAATGGTCCCGAGAGCGTCGTTCAAGCTGCTGTCGCTTCACAGTTTTATATTAGACGAGTAAATCTGGATCAATCAGACCTCGAAGAATATTTTTCTTTTAAACATATTTGAAGTTGGGAAGTGGCCAACAGAAAATTACTACAATAAGGAGTATTTGCTTTTTTATTCTAACTTTGATTTTTACATTTTGGAACACAAGGCAGACTTAATTTTTTCCTGTGCATTTTGGCAATTTAACAGACTACAATATATTTTCTGTAAACAAAACTGTTTCAGCCAGGTTAATCGCTTTTGGCAAATGGCAAATGGGTTATGTGTGCTGTCAGTGAGTGGGTATAGAACATTAGCAAGCTGGCTGTTCAAATAAGAATAGGCTACAAGTCACTAGGGCTGTCGTCAACCAAAGAAAAGGCTAGTTGACCAAAGTCATGCCCAAAACAAAGGCAATGATTAGCGCCGCACCCTAGAATTTGACACACCCACAACGCTCAAGCGCACATTGGTAGCTGATACAACAAAGACAAGTGCCACAGGCTAAAACATACAACTTGTACACAACCAGAGCCAACACTAAGTAAACACTCACTGTTATAATTAGTCATATTCTCCTGTTCAGTAGGGTATTGGAAAAGAACAGTTTCCTGTCTTGGCAGGTTGTAAACAAACTATTAACTTCCATACACTGTGCACCGCATCAACCGCCCTTAACTTGCAATGGTTTCTATTAAACAAACATATAATAGTAGGTCTTCACCAAACACTGATCATAAATTGGACCAGCTTTGTTGGTGCAAAAGCGCTTGCAACTAAACAACCAATAAAAATGTAGATGGACCAAGACGTCACTGACTAATTAGTCAACTAAACAACCAGAGTCTGCTAGCCCTTCAAGTCACTAGCTGGTTAAAACTACTGTATCTTATGCTTGAGTTGCATACAACTAGTCAAAATACTTAGTAAGAGTTTTTTGGGTCACCTTTAAAGGTAGTGTTTTTTAGTGTTTTTAACTGGCTTACTCTTTTAAATGAATGATAATTCAAGGTTATTTATGAATTGAGCTTAAACTAATACTAAATGTAATTAGGTAGACATAAAACCAATTAGTTGTACTTACATACACATGATAAACTGCCTTTTGACCAACATGATTTGATAAAAATATGTTGCCAATTACATAAACAAAATGCAACATAAAGCCTGGTTCATTTTAGATAAATGGTTATGATTGGTGGGTAGGTTTGACCTTGTTGGAAGATGGCTTGGGAGGGAGTTCCAGACCCACTTCACTATATTGCACAGTCCTATTGAAAACAAAAAATGTAAAATTAAAGTCTATTGCTGTGGACATAACCTATTCTCCTATTTCTTTAAATATACATCTGAGTTGGATGTTATTATGAGCTTGTGTTGTCATATCCAACACAATAATTATCTTGTCTGAGGTTATTCCCACTCTAATTATCCCAAGTATCGGCAGTGTATTCCTGAGCACCGAGCTCTCTGTGCCCAATTAATAAACGGCGGAGGCAGCAGCAGTGTGGCGTTCCTCCTGCAGTTCGGCGCTAATGATTCAGAGAGCTTTAATGTCGACTGCCTTGAGTAAAGCGCACTAAGCCCGGTGTCAGCGCAGCCCTTAAATCACCATCAGTCTCCCTCCGGTCCCTCTCTCCTCACGCCTACACACTCTTCCTATACCCTGTCCTCTCCTGTCCTCTCCATTTCCACTCGCTGCACCGCCTCTCTTTCCGCCAGCACAGTCACAGTTGTGTCAGAGCAGGTGCAATCAATTACTGACCCTCGGCCTTGCTCCCGCTCCACGACTAGCTCTTTAATTGAGGGAATTAATGAGTGATTAGTCCAAGAGATGATGTAATGTCATAGAGCTTGGAGATGGATAGTTTAACTGCCACTGCATAGCTAAAGGCAGGTTTCCACTGGAACTCGTACAGTTTGGAGCAGCACACTTTTCCATTGTCAAAGGTGTGTAAAGAATATACAGCAAGGGTATTGTAAGGAAACTACTTCTAGCTTTTGGTTCCAATATTGAGGTCCAGACGTGAATGAATGTGAAAGTGAACGGTTGTGTGTCAGTGTATGTCTAAGGGGCTGCTTCCTTTTGTTTACACGAGGGCGGGGTTTCCGTTTCCCAAATCTGCAATCTTTTGAAAACGCTGGAAGAGGTGTTTTGGTCTCACAGCCGGTCATGTAAACTGTGAAACCAGCGGACTCACTGAACAGTCTGAACAGCGATTGGCTGTCTGCCGGCCGAATGTCTGCTACGAGGCTTTAATGTCTCATATGTTCATATTTGTAACACTCAGTAATATATTTACAAATACGCACTTTTACTTAAGACTCTATCAGAATGGCTCCAGAAAACCACAATATCTTAAAGTAGTTGTGAAGTTGCAGACCAGAACTGATTTCCTCTGATGTTTGCTCACTGTGTGGTGCAGAGCATTTGTGGGGCTCGCAGCGCTGATTGCTGGACAAATACGGGTACTACAATTTATTCAAACTAACTCGTTTTCTTTACACCTCAGCGTTTTTGTGTAAAGTCAGTGCAGAGGTGGCATGCATTTTGCGTTTTCCTGGCCGGCGTTGACGTGTTAACGGGCTCCAAGTGTCAGACCTGGCCATTGTCCAGGGTCTACCCCACTTTAGGCCCATAGTTGTTGGCACAGGCTCCAGCCACCTGCGACCCCCATCGAGAATAAGCAGATGATGAAAATGAATGGGGAAAAAAATCTAAACATGATACTTTCTGAAAATAAACTCTTCCTTGCATCATGGTCATTGGTGCTGAACCACTCTGAATCAGACTTTCTGTTGAGTAAATAATATGTGATAAGGCTTACAAGAAACTGTGAGATGAATAGGGCTGGTCAAAGATAAATACACTTGGGGCTGTTTTGTTATTTATTTTGTTTCTGCCTGCCTAATGTACTGACAGGGATTGCACTGAAATATGCAAAACTCGCAAAGCTATTAATCAAATGTCTCTCTCTATAGTCCCGCGCCTATTCATAGTCAGGAACGCGGTGTTCTTACTGTTCATTAAAAGCTCAACCACTTATCATAATTATATCCATTACAATCAGATTCAATTCAAAAGTTTTACGTTGGGGAAAAATCACAGAGGATTTGAAAATGCTTTTTTGTTTTTATTTATTTTATGAAGATGCAATTTCTTTTTATAATTTTTTGTTTTGTTAATACCAGAATTGTTATATTATCATATGTTTTGTCTGATTACATCAACACTAAAACATAAATTAGACATTATGTTCAAACTGTTCTAAGTACTTACTTCACCAAATACTTACTACTTTTACTTGAGTATTATATGGATGACCACTTTTTACTTCCTAAGTAACCTTTTGAATAAATGGTACTTTTAAGAGTAGTTTTAGCACAACATACTTTTACTTTTCCCTGAGTAATATTATTTTGAAATAACAATACTTTTGCTTCCGGCTACTCTGCCCACCTCTGATTAGAATCCTTACTGTTTTATGTGAATGAATGTGATCCTTGACCTTGTCACTGGTGTGAGGCTTATACAACATACTTTAGTTTTGACTTGGTCTAGTGGAGTGTGGAGTGCTTCCAAGATGTTTTTCTTTGTGGCATAAGCCTACTTTATTTTTCTCAAAGTTTACTCTAAATCCTTTTTGAAGAGAGTGGACAAGAAGAGTGTCCCTGCCATAGTGACCCAGTTCATATGTTATTTTTGTGATTTTTGTTTTATTTATTCATAAAAAAATGTCAGCTAAAGGAGATGGCATACCAGGCTGTCTTCCATGCGCTCAGCACTTAGCACACTTCCGCTCAGTGTAGCATCCGCTGGCCCTATCTGAACATCTGCTCTCTCCATGTTTATCCAGTGGCTCTGCAGCCTGTGAGTCTGACTCTAACCCCCCCTCCTCCCTTCTTGTTCCGCAGATGGAGTCTCCTGTCTCCACGCCGGCCCCTCCCCCTCTCCACCTCCTGGCCGCTGTGGGCAACAGTGAGATCTCGTCCCCATGCGAGCAGATAATGGTGCGGACGCGCTCGGTGGCAGTGAACACGTCAGATGTGGCCCTGTCCACAGAGCCCGAGTGCCTGGGCCCCTGCGAGCCCGGCACCAGCGTCAACCTGGAGGGCATCGTGTGGCAGGAGACTGAAGACGGTAAGCACAGTCAATTCATGGTTAAAAGTTGAGCCTCACTCTTAAATATTTTTTCTTATTCTATTCTATTATTAGGAATTCAGTTAATTGATGCCTACATCTTACTCTTGCTTCTTTGCATTTACCTATGGAGTAATTCTCTTTCCAGTGTTATATTTTTTATTAGCATTCTCATTCTAGCACTTGAACATTACAAGTATGAATGTAGTGGACCATTTTTATCAGATTTGAGACTTTTAAGATTTTGCGATGTCGCAAATTACAAACCATCCAACCTTCACAATATTGGTCCATGTTTGAATGAATCAAGAATTGTTAGACAAACCAAACAGAGCACATTGAAGTTTTCTTATAGACACCAACGTTAGTTGTTTTTATATATCAAATAAGATATTAATATCAGAAACATATTTAAATATTATTTCAATAAAATGTTTCTTACTAATAAGTACTATAGCTTGAGTACAGTCTATCACTCTTGGTCCATAAGCGAGTGACTGTATGAACATGAATCATGCATTTGTTTGAAATCCACATGAAGCCTCTGTTGATTTTACATGGAATGACCATAATAAGTTGAAGCTGTTCCTGGTTGAACATTTTTCAAACGAAGATGAATATGCAGTTGCAGTTGCATTGAGAATATCAAACTTTTGTGATGCCACAAAGTCAGGCTGGGCAATAAATCAAATTAATTATATTATTTCACTTTTTAAATCTTATATAGCCATATTGTAAAATCTAATTTTAATGGAAATTGGCGTTTTCCAAGTGCCACAATGTTTTCTGTGTTGTGGCTAGTACTACTGCTGGCACCCAGAGCAGCTTAAATACTGACTGTGGAAATTCTGCAGATCCTAAAAATACTAATAATCCCTTTACCTCTGTAATGCTTTTGTTTAGCATCAGGCAACTGTCTGGCTAAAATGAACAGCGTTGTGTGGTGGACAGAGCTAACTTATGTACTTTTTATGTTTGCATATTAGCGGTGTGCTCTGGAGCTTAGCGTCTTTTAACAAGGCATTGTATGGCATGAAAATTATAATAGACCTGTAGCTTAAAAGTGGAGAGGGCTATTCCTACAAGACATTTACGTCTTCACTGATGTCGCTGTGAGAGTAATGCACACTGCTGCTGCTTTACTGTTGTTTTTGTACAGACATTTAGCATACAAATATAATTATGTAACAATCTTATTTAAAAATAATAAACCTTTAAATATTTTAATGCCAACAAACGAAAAAATCTATTAAAATTATAAATTAACTGAAAATTGCCCAATCTTACCACAAAGTACTACAGCTCAGATCATGACAACATTGGTAAATCTTTCAACACAGTAAACCAATCCGAGTAGTCAAAGTAAGTTTAACACAAAGGTTTGTACAAAATGTGGAAACATGTTCATAGACCCAACAAGCAATATATTTGGAAAAGAACATATTAGAGGACCTTTAAAACCTCTTTTTCCAAAACCTGGGTGAACGCTAAATTGAGCCTGTAGCTGTCAATCCAGCACAAGTGTTGCAAACTAAAATGTAATTGGATATATGTTGTGCCTGGAGAACTGGTTGTGGAAATCTGTTAGTAACAGCACACACACAGTGCGTAATGAACGGTGGCAGTAAGAATAGTAGTTGGCAGGCTGTTCTTAGGTGGCCTTGATTTGTTTTTTGCTCAGAAGTATGCAGGCGGGAGTTCGTAGCACAGAGATATCAGCTCTCAACAACAACACGCCTCATACCACAAAGCGTTTCTTGCCGGCTGCCAGTTGGGAATAGAAGTTGGCCGCCTTCCCGCAGCGCAGTCCATGTGAAATCTAAGACGTTTCACTATTTCTGCCTTTGATCGAGAGCACGTCGAGCTGATTGAATTTTTAGATGTTTCAGTAGCGCTATCAGGTTGTGCTGGCTCCGGAGAACTGCCCTCTCTCTCTCTCACTCTCTCCCTGTCGTGCATGTGAAATACTGCAAACACCTAATCTTCAAAGCCGCTCGTGCTCGGTGGCTCTGCAGGCATGCTGACTACAAATCGCCCACACATCCACATTGCAGCTTGTTGGTTCACTCACTGCACAAGCCGAAACAGAAAAGGGCCCCTGCCTCATCAACATTCCCGGAGCACAGTCTCTGCTATTGAGTGGCTTTTTCTCCCGTTTTTTGATTTTTCGCTTCTGC
Organism: Bostrychus sinensis; assembly: GCA_020698575.1. Lineage (NCBI taxonomy): Eukaryota > Metazoa > Chordata > Actinopteri > Gobiiformes > Eleotridae > Bostrychus > Bostrychus sinensis. The sequence continues at coordinate 9,331,667 of CM036242.1, read as the reverse complement.
CCTGGGCTGTGTCTGATTCACCCCTGTTCGCCTTGCTTTTTCGCAACTCTTTTTTGTTACTAAGCATCCAGGCAGCCAACCCCTTGACTCTGTTTCCAAGCAAAACCGGGAGAGTGCTAGTGCAAGGCAGTGAGTGCAAGGGCAAGGAGGGGGGAGGCAGACAAGGCTACTTCTGTTAGTGACACAAACATGGCCGGGAGCCAGCAGCAGTACGGTGTTTGTGCTCCCCTCATTCACTGCCACCCACAGCGTGATCTCCCCTCCTCCCACAGCTCCAGTTCCCCGCTCTGCCTGCACTCACTCTCAGCCGTGGAAGCTGTTATTTTGGCTGAAAAGAGGTGGTGCTTTGGCCAAATGGAGCTGTGTTTTCTCCTGATTTGGTGCTATCTGGCTCAGTGGGGAGGTGGCTGCTTGGATTGGTGGAGTGTCTCTAAAAGTGTGTGTGGTAGAGGAGAGTGGTGAAGGGCTCTGCAGGTGGAGCACAGGGGTTGTTGTGGTCAGCAGTAGGGTCTCCACAGTCTAGCACTTTGCTCTCTTGATGCCTGCTGAACCTGATGGTTGCATCTGCAATCATTAATAAAGCATTACAAGTGACCAAAAAATCATTATCAGAACATCTGACCACTCATTACCTTAAATCACATTAGGATGTGACCAATTATAAAAATGAGTGGTGACTAGTAGTCAACCAAAGAAAGGTCTAGTCAACTAAAATACAATAAAAAATCCCTTAATAATTAACATTAATAATACTTAGTTTGGGGACTGATACTTTAAGGTAACTTGTTAGTTTATCTCTTTATTGTCCTTATAAACTTATGTTACTGTGTTAGAGACATGCACTCCCCATAACTGCATGCCTGCAAATGCACTCACATTGGCTACTGTTGATCTGTTTAGTTTAATGCTGTTTTCAGTTCTGTTTTACTGTGTTAGAATATGTATGAAAGAGTACAACACCGGTGCCATTTGAGCTGGATGAGATGGCTCACATGCGAGTCAGAGACCAGCTCTCAAGTTAAATAATATAGTAATAACATGTTACAGATTTGCCCCAAACATTGGTATTAAGGAGCTTTATTGGTGCACAATTGCATGCAACTAACTGACCAATAAAAAATTTAGGTTGACGAAGATGCCACTGACTAATTAGGCGACGTAACGACCAGAGTCTGTCAGCCCTAGTGACTAGTGTAAGTCCAGAGAAGTGCACTACATTATAAATGAGAATTGAGTTCAAACATTTGAAATGCCAAAGGGGACATTTCAAATATTCAAAGTCATATAATTAATGCAATATTCAGAATAATCTTGTTTCTGCATGTTTTCCACATGTTTGGGGCTGTTGGTCTGTATATTTAACATTAGAAGTTATGACAAACCTAAACACTTGAATTTCTTTATTTTAGTTGTTTTTACTGCTACTATTTTGAACTTGGACAATTTGTGGTAAGCTATTAGGTGTCAATATGCGATTGCAGGTAAACATAACCATGGCATTATAGCCTGACTAAGATGTGGAAATGTAGTTCAGAATAAAATTATGCTTTCTCAATTAACCTGGTATTTTAAAAGTCTGTTTATTTAAAAATAGTAAGTGTCTGATGCATTATTGATGTTTGTTTAATGACACTATTCATTTACCTGGAAATTGAAAATGGCCTTGAGCAAAGGAGGACTGCTTGTGTGTTTTGGAGCTTATTGGTGTATAATTACTGTAATACATAAAAAAAGTGGCAGATCTTTGGCACTAGATGATTAGGGCCAACAACTAGACAGCCAGATTACTTTTTAGTACCTTTTGTTGAAACACGAAATGTTATTGGATTTTTATTTAGAACACCTTCGCCGTTCAAATGTACCACTTAAACTTACACACCTTATTTTGTTTAATGAGATGAGCTAAAATAAGAAACAACCATGTGCCTCATGGAATCCAAAAGGTTGTGGTGTTTTGTGCATCCCACAACAATACCTAATAGTTAATTCCCACATATAGAGTGAGAGTATAAACCTCTGAATCACCTCTTTCCACAGGCTGCAGGTATTTGTCAGTGCTGTTCTGCCCTTATTACCTGCACCTCACCTCTTTTCTAACCCTTCTCACCAATACCAGCATCAGGGCAGGCAGCAACACATCTCCAGACTTCACAACTGCTCAGTTTCTCGTCTCAAGCCTAGAGGCCAAAGTGCTGTCAGTTTAACAGGAAGAGTGATTGCAACCACTGTAAAGTTTAAAATAACATTCTGGCAAGTTAAGTGCTATACATAGAGTTGGCTATTACAAGCTGAGGCTAAAGTTTACATTAAAATCGCCTCACTTCAAAACAATTTGGAAGAAATCCCATGGTAATCATTTAACTAAAACGGTGTGGGCGTAAACAAAACCGTAATCTCTCTCTCTGTTTTGTTGACCACGGTTCTTAGAACAGAGGGGCAAAGCTCTACACACGGCTCTTTACAGGAGACAAAAGTAGAAAGCCCACACCACCAGCCTGCTAGCCAAATGCAGAGACTAAGGCCCACTTGTAACAGAGTAGGTAGCTGTTTTGTTTTGGCTCAATGTCACTCTGTTTTATTAATTTAACTTTTAGCACAGGAAAATTCCTGTTTAGATCCTGTTTAGTCCTCTGCTCTCTCTGTCCTAAAGTAGATTGGTGAATAAAACAGGACCACAGGTTTTCAGTAGTAGTTATCAAAATGGCACAGCAAACCTTTGAACATTGTAGTATGTTTTGTTTTGACCAAATGTCACTGTTTTATTCATTTAACTTTTAGCATAATGTCAAAAGAAGTCTAATGCTATTGGCAGGAAAGTCCTGTTTAGCTCTCTCTCTCTCGGAGTCCTCTGCTCTCTTCATCTTATCGTAGATTTGAGAATAAAACATTCATTTAAGTTTTAGCACAATGTCTAAAGCAATGTCAAATGGTATTGGTAAGAAAATCCTGTTTTGCTCTCTCTCTCTGCTTTCGGAGTCGAGTCCTCTGTTCTCTATGTCCTATGGTAGATTGGTGAATAAAACAGAACCACAGTCTTTCTGTTTTAATCAGCATTTTTATCAGATCAGCAAAGCACTGTTAATGGCAGAGCAAAAGGGCTTCAACCAAAGACTTAATTTTTAACAAGAATGTCTTTTTTATTCATTTTAAATCATTTTATTTTCAGCATAATGGCTGAGGAGGCCACTATAGGCAGAAAAATCACATTGCTTTTGGACTTGCAGCTTAAGAGAAGTGAATAAAACAGAACCATAGACTCTGTGAAGTAAATTGATACACATGAGGGGTTTTTTGAAGCCAATATCGGATTTTTCACAAAGCAAACAAAAAACACAATAATTAGTATTTCTTTTGCATTATTCACCAGGTTTAGCACCAGGTTTTTACACCCCACTGGCTAGTTTTAAAAGTTAAGAGTTCCAGATGCATCAAATGCAAACCAAATGAGGGAACACAGGCAGAGTATCAAGGATAGGCAAGGAAACTTAGGCCCCAAAGACAACGCAGTGGCATCCTGATTAGCAGTGAAAGTTGAGCGGTGCCCCCACATCGCTGCATGACAAGTATCACACAGAGCTGTTTAGACATGCGCTGTGTGCCTGCACGTTTCATTTAGCATGCCGAGCAACAGCTGCTTCATCACCTCCGCCTTTCAGGGCCTAGTGGGAGTAAATGAACAACAGGCGCTGGGTAATTGTCTGCGCCTTCACTACTTGGACTTCACCAAGCGCCAGAGAGAGAAACGGATGAGGAGGAGGCCGGCGACACCTCACAAAACACCATCAAACAGAGCAGAGCCTTTGGTCAGAGTCGACAAGAAAAGTTGGCTGATTAGAGCGACTGCATTTCTCATCCTGTGTAATTAAAGCACAGATGTGGGCAACGTTGCAGCACAAGTCTGAGTAATTATAAGACCAGAAGAGCCGTCTTTGTGTATAGATTGCCAGTTAAACCAAAATATCCCCTTTAACTTTACTGTTTTTTTCTCAAATATAATGACAAATGTGATGTGTTTTACATAAATAAGAATGGGCACCAGTGGTCTGACTAGATAGGTCATAAGAAACTGCAAACTGCCTCAGCGAGTTGAAATGTGTTGCTTTTGTCTGATATCTACTAGATAAATAAACCTTTTTATTTATTTTAGCATAGGAATTGGGGCATGTCTCTCTGTTTTATTCACCTTTTGTCATCGGAGCAGCTGTGCTAATGACAGTTCACGTTAGAATTGACTTAGAGGTACTAGCAGTGAATAAAATGCATATCATAGTCTTGGTTTTATTTACTGAGCAATAAATAAAAAAAAAAAACATAAGTATAGGGAGCTCTATTTACACTAGCTATATAGTTGTATTTATAGTTCAATCAGAGCAACTGGACAAATGGCAGATATTAAAAGAGCTAATGGCGTTAGACTGGAGAGTAAAACAAAACCAGTCATTCTGTTTTACTCAACAGTTATTTCAGAGCAGTAAGGGAAAGTATTATAACCAAAGATTAGTGAATAAAACAATGCATGACAGAAGGGCAAAAACTAATCATAAAACAAACAACGTTTTATTCTCCCCTGCTCTCAGTAGCAGTAGAATAGTGATAAAAACAGTAGTGATCTGGTAAATAGGAAAGTACAATCGTCTCTCAGTTTTTATTCACTACTGTTTTTAGGGCATTTGGCAGCTGAAGTATTATTGGAAAAGAATGATGAATAAAACAGAACAATAAACTCAGTTTTATTCACTACTGTAGCTCTAACTGTGCTAATTGCAGTAGAAAGATGAATAAAAGAGTATCTAATTCTTGAAGTGTTTGTGCTATTGCTTTCTCAGCAGCAGAGCAATTGGCAGCACAGGGAAGACCTTTGGCAGTGAACTTGTGATTAAGAAGGTGCAATCATCTCTGTTTTAGTCGCTACTGTTTTCGGAGGAGCAGTGCACATGGCATCAGTATTTTTGCACAAGAATGAATAAAAAAATGATTAAAACAGAATAGTCTCTTTGTTTTATTAACTGCTGTAGCTGTGCTGATTGGAATTCACATCAGATGGGTTGTAGATGAATAACTGAGAGTAAAAGAGAGACTCTTTGAACTGAGCAAAAAAAACAACTTTACTTTTTATCGAACATCTTTTGTCTTCAAGTCCTAAGGAAATGTTTTGTATTGATTGTCCTGTTAATGCTTTTGTGCTTTCATACTTTTAGCCTCTGATACATTAGGAACTTTTGCGGGAAGAAACGTAATGCAAGCTAAAAGAAAGTGAGCTTGTGTTTCAGTAAAGCCTAGGTGGTTGTATTTCAAATCCGGGCTGTGACACAAATCCCCTAAACAGACGAGGCAGTGGCAGCTCCCCGGGTCATGTGCGGACCGCCGAGCCCTGGCCCCTCCCCTGGCCCAGCATGCTCATACTCCCAAAATGTCATCTCACAAACGCTAAGCCATCTTTATTGCCACTGAAACACAACCCAGGACACCTCAGCTCTTTCTCGAGGCCAGCGGTAACGTGGATACGTCCCCTTTGGCTAGACAGTGTCATCTCATGCTAGTTTACCCTCTTCTCAAATTTCCCAACCCTCCAACACACAGCAGGCTATACACTCCATTCTGCTCCCACAGCTGCTTAAGCTCCCTAATAGATGAATAATACACACTGTTTGCACTAAAAGGCTTGTCTCTAGGATTACTTAGGCAGCACACATAGCCCTGTAGCAGGGAGTGCACTGGCTGCTGTGTAGGAGTGAATGTGCGACTGTTAGCTCTGTATAAACATTTGACACTTCTCGTTTTTCTGTTCCTTTCTGTCAGGGAGGTGCAAAAGGGCTACACAGTGAGAAAGAAGAAGCACTTGGCTCTCTCTAACTCACTTGCCAGTTATGCTTCCATGCCCTTTTGAAACGCACTCATTGACATGTTTTGACAAAGGAAAGGGGCGTCCGCTGTCTGCGATCTCACTATAAAAGCTGTCCTTGAAAGAAGAGCTGGCTTTGCACAAGAGGTCTGTGGCTTGCTGCTTGGTCAATGAGCAGAGTGGCCTGTAGAGTGGAAAATACATGCAGCAAAAAAAAAAAAAAGACTCAGCAAAAGATGGTTAAAAGTATGAATGTAGTTGGTAAACTGCTGCATAATATCTTAGCACAAGCTGTGTGTACATCACGGCGATAAATGGAGACAGATGGAGGGAACTCAAAGCAGAAAGACATGTACGCCATGACATCAATTTTTAATTAACAGTGCGGTGTGTAGTTTTTGGCAATGCCTAGTGACAGCTCTAGACTAGTTTGTTCTCTGGTCTGTTGTAGGAATTGGAAGAAGTAGTGCAACCATTGGAGCTTCATTGAGTATGTCTTTTTATTGTCTGAAAATAGTGGTCTGCCATTATTCAAATGCATACTGCAGCTTTTCACTCAACCCATCCTTAAATTTAGAATCTGTTATTATCCCAAAAGGCAAAAGTAATTATCGCAATTTATGTTGTCATTATTTTAAGAGCTACTGTATTTGTAACCCAGATGCAACAATGCTAAACAATGGTTTACTAACAACAGCTAAAATGCCGCAACAATGCTAATTGCTAACCATTTGCCATTAAAATTAGACTACAGGCTACAGGCTACATAGAAGACATAGACTTGCAAGTATGCGTGTCGGTGTTAGCCAAACAACAAGATAGTGATGGCTTAATTTCTTGGTTTTCGTCATGGCATGGTGGCCAAATGGCACAAACATCTTTATACAGATACGAGGAGGAGAAAACTTAAGTAAAGCCAAGTGAGGGGTCATGTAGGAGTCATTTTGACTTTGTAGTATTTACGATAGTGCTTTAGGGGGAGCTGAAGAAAATGAAGCAAAAACAGCAAAGAAATAAGCAAAGTTCCTGAGTTCTGTTTTAAATTGGAAGCACTCAAATGAGCATTTTTCTGGTTCAAGGCTGTATCCTCTATTCATTGACAAAAAGCACTCACGTTTGGCTCTATCTTACAGTAGTACAGAATTTTCTTAAAACATTATTGGATCCTCACATTTTTTTCCGATCCATATCAAAAATTATTTCATCTTTTACTTAAAACTTTAAAATCAGACCAACTCTTTTTGAGTTATCTTGCAAACATGACATATGCTTAGTGTTTAAAATGTGTCTTCCATTGTCAGCGGTATAGTCACCCTAAAGTTCTAGTGAGCCTCCCAGCCTCAACTCTCCAAGAACAATATCATTAATAATGCCCGTCTTGTTGCGGTTGTCTGGACTCTGTGCATTTCCATTTGCCAGCTCCTTAACCACAGTCTCACTTCACTAATATTCCAAAACAACCTCATCAGGACGCATTGTGCTAGAGTGGAAACGGCCTAGTTCCACTTTCATTTTCCTCTTTCGCTCTTCGCTAATGGTGCCCTTTGGAATAGCACTCTGACGTTGGATTGCGCTCACGTTATGTGATGGAAAATATGCTGCAGGAAGACTGGCTCATTAAGGATGGATGCTTGTCCTGTTAGTCACATGTAGTCCTGGGCTGGTGTTACTAAGATGCCGTGTGAAGAGAGTTAACAAAATCTCCTCAGAGACAAGGTTGCTCTTCTGACTAGCCGGGCAAATGCGTTTTCTCAAGCTCTTAAATGGTGGTGTATCGTAAATTATATGCCTGGAGGAATTGTGGGCCTTGCCTGTGGTTGTCATGAGATATCATATTTGCTATATACATGTCAACAAGATCTAAAGTCATTCACTTCTGGCTCTGACCTATCGCTTCATCTCATGTGCTTTAAAGGGGGGAACTCCCATAGGATTTGGTTAAATATGGTGGGTACCAAATGACATCTATGTAAACAGCATTTTCCTTGGCTACTAATTCTAAGCAGTGATGAATGCGTCTGAAGCCTCAGTCACACTGGGTGGTACGGTAAATGTCGGGTCAGGATGCCACAGTTTGAGTTCAGTAAGATGGATGTATTGAAATTATTATAAAGAAGGTAAATCTTGGTGGTAACGGGGCAAAAGGCGTAAAGTATAGCCATATGCTGCACAAATACACACTGGACTATTTCCAAATATGCCAGTTTTCTACATAGGGAGGTGACTATTTAATGGGCTAAGTTCAGCTGGAGTTTTATGCAGTGTAGTACAAAAATGTAATTCACAAAGCAAGACCCATACAAGGACGATTTTCTCTAAATCCAGTAACAGCTATTGGTAGTTTAATGTGTTCTTATGGTGTATGTCTTTTTTACACTAAGACATGCTTATTTTTTGTTACTTATTATTATTTTTATGTTTATGTATTTATTTATGTATTTATTTATTAAAACAATACATACATTTTTACATTATTATTGTTGTTATTTACTTATTTATTGTGTATGCGGCTCATTTCTATGGAAAGATATGTTTTTTTCACTTGTTAATGGACACATCCTATTTTAGAGCTCCCTAGTAGTGACCAACTTTTTCTAGTACAGTATGCTAGTGAATTTTGTTAAGGCCAATAGTGTCCGCTAGTACTTTACAACGAACAATTTACCTAGTACTACTGCTTCTGTTTATTTTGATTTTACTTTTTGTACTAGAGGAGCTATTATTGGTCGCCAGCAGTATTAGTACTACATAGTAAAATAAGATAAGGCTTATTTCGGTAATATAAATTAAATGCTCAAAATGATTTCCATACACTTTAGTCAGGATTAGCTATTGTTTTAACTAATAGACTGATTGGCATGTTTAACCACAGCCCTGGCCAAATCCTCCCAATGTTGCACAGTTTGTTGCAGTACACTTTTGTGGGACATGTCATATGATAACACAGCATTACTGACCCAAACTGTTCCCATAATGCTGCTGTGTAAACAAGCCTTAAAAGTAGCATTGAGATGTCATTTCTCGCTCGGCTGTTTTCTGCTCGGTCGGTGTGTTCTGATCCACTCTTCTGGAAGTAAACTTGTGCAGAGTGTTTTTGTGGAGGCTGCTGTATGCGGCCGATAATGCTGTGCCGACGTGGGGAGCATACTGATGCCTGCTTCCATTGCCTCGCCGAGCGATGAGAGTACTGACCTTCTCACAGGCTGTTATTCTTGTCAGAGAGTGACTTTGCACTTTTACCTCCTCTGAGCTTGGAAGGAGGCAGAGAAGCTGGCACCTCATGTTCCTGAAGCTCAAATAAAGTCGTCAGCAGTACATTTGTCTCCTTTAATACTCATTTTTATGTCTTCACTTTAACACAGACTTGGAATTGTTACCATACATTAGTCCGTCTCTCATTTCTTGGCATATGTTGTAAGATTAGTTGGTAAAGCTCCCTCAAATCCTTTACGGTGAATTGATTAATAACATGACTATACAGAGTAAGCATTCCAAACCAATTTTAGACCAGAAATCTCTCAATAACAGACTATAAATCAAACTACATTACCAAATACTGTACCGCAGATTCAGTACTTCTAGTCTAAATGTGTATTGTGTGACTTACTGTAGCATGTGGTTGAATAAAATTATTAGGTGTAGCATGAATGGCATGTCCCTGCAGAGCTACCATAGCTGCTCACATGCAATCTACACTTTGTCAACCATAAGATAGAAAATGTTGCAAAAAAAGATGCAAAACCTACATTTATGTAAATTCAACAATAGTAAGTGCTATTTTGTGGATTGTATGCTAATAAATTTCAAGCTAATAAGTTCAATAAGTTCCCGCAATACTATATTATTTGACATAAATGCTATCAAAAAGAACAGATTTAGCTGATCACTCATTTCATTATTTTGTGTTAGGGTTAAACAATTAAAACAAATAACTAATGAAAATATTGTTCAGAGTTGTTAGAATTGTCTCTTGCTCTCAAGAGTGTTGTGTAGAGTTGTAGACCGAGATATACCATAAGTATGTTTCTGATCATTTGCACAATCACTTTTAGTCTCCAATATTTTCCAAAGTTTTCACTTGGCATTTCTAAAGTTTCTGAAAAAACGGAGGTACAGAAAAAGGACAAAATGTATTCATGCATGATTTTGACCATTTCAGATGAAAGATTCCTTATTGTGGGAAAATCTTTCGTAGTAGCACAAAAATGTTGTATGTCATACAGTGAGACGGGGACAAAGATCACAGATAGAGCCGTCTTATGGCCAAAGACAAGTTGCGACTGATATCAGGCAGTGTCAGATTTTTTTGGAAAGTTGGTCTCAGAGTGTCAGCCTCTCGCTGTACCTCTGATCTGTCTCTGTCTCTGTGACCAATAAAAACAAAAAACAATGCATCTTCATAGTAAAAACAGTGCCCTTCCCAGCTACAAATGTGGCTACCTTTCTCCTTTTCCATTTTTAATTTTTTTTTCCACGCACATAAACATCACTATAGCAAGCAGCACTAGCTTCCAGATTACTGATGTTACAATCATAGAGATAGAAGACTAGAGTGGACATTCTAATGGGTATTAGCCCTAACTGACATCCAGCACAGCCACCATGTTATGTGTATAAACTTTCTATTAAGTGCTATGTAAACAAATAGTTGTATTTGTGCTAAATCTAATGCCTAGTTTTTATGTACTTGCTTCAGCACGGAGAAATTTTGGACAATGCTTCAATTCATTGTCATCATACTCTTATGCTCTGCTCTAATACCTTTACAAATGCAAACATACAGTGATTCTGCATAATAGTACCACAAGTACCATAGAGACCTCTGCAATATTAATAATGACTCAGACTGCTAGACTTATTACGAGTTTAAAACTATCTCTGTTTCTCAATTTCCAACATTTATTTTTGGAAGTTATGTCACAGTTTTTATGTTACCTACCATTAGAATTAGCCTTTTCCTACAGTCAAAAGATGGCTGCCGGAATTGCCACCGAAGCGGTTGCCATGTCTTCTCCAGTGTTCTATTCCATCGCTATGGTTACAATGATGCAAACACACAGAGCCTGAAATCTACTCCGGCTGACTTAGGCCGTAGACGCGATTTAACGTTTGTACCCTTGCACAGTGTGAACAGCAGTTTACAGTTTTATGCATTCCACTTTGTGCAGAGTTACTTCTATAAATCTTTTAACTGGGTTTTTGGATCTGCAAGGGCCAACTAATGCTCTGTGGGAGACCTAGTTAAATACCATATTTACTTTGTCTTGGCTTTTGGTAATAACACAATTTTCGCCTATAACACATTGAAACTTATTTTGTGAAGTGCTCTGAATGGCGAGGCTGGTTCAGTGGCCAGATGCCTATTCATTCTTCATAACTAACAACTTGATAAACAAACAGTGTTGTAACATTGTGCTTCAGCTACCACCGCATTCCTCTCAGTAGCCTCATAGCCAACACCAAACTGACTCTATAGCCTTCTGTCTGCCTATTATTTCTGATAAGCTCTCTCAGTATTGTGATGCTGACATTTCCAGACATGCTCCACTTGATTTTATGCGTCGGGGAGTTGCAGAAAGACTCTAAAATGGTCTGCTGAAAGCCTGCTCCGACACTCGAATGCACAAGCGTTTCATTTATCAGCGTTAAGAGTTATTGCTCGTGGCAGCTCCCGGCTATCTTTTATCTTCCCCGGGTGATCAGCACCGACACGGCTTTCTCATTGTTCGCACTTTCTCATCTGCATGCAGCCCTGATTAGACGGCAGAAAAGAGCTGTTTCTAGCAGCTTATAAAGAGGTTGTAAACTTTGTCAATTACATTAGTGTCTGGCTGTGTGCGAGAGCTGATAATTGCAAGTGTAGGGGAATGGTTTAAAAGGTAATTCTGTAGGAGACGTGCCTGTTGGGTTAAGATAACGTACATGTGTGTTAAAGCCAAACACAGACTAGCTTTTGGACACTGGAAGAAATAAGTGAGAAGTAAATGTTGCAGATATTGGAATATAAATGTAAACATACCCTCAAATAGAACGTGTGAATACTAATTAGCCTTTTAATTGTTAAGACAAGGGACAGCTTGTCTATAATTAGCCATAAGATACCAAAAACTGTCTGTGCATAAACAGTATAATTTTGGCAAATGGCAACTAACGGCATATACAGTGTGTGTGCACTGTGAGTGAGTGGGTGGAGAACATTAGTAATTCATAGCCATTGTTGCCAAGGTTGCAATTCCACACCTCTCACTTCTCCTGTTTAGAGCATGTAAACACCTATGGCAGCCCTGCAGGGTCATGTTGTTATTTGTGAAGAAGCCATTAAAAATAGGTGTATGCTTTGGAAACAACACCATTTCATTAAATGTTCTAAATTTCTGTGGGCGACAGTGGTTGATGAGGTAAATAGATGTTTGACTTAAAGCACTTGTAGGTAGGTATACAAAGAGCACTGTGGCAGAGATGTAAACCTTTGTAATTTTATTCCAACAGTGCTCAGTTTATCCTCTCGGTGTTAAAAATGGCTTTGTCAACTGGCTTTTATAGAACTTACATGCTTCTTTTTCATTGTAATTGATTACTTATTTCTGAAAATGCTGATGGTTTTGTTTAACTTAGGAGTGTAAAGATGCACTAAATTCATTGTTTGGTGCAATCAAATGACTTGCAAAATGTCTTGATTATAAAATAAACAGTAAAGATTAAGAGTTTCATATCAGTTATCTTCATGTTTAAACCTTGAGTTCTCAGCAACTGAATATGGACCAAGGTCTGCAGCTATAACAGAAACCAATCATTTATAGTTCAGTTTTAAAACACATTTCCAAAAAAACACACAAACAAAGCATTTTATTCATTTGTTTTTCTGCTTTAACAATAGATCAGGTAAACTTTATTGGATTTTAGCATCCTAGTTGCAGCGCATGGATGGTAAACAGGCAGCTGCTGGTCTGGGGTAAGTCTGTGAGCCCTGCAGCTCCACTGGTTTACAGCAGAGAGCAGCGGAGGGATATGGAGTGAGGTGTAATTATTAAATTTATAGTGATATAACGATGTCTAAACCTCATCGTACAGTATTATCATATATCTCACAGTATTGTATTTATTGCAATATTGTGGGGTATTGTAGGAAAGTTAATGGTCTTGCAGTAATGCTCATGATAACAAAATTAGTTTTAAAAAATCCCCTACCAAGGCCTTGGTGAAATAATTATTGTCATATTTCATGTTTTATCTGTTCTAAAGATAACACAGATAAAGAAACGATAGATAACCAAGTTCTCATCTGGATCACATTAGTTTTGTCTGACAACAAAAAGCTTTAAACAGCAGCAGCTCAAACAGGTGCCAAGATGCTCTTGTAAACAAATGGCATGTCTCTCTGACACCACTGCTGGACACTGGAGTTAATTTATTCAGTTTTCAGTGCGAGTCCAGCCCATAGTCCACTTGTCTGAGCAGACGGAGACTGGGAGATACAGGAAATGAACAAGCGGAGCAGTGCAGTGCTGCGGCTGAAAGTATAAAGTGACTAGTTCATTAATAATAACTTTTAGTCTGTTATTTAATATCCTTTTGAATCCTGCGCTACATGAAACAATCATAAGTCTAGATATTCACTGATCTTGCTGTCGCTACTAAAAACACCGTTCCCCGTCATGTTGGCTGTGCTCAAAAGGAGCAAAGTCTATGAAGTTCTCTCTGCTTTTTTACCATGCCACATCAACAAAACTATGTATTTTTGCTTGCGGAGCCTACCATTTGTTACTGTGCAAGTCCATGACAATAACGAGATACCATTGCATCCATATAAATGTATTTATTAAATTGTATCACAAACAGTGCACAAGTGGACTGAACAGAAGGTGTTATACCAGAAAGATACTCTACAACCGTACCGTTAAAAAAACACAACCCCTAGTTTAACTATATACTACAGCATTTTACACAATGCACCTTTTAAATAAATAATCTTCATCTCTTTTGTTTTAATACATCACAGAACTTCCCTACAGATCTGCATTCTGTAACATGGCAGCATTATACTAACACTCACTCATCACGCCTGACTGAACTTCCACTCTGAACCAAAACAAAAGCGTTCGGACAAGGTCGCCCGGTGAAAATGCCATTAACCCCGGTCAGATTCCTGTCAGGCTGGTTCGGAGCAGAGGTCAGCCCGTGAACCTGTGGCCCTCGTGGACCCGAGCCCATGCAGCTCGTGAATGAGAGAGTAAGGCAGGGTGAGGTCTGGAGAGGCCAGTGACCCCTAAGCACCACAACTCGGCCCTAACTGGATTTTTCCCATTCTGTTACCTCCTTGTTCTGCTAATCCTTTCTAAATACGCTCGCTGCCTGAGCAGGAGCGCGGCCTGTTGAAAGGAAGTCAGTGGTAAATTGGAGCCATCTCATTAATGCAGGCTTCCCTCAGCTGTCAGTGTTGACCCTAATAAGGCTCAACACAAAGCCCAGAGTGGGTGAAGGGAACTGGGCTTCCTACATCTCGCCGCCTGGCCCCCATGGCAAACAAATCGCTCATCAACTACAGTTTCAAAGAGCAGGTTTTATTTTTGATCCTTGCACTCCTGGCTGCGTGTTTGCCAGATTAAAATCCACAGAGTAAAGGGGAGTTCATGGCCCGTTCAAGCACAAATAATAAACCCAGTGTAAATATATAATTGCGCATGAAAAGTCAGGCCTGTCTTTGTTGTGGAACTGGCCAAAGGGAGATTTGTTTGGGCTGTTTCAGTGTTGTGATAGACTTGACATTGACAGCTGTGTCAGGGCAAGAAATATTTTGGTGTTAAAGGTCTGCCAAAGAAAAGTTAAGATAGTGTTGCACTAAATTTTGTTTTTGTATTGCCAAAGTCATTCTGTCAGATTTCAGTTCATGGTTCAGTTTGAGATATAATTGATAAATTCTAGAAGTTGGTTCCTACTCAGTCTGGACTAAACCTACAGCATAGAAAGAGCAAGAGTTGTTTGTGTATGTTTTAGCAGTGATTTGATACATCAGTTATAGGCCATATGTTTCTTTGAAATCAGTGGATGGATATGTACCTTCTATAACGGACTACTAGGATTATTCTGGTCCATTTTAATGGGGTTATATTCTACAAGGTGGAAATAATGCACACAGATTAATTAATGCATGGGTGTATGAATGCATGTGCATCTATGTCAATGTACATGGTTATTATGACAAATTTAACAGATTCTGTTAACTCTTGGATAGTCCTGCCTGATTGTTGCATGCACACACATGCATTGCAAACACACTGTATGCACGAGTGTGCATGCACACCTAAATAAATTATCAAAAACAAGTACTTGAATAAAGTTAGTATTGTATTGTATGTATGCAGTTGTCAGCTGTTTACACTAAGAAGAGGGGGTAGAAGTACACAGGTTTGCCTTCAGGCTAATCCTTTTGAGCACTGTGAAAGTGATTTTTGATGCATTGCAAAATTGATATACTATGAATATATATTTTGCTCAAATAAACAAATAAAAAGGCTGCCTCATTGCAGATAAATAGAGAATGATAAGTTGGTAGTAGCCTGTTATTTTTGGCTAATGACGGCTTGAATCAGAGCGTTTACTTTGGTAAAAGGAAGTTATTGGGTTTGGCTGGAGCGGCTAAAGGTTTAGCCAAGTCGTTGATAAATTATACTGTGTCAGTGGATAATGTTCTGTAGTTTAACTTGACATAAGCAAACAGATTTGGGCAAATTAAGCTGTTGATTGGAGGGGATATGTCAGATATGCACTTTTTTATTATGGTTCATGACTTTGAATTTAATAAAAAGCTGTTTTTTATTAAACAGGTATAGTTAATGTTAAGGCAGTGGATAGAGGTTAATTAATAATCATTTGTTAAGACTACCAGTTAATCGATTAAACAAAAAAATTAACTGAATGTGCATCCGTAGTATATGCTGAAGTGGAAACAAAGTGTTTTTCTTGTAAAACCCATTTAACAAAGCTTCAATTGTTGGTTTATGGTTTCCATGGTAGCCACAGCACATCATCTGCCTCCTAGTGTGCAGTTATCAACATACTGATTTGGAATAGGTTTTGCATCAGATGCCCTTCCTGACACAACCCTCTCCATTTATCCAGGCTTGGGAATGACACAAACAGTAGATATTCATAAATTCATGTACTTATTTAGACGGTCACTTGAGGAAATGTTCCCTCTCAGACCTTTGTATATTTTAATTCAGTGCCTCTGTTCTTGACTGATTTGGCCTTAGTGACAGTCAGACATCTTGTTTCAGTTTAATTTCTCTCCCAACTCGGCGTTTTGGCTTTTGGAATAATTGGGCCCGACCTCAATTACCCATATTGTCATGCTTGTTTGCACCTCGCAGCCAAATTTACTTGAGCTATTTCAAATGAGATTTAGGTCTCGCCAGAAACATATTTGACACAGAGCAGTGTTTTTTTGTCTTTTTTTCCGCTTGTCAAAGTCTGTTGTTGTCGTCTCTCTGGGTAACCAGCTCCCATTAGCCGCGACTGCTAAAGCATGCTGTGTTTAATGTGCTGTGCCAGTGGGAATATAGGTGCA
Organism: Bostrychus sinensis; assembly: GCA_020698575.1. Classification (NCBI taxonomy): domain Eukaryota; kingdom Metazoa; phylum Chordata; class Actinopteri; order Gobiiformes; family Eleotridae; genus Bostrychus; species Bostrychus sinensis. Next base: position 9,315,258 of record CM036242.1, on the reverse strand, counting down.
AATTAATCTTCAACACACATCTTAACTGTGCTCTATACTTTGCTTTTTGTATTCTACATTAACAAGTTCCTCTATATTCCTCTAGTGCAACTTAAATGCCTTTGTGTAATTATGCACAGAAATTACCCCAGCTTTATTGTCCCAGCTTACAGTTAAAATGCACTGTTAATATTGTCATAAAACAATGAAACGAAAGTGCACTATGCCCTACAAACGGTTTACTAATTTGGAAGCATCACCATCCCTTTTTCCCAGCAGTCTCAGTGTGCAATCATTAATCAGTGTGAGCTACTATTGGCACGAAAGCGGCTGCTTAACGAAGGGAAACTGTCATCTGCACAAGGTACAATTTCTATTAAGTTAGTGTGTGGTTTAGTATGCACGAGTGTTGTGTTGTCTTCTCAGAATTATTCACAAGGATAAGTCATGCACGGCAGTGATATCACTGAGAGAGCTTTAGAAAAATCAAAGAAAGGATTTTATCTGCTTATCATCCCACATTATGCTTTTTTTTCAGGCTTTTTGAAATAATTTTGGGCACTGCTGCATGAGTATTTCATGTTTTATTACTTTTTTATAACTTAAAATAATGTATATGTATGAAAAATGCCTCCTTTTGGGGAGTTGTTACTTGCAATTAGCAGAGAACGCCCCCTGCTGGCAATGATGGGGAATGGACAGAGCATAAAATTGCTATTTAGCTACATGACACTAACAGAGATAAATGAGCTGACTTCTTCATAGTGACGGCAATTTAAGGACCCAAATGATCAGAACAAGGCTTCCGAAACGTACAGCAGCAATTCCAGGTTTCACATGTCTGAGTAGAGCGCTGAGACCAAGCGTTTTTGGCTCTAGAGAAGGGGATGGCCTCAGCATACAGGATTACTCATACATGCTTGAATTATGCTTGGTATGTTTTTGAGGCGCAAACACCATTAGAACATGGTTAAAAGCTCAAAATAGTCAATTTAGCAGAATAAGGCATCTTTAATGACAACAGTGTGGAAATAACTTAATTCTGTTTTTTTCCATCTGAGAGTTTTTTTCACCTAAGTGTATAAATTGAATAATGTAATATAGCCAGACGCAGATTATAAGGCAGAAAGCTTGTTAATTATCTTTATATTACATCTATTTAATAGTTCTCTGTTGTAACTCTCTATGCAGAAAAGCGAAAAGCACACTGTTCAGTAAAATAGGAAATAAGTGTTGCATTATTACGGATTTATATACAAAATTTGAAAAGCATCTTTTTGCATGGGAGATCTCTGTGGAGCAGTGTTGTGATCTCTTGTGCATGGACGGTTTGTGTGCAAACGCTATGAATGCCACTGAAAAAGACAGTTCTTTTAAAGGGGATATATTATGCTTTTATTTATATTTTTAAAGCAATCTTGGTCACCTCTATAACACCATTACATGTTTTACAACCTTTAAAAACATTATGTGACTACAAGAACACATTTCCAATAAATATTTTACTACTGTCATAAAAAAAACTGTGAAAAGATGCACAGAGGGCAGCGGAGTGCAGATCTGATAAGCTTTTTTGAACAGAAACAGTGGAAAAAAGCTTTTTACTTGCTTAAATGGTTTGCTTGATGCCATTTTAGCAAATTACCCATATGTTTTTAGTCTTTCATCAGTCTTTTCTCCATTTTTCCCACAAATTTCATTTATAACTATTGTCTTGTTGTGTTGAGAACAAATAATAAGTATTTTAAAGAACACAAAAATGCTGCATAAAAGGAGTTAGCGGCTTACTACTTTGCTGCGAGCATACATTGCGCACATGCATGACCGTGAGAAGATCTTAGTAGGAGGAAAAGCCCACTAATATCACGTAAAGAACCCTGAAATTGCCTAGTGCTTACACGACAAAAGGCACTCAGCGTGACTTCCCAGCAGCAGATGGTTTGTACAGCCCGTTTGAGTTAAAAGGCAGTGGGTGATTGTCCTTGAGATGTCCAAGTGAAACCCAAGGAGCCATGTCATTAGCATTCACGGAGCGAGGCGGCCAGGCAGAGATCAGAGGTGACCCGGGAGCCAAAGAGCACTCTGATTGGATTACGGAGTTGCTTGGCTACAACACTGGAGACTGTCCAGGAGCTAATCAGTGCAGGCAGTAAACACCGCAACATGTGTAGACGAGCCACACTCAGACGGTTTACATGCAGCCAGAGAAATTTCAATTATTGTCTTATAGTCTGATTATAACCAGACTTCTTTTCTGCATCTAATTGTCCGATTAGTGAGAGCTGTAATTCAAATGTTTTTTAATCAGGTTAACACACCTGGATAATGGTTCATTGTCAGACTATTTCTGTGTGTTTCAGAGCCAGACAGAGGCACAGAGTAACACAAGTAAACAAACTGAACACACAATGTAGTGTAGTGTTGAGAGCTAAACACGTTTTAGAGCATATAAGATATTTTGGGTCACTTAACAGCTACCTAGCTTGTTTTTTGTTTTTGTCTCTTATGTACAGGGGCCCAGAGGTGCAGAGGGAGATTTTTTTTTTAAATTTCCCCCCAAAAAATCTCTTAAATAATAAAAAAACAAATACATTAAAGATTAAAACTATTTCTCTGGATAATGGTTAATTGTTAGACTATTCCTGTGTGTTCCAGCACCAGGCAGAGGCACTGAGTAACGTATGTAAACAAATTGAACACACAATGTATAATGTTGAGAGTGAAACACATTTTCATAGCTAGCTTGTTTTTTGTTTTGTTTTGGTCTCTTATGTACGGTGGCCCTGAGGTGCATCATGAACAATTTTTTTGCCCACTAGAAAAATAAGAACAGAAAGAAATTTTTCTAAGTTTTGCTAAAAAAAAACAACTTCCAAGTAATAATAATATTAATTCAAAACAAATTTACATAAAAAATTCAATCCATTTCTTAATTTAAAAATGAGCATCATCAAAAATATTTTCACACACTAGAAAAATTAAAGCAAAAAAAAAGATCCCATTAAAATTCAAACTATGTTAAATTTTATAAAGCTTGTTTAAAAATATTCCTCAAAATAAAAAAGGCTTAAGGTAATCTAAAAAAAACAAAAAACAAATTTGATGATGCACCTCAGGGCCACCGTACTCGACATGAAAAGAAGAACTTTAGTCTACCATTATGATGCGTTTGTCTTAAAGTGGCGCTGTAAAGTATCTGTGTTTTCTTTTTGTATATTTAGAGCATTATGATTTATTTTTAAATGAATTGATCATAATCACAGTATTTTTTAGCATTTAGCCCTACAAACAAGTCACATTTAACTCTTTTCAAAGCCTAAACACTGTTAAATACTAATACTAATCTTTTCTTTATATGTGCATGTACACTCAGACGACAGGAATCCAGTTAGACGTCTTAATTCAACAAACTCCAAAAGCTCTGCAAGTAAACATAATGAGTGTAGTGAGTTTTTGCAGTAGTAGTATTAAACATATGTCCAGCGGCTGCCTGCTGTATTTGGTTGTGCTTTAGTAGCATTATCATTAACCAAAGCTGATAATTACACTTGATTGTTTGCATTGCCTTTTGTGGCACAGTTTGTTTCTCTCTTGATCCCACACCACTGCTCATTATCCACCTTCCCCTGCTGCATCTGCTCAGGAGAACTGTCAGT